>CM056585.1:11431830-12904134 GCA_029721435.1 Gymnothorax reevesii | reverse complement strand
ACCTCTCCCCACCACCCCTCTTTACCTCTCCCACCTCCCCTCCATACCTCTCCCACCACCCCTCTTTACCTCTCCCACCTCCCCTCCATACCTCTCCCACCACCCCTCCTCTACCTCTCCCACCTCC
Organism: Gymnothorax reevesii; assembly: GCA_029721435.1. NCBI lineage: Eukaryota > Metazoa > Chordata > Actinopteri > Anguilliformes > Muraenidae > Gymnothorax > Gymnothorax reevesii. Next base: position 12,904,007 of record CM056585.1, on the reverse strand, counting down.
CTCTTTACCTCTCCCATCTCCCCTCATTACTCTCCCACCACCCCTCTTTACCTCTCCCACCTCCCCTCTTTACCTCTCCCACCACCCCTCTTTACCTCTCTCCACCACCCCTCTTTATCTCTCCACCTCCCCTCTTACCTCTCCCACCTCCCCTCTTTACCTCTCACCACCCCTCTTACCTCTCCCACCTCCTAACCTTTCCCACCACCCCTCCTTACCTCCCACCTCCCTCTTTACCTCTCCCACCTCCCTCCATACCTCTCCACCTCCCTCTTTACCTCTCCCACCTCCCTCCATACCTCTCCCACCTCCCCTCTTTACCTCTCCCACCACCCCTCTTTACCTCTCCCACCTCCCCTCTTTACCTCTCCCACCACCCCTCTTTATCTCTCCCACCTCCCCTCTTTACCTCTCCCACCTCCCCTCTTTACCTCTCCACCTCCCCTCTTTACCTCTCCTACCATCCTCCTTACCTCTCCCACCTCCCTCTTGTACCTCACCCACCACCCTCTTTACCTCTCCACCCCCCCTCCTAACCTCTCCCACTCCCCTCCTAACCTCTCCACCTCCCCTCTTTACTCTCCACCACCCCTCTTTACTCTCCCACCTCCCCTCCTAACCTTTCCCACCACCCCTCCTACCTCTCCCACCTCCCCTCTTTACTTCTCCCACCTCCCCTCTTTACCTCTCCTACTATCCCTCCTTACCTCTCCTACCACCCCTCCTTACCTCTCCTCCACCTCCCCTCTTTACCTCTCCCACATCCCCTCTTTACCTCTCCCACCACCCCTCTTTACCTCTCCTACCACCCCTCTTTACCTCTCCCACCACCCTCTTTACCTCTCCCACCTCCCCTCTTTACCTCTCCCACCACCCCTCTTTACCTCTCCCACCTCCCCTCTTTACCTCTCCCACCTCCCCTCCTTACCTCTCCCACCTCCCCACTTTACCTCTCCCACCTCCCCTCTTTACCTCTCCTACCATCCCTCCTTACCTCTCCCACCTCCCCTCTTTACCTCACCCACCACCCCTCTTTACCTCTCCCACCACCCCTCCTAACCTCTCCCACCTCCCCTCCTAACCTCTCCCACCTCCCCTCTTTACCTCTCCCACCTCCCCTCCTAACCTTTCCCACCACCCCTCCTTACCTCTCCCACCTCCCCTCTTTACTTCTCCCACCTCCCCTCTTTACCTCTCCTACTATCCCTCCTTACCTCTCCTACCACCCCTCCTTACCTCTCCCACCTCCCCTCTTTACCTCTCCCACCTCCCCTCTTTACCTCTCCTACCACCCCTCTTTACCTCTCCCACCACCCCTCTTTACCTCTCCCACCTCCCCTCTTTACCTCTCCTACCACCCTCCTTACCTCTCCCACCTCCCCTCTTTACCTCTCTTACCACTCCTCTTTACCTCTCCCACCTCCCCTCTTTACCTCTCTTACCACTCCTCTTTACCTCTCCCACCTCCCCTCTTTACCTCTCCCACCTCCCCTCCTTACCTCTCCCACCTCCCCTCTTTACCTCTCCCACCTCCCCTCTTTACCTCTCCTACCACCCCTCCTTACCTCTCCCACCTCCCCTCTTTACCTCTCTTACCACTCCTCTTTACCTCTCCCACCTCCCCTCTTTACCTCTCCCACCACCCCTCCTTACCTCTCCCACCACCCCCTTTACCTCTCCCACCTCCCCTCCTTACATCTCCCACCTCCCCTCTTTACCTCTCCCACCACCCCTCTTTACCTCTTCCACCTCCCCTCCATACCTCTCCCACCACCCCTCTTTACCTCTCCCACCTCTCCTCCATACCTCTCCCACCATCCCTCTTTACCTCTCCCACCTCCCCTCCATCCCTCTCCCACCACCCCTCCTTACCTCTCCCACCTCCCCTCTTTACCTCTCCTACCACCCCTCCTTACCTCTCCCACCTCCCCTCTTTACCTCTCTTACCACTCCTCTTTACCTCTCCCACCTCCCCTCTTTACCTCTCCCACCACCCCTCCTTACCTCTCCCACCTCCCCTCTTTACCTCTCCCACCACCCCTCCTTACCTCTCCCACCTCCCCTCTTTACCTCTCCCACCTCCCCTCCTTACCTCTCCCACCTCCCCTCTTTACCTCTCCCACCACCCCTCCTTACCTCTCCCACCTCCCCTCCTTACCTCTCCCACCTCTCCTCCTTACCTCTCCCCACCCTCAACCTACCAAATCCACTGCAATATAAGACTAAATTACATTTAGATTGCCCTTGTAGTCAAAGAAAATACAACGTCAGTCAATTCTTTATCTTTTATTTGACATATAAAATGTAATTTAAAAGCACATTGGTCCATAAATTAATAAAGTCTAACATGCATTCCTAAATTATTTTTTAGGGGATCTGAGTGGAGGTTGTTCACACTCTTAATGCCAGTGTCCCATTTGGAAAAGTACAGGTGGTGTTGAGTGCTTATTTTCCAGAGAACATGATCGAGTGGTAACATGATTTGAAGACAAAGTCTTGAGATGCGATCAATAGATGTTATGACACCAGCATAAAGCAGCAACATAAAAACCAAATTTTAAAGACACTTTGGATTCCAGGAGGTTGTTCTTTTGATTTTGGCTCCGGTCATATATTTGAATATAGAATTCACACAGAATTGATATTGCTTCAAAAAAACTTTCAGCCCCATCACCAAAAATTCATTTTTCTGTTCCATAGAATTGGACATAAAACATTGGCTTAGCCAGTCAAGGCCCCATCTTCAGTGCTTCCATTTGCTTATAATCATTAGGAAATCAAAACAATCTAAAATCATGCACAAAATCACCCCCGCCAATTCCAAACCGCCTGCGGTCCAGCTGTGACAGGCTGTACAGTGATTTAATGTCTTGTCAATGGGAGGTAGAACCCTTATAACAGGCTGCATCTCACTTGATCATTATATTAGCTCCATCTTGGTCAAAACCAGTCAGTTTATTCAGCTCCTGTAGTTTTAAGTGGCCAGGCTGGCCTGAGTATAAACACATCCCTTTTCAAAATGCAGCCATCTTTTCTCAAACACAGCAACTAGGCCAAAACTTTTCGTTTTCTATCAATGGCTTGGACAGCTACTGCGGCTATGGCTTGCTGGCTTTGTAGAAATTATGGAATGATTTTGAATTTGTCTCTGCAGTCGAGCCGCACTTTCCTGGTCAGCTATCACAGATGCAATTGCTTACTGAAGAGAAAATAGGAGAGAAGCTGCAGTTGATGATAGAGCTGCTTCAATCTTATACTCTTTATCAAATTCCTACTCATTAAGTAATTTGCTCCACGGTGGGTTTCTATTCAGGATATTAGCGAGCAATATTTTTTTTTATAATTTTTTAAAAAATTATTTTTGATAAATTTTGGATTGTTTTCTGCAGACTGGCCCCGCCCACATACTGAAGAGCCATTGCTGATTGGTCCTGTCATTTGCGCCCTCTGCGCTCTCACTCCTGGCCTTAATTTATGTCTTTTAAAATTGAAGTGGGTAAAGAGTAGGCAAAAGCTGATGTCACCATATGAAATGTTACACATTATCAAGAAAAAAAATAAGAATAGATACTTTGAAACTGAAAGCAGTTGGTCTTGCAAATCATGATCCCTCCTTAAGTTTGTGCGTCTTGTTCAGGCCTCTCGCCTCCCTCGCTGCTGAAGACTCCTACTTCTTTTTTTTCACTGAGTCTGAAAAACAGAATGTGCACACTCACAACAGGAAGAGAAATCCCAACGTTACCAAGGACATGTTCAAGACCATTGGGTTTCGTACCTCTGTCTCGCAAGAAAGACTCCACAGTTTTGAACACCTTGAGTTCTTGCATATTTTCCAACATGGTTGCCAACTAAGCTTTGCATCAAATTCCATGGTACAAGCTGTGATAATATTGGATGGCATCTTAAAAAGCAAGGTGAGACTGTTCACAAATATTCTCACCCGTTTTCACAAGAGCAAGTACTTTAATCATTCAAGAGGCGAGAACTTGCGTGTTCTCGCTCGACCCGCGATCTTGAACATGCCCAAGACCTGCCTCAGTAAATATACACCGAACAGAAACTAACAGCCATTCCCAGTTTCAGTGAGACTGGCTTCTCACTCAGAAGGGCCATGAATTTCCTTTCCGGTTCCTGCCCTCCCCTTAATTTACCTCATAAGAGTCCAAGGAGAACGTGTCTCTATCTCACTCAGTCTTGATGTTTCAAAGCCACACCCTGCAGCCCTCTACAAACAGCAAAAGGTTTTCAGGCCAAAAGACACACATTTAAGAATAACAAGTACAGGTTTACCATCGTGAATTTGATCAAGGGGGGAGACATGTTTACAGGGCTTGAAGCTCAAAAAATTGCCATGCCGGAAAATGAAATCCGGAACATTTCACAACTTGTTGCTTAGTGAGCCTCACGGGCTGTGACCGTAAAATTGAAAACATACTGATATTTTACTTCGTCATTTGTGTGCAGAAGAAACGCCTCAATTTTGTGAAGCAATGTATAACAACGCTATCAAAAATTAATTTGGTTGTCGTATCACCAATTAGTCTGAGAAACTTTCTAATCGAGAAAAGTAAACTGCGACAGGTTTCGGTCATTCAGCACTGAGGGGTGAGGATTGAGCGTCCCTTTGCAGCAGCCGAGCACCGCCTGTGGTACCCAGTGCCCACTACTGTCAGTTATGCTCGAGTGGCGTTTGTGAATAGCAATTGGCGAGGAGTAGGACCGCTCCCTCGGTAAGTGGTATGTCGATCTTTCTCACACTCCAGTTACATTTCAATCATACTCCAGAGATGCCAAGGCTTACGTCTTAGGCATGAGTTTCTCCTCTTATTAGTGGCATTCACGTTTCTGTGCCGTAGTCAGCAGTTATTCAATCAAAGTGCACTGAAGAAATTCACTGGCAGAATTTAAGTCATTTTGTATCAAGTTAATCAGTTTCATGTGCATTACGGTGGATTTGCCCACTAATGACACGGAAATCGATTATGACTCGGGAATTCTCAGGCTTGTCTTTACTGAGGGATTAATTGCATAAAAATGTTTCAAATGGTCTTATTTCATTTAAACAATTTAAACGATCATGAAACACATGCATTGTTTCCAATCCCTGAGTACAGAGAAGCACGGGAAGTCTGGAGTCTTAATCGCTTTCCATGTTAGGCTACTTGTGATGAGGTGCACCAGTGGCGATCATTGAAATGTTCGTCTGTCATTGTGTTATAATATACCTTAGTTCTATCGTTTTCGTATCAAATCGCTTCCTAATCTGTCCCATTCTGCTTGCGAAATGCTGGAATGCTGACAGCTTGTCACGCGCATGCGCACTGTGATACCGAGTAGTACAGTTAGTGCTAGACCCCGTGGTTACTGTACATGAGCATTTTGAATGGCAAAAAAGCTGTCAGCGAAGCAGCTTATCAGCCAACACGTATGCGCGTAGCTAGCTTGCTTGAATTTTTCAGCGGCAAGCAGTCAGTGGTTCATTTCATCGCCATATAGCCTAGTCAAAATGACTGAAAATATTAATTCAATCGAGTCTTTGCGTTCAATGCCGTTTTCCCAGAAAACTTTTGATGAAAAGAAGAATATAATTTCAAGTGGACCGCCTACCCCTGAACTAGTTATTACAAAATGACGAAAATTTTGTCTGTGACTTTCAAGCTAGCTCGCACATACTTTGTCTGGTAAAACTGCAGACATTTGGCAACACACGGATCGATCATCAGCTGAATGAGGGACTGCAACTAGCCACAGAGTAGCACAACGAGTGGGTAAATAGGAACGTGTTGAGGAGGCTTGTGGACATCGTTGTCCACCTTGGAGCCCAGGAGCAGGCATTTTGAGGGCACAGAGAAGGGGAAGGATCAGACAACCAAAAATAACCAGGGTTAGGATGAGAAAGACCAACGGTCTGTAGAGCAGGTCCCACTGTGTGTGTCAGGGAATATCAGGCTGCATGATTGTGCACAAAGATCGGTTTAACGCATTGGAGCATTTTCATACAATTTCATTAACATTAAATCAACATTTACATGATAAACTAATTTCAATTAAACATGGCCATATGCTTAGAGGATTCATCTGGAGCATAATGAGGGTTATAAGTTATTAATATGAAGTATTTGCTTGTTTTGCAGTTAATATATGCACATGATCCGTTTGACCTCAAGAAGGAAAAAAGGATCAATGTGCAGCCTCCTTTTCCTTTCTGATCGCGTCCAACTGTCCGTTTGGAGTTGGGGGGGTGGTTTTGGAAAGGCGGGGTGTAAGCCAGTTCTGTTCTGCTGTCATTTACCTAACGTTACACTGTCAATTCCAACTTACTGTTGGTAACATTGAGGGCATGTTCATGTGTCATTTGACTGACCACATAGCTGGTTACGTTGCTGTGCGCGCGCATCAACCTGTGTCAGTTCTATATATTCCACTTTCATTTAGCCTACCTAACATTATACTGTAAATTCCAACAGGTTATTGGTAACATTGGGGCAACCTGTGAGTGTGAGCGTGTCTATCAAAATCGAATTCATATAGTAGTTAAAAACCGATTTATGCATTTTTATGAATAAATAAATACCCAAAAATTTCTGAGCTCGCATTGAGTTAAGGCCCAAGCATGACCAGAGTAAAAGGACACCGCTCACCACTGAGGTGCACCTTTACCCAAGTGAAACAGAAACATCAATGCATAAGGATTTTAATTCAGCAGGAGAATCTCATCAAGCATTCAATGAATACTTACGGACTACGGTGAATAAGCCTGAAAAATGCAGAAGACCTACGCCGAATGAGAGTGAGACTTGACATCCCTGATACTCACCATCTGGTGAGTGGAGGGTGAGAGAGAGAGTGTTGTTTCTGAATAAGGTCCTTAGCCTTGGTTTGCGAAAATCTCCATCTGCTTTTAAAGGCGTGATTGAGCCATAAAAATACGTGGTGCTGGATTAATTTTTTTTTTTTAAATGGGATCGTCAGCAAATATTCCCTGCTCTTTTATCTACTTCGAATTGTACAGCTTAAGATGATGCGAATGTTCCTGCTCTGCACTGGCAAGGCGGGTGATCGCGAGTTTTGCCAAGTTGTCATGTCTGTCTGCCCAAAATGGCAAAAACATGGATGGGATGCTAAGAGTTGGGCTGCGTCCGAGCTCTCTTTGAGGATGTATTATCCTTTCCGATACTTATATGTGTTCCCCATCTGTATGTTGAGCATGTAAGCACGTGAGACAATGAACTGTTGGCTATATAATTTATATAGAGTTCATGTGTGAGACCAACGACTACATCGCACACGCGCGACAAGTGCTAGCTCGATATAGGTGCGTCGTTAGACCTGAAAATTCCAGGGCTAATATCCCTCCCTTTATTGAAAATAATTAGTCCAGGCAAATTCTAGATGGGTTTCCTTCATTAACACATTTTCCACTTGAAAAATAATAATAATGGCAATTGAAGACACGGCTTCTCTCCCTCATGCCATCTGAAAGCAACAAAATAATGGGCTACATTTAGTACAGAAAAATAATTTGATTATAATTAGGTCTATACACCGGGACTCGGCAACGGCATTTCAGAACTCTTCAGCGAATGAAGGTAATCTCGGTGACAAGTACGTACACCTGTTTCTGCAGCACAGTCACTCAACTCGCTGTAAAAAAAAAAAAAAAAAAAAGTAGACGGCTGTCCGATTGGAAAATGTAAATGGACGAAACCACGTACTAGTCATCAAAATAATAATGAATAATCCATCAATAATCCATTGTGAAGCGTCTTTGAGTGCTACATAAAATTGATGTATTATTATTACTAGATTATTCCAAGCTGCACCATTGAGAACGCGCCTTCGAATACAGTCGAGATATGCTGCTTTCATCCAGCCTGATATCAGAAAAATTTGTTTATACTCCGTTTCCATGTTGACCGTTGCATCTGATACCAGGCAAGATTAAGCCTGAAATGTTCAGTTGAATTCAAAAACACATTCATAACGGAACATCTTGTGATGACATAGCGGCCTCAAAATGCAGCCAATGCTTCTAGAAACAGCCATGGACATCCAACCGGCTATTTCCCGTGATACACTGCAGTCTCTCATACCCATCTGCTCGTTCCCAGAATATATTGCAGCCCCTTTCTTTCCTACTTGGAGTTTCCCTCAATACCCTGAAGCCTTTCTTCCTACTTGAAGCTTCCCAGATTGCACTGCAGCCTCTCCGTTATTTACTACCCGTTTCCCATAATGTACTGAACGCCTGATTTTCAATTGGCCATCTTCAGAAGGCGGTTCAGTCACTCTATCTCAATCAGCCATTTCCCAAAAAGCTCCTTAGATTATTCAATGACTACTGGCTACTCCCCATTTCCCAAAATACATTACAGCCCGTTTGTTTCCAACCTGGAATTTCCCAGAATGCACTGTTGAGCTTCTCTCCCAGAATGTGGAGTGGGGCCATGGTGAGGGCAGCACCAACGAAGAAGAGCACCAGTCCTCCAGGGCTCAGCTTCGCCATGATAGGGTACACCCAGATCCCCGAGGCATAATGAACCCACAAGACCCTGCCAGCCACACACACACACACACACACACACACACACACACACAAACAGTAAGAGACCATTAACTGAGCCGATTCAGTAGCTTTGCAGCATTTACTGCTGTATAGACACTTTGACTGCAAGCAACTATTACCCCAGCAAACATTGAGAGGTTGAATGGCCATTATTTGAACGTCACATCAAGACATCTCATCATTGATCAAAAATAGTTCCAAATTTCAAGTTGTCCTGACATCCGGGACATTTCCTGGTCCACAGCAGGGTGCTCTACCTGGGCGTTCTACCAAAATCCAATATGACACTACACGCAGTCCAGTCGGTCGCCTGCGACTGGTGTCCCCCGGTGCGCAGCTGTCAGATGAAATTGGGCAAAACCCCATGGGCATGTCCATTGCCCATCTAGTAGATAATGCTGTACTTGTAAATGTGAAAAATGGTTTATATATATACACACATATATACGTGGGGTTCAGGATTCCAAGGGAGCGGCTTAAGTAGGCAATGGAATCAGTCAGGGTAATTTTTGTTGAATTAGACCTCATTTTGAATGTTTAGGTGCAATGGATATGCCAAAGCTGCGACGGCATCTTGGTGATGCCAGTAAATAGAGATACCAGAGATACTCTCAAATACCATGATGTAAAACATATTGGGCCACTGGACGTTAATCGGGCTCCTGGAGGGAGAGGCTTACAAAAAATTTAAGATGGCCGCCATTGCGGCCATGCTGTTTTTCCGATTTGGCCGAAATTCAATAGCAACCTACCTCGGGACCAGATGTGTGTGTATGAAAAGTTTCATAATGATATCTTCATTAATGTTCATAAAAAGTGAGTGACGTCATTTGGTACGGCGCACAATAACGATCACGGCGCACAGGAATTGTCACAAACGCTATATGTCTTCCCTCCGGGGGACATAATTACCATGAGTGGGCCTATTCAGCTATTCTGATAAATTTTATAAACACTATGCCTTCAGCAGCTTCATACATAATCATAGCTCCATGGAACATTGTAAAACAAAACCAATACTACACAAAACAAAGTCCAGTCTATTTTGGTTGTGTGCATTGTACCAACAGTGGATATAAAAACTCTACATGCCTTCACGGACATTGCAAGTTTCTGTAATGCTTAGCCAGTGACTGCAACGTAAATGTCTGTTCTGAGGCTGCCTCATTATCTGCCACAGTAAATGTGTCACTTGCAGTGCTAGAGTGATGACCACAGTCTCAGATCAAATATTTGTTTCACAGGACTCGCGCCTCATTGGTTTTAAGCTGCTCAGAGATATGGGAGGTAAACAGCCGGATGAGCCAGCATTTTTTTCTCAGTCAGATTGAATTAAATGGGTAGGAACTGCAGCACTTTATACATGTGCCCATCCCCCCTCCCTTTTTTTTGAGCAACCAAACATGATTGGACTACCACACAGTGCTGTTGGCCATGGCCAATCAAGTGTATTTCTGGACATTGGTATCTCTTGATGATCCAAGCGATATTTCTTCCCGGAAGCATTTGAAATGGCATTGGATGTCTGTTCAGCACTGCATTAGGTATGTGTCAAAGAAAAGGTATTAAGCAAGCTCATCTGTCTTCCCTATGGCAGTTACTTTTATTGCGCTAAATTAATCGCCCAGCCCAACATTAGACTCAAGACTACCAAATTTGGAGTATATCCATCCATAGGTGGTGCTATGGAACCAAACAGTCATAACTCCAAAACCAATTGCCCAATTAGCTTGGGCAAGTTTCAAATTGGTAAAGGGTCCTATGATTGCCTATATGTACAAGGGTGTCCCGCAAAGATGGCCGTCATCAGCCAATCACATTTTGACATCTCTTCTAAGGCATCATGTATCATGAAGCTTTACAAGATTATTTTGCATGTATGAAAGACCAATCAACCATGTGCTGGACTACTGCTAAGCCTCAAAAACATTAAAAACCAGGTGATAAGAGCGACAGGATGAATAATTTTATGGACACTGATTCAGACATACAGTATGCTTTAAAACCTACATGAAGGATTTGCTGCGAAGTATAGAAACTGACTATTTAGTTTACAATTATATTAATCGGTCCAGCAACTTAAGCCCCTAACATTGGGGGCTATGAAAAAAACATGTTATTTCAGCAAGTTTCAAACAACATTTTTTACTTAACCCTTAAAGATTAAAGTCTGCACTTCAAGTACTGTATGTCTTGATTGTTTTGTTTCAAATGTTTCAAAATGACAAACTGGGTCTTCCAGTTAATCACGGTAGTTTGCTAAATTGACAACCTGTGTTGCACATATTTTACAATAACATTTTTCCAAATAACTAACCCAGGGGTCCCCAATCTTTCTCAGACAGGGCCATTGCGGGTGCAGGCTTTCATTGCAACCAAACAGCTACACACCTGATGCTACTAATTAAGCTTATTTGCAAAGAGTCCAGGGGTTGATAAGTAGTATCAGGTGTGTAATTGCTTGGTTACAATGAAAGCCTGCACCCACACCGGCCCGTTCTGGGAAAGATTGGGGACCCCTGAACTAACCATTTGACCATCATTTCAGTAAACTTGAAGGAATTTTTAAAAATCTGGCTATTATGTGGTCATTTCCCCCATTGCATTTCAAAGGCCTGCCATTGAAAATGAGTGCACAATATATGGTACATTACCAGGCCAGGTAAAGCATAGCAAAGAGGCCCAGGGCCAGGATGCCTTTGGTCCGGCGGGGATACTGATGAGGCTGCAGCCAGAGCTCCATCAGGAGCAGGGGCAGGATCACAGTGTGCTGCATGGGGAGAGAGTCAGTGTGCATGTTACACTGCAGCCTGACCCATTTATCTCAGGTATTTGTAACATCACTGTCCTATTGCTTCATAGTGTGATTACTCAACCGCAGTTATGCATTACACCACTGCTTTCTAACTAAAAATGTATTTCCAATATGTTTAAAACTCATCTCGCCCCCCCACACAAAATTTGTCCATCAGTTTGACATGTGACACTTGTCAGGGCAGACACAAATAGCCAGGCACTTTTGGGATCATGGTTCCAATACAAATTACTTTTGGAGTAACATACATACAGTAGTGTGCAGTGATGCTTTCACACCACCACTTCTGTCTAAAAGGGGTCCCAATATATAACTTCCCCATAAATTTTTGGTGAAAATACATTGAAAAGTGCTATTGTAGGCAATGAGAACACAAAAAAAAAATATTCCCACAAGAACACAGTGGTAAAAACACAGTGGTATTTTTTGACTCTTGCATAGCCTGAATGCATGTTTGAAGGCTCATTTGATCATTGATGATAAAAAATTTGTTTAAACTGGCTAGATGCAACATTATTCCGCAAAATTACCTCTGATGGTCAGTTGTTCCAGCAAAAGATGACATGAACTTTGAGCAATGCCACAAAACGCAATGGCACGAAAGCAGGAGCTCCCTGAGATTGTTCAGAGCCGCATTGTGGCCTTACATGAAGCTGAAGACATTAAATGCTGCCATAGCTTTGTACGAAACACCATCAAGTGTTTTCAAAAAGACAAGATCACTGAAAACTAGTGGCAATAGAGGTGCTAAATGAAAGTGAAGTGCCTCTGGTGTTTGTTATCTGTGTAAGACAAGTTAAAAAAAAAAAAACCCTGGCAGTTGACAGCACGACAACTGAAAGATTAAATTAATAGCGCCAGAAGTGAAGAGACAAGAGTATCAAGATCTCCCATTTCCAGACGCCAGTGTGAAAATGGTCTGATTGGTCGTGTTGCTCCCAAGAGCTGGCAACATCAAAAAAAAAGACTTGAGTTTGCTGAGAAATTCAACGATTTGACACTAATGGACTGGGAACAAATCCTTTGGACCGATGAATCAAAATTATTTGAAATTCTCTCATCCAAGTGCAGATCTTATGTGCGCTGGAGTGTTGGAGAACATTTCAAAAATTACTGTTTATTCCCTTCAGTAAAACATGGAAGTGGTAATATTTTGGGTTGGTGTTCAGTCTGCTCAAAAGGAGCCGGTGATCTCAAATAAATTGACAGAGTCGTGGATCAAAACATGTATCACAGCTTCCTTGCGAGGCATGCATTGCCATCTGGAAAAAGACTGATTGGTCAGGGATTTTATTTTCACTAAGTTACTGACCACCGACACACTTCTGATTGATCTTCATTTTGTTAAGTGTGTAATCATCACTCCACACTACTGAAGCATAGTCACATGCTATATTTCTCATGTGTGTGTGAAAACCAGCAAAACCAATGAAGTGTAACACATTTCAGATGTAGAAATGCTGAAGTGTACTTACTAATGCATGGTTGAGCCAGAGTGGAATGATGTCATCTAAAAATTTGGGATAAACCAGCTCACGATCATAGGTGTACAGTGACCAAAAGGAGAGGACAACAAACTACAAAAGAGGATGCAGTTAGCTTTCCAAATGTGAGCTCAAGCCAACACTGAAACATATACATGAGAAAAAAAATGCTTAACACACTGGTGACTTTTAATCAATATGTTAATGGAGCACTTTCTACCGCTATTCATACTCTTATCAAAGGTATGCAAGGATCAGTCACTACCCATTCAAACCTAATCATCCCCTGATCTAATTGGGTATGCAATTTGTCCTCTTCCCCCCCCCCCTTTTTGAAAAAGAGATTTCAATTTTACTGGAACTTCCCTGGTTAAATAAAGGTTATAATAAAATGAGTAATTGAGAGTCTCCAAATTAGCTGGACATGCATGTTTTTTTTTTTTGACGGTGGGATAAAACTGAAGTACCTGGAGAAAACTCAAACAAAAGAAGAACATACAAACTCCTCATCCACGATGATCTTGACACGAGGAAATAGTGCTGCCCACTGCTCCACCATCCCGCCCCAAACAAATTTGGACTAACCTACACTTGTGAACTCACCATCCCAACAGGAAACACCAGTGTGCTGAAGACAGCATCTCGTATTTTCTGAAGGCGCAAAGGAATTCTTTTCGGGCCAAGTAGTATTTGGATTGCATCCGTCAAAAAGCAGAGCCCAAAGAATATGGTCTGGAGAACCTGCAAAACAATCAACGAGATGTGCTTTAGCGTTTCCTCCATGAATATTTTTTCCAACCAGGTACAGGCATGCACATATTCAAACAGTTTATTTAGCAACAGTAAATGCGCCAATCATTAGTATTTTTCATTAAAATACAGACATGTGCCAAAATTTAGGAGAACCGTGAATAAATGACTGAAGCCCACTGAATGCCCAGTAAAATTAAGCAACTTTAATACGGTCATTTTAAGCAGCCTCAGTCTACCTCATATTTAGAAGGCAAGAGAAAAAGCTTCAATCGCAAATATCGCTAAACTAGCGAATGTTTCAGTAAGAAATGTATTATAAGGCTTATACTATGCTTTTTGGGTTTTCCCCTTTCATTTGGAGTGTTGTATAGCCTTTTGGTGCAGATAAAATGTCTACTAAATAACAAAGCCTTAAAACCAAGCCAAAAGAAGTTATCGTCTCCAAGACGATAGTGTTGTGTTCTGTATGTTCACCAGTAGGTGGCGAACGCCTACCTGTTACTAATATATTTGTAAATTTTTATGAATGAAAAAAAAGAATACACACAAATGAATGAATCACATACTCCTGAGTTCCGTGTCTTAATTACATGCTTTATACTTAATGCATACAGTCCTCAGTTAGTTTTACAACTAGTCAAGAACAGAACAATTGGCGACGAGGTAAATATTTGTTTTCTTTTTTAGAAATGGCTTCAGTTCCTCCGTTTTCAACTCAGTTTTTACCGTGACCTGGGGAGCCTGCTCTGCCGCTGGACACATGGCTGCAAATGTTCCACAACTACTTGCATGTGGTTGCCACCAGCACAAATCCATGGCCGGACTCCCGTAAGCGTGCATTGCTTCTACACTGCTTGGGGACTGAGGGCCAGAGACTCTTTTACACACTTCCCGATCAAGGAGAGACTATGGCTGAGACGAACGCCGCTTTGCATGCTTTCTTCACCCCACGGCACAACGTTGCGGCTGAGCGCCATGCATTCAGAAAGCGTTCTCCGGGGCCAACGGAATCTGTGCTACAGTTCGTAGCTGCTCTACGAGAACTTGCAGTTACGTGTGAGTTTGGCTCCAATGCAGACGAAATGCTCAGAGACCAGCTTGTGGAGCATCTGGCAAACCCTCAAATATGCGAGAGACTTCTCCTGGAGCCAGAGTTAACTGCAAAGAAGGCCAATGCACTTGCTACGCAAATTGAAGCTTGCGAGCAAGCAAAGCTCATTGCTGGTGGCCATTGCCTGCCAGTACAAGCTGTCTCTGCACCTGTTCTAAGACGCCACCGCTGTAACTCACCTCCCCTTGCCCACCGTGCGAACTCTGCTCCTCTTCAGAACTCTTCTGCCGCTTCTGCTTAATCTTCCTCTACTTCCTCCTTTTCCCCAAGAACGTGCTTCCGCTGTGGGTGTGATGCACACCTGGCAAATGCTCCATCCTGCCCTGCTGCTTCTGCTGCATGCAAGACGTGCAACAAAAAGGGACACTTCGCACGAGTGCGTCGCTCCTCACGCACACGCTCTGTGCGCGAAGTTGATCCGCCAGAAGTTTGTATCCTGTACATGCACGAACACTCTGCTGCAGTTGATAAAATCCGCTGTATGGGAACATTTCAACCGCTGCTACCGCTGCTGCTGTGCCTGTGGAATTGACAGTGGATTCAGGCTCCTCCGTCTCCTTCCTGCCAAAGCGACTCTACCAGCGACATTTCAAAAGTGAGAAACTGCATCCTGCAACAGTGAAGTTGGTTACCTACTCCCATACACTCATTCCCCTGCTCGGATGTTTCCCTGTCACTATGGAGCTGGAAAAGACTACATGCAAGACTTCCCTCTTCGTTGTGGAATCTGGCACTGCTCTTCTCGGCATGGACATCATCAATGGACTGTGTCTGCAATTCAGAGGCTCTACCATGCGGCCTGCCGTTGATAATGCTGCTCCAGTGATGCTCACCGCTCCGCTTTTTTCTGTGCGCTCTCCTGCTGCTCCGCTCCACCTCAAAGCTCTGGGTTGTGCAAAGGGATTTATGCATAAAGTCAAGATAAATGCAGACGTCCCTACTGTACGCCAGTGGTTGCGCCGCTTACCCCGGTCTGTCCGAAGTGATGTCAGTGCAGAAATTCAACGTCTCCTCCATACGGGTGTGATTAAGAGTGTTGATGCGTCTCCGTGGGTTTCTACAATAGTCGTCGTGCAGATGAAGACAGGCGGCATTCAAATGCGTGTGGACTTGCGTGAGCCCAACAAGGCTGTCATCACTGACAGTTTCCCTCTGCCACACATTGATGAGATGCTTGACCTGCTGTGTGGCGCGAAAGTGTTCACAACCATCGACTTGGAGAGTGCAAATTTTCAACTACCCCTTCACGAGGAGAGTCGTGTTCTTACAGCTTTCATTACACGTGAAGGACTTTTTAGGTTTTGTTGCGTTCTGTAAGGCCTCGCATCTGCACCCTCTGCCTTTCAGAAAATGTTGGCCACAATTCTGAGAGGACTGCCAAATGTTGCCAACTACCTTGATGACGTCATAATCTGAGCTAAAACACAGGGTGACCACGACACTGCTCTGCAAGCTGTGCTACATCACCTGCGAGAGGCTGGATTACAACTGAACGAGTCTGAGTGTCACTTCAATCACTCCAGCCTCCGCTTTCTTGGACATACAGTCACTGCGAAAGGAATCCAGCCTGATGACGGTCACATCTCCGCTATTTTTCGTGCCCCACCTCCAACTGATGCTGGCAAGCTGAGGTCTTTGGGATTGCTCTCATGGTACAAGTTCATCCCAAATTTTGCCACTGTTGTTGAGCCGCTGCGCGATTGCATCCGCCATGACACTGAGTTTGAGTGGTCTGAGGAGGCCAGCGCAGCTTTGGCACGGTGAAACAGCTGCTTGTGAACAGCCCAGCTCTTGCTCTGTTCAACCCTGATCTGCCCACCTTTGTTTCGTCAGATGCCTCTGCCTACGGCCTTGGAGCAGTTCTCTCACAACTCCAGCCTGACCGCACTGAGCGTGTGGTTGCCTTCGCATCCAGAACTCTGACCCTTGCTGAACGGAAATACTCAACAGTCGAGAAAGAAGCGCTTTTGTGGCTTACGCCTCATTGCACCTGTCTCAGTGCGTCGCACCTTAGCTGGCCTGGCTCACGAAGGGCACCAGGGCATCGTGAGAACGAAGCAACACCTTCGCAAAGTCTACTGGTGGCCTGGCATGGATGTCCAGGTGAACCTATAGATTAAGACGTGTGTCCTGTGCCAGTCCTCCGATAAGTCTGCCGCTCCTTCTGCTGCGCCATTGCAGCCGGTAGAATGCCCCTCCCAGCCCTGGGAAAAGCTAGGGATTGATGTGATCGGTCCGTTCAAGACAGCAACTCCAGACTGCCGCTTCGCCCTCACACTGACTGATTACCATAGTAAGTGGCCAGAAGTTGCCTTCACCTCCTCTGCTACTACTGCCAAAAAATCACTACCTTTCTGAAGTCAGTCTTCAGTCGACTGGGAAATCCTCTGTCCATTGTATCAGACAATGGACCACAATTCTTGTCTGCAGAATTCAAAAACTTCCTGCCAGAAAGAAACATACAGCACATACGCACAGCAGTGTACCATCCTGCTGCCAACGGGGCTTTTGAGAGGTTCCATCGCGTTCTCAGATCTGCAGTCCAGTCTGCCATCCTTCAAAACAGGTTTTGGAGAGATATGGTGACTTAATTTTTACATGTGTATCGCGGCACACCACACGTGACTACTGGTCTCACTCCATTTGAGTTGCTGCATGGTAGAAAGATGCGCACGCGACTGAACAGTCTGCCTCCACTTTGCGCCTGTTCCAACGCTGATGCGCTTCAACAGCGAGTTGAATGTAATCAGGAGAAAATGAGGATGTATACCTATTCCCGTCACAGAGCTTGTAGGCCGGGTTTCGAAATGGGGGACAGAGTACGCATCCTGGAGCCTATGCATACACCAAAGGCACATCCACGCTACACACAGCCACTTGCGATCAGAGAACAGGTTGGACCAAGCACATATCTGTTGACTGATGGCAAGAAATGGCATGCATCCCGCCTAGTAAAATATCATGCACCGGTTCCGTCTGAGGTGTCTTCACAATTGCAACAAGACCTACTCAGTGATAACATTACTGCCCCTGTTCTACCGCCCACAACTGTTGCAACTCCTGCTTGTCCGGTCCTCCAGCCTGGCTACAGGATTACATAACCTGATTCCATTCATGCTTTACACAGACATCAACAGTGACAAGAATTATTCAAGAGTAATGTAGTTAATCTCAACTGTTCTTTGTTTGCGATTGATGTGTTCTCCTTTGATGATTGTTGCACCACTTATAATTTTCTACCATTTTTGTTGTGATGCTAAAGGTTGATTAATTGCCGAACAAGTATACTTATCAGGTTTTCAATTGATCTATCCTATGTGGATTTGCTTCCCCAGTAGATTATACTTTCCAGTTTTAGTTTAAACGGTTTTACTCCGACATGCTTGGATAGTTACAACCTGTTTTGCCTTGAAATCGCAAGACACGTTTTTTCAGTTATCATTAATGGTTTCTTAATTGCCTTACTTACCTTAGTATAAATCCTGCTTTTCTCTTCAGGGAAATACTTCACTTAACGGGGGAATGTTGTTCTGTATGTTCGCCAGTAGGTGGCGAACGCCTACCGGTTACAAATATATTGTACATTTTTATGAATGAAATAAAAGAAGAATATACACGAATAAATGAATCACGTACTCCTGTGTTCCGTGTCTTAATTACTTGCTTTATGCATACAGTCCTTAGTTAGTTTAACTACTAGTAAAGAGCAGAACAGATAGTGTCGTCACTGTCCCCTGCCACGATCAAGGGCCATAACTGAGAATAAATATGTTTCGACATCATTTTCAAAGTCAACCTTGATCATGAATTGCTTATTAAGCATACAAAATTTGACCCATGTAACTCATAGTTCTCAAGGTAACTTATCTCCATTGAAGGTGTGATTGAAGGATTTACGGACGGACAAAACTCAATCATACATCCCCCTCGCGCATGATTATTTTTCATATCCAAATGAGGGTAAAATTCTAGTTATGCACCATCTGACTGCCTTACAATTCCATTTGGGTACGATCTGATTGGCTGAAGTGTAGCTCAGAGCGGAAACGGTACCACAAATTGGTTTGGAAAAATAAGCACGCGCCCAGGGGCGCGTTTCCCAAAAGCGTTGTTGCCATCTTAGTTCGGAAACATACATCGTTCGTCCATTCGCAGTCAATGGGTCCAGCTATGAAAGTTAACATCAGTGATTTTGGGGAACGCACCCCAGGATGTTGCATATTGTCCAACTTAGGAGAGCTGTGTTCAGCGCGTATTTCGTGAACTTGGGGCAAGAGCAAGAATGAGTGGGTGCCGTTTCGGTTTGGTTCATTTTCTCTAGCTGATGTTGAGGGAGGTGGGGAAGTTCATGTCTGTTCATTTTGGATCACGTTACAAGCCCATTTAACCTGCAGTGCATCAACCTCTCATTACAGAGGTGAATGCAGAATTCAGAAATACGAATTACGTTGGTATTTGTTCCCCGGGAAATGGGCAAAAAATGGTTTAGTCAGATGAGCTACCCTTCACACCGTCTCGAGCACGCTAAAGGCAACCAGTTGACAAGAAAATCAGTTGGGGCGCAAGAAAGACCGCTCGCCACGGACTTCTCATTCAGTAAACCAGAAGCATATCTTCACTCGTACTCTTTCGCGCACTCGCGCAGTAATTCAGATTTAGTCTGTTTAGCGAAAAAGAAAAGCCAAACAGACGTTTGACAGGTGTCGTCACAAGACTGGCAGTTTCTGTGCGGTCACATTAACGCAAGTTAGACTTTGCTCCTTTGCAAAAGAGCAATGATACGTGGGTCAATTTCAAATGCCCTTGGGATGGCCGCGCAGAAACATGACATCAAAGCTGAGAGAGCGGCGAGCAACTGAGTAAATCGAAGCACCGTGAGCTCAAATGCAGCAAGTTTACATATTTCCAGCTAATGCATTCCACTAAATATCAAACCATTCTCTAAACCTGCACAGCAAGTACACGACCTAGTCACGACTCAATTCAAATGCCGGATGACTAAATAACATGCAATGCATAGAAAGTTGTAACTTTCATAGGAAGTATACCGCGGAAATGTTCACTTACAAGGTTTATAAAAGTCAAGTATTTCCATCGGCCGCCGTACGAACGGGCTCCAGGATGCCGGTCAGATACTGCTAAAGAGCAGTTACTCTTCAGCGTAAATAAATACCAGCCAAAAATTGTTAGATGAATTACACAGCGCAGCCATGGACCCATTATGACGACATCCGGAAAATGAAGTCGGCTGCGTATGGGCTTGTCTGCCGCTGCGCTGCTCAGTCACATGATAGTGATGTTACCATTTTATTATTATTATTATTATTATTGTTATCATTATTATCATGGAAACACACAAAACGTACAAATGCAAACGCCAGGGGGTGACATACTTTCAAGGACAAATTTTCAGAATATCATATTACATAGGTTTGACAAGGTTTCGCATTTGTCGAATGTCTAATGGTCCCAATATATTGCATGACTTCATTTTCAAAAATGCATTAGAGTGGGTTTTGATTAGTGGAACGACATTTGTGAATATGCCATTTACCTAACAGTATGATAATATTAATAGTATCAAATTGCTTTTTTTTTTACAGATGGATAATTAAAGAAGCCAAACAATATATGTTCAAAACATAAGGAAAATTGCGCTACAATGCAATTCGAAATCAAATTACAGATATATTTCCATAGTTGGGTAGATAATGGGCAATTCCAAAATAAATGAAAAACATCTTCAGGGGATCCTTCGCAAAAACCACAGTTAATACCTATATCTTTTTTGAACCGTTGTAAAAAAATAAAAAATAAAAAAACAACTTTACATGGATAGAATCTGAATTTTTTAAAAATACACTTTTCATTCTGTTAGTAATCAAGTATTTTGCCGGTAAATTCCATTTTTTTCCAGTCAAGATTATCAACAAAATTGTTCCAATAAGCTACCACATATGGAATTGATGCATCATCTTTCTGAAATTAAGCATGTATGACGATTATTGCGTTTTGAGGAGAAACAAATTTGACCAATTTCAAGTTCGGTTGGATCAAAAGATAAAAGTTGGGATCTGTCCTGCTGTACTTTTGAATAGCAAAACAACTCCTGCAGGGATTGCAATAATACAGTATTGCATTCTGACAGGAATATTGATACTGTATTTCAACATAAAATCTTGATATGTCAAAAATGATCCATTTGAATTAAACAGCTGACTAACCAAAAGAATGTTATTTGTAAACCGATGAGGGTAAAATAAAGATTTGTTCTACATATAATGTCCTTGTTGTTCCATAAGTAGTATCTATGCGGGGAAAAATTATGTGACCCCCTGCCTTTGCCTGTAGTTAGCTGGGATAGGCTCCAGCTCTCCCCGTGACCCTAGTGAGGCATAAGCGGGTATAGAAAATGAATGATAAATGAATCACTGACCATGAGAGAAGCATCTGTTTATGAAAGTTGGATAATTTTGTGGGGAGTTTTTCCTTATTGTAATCATAAAATAAAAGGAAATTTACGCCTCCTAAAAAATTCCACATTGAAAATGGGTTCTTGAATTGTTTAAACCAATTTATTTTGAATGTTGAAGTATCAAAGTTTAAAAAATTAAGGCCATCCTTATCGTATGAGTTCATTATTACTGATTTTTTAACATAATGATTTTCGTTCCACCAAATAACTTCTCGTCAATATCGTTTGAAATCTTTTTGTTTACATCAAAGGATAAAGCAGCATATGTAAGACGAGATATTCCCTCAGCTTTAGTTAGTAGAATTCTTCCTCTTAGTCATACGTCTCACTGCAACCATTGGTTCAATTTTTTCTGTGCTTTGGCAATAATTATATTAAAATGCAAGTGGCCTCTGGCTCTTCCATCTTTGGTGATAATGATACCGAGGTAAGTAATAAGGTCTTTTACAGGTATATTACAAATAAAAGGGATGTCACAATATTTGATAGCCAGCAGTTCACATTTCTTTATGTTTAAGCAAAGTCCAGAGGCAGCAGAGAAGGTAATTATCAAATCAATAGATAAAGGTATCTGAGAAAGATTTTTTACAAACAATGTTGTATCATCAACTTCGTTGTCTGCAATTCAGATACCTTTGAGTGGACTCAGCTTGATAAAGTCAGTGAGCAACTGAGTACAAAGCAAAAAAGATAAGGCGATATTGGACAACCCTGCCAAACTCCAAGTTAAAGGAAGAATCGAGGAGAAGTGCCAGTTTGCAGCTTGATTGAACAGTTTCCATTTGTATACATTGTTTTGATAGCTCTGCTAAAATATGGACCAAAACCAAATTTTTCCAAGGTATGATAAATGAATTTGTGTTCTATTGTGTCGAAAGCCTTGTAAAAATCTAAAAAAAAAGAATGAAACTTTCGTCAGGACATAAATCTGAATAATCAAATAAGTCAAGTACTAATCTGATATTGTTGGAAATATGTCTATTTCTTATAAAGCTGAATTGACTCTCGTCAATTATGAAATCTAGAGCGTTTTTTAATCTTTCAGCAAATATTTTGCATTACTTAGGAGGAACATTGGATGCCAATTGTCAATGAGAAGTAAATCTTTCTTTGGTTTTGGAATTAAAGTTATGAGGTCTTGGGTTAGGATGGGAGGAAGAGATTCATTGTTTGCACATTCTCAGAAGACCTCAAGAGGGAAGGGTACAAGCTGTTTAGGAAATGCCTTAAATTCTGAGATAAGGTGTTCTAAAGCAGATGTAACTTCTTGAAGTGTTATCGGTTTGTCACATAAGTCTAAATCAAGGTGAATTGAAGTAGTTTCTGTTAGAGATCTCAAAAATTGACATGTAGATTCCTCATCATATTTTGATTCATATAATTTGGAATAAAAATCTGAACAATATTTTGCTATTTTCCGAGGGTCATCAGTAATGTCTCCATCAATATTTAGTTTCTGTATCGTATTATGTTTAGCATAAAATTTTTCAAGCCGAAAAAAATAAGCAGTGTTCTGCTCCCCTTCCTCGTACCATCTTCTCCTACTTCTAACAAAAGCCCCATCAGCCTTCAACTTGTAAACACATTCCAATCTATTATGTACATTCATTAAATGTTGTAATTCATTTTCTGATAAATTTCCAGAGGTTTTTTGTGTTAATGATGTTATTTCTGTGATTAAGTTTTCTTCAACCCTTTTGGCCTTAGTTATTGAGCTTCCATATGCTCTCAAAAAATTAGATAATTCAAAATGAAAAAAATTCCCAGTTACAGCTAAATTTATTTTCTAATAAGGATTTATGCCAAAAACGATCAAATAAGGACTGAACGATTTTAATCATAGCATCATGTTTTAGGATAGCGCTGTTTAGTTTCCAGTATGAACCTCTATGGTGAGCATTAGGATTTAAAGATTTTGAGATTGATAAGTACAAATAGTGACATTTACACATGGCTAAATGACAGGTGGACATTTTTGTCCGTTTGAAGGGTCATGGATGGGATAAAAATGTATTACAGGGTCAAACAATGGATTTTCATGCTGAAAGCTGGGATTTTCAAATTTAAAGCAAAATTAGCCCCCATTACAAAACAAAATCACCCCCTTGTGACATTTTGTTGGACACTTTCTAGAAAATGTACTTTTTTTGTCCACGAAGGGTCATAGATAGGATAAAAATGCATTACAGGGTCAAATAATGGATTTTCATGCTGAAAGTTGGGATTTTCAAATTTATTGCAAAATTAGCCCCCCTTGCCAAAAATCACTCCCCTGTGACTTTTTGTTGGACAGTTTCTAGAAAATTGACATTTTTGTCTACTTGAGGGGTCATGGATGTAACTTTTTTGAAGGGTAACACAAGGGTCAAGTTGAGATAAATGAGTTTGTATAATATGTAAAGATCTTTATATTGTCTTGTCTAGGAGTGTAATGTTATTGGAATGTCACTGTAATTGTGTGTGTTCATTGGGGATCCCACCCCTTCAGGATTCGTAAATGGTAGCTGTAGGGGGGTTTATATATTGGGGTGATTGTCAGTATTGGTGGGTTGGGGCTGGCTGTACAGGGGAATCCATGGCTGTCCCTTCTTTGTTCTTACATGTAATCAATGCCATGAAACTAGTAAAATGATTGAGCTCTGCCAAACCATGGTGCTGTGTTCCTTCCTGTTTTGTATGTCTCAATTGCCGCAGCCATCCCCAAGTTGGGTAAGGGAAACCTACCATCTAAACCTTACCATCCATTAACTTTTTTTTTGAAGTTCGCTCGAGCCCCTATCCGCAGTTCCACTCAATACTCTGCTCCACTTTGGCAGTGGTCCACAATTCATTATATAGGCTAATGAAGAACTCTGGAGAGTTTTAAATTCTTCATAATACATGTTGGAAAGTCTGTTAATTTGCTGTTATGAATGATCAGCAGTTCATATGTTCAATTCATTCTAAATCAAAAGACCTCAAGACAGAACAACTAATGTTTTAACATGTGAAAATTAAAGTCTATGGAATTA
Source organism: Gymnothorax reevesii (assembly GCA_029721435.1). Classification (NCBI taxonomy): domain Eukaryota; kingdom Metazoa; phylum Chordata; class Actinopteri; order Anguilliformes; family Muraenidae; genus Gymnothorax; species Gymnothorax reevesii. The sequence goes on along the minus strand of CM056585.1, from coordinate 12,879,792 downwards.
TCCTGTTATTTGCATCAGCTTAGAATGAGAAAAGAGATTCCACTTGAATCATCTTAAAATAAGGACAATTTAAACTTGCATTTTTAAATTTTTTTTACATTTCTTTGCTTCCTGCAAGAATAAATGCAGCAGTTAAGAGCTAGAGTCTGTAACTCTGAACCAGGGGGTGATATTATGTTCCAGTAGGCCACTGAAGATTTTTGTGGGCGTAGATATATCACCTAAACTGACAAAAGTTATGTTTTTTATCAGAAGATCCCTTCGGGGTGGAAATTACTGCCCTTCTTCGGGTAGGGGTCTAAAGAGCCAAAATATTGACATGGTCAAAATCTGGAATTTGTCCTTCTAATATCTTTGTGTGCCCTCTGTAACCCTCCTTGATCTTGTGGTATATGAATGTATCGGTAGAGTTCTTCCATTTAGCATAATAAATTAAGGTTTACTGAGGGCTCCGCCTACAGGTGGCCCTTCAAATCATGACTTTCTGCATTATGGGCTACATTTAAGACCCTCCCAGGGCCTGGGCCCTCATTAAACCTTGCTTATTTATGTGTATTTGGATACATTGGGACTAATTCTTTCCAAATTTGCATAAATGGCGGTGGCTTAGTTAGGGCGCTTTTGCATAGGTGGCGCTTTTTTTGGCAAGAACGTAATTTTAGGCAATTTTCATTTGCCAATCTCAGTGCGCCCCCTATGGATTTCAGTGAAACGTGTTTTATTATGTTTGTCTATATCTCTACTATTCATGATAAAAATTTCAAGAAGCCTTTTTGCCTCATTAACCCTTTACATGCCAGAGTTTGACTTATGTCGCAATCAAGCACCACCTCTGAAAAATGCCCATTTTTGTTTTAGTCCCCACCAACTATTGGGGAGAATTATTTGAGTGTTTTCAAAGCATTGAGGCAAGAGAACTTCTTCAAAAAAAGCAACAATTTATCAAAATCTTAAAACTGAAAAGTCAGAAAAACAACAATCAAGGCAGCCATAGGTGCTGAAGACAATTAGGCCTTAATGGACGGCATCCTTCTCTTGGTGTCACCAAAACAAAATAATGACTCAATAATTCTAGAATTCTTTAGCATGGAATAAAAACTATATAAAAATTGTACCAGTAACAGAGGCTTCTGCTTTGGTATTCCCGAAATAGTCTGAAATAAATGACTGCCTGTCATTCTAACTAAGGGACACACTTGCCAAGAGGTTCTCAGGACAGCAACTGAATTGCACATAGTTCACAACTGACTAAAATGTTTGGACAGATTTGTCCAGAAAATCTCATGACATAGTTCAAAACTAACTGAAGGACATCCTTGTCCAGAAGTTAACCATAGTACTTTTCAGAGGGGGTCGAGGACCTTGTCTTTACATTCTGCATTGCTGCATGCATTATGCATACACACAGGCCATGCCCATTCAAAAACATGATCAGAAAATATATGACCTAATATCTTGGGAGCAAAACAAATTGTTAGCACAATATCCCACAAGGTAAAGATGGAACAATGTACCGCTTGCAGCTCTTAAAATCAGATGATGTTCATGATAAAGCAGGATTTCCAAGGCTATATTGAGACTTTGAAAATGCCATCAAAATATGGAGTCACAGCAGTGCTGCAACCTGCCATGAGCTGCCGGTTGGAGCACTGGAGAACTAAGCTTTTGTCTTTCTTGATTATAGTGGAGTGTGATCTGGTGTGAACGTTTTAGCACAAAGAGGGTTAAAGAGGCAAAAAACCTTCTTGATATTTTCATCATGAATAGCAGAGATATACAGAAACACAATAAAAGAAGTTTCACTGAAACCCACAGGGGGCGCACTGAGATAGGGCCAAATGAAAATCGCCTAAAATCGCAGTCTTGCCATAAAAAGTGCCAGCTGTGCAAAAGCGCCCGAACTAATCCACTGCCATTTATGCAAATATGAAAAAAACTAGTCCCAATGTATCCAAATACACATAAATAAGCAAGGTTTAGTGAAAGCGCAGGCCCTGGGAGAGTCTCAAATGTAGTCCAAAATGCAGAAAGTCATGATTTGAAGCACCACCTATAGGTGGAGCCCTCAGTAAACCTTGAAAATTATAATGTTATATGGAAGAACTCTACCCATACATTCATATACCATATGATCCAGGATGGTCCCTGAGGGTGCACCAAAATATTCGAAGGTCAATGTTCAGATTTTGACCATGTCGATATTTTGCCCCGTTTCACCCCTACCCTAAAAAGGGCTGTAATTTCCACCCCGAAGGAATCTTCTGATAAAAAATTATTTGTCAGTTTGGACAATATCTACCCCCACAAAAAACTTAAGTGGTCTACTGGAACATGATATATCACCCCCTCCTGGTCCAAAGTTACAGACTCTGGCTCTTAATATTTTGTATGTTGTTCAAACAAGTAAAATCATCCATCTGTTATTCCCTCATCCTCCTGTAACTGATGTTCCAGCATTTGGATTTCTAATTTAGTTTTCTGCATTTGTAATTTAACCCTCATTTGGTTGTTTTTTTTTTTTTTTTACACTCTCCCATTGACTCGGTCAGCGATTTTCTGCCACACAAACTCACGCTCTAATACAGCGGCAACTGTACTTTTTTTTTTTTTTTTTTTTAAATAAGGGTTCGTACTCGGCTTACGCCTTTATTAATTTGTCCAAATCTGCAAGACAAAAGTCATACACGCGACTTTTTTTTTATCCTCGGTTTCCACGGTGAATCGTGTTATCTATATTCCATTGATGAGGGCTTTTAATATCCTCGTGCACACGGCTGAATCTGGCGTAAATTAACTCTCAGTTGATTGAACTAAGTATTATCATCTATTCTGAACCCAAAAACTCCGCAGTCAGCAACTCAGAGTAAGTCAACTCACAGTTACAGAACAAACTCAGAGTTTGTTTAACCTGCTTTCGGAAACGGGGTTCAGGTGTTTGAGGTGTTTTTTTGCGTTGAGTTGTGATGAGAGATTGTGAGGATTTTGCTACAGTAGTTCAAAATACAAGATAGATAGATTTTCTAAAGCTTACCCGGTATTTTCCGATGTGTCAATAAGTTGAAGCAGGTTTTTTTATTATTGTTTGCTTAAACTTGCAATTTGATTTTAGATGGTAGAGAAGCAGAGAAGCCAGCTGAATAAAAGTGTAGCAAATATTATCCCTGAATAAAAATCTTTGAGCAAAATGTTTCGGAATCTAAATCTTTATACCACAGTTTATTGATGTGTATAATCTTAATGACGTGCAATATCAACTAGGCATTATCAAAAATTTTAATTGACAAGTCCATTTATATATAAAAGCCTGACCTGACACTTTGTCTCGATGAATGAATAAACACATTAAATGGCAAAACAAACAGTGCCATACAATAAGAAATAGTATTCATATCATACAAAAAATAATTGACTGATCCCGCGGCGTGCATGTGTCAAAACTACTCATATTTTTGGATTTGTGAGAAGGGGGGCTTCAGCACATCAACACCAACAATAATTAAAGGCTGTAATGACAACCTGTGCCAGTGGATGGCAGTGTTGAGCGAGCAAGTTTTGAAATGTTTCAAAACAATGGTTTAAATGTTTTGAAACGTTTCGAAGCTTCAAATTTGCCATCATAACAGAGATTTAATCCACCTCACATTCGGTGGTGGTTTGTTTTCGCTGCAGCTTTGTTTCTATTTCATCCCTGCTGACCGCCAGAGGCGGTGCTTAAAGCACTGAATATTCCCCTTCGCGCATGCGCAGTTCGAGTATGTATAACAATTTCACCTGTGACCCACAGATGACCCGAAGATTATATCTTCCAGTGTCACCTGAGGATCATTTCCTTTTTTTCTTCTCGCGCGCAGTTTGCTTGCTAGGAAAGTATTGAGCCTACTGGTTCCCCAGTAAGGTTTTGGTTTTCTCGGAGCTGCTGATTCAGAGTACTTGCACCTTTTTTATTCCAATTAAATTGGAATCTTACCTCACAAGAATTGTCCCGGTAACGTTCGTCATTAAATAAGGAGCAGTTGCAGCTGTTTTATTTGCAGGCTGACTTTACGGAGAACCTGTTTTGTATCTACCGCTCTGCCACAGAGGCGCGCGACTCGCAAGCAGTGACAGCGGTAGGCAACTGGAAGGGACGCGGCGACGGGTGACAGACAGGAAGCTCGGCAAATCATTTTATGCGGACGGAAGAAAATGATTGGTCAGACTTTTATCAGAAATATATGAGAATTGAATATTGATCGGTTTCAACATCCGGTGGATTTCTTTTACATTTTGCCATATGCTTATTGGGAGCATTTTAAGATTACAAAAGAAAATTGTAAAAATGGGACAAAGGTAAGAATTGCTTACAGTAACCACCTTGACATTGAAGATGATGTGTATTACACAATTCATCCCAAAAACATTGGCTATCTCCACATGACTCAGTGAGGTGAGACTGTTTTGCAAGAAGTGAAGTTCACTGTCTATCCAAGAAGAATGTACTCGGCGAATTCTGCCATAATTACAACTCTTGAATTTCACTGCATGAGAGGCTGAATCATTTTGAAGTATTAGACATTGCAGGTGGAAGGAGGACATGACTGTGTATGGATCATTCCATATGAACTCGACTGGAGATCCCAGAGACCGACTCAGATTTGGGTCTTAATAATTGTGGGATTCTCTCTATTTATACTATGAACAGATGCAAAATAGGCATCTGTTTAGGCTTAAACTTCCAAGGGTTTCAGAGATATGCCCCTCCATATAGAGGGGGGCCATGCTGACTTTTTTTTTTGCCAATGTTAATTTGTCGGGGTTTTTGAGACCAATATCTTGGAAATAAATCACAGAGCTTTGGGCTGGAAATTGCTGCCCAGGGTAACTGGAGCCCTGGATTTCAGAATCTGGTAAATTTAGTCTCTCAGTGATATTGGCCTCAAATATGGATCTTTTCATAGGCAATATCCAGTTTTCAAGCCCCCCAGCTCAGGATCACTTAGAGGAGGGGTGCATTCCTTTTATTTATGGACAGGTCTGTATGAAGCAAGAACAGACTCTAAGGCTTTATATGGGAGTTCACAGCCTCTGAATAGGGTTCCTGCTCAAAAACAACTACTTGGTCAACAATGCCAATTTTTGGTCAACAAGTTCACCACGGGGGCAGATACCCATAGTTTTGACATTTTTTCTACAGAATTGTATTCATCTTACATATATTTCTCCAAAATTTCAAAGTTTTCCCATCTACCATATTGCTGAAAGATTGTCAAATACTCTTTACCTTTGCACATCTCCCCTCCTCACCTCCATCCACCTCTCCTCTTTACATCTCCCCACTGTCCCGTTTCATCTCTCCTCACCTCTCTCTCTCTCCCCAATACGCTGCAGTGAAGGACTAACTGCATCAATATTGCCCATTTCTCATAAAGAAAATTCAATTTCACACACTTTTTTTAATCTTTCAATAAACATACAAAATACAATTTTGATGCACACTGGTCCATAAATTAACAATCTTGAGAAATTCACGTGCCTATGTCATTTCTTGAAAGGGGCAACCTCTCATTTTTCAGTTTTGTTGGATTTGACAGGAGTTTAGAAAACTTCAGCTTTCATTTAAAATGCCAGAGTTCCATATGCAAAAGTAAAGACAGCACAGTGTGCGTATTTATTTCCAAATAACATAATCCAGTGGTAGCATAAAGAGAGAGAAAAAAAAACATCTTCGAGACATGATCCATAGATGTTACAACTCTAATGTAAATCAAAAAGATAAACCAATTTTAAAGACCTTTTGGAGTCTATAAACTTCCTCTTTTGAATTTGGCTGCTCTGCATCTCATGAGTATTATGTACTGTATTATATTATTGAGTATTATATCATTGAGTGGTATGCACCAAGCACAGCCAGCATAAAATAGCACATCAAGAAGTTCAGATCTCACGCGCATTTGGGTTTTGCTTTAAAAAAAAAAAAAAAAAAAAAACTGTCTCCCACAACCAAAACAGTGCAAAAACCAAAAAATAGCCATTTCACTCTTTTACCCACACTCAAACTGAAAAGTTTGAATTAGTTTTTCATACAAACCAGCTCATATCTGTTCTATGGAATTAGACAGAAATCTGCTTTTACATTAGCTAGTCAAGGCCCGGTCTCCAACTCTCACTCTTATCAGAAAATCAAAACATTGTTGAATTATGCACAAAATCACCCCTGCCAATTGCAAACCGCCTGCGGTCTGTGATGGGTTGGACAGTGATTATATGTCATTTCATTGGGAAGTGGAACCCTGATAATAGCCAGAATCTGACAACCATTTAATTAGTATCATCTTGGTCAAAACCAGCCTGTTTATCCAGCTCATGAAGATACAAGTAGCCAAGTTGGACTAATTATCTCCACACCCCTTTTCCACATGCGGGCCATTTCTTTTCCCCATATAGGGCAGGTTGGCCAAAAACCAGTCATTTTCTACCGATGGCTTACACAGCTACTGTGGCCATCACTCGTTTACTTCATAAACAAATTACACGATGTTTTTGCAGCCCAGACAAATTCTCCTGGTCAAACATGACTGCTGCAATCACTCACCGAGGACGTAAATAAGAGAGAAATTGGAATTTAGTGGTACTTCAGGATCATGTCTTATTCTCTATATCAAAGTCCAATAACAAAGTCCTGTAACAGTCGTCAAAAGTCTCTGTCGGCATATATAGCATTAAACATTATTTTGAAATAAATAGCGATGTACAATTGGAAAGCAGCTGGACACATGATGAATTATGATCCCTCCTTAAGTTCAGACGTCTTGTTCAGGCCTCTCGGCTCCCTCGCTCTCAGACTCCTACTTCTTTTTTTTCCCTGTATCTGAAAAGGAGAACATGCACGCTCACAACAGGAAGACATGCCCAGAAGTCAGCAGACCTGCCTCAGTAAACACACACCAAACAGGAACTACCAGCGAAGCCCAGTTTCAGTTTGAATGGCTTTTCACTCCATCAATCTCACTTGAATGAAGGGCTGCTTATTTCTTGTCCGGTTCCTGCCCTCCCCAACATTTACCTAAAGAGGATCTGATGACAATATGTCTCCTTCTCACTCAGGCTCTGGGAGAAACGTAAAACGGCACTCACAGAAGAGAGAAAAAAGAAAACACTGCTACAGTCCCTGGAGCAGCATTTGAGTCATTATGTTTTAAAGCCACACCCAGCAGCCCTCTCCAAGCACAGAAAGGTTATCAGGCCCAAAGATGTGCCAAACAAATTTAAGAATAACAAACACACATTTACCATTGTCAATTTGACCAAGGAGCAAGACACCTGTGAGAGACTGCTAATGCATTACAGGTGTGTCTTCACAAAGCTGAGTTTTGCCTGGAAGGAACAAAGGCACAAGTCTTTTCTTGGTAGGAAAGGGGACCAAAATCCAACAAGCATTGTGCTGAAGAGTCAAGTGACTGTTTAACTGAATGTGATGCAGTTACAGAGAGAGACAGGTACCAATGAGAGCTGTGGTCTTACCTCAACAGAAGCTGTATAACGGACTGAGAAGCAATTACACCAAGAGACCCAAGAGACAGGAATCACTTAAAGGCTGTGGTCTTCCCTCACCTAATTGTTCATGATCGGCCTACCAGTATTATCCCTTTAACCCTTTGTGGCATGACTTTTTTCCTCTTTGCCCAATAAGGGTGATGGCATGGGTTTGTTTACTTCACGAACCACCATGCAACTAAGGGTTCAAGGGAAAGTTCTCACACAGTTATATACCTGCAGTATAGAACCACTTCCTAACACTCTCTGCTCCCAAAGTGCAGGGCAACTTGTATAGGGTGTCTCAGAAAAAAGTATACCCAACTTGAATAATCTATAATATATTTGAGGTCGATGTCTGTCTGTCTGTGTGTATGTACACATTTTTCTCCGACATTTCTCAACCGATTATCACCAAATTTGATGTGAATATCCACTTGGACACCAGGAAGGACTTGACGTCCCCTGATCTTCGAAAAACGGTCATGCACGAAAAAAAAAAAAAGGCAATTTCACCCCGGGTAGCGGGTAAACTTATATAGCCTGATGCATGTAGCAATATCCGGTTGCACCGCTAGGAGCCGCAATGTCCTTCCGAACGTGCGTTGAGGTAACCTGCTAGCAGGCTATGTTTGCGATGGGGCCGAGAAGGTGATAAGACAGCCTGCACAAAAGCCAGGCTTTTGAGAGGGCACCGCGTTCGTCCATGAATGCAGCATTCTGATTACTCGAACTTGACAGCTCCCAAATTCAAATTTGACAGTTGAACACTCACAGGGCTAGCGTTACACCTGAAAATTCGGCGGCAATTATTGACAAAAATTAGTCCTGGCTGATTCTAGATGGTTTCTCTAGATTAACACGTTTTCCTATTCAAGAATAATCAAGTGGAAATTGAAGACATGGCTTCTCTCCCTCATGCGATCTAGGACCAACAAAATAATGGGCTACAAAGCGGGTAGCAGCTAGTCCATTATATGAAGACTACTAAATTTTATATAAGTGTAATATGTCATTAGAAAGAGAAGGATTTACTCTTTTAAAGGATACCCTAAACATGCGTTTATTTTCATGGGTGAATCAGTAACAGTGCATTTTTTGAATGGCACCCAGATCCTTGCAGTGACGAGTGTTCTGCTCTTCGTAACTGTGGGAAGGGGAAATCACAAACAAAAAGATTGATGAGGAGACTCATTTATTCAAATGTTACACAGTGTCAAATTATGGCACTCGTTCCTCCACACAACCCCCTCTACACGATCACTAAATGATCCAACTGGCTGTCAGAGACATGGTCAGATGATGCCAGCTGTGCATTGATATGTAGGGGGTCATGTGGAGGGACCAGTGCCATAATTTGACACTGTGTAACATTTGAATAAATGAGTCTCCTCATCAATCTTTTTGTTTGTGATTTCCCCATCCCACAGTTACGAAGAGCAGAACACTCGTCACTGCAAGGATCTGGGTGCCATTCAAAAAATGCACTGTTACTGATTCACCCATGAAAATAAACGCATGTTTAGGGTATCCTTTAAAAGAGTAAATCCTTCTCTTTCCAATGACATATTAAACTACTAAATTTTAAGTGTTCATATAATCGATGATTCAAGTTGGGTATACTTTTTTCTGAGACACCCTGTATTTTCCTTGCATTGCAGCCCCTTATTTTCCTACTTGCAGTTTCCCAGAATACACTGCAGCCTCTCTTTTCTATCTACTGTTTGCCAGAATGCACTAAACTTGTAGTTTCCCATTGGCCATTCTCAGAACATGGTACAGCCACTCCTTCCGCATTTTACATTTTCCGAAATGCTTGCAGCTCCTCCCCTTTCAACTAGCCATGTCCCAGAATACATTGCAGCGCCATTTTTTTCCAACCTGCAGTTTCCCAGCATGCGCTGTTGAGCTTCTCTCCTAGAAGGTAGAGCGGGGCCATGGTGAAGGCAGCACCAACGAAGAAGAGTACTAGTCCTCCAGGGCTCAGCTTTGCCATGATGGGGTACACCCAAATCCCCGAGGCATAGTGAACCCACAAGACCCTGACAGCCACACACACACACACACACACACACACACACACACAGACAGCAGTTAGCACCCATTAACTGAGCCTATTCCACAGCTATGCAAAATTTACAGCTAAACAGACACTGTGAGCATATATACTCTTCCAAAAAAGAAACTATACATTGTTTTTAGCATCAATTTATTATACATGAAATGTTTTGACAAATGTGGAAAACATATTGAAAAGAAAGTGTAATCAATAATTCAATATTTATGTAGTTTCCTTTTTGGAAGAGTATATTTCAATATGTTTTCCTCATTTGTCAAAACATTTCATGTATAATAAATTGATGCTAAAAACAATGTATAGTTTCTTTTTTGGAAGAGTATATTACCCCAGCAAACAATGAGAAGTGGAATGACCATTGTTTGAATGTCAAATCAAGAAGCCCGTTATGGTTTAAAGAATTAAAGTTGAGCAGATGTCAAGGATGTTACCTGGTCATCAACTGGATGTCTTACTCGGGCATCCTATTCTATAACGTCCAAGTATGATCTTATCACAAATTGGACTATTCAGCTATTCTGCTAAATTTTTACATCATCAGTGGACATTCACCAACTTAGCATAACTTTAAAACTGAAAATAAGTTCACTAATTATATGAATGAAAAGCAGGCTTTAACTTGCTAATAGCCATGCAATGCAAATGATCATTTCACTCAGCCCATGCAACTCCTTGCGTCTCTAAATAAGAATAGTTATGCCTCTGACAAACAATGATACAAGAATATCATTTCTACGTGACTACATAAAAATAAGCTTGATATAAACCAGTTTTTTTATATTCAAAAAATGAGGGTCATGCAACAGAACTTAAAACAATGATACAGGAATATAATTTACATATAGCTACAAATGCGCTAGACATAAGTGTTTTTAGTTTTTCCCCAATCCCTCTGATGCTCAAATCTGGAATTATGACGCCGTAAAACAAGGGATCGAATAAATTGCCAGATTTGGCTTCTGCGCAAACAGGTTAATGAACATTCAGGCAAAGGCAATTATTTCCAGTTGAAGCCAATGGTTTGAGCTCTCAAATTATTTTTATTTTTGTTTCTATGGGCTGCAGAGGCTGAAAGGGTTTTTTAACATACATTGACAATTCTGCCAGGTTTTTCAGAAAACCTTCAGGTGCAGTTGTTTCCAAACGGTTGTAGAATGCTTCTTAACCCGTTACCGTTCTTAAAATGCCTATAAAAGACATACAAGGTAAATTGAAATCTTTTCTTGTTTTTAACTTCCTGATGGGCCCGTATACGGGCTGTCAGAGGGTGCCTTTGGTCTTAATCGGTTAAGGGAAAGATGGGGAAAGTTCAACAATGGCCTCATCAGACATCTGACTTGAATCCAGTTGAGGATGCATTTACAAAAGCAAAAACGTCCTAAGAACAAGCAGAAACGGAAGCCAGCCCTGCCATCAGCTCAACAGAGCACCACCTGGGAAGAAACCAAGTGTCCAATGAGATCTGAGCTCCAGACTTTAGGCAGTCATTAACTGCAAAGGATTTGCTTCCAAGTATTAAAACTGATATGATATTAGCTGGTCCAGTAACTTTTGAGTGCCTAAAACTATGCATAAAAATGGTGGTAATTGCTATGTGGGTTATACAATATTTTTTGGCAAAACCCTCAAGTCTCAACGTCAAGTACACCCTGATTGTTTCATTTCAAATCCACCTTGTTGGCGTGAAAAGTCAAAATGATGTGTTGTTCAATTAATAATGGACCACGTGGTAGTTTGCGAAACGGACAACCAGGGTTGCACATTTTTTCCATTTGCATTCTTCCGAATAACTGTTTGGCCACCATTTTAGTTAAATGGAAGGTCATTTTAAATCTGACATTTGTGGTAATTTCTCACTTTAAATTTGACAATGACTGCGCAATATATGGTACGTTACCAGGCCAGGTAAAGCATAGCAAAGAGGCCCAGGACCAGGATGCCTCTGGTCCGGCGGGGATACTGATGAGGCTGCAGCCAGAGCTCCACCAGGAGCAGGGGCAGGATCACAGTGTGCTGCATGGGGAGAGAGTCAGTGTGCATGTTACACTGCAGCCTGACCCATTTATCTCAGATATTTGTAACATCACTGTCCTATTGCTTCATAGTGTGATTACTTTACCGCAGTTATGCATTACACCACTGCTTTCTAACTAAAAATGTATTTCCAATATGTTTAAAACTCATCTCGTGCCCCACACAAAAGATTGGCAAGTCACACTTGTCAAAGCACACGTGTAGCTGGGCATTTTTGGGGACGTGGCTGCAATATTTAGCCATTACTTTTGGAATCACATTCCTGGCAAAGCCACATGCGTTTTCCTCATTTGTGCAAGAAAGCAGTCAAAACGAATCAATTATAACCCATACTAGTTGCATAGATGCTAAAGAGTACTTACCAATGCATGGTTAAGCCAGGTTGGAATGATGTCGTCAAATAATTTGGGATAAACCAGATCACGATCATAGGAGTACAGCAACCAAAAGGATGAGACAACAAACTACAAGAGGAGAGGATGCACTTAGCATCTGCAATTCATATTCCACATCGGCCGGGTCACACGGTAACAGACTTACAAAACTGGAGTAATTTGTATCGTAGCTCCACAAATAAGTATGAAATAGTTGCAATTTAAATGGCTACGTGTGGATCTTCCCAAGTCCTTCAAACAACAAAATGGCTAATTTTGTTCACTTGATTTATTTTGGGTGAAAATGGCAAAAAAACTGGTCGGTAACAGAGTTACAAATTTTCCATTTTGTTGTTTGAAGTGCTAGGGAAGACCTCCACAAGGTAATTTAAATTATAACTATCGTACTTAATTTTGGAGCTGTGAAACAAAATACACCAATTTTGTACCTCAATTACTGTGTGGCCCAAATATAAACGTATCTTAAGTTCTTCAAGTACTGGAACAATGGGGTTCGTATGTATAGTGACTGCACATTGTTAAAAAGCTAGCAGCTAGATTAACCCTTAAAGGTGCCCTGTGTAAGAATTGAGATCAAAATATCCAAAAAAAAAAAAGAGCTAGACACAACAAAAGAATGAGAAGAAATAAGGGCAATGATATCATAAAAAAAGATGACAAGGTATAGTGCTGCAGAGATATCAGCCTGAATTAGCACACTAAATCACTAGCTGCATACTGTCCTGTGTCATAATACCAGTTTCTGCCATGGGTGGCGGTATGCGGGCATGTTACAACTGATAATATAATAAATTACCGCACAGCTTGAGGGCGTACCTGAACCTGATGTCAATCGTGTGGAAGGTACATTAGCCAACAAGCTTGGAATGGTTGCGATGATGATGAACCCTCAATGAATGCATGAAATGTAACGGAAAACTTTCATAATGTAATGAAACACGACAGAATGTTTAGTTGTGACTAATGATACTTGATTGCTGGAAGAGGTCTTGCTAATGAAGACTGCATATCAGGCAAATTGGTTGCATACTGTGAAATTATCGTCTGGCGGGCATAAGTAACGTTCTAAAATTATCTTGTCCCTAGTTTTACATGTACATGTGCGGCTAAGATTACTTCATTATTTTGAACTCCGCTATCACGGTTTTTTGACAACGTACGGTAAAGTGATTGTCAACTAAAAGTGGCGATCGACTGGCCAGCTGATTTTGGGATAAGACACTGGTTATGGTAAAGTCCGGCATTAGATTTATTCACGTTGGTTCAGCATTAGCACTTACCATTAGCTAGCATTACGTTGACGCTAGCTTGCTCAACAGCAGCGAATGTTGTCCTGCTAATAAATTTATTTCGAATGAACAATAACTCGTAATTTGGACATATTTACTGGATCGGGTGAAGGGGAGTTGCTTGAGGATGTCATAGTACAGAGTCACTTGACATCAACTGGAATTCGTTCATGTGTTTATATCTCAGAGTTTTGGGAGTCAGAGCAGCCCTCTTTGGATTGTAGGTAGTCGGCTATGGGGTCGTTGGGAAGGTAGGCTTGATGGGAGAAGAGACTGTGCCGTTTCTTGATTGTTACGCTAGGGTAGACCAACTCACTTACTGCTGGTATACTGCCCCCTTTTTCTTTGGAGTGTGTAGAGTATGAATTTAATTTTTGGCTGTCCATTACACAGGGCACCTTTAAATGCCCAACTATAGTAAAAGTTAAAAGAAAAATCTGTGTATTCTGTTCATATGTCCTGGGGAGGGGCTAATAACCCAATAGCAAGTTTTATTTTTGGTGACCTCTGACCTCATTTTAGTTCTGTGACACATGTCACAATGGGCATTTTGGGGACCTTATTGCTAAAATGACTTGAATGATAAAACAGTTGACATATAGCTGAAGTATTAGGCATTGCTTATTTTTCATTAGCTTACCTGTTTGTCTACTTTATCCAGTGATGAATGGGTGCTGATCCATCTTGTGGATTCCACCATGGGGGTGGCCATATTGGAAAAGTTAGGTGGTGCAGCCAGTGTAGCGTCAGTTCCACTTTTATGCATCAGATGGCAGCACTGATGGTCTAATTATGTCACTATGGGCATTAGTTTGCAAAATTTATGTGAGGTCAGTGGTTTTGACAACCCCCAAAATCGTGTGACAAATTTTTCACGGGGGGCGCTTAAGTAGGGTTAAGTAACCTGCTTATGTCGTCTTTGAGCATTCGGAATAGTCTCGTCGTCTGCATGCGGACAAAAGATTTCCAAACCACTTTTTTTCAATAGTGGTGTTTTCTCTTGCTGCCTCAGCCTTTTCTGAAACTATTTTTTTCCTCTTTGCTGCAATGAATAGTCACATTCTGAGCACCAAGAATACCAGCCATTTGACATCCTCAATTGTTCTTGTGTTTGTGTTATGAATTGATGTTGTGTTCTGAGTTGCATTGAGGAGGACGTTGTGGCACTTTCAATGATTGATCCTGCCTACAAGTGAGCAGGTAATGTGCAGTGTGGAAAAGGAGTCGCTGGTACCATCACTGAGTACAGCTGGTACCATGCAGTGGGAAAGCGTCATATTTGAAGGAAGCCCAATTTAACACTAATAGAACATTCAAACTCCACACTCAAGCTAGGAATCAAACCCACGACCTTGATGCGAGGCAACAGCGTTACCCACTGCTCCGCTGTGCTGCCCCCCAAACAGATTTAAAATAAACAAAACAGGTGCACTCACCATCCCAACAGGAAACACCAGTGTGCTGAAGACAGCATCTCGTATTTTGAGAAGACGCAAAGGAATTCTTTTCGGGCCAAGTAGTATTTGAATTACGTCTGTCAGAAAACAGTGTCCAAAGAACACAGTCTGGAGGACCTGCAGAACAATCAGTAAGTGAATAATCTTCAAATGGCTGATTTACCAACCATAAACACACCACTTATCAGAATTCTTCATTAAAATACAAACACTGGACAAAAACCTGAATAATGAGTGGACAAACCCACTGAATGTGCTGCACAATAAAATTAAGCTTCTGAAAAGTAAAGAAAGTAACAAATGTTTTAAAGGGGTCATATTACAGTGTGTCAAAGCTTTTTGGCACAAGAAAAACATCTGCCAAATAACGAAGCCCAAAGTCCATGCCAAAACTCAACAGAAAACACAGCTTCTGAGCTGTGCGAAACCCTCATTTCTCGTCCAGCTTTTTCTGCTGTAACCTGCAGACATCACAATGCAAAATATTTGCATAAAGCCAAGCAAGCGACTAGTTTGGTGCACCTTTGAAAAAAGAAAACAAAAAAAAACAGGTGGAGCAGAGGACAGGACAGAGGGCATCGTCCTATCGAGAAGTCACCATTTTCTGTTGTGCAAAGCCAAATTCTCTTTTCATGGACTTCCAATGGAAGAAAAAGTGAAGAATCAGAGATTAAAAGAAATTTTTATCACCATTCCTCAACAGCACAACCTCAACATTTTATTTTATTCCCTTAATTTTACCAGGGATTGCTTCCTGAGTCCTGGTTGGCCAATCACAAGAGTGACATTTAACAGAGCCGAAACAGCCCATTTCAGGCTGAGTGAGTGAGATACTGCATAAACATCCTGCAATGCTGTAATAAGGTGCTCTTTGACCATAAAACACACGCAATTGTCAGTAAATAGACTATTAAAATAAAAAAATATTAAACTGGAAAATGGGCATACTAGGGTCCCTTTACGGTAAAAATGTCCGTATATAGGGTCAGATATTGTGGTTAAGGCTGCACATTACATGATTAATGCTCCAGTTTCAGGGAGATATGCAAGGGAAAATGGAAAAACTCTCCTTGGGGCGACTACTAACTTCAATTTTACATCTGAAGTCAGGGGTGCGATTATACAAACCCAGATTAAGCTACACGAATAGAACATTATATGCGCAAGGCTGCAATGGAGAGTGACAACTTCTTTGTGGCGAGACTTACATATGCGGTTATGGGTTACACATAGTTTTATTATTTTTATTATTATTATTATTACAATTATTCTACTACTGACTAATGCGATAATCGTTACGAAATTTTTATAAGTGCGGGTGAATTTCTAACGCGGGGCAGCACGGCTATTTTAAGTCACTTATCCGAGTTAAAGTATTAATCTGCATCGTAAATATTTTCATTGTCACATTCGCTAATAGCTACAGCGCTTAGGTTATGCTTGCGAATAAATCTATTATTCGCTTTTAATAGCTGCTCAGACGTAAATATTCTGACGATAGTACAAAAGCTTTAGGTTAGGTCAGTCTTTCAAAGGGAGACGATGTGTTGGTCTACATTGCAAACTTGTTGCAACAACTGAAAATTTACCAAAAATGCTCAGTGGCATTCTCATGTATGGAGTATTAAATCATTCTAATAACCTCGACTTTTCTACATTTTTGAACCACAATTTTTCGAACCAGACAATTTTCGCGTTTCCCCAAACGAGTTTCGCCTCATAATCTATATCCCTAACAAATGCCCTCCTTGTTTGCATTATCCTTTTGATGAGTGAAGCACCGAACAAAATTAAATTAGGTAAAATTCTTCCATTGTCCGCAGCCCAAGTTGTGGGAGGATCGCTCGAAGGTCTGTACTTCTTCATGAGGTCAGCGACCACTGTCCGTGTTTGGCAACACCAGACCCGTTCATGAAATTTCAGCGATTTCTGTTGGGTGACACTCCGTCACTGGACTACAAACTGGCCTTAGAGCCGTGAGCTCCATGCTGCAAACTGAAATATTCCCAGCGATGGCTTTCGGCTGAAGATCATAACTTTTCTCACCATTGCACAACTTCCGGTCAGTAGAAATCTACTATCATTTCGAATGCCGGGTATTAGGCTGCAATCATACCAAGGAAATTTTCACTTACGAGGTCGATAAAAGTTAAGTATTTCCATCGCCCTCCGTACGACTGGGCTCCGGGATGCCGGTCCGTTATTGCTGAAGAGCAATTTTTCTTAAGCGTGAATACATACCAGACAAATATAGTCAGATGGATTACACAGCGTATCCTCAGACCCATTTTAAGGAGATCCGGAAAATGATTGGCTGCTTCCGAGCAGGTTTGCAAGGTCTGCGATTGCGCCGCAGCGTCACATGGAACGTTCAGAAGGGCAGTGTGTACTAGTCAGCCCGGCCAGCGGCGCAGGGCATCACGCGAATCATGTGAGAAAGTATTGAGACTGACTTGACTTGTTTTTAATTCTTTTGAATGAACGTCAGGACAGGAGAACAAGATGTAAAATACATGACCTGCAACAGTGTGCATTCGTGACACAGGACAATGCTCGTAGACAGTGCGAAGCGTATCAGATGTGGTATGCTTCCAGTCATTAGCATTTCGTCCCTTGAGAATCAGCTGGTTCTATGTCCACTTTTCCTCATTTTGAGAAAATGGAGTCTGAAAATTTCAACTGTCTCATCTCTGATGTTTAGAGAGTTATCAAAATTTATTCTGTGTGGAATATTGTTGACTGTGGAAGGTACCCTAAACATATTGCAAACATGTTCAAAATCTCCATAGACTTCGAGATATAAGAAGTCAAAAATGGGCATAGAACCTTCTGATTCCGAGGAACGCAAGTTTCTCTTGGTCAACAAGTTCTATGTCCAACATAGGACCTGGTGCCTTTACTGGTTTTACGTATGATCGAAATCAGGAAGTTCTATGTCTATCAGAGTTGTTTTAAAAAATGTTATGAACAAACTAAGAACGTTTTAGTCAATGAATGGTTACTTGTATTTTATACTTATTTCACAAAAAAATATACTGGGACACCATGAACGACGTTTATAAGACAGGATTAATGAGTATTGAAAATGCTTCATACACTCCTAGATACAATAATAAATCAATGATAATGTTACCCAATTTTCCCCATACATATATATAATTATGTATGGGAAAAATTAGGTGGGGGGGGGGGGTCGGTTATCCCCCCTGATAAAATTTGATTTTCTTTGAAAATAGCATAGTCCTATGTTCTGTAAAATCAACTACAATATTGGGGTAGGCCAAGCTAGGGCCTAAATGGTAAGTGGGGTGGGGGTTCAGATGGGGCAGGCGATCGGGCGAGGGAGGGGGTAGGAGGGTTTCTCCCGATGTCCCTGGGTTGCTCCGATGTCGCTGAAAAATTGTATATTAAGTGCACTGTACATTAGCACACTAGGCCTAGAGTTGATTGTTTGAGAATTAAGTAGTTCTATGTGCATGCATATTGACGAATGTGACTTTTCCACACCGGTCCTGACACAACAAAATTAAGATTTACAGTGTGTATACATTGTTGGTAAACAACTTACCCATCAAAATAATCCATTAGTCTTTCAGAAGGGATCAAAATCGAACGTTTTTTTCTGAGGAGTTCTCATTTTGTGCTTTACATATGCTCCTTGGCCATTTTGAGCGAATGTCACATGATCCAGGTACGGGCTCTGATTGGTTCTTTGGACATAGAACCACCTGATTTGAAACAAGCCCCACTCAGGATATAGAACTAAATGTTTCAACATGTTAATATGTTGTAGACTTTAGGTTGGAGCTAAGCACTAAGTGACATAAACCTAACTGATTTTAGAATGTCCTGGTATCCTTATCTCCATTTCTGCAAAAATTGGACATAGAGCCAGCTGATTCTCTAGGGACGATTTGCTTTTCCTCTCTATACTTTTTTCTTGCCATCACTCAGCTGCTAGTAGGCATTTATGTCCTGTGGCAGGGGTTGGGAAGGACAGCAAGGCCCATGGGCCAATGGCCTGTGTCAAGGAAAATCAATGGGCCATTCCCATAATTCAATGCGCCAAAATTTTAACAATAATAGACCTTTAATTGAAATATATACTGCATATATACATACATTTTTCTTTGTGTGTTTAATGCTCAAAACCTACTGATGGATACTGTACATTTTCTTTTAATATTCAGCATTACAATATTGCTTAGAACAAAAATGATCGATACGGAATACAAAAGACAATATTATGCACTCAAATAAACAAGAGGGAAATCGGCCGTTGCAATTTCAGTCATTCAGTAAAACTACTGGTTTTAGCATTAGTCTACTGATACACTGGTAAGTAGTTCTAAGTTGATGGTTACTGGCAGCACTGGCTGCAGCTTGACATTAACGAGTGTGAAAATTACTTGACACTGAAAGAATAATGCCTAGAGTATGAGCCTGGAATCAAAATGAGACCTTTCATATGCCATAACTTTATTTGATCATCATCCACATACTGTTAAAACCCTGTGAAGTTTTCTTAATGGGCATTTTTCAAGTTTTCTCGGGTGAATTATGAGAAAGCACATGACAAACCCATGGCTCCAATAGTTCTTTTTAGTACACTATATCATAGTTATTAAATTGGTGCAGTGTTGCCATTGAAACTTCCACTGATATTGAAGCTTGAAGTAGGTTACAGAACAAATCCCATTGAAGAAAATACAGATTTTAGCTTAACAGTGTGGCACCTAGAATGGGCATACAATTGATTTCATTGCGGGTTTTAACAGTGCTCCGATATGTCCTTCAGTTCTGAAAATTTAATTTCGCCATCTCTAATACACATCATGAGGTACCAGAAATGCTGGGGAAAATTGATGCGAGTTTGAAAGCTTGAAACTTCAACCTACTCCCATGCACTTTATGAGCCTGAAACTCAAAAAATATTCACGAGATCAGAGTAATATTTGGCAAGTATTCATTAAATATACTGCTGTTGTTGTACTAGAACAATTTGCTGATTCCAAGGAGGTCAGGTGGTAGGCACTTGTACATTTTCTATATTATTAAAAACAAAGGAATTACTAAAGAAACAAATAGAATAAAGCAAATTCACACATTATGCCTCAGATTGAAAGTTAATTGCAATCCTGAGTGAACATAAATGGCTCTCCAACGTAAAAACGTACCCTATGCGGCCACCTACCATTTTAAAGCGTCGTCACATTAAAGGAGACCTAATATGCTATTTTTCCAAGTTTATATTTTGGCCTTTGACGCCCCTAGAGTACACCTGATCGCGCAATGTAAAAAAAGGGTACTTATTTCACTCATAGTGCCATCATCAAAAAACCCCATTTGTAGTCCATAGACATTTCTGCCTGAAACGCCTCATTGGGGTGGCTCTTCTGCTATGGCCCCCACTCCCCGTGTGCCCACTTTCTTCTGACTGGCCAGCTCTGTGGTGGGCGGATAAGACGGGATGAGGCAGCAGAATGCAGTTTTCCTGGTCCGGCAAAGAGTGCAACTGACGGGACTCGACGGGCATATTCTGCAATCTAACGCAGTATATGTGTATAGATCTCATGAAATTAACTTTTTCTAATAAACACAACAGCGAAAGTGGAGGACGCAGTGCGAAAGTCTGGCTGCTCAAGCACGAATTTGCTATCGGCTACAGTTTGCTACAGCAATAGTTGGTGAGTACAGCGGTTTTACTACTCAGTAGCTCGGATGCAGGGAAAGCTAGAATCCACCCCATATAGACACATTTGTAGAACGGGTCGACATGCCCAAGTCTAGACTGGAGACCGTAGAAATCCGGTGGGTCTGAGTTTAGAGGGAAACATGGACAGTGAGGAGCAGCTAAAAGTGGACCAACAGCTTATGGACTGCTTCGGTGTGTATTAGGACCTGCTGTTTAGTGTGCATAGCTGGGGTGTGTTGTTAGCATGGAGAAACGAACAGCTTCCGTGCTGGTATATGATGGAGGGGCGAAAGCTCCAAGCTAAATGGCCTTTTCGGAAATTGCCTGGGGTAATGGTTTACTTATTGCTTTGGAATGACCAGCTTTTCCTCACGGAAAATGGGCGCATTATGGATAGCGTGCGAGAGCTAGACAGAGCTCCGGTTATGTCATGAACATAATACAGGTTTTACAGACTGCAAGTTCCGTCTGCGTGAACCGTTGCTTATGTGCTGCTAGCGTATCAATCACTTTTACAGGAAAGAATTTAATATTCAATCCATGGCAATGCAGTGTTTGTTATACCGGACTGTTACAGCCTGTGCGCTTCCCTATTGCTTTCACCAGTAGTATCAGAGAGCTTGCCCAATCATTGGAGATGTATCAGGCTGACCCCGGGCATGGATAAGTAAAGCGATTGTTTCATAGCACCCTAAACGCACCCTAGCTCTGCAAAATCTCCGTCTGGTCTAACTGCAGCCCAACTCGGCAGACACATACAGTACCTCTCCGTTTAGCGTCAACTGTAGTGGCTACAATCAGGCAACGTTATGATGAAACTGTCACATTGATGCTTACCGAAGTAACACAAGCATACCGATCATAATTGCTGCATATAAGTTAACCAGAAGCATTTTTAATTAGCACGACACGCAAACTAACATGCAGTAGCTGGTAATCGAGACAAAGCCTTGCAATTCAGGTGTTACAGACAGCAAGTTCTGTTACTATGAACAGTTGTACCAAGCATCCAAATTCCAAACAAGTATTAAAAGTTAGCTTCAAATGAAGTTTATGTTCACACACCTTCTCCCTGATATCACTCTTGCATATTTAGGACACAAACATTAGCAACAGAAACTTAGCTACGTTAGCCACAGTGCTACAGCCACAATCAACTGGCTATCACGTCAAGTTGGCTTATGCAGTAAAAGCAACTTACAGTTTGTGTGTCAGTGAGTCAAGGGCAGTCACGACCAATACAGGCTTTATCTTCAGATATTTTACAAAGTGGGAGGTATTTTAAATATTTTTAAATGGGAGGAGGTGCATGTATGGAAAAAAGCTGTAAATCTTCACCTGTTCAGACCATTTGCAAACACAATCAAATGAAAATAGTAAGTCCTAACTTTGATCTCATGTTTATTTTTAGTCTCCAATATACCGTAGTAGACTGCAAAAATGAATGTGTCACGGTCCAAATATTTATAGGCCTGACTGTTTCAAACAAGTTTATATTTTTTTTAAGAATGAGAAGTCACAATGCCTCATGATATAGTCATTTTCACTGTGCGGATAAGTTGCGAACGTAGTGCGTGGTCTAATCTGTGGCAGTGTCCAGGGCTAAGTATTTTCATTTGCTCATCTCACTGCATAATCTAGGAGATTTAATGAGTACATAATGCCACATTAAATAAATGAGTCACATGGACACTTTTCATCTGGTAAACCTATACACCTGCTTGTGAATGTAAATATGCAAGCAACTGAATGCATGATCGCGCACAAATGTAGACAACAGGTTCACAGACCAGCCCCCATGATATCAATTTAATTTTGTTAATTTAAATTCAACACCCCAACCTAGTATTGTTTCTTGATAATATGCATATCTCAACGGCAACAGTCTACGCATCTTCAACTAGTTAACTTGGATTCATGAGCAGGAAAATATACGCAGTGTAAGCCAATGCCTGTACAGTCACCAGATCCAAATTCAATAGCATACTTTAGGAATGTAATGCAATGGAGATTCTCTGCATGATTGTGCAGCCAGCAAATCTTAGCAGCTGCATGATGCCATCATGTCAACATGGACAGGACTTTTAATAACTGTTACCAGTCGCGAGTTGAATCCATGCTACAAAGAATTCAGACTGTTCTTAGGGCAAAAGTTTCCATCTATCAGAAAGGTGTACCTAACAGAGTGATCACTCAGTGTCTTTTGAACCAACACTTCTCAGGCTTGGGCCTGGGGACTCCCTGTGTACTCTGGTTTTTGTTCCAAACACAGCGGCAATCTCAGAATTCTAACTATGCATTTTTTCCTTAATTAGTTGCATTGCATGTTAAGAGGGATTATTTACCCTCTGAAACCACTTTATGAAAAAATGACCATGTATTCCATGAACAGTAAAACCCAATCTTCACATCATGTTTAATTTGCAATATTGTTATTACACAAACACAGCGGGCATCTAGGATCCCAGTTTTTGCTCAGGAAAACTTGATTGCCAATAATACAACCAATCCAAAATGATACCAGGTTACAACTAGCATTTTGGGTCACACAATTCAGGGGAACAGCTTTCTAAACTGACATGTTCTGGACAATTAGTGCTAAATTATTGCCATGGAACACTGCTTTGATAAATACACAGTTAATTTCGTCTTGTGTCGTATAAAAAAAAAAGGTTTGAGGAAGTCTAGCACACTACAAAACGGAATTCAGGTGGACTCTAATCTCATTTTCTGAGACATTTCATTTTCTCAGAGCATTAAAGATGCAATAAGAACAGCCACCACAATCAGCATGACGCAAAGCTCATGTACGAATAGCACAGAGCAAAGTTCCCAAAAATTAAATCCCTAAGATCAGAAAAATGAAAAAAGGGATAAGACTGATAAGAACACCTTTACTTGCATTTTAAAATGACAAGTGAAAACTTTCCTTGAGCGAAATCCCTGTTAAATTTACAAGAATCAAGTCAAGACCAGATTTACAGGAAAGTAAAAAATAACAGGATCAAGCTGTTCAACAGTAATACAAATGTGACGGGCGAAGGATGTAAAGCAGGTTCTCAGTCTTCACCGGATCTGAAAAAAAAAAAAAAAAATTAATTGTTAGAGTGATTAAGTGCTCAGCATTCACTCAAATGGGAGACCAATGCAACCATTAAGTGGGTATATTTACCCAAGACAAATAAAAACCTGTAATATATCTATCGCTGCTCCCCATTTCAGAAGTCTACACACTGATGACCACAGGCCATTTGGCTGATCTAGAACATAAAGACCTAAAAATACATTTCGGCGGAGGACAGGCCACTCTGCCCTTGAACAGCATAGAAAACAGAGTACAAATGGAGGAAAAAAGCCAATCAGTCCTTCGAGAACATGGTAAAAGTAAAAAATGCAACTTATTTCAACATCCTGTTGGCCTTTTTTAAAACAGCTGTAGCACATTTCCTACACCCTGATAGTTTCTCAGGCACACATACTGCTTTCCTAAATTGACTATAGCTAAGGGTATGCTCAGCAGCTTTTCTGTTATGTGACACAGCAGTTGAAGTAGGCAGTCATGTTAGCTGAGAAAACCCAGAGTTTCAATTAAAGCATTCATTTAACTTCACAGGACAGCGCACACAGAAAATTAATAAAAGATAACGTGCAGTGCTGTGGAGAAGTATTTCCCCGAGGAACACTGGGAACAAGTTCTAATTTTTCATATTTGTCACACTTAGGTGTTTCAGATCAATCGAACTTCAATATTACACAAAAAATGACCTGAGTAAACACAGAATACAGTTTGTTAAAGTTGATTTAATTTATTAAAGGAAAAAAAAGTTATCCAACCATATCTGGCCTTATGTAAAAAAAAAAAAAAAGTAACTGAAAAAAGTTGCTAAATCAACCAAGTAAATAAATGTACTAAACAACTGAGTTGAATTTCACTACACACACACCCCAAAGCATGATTACTGTCAGCCCAGCTGAATCTAAACACTATGTAAATAAAACATGTCCGGCAATATGAAGTTGGCAAAAAAGCAGCTTGATGTCGCGACCTAAAGAAATTCAAGAACAGATGAAAAACAGTCTTGACATCCATTAATCTGGAAAGGCTTTCAAAACCATTTCTAAGGCTCTGGGATGTTAAGAGCCATTATCTCCAACTTGAGAAAACTCCGAACGGTGGTTAAACTTCCAAGGAGTGGCTGGCCGACCAAACTTCTTCCGAAAGTGCATAAACCCCTCAGGGCTGTGTACATTCACCACTTTCATTCATTTTATCCACTAATGAGTGTCGAAGTCAGCATGCCGATAAGACATATTACTAAATTTGCTGATGACTCAGTGATTGTTTCACTGCTCAAGAAAGACAGCAATCACGGTCTAGTGGTGAACGATTTTTATCCCCCGCCGTGCGATTAGCGCGAAGCGGGGGATATAGCATTGGGCTCCATCTGTCCGTCCGAACGGACACATAAAATTGAGGCGGCGGGGGATATTGCCATGTTAGTGGCAAACACTTGTATTGATTGGTGTGAGAGCTAATTTTCAAAGATTAATGTTCTTAAAACCGAAGAACTGGTTATTGAATTTACGAAGAAGCCTCCACCAAATTCCCGTTTTAATTCATGGTCAAGTAGTTGAAACTGTACAACAGTACAAATACTTGGGTACCGTCATTGCCAGCAGTCTGACATTCGAGGCCAATATAGATGCGATTTGCGCAAAGGCCCACCAGCGTATGTATTTTTATCGCAAATTGAGAGGTTTTAATGTAGACACTTCTTTTATGAGGACATTTTATTCTTGTTTTATTGAGTCTGTTTTAACCTTCTCTTTTATTTGCTGGCTTGGGTCCCTCACTGTGAAAGACAAGAACAGGCTTGAAGGAATAGTGAGGATGTGTGGCAGAATTGCGGGGACAAATTTTGAGGAGCTCTGTCCTGTATAGAGCCAGGGCTACCAGGAGAGCAGAAAGCATGATCCCGACTGACCCCAGTCACCTGCTGGCCTGCCAATACAGGCTACTGCCTTCTGGTCGCAGGTATATGGTAGCAAAGGTCAGAACGAACAGATTTAAAAACTCCTTTGTACCAATAACAATTGGCCTCATTAATATCTTGTGTTGATCGGTCCCCTAAAACATCAACTCACTGTATTTATTGCTTTTGTGGTGAATGTGTACGTTATCGTTTCTGTCTGTTTGTATTGCTGTGCTGTTTTTCTGCTGGCTGTACAACAAATTGCCCCTTATGGGGATAATAAAGTTTCCTAAGACTAAATGAATCGTCCAGGTGGTACTAACCCAGAATAACATTTAAAGTACTGCAGGCCCCACTCTCCGCTGTTAAGGTCAGTGTTTACAATTACACAATTGAAAGAGACAGGGCAAAAATGGTAGCATGGGGGAGCTGCAGGCAAAAACCTCTGCTAACTCTTTTTTGGGATAATATTCTGTGATCTAATGAGTCAAAAGTGGAAATTTTTGGAGGACACAGGTCCTGTTTTCATCTGGCACAAAGCGAACAAAGCATGAATATCAACCAACAGTCAAATACGATGATGGTAGTTAAATAGACTGGGGTTGCTTTGCTGCTTCAGGCCTGACCACATTGTCATTATGGATCATGAATTCAGCTCTGTTCCGGAAAATTCTAAAAGAGAATGCCTGACTATCAGTTCCTCACCCAAAGCTTAAGCACATCTAAAACACACAAGCAAGTCCACCTTTGAATGGCTTAAATGAAACAAAAGGTTTTGAAGTGGTCAAAGTCCTGACTTGAATCTGATTGAGATGCTGTGGCATGACTGCCACCAGGCAGGTCATGCTCAAAAACCCTCCAATCAGGCAGAATTGAAACTATTCCGCAATGATGAGTGGGCTAAAATTCTTCCATTGATATACAATGCCCATTGCCAGTCATAAACATTTAACTGCAGATGGTGCTACCAAGGGTGGTTAAGGGCGGAAATTTTTTTTCCCGGTGGATGTTGGAGGTTTAGAATAATTCTTACCTTCAAGAGATGAAATTATCATATAAAAGCTGCATTTTGTGTTCACTCACATCATGTCTGTCGAACAGCAATATTAGTTGGATGATCGCAAATATTTACAAATAACAAATCAGAAAAAATAGACCTTTTGAAGGGGGCAAGTCATCTTTCACAGCACTGCAAACATAAAGGTAATGAAAAGCAGCCACATACTGTATATTTGTCCCATTTCTTCTCTGGGTCATAGGGCTCCCAACGGCTGGCAGGAAATATGTGTTTGTTCTTCTCATACCAGCTCCTGAGAACCACTTTGCCTGCGTGAGACTTAAGAGAAAGAAACAACAGCCTCATAGTGCACTGCCTGTACTGTGACCTCCCCGCACACACCAACGCGCTGCCTGTACTGTGACCTCCCCGCGCACACCAACACACTGCCTGTACTGTGACCTCCCCGCGCACACCAACGCGCTGCCTATACTGTGACCTCCCCAAGCACACCAAAGCGCTGCCTGTACTGTCACCTCCCCGCGTACACCAACGCGCTGCCTGTACTGTGACCTCCCCGCACACACCAACGCGCTGCCTGTACTGTGACCTCCCCGCGCACACCAACACGCTGCCTGTACTGTGACCTCCCCGCGCACACCAACACTCTGCCTGTACTGTGACCTCCCCGCGCACACCAACACGCTGCCTGTACTGTGACCTCCCCGCGCACACCAACACTCTGCCTGTACTGTGACCTCCCCGCGTACACCAACACGCTGCCTGTACTGTAACCTCCCTGCACACACCGACGCGCTGCCTATACTGTGACCTCCCCGAGCACACCAACGCGCTGCCTGTACTGTGACCTCCCCGCGCACACCAACGCGCTGGCTGTACTGTGACCTCCCCGCGCACACCAACACGCTGCCTGTACTGTGACCTCCCCGCGCACACCAACGCGCTGCCTGTACTGTGACCTCCCCGCGCACACCAACACGCTGCCTGTACTGTGACCTCCCCGCGCACACCAATGCGCTGCCTGTACTGTGACCTCCCCGTGCACACCAACACGCTGCCTGTACTGTGACCTCACCGCGCACACCAACACGCTGCCTGTACTGCGACCTCCCCGCGCACACCAACACGCTGCCTGTACTGTGACCTCACCGCGCACACCAACACGCTGCCTGTACTGCGACCTCCCCGCGCACACCAACACGCTGCCTGTACTGTGACCTCACCGCGCACACCAACACGCTGCCTGTACTGCGACCTCCCCGCGCACACCAACGCGCTGCCTGTACTGTGACCTCCCCGCGCACACCAACACGCTGCCTGTACTGTGACGTCCCCGCGCACACCAACGCGCTGCCTGTACTGTGATCTCCCCGTGCGCAATGCGCCTGTACTTTAATATCGCCATGGACATCAGCAAGCTGCCTGTGCTGTAACTTCATGTGCATTAACAATCTGCTGGCACTATAATATCACCATGGACATCAACAAGCTGCCTGTACAGTGACCTAACCATGTGCATTACAAAGCTGCCTGTATTGTGATATTGAGGGTTTGGAGCGCAAAGATTATATGTTCATTTTAGAGGTTTTGAGAAAAATAGATTTTTAGGGTTGCAAATGCTCTATTAAATCAGGTACATCATTTTTATGTCAATTACTCTTTAACTGCGTGGTGCAGAAGTACACTGAACATCTGAGTTTTCGTAAGTGTGGTACTGCGATATCATGGCCATAATTGCCAAAATGGATGTCACCTCCGTGCTCCAACAATTCTAGCGCTTGATGTGGTAGATTTAAGTTAAGTTTGTTTGCAATGGAAGACAGATGATTCTGTAATACTGTTCATGTTTATTCATCAAAATATCAATGTTTAATTCATTTAAAATTTTGTTGGACATACCACAAAATGAAAATGTGAATTCTGTTTAAAACTGAGGCGCATGGACATATAATTATTGTGCTCCATGAATTAGCTGATAAAGATGTGTGACAGAAAGTAAAAATCTCAAAATCACAAAATTTGGACACATCACCACTGTGCTCCAAACCCTCGTTATTTCTATGCGGTTCAACAAACTGCCAGTACTGTGACATCACCATGTGCGATAGTAAGCAGAGTATCTGGAACCCGACCCTAACATTCATCCCCGATTATTAAAGAGCCATAAATATTCCTCCATATTTATTTCATACTCTACCAAATTATGCTGTGGTTAAAAAGTGAACATGGCAGAAGATCACTAGTGTAGAGTGCTGAAAAGGTTGGCCATCATCTTGTAAAACTCCTGCACTCACCTCATCTTTTTCCACTGTAGCATCATTTATCAACCGCACATCATCATGCACATCAAAGCTGAACAGCGGTCCTGTGGTCAGAGGAGAGTGCTGTTAGTTATGCCTCATAAAAGCATTCACAGACATTATTCACACGTGGATAATTTTTGTTTGGCCCACATCCTCAGATGTCACAGTGACTGAGTAAGCAAGTTTACACCACTGGTCAGTCGGTCGGCTGGCCGAGCATACTTTCCACATTGACCGTTGTTCAGTGCTCACGATTTAGCACTTTTACCAAAAACGGTCGAGCCGTGTACTGCAATTTGACCCAGTCTTGTCCTAAAACTAACCATGAGAAGCGGAAACATTTAGAATGCTTCCACGTACCAAATACGCGTAATACAAATTAAAAAAAAAAAAATGTGCCTACAGACACCTGGCAGACACACAAGACGCAAATGGGTAGATGGTTTCCATTAGTAATAACATTTTTAACTTGACTTAACTGTCTGCATTGTCACTGAATTTTATTGGCTATAATGTGCTAACCTAGAGGCATACACTTCTATCAAATCAGGCTAAAAATACTTAATTGTTCACTTGATCCTAAGGAACATGTTTTTTGTTTTATGATTGATGTGGTTGAGACACGACCAGTATTCAAACACAAATTATACGCTCCCCTAACAATAGATTGAAGCTTATGCTCAAACCTGCTAAGAACAGAATTATGAAAAATCTTTCCCCCATGAACAAGTTAAATAAATTTAATAAATAATAAAATTTAAACTGAAAACTCACCACTTTTGCCTCTGGCTTTTGTCACAATGAAGTCATAAAAGCTGTGATGCTAGGGAAAAAACAAACAAACAAACAAACAAAAAAACCAAGAAATTTGAAGTGAAGAGTAGGCAAAAAATAAATAAAAATCCAAGCATAAAACTCCAGTCACTGTCTGCAGTAGGGGTTAAATCTCTAGCCATGACAGGGAGCATGTAGGGTAGGGGTCCGAGTTTATCTTTAGCTATGACTTGTGGCATGTAGGGTAGGTGTAAAAATTTTGAGTTGTGATGGGGTGGATCAAGGGTAGGAGTCTGCATATCCCTTTAGCTCTGACAGAGTGTAGGGTAGGAGTAAAATCATTAGTTATGATAGGGGAGTGTGTCGGGTAGGAGTCTAGTTTAAATCCTTAGCTATGTTCATGAATGTTTTGGGGAGGAGTCGGGGTTAAATTGATATTTATCTATGATAGGGAGTGTACAGAAAAGGCATCCAGGTTATATCTGAAGTTGAAACAGAGAGCAGATTGGGTCCAGCCATGATAGAAACTGAGTACGGGGAGCATCCTGGTTAAATCTTCAGCTGTAACAGGGAGTGTGCAGCGTAGTCATCTGGCTAAAATCTTCAGCTATAACACAGAGTGCGTAGGGTAAGAGTCAGGGTTAAATTAGATCTGAGAGGGTATGTTGGGTAGGAGTGTGGATTTTATCTTTATCCATGACAGGTAGGGTGTTGAGTAGACATCTGGATCAAATCTTTTAATGTGACAGGAATAGAGTAGGGTCAAGGTTAAAACTTCAGCCAAGACCGGTCACATGTTGGGTAGGTGCCTTCAGAGCTGCGAAAAGGTATTTGGCCCCCTCCTGATTTCTTCCGTTTTTGTATATTTGTCACAATTAAGTAGTTCAGATGATCACATTTTAATATCAAGAAATAACTGAAGAAAACGCAAGAAGCTTTCTTTCAATGATGATTCCATTTAGGCTCTTACATGTGGAATAATGAGATCTTCTTTGATGTACATAAGCTGCTCCACTCCAGCTGACCTGGAAAAGACAGATTATATGAGAAGAGGACTCAGACTGCGGACTAAAGGGGTTTCTGGGTGTAAGTGGGGGGCGTTTCACAGCTCAGAGGGTGGCTAATAGTATATGAAGGAGGAGTTTTATGGCTGGACAGGTAGTTCTCAGTGGGTGGGTGTAGTAACACATTTGCAGAAGTTGGTCACTCTGTTCATGAGTGGCTCTGGAAAAAATGAAGGGGTTTGATGTCCTCAGTTGGCAGAGTCTGAAGGAATTATGGGATGCTGGAGGACCTCACACAGCCCCAGTGTCACAGCTTTACCTCAGTTCACTGAAGTCCTTTCTGAGGATCTCCAGAGCTTTCTGAAGAAACTGCTGTATGGTGTTGCCTTTCTTCATCTGTAACAAAAACAATCAAATGCTCTGCTTCAGTACTCTACTGACACTGACAGACACAATAACAATCAAAGGCTCTGCTTCAGTACTCTACTGACTCACTGACAGACACAATAACAATCAAAGGCTCTGCTTCAGTACTCTACTGACCAGAGTTGGGTCCAAGAACTTCTGAGAATTGTACGCAAGCATTTTTTTCACATACCATAGTGCTTGTATTTGTTTCTGAGTACTACCGTATAATGCCTCATATTAGGCATTATGCCACATAATACCAAATATTAAGTAAATGTACTTGTATCCAAGTACTTTTCAATTACTTGACCAAATCTCTGTGAGCACTTAGGAGACAGATTGGTCAAGAACTTTGAAAAGTACTTGAATACAAGTACAAGTACTTTAGGCATTAATAGGAAGTGCTCTGATACAAGTGCAAGCACTTTGCTATTTAATAAAAAAAAAAAAATACTTGCATCCAATTCTTGAAAGTACTTGAACCCAACTCTGCTACGGACACACTGGCAGACACAAGAGAGTACTGAAGTGATGACGTCACACTGGTGTCAGAAGTAAAATTTTTTTTTTTCAAGTGCGAAAGTATATCATTTTTGGCAATAAACTACGAATTTGTTGTGATCATTTGAATCTGTATACCCTGTAGGCTAATCTCGGAGTGAGGCTGCTCTTAGAATTAATACAAGTTCGAGCAATGCCAGAAAGTGTCCAAACCCCATTATAAATTCCCATAGGGATTTTACTTCCAACACCAGAAGCTGAGTAGCGGTGACGTCATCACTTTAGTGCTCTATAAAAATCAAAAGGTCCTGCTTCATTACTCTACAGACACAATGGCCCCGTTTACATGGGTCCAAAAATCCTATTTACAATCCGATTGAAAGGTCAATCAGATTCGAAATGTCTAATATAAACACCTTAGCCAATGTGATTCACCCGGATCCGATTGTATTTCGGATCGGATTGTAAGAGGTAGTCTACGCCGATTGATAATCCGCTCCATGCTCCATGTAAACGACTGAACTGAGCGGATTGCGTTGATGAAGAGGATTGTTCGGTCCGGGCATGCGCTCCTAGTACGCAAGAGGCTCGTAAGTGAAGTGTTACGTACGCAGAGCCAAACGTGGCCAAACTAAATATCAAAGTATCGCTTCAGGACGATTAACTGCTGCGACTTCAGAACTGCAAATAAATATAACCACAACACAATAAGCTTCCCCAACGAAACACGGCGTTGATCCATCTTTATAGAGGTAAACAGGAAGCAGGAAGTACAGCTCTTCTTCTCTTACACATTTACATGTAGTGGCAGAGTGACGTAATGCGCAGGTAAAAAAACACAATACAATCGGATTCAGCTGGGGCCATGTCAACGCGGATTGAACGTGGATCTCTTTACTTAAACTTCATGTATACAGATCAAATCAGATTCACTTATTCCGATCGATTTCAATCAGATTGAGGAAAACTACCCATGTAAACGTGGCCATTGACAAACAATAAAAATCAAAAGCACTGCTATAATTCACTATGGACACAGTACCGAGACAATAACAATCAAATGTTCCGCTTCAATACTCCACAGACAGTGACTGCTGTTAGAAATGTTTAGATATTTTCAATTTGATATTATGCAGTAGCCATAAAAACGTGGCATCCTCGATTTGAGTACTTCACTTAATATAAGTGTGACATAGCTTCAGTGAAGCACTGCAACTAATAGACATCGTATATGTATGTGACATTGCCCTACCACGTTAAAAAAAATAAATTATTTTTCCAGCTTTGAACCCAATTGAGGGGAGATTCAAGCAAAAATTGGAGTTGAAGAGGTTAATGTGTGCATGTGGGACAACCTGGGGATGAAGACAGATGGGGATCACATGAACATTAACAGCCATGGCAAAAAAAAATGGGATCTGAGAAAAAGATCTGAATTGAGCTTTCCACTTCATAATGGGACCGCACTCGCTAAGTCTATGTAGAATGAGCACAGCACCTTGACAGTCCTACGATGACCGGAGCCATCCCAGTAACTGAACGTGATCTCAATCTCCTCACCTGCAAGAGCAAACATCACACCATTATTGTGGGCAACATGCACGCGCCACAAAGAGCCAATCGACTCAACAAAAATGGCTCCTGCTATACATTACGGTTATCTCATGTAGCAAAATCTGATTAAGGCAAGGAGGTTTATCGAATAATAATAATAATAATAATAATAATTCCCCATCCATTGGCACAAACACATTTTTCCAATCAAGAATAAAATACTGTAATAAGAGACTTTAAATCATGGTCATCGGGATTTAAATTGCATCCTTAATGAAGTTTCCAAGTGAATTCCATTACCCACAATCCATTGCTCAGCCAATGAATGAATAGAATATTCTCCCTTATTGTAAAATTCTTCTCACTGTATATTGCAGCTGATGTTAGCAACCACTCCACCCATGATAAAAAAAAAACATCAACAGAATCAATGGTGTTCCAATCAGTCCATGGTTATAGGGCATTTTAAAACCTCTATGGCAAACCTAAGTAATGTCATGTAAACAGAGGGATCGCATGATTCAGGTGAAGCCGTACTCTTTACCTTCCCCTCTCCCTGTTACATGTTACACTACAGGCCAATAGTTTGGGGCCATCCTCAGATTAAAAAAAAATAAAAAAAATCACACATCAACTGTTCTTTCCTTATTGTTCACACATGAAATGACTTCAGTGCATAAAATATAGGAAGCCAATAGATTTTGGGTGAATTCCTGACCTCAGACCACATTTTAAAGCTGTCTTGACTGATTGGTCACTGACCACAATGTTTTATAATTGAGTTCCAATGCCTTTGTGTTCCTTGAGTTTAAGTCACGAGGACGTGAACAATTTTATGAAACAAGAAGGCATGCTGTATAAATGCCTTCCCCAAAATCTAGGGGTCACCAGTGGTGCACAATTAATAATCTGAGGGTGGCCCAAAACTTTTGGCCTGTAGTGTGCGTACACATCATGGTGGGTTTCTGTATCTCAGATAAATGCCGACTCCATTTTCTCTCATTCCTCTTACCGAATGTCATTTACACATCAGTGATGACTGGTGTTACTCAAGTAAAGCTCCATCATCTCCTATGTTATGTAGTGTCATGTGAACAGTGATGCAGGTTTGTCTCACGCAAGTGAAGTCTGACACTCCATCAGCCTTAAGGGTAACATGATGTCATGTACAGTGATGCGAGTAGTGTGAAATGAGTTAAGTCTGACTCTTTTTTTCTCTAATGTTCCAGTTCTGTCATTTCCTGTACACAGCAATGTGGGTTTCCGTAACCTGAGTGAAGTCTTTATCTTCTCATGTTACACTTACATAATTCCATAAACACAGTGTTGCAGGCTTGTGTAACTAAGGGGAAAGTCTTACTCTTTATCTTCTCCTGTTTGCCCTCCCACTCCTGCCGGAGCTCCTCCCTCAGACGGTTCTCCTCCTCCTGAACCAGAACCAGACAGAGAACATTAACTTTTCCTCTAATAAATGAGGAGTTCAATGTATCACACTTTCAAAAACACAGCACATTTACACACGTGCTATGCTTTTGGCCCTTGTCTACGCACCAGAAATGACCAAAAGAAGGGTGACTTGATTCCCAGCAAAAAGGTTTGAGTTACTGTATTCGGAAATGTAAAGTCTGACCTGGCGGGGGCGCTACAGGAAAGTTTGTAAGAAAGTTCACACAAAACATTAGGATTTGTCCAGTACGCACTTGTAATGTGCACGAGAAGTTTCATGTGATTCCGATGACATCCACCAAGTTACAACAATTTTTTAAAATGAAGTTTGGCCTGGTGGGGCACTATAGCAAGGTCACAGGGAGACCAGCATTAAAAATAGACATATTTGCTGATAAACATACACCAGATTATCACACAGCTTTTCAGCACAAAACATTACCTGCACTAATATTTCCGGACTGGAATGTTTACCCACAACCTACAACAAATGACACAAGCTGCCGCCTTCTGCCGAGCGTTAGGACCCTGGTTCCAGAGAGAGTTGAAGCAAGAAACCGTGACAATATAGGCTAGTTCCATGAAAGGACTCTGTCTGTTGCATATTGTGGGACCAGCGCTTTGCGTGGTGTCCCCAAAATCAAAGTTATTCCATATTCCAAACTGCACAGAGCCACAATGCAGTCAGAATCCTAAGGGTAAATGCTAGCATATAATTTGTTGCATATATTTGCCGTTGCACTTACAATAGGTTTTTTGGCGTCACAGCACAGTAAAAATACCAGTGTTATTTCGAGTTCAAGCAAACACTACTGGAGTTGATTTAACGCTGGGATTTTTTCCGCGGGCAGTACAGAGGAATAGGGAATCAGAATGGTAGCGTATTGTGTACTGAGTGAAAGTACACCACGGTCTGTGAAGTCCATGAATACAATGCATACAAAGGCCACCTCGGGTATGATAAGGTTGGCTTGAGGGGCCACAGTCAGCTTTAGGACACCTGACCTCACGATCGCGGTCCGGCAGGAAGCTGGTGTCCACATCCGGGTTCTTTCCCAGTTTCTTCTTCTTCACTGGGAGATCTGTAGGAAAACAGTGAGGTCATCACACTGCAACAACATCTTTATCGCCAAATTATTCCAACCATTTATCCCCCTCTCCCTCCTTCCAGGCTCCTGATCCAGAAATTCAGCCCGGCCATCATTAACGCAACCCGTTGGCCATCATTTGTCGGATGCCTTTTTTTTTCCCAGTAATGAACGGTGTATAACTGACCTGAGGGACAACATCTCCCCATTGTTCTATAATGTTCCACACCAGTAACTGCCACTAATTGACATCACTGCTCATGATAACTGAACGTTTTGGGGAGGTCCATTTTAAAGATTACAGCTTCTTTAACTCCCTGTCCTTTCTGCCTTGTCAGTCTGATGAACAGGGCCAAGATCAAATTTAGTTAGAAAAAAAAAAGAAGGGAAGGCTGCAGGAAATAAGCATTTGGAACGAGCACAGAAATGATGGCCAATCGCAGATCAGTATTCAGACTGAGCCTGTGTCACTGGCTGACAACCAATAGAGGACAAAAGGACATGCGTCTCACAAATCCCCAATAAGGACAATGTTTTCACCCCGACGGATCTTTGTCTGATCTTATCAGCTCGCGTGCTACCTTTCCCATAGATGGTCCTGCGTCGAGACACCTGACGACAAGATACTCCTTATCCATGCAGAAATTTTCGACAGGAGTCTAACAAAAACTGGCTTCTGTGTGGCACAGTAGCACTTGATTGGCTGCAGCATTATGGAATAGACTATTGATTGGCTGCACGGTCAGCAGCACGTGTGGCAGCAGTTTCGATAAGGGCTTGTGACTAGCTGAAGGTTCATGATGGGTGCAGGCATGGCAGCTGTACGATTTCTCTCTGAGAGACTACTATTGGATTTAGCGTAGTTTTGAGTGAACTACTTTTGAGAGCATTGTTAATTCCTCCTGTGAGTTTCGTTTGCTGAGGGTGACACAGGAAGTACTCACAGTCCTCCTCATCTTCTAGCCCATTATCATCGTCATCGTCATCCTCGTTCTCATCTTCATCATCTTCAGGGTTAAAGGAAAGACTGGCAATCTTTCTCTTCTCCTCCTCTTTCCTCTTCCTTTCCTTTTGCTTCTCCAACTTCCTGCAGGCAAAGGACGTGACACAGAGTAGTTTCAAGTAGGGCCCAACCGATTTATCGAACGACCGATTTAATTGGCCGATTATAGCCCTTTTCAAAATAATCATCATCGGCCAGGGTTTTGCCTGCTGAACGCCGATATATTCTTAATTTCTCATAAAACAGTTTGCACTAATGAGAAGGACTATAGGAGTGAAAGGCAGATGTGACAAGATAGAGTTCATAATTCATCTAGATATTTACATTTTAAAATAAAGTTATTTATTTGATTTTGCAGAAATTTACGGCAGTTTTGCTCATTATTTTGTACTTGAAAGTTCTTTGTTCTTGAAAGCTGAAGAGTAGAAAAATAAAGGAGGCTTGTGAAAAGAATGTTACCTTTGTGTTTTTGTTGCTGTCCTCTAAAATTACCTGTTTACAACTTTTTTTAAAAGTTGTTCTACCTGTACAATAACCTACCTCTAATTTGTAGCAACAAGAAGTACAAGACAAGATGTATTTCATAACTCATTTATAGATTGACTCCTTTTTGAGGTTATACAATTTCCCAGAGGTTTAATTCTTTTTTGCATGTTTTTGTTCTTGAAAATTCCTCTCTGTTGTAAGGTTAAACAAATACTAAAGGAAAAAGTATTGTAATACAGTAAAACGTACTGCCTGTAATTCATATCTTTGTTGTTGCAAGCATTAAGGGACCAAAAAACGTTACTTGTTATACATTTCTTGAATTAATCGACTGATTAATCAGTTATCAGATTTTTTTCCCCGCCAAATATTGGAATCGACATCGGCCTCAAAAAATCCATATCGGTCGGGGCCGAGCTTCAAGTGGGAGTAGCGCCCATAACGACCCGCCTCTCTGACCTTGACAAGCCCGTCACAAAACCATCATCACTTGCAATAACCCCCGAGCCAATCTATTACATATGATAAGACAACTTAATCAACACAGACAGTGTACCAGTGTACTGAAACAGTCTCTCATTTTTCAGTGGCTAGGACAAATAAACTTGTTTTTGTCACCCAATCACCCCCTTTACAATTCATAATACAAACATTTGGAACTCTAAATTCTTTTTGTCCCCACGCAGTGAAAAAATTTCATCCTTGATTTTAAACATTTTTAAATGACTCATCACTTCTCCCTCATGCCATTAAACATGCTAAGAGCAGTCAATAAGTAACTGTAGTTATTCTACATTCAAATGATTTAAAGTCCTACAATGGAATTGATGTAAACGAAGTCAAATTATTGCAGACGGTTTGCACTTTACAATTGAATTCATTGCCTCAATCAACTTATTTACCACAGACCCGACAAACCAAAAAATGACATTACTGTCCAAATATTTGTGGACTCCACCTTATAAAAGACAAAGATGCAACTCACAGCTGCAGTTCTTTGGACTGCTCTTTCTTGGCCAGCTGTTTCTCCCTCTCTTTCACCAGAGCCTCCTGCTTTGCTTTCATGTCATTTAGTGTAACCAGGCCTGTGGAGAAAAGATCACACCCAACCAAACTCCATTAGATAGGACTTGCGTGATGTTCAATGCAATCAGTCTCTGGAACGAGAAGAAAAACCCAGCCGAGCATCGTAAGCTGGAACATCGGGGCGGGTATTTCATGAAGCAGGATCTCGAAGCACAACTGCACCACAGACATCAGATGATACAGCAAACTAAGTCATTACACTTGATCAGAGCAGAACAGGAATATTTGATTCAAAGCATAAAGAATTCTGTCTGTGAAACTACAACAGACAGCACTTGCTTTGTAAGAAACACATTTTGAATTCTTTTACCATTGTATTCAACAAAATTCCCAACTGGACATGATGAGCCAAGATATTGGCAGGCAAAAGATAAAAAATACTTTCCCAAAGTCAATAGAAACTATTCCAAGTGCAGCCATGTTGGAAGTCATGGTGAAACATCACCAAAACAAGGTACTGCTTCCTTGCAGGTGGGCCAGCCTATTTTTCAAATTGAGTGATTTTGGAAATGGAGAGAAAGTTCAGTATTAGTGGGATCAACAGAGGAATTTGCACATTGCCAGGATACTAAAACTTAGCGCAGTCAAAGTGTTTAATTCTATTTTTTTCAAAGTGGGGTAGGATTATCTGTGTGAGTGTGGCATTAGCTGTATAACTGCACAGTGCTGTACAAAACCTGGAACAGCTCTCTCTCTTTCAACCTACGTTCCTTATTTGGGAGGGTTCTGTTTCAGCCCAGTTATCTGCTCTGTGAAACAGGTCCCTGCAGTTTGGACTCACAACCACGGACAACACCAACTGATTTCACCCACGAGCACATTTTCAAGAAGAGAGGTGGGACATATCGGTGAAATCAGCTGATGTAGTGGAAGGAAAACCAGCCTACATACACTCCACCCTGCATGGCACATGGCTGAACACCATTGATATAAAAACAACTTACCCACAGTGCTGGACTTCAGCTCTGCCTCCACAGCATCATAATGGGCAGAAAACTTCTTATCAATGTTGGACTTCACCATATTGTCCTAGAGAGGAGACAGGCATTGTATGCTCTACATGTCTCTTATGACAGATGGAAAAGATACATCAACAATCACAGAGGCTGAGCAATTAGGCAGTTTATGTGTGAAAGTTGACACCCAGATAAGAAAACATAGTGTTAAGGTGTTATTCCATAATACGATGACAGAGGCAGCGAGTGACAGACATTCTGGATTAAAAAAAAAAAAAAAAAAAAAACTAGGGTGGCCTTTTGGCCAAGTGGCACCTATAAAAAATAGGCTATAGATCAGGAATCCTCAAATCTGGACATTTAATTCAAATGCCAACATTCTTTGCACTGGACTCTCAGGTAAAGGGATGGTGGAGAAGCAGGAGTTCCCAGACCACAAGGACCATGACTTGATGATCGAATCTATAGATGCAGGTGGCCTGGTCAGGTTACGGCGCAGGCACAAGTTGGAGGACTCGTGGTTTTCATAATTCCTGACAGAACAAACCAACGCACCGCAAAACCACCTTGATACGCACTCAGACCAAGGTATAGCGGCAGTCGAGGACGCCGCAGTTTCAGGACCCCAGTTTTTTGTCCAGTTCTCATCCCGACGCGTCGAACAGCGACCCGTCTGATCAAGCGTTGACATACGACGAAAATTGAGGCTTTTGCCGTCCTTATTTGACATCTTTGTTATAACAAACCCTACCCCTAACCCTGAATATCCAAGGTCCTGAAACAGCAGCCTCCTCGACTGCAAGAACGCAACATCGTTCAGACTGGACTATTCGACCGTGCAATTATTCCCTGTAGCGACCATACATGTATAGATTTGCAAGCGGTGCGGTCAAGACGTTGTTTCGTATAGTCCAATAAATTACTCTCTTAGCCACGGAACAAATTAATATTCGCAGTGGTTATTCTGCCGCCAAGACATTTTGTGTGTCACGTCTGCGCATTCTCAACTTCCCGTATGTCAATTGGAATTAGGTTTCAGGGTATGGGAAAGGCGATCGTGGCGGTTTGGAAAAGGTGATATTAAATACTGAAATGTTAAACTAGCGGGGAAACAAGGAACGAACTCCAGTGTGCGAAAAGTCCATGGCTCTGTTGCCCCAGACATCTATTCTGGCTATAAGGCACTCTCACCACGTACGGCCACGCTAACAACAACTGCGCATGAACTTCTTTTCAATTCTATATGTGTTATCCAAATACAAAAGTAAAGCTATAAAATGCGAAACATGTAGACTAAAATGATCCTCGATTACTTAACATGCTATTGAATATTGTTATCTTTGCGACAGACGTACAATACCGGCCGGGCAGACCGATTTTCAGCACAAGTATGAGATTAATTTTCCATGTGCCGAATGCGCAATCGTTAGATGGAAATCCATACACTGACGATTCATCTTCCTGGAGATTTTCACGCCTTAAAAATAATTAGCTAAGTTAACTGGTTCACGTTAGCAAGCACTAGCTACGTAGCCAGATAACGTTACCTCGGCTATTTTTTGTTTGAGTTGCTCCAGCTGTTCTCGTTCCTTTTCTCGCTTTTTCATAAGTTGCATCGCTCTTCCAGCTTCGCTGGCTGCTCCCTTATACTGCGCCATAACGTTTCTGTAAAAAGTTGTCTTCTGACTGCAAAAAAACACACCGACAAATTAATTTTTAAGTGACGAGGACTCTTCCCAACCCAAGTTAATCCACGGACTTGCGCACTGTACTTTCTACGCAGCAAAACAGTCGCAGACGGATGTCGTCATGCATTCCGTTCTGATTGGCCAACTCTTTTTCTTCTTCGGCCTTATCAAAACTTCAAAACATATCTTGTTTTTTTTTTTTTGCAATAAATCTCTTGTTTTTTTTTTTTTCGCAATATTAACAAACAAACAAGGCACAAATACAAATATACTTTGTCAAAGAAACTCTGCCTCGGGTTAAGCAAAACCAATTCAATTCATAAAAGTATCCACAATACCAATAAAATAAAAATTAATTAATAAACTTTAAAAAAATTAAAGATGAAATAGCACAAAAAGACAATAGACAATAAATGAAGAGAAAAAAACAACTAAATAAACTCAATGATGGGGTTTATATCAGATTAAATTAAAATTTTCCAGTATTGAAGACAGCTTAAGAGCTGCTTTGGTTTGGATATACTTCAATGACTTACTCAAAAGTTTTAAATCATTCTTCCAATGATATAAATTAGGATTAGTCTTGAAATACCTACATTTGTGTATAAAAAATTTAGCCAGTAGCAACACGTTGTTAAGAAGAAAGTCTACGTTCATGTCTGAAAAAAACACCAAATTGCACCGTCTTCATTGATATAGGAAACATAATACCCCTGGACTGGAGACAGCTCTGAATATCAGTCCAAAAGGACTGTACCGAATCACAAAGAAAAAACAAATGCTCCAAGCTTTCAATCTCTTTTTCACAGAAAGTACACTGGTTAACCTCAAAGTTAAACCACCGTCGCAGAAACTCATTTGTAAGGTAAATCTCATATAAAATTTTAAAATTTACCTCTTTAATCTTCGGAGGAAGTGGAAAGCAGATATATCTTTTTCAATTTTTTTAATATCCTCAATTCCAAAGTCCTTAAAAATGTAATTCCTCCTGGCTGGATTAGGAAAGACTTCTTTAATTAATTAAGTTTCTGATAACTCTGTTACTACAATTTTCATCAGAGAACTCAAATCCCCCAACACAGAGCTGCCTCCATCCAGGAGAAATATAGGAGAATAAAATGTTGTCTTTAACCATTGATCTGAGGGAAAATGGTATAGCTAAAACTCCATACTCATGAGCCGAATTCCAGAACGTTTATGAAAAAAAGAGTTTTTATTGTATGTTTAGGAGTGAAATTCATGACATCTTGAAAGTAAGTGTGAATTTTGTCGCTGCACTTTTTTCTTTTAATTTCAATTCCATGGAAAAATTTATGCTTGTGACAAAATTTGTTAGATAGATGTTCTGTATAATCTACATACATTTAAGTATTTCAGTGTCCTACAGATCCACACACGGACCGCAAAGTACAATTATGGACAGTGAATTATGATCAGTAAACGAATGTTGAACCTGTAAGTAATTCACACATTTAAATGTTTGCAAAAGAGTGGGATCTTCACATTCAAGACAGCTTTTCTAATACAAACCCCAGTTCCAATGAAGTTGGGATGTTGTGTAAAACCTGAATAAAAACAGAATACAATGATATGCAAATCCTTTTCGACCTAAATTCAAAGGACTACACTACAAAGACAAGACATTTAATTTTCAAAGTGATAAACTTTCTTTTTTGAGAAATATTCACTCATTTAGAATTTGATGCCTGCAAAAAAAAAAAAAAGCTGGGAGAGGAGTATGTTTACCACTGTGTTACATAACCTCTCCTTTTAACAACACACAGTAAGCGTTTGGGAACTGAGGACACAAATTGTAGAAGCTTTGTAGGTGGAATTCTTTCCCATTCTTGCTTGATGTATGACTTCAGTTACTCAACAGTCTGGGGTCTCCGCTGTAGTATTTTACGCTTCATAATGTGCCACACATTTTCAGTGGGATACAGATCTGGACTGCAGGCAGGCCAGTTAATTACCTGCTCTCTTTTACTATAAAGCCACGGTGGTGTAACACGTGCAGGAGGTGGCTTGGCATTGTCTTGCTGAAATAAGCAGGGACGTCCCTTGGATGGCAGCATAATTTGTTCCAAAACCTGTATGTACCTTTCAGCATTAATGGTGCCTTCACAGATGTGCAAGTTACCCATGTCATGGGCTCTAACACATCCCTTACAGAACATCCCTTTGAAAGAAACACTATCGGGCATCGCTAGTTCTCCCTTTTGAAGTGACACAACAATCATTCATTTAGATGCGCACTTTGGTGCATTAAATGTATTACTCAAAATTGCATGAAAGTGTTTTAAATGGTCTTTTATTTCATTTCAACAATTTAAATAATCATGAAGTGCAGGTATGTTAGATCATCTGATGTGCCAAAATTGTAGCGCGGAGGTTCCAGAGCAGTTTGTCTTTCGTAAAGCATAGGCCCATTTACGTGTAAGTTAGTTTTCTGTATTGAATTTAGCCCATCATTTCGCTGCTGTGAAATCCTATGGGGAAAAAAGCCATGTCTTCA
This sequence comes from Gymnothorax reevesii, assembly GCA_029721435.1. Lineage (NCBI taxonomy): Eukaryota > Metazoa > Chordata > Actinopteri > Anguilliformes > Muraenidae > Gymnothorax > Gymnothorax reevesii. The sequence goes on along the minus strand of CM056585.1, from coordinate 12,836,530 downwards.
ATTGCCAGTGGATTATTACCATAACTGGAAAACGTGTCAATAAAGGAAAATGATTGAGCACTAGCCAGGAGTAATTGTTGTTTGAAAGGGATGTTTTGTGCCCCACAATTTCCAGTGCTGGCGCCGCCACTGCTTGAAGAAGAGGAAATGAATAAAAAGCAATAATGAGCAATAAGGGAACTGAGATCAAATAGGAAAGGTGGAGCAAAGATTTGATAGGTAGACGTCATGTTTGGCGAAGAGCAGGAAAGAAGAAATAATGTGATGATGATTAAGACTAGATCACACAACATCAAATGCTCCATTCATTGGGGAAAGAGATAGTTATGAGTGTCTGGTAGGAACAGAAAAAGGAGAATGTAGAGCATGTTTTAATGGACTGAATGAAATACATGAAAGTGAGGGCAGGTCTGTTGGATAAGACTTGGTGGATTCGACCACGATGGGATTCTAGAGGAATACTGGGGCTGGAGCGGAGGGTTAACGAGAGTAAGGAAAATACGATTGTGGATTATAAAAGGATCAGGAATGGAAAATCAACCTGAACTGAGGAAGTGACATGATACTGCATACTCCGAAACAGTAGGTGGTGGTATGCATCAAAAGTGCGTTCTCAAATTCCCTATGACGATGAAGAAGAATATTGTTCCGGTTTCAGAATATTTTTTCGCTCAGCTGAAGTTGCTATGATGTTCGCTTGACGGAATTTGTCAGGGGAGTAGGCTACGCTACTTATACATGAAAGTACTTGTTACTTGCGGAATTAAACGGTAATATCACATGCCGCCTGAGTAACATTTGATTATTCCGTGCATCGGTCATTTTTTTTCTGAAGCCACGGCAAACCTGCTATTAATGTGGCGCGGACATTTACAATGAAATGTTTGTGGTTCAGATTCGGTTGCAGGTCTTCAATTAAGAGGAATTCCCCCGTTGTACCACCCGCGGATACAGATCGTATTATCTACTATCTGTGATGGGGACTCTTGAGAGCTTCGTTGCCGCTGCGAGACAGAACTTGACACCTGGAAAGAAGAAAAAGACATTGCCTGTATCTTTATGTTTAAACCTTGCGGTTCAGGTTTTAGCTGTAGATTCAGGTTTAAAGCCCGCACTGGTGTATGATGTGAACTCTGCTGAATCACACCAGGTCCAGCAGTACCTTTGCAAGCTGCGAGTATTAGGCCTGGTGTCAGACGCACTTGATGTAATCACAATCGACGGAAACGTCCTTATTATCAACAAAGACGTTATTATTGCACACTTGGAGGAGCTGCTATCGAAAAAACATCTAGCAGTGATTGACGTGTCTAAATCAAGACATCAGCCTGCATTGGTTACAGTAGCATCAAGTGGCATTGAAGAGTCAATCCAAAGTATTTTGCGCAGTTTGAGAATATTGGAGAGGGACGGCCCCGGGATTCCTGCTGTGGGGGAGGAAGAGTGCGCTGCATGGAATTTGAGCTCCGTGTACGGGATTCTCCTCGGCTTCCCCGCCACCTATTGGTTTGACCAGCAAGCGAGTTTTGATAATTGTCTCAGTATGGTGCAGCTGGTGGTCACCTCGGCGATGGTCTCATGGGATGTAGTTGAGGGGAATACGCACGCCTTCTCCTCATTCAGCGTTCCTCTGGCGCTGATGCCGGAGACTCAGAACTTGGTGGATGCGTGGACGGAAAAACTTCGAAAGCGATTCGCCGAACAGTCCATATTCTCCACGCTCAGCTTTTCATCGGAGACTGTCTGTTTGCCCTCCATTTCTCTCTGAGTTCATTGCCAGGTTTATTTGATTGGAAATGTTCGAAAACGTCTTAAGTCGCATTTTTGGGCTTCATTAAACAAGTTGTTGAATCAATCGGTTATTAACCTGTTGCTAATTATACAGTAGGCTACTTCTCAATAACTTTTTGTTCTATTTGCTATAATACTCAGTGACCAACCACTCTTGGATTCTAATAAAGACCTTGTTTTCTGGCACGTTTGAATTACAACTGTCATGCGGTGATTTCTGATTTGTGTTAATGTATCAAGCGATTACATCGCCTGCATTCGAGCTATGTCTGTTTGAAACGTGGCTGTTTTCACTTACAGGCCTATGCTTTTTGATCTTCCTTTATGAATTTGTGTGTCCCACCATTATTTAAGACCCAATGAAACATAAACAAGGTCTATTTAAAGAAAATTAAAGGGAAACCGACTGAGTACCAACCAACTATCCAGTTCTAAATTGCAGCGTGTGTACAAAAAAAAAAAAAAGCACATTTTCAGGCTTTTTTTTACAGCATCGATTGTCCACTTTTGACAACTGAGTTTGAGTTTAAAGATCATTGCAAAAGGTCGTGACTTATTTTCCGCACTTTGTTTCCCAAATGGTCAATTTTAACAGTACGTGGATGCAGTTGTCCATTCACTCCCCCCAGATTTTCTCATTAATGCAAACTGATTTTTTCTTCAGGTCTCCCAGCTGGGGGCCAGCATCAGCAAGCAGGATTGAGCTGGCCATGTGAGTGAACTGGAACAGCTTATATTTACTTCAGTCCTGCTCCGACTTCTCTGTGGTGCCACCTGATGGAATTCAAAACTATTCTCAACTGTTCGCTCATCTCAACTATTAAATTATTTTTTCAGTGTTTCATTGGCCTCGTGTGCCCAGCTTCAAGAACCTCCAAAATCAGTATAGTTAATGTTTGTGAGTCTGTGGTTAATTTAGAGCACAGTTTAAGATGATTGGATATTTTTTTTCTTTAATATTCAGCCTCTAACTTCACGTTGAGAAGTAACAAAATGTACCCCTTTTTGCACTAGCCATGTGGAACAGGGGTCAAAAATGTGGAACAGGTATGTAATTCACCCTAATGTAACATACTTTAAACTTCACCTTGTGAATTTGAGTGCTAATGTTTTATCCTGTGCTTGAAATCTGGGATTTCATGGATTTCTGCAACTTTGCAAAAACTGATTATTCACTGCCACTTTCAGGGTGTATTCACACATGTGGCTCGCTTGCTTTGTTCCAATTCAGGGGCAAAAATGATCAAACTGTTGCATTTGTCCTTTGGCTCGTTTGTGTTCACACGGCAACAGTCCCTAACCGGTCCGAAGTTGTAGACAAATGCCACGCACGAACAAACTTCTCTCATTGGTCCGAAATCTTACCTGGAAAGGAAGGGATGTGTCATCTTCTGTGTGAATGAGCGTGAATACAGGTATGAGTCACCTGTGCTGTTGGCTGAGACGATTGTGTTCTCACCGCAAACGAACCGCTCTGGGGTTTGATGGAAGCGAGCCGAGACCACCCCGTTTTGGAGATCTCAGTGCGCTTGTTTTGTTCCGCATCAGAGCATGTTTGCTGTGTTCACACCAGCCCAAACGAACCGATCTCTGGGGGAAAACGCTCCGTGTCGGGACAATTGCTCCAAACGAACAAAGTGTGAATACACCCCAAAACTACTACATGACCAATACTACTCAAATGTGCTCCCTAAGAGCAACTTTTAGTGTAGATTACGAGAATGTAATCATTTCAGATCTACATGGCTTCCGTCCCATTTCATTTTGTCCCTGAATTTTTTTAAGCACCCCCCCCACATTGGTCCACTTGACATCAAATAATCTCGATCTTCCTTACATCCTGGAAGCTATTAAAAAAAACATAAATGGGACTAGTGAGCTAGGTATGTTATTCGCTGGTTGTGGAAGTGAATGTGTGGGGAAGTTTTCCCAAAAAATCTTTATGGCATTTTAATGCCTCTTACTCTCACGCGAGACAAAGTTTAAAGAGGAGAGTAGGCTTATAGAGATTGGTAAGAAATTCACTTTTATTGTTGTCTTTGTCCATGTTTGGGAAAACGCTGAATTCTTCTGATGGATGAAAAATGGATGAGACTGCCTATGCAAGGTACATAATGGATGACTTGCACTCTGCCCAGAGCAGTGCAGTTTTGCACTTGTTTAACACATACACATAGCTTTTGTACAAAAAAAAAGAATATGAGCAAAAATTAGAGACTGCTTGCAAAGGTTATATAAATAGAAATGAAAAGATTTATTGGATGACTTCATTTCTGTCAACAAACATGTACAATTGGGTCCCATGACTGCAAGCAAGTTCTGATGCATAATTCTGGTCACAGGTACCTGAAAAATACAAAAAACTTTTACAAATATTCAGCCATTTTTTGATTTTTCCTTCAATTTATAATCATCCAAACAAAAGCTACTACATAACTTCAATATTTTCTGGGCTTGGTTTACACATTCCTTTTGCATATGCAAAACACTTCAGCACACACACAAGCAAACACCTGACAAATGATTGGTCAAGGTAATTTTCCCACTCACACTATTTTTTAATTTTCCGCATGCTACTGGCCTTGGTAAACCAAGCAAGTCTGACGAGTCTGTGCTGTACTTACTGAAAAATTCCCAGAGTTAGAGTCAGGCAACTGGTTGGGGAGACATCAAATCAAAATCTGATAAGTTCCTTGCCACCCAAACACCAGCTGCGAAGAGACCCGCATTCACCAGCAGGTTCCTGTGGGAGAAGAGAACAATTAACAGAGGAATACACAAAAATTATCTACTTTTACCAAAGTATTTACTTTGATTTCACGTAGCTTTCCCCAGAGGAATTGTGTGTTCTCTGTTGAGCACTTGACATCATTTGGACAGTCTTTAGCGTCTTAATCTTTATGGTTTAAGATTATTCAGACTTTACGACAACAACCTGAATAGTGGCTGAGGGGATCCTGTGTGCAATTAGATGTCCCCTCATTTTGACCCTTGAACCTGATAGTACACCCCTAGGGAAGTAAATAAAACTTGGGTGGAAGGTCTGGATCACGGGCAGGAGGGGACAAATTCAAGATGGCATCCAAGATGGCCGCCATATCAAAAAAATCATCCATAACTCCTCAAGGGAAGGGGCTAGAGAAATAATTTTATTAATAAAATAATATAATAATAAAATAATATTTTTTTTTAATAACTTTACCTAGGTTTTGTTCATTACGGACTGGTGAAATCCAATAAGGCATCACCATCACCGTCTTGGCATGGGCTAAGATCATGGCCGTTGGAGTTATCATCACCGGAAAGCAGATTCAAACCAATTCGGTTTGAACTGTAATGTGAATATAGGCCACTAGATGGCAGTATTTACCTTTTTTTTTGTTAAGCTCAGACTGGAGTCATGTTTAGACATGTCCTGGTCATGTCTGGGGCAAGTCTCAGAAAATTAAAAAAAAAGAGGTCTAAATGTGGGTGGGGTCTGCAAAAGAGTATATAAGGAAAAGGACTGAGACCGTTAAGTAGTAGGAGAAATTGCAAGAAGATGACCAGACCTGCCATTCTGTTCAAGACCTGTGAAGTTTCTTTTGTGGATTTATTTGCCTGTGTTTGAGCAAGCACATCATCCAGGACATCACCAAGCCACCCCCACGAAAAGGGATTGTAAATATTTATGTTTTGTACATAATTCAATCTTGGTCTTTAGTTGTAGGTTAGTGTTAGTCTTTGTCTGTTAATTAAATGTGTTCAAGTTTTAAATTGTGTCTGTCATCCCTTGCTGTTGCTGTTGTGGTAAATGTAATAACAAATTGGGGCCATAACAAATTGGGGGCTTGTCCGGGATAGACCATTTTGTGAGTAATTTATTGAAAATCTAACATTTCAAATTGTAAAATTGATTTTTTTTTAATTGAATACAGCAATGGATGATTTCTTGGCATCACCAACCATAGGGGTTTTGAAGTCTTTTAAAAAGACAGAACTGCTAGAAATTTGCAGACATTTAGAGCTGACAGAGGTGAAACCAGCCATGCGAAAAGCAAGACTGGCTCGAGCGATAGTTGAATATTACATTGATGAAAATGTGTTTGCACCCGGAGATCTGGAACAGTTTCCAGTGGAAAATCCAAATATAGAAATTGAACTTAAATTAAAAATGCTAGAGATTGAAAGGGAGGAAAGAGAAAAAAATAGGGAGGAAAGAGAAAAAGAAAGGGAGGAAAAAGAAAAGCAAAGAGAATTTGAAAGGGAAGAAAAAGAAAAACAAAGGCAGTTTGAGTTAGAAAAATTAGCAAGAGAAGAGAAAATAGAAAGGGAGGAAAAAGAAAAACAAAGAGAATTTGAGTTAGAAAAATTTGCAAGACAGAGAGATTTTGAATTAGAGAAATTCAATAGAGAAGAAAGACTCCAAATGGAGCATCTAAAAATTAAAATTCAAACTGAAAATAAATTTTGTGCCAGTCAGGAGGTAAAACTGGTGCTTCCATTTTCGGAAAAGGATGTTGACAACTATTTCCAGTGTTTTGAAAAGGTAGCAAAGAGTTGCCAGTGGCCAAAGGAACACTGGCCTCTGATGTTGCAAACTGTCCTCAAGGGTAAAGCTCAACAAGCCTATTCGGCTTTGTCTGCAGATGATTCCTCTGATTATGAGGTTGTCAAAAAGGTTATTTTGAGAGCTTATGAGTTGGTTCCAGAGGCTTACCGACAGAAATTCAGAGGTCTGAAGAAATCTGAAAATCAGACTTATGTGGAATTTGCTAATGAGAAGAAGGTTTGCTTTGAGCGCTGGTGTACTTCTATGGAGGTCAAGGATGATTTCAACTCACTAAAAGAGATGGTGTTAGTTGAAGAATTCAAGAACTGTGTTAAGGATGATATTAAGACCTACCTTAATGAGAAGCAAGCACTGAATTTGCAATCAGCTGCCAAATTTGCAGATGAATATGTTCTCACACATAAGTCCAAATTTTAGTCTAGCAGTAATAATAGATGGTCCCAATTTCAGAAAAAGGGTTATGGTGATACCCAAGATTCCTCACCCAAAGACAAAGACAAATCTGGTGATGGTGCTCAGAAATCCAGTAACAGGTCTGATCAAAGTGTGAAAGCTGACAGTGACAAAAGTGGTCTAGTTTGCAGTTATTGCAAGAAATCTGGTCATGTTACAACTAACTGTTGGTTCCTTAAAGCTAAGAAAGAAAAAGAAAAGGATACCAAACCAAATGCCTTTGTGAAAACCAGGTTAGAAACCCCTGTAGTAGATAACCAATCTGCTAAATTGCCTGCTTCTTGTGGGGCTAAAAAGCCTGATACAGCTGACTTCGTGAGGGAGGAATTTCTTCCATTTGTGTCAGAGGGATTTGTGGCTCTGAATGAGCATACTACTCCTGTCCCCATATATATCCTAAGGGATACCGGAGCTTCTCAGTCACTTTTGTTGATGGACTCCTTGGAGTTACGTGATGAGACCGCTTCAGGGGATTTCATACTTGTACAAGGTATTGAAGGGAGGACTGTATCTGTACCCCTGCGCTCTATATTCTTGAAGTCAGATTTAGTCACAGGACAGGTAAAGGTGGGACTTATGTCAAGTCTACCTATAAAGGGTGTTTCTCTGTTGCTAGGCAATGACCTGGCTGGGGGCAAAGTAGTTCCCCCTGTACATCTTACTTCACAGCCGAGCACTGAAGATGGGGATGAGGACCCATCTCTGTATCCTTCTTGCGCAGTGACTCGTGCTATGGCCAAGAAGGCTCAAGAAGAAGATGTTGTGGTGCCGTCCAGCACATTGAATAGTCAGGACTCAGGTGGTTCGCCTCATGACTCTGATTGGCCTACTATGGTTTCTCCGTTTGAGGACTTATCAGATACTTTTATCAGTTCTCTATTCAGCCAGCCGGAAGGGTCTGGTGATTCTGATGTGTCTGGAGACTTGTCTCTGTCCAGAAAGCGGTTGATTGAGGAGCAAACTAATGATCCTGAAATTTGTGTACTAAAGAGGAGAGCCCTTCCTGATAAAGAAATAGACGCAGTTCCAGTTGGGTATTATCTGAAGGATGGTGTGTTGATGCGGAAGTGGCGCCCTCCTGATATCCCTGCCAATGCAGATTGGGCAGTGGTCAGGCAAATTGTTGTTCCGAAGGTCTATAGGAATGAGATCTTAACAATGGCTCATAGTTTACCTTTAGGAGGTCATCTTGGTGTTAACAAGACTGTTGATAAAATCATGAAACACTTCTTTTGGCCTGGGCTTCAGAAAGACGTTTCCAACTTTGGCAAAACCTGTCACACTTGTCAGGTAGTTGGAAAACACCAGTTAGACCCACCTGTAGCTCCATTGCAGCCTATCCCAGCATTTGGGGAGCCATTCTCTAGGGTCATTGTTGATTGCGTTGGTCCATTTCCCAAGACTAGATCTGGAAATCAGTACTTGTTGACAATCATGTGTGCATCTACCAGATTCCCCGAAGCCATACCTCTACGTAACATCAAGGCAACTGCAATCTCGAAGGCTTTGATAAAGTTCTTCACGTTGTTTGGCCTTCCCAGGGAAATTCAGTCAGACCAAGGTAGCAATTTCACTTCAGGATTGTTTCAGCAGGTTGTGTATGAACTAGGTGCAAAGCAGATTCTTTCTAGTGCCCATCATCCAGAAAGTCAGGGTGCCTTAGAGCGGTTTCATTCCACTCTCAAGACAATGATGAGGACTTATTGTTATGACCATGAGAAAGACTGGGATGAAGGGGTTCATTTGCTGTTGTTTGCAGCTAGAGAAGCAGTGCAGGAGTCTACTGGATTCAGTCCATTTGAGCTAGTGTTTGGTCATGAAGTGAGAGGACCTTTGCTATTATTGAGTGAACAATGGCAAGAGAAAGAGCCACATATCAGTCTGTTAGACTATGTTAGCAAGTTCAAGGAAAGATTGCGTGCAGCTTGTGACCTTGCCAAAGAGAACTTGAAATCAAGTCAGGGAAAAATGAAAACTTGGTATGATCATAAGGCTAGAAGCCGTGAGTTTAAACCAGGAGAAAAGGTCCTTGTGTTGTTTCCCTTGCTGTCCAATCCATTGCAGGCTAGATTTCATGGTCCTTATGAAATTCTGACAAAACTCAATGATCTCAATTACATTGTGAAGACTCCAGATAGGAGAAAACCAAAACAATTGTGTCATATTAACATGCTAAAGCCTTATCATGACAGAAATGCTAGGGTTGCAGCTGTCACTTCAGATTCTCCAATGGTCGAAACGTGTGAAGATGAGGGGGAGTTTCAAGATGATGAACCAAGAATTAAAGCTGAAGTTCTTTCATGTAAATTGTCAAACACTGAAGTGTTGCAAAATCTTGATGTAAAACTTCAGCACTTAGAACCCTCACAGAGAGATCAGTTTGAAAGGTTGATCAAGAAATATGAGGATTTGTTTCCTGATGTTCCAAAGAGAGTTACTATAGCCTCTCATGATGTAGATGTTGGTGATGCCAAACCAATAAAACAGCATCCATACCGGATGAATCCTGAAAAGAGAACGATTGCTGAGAAAGAGGTTGAGTACATGTTAAAACATGATATTATCAGACCCTCCAACTCCGATTGGAGTTCACCCTGTGTGCTAGTTCCAAAACCTGATGGAAGTACTAGATTCTGTACAGATTATCGCAAAGTCAATGCTGTAACTAGAACTGATGTGTTTCCAATACCTAGGATTGATGATTGTATTGATCGTGTAGGGCAAGCAAAGTTTCTGACCAAGATTGATTTATTGAAGGGTTATTGGTGTGTGCCTTTAACTGAGAGGGCCAAGAGCATCTCTGCTTTTGCCACACCATCTGGATTGTACCAGTATGAAGTCCTACCCTTTGGCATGAAAAATGCCCCAGCCACGTTCCAAAGGATGATACAGTCTACAATCGCCGGATTGCCACACACGGGTGCGTACATCGATGACCTGATCACATGGAGTTACTCCTGGGAAGAACATCTAAAAGATGTAGAGACGTTGTTCCAGCGCCTGACCCAGGCTAACCTGACTGTTAACCTGAGCAAGAGTGACTTTGGTTGTTCTACTGTCACCTATCTTGGCTACGTCATAGGCCAGGGTAAGGTGGCACCCATAAATGCTAAAGTCCAAGCCATCATGGACTTTCCAGTTCCTGACAACAAAAAAGCTTTGCGCCGCTTCCTTGGAATGATCGGGTACTACCGCAAGTTCTGCAAGAACTTTGCTGAGATTGCTCTCAGTCTAACTAACCAACTGAAGAAAGGCGTAAAGTTCACCTGGGATGATGCATGCCAGAGAGCCTTCGATCACCTGAAGTCTCTGCTGTGTCACTTCCCCGTGCTCAAATCTCCTGACTTCAACAAACCGTTCTCCATCGCGGTCGATGCTAGCGACCAAGCTTGTGGATCTGTGCTCCAACAGAGAAGTGACTCTGATGACATTGAGCATCCCGTGGCATACTTCTCCAGGAAGTTCAATCGCCACCAAAGGAACTATTCCACAATAGAGAAGGAACTGTTGGCTCTGGTCCTTTCTTTACAACACTTTGAGGTTTATGTTTGTACAGGACAAAAGCCAATGATTGTGTACACTGACCACAATCCGATAATGTTTTTGAGTAAGATGAAAAACAAGAATCGGAGATTGTTGAATTGGAGTTTGATTTTACAGGAGTTTGACTTGGAAATTAAGCATGTGAAGGGTACAGACAATGTAATTGCTGATTGCTTATCCCGTGTTTGAATGTGTATATATATATCATGTGTTTGAATATTGTATGATATGTATATATAGACAAGTGTTCACTTAACCATTTTGCATTGAAAAGAAAAATTTTGCCTTTATGAGTCAAAATTTTTCCCTTTTGGAATGGAGGTGTAATGTGAATATAGGCCACTAGATGGCAGTATTTACCTTTTTTTTGTTAAGCTCAGACTGGAGTCATGTTTAGACATGTCCTGGACATGTCTGGGGCAAGTCTCAGAAAATTAAAAAAAAGAGGTCTAAATGTGGGTGGGTTCTGCAAAAGAGTATATAAGGAAAAGAACTGAGACAGTAAAGTAGTCGGAGAAATTGCAAGAAGATGACCAGACCTGCCATTCTGTTCAAGACCTGTGAAGTTTCTTTTGTGGATTTCTTTGCCTGTGTTTGAGCAAGCACATCATCCAGGACATCACCAAGCCACCCCCACGAAAAGGGATTGTAAATATTTATGTTTTGTACATAATTCAATCTTGGTCTTTAGTTGTAGGTTAGTTTTAGTCTTTGTCTGTTAATTAAATGTGTTTAAGTTTTAAATTGTGTCTGTCATCCCTTGCCGTTGCTGTTGTGGTAAATGTAATAACAAATTGGGGCCATAACAGAACCTTGACGCATTTAGACACTCGAAGCATTTAGACTCCCATCATATTTCAGTTTATTTTCATGATTTTGATCGAGAAAAGGGACAGCAAACACAAATAATCTTCATGAAAATTCAACAGTGAAATTGCCAAAAAATACTACTGAGAATTGAAGAACTGCTGAGGCTTAAAACTATACATTTCTGGGATCATAAACTCCGAGATCACAAGTATAATTCAACTTGAGCATTACATTCTAGATTACCTACTTGCTATGAGCCAAATTAGACAGCTATCGAAGTGGCTCCCCAAAGTCTGAGATCCCTCAAAATAGTGCATTGTCAAATCATTAAATAATCATATATTGAACACAAATAAACTTTTAAGGCATGAAATTTAACATGAACTAATGATTTTCTGGCTGAGTTTAACATGAATTCATCAATATCAGTGCAGTGGAACATCAGTAGTCACCTTTACCCTCTCCAAACACAAAACATGCCTTTTCTCCAAAATAAAGTTTAGAGTTTTGTCCATTTTTCTTCAAAGTCCCTCAAGCAAGCACACAAACGCATGAAATAAACTGCTGATTAAACAGTCAAAACATTCACCCTGCAATGAAAGCTAGTGGTTGCCACTTCCGAGCTCACAACCTTATTTCAACATTTTCTATAAGTAAAACTCACCAACTCCGTAATAACTGATTTCTGAAATATACCTTATTGTAACAGAACACACATTCCACTTTCAAGGAAAATCAAACAATATATGCCTTCCTAGATTCAACAGAATGGTGCAATGAACGTACCAGGGTGTCCACCCAAATGCATGACCAGTGAACGTTTTAAACAGGAATTAAATCTCAGTATTCAATTTTATTTAATGTGGTATGCATTCCAAAATAAAAAGCAAAAGTAGCAGGCTAACCCTTTTCATGAACCCCTCCTCCAGAGACAGATGTATCCAGTACAGGAACCTCAACATGTGCGCAATGTTCAGAGGCTACCACCAAGCTTGCTGATACGGAAAGGCTAGTAATACTTTTCTGACCGTCCAATGAATGCGTTTCAGTTATTGTGGAAAGTTTAAACACTCGGGAATTGGAAAATAATTGAGCCAATCAATTTACTGCACTTCAAAAAGTGGACTACATGTAGTGCGAATAGTATTACCCCAGGTGTTTCTTGGGGTATTTTTCAATATGTCTAACTTATTTTTAAGATGACACTAATTATCTTGTCACAAACATACCGTTAGCTGATCATGCTTACTTGCAATCATCTTGGCTTCATAATAATATTCCTACAAACATGATAAATATTCCTGGATATGTTTGCTACAGAAAGGATAGATCTTTTGGCAAGGGAGGGGGTGTTTTGATTTACATCAGGGATACCCTTAAATGTAATGAAATATAACTAAAAACCTCTCTTGAATGTCTTGCTCTGAATGTAGTTTTATCACCTCAGACTAATTTCAGTATTGTGATTTTATATAACCCTTCATCGTATAATGTTTCTTTTTATAAAGATTTGCAACATGTTATGAAAAAGCTTGACTATAAATCAGAGACTATTATATATGGTGATTTTAACATCAATTAGCTGGACAAGAAAAGTAAACAAAAACTGAAAATAATCATGTCTAAATACAATTTTCAACAAATGGTCAACTCACCCACAAGAATAACTAGAAATACTAAAACCTTGATTGATCTCATTTTCACTCATAGAGAGGAACGGATAACAAAATATGAAATTTAATAACGGGATTATCTGATCATAACCTGACTTTGGCTGTAAGGAAACTATCAAAAAAACGCCTCCAGATATATCCCTGTAAAGTTCCAGAAAATACAAAAATGGGAATCCCCAAGACTAAAATCAAACAGATGGAGAAGGATATTGAAGAAATTAACTGGGACAATACTTTTCAAATGGATGATATTGATAAATGTTGCAATTCTTTGACTGAACGTTAAACCAGGGTGGTGGAGAAATACAATGTGAAAATGAGAAATTCGGAGGAAGACTCGCCTACCCTGGTTAAACAGTGAGATCTTGCAACTTATGAAAAAAAAAAAAAAAGAGATCTCGCTCTCAAATCAGCTCTGTCGAGTGGATTGTCAACTGATTTTCTTATTTACAAAGGACTTAGAAATAAAGTGATAATGGTATTAAGAGAGGCAAAAGCTTCCTATTTTTCTCAGTTAATGGAGGAGGCCAATGGCAACTCCACATCCCTTCGGAAGCATTTAAATAAAGTAACAAATAAAGATCCTAAACATAATAAGATAAGAGAGCTGAAGATCGGCGGACAACCCAGAACAGACAGTACGCTTATTGCAGCAGAGTTAAATCGTTTTTTTATTCAGTCAGTAGAGGAACTTGCTCAATGTTTTGATCCTCTTTTACTAAATAATATAGTTAAGGAAGATTCATCCAATTTATTTTGCATTAGAGAAGTTAATGAAACTGTAATCAGGAAAATATTAGACAAACTAACTAGTTCAAAATCCAAAGATGTGTCTAACCTGGACACAGCTTTTATTAAGCAGCATAGTTCCTCAATCATAAAACCATTAACTCATTTAATAAATCTTTCTATAACGACAGGTAGGTTTCCAGATCTCTGGAAAACTGCTGTTGTCTCTCCCATTTTTAAATCAGGGGACACAGACCAGCCATGTAATTATTGTCCAATTTCTTTACTCTCTGCAATGTCAAAGATTTTGGAAAAAGTTGTGACAGAACAACTAGTTGATTATTTAGAGTCAAAGCAATTCTTATATCCTGAGCAATTCGGGTTTAGACAAACACTCCACGGAAACAGCAATTTGTTTTTTTGTCGAAAAATTGAAGTCTTTTATGGATGGGAGTAATGTCATGGGTGCAGTGTTCCTCGACCTAAAGAAGGTGTTTGACACTGTCAACCACCACATCCTGCAATCAAAGTTGTCAAAACTACAATTTTCCAAACAAGCTCTTTGTTGGTTTGCTTCTTATCTATATTCAAGAAAGCAATGTGTGAGGATCGACCAAAAAAAGTCTGTTCCTCAACTAAATGAAATTGGCATTCCTCAGGGCTCAATCTTGGGGCCTTTGCTCTTTAGTCTATACATAAACGACCTGCCCTGAAGCTGTCCAGGGGCTGGTTGTCAGTCTTATGCAGACGACACAGTCATATACATGTCAGCTAAGACATCATGTGACGCAGCGGAGATATTATCATCATCTTTGAGGAGGGTATGTCATTGGCTTTATAATAACAAGCTGACCTTAAATAAAAAAAAAAAAACAGTTTCCATGTGCTTCTCCATCAAAAATATATCACAATCAGAAAAATTTTGTATAACATTGCAGGGAGAGGAAATTGAGATAGTAAAGGATTTTAAATATTTGGGTGTAGTTCTGGATTCCAGACTGAAATTTGACAAACATGTCAAAAAGATATCAAAAACAATTTAAATTGTTTCAAACTAATTAGATATGATATATATAGGGCTGCAACGATTACTCGGGTAACTCGAGTAATTCGAGTACAAAAAATAATCGAGGCAAATTCCTTACCTCGAGGCTCCGTTTAATTAATGTCACGTTACTCTTTATTTTAATTTGTGTATCATCGCGGCATTCTGTATATGTTAACTATAGCGCTGTTCAGATAGGCCATATCCCTGTTTCAATATACACATAGAAATAACATTTATAAATGTAACGTTCCAGTGACGGTCCGTCGGCAGAAACACAGGGCCAGCAATAACCTCACCTTTCACTTCTTAATGACAGACACCTCTCGCAGTTTACCTCCCCAATTAAAAACAGTTGCTCAGACTGATTGCTGGAACCGATGAGAATCTAATTTATTTTTGAAAGCCTTGTTATACATTGCACTACGAATATATACGGCGTTTACCTCCGCACATCAATGACTATGGAAAATACCAATCGCCTACGTCTTTATAATTTCTGGATTTGCGTAAATTAGTTTGCGAGGTTAATTGAGCAACAAGTCAGGAGAATCCGTTCTCTGGTCTGAATGTAGTGACAGCTCAAGTGCGTTGTTAGACGCACAGCTGAGTGATAACAACGAAAGTAATCGCCGCGAAGTCAGCGAAAGTTCCAGATTTTTTGCAGATTGTCATCCTTGCGGAGTCACATCAATTATATCAACATGGCCAACAGATAATCGCTTTGTCATTCGTTAATTATTACATGTCATGCATTGGCGGTAGCTGTTCAGTTAATAAACTGATTGTTAATCAGGCAAACCTGATCGCAACAGCACATCGTCAATACTGCAGCGCCTAAAAAGAAAACGCCCTCACTTCAACGTTACAAAGTAACGTTTATTTAAGATTGATATTAACACTAGCGCCTGTTAAAACGTACAGTATTCATAGCCTGTGGTGTTAGTCTGTAGTAACGAGGCATGGAAGTCACTCACGTCAAGCGCAATTTTTAAAAAAGGGGGGGGGGCGGGGCGTCTAGGTTACGCATAGCCTGTTGGTGTCCGCAGATAAACTTGTATTAAACACCTTTTTTGTCATGTCAGTTCATACTTGTCAGACTAGTAATGCGGCTGTCCACACCAACACTGACACACACAGGTACACATACAGTATAGTTCATATATGAGGTGAAGAGTTTTGTTCTTAAGCCAGCAATGGTTTAAACTTTAAAGTTTTCATTGAGAAGTTCGGTGTTTTGATTTTTTTATACAGGGAGAGCTAATCTCTCTCTCTCTCTGTCCCCTTTCTTATACACGTTTGCCAAATTCATACCAATCGGCTTAGTTCTTGTGCCTAATGGTTTAGGCTGCTTTGGATTGTTGACTGAAATGCTGAATTTTATTACCACTTTGAATGGCTGACTGCTGAATTGTCCATCCATCCATTTTCTATACCCACTTATTCCTCACTAGGGTCACGGGGCGAGCTGGAGCCTATCCCAGCTGACTACGGGCAAAGGCAGGGACCACTGCTGAATTGTATTTAATTTTTTATTTACATAGCAAAGATTTATTTTTATTGTCTTAGATGAAGATTGTTTTATTGGCTTAGTTCTTAAGCCAGCAATGGTTTCAACTTTGAAAGTTGTTAAAATAAAAACCTTTTTCTGAGGAAAAAAACCGCAATTGTTTGTTCATTTTAAAAGGCCTTTCATATTCCATTGTACAAAATTTATTTAATTGTTTAAAAACAAAAAAGTAAGATTCGTTAGATTACTCGATTACTCGTAGAAATAATCGACAGAATACCCGATTCCAAAAATATTCGATAGTTGCAGCTCTAGATATATACCATTCAAAGCGGCACAGCTTTATATGCATGCTCTGTTTTTCTTGTGTAACAGTGTGGAGTCAGGCCCCTCCGACTACAATCAAGTTAATCGCATCTCTGTATAATCAAACCTTAAAAATAATGGCCAAGAAACCTATTAGGTGGCATCACTGTCACATTTTGAAGCAGAATAATTTGCTTAGTTTTGATAAATTTTTAAGAAATTTCCTCTGTTAAACTGGTTTTTTAGTGTTTGCAGAACTTGGCACCAGATGTTTTGTGTAGTCTTTTTAGTAGACTAAACACTGACAGGATCACCAGGGGTACAGCAAGTGGTAACTGTAAAATCTTGCAGCGCAAGAGCTCCTTTGGGCAATCAGCCTTCTCTATAAAGCGTTCACAGATGTGGAACTCGTTACCAACCGATATAAAACTAACTCGAGACATGAGGATTTAAAAAAAAAAAGTTAAAGTCTGGCTGAAACAAAATCAGAGCTGCATGCATTTTTAATGAGAGATGACATGACTATTGTACATTTTACTTTACTGGCATGTAAATTTGATGTCTTTTTTTTTTTTTTTTTTATTCTTTCCTTACTAAAAGCCTAACTAGGGACGGGGGTTGGAAACTAGCATTAGCTATAATCTCTGTATGCCGAACATCAGTCACATTGACTTGTTTGTAACGAGTGGAAATGTTACTATGTTAACATGCATTGTCAAATAAAGTAAAAATAAATAAATAAATCTGGTCATCTGTTGCCAAAATACAATCATAATGTATTGTTACTGATCAACAGTGGATGTCATACATGCAGCCATATTGGATTTCACCATTAAGTAATAAACTATCATTTCTGAAAATTGTCTCAATTGATTCCTTGACCCTGAAAACCAAGGGATACCAAATTTGTAACTCTAGACCGAGTACTAAGCAAGTTACAGCTCGCGGCCCCCTTTACGCCGCCATATTAGATTTCACCATTACCAAATATGGTAATGACCAAAAACGTGGCTTCATTGGATTCCTTGACCCCCAAAACATAAGTAGACATCAAAATTATTTCTATAGCCCCTTTCCTTGAGGAGTTATGGATGATTTTATGATATGGCAGCCATCTTGGACGCATCTTGAATTTGACCACTTCTGCCCGTGATCCAGAACTTCCACCCAAGTTTTTTTATTAACTAACCAATGGGTGTACTATTAGGTTCAAGAGTCAAAATGAGGGGACATCTGATTGCACACAGGACCCCCCCTCAGCCCCAGGACTTGAAGCCAAAATGGTCAGTTAAACAAATCAGCATTTAAACTACATTCCAACGACTGAGGCAGTGCAACCATTTCCCAGTAAACTGAAATGATGATGCACTGCTGAAGCTATCCAGCGGATGACGGAGTGGAACACCTCATACTGGCAAGGTGTACCCAATACAACCGTTATAGCTTAGCATTGTCATTCCAAATGAACCAAAACAGATAACTCAATCCCTGAACTGTTCAACACTTTTTGTTGAAATGACATCTAGGCAGCAGCATTAAGAAGAATTGGGAACGCCTGGCTTCCCTTGGCCTCCGGGAGAAAACGGCATTGCCAAATGCTCTGAACGGCGAAATACACAGCCAGTCAGAACACTGAGTGATTTCAAAAAACGTGGAACTATGACTATGTGGGGTAGGGCTACTCTGCTGAAACATTCTGCTGAAAAACTACAACCATCAACATTATCCTTCATAATCTATTTATTTCTTAATATATTGTGATGAAATTTTCACCAGTTATTCTTGAGATGTATATCTTGAGTTGAAGAAAAAAGAAGAATTAAATTTTCAGCAGAATATTTTCAGCAGATTAGCCCTGCCCGACTATATGATGAAACAATCATTGCCTTACCATTGCAAACTTAAGCATGACATATAAGGTCAATGGATACAAATGTTTCGATCGTAATGTCACGGGGTTATTAGCAAATTTAAGTCTGATTTAGGTCAAATTATAAGCAATTATTCAACCTGCTATGCACAAACTGCTCGATTTACTCAAGGACTACCCAATGCAACATTAATTTAAGTTCTCGTATTCACAGCCGCTGAGACATACTCTCGATATTTCAACGGCTCAACTATCAGTTAGCTGCTCATGTTGCGAAAAGCGAGTAATTCATCCATTGACTGTTTTAAGACGGAAACACACAGCATTGACACACATGCGGACCACGCAGCTAGCAGGTCAGCTAGGTGAAGACTAGCCAGCCTAATGAGAAAAATAAACGGCACCGCGACGAACGTTTTTAGATTACTACTTTTATTTGGTTACCTTCTGAAATCATTCCGATCCGTAGCAAACCGACAGGCTGCGGAGATCCACTCCTTGATACCCGAGGGTCCAGCAGCAGATTTCTTAGCCGTTCCACCCATGTTTCGACTGGCCAGTGAAACAGGCAGCGAAGCCAACTACCTGTAACTAGCTACGTCACTTCCTCTTCCAGGTTTAGCTGATTTTTTTGTGGCATGACTGCCATGCGCAAGACGGCTGTTGTTGAGAAAATTAATTGCCCCGTTTTTGTGTCGCCTGCGAAGCATAGCGGCACGTAGGGATCACTTTATCCGGCTTCTGTCTGTCCGTCCGTCCGTCTGTCTGTCTCTCCGGTAGTCGCACTTTCAGTTGGTAGTCACACTTTCACATAAGCTTCGCAGGCAACACGTGTTCACCTGAACACTCTAGTCTTAAGTCAGGCCTTTTGCTGCATTCGGTGACGCGTCCCACGAGCCGTGTTTTCGAGACACTACTGGTGAATTCCTTTTGATTTCACTGTCCGAATGATCCTTACTCGTATCTTCGACTTAATTCATGACGCGACTCGCGTTTAAGAGTGTTACCCGAATGCAGCTTTAGTGTGGATTAAGTTAGACCCGGTCTAAATATGGTTTAAGTCAAGTTTGTGTATCGATTCTATCAATACTAAACCTGGGGTTCAAAATTCACTTTCTGATGTGCGATTTAACTTGGATCTCAGTCTAAGTCAGGTCTAACTTTGAACATGAATTTTTAAACTAGGTGTAGGAATGGAACCAGTTTGGATTTACACTCTTACGCGACCGAGAAGGCTCATCTTTTGGATGTTCCTCAAAGAAGAGGCCAGTTGGTTGAACTCATGCAACTGGCAACTTCTGCGCCTGAGGCACCACAGGTTGATGGGGAAAATTCCCCTTTAAAACCTTCAGATCTTCAGCTGCACAGCTCTTTCACTTCCCTCAGGTTTCGGTGGCCATTGCCACACTGAGCCTGGAAGGTAGCGTGAACTCTCTCCCACTCCCTAGCCATAGTCAAATTGATCTTCCACTTGTTCTTTTTGTTCTCTAACATCTCAGCACCAGGGATGTAAAGTCCGGGTTCAGAAAGTAAAAATCCTCCCCAGAAATGTATTCCAACCAACTGGATTTACTTCGGACAGGGGATAGAGATAATATGAGTGATCAGCTCATTCTGGGGGAGGGAGAAAAACTTGGCAGGACTTTTACTTTCTGACCCCTGGATTTTACATCTCTGCTCAGCACTGCCCTCGATTAATTCTACAAGTTAGTGTTTTTCCCCCGGTTCCCCATTAGCCTTACGGCAGGGGTGGCAATCTAATCAATAAAGGGCCAGTGTGATTGCTTGTTTTTGTGACAGCCCAACACCAATTCACCTGCTTTTAATTATGTTGTATGAAGGTCTTGACTGAACCCCTTATTCACCTAATTAGTTGAATCCGCTGCTGTAACCCTGGGCTATCATAAAGACCTGCACCCACACTTGCCCTTAACAGGTAGGATTGGACACCCCTGCCATACAACTTTTGAATTTTCTTGATTTAGCAGACATTGTTTGAACACATACATCACATGCAGAAATCATAGCAGAAACATGGTTGCACTCTGCTGTGCATGTGCAGTCGAAGCAGGCTATGTCTCCTGGACAGTTAGACTCTGGTTTCAATTTTGACACCATGCTTAAAGTTAGACCACACTTAGATTACACTTGGACCAAGGTTTAACTAAACCTGACTTTCAGAAACTAAAACTGACATGGTGCTCACTGAGACGAGAGCTTTAGTGCAATCATTGTCTAAATTTAGACAGGGTGTTAGATTGAACCTGACTTCAGAATACTGGGGAGTATGTTTAAGTTTACTATGGCCACGATGCACCGTCTCATTTCATCATATTGGTCAAAACTGACGGATTTCAGAGTTTTGCACACTGGTTGTTGTGGGTTTCAGTTTATCTCATTGTGTGAATCTTTACTCTAAACTGGCCCTAAAATCCATTTTATTTTGTTTCCAAATATTTTTCAACTTTCACTTGCTCTTTCAAACTTTTGGTTTGAAACCCCTTTCCACTCTTAAAATATTAAGTAATAGTGGAGCGGGTAACTTAAGAATAGCAGTGAAAAAGCGCAAATAGTGATACAAGCATGAAATTCAGCATAACTATTCTTCTTTGTCTCCTGTCTCATAATCAACCTCCGGCCACACAGAATTTGACAGTTTTTCAAAATGGCTTCCTTCTGATATATGAATATGGACATTTAATTCCTTAATCACTTATACATTTCTTTATCATTGTCAGTTTATGCTAAAATATTGAGAGCAAGCCTACAAGTACTAAGATTATGTAAAATAGTTTCTAGAAACATCCAAGATGGCTGTCATCATATCCAAAATGGCCGCCAAAGAGCAAATTATTTGTGTATAAGTTCATATGTGCGCTAAAAGGTTAGGTAATAGATTGATCTGGGGTAAATGTAGCTGGATCAGTTTATTTTTGCAAGTAAGAAAATAATTAAGCTCTTTTTCATTAATTTTCATTCTAATTTGAAAACATGAACATAAAGGTAAATATAACATTGTAATAGTGTAGTGTCATTGCACTACCAGGGCACACTGGTTGACACTATAGCTGTGAAACTCAGCATAGGATTCATAATGGTAGAAATTTGTCATTAGTTTCCCAAATGCTGTTTCTCTAGCCCCATTTTAAAGTTAAACAGCCGCACCTGAATTGACAGGATGTGCCGGCGCGGGAGTGCCGAGCCAAAGAAGACGGGGCTATAGTCTTCTGAAAGGTGTACTGATCACACGGGAATTAAATAGCATTGGATGAATGATCGGGCTAGGGGTAGGATTGTAACATATCTGAGTCTAGTTGTATCCCATATCTGAAAGTGCTTACATGTTGTATAGGTGGTAAAAGGATAAGGATTGGAAGGGTCGGTTTAGTTTATCTCTTTATGACTGAAAGAATGCCAAGATATATGAATTCACAATGATTGTGAAGAAAATATGCAATTTTTGTAGCTTACAGGCTGAAAATATTCAAAATATAGAGCAAATTTGCCACCATTTTGAAAACGTGTCGGCCATCTTGGATATAACAATAAATTGAAGTGGTCGGAGGTTGATTTTGATTTATGGGGATATTAAGAGTTCTCATGCAAAGTCTGTTGCTTGTATCACCATTTGCACTTTTTTTCAACTACGCCGCTCCACTATAAGTACAGCTCAATTCTTTGATACCCTTGCTCGAAAAACCAGCATGGACCAGCACCAAAACACAACACACGTTGGTGTGCGGGTCTTACTGAGACCCTTGAATAAAATCCACCAGGAGACTTCTCTTATGATTGAAGGTCGAGTTGGATATATGGAAGAAAGTCAAATTATTTACAGACGGTGACTAAAATGTCACCCATTGCTTTTTCTGAGTGCGACCAGCATACCAGCAAATGTTGTGTTTTTGGTGCTACTCCATGCTGTTTTTTTCAGCAGGGACTTCTTATATTTAGATATATAACCTGAACCAGTATTTTAAAGACTTGCCCTGCCACTACTATCTCATATAACAGATCAACCACTACACTTAAGACCGTTGTGGGGCTTTTTAAGCCTCGATCATGGTACAGACATAGGCTAATCACTTGTCAAAATGCGAAAGAGCCAATAGATCCGATTTTGATTTTTGATTGTTCGAATTTCTAATGCGCAAAGTCTGCGAATCTGTACGCACAGTGTTCATTAACCGGAATATTAAATAGTAGCTTTGTGGAAAAATGACTTTATGTTGTCCGTAACCAATTGATGGATGATACGACTTTTATTTGAATAGAAAAATGTTGGAGGAGACATTTGTTTGGTTGATTTTTTCTTGTACCGATGCTGCAAAATGGGCGAATCTTGGTGACCTTAACCCAAATTAATCACTCCAAATTAATCCTGTCGAACCTTTATTTTGAAATTCTTGCAATCTGTTAATACCATAGGAACAGGAATTCTTTCAGTGGGCTTCACACCGCTTCCTGGTTCTTATACTAGTGGGGAGGTTGTTGTGTAAGCGCCCTGAAAACTTCAATAAATCAATAAGACATCTGATCAGGTAAGATATCGATAATTTCGTGCTTTGACGTCAATATTTAGACCTTTAAATATTGCTCGATTCTAAGAGTTAACGAGGGCGAACGCGAATATTTCAGACAGGTTAGTTTTCCGTTTCTGGTGTCCGTCGGTCCCTCCTTCTCTGACTGTTTTCAACAAAGTTCGCGATTCGAATGATCGAGCTTCACAGTCCCATGTCTCAAGCGTGTCTTCTGGTTCTTTGTGAGCACTCGGCTAACGTTACTTTCCCGTTGTTAGATTAACTCCTTTGGTCTGAGAGGTGAGCCGATAGTCCTGTTAAAATCGGCAGTTAGCATGTTATAGGTATTTAGCTAACTGCGTGGCTCGTCGCTTGCCTTTGGAAAGTTGGCGAAACTTTGCTCGGTAGAAGTTCAGTCACTGCACGTTCATTAAAAAAAAACAGACGTTCGGCGTCTTTTTAATGCTGCTTGACACGGTAGATTAGTTGTCCTGCATTTTCTTCTGCTGCTGATCATGACCGACAAGTTGATCAACAGTTTTTTTTTTTTTACCAGTTTCCTCGATCGAAGTTCGCTCCTAATCTTCTGCAGCTATCGAGCAAGCGAGACAACAGTGCACCGAAGTGCTTGCCGCAATGTGTTTTTGATTTGTGGGTGTCGAGAATATGTGAACAGGGACTGCTGTAAGTTCAGGTTATCAGGTAAAGGCCCCGTATGAGTGGGTCGGATCCATATCACGTCAGTTTTCACACGCACTGGACGCGAAACGAATTTTTCGCGCGACGGATTACATTCAAAGTCAACGCAAAGAGACGCAAATACACGTCGCGTCTTTGCATTGACTTTGAATGTAATCCGTCGCGCGAAAAATTCATTTCGCGTCCGGTGGGGTCGGACTAATCTGCGAAAACATTCTGCTGAAAAACTACAACCATCTATACTTTCCTTCATCGTTCATTTATTTATTAATATATTGTGATGAAATTTTCACCAGCTTTTCGTGAGATGTAGGCCTATTGTTGAGTTGATGGGGGGGAAAAAAGAAGAATTTGCGAATTTTCATTAGAATATCTTCAGAAGATTAGCCCTACTCCGTCCGGGGTGAAAGTAGCTTTTGACTTAGCAATTCAGTTTGCCTCAATGACTAGCTCGTAATGATTAGCTAAGACAATTAAAAAAACTGAGTATGAGGGTGTGGTGGCAGACCGGGGTGAGGGGGCAGCGGTGAAGAGAGAGGAATGATGGTTTTTGGCCTTTTCACTGGCCCTTTCATTTTGTTGAGGGGAGGGCTTGATGTTCAGTTTGTTGAGCGGTAGGGAGGGAGGCATGACATGTCACTGTTATTGCGCAAGTTCCTCGTCTTCCAGTATTTTCCATTTTTCCGTTTTTTTCCGCTTTTTTTTTTTTTAAGTGCGCATACAGTATGAACAGGCGGCGATTGCTCAATTACTCAATCAACTCAATCAATTACGTAATCAAGGGGGAGCAGCGCCCCTGTTACCCTGGACTATTTCATGATATGAGCTGAGCGTGTGGACCCTCGGGGGCATGGGTTGTTGACAACTTCTAAATAATGTGAAGACATGCAGATCCAGAAAGTGTGACTAAGGCTTTAGTCAACAACATGAGTATTAGATTTTCTCAAAATGGTACCTTTGGGATAGGAACTTCATTAGGACACCTCTACCTCTACATAGCTAACTCTGCAGGTTGAAGCTATTTTTTACAAACAATTCCTCACAAACTGCTTGTATTTTCACAAAGGGGCACTTCGTTTGCACATGCACTGAAGATGAGTCTCGCAGTCAGAATGGCCTCACTTTTTGGGTTGAAGTTGGGTTGCAAATCCACTTTTGTACTGGCCTTTGCCAGGGAAGCAGTCTGACACAAAGTGCTTTGAAAAAACAAGGCACCTTTAACTGTGGCTGGAATGGTCTCCTCGAAAATAAATTAATGCCACTGCATCTTTGAATATCCTGATGTTGGCAGAGCATGAAGAAATTGGTTGTTACAGCGGACAACCAAGTGCTTGTTGTTTTTGTCTCTAAACTTGGGCATCTTGCTGACACTATTTCAGCTTCTTAGTGCTACTGCTACTAGGATTGTGGACTCTACTACTACTTGTTTGGATTTCAAGCACCTAAAAGCTTGAAATGGGCATAACTTTGATCATGAGTTGGCTTATTATGCATATGCTCTGTATCTTCCAAGTGGACTATGAAACCCAATCTTAACCTTGCTATTTTCCTGAAAAATAAAAAATATTTTGACAGATGTTAATTTCTTAAAAAATGGGTTGAGGGAACTGGAATGACTACTGTAACGTGGGAGGGCTACGAACTGGTGGATTTTTATATTATGGGACCTCTATAGCGCGTGACTGAAGTGGACAAAATGTCCATTAATCTTGTTTAAATTGCAAACTGCAGTTTCATCTATGCTTAAAAATGGTCCAACGCAAATCTTGATTAAAAAGAACATGAAATGAAAACTTGTCCCTCTCTTGACCCATGGTTGCCAACCTGATTTTACTTTAAGGTTGGACAAAAAACCTACTGTTTGCCAGGATGAGGTTGGGGCTGCTCTTGATCTGTTCGCCTTGCCTATTGTGCATGGGTGCATTGCTTGATTGTGAGTGGTTTTGAATTAAATGCATCCGTTACTACAACCAGTGATGTTTTCTCCTTCAAAGGGTCATCATCGCCACTCCCGTTTGGGTGGAGCCATGGCCACAGGGGGTGGGGATGACCCCTTGAATCCTGACCACAATGAGCACGATGGAGAATCGTTGCCCCCGGTTACCGGTAAGAATGGCTCCATATATGGCCATGTGCATTTTTCTTATAAAGGGAAAAACACAAGAGATTAGTTTGTTATATAGAATGTCCGAGTTATAACACATTGTTTTTGGCCCAATTTCTATCTGCATCGGAATTCCCTAAGTGTTTCCGGACCATAGTGCAGAAACTGCTCATTTTTTTTTTTTTTTTTTTTAATTTTTCACATGCATTGATCAGCTGCTAAACTGGCGCCTTAAGGTATTTTTGGGTTTCTGGTCAGGTGGGGACATTTGTTTTTCTGAGTAAACTCGCGCTCAGGTTACCCTTTGGATTTGTGTTGTATGATTGTAATGTTCATGAAAGATTCTGCACAGTTAGTTATCAGTCAACCATTATTCATGCATGTTCCCCCCTTCTCCCAGTCCTACTGATACAGTGCTAGAGCACGTCCCCCCCCCTTCTCCCAGTCCTACTGATACAGTGCTAGTGCACGTTCCCCCCTTCTCTCTGTCCTACTGATACAGTGCTAGAGCACGTTCCCCCCTTCTCCCAGTCCTACTGATACAGTGCTAGTGCACGTTCCCCCCTTCTCCCTGTCCTACTGATACAGTGCTAGACCACGTTCCCCCCTTCTCCCTGTCCTACTGATACAGTGCTAGTGCACGTTCCCCCCTTCTCCCTGTCCTACTGATACA
Organism: Gymnothorax reevesii; assembly: GCA_029721435.1. NCBI lineage: Eukaryota > Metazoa > Chordata > Actinopteri > Anguilliformes > Muraenidae > Gymnothorax > Gymnothorax reevesii. Next base: position 12,810,252 of record CM056585.1, on the reverse strand, counting down.
GTGCTAGTGCACGTTCCCCCCTTCTCCCAGTCCTACTGATGCAGTGCTAGTGCACGTTCCCCCCTTCTCCCAGTCCTACTGATGCAGTGCTAGTGCACGTTCCCCCCTTCTTCCTGTCCTACTGATGCAGTGCTAGTGCATGTTCCCCCCTTCTCCCTGTCCTACTGATACAGTGCTAGTGCACGTTCCCCCCTTCTCCCTGTCCTACTGATACAGTGCTAGTGCACGTTCCCCCCTTCTCCCTGTCCTACTGATACAGTGCTAGTGCACGTTCCCCCCTTCTCCCTGTCCTACTGATGCAGTGCTAGTGCACGTTCCCCCCTTCTCCCAGTCCTACTGATGCAGTGCTAGTGCACGTTCCCCCCTTCTCCCAGTCCTACTGATGCAGTGCTAGTGCACGTTCCCCCCTTCTTCCTGTCCTACTGATGCAGTGCTAGTGCATGTTCCCCCCTTCTCCCTGTCCTACTGATACAGTGCTAGTGCACGTTCCCACCTTCTCCCTGTCCTACTGATACAGTGCTAGTGCACGTTCCCCCCTTCTCCCAGTCCTACTGATGCAGTGCTAGTGCACGTTCCCCCCTTCTCCCTGTCCTACTGATACAGTGCTAGTGCACGTTCCCCCCCTCTCTCTGTCCTACTGATACAGTGCTAGTGCACGTTCCCCCCTTCTCCCTGTCCTACTGATACAGTGCTAGTGCACGTTCCCCCCCCTCTCCCTGTCCTACTGATAGTGCTAGTGCACGTTCCCCCCCCTGTCTCTGCCCAACTGATAAAGTGCTAGTGCACGTTCCCCCCTTCTCCCTGTCCTACTGATGCAGTGCTAGTGCACGTTCCCCCCCTGTCTCTGCCCTACTGATACAGTGCTAGTGCACGTTCCCCCCTTCTCCCTGTCCTACTGATGCAGTGCTAGTGCATGTTCCCCCCTTCTCCCTGTCCTACTGATGCAGTGCTAGTGCACGTTCCCCCCCTTCTCCCTGTCCTACTGATACAGTGCTAGTGCACGTTCCCCCCTTCTCCCTGTCCTACTGATGCAGTGCTAGAGCACGTTCCCCCCTTCTCCCTGTCCTACTGATACAGTGCTAGTGCACGTTCCCCCCTTCTCCCTGTCCTACTGATACAGTGCTAGTGCACGTTCCCCCCCTTCTCCCTGTCCTACTGATGCAGTGCTAGTGCACGTTCCCCCCCCTTCTCCCTGTCCTACTGATGCAGTGCTAGTGCACGTTCCCCCCCTTCTCCCTGTCCTACTGATACAGTGCTAGTGCACGTTCCCCACTTCTCCCTGTCCTACTGATGCAGTGCTAGAGCACGTTCCCCCCTTCTCCCTGTCCTACTGATACAGTGCTAGTGCACGTTCCCCCCCCTTCTCCCTGTCCTACTGATAGTGCTAGTGCACGTTCCCCCCCTTCTCCCAGTCCTACTGATGCAGTGCTAGTGCACGTTCCCCCCCTTCTCCCTGTCCTACTGATACAGTGCTAGTGCACGTTCCCCCCCCTCTCCCTGTCCTACTGATGCAGTGCTAGTGCACGTTCCCCCCTTCTCCCAGTCCTACTGATACAGTGCTAGTGCACGTTCCCCCCTTCTCCCTGTCCTACTGATACAGTGCTAGTGCACGTCCCCCCCCCCCCCCCCCCTTCTCCCTGTCCTACTGATGCAGTGCTAGTGCACGTTCCCCCCCTTCTCCCTGTCCTACTGATAGTGCTAGTGCACGTTCCCCCCTTCTCCCAGTCCTACTGATGCAGTGCTAGTGCACGTTCCCCCCCCTTCTCCCTGTCCTACTGATACAGTGCTAGTGCACGTTCCCCCCTTCTCCCTGTCCTACTGATGCAGTGCTAGTGCATGTTCCCCCCTTCTCCCTGTCCTACTGATGCAGTGCTAGTGCACGTTCCCCCCCTTCTCCCTGTCCTACTGATACAGTGCTAGTGCACGTTCCCCCCTTCTCCCTGTCCTACTGATGCAGTGCTAGAGCACGTTCCCCCCTTCTCCCTGTCCTACTGATACAGTGCTAGTGCACGTTCCCCCCCCCTTCTCCCTGTCCTACTGATAGTGCTAGTGCACGTTCCCCCCTTCTCCCTGTCCTACTGATGCAGTGCTAGTGCACGTTCCCCCCCCTTCTCCCTGTCCTACTGAAACAGGGCCAGTGCACGTTCCCCCCTTCTCCCTGTCCTACTGATGCAGTGCTAGTGCATGTTCCCCCCTTCTCCCTGTCCTACTGATGCAGTGCTAGTGCACGTTCCCCCCCCTTCTCCCCTGTCCTACTGATACAGTGCTAGTGCACGTTCCCCCCCCCTCTCCCTGTCCTACTGATGCAGTGCTAGTGCACGTTCCCCCCTTCTCCCTGTCCTACTGATGCAGTGCTAGTGCACGTTCCCCCCCCTTCTCCCTGTCCTACTGATACAGTGCTAGTGCACGTTCCCCCCCTTCTCCCTGTCCTACTGATACAGTGCTAGTGCACGTTCCCCCCCCTTCTCCCTGTCCTACTGATAGTGCTAGTGCACGTTCCCCCCTTCTCCCAGTCCTACTGATGCAGTGCTAGTGCACGTTCCCCCCCTTCTCCCTGTCCTACTGATACAGTGCTAGTGCACGTTCCCCCCCCCTTCTCCCTGTCCTACTGATACAGTGCTAGTGCACGTTCCCCCCCTTCTCCCTGTCCTACTGATGCAGTGCTAGTGCACGTTCCCCCCTTCTCCCAGTCCTACTGATACAGTGCTAGTGCACGTTCCCCCCTTCTCCCTGTCCTACTGATGCAGTGCTAGAGCACGTTCCCCCCCTTCTCCCTGTCCTACTGATACAGTGCTAGAGCACGTTCCCCCCTTCTCCCTGTCCTACTGATGCAGTGCTAGTGCACGTTCCCCCCTTCTCCCTGTCCTACTGATAGTGCTAGTGCACGTTCCCCCCTTCTCCCAGTCCTACTGATGCAGTGCTAGTGCACGTTCCCCCCCCTTCTCCCTGTCCTACTGATACAGTGCTAGTGCACGTTCCCCCCTTCTCCCTGTCCTACTGATGCAGTGCTAGTGCATGTTCCCCCCTTCTCCCTGTCCTACTGATGCAGTGCTAGCGCACGTTCCCCCCCTCCTCCCTGTCCTACTGATACAGTGCTAGTGCACGTTCCCCCCTTCTCCCTGTCCTACTGATGCAGTGCTAGAGCACGTTCCCCCCCTTCTCCCTGTCCTACTGATACAGTGCTAGTGCACGTTCCCCCCCCTTCTCCCTGTCCTACTGATAGTGCTAGTGCACGTTCCCCCCTTCTCCCAGTCCTACTGATGCAGTGCTAGTGCACGTTCCCCCCCTTCTCCCTGTCCTACTGATACAGTGCTAGTGCACGTTCCCCCCCCCTCCCTGTCCTACTGATGCAGTGCTAGTGCACGTTCCCCCCTTCTCCCAGTCCTACTGATACAGTGCTAGTGCACGTTCCCCCCTTCTCCCTGTCCTACTGATGCGATGCTAGAGCACGTTCCCCCCTTCTCCCTGTCCTACTGATACAGTGCTAGTGCACGTTCCCCCCTTCTCCCTGTCCTACTGATTCAGTGCTAGTGCACGTTCCCCCCTTCTCCCAGTCCTACTGATACAGTGCTAGTGCACGTTCCCCCCTTCTCCCAGTCCTACTGATACAGTGCTAGTGCACGTTCCCCCCTTCTCCCTGTCCTACTGATGCAGTGCTAGAGCACGTTCCCCCCCCTCTCCCTGCCCTACTGATAGTGCTAGTGCACGTTCCCCCCTTCTCCCAGTCCTACTGATACAGTGCTAGTGCACGTTCCCCCCTTCTCCCTGTCCTACTGATACAGTGCTAGTGCACGTTCCCCCCTTCTCCCTGTCCTACTGATGCAGTGCTAGTGCACGTTCCCCCCTTCTCCCTGTCCTACTGATACAGTGCTAGAGCACGTTCCCCCCCTTCTCTCTGTCCTACTGATGCAGTGCTAGTGCACGTTCCCCCCCCCTTCTCCCTGTCCTACTGATACAGTGCTAGTGCACGTTCCCCCCCCTTCTCCCTGTCCTACTGATGCAGTGCTAGTGCACGTTCCCCCCCTTCTCCCAGTCCTACTGATACAGTGCTAGTGCATGTTCCCCCCCCCTCTCCCTGCCCTACTGATAGTGCTAGTGCACGTTCCCTCCTTCTCCCTGTCCTACTGATACAGTGCTAGAGCACGTTCCCCCCTTCTCTCTGTTCTACTGATGCAGTGCTAGTGCACGTTCCCCCCCCTTCTCCCTGTCCTACTGATACAGTGCTAGTGCACGTTCCCCCCTTCTCTCTGTCCTACTGATACAGTGCTCGCGCACGTTCCCCCCTTCTCCCTGTCCTACTGATTCAGTGCTAGTGCACGTTGCCCCCTTCTCCCTGTCCTACTGATACAGTGCTAGTGCACGTTCCCCCCCCTCTCCCTGTCCTACTGATAGTGCTAGTGCACGTTCCCCCCTTCTCCCTGTCCTACTGATACAGTGCTAGTGCACGTTCCCCCCCCCCCTCCCTGTCCTACTGATAGTGCTAGTGCACGTAGTGCTAGTGTCCCTGTGTTAGTGCTAGTGCACGTTCCCCCCCCCTCTCCCTGTCCTACTGATAGTGCTAGTGCACGTTCCCCCCCCATCTCTGCCCTACTGATGCAGTGCTAGTGCACGTTCCCCCCTTCTCCCAGTCCTACTGATGCAGTGCTAGTGCACGTTCCCCCCTTCTCCCTGTCCTACTGATACAGTGCTAGAGCACGTTCCCCCCCTTCTCCCAGTCCTACTGATGCAGTGCTAGTGCACGTTCCCCCCTTCTCCCAGTCCTACTGATGCAGTGCTAGTGCACGTTCCCCCCTTCTCCCTGTCCTACTGATACAGTGCTAGTGCACGTTCCCCCCCTCTCTCTGTCCTACTGATACAGTGCTAGTGCACGTTCCCCCCCCCTCTCCCTGTCCTACTGATAGTGCTAGTGCACGTTCCCCCCCCGTCTCTGCCCAACTGATACAGTGCTAGTGCACGTTCCCCCCTTCTCCCTGTCCTACTGATGCAGTGCTAGTGCACGTTCCCCCCCCCCCTCCCTGTCCTACTGATAGTGCTAGTGCACGTTCCCCCCCGTCTCTGCCCTACTGATACAGTGCTAGTGCACGTTCCCCCCTTCTTCCTGTCCTACTGATGCAGTGCTAGTGCATGTTCCCCCCCTCTCCCTGTCCTACTGATGCAGTGCTAGACCACGTTCCCCCCTTCTCCCTGTCCTACTGATGCAGTGCTAGACCACGTTCCCCCCTTCTCCCTGTCCTACTGATACAGTGCTAGTGCACGTTCCCCCCCTTCTCCCTGTCCTACTGATACAGTGCTAGTGCACGTTCCCCCCCTTCTCCCTGTCCTAGTGATGCAGTGCTAGTGCACGTTCCCCCCCCCCCCCCCTTCTCCCTGTCCTACTGATACAGTGCTAGTGGCACGTTCCCCCCCTTCTCCCTGTCCTACTGATACAGTGCTAGTGCACGTTCCCCCCCCCTCCCTGTCCTACTGATGCAGTGCTAGTGCACGTTCCCCCCTTCTCCCAGTCCTACTGATACAGTGCTAGTGCACGTTGCCCCCTTCTCCCTGTCCTACTGATGCAGTGCTAGAGCACGTTCCCCCCTTCTCCCTGTCCTACTGATACAGTGCTAGAGCACGTTCCCCCCTTCTCCCTGTCCTACTGATACAGTGCTAGTGCACGTTCCCCCCCTTCTCTCTGTCCTACTGATGCAGTGCTAGTGCACGTTCCCCCCCCCTTCTCCCTGTCCTACTGATACAGTGCTAGTGCACGTTCCCCCCCCTTCTCCCTGTCCTACTGATGCAGTGCTAGTGCACGTTCCCCCCCCCTTCTCCCAGTCCTACTGATACAGTGCTAGTGCATGTTCCCCCCCCCTCTCCCTGCCCTACTGATAGTGCTAGTGCACGTTCCCCCCTGTCTCTGTCCTACTGATACAGTGCTAGTGCACGTTCCCTCCTTCTCCCTGTCCTACTGATACAGTGCTAGTGCACGTTCCCTCCTTCTCCCTGTCCTACTGATACAGTGCTAGAGCACGTTCCCCCCCCCTCTCTCTGTCCTACTGATACAGTGCTAGTGCACGTTCCCTCCTTCTCCCTGTCCTCCTGATGCAGTGCTAGTGCACGTTGCCCCTTCTCTTTCTGTGCTGTGCTCACAAATGAGTTTGTCATCTCTTATTAACTTGTTAATGTTAGCCAGTTTTTCACGGGGATGAGCTGAGCCTTGCCGAGATGCATGCTATGAAAAAACTCAAAATAGTTACTGCCTGGTAAATTATAATGCGTATAACTTAAACATAACTTGAGCGTGAGCAATATAAGTGTTTTGCTGGTTTGAAGTGCAAGCTGAAGGTCCTTAATAGTTCCATGCAACGCGCAGATGTAGAGCCTTTGTGATTTTAAAATGTCTTCATAGCAGAGCTGCCATTTATCAGCAAGCTACAGTGTTACTCCTGAATGATCTTTATATTGTTGATCCTGGAAAATCACTTGCATGGCGAAATCAGTGGGCCCTGTGAGTCCTTACCCTTTACACACTGAGATTCGACAGGATTCCTTACATCTTAAAAAGTGTACCCATAATGTTACTTTTTATTGGTCATTTTTGCACTCTTGAAGTCTAGAAAAAAACATTTGAAAAATTGTTAAAAAAAAAAAACTCTTGAGTTTTCTTATGCTAGCCAATTCTGGAGTACTTGTCTATGAAACCTCTGAGGTCCTGACTCCACCCTCCCAAAAACCCGTGTCCTGTGATTGGTCAACCTGATCACTCAGTTGTGATTGGTCCACCGTTTGCCCGTGTGTCGGGGAATGTCATGGCCCTCACCGTAAATGGATTTTCACTCCAGAGTGTAAATGAGCTTGAGAAACAAATACTGGTGGAGCCTTGTGGGCGTAACTCTGATTCAAGGACGTGCCAAATGATCTCTGCTTTCTGTGAAAATTCAAATGGTGACATCACCAATTAACCATTTACTCCCTGATACCGCCTACACTCGTGATAATTTTGGTCGGTGTGCCGGCGAGGCCCGACTACAGGCGTGATAACACATCGCTTCTGCCGGTGAATCCCGACTACTGTCGTGGTATTTACCTGTTGTGAAACGATGCATGGTTGGCCGAGATTTGACATTCCAGAGGAAAACCTTGAATACCACCCAATCAGAAAGGGTCTTGTAAAGCTTTATACAACTTCCGAAAACGATATGCCGTTCTTTCATTGGTCATTTTACTATATAAAGGTCGAAGTCTCACGCAATTTATGAATGAGATTTTCTTACAAACAAACATGGATTCTAGCGATGGTAGTGGGTCAGAATTTGATGGATTTGCTGCAAACGATTTAGAGTTAGCTCAGGATAGACGAGATAGGTTATTAGAGGAAGCTTCAGACATCGATCTGAGTAATTTCGAAGACTATCTAGACAACAGTGACGATGATGTACCGTAGCGAGACTGTACAGAGTTCGACAAAACAATGCCGATGCCAATGGACACATTAGCTCACTGCTAAAGATATTGACGATTTTGTTCGGAATCCCGGGCCAGTAACAATTCTTGACGAAACTAAGATGGAAATTGACTTTTTCCATTTGATCGTTGACGATTCATTATACCAAACATTTGCTGAAAGGAACAGATAGCACAGTGTTATGTAAAACACTGACTAGAAACAAACTTGAAAATAGTTTGTGATGAACTGGACAAAAGACAATTTAATTTAATTTAATTTTAATTAATTTTTAGTGTGAATAAGGATTAAACTATTTGGAACAAGTTCTGAAAATTTCGTAAATAAATATGAAGTATTAAGAAAGCTACACCAGCCATATTGTCTTAGGGCACCAGGGGTCAGTGGGTGCTAGGGCAGCAATCTAAGATAGCTACTAGTAAAGAGTTAATGAAAAAAATGGCCAGAAGCTATTGGGGCCTTTCAGTCAGTTCCAGAGAAGTGTGTGATGCGGCAGAGAGCGCTTCTGGAGGTGATTTTGAGTTGTTTTCCGACATAAACCGCTTTAATGCGCACAAAAATGATATGATTCACAGTATGACATTAAAATAATGAAAAACCATAATTGGTGCACTTTAATTGTATCACTGGCTGTTGAGGGTAGAATGCCCAAAATCCTCCTTGTCTTTTGAATTGTCTTTGGGAGCAATGCAACTAATTGATAATAACCTTGTGCATCTGTTGTGAGCCTAAACCCATATTTGCTCTTGAGGGACTAGGCCTTTTTGGGGGGGCTCCATTTATAATTGAACATAATTAGCTTACTCGTTCCTTCTTATTTCATTATTATAACTTGTCACATCATTACTAGTGAATTAATGTGTCGTACTGCTTTCAGTTTAGTAGAGGGTGAGTGGACTTTTCAGATCACTGCTCTTTGATTTTATTTGCATTCTCATTATTGCGTCGAGTTTTTTGGAATTGAGGTTGTGACTTAAGTGTTTTGGTTCTTTTCCAAATGTCTTCTTGTTTGGAATATGTGGGATCTTGTATTCAATGAATCACCTTTGAAATAGCCTGCTTGCGTCATCTTGCACTCCTTAGAGATTGGCAGTGAGTCTCACTTACCTCTCCCTGCTTACCTTTGTGTTTGTTTTACTAGAAGAAAATGTGGTGCAGGAGACTGATGAAGTTTTCCGCAGCTACGTCTTTTACCGCTTCGCCCAGGATGTACAGGAGGGAGAGGTTGAACTGCCCACCGACCCGGAGATCATGGCTCTGCAGCCCAACAAGAACAGGTCAGTACAAACAAGATCAAGCCTCTGTTGCCTGACAAGTACAGGCAAGTAGTACCAAGATCAAGGCTTTGTAGCTGGGGTAGGGCAGGAAAATGGCTCCCAGATCATGGATCTGTACCTTTACAAGAGCAGCTATATTGCACTAAGATCAAGGCTTTACACCCTGACAAGAACAGGTAAGTTACATCAAGATTGTCTTTTTAGGAACAGGCAAGCAACACCAAGATCATGGTTTTTTAGCTTGACTAGAAAAGGTAAGTCCCGCCAAGATCATTTCTCTTCAGCTTGCCAAGATCAGGTAATTGGGACCAAGGTCATGGGTCTACTGTTTGACAAGAACAGGTAAGTAGCACCAGGATCAGGGATTAACACCCTATCAAGAACAGGTGTGAGGCACTGATATTATGGCTCTGCAGCCTGATAGGAAGAGTTAAGTAGCACCAAGATAATGTCTCTGCAGTCCGGAAAAAAACGGGTTGAGCAGCACTGAGATCGTGGCTCTATAGCATGACAAGAGCAGGTGAATATAAGTTGGTGTCAAACCAGGGACAGGTATGGCACTGGGTGACCACCTCTGCTTTACAGCTTGACAGAATGAGGTTTGTAGCATTGATGTCATGGCTTTCAGCCGAACAAGAACAGTTCAGTAATGCAGAGGCCTAATAAACCAAGAGATTTCCTTCCGTGTAAGGGACTCCATCTCAGAAAGTTTGCGCAATACTTGCCATTGTTAACCATGTAAATTTACTGAATGGACCGTCTTGTAGAAATGCAAATTTTGATGACTGATTTGGACTTTTTTGAGTACCCCTTCAAAGTTTTTACAATGCAATTCTTGATTAAAACACAAAGAGCCTACCTGTTAAAGAAATAAGTTACTGAAGTTATCAGAAATGGTTTGAAAATATTTGTTTTAATTGGGTAATAAATTAAAAAATGTGACATCATTCAAGCTTAAAATTGATATCCCATCCTCAAATGTGGCGCTTTTTTAGCAGTCAGCTGAAAAGCGTAATGGCGATGTGTGCTACCATTTGATGATGCTGTGGGAGGCTGAATTTCAATGTGGGGAAATACAGTCTCTGTCTCATTTTCTCTCCGCAGTCCGATGTGTCGCGTTGGCCAGCAGTTGGCCATTATTGGAGACGACATCAACAGACGTTACGACCTCAGCTTCATGCAAATGCTGTCCCAGCTTGCGCCGACTCCTGAAAATGCGTATGAATACTTCTGCAAGATTGCCACGAGGTACTCATCTGCACAGTGTGACCTCTCGTAATCCTGATGGGGTTTTAGCAGGCAGTTAGATTTAATGTGTTGCCTGTAAGTACTTGGACAGTAGTGTCAGTCCACATGTGAAGCAAAGATCGGGGTTACAGTACGATTGTGTGACAGTCCAAATATTTACAGCTGCTTTCTCAGGCCCAGTATCCATATTTCCACAAAAGTTGTTCAAGTATTTGTTGCGACATAATGATTTTTGCGTACTCGCGCTGTCGTGGCTGATGAGATGGATAAAATGCAGGAATCTAAGGATCAAACAGGTCTGGATTGAAAGATCAATTTGGTATTCAAATCCTAAAACCATTTCCTTTCTTCTCGAGCTTATTTTTTGCCTCTTATGATTGGTGTCTTGCCTCTATACATCACCCTTTGTGCCTCTGCTGTTTAATATGGTGTAACGTTAGTCCATTTAGCTAAATTCTACCTCCGTTGTGACTCTTGTGTTGTAATATAGGGAACGGAGGCCCGAGTAAAACGGCAGTAGGGAAGGGATGCCTGAGCCGAAGCTCACATGCCGAGCCATTGTCTGTTTGCTTGTGCAATTATGCACTGAGTAACGCTAATTCCAAAGCGAAATGCTTATGCCAGTGAATTGCACTAATGTAAAGCTACTGCTAACGTAAAAAATTATGCTAATAACTAATGCTAATGCTACAAGTTCTTTCTTTTTGTTAGTTAAAGCAGTGTTGCATTCTGACAGCCAAATGATTTTCACCCTGGTGGGTTGAGAGGATTTACTCAGAGCCGCCAAACATTGACCATGCAGGATTTTTACCTTGAAAATTTTGTAAACGAGGCCAAAACGCATCTGAGATGCAATAGCAGTCTCTGTCTTGGCACTTGGGTGTAAATTGGCCCTCTTCTCTGTATTTGTCTTTGTAAAAAATTCATTCAGGAGGTGGCGCTCTTTTTCTCTCTCTGTTGGGGAACGTGAATCTGCAGAGCCTGTATAGCTGAAGAAGCAAAAGTAGACTGCAGATAAAATGTGCATTGTTCATTCCTGGAGGAAAAGAATTTTAGTTTCCATTTTCGGCTGGCCCAGAGCTGACAATACTACTCTGAAATTTCAGAGATCAACAGAGGTGCCAGCTGAACGTGTACAGATGTATGATTGAGGATGGAATATCACGGCACGTTTGATTTGATTTGGTTTGACCGGGTATGCATTTCGCCCCGTGATGGTTTGGCAACCGGCCGAGGGGGTACACCCACCTTCAGCTCGATACTTACTGGGACTGAGTCTGCGGGTTAATGGGTTTGATAATGGAAGAATATGTACTTCAGTGTGCATTTGTATCTAATATTTATTGTTCTTGTGATGTACGGCTGGGGAAGCGCATGAAGCTGGCAGTGGATTGTTGCCTCTTGGATAAGTTGCTTGACTGACAGCCAGTTGGTTGGCAGTCAAGCCCCAGTGAAGCCACTGTAAGATCAGAACAGCAGTTTGGCCCTTGAGCGAGGCCCTTAACCCGGTTTTATTCCAAGGGGCGTTGGCACCTGCAAAGTCCCTCTGGATAAAAGGATCAACTACATAACAAAGATGAATTGTAAGACCTCTGTTGGTCTTTTATCCTAGCCTGTTTGACACGGGAATTAACTGGGGGCGCGTGATCGCCCTGCTCAGTTTTGGGTACCGCATGGCCCTGCACGTGTTCCAGCACGGGATGACTGGCTTCCTGTCCCGAATCGCACGCTTCATTGGAGACTTCCTGCTCAGGAACCACATCGCACAGTGGATCGCACGGCAAGGAGGCTGGGTGAGCACTGCGCCAAAGTGCTTTATCAGAGTGAATACTGCTATACCACATGCTAATGTGCATTAATGATTTATCAGCATTTACCATATACCTTTTAATAGGATTTTTTTCTTCCTTTAACAAGGAGAAATGTTGATACACCTTTCACAAGGATATATGTTGATGCTCCGTGCCCTCTACTCTTAAACATTTAATTTTTGGAAAAGGGTGGAAGGAATATTTTTTTTTTTCTCCAAAAAATGTTTTACAATTATTAGCACCCCTAGAAAACCTTATATAATATTTGTATTCCCATTCAGATTTTACTTTAACAAGTTAACCATAATTATTGAGATTATTAAGAACTTAAATGTCACCTGCGACTTCCTGTTTCCTTGGGGTATAAATAAGAGGTGACACACTGGTTGATTTTTCTTCGTTATTCATTTTCATGGCTAAGACAAAAGAATACTACAGTTATCTTCATTGCAAAGTTGTTGTGCTTCAGAGTTCAGTGTGGAATTTTTTAGTCATATGTAAATACACTGCATATTCAAATATTCTAAAAATAATGCAGCTATAATTCTGATGGATACACAGTACGAGTTAAAATTTTGAATACACCCACACTTTGCAAATTAATGAGCAGATTATTTTAATTCTGGTAAAAAAAAATTGCAGGTTGAAGATAGGCTCGCAAGTGTTTTCTTGTATATGATTCAGTTATTATTGCAGTGATTAATACGTTTCAGCAGGCAACAATTCTTTTGAGCCCAAATGAGCCAGTTTGTTGCTTCCCATTTCTTAAACAACCCGTGGTAGTGAAAATGATGTAACTGTGAAGAGGCAAATTACTCCCCCGCATCAAGAAAAGTAAATGATCAAGGACATTTCTTAAATCACTGGAACTGCGTTAAGAACTGTCCAACATGTTATTAAGCCTATTGAAAGTCTTTGGGATGTTCTGGATAAGACTTCACAGAGGATTTTGACCATTCTGTCCTCAGTATGTGATCTCGGTCAAAAATTAATGCTACTCTGGACGGAAATGCATGTTGCATAAAATTGTCAAAACAATGCCACGATGAATGCTTGGCATAATCAAAACTAAAGGCAGTTCAAAAAACATTAGAAAGTGCAACGTCTTTTTTGGTATATATATTTGGCATACATTTTTTTCAATCACATAAAATAATGAAGTGTCATTCAAAGTAATCTCTCCCAGCTGATTCACACTTTTTCCAGTGTTGCTTAATAACAACACCAATTCCAAAAAAGTTGGCATGGTGTGTAAAATGTTAATAAAAACAGAATTCAATTATTTGCAAATCTCACAAACCCACATTTTATTCACAATGGAACATAGACAGCATATTGGATGTTAAAAGTGAGACATTTTACTTTATTTTTCATGAAAAATATTGGATTTTGAATTTGATGGCTGCAACAAGTCTCAAAAGTAGGGAAAAGGCTGGAAAAGTAAGTGGTACTAATAAAAAAAAACAGCAGAAGGAGCATTTTGCAACTAATTGGGTTAATTGACAACAGGTTAGTAACATGACTGTGTAAAAAAAAAAAAAAGAGCATTTTAGAGAGGCAGTCTCTCAGAAGTAAAGATGGGCAGACCTTCACCAATCTGTGAAAAACTACGCCTAGAAATTGTTGAACAATTTCAGAAAAATGTTCCTCAATGTAAAATTGCAAAGACATTTGAATGTCCAACCATCTACAGTACATAATATCATCAAAACATTCAGAAAATCTGGAGAAATCTCTGTGCGCTAGTAGGGACAAGGTTGAAGGTCAATATTGAATGCTCGTGATCTTCAGGCTCTCGGGCGGCGCTGCATTAGAAACGGGCCTGATTCTGCCCTGAACTGGACCTTTCCAACCTGTCAATCGAGTGTAGAATAACTACTTATCAGGGCCTGGTTGTTCAAAACTCTGTTATTGTTTTAACCAGCCGTTAAGTACACTTAACAGCTCTGTTAAAGTTAACAGTCTATTATCTTGTTCAAAACTCGTTTAACTTTAACAGGGTTTTAAATTGACCTTAAAGTTAACGCACCTAAGGACCACCGCTAACTTTTTAACAGCTAACTTTGACCAGCCTAGGCTGGTCAGGCTGGTTTAAGCTGTGTTTTGGACAGTTTTAGTTGGTCGACTAGCCCTTCACCAGCTGACTCCAGCTGACAATACCAACTTTACCAGCTTTGACCACCTTCATCAAGCTATAGAGACCAGCTTTAAACATCTGGACCAGCTAATAACACAGCTCAGAACATCTTAAACCAGCTTAGAATTCTAGCAGCTAGAATTTTTGCTGAGTAGACAGAATTACACCAACTGCATCATTGATGTATACGTTAACATAGTATTGTTTCTCCCCTGTGGACTTCAGCACGCAATACCAGATGTAGGTACAAACCTGTAGCTATTCTGCTTGGGACATGATTCCTTCATGCCACCTAGCACAGGCATTCACAAAACTAGATGATATAAAACATCTTACCAGATGGTGAAGGATTTTGTAATGGCATGATGTAATCTGCTTAGAAACTTCACCGTGAGAAACAAGCTACAGTTGGATTAAGAATGTCAGTCACTTAGCGGAAATAAATAAAGTTAGCTTGTCATCGAAATTAGTTGGAGGAAAACGCCGGCAAGTCGAGCGTTGGATTAATAACTTGATTATGTCTAATGTAGCTAGTTTAAGGGTTGGCTGTATTGCGTAATATGATTTATTACATAGTGTTGCTCGCGTATGGCTTGACTCATGGCCAACTGACATTGGACAGCGTACTGGATCCAGTGTTATTTTTGGCAACAAATGTATGAAAACTATTTACCCTGTTTTACACGTGCAGCACAATTCGTCTGTTTTGCCTGGTTGGATTTCAATGTGCAGTTTATTGGGTGCTCGACTTTTCCGCATTGATCACCAGCACTTCGCTGTCACTCATGTATCTCCACCCATTCCGTTTAAAAAATTTGATGTCATGGGTATATCCTTGCCGGACAAGTTGGATGCTTTTGGTGGGAAATAAACTGATATTTTCGGGAATACGTGGCAGAGAGTGGTGCTCAAACTGCATATTTGCAGGTCTGAGCAACATTAACTGAGGGGAACAGAGCTGGTCTGAGTTGGTCGGAAAGGTCCATTCACTGCATTGGCTCAGGTATTCTCCCAGAAATCACTGTCCGTGAACACAGTTTGCTGTGCAATCTACAAACGCAAGTCAAAGCTGTATCATGCAAAGAAGCCATTCGTGAACACAGTCCAGAAACGCCGCTGTCTTCTCTGGGCCAAAGCTCATTTAAAATAGACAGAGACAAAATGGAAAACTGTTCTTTGGTCAGATGAATCGAAATTTGAAATTCTTTTTGGAAACCACAGAGACAGTGTCGTGTGGACTAGAGAGGAAAGGGAACATCCAACTTGTTCTCTGTGCACAGTTCAAAAGTCTGCATCTCTGATGGTATGGGGTGGGCAGCTTACAGATCTGGAAAGGCACTATCAATGCTGAGAAGAATATATAGGTTTTACAGTAACATATAGTCCCATCCAGAAACCGTCACTTTCACGAAAGATCTCGCACATCTCAGCAAGACAATGCCAAAACCCATACTGCATCCAATCACAACAGCATGGCTTCGCAGTAGAAGAGTCCAGGTGCTGAAATGGCCTGAGTGTCTGCAGTCCAGACTTCTCGCCAATCGAAAACATTTGACGCATCATAAAATGGAAAATCCGCCAAAGAAGACCCAGGACTGTTGAGCAGCTAGAATCTTATATCTGACAAGAGTGGGACAACATTCCTCTCCCAAAACTCCAACAACTGGTCTCCTCCTTTCCTGGACATTTACAGACTGTTGTTAAAAGCAGTGGAGATGTTGGACAATGGTAAACACGGCACTGTCCCGACTTTTACTGTTTATATTTACATTTTACACGGTATCCCAACTTTCTTGGAATTGGGATTGTAGAAGCCTTCATCTATTAGGATTATGCTACCTACTTCAGGGAGAGTAATTATTACGCCTCAGCAGACGAAAGTTGTGGAGGAGTATTGTCATGGCGAGCGGTGTCCGTCCGTCTGTCTGTCGGCCTGTCAGTCCGTTAACTTTTCGTTTCCGAATGATGGCTGAAAAACGCTTTTGCCAAATGCTCTCATTTTCTGATGTTATGTTGGGAGTGGTTAGAGGAAGCTCCCTATCGATTTCTGTCCCGCTGCGATAATCAATATGGCCGCTCGCGAAAGTGTGCTTTTTTTTTCTCTCTCTCTTGTTCGGGATCAGAAAGACCTCACATAGGGCACTAGGGGAAAATTCCGAGGATATACTGTGGCAGGAATGTTGTGCGCTCATTCTTGTAAGACAGGAACGTGAAGATGTGCCATGATTAGATGAAAAACAGCTGTGGTGTGTGTATATTCTTGTGTTTAACCCTTTCCCTTCTGCGTTGCAGTTGGCCGCTCTGGAGCTGGATAACCCCTATGTGAAGTACTTGCTCGCCCTGCTCGCAGCTCTGCTCTTGGGCCAGTTTGTGGTCAAGCGCTTCTTCAGCTCCTGATTGGTGATCATGGTGGCTGTGTCACTGTCACCTTTGACCTCTGACCCCAATGCAAGCTCAGGGATGACTGGCCTGCCCTGTGACTGAATCGATATATGAGAGATTGGGAGCTGGGGAGATGACTGGTAGGGGTGGAGGGTGGAGGGTGGAGGGTGGACCCTTCAACTGCAAAATAAAAAAAAAAAAATTTTTAGCGCTGCCATTAGGTGACATCACTCTGTTTTAATGACGTCTCTTGCATGTAATTGTTGCGTTTCCCATCGGTGCTCCACATATCTCCCATCCCCAGGACGCTCAGGGATTCCACAGTTTTTCAGAGTCATTTAGAGATTAGTACGTCATTTGGGCCAAAACGTACAATTTGTTAATGGCAGCATACAACACGGACTGAGACGGGGACAATAGCGAAAAACCCCATTGCTTTTTTGTTCCCTGGGGAAAAATACTGTTTATTCTGTATACTGTAAGCCCAGCTGTTATGAGCCAGTTATGGCACACTTCCGAGACCTATTCTATGGAATGGAGAAGCAGTTCTTGCATCCCAAAGTTATTGAAAAACCTCTGGTGGCCAGTGAATGGCCAGAACAGCACCCAGCTCCCCCCTCCCTCCCCGAAAACTTCAATCTTGCTGTTAATTCTCCCCGGTCCTGACAAAATCACTACTCAAGTACAACCACTATTTTAAAAATGGGCATTGTATTTAAACAATCAGTTCTAAAAGAACAGCTGCTTTCAGATAGAAAGCTTAGTGTTGTAATAATTATAATGACACCAATTGGAGGTCGCAGTCAGTTCCAAACAACTGTGGTGCGTTCAGTGTTGCTCCCTTAACATACCATTTTCAATCAGACACCATCCTCTGATTGTAAATGCTCTACTGAGCCTGTAAAGGAGTGGAGCGATGCTCGCGTCTCTGCTTCGTTGGGGTTTTGCTGTAGTGTGACCGAATCGGTTCGTCTTCTGACCTTGCTTTCGCTAATCTTTCCACATTTGATTTGGATGAAACTTTTGACATGTCTGCTTAATTATTGATGCTGAGTGATCCGTTATGACTCGTCCTAAAATGGCCATTTTTGATTTTATTTTTGTTTGTCATTTGGTAGCAACAATTGTGTGCTAGGTCGTACTTGTGAAGTAACAATATTCAATGGATTTTGCCTGACCGTGAAGTTTGTGATGATGATATTTGGTTCCACCGCTAACCCCTGCCTTTTTCAGTTTTTCATTTTAAAATTTGCAGATTAAACTCAAAATGTTACAGGAGTAACATGGGTTTCATTCCTAATAATTTTCAGTTTTTTTGTGAACTAATATTGCAAACCTGTGTCAGGCCTTGGACAACCTTTTTTTTAATGAATAAATTTACTTTGATACAATCAGCCAAATGGGAAAACCACTAGTGGGTCCCAGTGTTGTGGTTTTAGACGAGTACTGACGTAATTTTCAATTTCTTAGAAGGTGTGGCGTTGTACGGTCAACCACCTTCATGCAATATTGTATGAATGAATGTGGCTGTGTACAGTCCAATATTGTATTTCATTACAATTGCTGCAATATGCTTATCAAAATATTTTTCCCTACCAAAGTATAGTTTGTACGTTGTGTCAGTCAGTGTTGTTTTTTCTCAAGTTGTTTGTTCTTCCTGGCCATGTACCAGTGCAAACTGTTTACTAGTGCAAGTTCAGTGGTCATCTCCTGTTGCTATTGGGCACTACCTTGCCTCTGCAGAAAGCGGGCTGATTTGAAGTTGCTTCCTGGACTGCGCTGAGCCATGCCCTGAGCTCTGTAAATGTGAGCATTGTGCTCACTTGAGAACACTCCATGCATCCTGGGACTCTTGCACACACTGTAAATGTGCCTTAACAGACTACAGACCATGGCGCCCACCTGTGCGGTTCAACAGAGCCTTAGAAGATACCTCCTTTAGAATATTCCAGTGTCAAAAATTTACATGTATTTTACTCCTGTATAAAACAGTGTCATTTTTTATTCACCATTTATAAGGTTATCTGTCAGAATGGCTACCCCATTGCCTTCACTGCTTCGTTCAGAAGGGTGCATATTTTGGTCTCTAATGACATTTGGGCCCCATTCATCATGTATCTTCAAATGAATTTGTAGTGTAGTAGTACGTTGTACATATTTTAATTAACAGCGTCCGTAACCTTTCGCCACTGAGATATCGCAGATTTAGAGACTCTTAAGTTTAATGAAACCGAGCAGTCAGTATCTGGAATTCATGTAAATTGTGATGTAATGTTCCAAACTTCATTTTTGCATGCTTGCTCAATTCATGAGCACAAAGGATTGTCAATTTTGAATGGGATATAATATCCAATTCCATTTGAAAGCTGAATTTTTGATTCTCATCTCAATTGTTTTATGCAATTCAGGTTAAAAATTGGCAGATTTGAGGTTATCGGAGAGCTTTCTGTCATAATAAAAGAAGTAGTAGATGTTAATGTTCTCACTGATTTATTTGTCATCTTTAGCTGAACCTTTAAGTATTATGGAATTAATTCTGGGATCCTAATTGTTATTTATTCTTTGTACACTCTATTTTAAAGGGTACTTAAGATGCTTTCAGTTTTCCCCCAAGGACATGTAATGGATTGTTTGTACATCACGTTTGTTTTTAGTAAAAATGATTTGGTCTTCAGATTTATTTTAATCATGTGCTAAATGCCCATTCTGACCTGTCTGGAATTTAACATCTGAATTTGTTCATTGCACAAGCTTTCTAGTCCAGCTGTGTGTGGGTAATTTTTCTTTCTTTTTTATGATGTGCACTCTTGGTGTGATATTTTTGCGATGTAAACTGATGACAGAACGATGTCAATTCACTGTATTTTCGATTTCCTTTTTATATACAGTAACCCAGGGAATTGAATAAATTAATGTAATATTCTGTTTGTTTGGTTCAGATTGCTGTTTATTTTGTCAACAAGTCAGTCATTAAGTCCAAAATGTTGTCTACCTAATTGTATACCCCAAACGAGTCCGGAGGATACTATGGATTTGGCTTCGTCACGCGTCCGCGTCCGCAGAGATTTTCTTGTGAACGCTCTACAGCCCACATAAGTGCACCGATTCTTTTCAAATTTTGCAGGGACATGTATTATGGTAAGTTCATGACACCTATTGATTTTGGGTACTCTGGGACCATCTGGGCCCAACTGGAGGGCCTTCGGGGGATACATGTACTCTGTTGCCGAGTGCTCTAGTTTCACTTCGAAGTTGCATTAGCATCCAAAAGCTGACTGTCATTTTAGCTGAGTGCCCCTCCTCGAAATTTTGTGCCTGCGTAGCCAGCAGGCCTTCATGTTATGCTTCTGAAAAAAGTACTGTTGAGGACCTGCATTGTATTTTATGATGCTGTAAGCGGTTAGTTTCAAACTTAAGCTATTAACTATTCTTTTATTTTTTGACTTAATTGGTTGCATGTCACAAAGTTTTATTTGCTAACTGCCTGAGCTTTTGACAGGGTGACTTGATGACTTCTGGCTGTAATTAATTTTCAGTTAACTGTAAATCTTGTTCAGTCAATTCTTCAGCTTCAATGTAATGGGTACAAGAAAATGTTGGGTGTGGGAGCTGCAGTTGCAGTTAAGCCTTTTCCAGGTTGCAAAGTCAAACGGTGATGACTGTGACGGTGTAACCTCATGAACACAACCTTAATGGGAAGATAAAATCATTACAATTTGTCTTCAAATTGTGCCTTTTTTTACCATTCTGGACATTGCCGAACGGCACCCAAATTTAAAGGTTGAAATGTCACCTTGCAAAGGTTGCAACATTTGAAATGATATCTATGTTGCATTGTAAAAAACACATTGGCTGATGTGATCTGAAAGTCATTGCATTTTGATTTTATTCAGAATTTACACTTCGTCCCAACTATTTCAGAATTGGGATTGTACACGACAGTTACATTTGCCAAGTTATATTTATTTATCCATGATTCTCAGTGGGCAATTGAATTGATTGGTTTGACAGCTCACTTACAGATTATTACACCCCGCCCTCCCCTCCCCCTGAACAGTAGGGCGAGGATATTGAGTCAGTTTATTCATTAGTTTATTTTATTTTTTTGTTTGCTAGCAAAAAAAAAAAAAACTGCTGCCTTAATTTATACAAAATTGTACCAAAATTTGGGCCATGACCCAGAATGGATTCTGTGATATTTTTGACTGAATTGGGTCAAAGTCCAGGTTAAGGTCGCTGAAAAGGTCAAAATCGTTTTTTTGCCCATAATTCTGTCAAAATGGTAGGCTTTGCATCAAACCGAGGTCTAAAGTTTAATTTTCTAATTCGTAAAAAATATATGCCTATGCTCTGTTATGGCGAAAAGCACATAGTTTCAAAGATAGGTGGGTATCGAAGTTCAGGGGGGCCAAGATCATTGATCTGAATCACTTAATTTGCACTATATCTAAAAACCTACAGTAGATGGCTCCATAGTTACTGTTTAGCACATATAGGAAATGATAAATGGAGATTACCATGGCCTTTGACCGTGAGTGACCTTGAAAAGTGAAACCAATGGTGAGGAGGTTTCAGAAGGGTATACCTCAAAAAGTACTGCACATAGCCACTTGGTTGCTATAAATCACATAGAGGAACTATGTGAGTATGGCCAGTCAAAGGTGAAACTCAAGAGGATATGTCCCTGAAAAGTAGATCAACTCTGAACAGCCAAAATGCTCGCGTGGGGCGGAGTTATTCTTGCATAATGGCTTCTCGGGTTGAGGAGGAGGAGCTTTTAATTTGAAGGCGTGTGATCGGAGGGAGAATCAGACGCTGACGTGCTACTTCCTGAGCGAGTCGATGTGAAGTTACGTGACAATCATAACATACTAGACTGTGTTTTGGCCGCTAGAGTTTAAAGAAGGACAAAGTGCGGCTGCAGGTAAGGAGTCCCTAATTGTTGGAAACGCGCGCATACCTCTGTGGTTTAATTGATGGTACTGATTCGAAATTAAAGTGTGTGCTGCTGCCGAAATGAGTGTTTTGACTGTTTGCTTGACAGTTAATGCCTTGGTGGTTCGGTGATCTCAGTGGGATGTATCCATGATACGTCGATTGCATGAACATGACACGGGCAGAAAGTTTGTATCATTGCACTGGCAGAGGTTGATGCTGAATCGCTAAAAATTGTAGATCAGCTGAATTGACTTAGTCGTCTGTAAACTCTTTATAGGAAAAGATTTATTTCGCTTCAACATTGCTCCTGATCGGCATTATTTCGCGTGAACTTCGATGCTTAGGTTTGGCAAGTGTTAAGAGTATTTTCGCCACCCAATTTATTGTTTATTTATTTGCCGTAGAACGTTGGACTATCAGTTTCGCTTATGCCATGAAAGGACGCTGACATTTCACGGGAGGTATATCATACTGACCCTTACGATGTCTCCACTTATGCAGTAGGTGGATGTGTTGTGTACACCGAGGCGTTTCCTCTTATGATTTTTAAGAAATTGCTGTGGTTCGTGTCCTCAAAGGACATACGCAAACGTTTACTGTAACTGTGGCCCCTGACAATTGCACAGCTACTGCCTCGTGCCTTGACGCCCGCACCCATTTCTTATCACGTATGGTGGCTCAAACCACTCCTTAAATTTGACCGGATAAGTTCCTGCCTGGTTTTTGGCAAATATGTAAATTATTGTCTCTCATGTTTATCCATACCACAAAGCACAAATTGGCTGAAAAAAACCTAAAACGTATCAAATATATTGTGTGCATTTACAAAGGGGAATTCCCAATAGAGCATTTTTTTTTTGTTGCAGATTTAAAATTTCAATATTTGTGCATGCGTGTGGCCACTGTATGTAATGGTATCGCAAACCCTTTGTCTGATCACACTTAACATATGCCTTTCCACATAATTACTAACATTATGCACTTTTGAAACCTATTATGTTACAGAGTGCATTATTGCTGCAGCAATGTGGGTCCCAATGCTGGGATTGACGGCCCTGCCTCATGTGGGGGGTTTTGTAGGTGCCCTTATTACCCGTAAAGAGGTGAAAACCTGGTACCCCACTCTCAATAAGCCCTCTTGGAGACCCCCAAATGGGGCATTCCCGGTGGTGTGGACATGTCTTTACACAAGCATGGGGTAAGATTTAATTCAACCAGTGCACAGTTTATGACCACTAGGTAAACTACAGTGCATGCATGCATGTATGCGTGTGTGCGTGTGCCTGTGTGGTGTTACAAAACCCAAAACCAGTGAAGTTGGCACGTTGTGTAAATTGTAAATAAAAACAGAATACAATGATTTGCAAATCCTTTTCAACCTATATTCAATTGAATACACTGCAAAGACAAGTTACTAAATGTTCGAACAGGTAAACTTTGTAATTTTTTGCAAATATTAGCTCATTAGGAATTTGATGCCTGCAACATGTTTCAAAAAAAGTGAATATCTTGGAAAATGTTTGCTTAACTATAAGTGCCCTTAAGGTGGCAAGAGGAACGGTGTCAAAAGTTATGAGTGCTCATGTTTAACACCAAAACGATAAGCAGCTCTGAGAAAGCTCTGTGGCCACCAGTCACATCCCTCTGACAGACATTGATGGTACTTTGTAGGATTGTTTGTGATATACACTGAAATTCAGCTCTAGAAATTGCTACAGAATTGAATCAATTCAGGTGTAAGCTAGACATGGCGAGAACAGTGTGTCGTGGGCATCTCAGAACTGGCACGGTTTCTGATGATTTCCCGTGTGTACCTGTGATTAAGGGAGTGGAGAGACTCGGAGTGGGTGCGCTGCTTTGACTCTTCTTTGCACTCCTCCTGGGGCAGGTACGGGTCGTACCTGGTGTGGAAGGAGCTGGGGGGGTTCAGAGAGGAGGGGGCCCTCCTTCCTCTAGGCTTGTACGGCCTTCAGCTGGCACTCAACTGGGCCTGGACTCCCATCTTCTTCGGGGCACATAAAATAAAGGCAGTGAGTTTCCTTTTTATTATTATTATTATTATTATTATTATTATACCCCCGCTACGATGTAGTCGGGGGGTATATAGCGCTCCGCCTGCCCGTCCGTCTGTCCGTGTGTCTGTGCGTCCGGATTCGTTTCCGGAGCATAACTCAAGAACTGTACGACTTGGAGGCTTCAGATTTGGTATGTAGGTTTCCCATATGGTGCAGATGTGCTTTTTGGTGGTTTCAAAATTTTGGCCAAAAACACCCTCTTTTTTTTTTTTTTTTGGACCTTCTAGACTTTGTTCAGTTCCGGGCATGAATTCTTTTTTTTTCTACCAAAATTTTAGCAGTTTTTTATGACTCCCCATATCAGTTCACTTAGCATTCTATCCATCTGTAAAAACTGTATTACTTAGCAACCTGCATCATTCTATGGAAAACATACATTACCTATGTGTCTACCAGTAACATTGGATATACATCTATTGTGATGTATCGAGTTAGACTGGAGTCTACGTTCATCTGATACACTCAGTCATCATAGCATATGAGGTGGGTCTTTTTTTAAATGAACATTTCATCAGTGGCATATGCAAACCATTGGTGAATAATGGAGAAAAAAATAAATAAATAATAATAATATATATATTATTATTATTATTATTTTATTTATTTATTTATTTATTTTTTTTTTTTTGAAATAACATTTAATGTCAAGGGTGATGTATGTTTTTTGATCAAATGCACCTACTTCCAAAATAAAATGTTGACCGCATTTTGCTTGTCACAAACCATTTACAAATCATCACCAAAATGAATATAAAGTTACTCAAGACAGTAGTTATTTAATCCATGAAATTATTAAAGTTAACTATAAGAAAACCCACTTGTGATCTAGAGAAATAACCTTTCACATTTCATGCCTATCCTGTAATGAATGTACCCGTGGTTTTCATCATTGTGATGATATGAAACTGTGTCCTTTATGTTGTCTGAAGGTGGTCAAACATAAAGCGGGGGTATGTGAGCTCTGCTCGCTTCTACACTTGTTTTATTTTAATGTGGTGATAAATAGAAGAGGCATTGCTGGCATGTGAACTGCAGGAACACATTTATTCCAGGAATCTGTAACCAGGGCTAATGCTGGGTTCTGTTGCAGCCGATGTCTTGGTCACTTATGGATGTTGAAAATGCACTCTTAGATTCCTACACTGCAGTCTTGGAAGGTATTGGATTGTAGTTTTTGCTGGTTATACTCCTACTCATTGGACTGGAAAACATGCTTGCCTTTGCATAAAGTCTAAACTGTTGGCTTGATTTGATGGCAATTACATTTTTGTTGCTGGAACCGTGTAGGCATTGCAGCCCTCTCCAATGAACAGGCTGCTTTGGGTGGGTGTCCCCTCGACGATAATGAGCCGTGCTCTGATTGGCTGAATTACAGAGCGAGCAACTCTTGACTCCGTGCATCAGCAGAGAGTTGACTACTGCCTAAAAATTTTCTTAAATAGCAACTGTGTAACTACACATAAAATGATTTAGTAGTGACCCACACAGCAAGAATGGAAAGGAGACGTGCAGGCTGAGCAGCATTGAGGATGATACTAACACACACGGACTAGGGCGACATGCTGTTACAATACAAGTGTTACAAGTGTAACTCTGTTTGAAATTTGGTTTTTATACTAGCAGAAATACTTGGTTATCTACTGATTCCAGGTTAGCCGTTTCTTCACGGACGCTTGGAATAGAGCCGTCCTCTAAGAATTCAAGAATTTTTTTTTGTGAATGAGGCATTGGGCTGGCCCATGCTAAAAAAGTCATTTGACGTAAAATTATGAGCACGCACAAGCAGACGTGAATTAAATTCAGCTGTAATGTGGACAACCACGAAAAAGTAACATCAGAGCTATGAGAGAGAGAGAGTTCGGGAGGTTGAGCAAGGCTTTGGGAGGGAGCCGTGTGCAGTCAGAGCTGGTCGGTGTAAATTATGCAAAGCAGCTTTTTTTGACGCTGAAAACGGCCATTTCAAATCATGACACTGAAATGGAGATGGTGGGGCCTGACAGCTCATTTGGGTGATCATCAAAGTCAACCTCTTGGCTGTTGAATGCACACTGTGCAGGAGAGCTCAACTGAAGAAAAGTATTTTCTATAATATTAGTCCTTTAAACCGTGAGTGTGTAGTTACAATTCATGGCTGGGACAGAGAATTCCTGCTGTTTACCAGATTACTAGCGTGAGATTGACAGACGGATCGGTGCAGCGGCAGCAGTAATGCGGTCAATTTACTGATCTGTTGTGGTGAAGAAGGAGCTGAGTCGAAAGGCCAAGCTCTCAAATTACCAGTCAATCTATGTTCCTACCCTCACCTATGGTCAGGAACTTTGGGTCATGACCGAAAGAACGAGATCTCGGATACAAGCGGCTGAAATGGGTTTCCTCCGCAGGGTGGCGGGCCGCTCCCTTAGAGATAGGGTGAGGAGCTCTGTCACCCGGGAGGAGCTCAGAGTAGAGCCGCTGCTCCTCCACGTCTAGAGGAGCCAGCTGGGGGGGCTCGGGCATCTATATCAGATGCCCCCTGGACGCCTTCCTTGGAAGGTGTTTCGGGCATGCCCCACCGGGAGGAGGCCCCGAGGAAGACCCAGGACACGCTGGAGGGACTATGTCTCTCGGCTGGCCTGGGAACCCCTCTGGAGACCCCCGGGAGAACTGGAGGAAGTGTCCAGGGAGAGGGAAGTCTGGGCATCTTTGCTTAGACTGCTGCCCCTGCGACCCGGCCCCGGATAAGTGGAAGAAGATGGATGGATGGATGGATGGATACCAGATTGCTGCATCATTTTGGTCAAGTGGAAGAACTGGAGTACATTTTTCAACTTGATTCTTTTGTATGCTTGAGAAAGTGACAGATGACCTTACTGACAGAAGTAATGCTAGTTAGATAGAAGACTCTTGTGTGCACTGTAGGTCTGGTACTGCTAGTGCCTGCTTATCCATGGATCACATTATAAGAGACTCCTTTCAGCTTTGCTCCTGCGGTAACGGCTCCTGGGAAACACTGTCTCCAGGTGCTGAATGTTTGCATTTTTATGATGCATTCCATAACTTTAGACCGTGACAATTTAGAATAAAGGCTCCTGCATGGACCACAGTAATGGATACCTGCATACTATTGCCGATAGTCTCTATTTAAGTCCCCTATTCATTGTTTTCAAACCCAAATGTGCTTGAACCCTAAGCTAAAGAGCACTGGATCACTCTTGAAATTTGTATGGTCGATGGCAGTGGTTCCCAACCCAGTCCTCAAGGACTCCCTGTTCTGCAGGTTTTTGTTGCAGCTTTACTTTTGCACATATTGTCCATTTAAGCCCCAAAGCACCCTCATGGACACCCTGTTCAGGCAGATCTTTTTAAACCAATCAGCATAACGCCCATAAATGGATCAGGTTTGAAAGAGTTGAGCTGGAGTAAAAACCTGTAGGGCAAGGGGTCCTTGAGGACTGGGTTGGGAACCACTGGTCTATGGCATGTTTTGTGTTGTGCTGACAGTTTCAGACCTATGCCACTGTCTCCCCCCTCAGGCTCTGATCGAAATTGTCCTTCTCACGGGGACTGTCGGGGCCACCATGGTTTCCTGGTACCCCATCAGCGGCACGGCCACCCTGCTGATGACCCCTTACCTGCTGTGGCTCTGCCTGGCCACCAGCCTCAACTACTGCATCTGGAGAGACAACCCTGAGCCCAAGAGGGATTAAACCCCCTAACCGTAAACCCGAGAGAGAGAGTACCCCACAAACCCAACCCTGAGCCCAAGTAAGAGTAGAACCCCAAACCCTAAACCCGAGAGACCATATCCCTAAAACAAGTGAAGATGTCCCCCAACCCTAAACCCAAGTGAGGGTTACCCCTCCAGCCCAACCCTGAGCCCAAGCAAGATTAAATACCCCAACTCTTAACCAGAGACAGGGTACCCCCCCCCCAACTCTAAAACAGAGAGAAGGTACATCCCCAGCTCTAAACCCGAGAGGGTATTCCCCCAACATAACCCTGAACTGAAGAGACAGTGGACCCCTAACACTAAACTTGAAAGAGAGCAGATCACATCCCCAAGATCAGGGGTGGGTAGATCCCATCACGCTCCCAAGTGTCCAACCCTCCAACTCTCTTGGCCCGAGAGAGACTAGGCCCCCTGCCCTAAACCCAAGAAAGGAGAGACTCCAACCCTTAGCCCTTAAGAGTAGACCAGTGGTCGTTAACCCTGTTCCTGACGATCGACCATCCATACTCCAACCCTGGCAAAGGTCAACTTGCACAAAAACAAGAAATCTTATTGAGGTGCCATTTAGAAGAGTTGGGCTCCCCAGATTAAAGTGGCATTGAAAGCTTACAGGAGGGGCGTCCAGTCTCATTAACAAAGAGCTGGTCTTGGTGCTGGATTTTGGTACAGCCCAACACTAATACAGCATGAAGGTCCTGATTGAACCACCTTGTCAGTTAGAGGAATCAGGTGTTGTAGCACTGGGCTAAAACAAAAATCTATCTACACTGGCCCCCACACCCACTGGCCAACAGGATGGTGTATCTTCAGGAACAGGGTTTATGACCGCTGGAGTCTTATACAGTGCTTAACAAATTTATTAGACCACCTGTCATAAAAAAGAGAAAACACAAATATTCAAGAAATTTGTCAAAAACTTGTTTAAAACTAAAATTTAGTTTATGTCTTTGGCAAATCGCGAACTGGAACCACTAAAGTCTTTATTCACACATAAAAACCAAAAAAACAAACTATATTTTGTATGGTCTCCTTTGGCCTTGATAACGGCTCGCGTTCCTGCATTCACCCACTAAAACTAATTTTTATGTTCAGGAATGTAAGAAAGTAACTGTTATTTGGCATCTTAATCAAAAAAAGAATGTGTTTAACCTTTTTTTTTTTGCTTTTTTTGTAAAACTGTAAATTCAAAAATTCATGGATAACAACACTATTTATAGTTTAGCAATAAAAATAATTTCAGTTAAAGAGCACATACTGGTGGATGAACCATGACAGAAACATAAAAATTATTTTGGTAATTACCACTGTTAATTTAGGGCAACTGTGGTATAAACCTTACATTGGGTGGTGGTCTAATTAATTTAAGCACTGTATGTGACTGAGCTTCCATTACCATTACCTGCGTGAATATGCTCTTATGTTGGAATGCACTGCTATTCCTCTGCAGAGTTAATTTTTTAATGTACATTTACTGTCGAATATGACTTGTGTTCTTTT
Source organism: Gymnothorax reevesii (assembly GCA_029721435.1). NCBI lineage: Eukaryota > Metazoa > Chordata > Actinopteri > Anguilliformes > Muraenidae > Gymnothorax > Gymnothorax reevesii. Next base: position 12,781,737 of record CM056585.1, on the reverse strand, counting down.
CATACTTGTTGAAAATTAAAAGTTTAAATATGAAACCTGAAGTTGGTGGCTTTATCATTTGTGAGGTTGGCACATGTGCGTAAAGTTTGAATCTCGTGCTGCAAGCAAGGGAATTGGGACAAACATGCACCACTCTGCTCAAATAAATCATTCTGTGCTTCAGATCTCAATCCCTGAAAGTCTAATTGTAGTGGAAAAACCAAATAATAGTACAATTTAAATTCTACCTCATGCAGCAGGGCTAACCTAAACAGTTACTGGAGATATTACAATCTGTAGGTTTTCATTTAAGCCATAATTTGGCACATCTGATTCCATTTATTCAGCAAAAATGTCGAACTATTTTACAATAGTAGGTTCCTAAATAAACTCTGGCGAACCCTAAAAATACTGGTTTTGCATTATTCTGGGAATTCAAGCACATTACAGTCATTAACAGTGTTGCCTGGTGTCTTGTTCAGAATATTGAACAACTCTGCTCAATAGTTGGCTCACTAATTCAGGTGCTCCATGACGTGGGCCCCAAGCATGTTCTCCATAATCCTTGCATTAATGCTTCACCCTTCATACGATTAATATCTTCGCAAACATATGCACTTTGCTGAGATCCAAGAGGCTTTTATGCAGAGAACAGGAAAAAAAAATGTGCTCATTCTCAGCACAAATTTTATATTTCTTAAATTATTTTTTAAAGATGCGAAAGACAGTGGCAGCTATATGGGAGCGTGAGATTAATTTGGTGGTGTCAGGGTACAAAAGATAAGAAGAAGAAAAAAAACACATGGAACTTCAGAGTTACTATCAAATAAAAACATGACTGCTGATAATGAGGAAAAAAGCTTTTTTATTTTACAAAGCAGAGGAAAGCAAAATATAAACTATTAAGTTTGTGGCATGTTATTTACAAGTGTGCTACTTCTCTGTGCTCTTTTCAGCGCCCTCTTCTGGTGACTTTGAGGAAAAGCGCTCCATCAGTGTCTTCCACAGGCCCTTCTTCTCCTCATCCATCTGCTGCATTGTCCCTGCATGACCGGGATGCCATTTTACACCATTCACTGTACAGTGACTTTCTCTTGAGTTACAAAAAATGCAGTTCAAAGGTCACTGGGTAGTGATGCATTTTTTTTTAAAATTATTTTTGGTTTTTGGTGTCTCCTCATATTCATGGCAGTGACATAAATATTCAGCAAATGCGAACCTTTCTAACAATGCTGTCTGCTTGCATTTGGACTGGACATTGCAATCTCTCAATGGTGTGCAGTAAGAAAATTCAAGGACCAAGAAAGATTAAGCACACAGTAAGTAGCATATTATTGCCAAATGGTTCATTTTCCTACCTGTTGACAATAAAACTCTGCATTCTTCCACAGTCACTCCTGTGAAGCTTGTGTCCTTGGCACGTGGGAACTGCCAATGCATCAAACAGACCATTAGGACAAAGAGGCATTTTAAATGTACAAAACAATCAAGTTCAAGTCCTAATCGGCTCTTAAACTGAGTTTGGAATTGAGTCCCAGAACCAATCTGCTAAATTACAGATTATATCAAGTGGAATCTCAAGACGTCTGCTTACGGGGACGCATTATTTCAGCAAGTTTCCTGCCACAAATTTCTCCCTTTTTCTGATGTTCATCAGCCAACAGAATTTCTTGAATCCTAACAGTGCTTGAGTTAAAAAGGAGTATTTTTTTGTTTGCGGTTCACACACCTCTGTAAATTTTGGTCAGATATTACAAGGGAAAGCTGTTACTTGCTGGAAATCCTAATGCTGCTCACAGTCACGGAATAAGAATCGTTGTCATGGACACAGAGCAGTGAACCTTGCATTGAGACAGTACTGCAATTACAAGATCTAAAATGCATCATTGAGCAACTGACTCAGGACTGACCATTGGTTACAAGGTGAAACTGAACAAATGCAGTTGGTGGAGGACATTAGGATATATCCCCGAAACGACAGCACACAGGCAAAGTTCATGGTTTGGCCAAGTGGATGCGCAACAGGAATGGGCGCTGGGTTCAGAGAACTACTCTGGGCTCCTAGACCGGTCAATGCAAATTTGGTGATCGGGCAAAAAATATCAATAACACCCCTTCTCTATGCACCAGACACAATGAAAAAAGTCTGACCCAATTTTGATCAAAACTGTTTGAGTTATTGCTATTGAAAATATTAAGTTTGACCTGGTGGTGGCACTATAGGAAAGAAAAGGGACGCGCAAAACGATAGGCTTTGTCCTCGATGCAACGGGGATGAACAACAATTTTCTTGCGATTCCCGGGTAAACTGTCAATTTCTGTAATTTTTAAAGATTACAGGTTTGCTATAACACTACCATCAGGCTAAAGGTCAAAGGGTGTCCAAAATCAGTGACATATCTTCTCCCTGCCCGAGAGACAATCACAACATACGAGACACAATTTTGATCAAAAGTGAGTTATGACATTTGGAATTATAAAGTTTGATCAGGAGGTGGCACAACAGAAAAGATCCTAAGGCCACACAAAACAAAAACACAAAAAGGTTCATCATCTATGCACCAGCAATGAAAAACAATTTTTTTTGTGATTCCCGTGCAAGCTATCAGAGTTATCTTGCTAATAAGAAGCATCTATGGTAGAGGCGATGGCGGAGGTGAAAAGAAATATTATCCCCGAACACTCAGTTTCAGAGATTTATTACACAGTGTCTGCTGGCCAGCTGGCTAATAGCAATATCTACCACCCCGCAAGAACACAAGCTAATATTTAATTGTCATCTACAGCAAGCAGTGCAGGCCAAAAGGCATGATCTGGGATGACTGGTAGCAGGTAACTGGGCTCTCACCTTTTCTCTGTAGAAGTTGCTGTTGATGCGAACCAAACTTTCATACATCTGATCACACTTCTCTGGGTCTGACAACTGATATTCATGTGAGGGGAAAAAAATAAAACCAAAAAATTGAACATATACAAGATCTGTTCAATACAGAATTTAACTGTTTAATGCAAAAATGCACACTCAAATTGTTACCAAAAAAGTTTATCAGCCAACTAATGAACCACATTTACTTGCTCATAATTGATTCTTGTTCATATTTTCCTTCTTCGAGGATGACAAAGGACAACAAGGTCACTCCAAGGTATTTTGCATGTTGCACAGAAGACATTTTGAAACTTGAGGGCATAAAATAAAAGTTATTTGTTAAAGGGACAATTTGCCGATAATTCCATACATAGATTCAAAGTGAAGGCTCTGTAGAAATCAACCACACACAAACCATTTTCTCAGCTTAACATCTTTGCATATTTATCCCCAATGGCTTCCCTATGCATTTGCTGTAAAGACAACAACTACCACAATGCATTGCTCACTACTCCCGATACGCCCTCAACCTGGCGTGCATTGTGTAGGCAAATTTTGCTAGCAATTGCTGCAGCAGCTGTACAATGGTTTGCTACAGCACGCTGGCATTCAACGTGGCATCTATCAGCGAACACATTGTGCCGATTCTGCCGAGTATATTGGTAGAGGAAGCCTCTGAAGATTCAGCCTCGATATGATAAAGTTTTAGGATGCTACATTGAAATGACACCGGCAGAAACAAAAGGCCGTAGCACTGTCACTCACCAAAGGTGGTAATACATCTACTGAACAAAAACGAAGTGACCCGGAGTCACAATAAAAGACAAATTTCCTTTGTCGCCGTGTAGCACAACGCTTTCAGTGGCCATTTTGAATCTCCCTCGCAGCAGCGAGAAGCACCTCTGTGTGCTGCTGACTATTGTTGGAAATCACTTTTATGAGGCTCAAGTTTATTACATAGGACACTTCTGATTTTAATTTGATGTGAATGATGCCTAAAACCAATGCAGAGGTGAAATCAGAAAATTGCATGTTGGTGGAACACAATGTTTATTTTGAAATCACTGAATTCCGAAGTAATTTGGCCTTATTGGTAGTGACATCGTGTACGTAGTTAATTAAGGAACCTTCCCAGGTTCAAAATGAATTCCCAACCCCCCCCCCCAAAATTTTCCTATTTTTTTCCCCTTTAAGATTCACAAAGATGTGTACTTAAAGAAAATCTAAACATTTTGTCATTAATTTCATCAATTTTGTTTAAAAATGACTTTTTTAAACAAAAAAGCTCTCCCACCTCAAATAATTTTATAAGTCAGCTAAAAATCTGGTGACTTTCAACACTTGTGGCGCTGATAACTTTTTTTTATTTTTCAACCAAATTGCCTGCCATTTTGACTAGACTTGTTGGTTATTTCTGCATGCAATCACATTGGGCAAAGGTTTCAATTTCATAGGAGTGCATGTGTAATCCAACTGACCCAACAGAAGATTTTTTTAGAAACGCCTCTAGAAAAAAATAAATACACAATATAAAGAAAAATCCTCATGTGATTGCATGGATGAGACGTATCTAACAGGGAAAAAAAGAATTAAGTGATTTGGTTGGGTGGTTAGGGAGTAAGGCCTGCCAGAACACAGGCCGTGATTTTGCTTATTAATGTCAATTCCTTGGTAAGATTGCAAATAAAAACCAACGGAATGGTACATTTGTGTTCAACTAATAAACTGTGGTGTGATTATACCCATATCTGTGCTGGAACAAGGTAAATCAAATGAACCTGGGAAGGCCCCATAAGTTGAATGTCACAGGGAAACAACTCATCCTCCCGTTGTGAAATAATTTTTTTTTTTAATGCTGAGCTGTGTTGCAAAGATGACATGTTTGTCCAAAATGATGCAGAATGATCCAGCTATGTAGCCAATTTGGCAAGTGTCAAAACTGTGGGTGAAGCTTATGATTGTCCAGTTCAGAATGTGGGTGACCCTCAGTTATGCACAGTGGCACCACTTCAAAAAGACTATGAACAATTACTTGGGAAAACCTAAACTTCTTTGTTGCTGAAGAAGTTGAACCTCGCTGTTTTTAAATGCAAGAGAGCTTGGAAGTTGTTGGTGAGTGCAGTGGTGGACCACAGTTTATGCTGGTTTCGTTCAAACCATAATTGCAATTCCATAATATTCTGAGTTGTGAGATTTTATTCATAGCACATTTCACATTTTAGGTATTTTTTTTCCTTTTAAGCCAATATTTGTCAAAATTTGCGACATGAAGAATAAAGGTTTCGCATTCCTACTGTGCCATAAAGCAAAGTATTTTTATTGTATATAGAGGGGGAAAAATATGACAAATGAAAATAATCAATGACTTTCAAACTAGTGAAATTACAGACACATGAAACCAAAACTAATCAATTATGAGAAAAAACAAGACCTAAATGACAAAGCTAATTATCATAGGTCAACCATGCTTTGTGTCATAATTTGTTTAAAGACCCAGCAAAAGCAAGCATGTTCAGAAACCTAACGAGCATCTAAATAAAGATAGAATTGAATTTGATCAGTGAAAATTATGTTAAACCTCTAATGCAGCTACTTGAAATATTAGCAGCATAAATATAATATCAACCTATGGATTTTTTTTTTATTCATGCGATGCATTTATGGCCCAGTCGGGCATAACGTGGTTAGAGGGTAAACGATCCCTCTAAACATGAAACACAAGGCGTTGCTGAATACCCCTCGGCCCGTGCAAGATTTCCTGCCTCAAGGTCACAGCGCTAAGGTGAAAGGTCAAATCCAGCAAAAATGTGATGTTGCACATCTATGTGTGACAGTGAGTTACCATACCAAATTTGGTGAAGCTGCCAATTAGTTGCAGAGTACTGACCCAGACAAGATTTTCAGGGTCAAGGTCACAGAGCAAAGGTCAAAGGTGAAATTCAACAAAAAACCTGACATTGCACATTTATGGGTCATAATGGGTTACCATACCAAATTTGGTGAAGCTGCGATCATTAGTTGCCGAGTACTGGCCTGAAAAATGTCATGGAAGGACGACAGACACGCAGGTGACGACAATACCCCTCAGGCAAAAGTCGGCTGAGGAGTAAAAACTAAACTAAAGATATAAATTTAGCCAGATTTCTTACCTTCTAGAAATACTATTGTGCTTTTGATAGAAACCAGAGTACATAACATGGTGATGATCCAAGTCACCCAACGAATCTAATTAACTCAGAGAGACTTCTGTAATAACCAATCTCGTCATAACCCCTTCCCAGCCCAGCCTAACAATCATGACATCGGATAAACATGCTGATATAGCTTTAAGAGCAGGGGCCAGTCTCACGAAGCTGGATTAACATACTCGGGGTTTCCCTCAGATACCCAGTTGTACTAAACCAGACATGCGCGGTCTTGATTATCGGTCTCACGAAGCCGGTTATCAACTCGTTAAGTGAACCCAGGAGTTTCCAATCTAAATCTGTGCTCGTGCACATAAAAGGGGCGGTGTTAACTCCATTTGACCAATTACGCACCATGGAGAAGCCGCAGAGAGCAACTTATTTCTCGGCGGAGGAGCAAACAATAATTCTAAGGATGCATGAAGAATATAAAGACATCATTCAGGCAAAAAGCAACACTGTTACAGCTGCCAGAAACCGCTAGGAATCTTGGCAAAAATCGCCGACTCTATCAATGCGTAAATTACTGGGATTGTAATATTAAATCACCACTGTGTGTGTCTCTCAAATGTATGTGCCCGTTTCGATTTTCTTTCATTCTTTTTGACAATTTAACCTTATCATTTCAGTTGCAAACCCAGTGGAGCCAAAATGACTTGGGAGCAAGTAAAAAAAATTATAAATACGATAACATTGTTCAAAGCGGTCAGTAAGTTTATAATAAGATCTTCCAGGCTACATATATCATGTAGTCTACAATAGTCTACACTAAAACATGCAGAAAGCTTTACCTTTTACGTCGTCTTTGTGTGCAGCTCACAGAAAAAAAAAATATGACAAGAAAAAGGGGGGGGAGTTGTGGAGTTGGCCGTAACCGGAGGAGTTGGCCTGATCTTATAATAAGGGTCGCCCCATAACGGAGGGTGTTGAGAGTCTCATCAGACCCTGGTGGAGGTAGCAGCTCATAAAGCAAGGCATATGGACATGGTATGTTTAAGCGCACCAAATGTTAGAACAGCGGGCTGTTTTTAAAACACAATTATCCTTTTACTGTGAAAGTAGCTCAAGTAACTTGTATTTTTTGGTCACGGAACATGCGCTCCCTCCGAAGCGCTCCTCTCACTATCCGTGCGGCTTCCAAGAGATGGGCAGGTCATTTTTCCAAGACAATGATTGGCCAGTAGATGGTCTTATATACCCGCTAAGATCTTATCCTGAACTTTACCTGCTCCGGAGCAGGTTGGGCGTTCAGCGTAAGTCACCGCGGGAACGTACCCCGCAAAGAAGTGAGCCAGCTTCGTGATACCGAAAACCCAAGGTTAATCCAGAAGTTACCTCGCCAAGACGAAATCCAGCTTCGTGAGACAGGCCCCCGTTTGCTGCTATTTTGCCCAGCAATACGGTCACGTTAAGTGACATTGGTCATGACAACAGACTGCCTTCAGTCGGAGTTAACAGTAACAAGACCAGTTTGTTTCACGAACAAGCTATAATACCTGGGTGTTTTCTCCTTCCCGAAACGCATGAGCCACCCTCTGTCGAAGAAATGTTCCTAAATCCCGGCCTTTCTTGGATTCGTCTCTGGGCCATTCTTCGCATAGTTTCAGAAATCGCCGATACCGAGTAGCAGCCATACTGCTGTTTGAACGCAACGCTGGGAGGGGCTTCCCCACGGTTCAGAGTTCAGTTTTGTGATTGGCAGCAAAGATCCGCCCTTTTGTTTCCGATGACAGCAAACTCTCCTCTCCCCATCGCTGCATTCTCGCCTTTGATTGGCCCTTCAATGTCACAATAATACCCAAGACCATTATGTTTAGGTCAAGATAGAGCATGCTCCTCAATGCTGCTCTTGCGGTCTCGGCGCTCCGCGGGTTATGTCATTGCCAGGAGAGTGAATCGAGAATGTCGCCGGACCTTCTCAACATCAGGACCATTGGAGCGATCAAACGGCGCTTGGGCGTTTTACAGAGATGAAATCTCATATCTCTAGGCTGATTGAGAGGTTTAGCAAAGAATACTCGATTAAAAAGAAAATGTTCTGCGGCACTATGGAGTTGAATGGTGGGCCAACCATACTTGAATAAATAACGTGTTTATGAGAAGAATCGGATTGGTCATAACAAAATTCAGTCTTATCGTAGGCACTATCAGAGCAGTAGCATGACTGGCCTTTTCCCGGATGAAATCTGCCTGGCCAGATTTTTTTCTCCATTTAAGAGCAGCATATAACACCTGCAGCACTGCAATTCGCAGTATGGTATTTTAGATGGATATAATCTGACGGAACCAGTGCGGAAGGGACTGAACCGGAATATTATTTGTAAGAAGTATGGAATTACCGGCGAGTGGCGGAAAGCATCGTGTTTTCGGTGACAGAGAGGAGCCCTGTTCGCTAATTAAAGAACCCAGCGTTCCTGTAGCTTTTTAATAATTGATGAGGCGCCTCGCTGAATCTCTTCCTCGCTCGCCTTACTCAGGCGATTTGGGCTTTTGTGGAGTAATGCACTTAGCTTTCTAGCTTGTTTAACTCGCGGTCCAGTTAATTGCGATGAACTGTTGTAAAATTTTCGCCAGCAAGTGGAGAACAAATTCGTGAATCGTTGCGCTTATATTTTACTTTGTCTATGTGGCTGAAAATGTAAGGTTAACACGCTGCCTGATATCAACAGCTGTAAACGCCGTGTTGAACTGGCCAACATTGGCAGGCGCAGTACTCGGCCGGATACCGTTATACACTATGTAGCTGATTGCAATGGTTTGTTTTTCTGCGGTGCCTGCTATTATTCACGAATGTTTTCAAAATAAATGCTAGTAAGCTAGTCGGTGACAGTCTTGCGCATGAAGGGCTGTAAAAAGTTTCGCTCGCTGGCTAATCTCGGGATCAACGTCAACGAGCAACCACATAGCCAGACAAATATTATTTTGGTTGTCTGCCTGTCGTCACTGCTTGTGATATTGTTGTTTTGAGTTTGCAACTACTCGTTGCATATCATTTGAATTGGCGTGCTCGATGTTCTTTAAAATACTGAGCGTGTGCTTGCCAATACGTTTGTTTCAATCGATCGCTAACGATGATGCTGAGCTGCGTTATAAGGCATGTCAAACCCAATATGCGATGAGAAGGTCGATCTCACAGGATTTCATTTACGTTGCAAGGCCTGTTTTTCTTCACTTGCTATTGTCAGTATATTAGTCTGAACAAATAACCGAGTATGAAGCGCTGCAAATCGGACGACTTTAGCTCGGCCGCAGAAACCAGTAGCCCGACCGAGGGCAGGGCTGGAGATGAAGAGACACCGAGTGTGTTTATCGTGGAGGTGAAACATGGGGACAACCCGGGAGTCAACCCCGATATAAGCGGCACCACTGCGAGTCAGCATGCTCCGCCAACAAGGAGTAAACCACCAGATTTAAAGGTACTTTCTGTGCTTCTGCATGCATGCTGTGTATTGTCTGTGACAGTAAAGGCGTGGTCCCTGCGCCGCAAAATACGCAGGGACAGGTGTAACCTTGTGGACATTTATTCGTACGTGGAGCGGTTCAACCTCGGATGAATTGTTGTCAGCGGTTCCCCTCAGTGCTTCTTAATACTGTGCGCGAAAATAAACTTGTATTATGGTCACTGTCATGTCGGAATCGTGATTAATTCACGTCTTGGTCTGGTACATATCCCCAAAACAGATGTTTGGGAGGATGCTATCCATATACCGCACGAGTCTGATTTGAATGGTGTAATTTGAACGCGTTTATCGCGAACGTACTACGCAATGTATGTCATTTTGAAGCTTAATGTCCAAGAAATGTTGATGGTTCTATTGTTCGAACTGGTGTAGCCTGTGTAAATATCAAGCTGCTGTCATTTCCAGACACCTCGAGTCGAGTGACGTCAGTAGGCGCTGAACTGAAAAGTATGAAAGCTTTTTGGTGCCAACGTGGAAATGAAAAAGCCCCCGTTTCAGTGTATAATTCCGGGCTTACTTCTAAAAAGGAATTGTACTGACGTGCTTTTCTCTTTATTACATTGGAACACTTGTCAAACGAGAAAAAAAAAAGAAAATCCGTACTGCATTGACTAGTTTTTTCAAGTGTGTGCCGAAGTGATTTGCTTTTTGGTGTGGTGCTTTCCCAGCTTATGTATGTTTGCATATTGTTTGCATTGCTTTTCCATTTTTGAACAAATGTTTCTCCTGGAATGTTATGGGGTTGTCGGTACCAGAGAGTGTATTCCATACGCTCTGGAGTGAGGCAGGGGCACTTTTCTTTGTGCCTCTTATTTGACCTTGAATTTGGACACAGCCATTTGCTCAATATAAACATACTATCTCTACATTGCATTACAAGCGCAATCACACATATGTCCTCCTTTGTCTTCCTTTTGAAAACAAAACCACAATCTTTTTGCAGAATTGCACACCTTTCCGAGCTTGAAATAGGAATGTGAGAAGACTGAGATTCAGACGAATATACTGTTTAGCCAATCATGATCCCAATATCCACATATCACTAAAATTCAGGGCCTGTAGGCTTGAAGTCTGGCCAGTTTATTCTGATGATTGCCAGTAAAGTCATTAATAATGATTTCATCATTGTGACATTGGAGGAAGAGCCAGCTTCATCATCATGTCTTCGGCTGGTTTGCGGGGCTCAGTTTGGAGCGATGTCTGGGCTCATTAATACAGCTCAAGATGGAGGAATGGCTCTGTGCGTCAGCCTTGCTGAAAGATGTTTCCCTCAGCTGGACCTTGGACTATAAACACCCTGAAAATAGCCACAACATCATCTCCCCTGCCTTTCTCAGCCATGGGGCTCCAATCTGTTTTTCTGCTCTTTGGTCATTGAGTTATATGTTCTACTCTTCCACCTTCTACTCTAGTAATGGAAATAAAACTGGCTGTTCTGTATGTGTAATTAAAACGATGGGATTTCATCTTTGAAATGAATCCAATAAAGACTATGTTAATATTCTACTAACTAGCACTGTTTTATTCCCGCCATTTGGCACATGTGAAAATAGAACAATGTTTTTCTCACGGGGTGTTGAGTTGTAATATTGTGATTAAAGATTTCAGTCTGCACTAAGTCTTATAATCACAGTTAAAAATATACAAGAAATGACCGTACCCTCCTTCATGTTCACCAAATCAGAGTGATGCATCTGAGTCTTTGGCTAAATTGCTAAAATGTGGTGGAAAGAAGTGCAAGCATATGAATGCACAATGTGAACAGGCTGCTCACCTTGTCTAGAAAATAAAAGAATGCACAACGATGAGAGCCTACCATTGAGCTGATGTAAAATATAATACACAATGGGAACAGGTCATCCAGCCTATCTAGAGCATAACAATGAATGGTGAGGATTATACACAAACTAGAACACAGGAATACATAATGGAGAGAACAGGCTACTCTACTCCTCTACAGAACAAGAAGAAACATACTGAGGAGAACAGGCTATTCTGCTGACCTCAAAAATAAGAATAGTGATGAGAACCGGTTATTCTGCTCATTGAGAACATGAGAATTCATGATGAGGAGAACAGACTTATTGATCCATCCAGAGCATAATACATAGTGAGGTGAACAGAATGTAAGGATACATAAATATAATTGGCTATTTTGCTCATCTTGATAAAAAAAGTATAGATATTAAGGAGAACTAGCGAGGAAAGGCCACTGAAATATTTGAGCGTGAGGAATGTGAGGAAAACGGGTTATTCAGACTTCTAGGACATAAAAACATAAGAATATTTTTACGAGCAGGACAAGTCATTGAGCCCATACAGAACTTAGGAGCATTTAATGAGTGCAATAAGGCAATGCAGCATATTAGAATATAAGAATATATTGTAAGGAGAAAAGGCTATTTTACTAATTTACTGTTCATAGCATAAGATATATTATGAGCTCAAGTCATTCAGCCTTTTAAAATTGAAGAATACACAATGAAAAGTACAGACCATTCAGCCATCTAGAATATGTGAATTCATGATGAAGACCACAGACCATTCAGCCATCTGGAACATCAGAGCACACAATGAAGAGAATAGACCATTCAGCCATGTAGAACATCAGAATATATAATAAAGAGTGCAGATCATACAGCTATCTAGAACATTAGAGTTCACGAAGAGGAGAACAGATAATCCAGGTCACACAGAACATAAGGATAAATAGGAGAATAGACCATTGAACTATCTAAACCCTCAACTCTGAAAAAGTTGGCACTTTATGGGAAATACAAATTAAATCAATCATAAGTGATTTGAAATATCACTCGCCTATTTCAAGATCTGGTGATAGATCTTTGCTCCACATAGCCAAAATTACAGTTTTCAAAAACAGTGTTTTTTCAAAAGGAATCTTTAAGATTGACATCTCTGGTACTTAAATCCAAAATATTATAGCAGAAAGTTACCTATTAAATTTCTCATTGATACACATCTGCTTAAATCATACATCTGACCCACCCATTCTGAAAAAATGAGGGTGGAAGTTGGGGGTATGTAAACCTACCCTTTTGCTTGGACAGACCCACAATATTAAATTAGATAAATTATTGCTTTATCACAACTCTCCTCACTTCTAATGTTTAGATTCCTTGAAAAATGTGGTAAAATTATCTGTCAAGTTCAAAAATATTAATTTTATGACTTTAAAGTGATTGTCCATGGACACTACATTGTCTATGGACACTACCAAATTGTTACATTTTTCTTGTCTATCTCGCCTAAAACAACTAAACAAATCTCATATAAAGCTTTCACAGAATGAGTCTACCTACATAAGTAAAATAAATAAATAAATAAATAAAAGTCCCACGCTGACTAGTGAGTATTTGCTGGCATTGTCTACGGACACTACAAAAAATATCGAATAAACAGCATACCAATTTTAGACTTTCATTCTGGCTAAAGATATAATATATTTATATCAACGTTTGTGTCATAGTTGAAATGGTATGCACTTTTTCTTGAAATTTATGCATAATGTGAGTTTCTAAAAGGCTAATTAGTAACAGGGACATTGTTATCTGTAACAAAGCATGATTAAGCAAATCAAGCATGGGAGTGGTATTTTGATCTCGGAGCCATTTCAGGAATGTGGTTCAACTCAGACATCCATGATTCTCAATAGATAATAGTAAAATATTATTACATGGCAACTACCAGTTTATTTGTTATTACATAATTGATATTTTGTCAAAAAAAGATATTATCATGATATTATTTTATGGCTGACACAAAAACTCGCAGACTTATTGATATGGAAAATCAACAAAAAAATGCTGCCGTTTCGGTCACACAAAAGATATCTCCAAGCGGTTTTCACAGACATTTGCAGTAGGAAAAGAGCAATTTAAATAAACACTAGACAAACCTCAACAAGTGCTCAATATTTTTGTCGAGTGACACATGTATCTAGTTTTATGATTGTACACCTGATCTTGAAATAGGCAAATTCACCCTCGGCTATATTGAAATCTCAACAATAATACATTATTTTGTGCTTTAACTTGTGAATTTAATTGTGAATTGGGAATATTAGTTTCTTTCATAAGTGGCTGCAGTAGACCTCAAAAAAGTTGGGATTGGGGGAATTTAGGGTCAGTAATGATGAGGCAAGTTACAATCATACGATGATGTGAAACAGGATATTTCTAAAAAATGAGCTAATCTTGTTATAGTATAAACTCTAATCCTTCAAGGGCGAAGGTTGGTCAAGGTTCAGCAGTTTGCCGACAGATGTGCAAGCTTATTATCCATTTCTTTGAAAACAGCTTTCCCCAATGACTCATTGGTTGGGTTTTGGAAATTTCATCCTGCACAGCGCACATCTTGCTTAACCTGAATGACCTGGTGAGCTTCTCCATATCCAAACTGTTCCATTGTGGAAAAATGCTTCCTTTTGTGTTAAAATGGCTTTGACCACTGGATAGTGGGCTTAATTCCCTTGTATGCCTGCAGGTTTTGAATCACTGTCTGATGTCACGATTTGCTCTTTTTTCATATTTCAATTTTTGTACCTATAAGTCCGTCAGGTACAGCACTTTCCTTTGTTGTGTGTGATATTGCCCATCCAGATCAGCAACATTCATATCAGGCAAAATTTCTTTCTCATTGAGAAATTCTGGATTAATCACTGCTCCACGTGTACAACTGCTGTTGATAAAATGCTCCCTATCTGTGGTCCATGCCCCTGGAACTGAAGATCTACCAGGTGTTCTGGATTCAGTTTGCAACTTCAGAAATAATGGCCGCTGATTTTGATCCAAGAAAGATTTTTATCATGGAGATGAGGTGAGGCGAATTGACTGCTAATTGAAATAATGTCCAGCATGCTGAGTTAACACACGTCAGCAGGATGTGTAGCTCTCTTGAATTCTTCCAGGACAAGTGGATTGATTAAGGGAGAAAAGAGGAGTGGATTCTCAACCCAGGGTCTTGGACAGCAAAGCACTACTGAATATCCACCCCCCTTTACCTTGGAGTCAGATCTGCTCTACAATGGAAGACTGCAGTATCTGCAATAAGTTAACATAAACAGATACTGCAGTCTTCTATTGTAGGGCAGAGATATGAAGACAATAAGTTAGCATAAACAGATACTGCAGTCTTCTTTTGTAGGGCAGAGATATGGAGACAATCAGACCTGTTTGTTGAGTTAATCGTTCTGTTAATTGAGCTGGAGAAGACAGAACTAGGACCAGATTTGACTGCCCCAGGCTTAAGGAATCTTTTTCTGGGCCATGTAAAAAACCAATGCTGCTTTGCCTGACTGGGCAACTGGCCACCGTTTGCACCGGAAAGTTGAGGATCAGATTACAGACCACTGTGAGTATTGCTGCATGGTGAAGCAATTTGTTGTATCAAGTAAATTGTTGAAACAGTGCTCAGCTGGTGTTACCTGCACTAACTTGCACCTGTGCTGTGTATGTTGACTGCAGTTTAGGGGCTAAAACCATATAATGAATTCTAAGTGTGTATTTTATTGGATGAAGGCTTTAGCTTTCTCAGCGCCTGGGTCCTCAGACAGGGATATGAGTTGTTTTTGTCCCTTAGCAAACCTTCTTTATTAAGGTGCTGGCGATTCCATAAATATTTGGTTTTTGACTTTGTGCATGAATGGCTGCATTTCCTACATTGTTCATTCTGGATGTAAATACCTGCGAATAAATCTCGGCAGACTGTTTTCATGCTTATTGATTTCAAATTAATTTGCGCTAGAATACGGAGCTATAATACAGAGCATGGTTGTTTTCAGTGCCCCAATTCTTATGGACTGCTGCGTATATAAAATGTCTGCAAATTTTAATATGTAAACTGATCTTCATAACACAGTCTGCCATATGCATGAGGTCAAGGTAAAATTTAATGTAAGATGGTGGACTTCCTTGTCGAAGCAAAGATGATGTTAAAGTTGTTCATTCAGTGCCCAGCAGACAATCAATCCCAACGATAAATAAAGTGAAGAAGAGTCCCCATTAATTTGGCCCAGTGAATTATGGCTGTCAGACCTGCAGATTAATTTTCTACATCAAAACCACATGTCCAGTGTCAAAGCACTTCAAGATTCTTTATGAAATATGTAAATTGGTTACATTACAATGGGTTTTTGGCGATCCTGTCAAGTATTATCAATATTCAATGAGGCATTTATCATCATTGACTGCTTGATACGTGTGCAAGAGCACAATCAGTAAAATTATGGGAAGTATCATTTTAGTTTTGATCACTGAAAAATGTGCCAAACTTTTCTGTTGGCTTTCTGCTAACTTCTGTCCTCTTTTCTTTTAAAACTGTTTTATGTTTTACATTCTTATATTGGTTAGTGCCAATGAACCCTGATCAGCGCTTCTGTGCTGAAATGTGGTCCGGTACTAAAACACAGCCTTGCACTTAAACTCACTACATTGACCGGTGGTTCTGTTCCAATATACGGTTCTTTGCCATGAGATAGTTGAGTACGGACACGTAGTCATGCACTGAAATGTGGTCGTGTGCCTGAATGCCGTGCCGTTCTGAACTGTAGTTCGGCTCTGAAATGCAGTTCTGCTTTTCGTTTTGCAGAAGATCCAGCAGATGTCGGAGGGCTCCATGTTCGGCCACGGGCTGAAGCACCTGTTCCACAGCCGCCGGCGCTCCCGGGAACGGGAACAGCAGAGCTCTCAGGACCTCAGCGCCGGGCTGGGCCGGGCCAGCGCGTACTCGGACCACGATTCGGCGGATGAGAAGGAGCGCTCACCGGAGATGCACCGCGTGTCCTACGCCGTGTCCTTGCACGACCTGCCAGCGAGGCCCACGGCGTTTAATCGTGTCCTGCAGCAGATCCGCGCCCGGCCCTCCATCCGCCGGGGGGCCAGCCTGCACAGCAGCAGCCGGCGCACCAAGAGCAACCCTGCCGCCGAGGGCTCCAAGGGGGGCAGCCCCCATCTGACCCGCCGAGGAGCCCAGGAGGCCTCGCTAGGCCTGGGCCCCCAGCACAGCCGGCCACGATCCTCCTCCACCACTGACACTGCCCTGCTGGCTATAGATTCGGCTCTTCAGTGGGGGCCTGACGACCTGGACAGGGCCATGGAGAAGGTAAAACGACGATGAACATTTGAGAACCTTTCGGTCGGGTGAGCGCTTTTGGAACAGTTAATAATCTTGTGACAGGGTTAGAACCTTTGGGCTTGGAGTGTTTTCGATATATAGTAACGCACCAAAGTGATAGCAAAGAGTGAAAGTATGTCTGTATCTGACCACTTACCCACAAACTAGATGATGGTACAAGAGGAGATTAGAACCTCTTCACTGGATTGCCTGAAGACGAGTGATACGACCAGCTGCAGCTGGTGACTCTTTGTGATGTCATCAAATGTGATGCCAGGAATTCGACTGAGGTTGAATCACCTGCAACATCAAGGCCAGCATCAGCCTATCCATTCGCGCTGGGTAGCGCATGTGTTGCAACTCCTCCCTGCAACATCCTAAAATGCTTTTGTCACATCACTAACCTTTGGGCTGCATTCTGCGCAAGAGCAGGGGGAGAAATTAGAATGGGGAGATATTTAGATAAAACAATGGAGGACCAGTTCATTGGGTCGTTACTTTAGGACATGGTCGGAGCTTCTGGGGTGTGGAGAGCTCCAGAAGAATGGGGCCACGGCTTTAGGGCTGAGAGAAGATTAAGAGAGGTAGGAAAGGGGAGCAAAGCGGGACTCGCTCTGCCAAAATAAGGTGCAAAGCCCTCATTATGAGTGAGCAGGCTTGAATACAGTGGCTGCTGAGACAAACAGCGCATGAATGTAAATGACTGATAAAGTGCAGTGTAGGTGTGAAATAAGCCTCTTGGGGAGATGTGAGCTCTATTTTAACGTTTTCTCCTTTCTGCTGTAATTACAGGGTCTCTCCCACACTGGCCGTCAGTGACACGACTCTCTTCTGCGTGTCTCTGTGCTTCAGCAGGATTAGTAAAAGTGTTTCGTTTGTAATGTGCTTAAGCAGAATTAGTGTTTCATCTGTAATATGGGCATTTACTATGAGATTTTTGTGATGTGCTCTTTCAAAGAGTACAAGTGAAGCGATTATTAGCCTAGATTGTTTGTATTAAGCAGTAGCTGGTGGAACCTCATCTGGCCTGAATCGTTTGCATTTCTTTTTCGAATAGTGACATTCACACATACCATCCACAGTTGTTTTGCAGTGTTTACCCTCAAATGTGACATGTTTCATTTGATAACTGTTTTTGAAGATGAATTTTCAGATCATTTTAAAACGTGTTCTTATAACTCATGAAATCCCCGAAGGCTGTGATGTTTGGCAATTGCAGGTGATTTTGCACTGGATCATTTATTGCAAGTACTTTCAGTTTTGTTCACATTTCTCTTTCATTTTTGTGTAGCATCTGAAATTTCACTAAGTGAGAGTAGTTGAGGAAAACATCCTTGTGGTTAATGTGCCATGGCGGGGTAGCGTTTTCACAAAACTCTACCAGCACCTGATCGGTTTGGATGGTATATGCAAATTAGACAAACCTACTCCACCTCATCATTGGAGCACTGCGCTAAATTAAGTCATTGGTGGGTTTTAATTACACAGCCTCCATCGGAAGGATAGACGCTCTACCACACTGGTCCATTCCGGCAAAATAGATCAAACGAATGTCATAAGTTGTCATAAAAAAAACATTTGAAAATAGAGAAACCACCATTGGCTTTTGGCCGACACAGCGGTCTCAAACTCAAATGCTGGTGGGCTGCTGAGGCCACTGGTTTTGGGTTTGTTCCTGTGCTATAAGTCTATACACTTTGTTTATCAGGCCTTAGTTTTCTGCTCATTGATTAGAGATCCCAAAAACCTGTAGACACTGTGACCCCCCAGGAATGGAGTTTGAGATCTCTGGGCCAACCCCAATAGGTTTGTTGTCTGTATGTCTTAATACTTAGTGGAATCTCCGGCCTGTTTTCGGAGGTTGTGCTATGACTGCCCAGTAGGTTGAAGGCCGGTGGTCTCAGTGTGATCCCGCTCCTGTCCTGTCCCCCTCGCAGGATAAAGGGGAGATGAGCACGCTGGGCCTGCCCCCGGCCTCGGGGCACACGGGCTCGGATGGGAACATCAGCGGGGACGGCCCGGATGCTCCGGACCCCCAGCGCACTCGTGCAGCCCTGCAGCACCTACAGCAGAAGATCCTGAAGATCACGGAGCAGATCCGCGTGGAGCAGGAGGCGCGGGACGAGAATGTGGCGGAGTACCTGAAGCTGGCGCACAATGCCGACAAGCAGCAGGCCTCTCGCATCAAGCAGGTCTTCGAGAAGAAGAACCAGAAGTCGGCGCAGACCATCGCCCACTTGCACAAGAAGCTGGAGCACTACCACAGGAAGCTGAAGGAAATTGAGCAGGTGAAGTAGGGTCTTCATTTCTGCCCACGCTCAGGAAATAAATGTGGTAAAATTTAGAATTAAATTACGTAATTATTAAGTATGAGTAAATGGTCATTTTGGCATTTTACCTTCCTTGCGGCAGCTCACTTAACCTTATTCTGAGTGGCTTTGCATCACGCATAAAGATTATAATAGTTTAACTTTAGTTAATATGGACATGATCCATGTTTTGGTGTGGTTCGGGGACACCAGTGACACCACAGACTTAAAAACATTGTGGCTCCCAGAAAGGTAGGCCTTGAATGCTGGAATTCAGGTGTGATTGACAGGATGTTGATGGTTTGTAGTGATTTATCTGGCAATAATTGTGTCCTAATCATTGTTATTGAAATATGACTTTGTAATATAGAAGAGGACCAAAGGAGCGTTTTGAGCCTTGTTTTAAGTGCTTTATCTTCATTTTATCTCCCCAACGACGATAGTCGGGAGATACTGTGGCCTAGTTCCAGGGCCGCCTGTTCCAGGCTCTAGAGGCTTCAAAGTTCATAGGATTTTTCTCTAAATTTGCGTAGTCAAAGATGTTTATTTGGTAATGCTCAAGATCAATTCTCGGCAATTTCTGACATCCAATATGGCCACCAGTGTCCATGTTGTCAAAAAAGATTTTTTTGCAGATCTTGTGTTTTCTGCTCATTTTCAGCCAGCTTTACAGTGATATACATGTACAGGGATGCATTTTAATGTCATAGCAAGAGTTAAAACAGTAACATTGCGGCTGTAAAAATTTGCAAGGGGATCAGGGAGACACAGTTCAATTTTCGAGTTCTCTAGTTCTAAACTAGCACATTTTCAGAAACACTGTTATCTTTCAATTGAAGCCTCATACAGCCATCTTGGCCTTACAGTTCTTCTGTTGTAAGCTGTTGTATTCCATGCCAAAAAATATGAGGTGAAAATTTGGACAGTACAATCAATGAAATGCTTTTTAGGAGGATTACGCAAGCTTGTGGAGGTGGTGGGACTATTATTATGGGAGACTTAAATTATCCTGGTATCAATTGGGAAATGGTGGAAGGACAGGGTAGGGGGGAGGAAGAATTTCTAGATCTTCTAAATGATAATTTCTTGGTGCAGTATGTTAATAAACCTACCAGTGAGAAGGCTATTTTAGACTTTGTGCTCTGTAATGAACCTGATAGAATTAGCAATGTTGAGGTACTGGAGCCACTTGGGACAAGTGATCACTCTGCTGTTAATTTTGATGTTTCATGGGAAGTTAAAAAGGTGCATTCAAAAACAAAAATTTTCAATTTTAGGTGAGCAAACTTTGACAGGATGCGCTCATATCTAGGTGAAATAAAATGGGAGACACTCCTGGACTGTGAGTCCGAAAATGAGATTTGGGAAAGATTTAAGGGGGTTTTAGTTGAAACACAATTCAGGTTCATTCCAAGGGTGTCCAAAAGTAAGCTGAAAAAGCAGAATCCTCAGTGAATGACCAAAAGTATTCGTAGGATTTTGAGGGAAAAGAGGAATTTTTATAAGATGTACATAAAGGATAACAATGAGAACACTCAGGCTGAATACTGTAAAATGCGGGCTGTGGTCAAAAAAGAGCTGAGGAATGCTAGAAGACTGTATGAAAGACAAATTGCAGAGGGGGCAAAAACTAACCCTAAGCGCTTCTTTCAGTACTGTAGCAGAAAAAGGAAAGTTAAAGAGCAGGTTAAGTGCATAGAGGATAAAAACGGATCACTGCTATATGATAACAAGCATATTGCGGATGCCTTAAGCAGTTACTTTGTTGAGAATTTTACCTCAGAGGGGGTCTTTATTTGGCCAGAGGGCATGTCAAATGCTCAAGATTATTTAGCGGAAATTGAGGTTCGGGATAACGAAGTATTAGACGAGTTGCATAAACTAAAGGCAGATAAGGCGATGGGTCCTGATGGCTTATATCCTACAGTGCTCAGGGAAGTTGGTGAGATCATCTTTAAGCCGCTATCCACCATCTTCAGATGGTCTTTAGAAACTGGAGGAATACAAATGATTGGAAACAGGGCAATATAATACCAATTATAAGAAAGGGGACCGTACCAAGCCAGGAAACTACAGGCCAGACAGTTTAACTTGCATTGCGTGCAAAATATTGGAATCTATCATGAAAGATGAGCTGGACTTATTTCTTGAACGTAACAGTATTTTGAGGGATAGCCAACATATTTTCAGAAGGGAAGGTGCCTAACAAACCTTCTGGCGTTTTTTGAAGAGGCCACCAGAGTAGGGCTTATGACATCATATACTTGGATTTTCTGAAAGCATTCGATACAGATACAGTAAAATGAGCTCCATTGGAGTTACAGGAGGTATTCTGAAGTGGATTCAAAACTGGTTACTGGACAGAACACAAAGAGTGGTGGTCAGTGGTATCTCATCTGAGCTGGGTATGGTGGGGAGTGGTGTCCCCCAGGGATCGGTGTTGGGACCCCTGCTGTTCCTCATCTACATTAATGACCTTGATAGGAATATTGTGAGCAGATTGGTTAAATTTGCAGATGATACTAAATTGGGGGGTTTGGCAAATAGTTTAGGGTCCACTAAAGTGATTCAGGACGATTTGGATAGAATTCAGAATTTGGTAGAAATGTGGCAA
Organism: Gymnothorax reevesii; assembly: GCA_029721435.1. NCBI lineage: Eukaryota > Metazoa > Chordata > Actinopteri > Anguilliformes > Muraenidae > Gymnothorax > Gymnothorax reevesii. Next base: position 12,760,192 of record CM056585.1, on the reverse strand, counting down.
ATGAAATTTAATCTAGCAAAATGTAAAGTTGTACATGTTGGTAATAAAAACATTAGATGGGATTACTTCATGGGATGTTTAAAACTGGAATGTGCTGCACAAGAGAAAGATCTGGGAGTGATTGTTGACCAAACCCTCACAGGTTCTAGCCATTGTGCCGTAGCAGTTAAAAAAGCTAATCGGATGCTGGGATACATTGCCAAAACTATTGAGTACAAATCTAAGGAGGTGATGCTTCTTTTGCACAACACGTTCGTTAGATCACATCTGGAGTATTGTGTACTGTTCTGGGGACCATACTTTAAGAAAGATATAGAGGCTCTAGAGAAAGTTCAGAGAAGAGCCACTAAGCTTATTCCAGGTATAAAAGATGAAAGCTACGAGAAGAGGCTGAAGATCCTTAATCTCTTTAGTCTTAGGAAAAGGAGACTCAGGGTTGATTTGATTGAGGTCTTTAAATATGTTAAAGGGATTAACAAAGTGAATTATGTAGGATTCCTTCGACTAAGTGTTGTGAGTAGAACTCAGGGTCACAAATGGATGTTGACCAAAGGTAAATTTAGCTCTGATATTCAGAAATATTTCTTCACCCAAAGAGTAATTTCAATGTGGAATAGCTTGCCTGACCATATTGTTGAGGCAAAGACCTTGGGGGTTTTCAAGAGCAGGCTTGACTTAAAGCTAGATACCATTGAGTCATTCACTATCTGGGATATATTATAAATATAATATCTGGGATAATAGTATAAAGAAACTGGCGAGCTTAGTGGGACTGAAAGTCCTCTTCTTGCAATTCATGTTATGTTAAAATTCCAGAAAAAAGGTAGATATTAAGGGGGTTAGAACCCCTTACACTCTTTAAAGAAAGGGTTGTAAAGATCCCTGTTTAGTCCAGTATCGGCCTCCTGCTCGATTTGTTTGACCAGCCAGAGTGAGGATCTGGAACCCTAGTCCCACGACCCAAATCCAGCTCTGGTTTTCTTAGCTTCCTTCACACCTGGCTGCCAGGAAAGGGGAGGGTGAAAATGCAGCAGTTCTTGTCCCTTGATGACCCAGATTTGATGAAACCCAAGCAAGAGATTTGTTTGTGTTTGAAGAGTTGAGCCTTAGCCTCTCACTCGCCCGAGGGCTCCATAGGCAAAAGCGTTACCAATCACCTCAAAGTAAAATGATTGCTAATGAGTCATTAGGACTCAACTAGCTCGAACAAAGCAGCTGCTTACTTCCAGAGGCTAACAGGGCTGTATAGTGCTGCTAACGACAGGAATAGTGTATTAAGCTGCCTCTGCAATAAAAATGGATTTTGATGTAATTTATGACTATTTTTTCCTGACTCTTGGTTGAGGTCAAGTAATTGTATCCTGTTTATAGATGTATCGGGAGATGCTATGGATCAGCAGTTGTTACACCACTGCTGTATTCGCCCCCACCGATACATCAATTGTCGATTCCATCAATTTGGAATTTGCTGTCGAACTTGCTTAAGGATGGGGGAAAAAAAACCTTAAGATTTTTAAGAAAAATTGGATGATTGTAAATAATATTCATTGATACTTTATTAATTGGTCAGACCCCATCTTGTAATTGCCAGACAGATCTCAAATCTGTCATAATCACCAAACAGATCACAAATGTTGAATAATTTCTTTCACACTTGGTGTGAGTGTTGTCTCTCAAGCGAGGATCAAACCTACTAATTTTGGCAATAATCGTGTATACCAGCAATCGCATATATGCCTGCGAGGGGGATACACTATTGGTGTCAGGCGACCAACTTTTTTAGTCCTCGAACTGATTGAAAATCTTGCCCACATATCCCCCTAAATCTTTCTGCATACCCATAATAACTACCTGTCTCTTTCTGAGTAGTCGTGACTACCCTGTGCCTGTGTGCTTAACTGAAAGGCTAATCGTTGGGGTCATTCCATTCCAACTCCAGGAGGTTGTAACATTTTTAGAATCCGATATCTCCAAAAACAAACTAGACTCACATTCTCTGAGACAAGTTATGAATCTCACACAAACAAGCACAGGACATTACCATTAAATATACATTTTTGAAATATTTAGGCTTATGTTTACCAAGTTTTGGAGCTAACGGCATATTTTGCCTCGAGGTGTTTTTCTTGTCTTTGCAACATCTTGCAAACTGCAAATGGCTGTAGTGGCAGCTGCCAAAATGGAGAGTGAAGTTCATATTTTCAGAAATACTGTTACAGTGTCCTCATTATCAACCTTCCCGCAGAGAAACTAGATCCAAGCTGCGCTGACGCAGTTTCTTGGAGTTGGCACGGAGTGGCCCATTGTTTTTGGTTCTTGTGATATTGCACGGATTTTTGGCTTTGTTCAGCGGCTGTCCTCAGGGTGCCAGGAGTGTGATGAGTATGATGCGGAGTGCGATGAGAACCTCCCACACTGCTGAGCTGTGGTTAACAGACTCTGTGCACGCTACTCCATGGTGATGCTTCTGCTTAGGGCTACAATAGCATGTTTTGGGCTGTGGGTAACAGCCTCTGTTTCTCTTTTTATCTTTAGTGGTTCTCTTACTCCCTCCTCGCTCAAGTACATTTTGTAAATATTGCCAAATATTTGTAAGAAAGAAATTTTAACAAGAAAGAAATCACACGTATTTCCAAAAATTGTGCCTCAATAGTCATTATTCAATGATTTCGCACTCTTCTTCTCTTTCTTATATTGACTGTCTCTTTCTCTACTTCCATTTGTCAAACTGTTACTTTCCTCCCCTCTTTTTCAAACTGTCTGCCTCCTCCTTTTCTACTCTCATTCTCTTTCTGTATCTGTGTGTCTCTTTCTTCCTCGGACTGTCTCTCCTACTCTTTCAATCTCTCTGTCTCTCTTTCTCAAACTGTTTCTTACGCTCTCTTTTCCTCTTTTTCAAACCGTCTGTCTCTCCCACTTCCTCCCTGACTGTAGAATGGACCCTCTCGACAGCCCAAAGATGTCCTGCGGGATATGCAGCAGGGCCTGAAGGATGTCGGGGCCAACGTCCGTGCGGGAATCAGCGGTTTCGGGGGCGGGGTGGTGGAGGGGGTAAAGGGTGGAGTGTCTGCCCTGTCCCATACGGCGGTGGTGTCCAAGCCGCGCGAGTTTGCCAGCCTGATCCGGAACAAGTTCGGCAGCGCGGACAACATCGCCCAGCTGAAGGACACCCTGGAGGACCCCCAGTGCGAGGACGCGCCGCGGGCCCTCAGCGGTAGTGCCACGCTTGTATCCAGCCCGAAGTACGGCAGTGAGGACGAGTGCTCGAGCGGCACGTCCGGCTCGGCCGCCGGCAGCAACTCCGGGGGTGGCGGCCTTGGGGGCTTGGCTCCTCCCATGGGCAGTCCCAAAGCCAACATGCTGGATGCTCCACCCCATCACCACCATATGCACAGCTCTTGGGACATCCTACTAGAGGAACTGCGCGAAATCAAGGCCAGCCAATCGAACCTGGAGGACGACATTGAGGACATGAAATCACAGCTGCACAGCGACTATTCCTACATGACCCAGTGTCTGCAGGAGGAGAGATACAGGTAGAGCCTGCAAACAGCCTTATTCAAGCCTTATTCTGCTGTGATAAAAGCATTGTGTGTGTGAGCCGTTAGAAAGGTTGTGTGTGTGAGTTGTTATTAAGGCTGTGTGTTTTTGAGCTGTTATGAACACTCTGTGAACTTTTATAAAGGCTATTTGTGTGCCAGATGTTAGAAGGTCTCTGTATGTGTGAGCTGTTATAAACCCTGTGTGTTTGTGAGCTGTTATAAAGCATCTGTATGTTAGCTGTTGTAAAGCCTGTGTATTTGTGAGCTGTTATAAAGGCGCTGTGTGTGAGCTTTTATAAAGTCTATGTATTTATGAGCTGTTCTAAAACCTGTGTGTTTGTGAGCTGTTTAAAGCATCTGTTTGTGAGCTGTTATACAGGCGTTGAGTGTTTGTGAGCTGTTATAAAGGCACTGTGTTTGAGCTGTCTTAAAGCATCTGTGTTTGAGGTGTTATAAAGCCTCTGCTTGTGCTGTTATTAAGCCTCAATATGCAAGCTGTTTGATAAACATAATCAGTCTAAATTCTACAGCAGCAGTGGATGGTTTCTCACCCCACTGGATACAGACTGAAATGGCAGTCTACATGCTCACAGTTTCCATCCTGATTCCGTTTGGTCAATTTCAGCGTCTTCAATGCACTTGCGATCAAGAAGAGGACTTTGATTTAAACGTTTTTCAAATGAAGCTACTGTTTACAGAGCGTGTGTATAAATATAGGCGTCTAGAAACATTATATTCGGAAGTTAAATCTATAAATAGAAAGAGCTTAACAAAAACATTTTTAATGAACCTATGTCAAACATTTTTCGAGTTACTGACTTTTGAAATACACCGGTCCTAGTCGAAATATGGGAGCTTCATTTTTTCCACCATATTTTAGTCCTCATAACTTTGTATTTGATGTCGGTAGATGAACGAAAATTTCAGGGTTGAAAGCCACATATCAGCTCTGTTGAAAACATTAACTATAATACTACCATGTGTATTTGTGGTCTCGCAACATGAAGTCAAACTTTGAAAATTTGCGATTGCGATTTTCTTGGCAGCCAATTTCTGGCACTTTAAGTTTGATAACTGAGCTGTGATCAGATTTATGGCTAGGATACAGAACAATAAAAATAAGCATGATTTTCATCATAATTACTGGAAGGTCTGAAAATTTGAAAAACCTAATTTTGCTCAATCTTTGACCACACATAATTCCATGGGGGATAGCTCGTGGTCATTGAAAGCTAGGTCATTTTAAAGAACTTTAAAGAACTCATTTTCATCTACATTTTGATAGTAAAGTAGACTTCTAGCCATGAATCCTTCTGTCACAAAAACTTTCCAAAATTGCCATAATTGCATTGGCAAATTTGATGATACTGTTTTTCCTCCAAACTCATACTGACATCATCAGAATCATTCCCAAAGTGAATTGAAAGTTGGAGTTACCCAATTTGTCATCATTAAGCCATACCGTAATGTACATGTACAAGAACCGCAATAAGTCTATATAACCATTGTCATGGTAAGTGCCCTGCCGGATGCGAAAAGGATGCTAATCCGGCAGGCGCTAGAACCATTGGCCTAGAAAACGGAGACTCAGGAGCACAGGCTGACTATAAAGAATAGATTGAATAAAACCCAAAGAAATACGCAAAAGAGCATTCGCAAATAAAAAGGAGAGACAGCTAGCATTCCCACTGACCTGCAATGGGAAGGGAATGCAGAGGCAAATTTGGCTGGCACCTGCCATCCCTAAATTCGCTGCAATCACCTCCACCTGAACGGGCTGCACCTGTGAAAAGAATGTGGAAGTGGAGGGGCTGTTAGGCACAAACCCTTGTAACCATAGCTAGCATGCTTGCATGACATCACTTTGAAAAATAAAATGGAAATTCAAAAACCGAATGGCAAAGCCAGTGGCTAAATACATGTATTGTGAATCAAAAGTCAAAATGTCAGATAAATTGGGACTTAAAGCGCAGTAAAAAAAAATACTAGTGTGTGAATATGAATTGTGAATCAAAATGATATTATTGAACGTTGATGTGTAAATATACTTGTTAAATTCATGTTACTTTCTCTTTCTTAGAACATCATGAACATGGAAACACCATGGATCAGCTAATTTTGTAAAGATTTTGTGACACAGAAGGATTCATGGCTAGAAGTTTATTTTTGTATCAGAATGTAGATAAAGATGAGTTCTTTCAAATAACCTTGCTTCAACTGACCAATAAGCAATCCCACATGGCATTATATGTTCTCCAAACTTGCCCAAAATTTGGTTTTTTAAGTTTTCAGGTCTTCTTGCAATTATAAAATGAACCCTTAATGCTGGCAAATCATGCTTATTTTATTTTTAGGTGTCCTAGGCATTCATTTGACCATAGCCCTGTTATAAAACTTAGATATTTCCAAAAATATAGATGATCGAAGTTGGCTGCCAAGAAGAGTTTGACTTCATGCTGTTTGGCCACAAATGCACATGGTAGTATAATAATTGATGTTTTCGGCAGAGCTGATCTGTGGCTCTCAACCCTGAAATGTTTGTTCATCTACCTACATCACATACAAAGTTATAAGGACTCAAAAATGAAGCCCCCAAATTTCAACTTGCACTCGCGTACTTCAAAAGTCAGTAATTTTTTTTTGCATGATCATTAAATGTTGTAGTTACTGTGCTGAAACTTTCAGCTGAATCTGAAGGGGTACTGTGGGAGCTACTTGTTGAAATTATATGCAATGACCCTATTGTGAATAGAAACAAAAATTATCTCTAAATTCTAATGCCAATTTTTTGTTGACTTACAGTCCGCAGTTCCCCTGGATCCATGATATTATTAAATGTAACTGGTATATACAGTATTCAATAGTCATCCATCCTTGTATCATTTTTTCCCTGAAGTCCCTTTTTGTCTCTAGAGTGGCCTCTAGACATTTATCTGCCAAGACATCTTAGCTGCGTAAATCTGTCAGCAATTTTCCGTGTCGCAACTGTTGCCATTGTGATATTATTTCTAAAACATCGAATTGTGGATGTATCAACTCATAAGACACCGAATAAAGCACTTTGCTAGTAGTAATACTTCCTTCTTGGTGTGTCACCTTGTATGCTGCTGTAGATTTTTTCAGTGCGGGAGAACAAAAATGAGATTTTAAGATGGACCTGGGGACCATAAAACCGCTATTCAAACAAAAAATCCTAATTATCCCATTGCCGTTCGTTATAATCAAGCAGGGCATTGGAGCCCCTTTTCTTCGAAAGTGGTTGCCCTTGAAGTCGTACCTAATTATATGAGAAGTGGGGACAGATAAAAAAAACTCCCTCAATGACAAATATTTTGGATTGTCACATTAAAGACCACGAAATCTTTGGGACTAAATGAAGAGGTAGATTTGAGGTTTCTCTGATATCCTTTAGGTTTTAAATGCGCTCGTATTTCCAGAAGTTACAACATACTATGAATAACTTTTGCATTCACTCATTTTCACAGTATGTATCTCTATCGTCAGGGATTATTGTTCACTATAGAGTTTTTAATTTCAATATTTTATCGTTACTTTCTTTGGAACATTATAAAGTCCCTGACTCAAATTTTCAATAGATTTCTGAATTTCCATCCCCCCGGCAGCCCGGCAACATAATGCAGGGGGGATGTAGTCATCAGTGTGTCCGTCCGTCCGTCCGGAATTTCTGGAATTTCTCATTTTTGCGGTTTCCGTGGAAACCTGTGTGAAATGGAACTTAGCTTGTCTGGGCCATATCTCAGTTACTATGCATCCGACCTTCAAGAAACTTGACAGATTTGTTGAGCATAATGTCTAGATGTGCCTTTTCATACTTAGGAATTTCTGGATTTATTTTTTTTTTTGCCGTTTCCATCGAAACTTGTGTGAATTGGAAATTAGCTTGTCCAGGCCATATTGAAGAAACTATACAACCAACCGTCACAAAACTTGTCAGATTTGTTCAGCATGATGTCTACATGTGCCTTTTGACACTTAGGAATTTCTGGAATTTGAAATTTTTGCACTTCCCTTGGAAACTTGTGTGAATTCTGAATTGGAACTTAGCTTGTCCAAGCCATATCTCTGAAACTATACATCCGACCTTCACCAAACTTAATAGATATGTTAATCATTCTGTCTAGATGTGCTTTTTGATAACTAGGGATTACTACAATTTTTGATTTTTGCACTTTACATTGAAACATGGTTGAATTTGGACTAAGCTCACAGGAAATTTTGACCAAACTTGATTAACATGTTGAGCATGATTTCTACATGTGCCTTTTCAGATTTAGGAGTTTCTGTCAAAATTCTTTTCTGTCTGTCATGCAAATGCGTGTGAAGGTGGACTTAGTTCACTGATAATTTTGTTTGGGCAATATCTCTGAAGCCATCTCCGACTACACCATTGTCTGTGAAAGTAAGTTTAATACGTTCAATTTCATTTATTGCCTCTTGAAATGTTTGTTATCCCCCCGGCATGATTTTTATATAAATAAAATGTGAAGCTAGGAAACTCCTGGCACTTGTGGCAGCCCACTTCCTCGTAGCGAGTGCCGGTAACATGAACTGCAAGATAAACAAACAACCACAACTATTACAGGTAATGTCCTCAGACAGACAGTAGAACACAGATTGACCGCACCTACACCAACATACCTCGACAGACAATTGACACAAGAACACTGAACTCGTGTAGGTCTGACCACAACATTGTCTGGATTGCCATTTCATAGTCAGGCGAATTATCTTATTTTTTCCGATCAAGTCCTTTAATACAGTAGTACATTTACTCCTGTAAATTGAACAGTTAATCCATCAATGTGGGGGGCCAGGGGGATATGCCATTGCCAGATGGCTCTTGTTTATTTCTTTCTTTTGTAGAGGATAGTTAATTCACTGACTTATTTGATTTAATCACACTTAGGCCTCAGATTTTTTTTTTTTTTGTCACTGCTTAATTGACCTGAAGTTGTTTTCATCCATTTTGGGGCAGGGATATATATTTATCCACCAATGTATTGTTGTTTAGTCTCGGGAGTCGGTGTTTTTACTGAATGTATATATATAACTTCTAGTATTTGGCTTTGTTAAGATTTACATCTTTTTGGCATGTATGAGGCTCATGTGATGGTTTTTGTATGTATGTATTCGACCGTATGTTGCAAGGGAAGCCACCCACATCCGGTATATAATTCAGACTGATTATCTTTTGTCAAACCCCGCTGATGGTTTGTTTTATTGTCTGTATGCTCAAAGAATTAACTTAACACCTTTCTGCAGATGTAGACGCCTGCGGACATAGAGCAGCTTTTTTATGGAAGCATTTGCAGTACTCTATCACAAGATGGCACCCCCGGATCAATAACTGATATTATAACAATAACAGTTATTGAATATTCACAAGCCAGCAGAGCTGGAACACAGTCTAGAATACTGACAAGTTAACTCCTATCCCTGTTTTTCAGGGGTTGCATGAATTAAACTCCTCAGCTAAGCCTAATGCGCTTACTGCTCAATATCCTTGCCCATAATATCTATCCAGCAGTTAAAAAAAATGATCTCTTGCGACAGAAAAAATCATTGTCCTCTGTTGCAACCACTTCAGTTGCAGTTACTCAATGGTATTCCAAGTTGTTTAAAAAAAAAAATCAGTTTCCTGAGGCAAAAAAATCTCCATGGTATTGACACTATGTCATTCTACTATCAATTTCAGTCATCACATATTAATAATGCGCAATTTCCTATCATGGATTAACGCCCAGATATAAGATATAAGAAATTAGCTGTCTTTTAGAGCCTCCAGAAACCTCCAGAACTGAGCCTGGAGAGCTGAGCTTATTTGCAAATGGAAATGTGATTCTGAGATGGAAAAGAGCAGAAACTCTGAATGGAACAGACAGGAGGGCTGACAGTGTGATACTTTTGAGGAGCAGCTCAATAATTCTATTGAAAAGTGAGTAAAGCTGTCTTTGTATGGTGTAGCTCTATCTTACTTTTAGCCTGCTAGCTAACTAGCCTGCTATTTCTTATTTGTGGTTTATCACCGTGATTACAGAGCTAGTTTGTCACATCGGGTAACAAAAGAGTAGTCGATACTGCAGTGTGCTGGCATTTTTCTTAACTAGGTGATCAGTTTTAGAATCTATACCACATTCAATGGAACGGAATGCCTTGCATTTTCGCTCTTTTAAAGTGGGAACAACTGTCACTGTCACCTGAGTTATACTTGTTCCCTAGAGGGTTACAAGCTTGCGTTTCGCTGGGATGATTGGCATTGTAAAATGCAAGCTTTCTGCCTGCGTGAACATTCTGACCATAAAATATGCAGTTCCTCTAATGAGTAGGTGTGCTTGCTGACGCGGCTTTGTAAATAAATGGATGAGACTCCGAACTTTATCGTGGAGAAAAGGCATGTTTTTGGTTTGGAGAGGTCAGTGGTGACCTTTGATGTCCAGCTGTGCCTATATTGATAAACTTGTGCCAAATTCAACCAGAAAAATCATCCATTCACATTGAGTTTTGAGTACAAAGTTGATTTGTGTTAAAAATATGAACATTTTATGAATTGAAAGTGCGCCATTTTCAAGGCTCTGGGAGTTTGGGGAGCCACCTGGATAGCTATCTTATTTGGCTCATGAAAGTTGGATAATTTAATAGTTCATGTTCAGATGAGGAGTGTTGTGGTCTAGGATTTATTATCCCAGAAATTTATTGTTTTACCCCCCAGCCATTTTTCAATCCTCAGAATTATTTTTTTTTACAGTTTCAATGGTGAATTCTCATAAAGATTTTTTATGTTTGCAGCTCATTTTCTCTTCCAAAATCATGAAAATAAACTGAATACTATGTAATTCTAAATGCTGTAAGTGTTCTTTCTGAGTTGAGCCACACTCATCCTCTTTTTGAAGCTTAAATCTTGAATTATATACAAAAGTAGCATCAAATTGGGTTACCCATAAATAGCCAAATTTGGCTTCTGGGCAACGGGGTTAACATATTTTTACATCATAAGAGGGAGTGCCTTTGTTTTTTTTTGTTTTTTTTGTGGCTGTCTGATTCATCTTATATCGAGCTAGACTTCCTGAAGTTGGTCTTTTCTTTACCTTTACCTGTCCTACAGATCACCTGTCGGATTAGCGCCATAAGATCCATGCAGCACTTCCTCCTTCTATTTTTACTGTGTGTGCTATTATAAAGGCACTGTGTGTGAACTCCTATCAAGCCTCTTTATAGAGAGCTGTTTTAAAGTTCTGTGTGTAAGAGGTGTTATAAAGGCTCTATGTGCAAGTTGTTTTCAGCCTGCTGTCTTTTGGACATCTTACAAAAGTTTTTGTAAATCCTGCTGGACGTCTCAGGAGTTGTGTTTACTAAGTGAGCTGTTTGTTACAGAAGGGTTGGCGCTTTCTTATTCTCTAGGTACGAACGCCTTGAGGAGCAGCTGAATGACCTTACGGAGCTACACCAGAATGAAATGAGTAATCTGAAGCAGGAGCTCGCCAGCATGGAGGAGAAAGTTGCGTATCAATCGTACGAGAGAGCTCGAGATATCCAGGTGAGCAGCACGACTGGCTAGAGCAGCTGGTATTTCTATGTCCTTATTCCTGTAGGCAATCCATTGTTGCTCACTGCCCTAGGAATGGAAACCTCGTAAAGGCATAGACTATATGTGCACGTGTGACTGTACTGCATATCTATTTTAAGATGGGACTACTGTGTTTTGCTGAAGCTGATGACATAGAGTTCTGTGTGAAAGGCACATTTAAAACTATTTAATCTACCTAATGACTCTCCACTTCCTCAAAAATGACAGAATGAATGGTTTCTATACATTAAAAAAACATACCATTACTAGTGGTGGTCTGTTATGAACTGTGTATCAAATCATTATGTGACATGACTACCCTTGCCTTCAAAATGGGAATGCTGTCATGCTGATCTACAGTTTTATAAGATAATTGGCCGTTTGGTTCTTCCAAGAATTTTGGAAATCTTGCCATAGTTTGTCTGCAGGCTCTCTGTCTCACTTTCCTCTCTCTCTCTCAGTAATCTTGGACTGCCTTCATGGTGTTGAGATCAGGGCTGAGTCATGGCTATAGTATCTGTGTCAACTGTCTTTAATAAAATACAGATAATTTAGTAAGATTAATTTTTTAAAATTAACATTTGGTGTCTCAGTTATGCTTTTTATCTACAGCGACTCGAGCAGAGGGAAAAAATAAACATCTAAGAACAAATTAGAACAAAAAACTATCCAGGTTGCATAAAACTTGTACACAGTCCTCTTTATAAAGGTAGTGTACATTCACTGAGTGTGTGTGTGTGTGTGTGTGTGTGAGCATATAAAGAGTTCAGATGCAAAACCCAGAAAATCCACCGGACCTCTTATGTTGTAAAATGAAGATTTATACCTGGCGTTATATGTGGTGTCAGGTGTCAGCTGAAGTTGCTGAAGGACTTTACTATGGAATTAACGGGGTTTCGCCAAAACTTGATTTTATAATTGGCATACACACGCTGAAAGCTTGTCAAAGTCTCATTTAACTCAATTTTTATATAAATGCGTTTACAGTGTTTTGCGCCAGAAGTTTTCATATATAAATACGCGTATATGCATGTGTAATGTCCGTGTGTGTATGTGTGTTACAAGAGGCGATTGAGTGTGTGCGGATATATAAATGTATACAGTACCAAAAGTATACTAAAACTACAAAAGTTTTTGGACAGACCAATTTTTAGCTTACTGGCCCTATGGGCCAATAAGCTATTGTTGTGGTGTGGCGTCCGTCGCCTGGAACATTTTAATCTTTTTTTTGGCCTCGTGAATTTTCATGTAAATTTGCAATAACATACAACTAGACCATATCTCCAGGCTTTTTTCTTGGATTTTTGATTGAATTATGAATCTGATATTTTTGTCCGTTTTATGGGCCCTTTAATTTTTGGCTCCAATGTTAAAGATAGAACTGAGAAATTTAAAAAAAATTTTTTCTCAAAAGCTGTGTGATAAATTTTTTTCTAAATTAGGCAATCAACTTACCTTGGTACCGTAAGTGAACAGAGCCATTTTGATTGAATCGACAGAAGTGGGTCTATTGGGGTTGCTATACTTTATGTATATGCAAGATGGCCTGTGTAGGCCAAATAGTTGCAGATAGAGATTAAGTTTGTATTATCAGCATATCGGAAGTCATATGTGGCCTATATTTTGGCAATATTAAATTTGATCACACATGACTTTGAAAGATCAAACTGGAGATCAGGGAATATATGAACAATGTTAAAAGATATGCCTTGAAGTTTCAAAAAATGATTTCTCAAAAACTGTCTGATAACTTTTTTCTTAATCTGGCAATCAACTCACCTTGATACACTTTATGTACAGTGCGGGTGCCATTTTGATTGAATCGGCAGAAGTGGGTCTAGTGGGGGCGCTGTACTTTGGGTCTTATGGAGAATGGGCCAAATCGCCCGTGGATGATAAATGGTTGCAGATAGAGATTAAGTTTGTATTACTGACATATAGAAAGTAATATATGACATATATTTTGGCTGTGTTCAAGTTGACCTCAGATGACCTTGAAAGGTCAAACTTGAGGTCAAGCAAAATGTTGCAAGGTTTCTAGGCTTGAAAATATTGAAGATTGGGAATATATGTGAATTGAACACTTTAGTAAGTCATGCATGAACTGTCATTTGGTGGCCTTGAACTTTGCGACCTTTAAGGTCAAACTTCACATAGTGAAATTTCAATGACCTCTGTCACCAAAACTATTACAGATAGAGCATAGGTTTGTATTGCGGGCATATAGGAAGTCATGTATGAAGTTTCATTTGGTGACATTGAACTAGATCTTCAGTGACCTTGAATGCCCAAACTTCACAGTGAAATTTCAATGACTTATATCAGCAAAATGGTTACAGATAGTTTTGGTTTATACTGGAGATGTGTAGGAAGTCATACATGAACTTTCATTTGGTGGCCTTGAAATTGACCTTCGACAACCTTTGAAGGTCAAACTTCTCATAGTGAAATTTCAATGACTTCTATCACCAAAACTATTACAGATAGAGCTTAGGTTTGTATTGTGGCCATATAGGAAATCATGTATGAAGTTTCATTGGGTGACCTTGAAATAAACCTTCAGTGACCTTCAATAGTCACTGAACATTCAACGGTCACCCAAACTATACAGTGAAATTTGAATGATTTATATCAGCAAAATCATTACAGATTGAGTGTAGGTTTGTACAGGAGACGTATAGGAAGTCATGTATGAACTTTCATTCAATGATCTTCATATTGACCTTTGAAGGTCAAACTTGACCTAGAGAAAGTTCATTGAATTCTGTCACTGAAAAGGTCACAGATGGAGCCTAGGTTTGTGTTACTGACATCTAGGAAGTCACGTATGAACTCTCATTTGGTGATATTCAACTTGACTGTCTATGAACTTTGAGGGTCAAACTCGACTGTGAAATTACGATGACATCGCCAAATGGTCACAGATTAAGCCAAGGTTTGTGTAGAGACATTAGAAAGTCATATATGAAGACCATTTGCTGACCACTACTTGACATTCTGTGACCTTTATAGTACACAATTGACATATTGATTACATATTGACATATTATAATGACTTATATCACCAAAACTGCTTCAAAGCAGTATTCAGAGGATTGTATTATAGGAGGTCTTCTAAATGGGGCCTTTCTGTGTGGAGTTTGCATGTACTCCCCGTGTTGCGTGGGTTTTCGCCGGGTACTCCGGTTTCCTCCCACAGTCCAAAGACATGCATATCAGGCTAATTGGAGACACCAAATTGCCCATAGGTATGACTGTGAGAGTGAATGGTGTGTGCGCCCTGCGATGGATTGGCAAGCTGTTCAGGGTGGGTCCCTGCCTTTGCCCGTAGTCAGCTGGGATAGGCTCCAGCTCGCCCCGTGACCCTAGTGAGGAATAAGCGGGTATAGAAAATGGATGGATGGACATTGATTTTCATTGATTCAAATGTCAAACTTCACATGAAATTTTCATAACTTGTATCATCGCTGTAAGACTGCTTGCCAGTAAGTGGTGAACTGTCAGAAGTAAACAAAAGGTAAGTTTGCCCAGGTTTTTGTACGCCATAAAATAGGTGAAAGGATGGTTCCTCAGTGACATAAACTGTCAAACATGGAGGAGGAAGTGTGATGGTCTAGGGCTGTTTTGCTGGATCCAGGGTCAGTGACTTATAGAATGAAAGGCACCCTGAACCAAAACGGCTACCACAGCATTCTGCAGCACCATGCAGTACCCTCTGGTATGTGCCTAGTTGATCAAGGGTTCATCCTACAGCAAGATAATGACCCAAACCATAAGTCCAAGCTCTGCCAGAACTACCTTAGGAAAAAAAGAACAAGATGGTAAGCTTGAAAACATGGGGTGGGCAGCACAGTCTCTAGACTTATACCCCATCAAGATGGTTTGGAATGAACTGGACAGAAGAGTGAAAGCAAAGCAATGTACAAGTGCCACACATTTATGGAAACTTCTACAACAGAGCTGGGAAGAACTTTCTAAATATTTGATTTCCACTGTAGAAAGAATGCCATGAGTGTGTTCAGCCATTATATCTGCCAAAGGTGAATACTTTGAGTCAAAAGTTTAAAATACATTTTGGTTTATAAATTGAATCCATGATTTCTTTTTTAACTTCGATTGTTAATTTGTTCTGTCATGTCAATTACAATTAGACATGAAACTGCATAATTTTCTATGAAAAAACTGAAAAAATTGGGGTGTCCTATAACTTTTGACTGGTAGTGTATGTGTGCGATGTGTATATATATATGTGTTTGTGTATCACACAAGTGTGAGTGGAGTGTGTGTATGTGTATAAATATGTGTGTTTAATATGCATATATGTGTGTGTGTGTGTGTGTGTGTGTTGCAAGAGGCAGTGGAGTGTGTGTGTGAGTATAAATATGTGTATGTAATGTACATATATGCCTATGTGTGTGTGTGTTACAGGAGGCGGTGGAGTGTGTGTGTGTGTGTGTGTGTGTGTGTGTGTGTGTGTGTGTGTGTGTAAATATGTGTGTGTAATGTACATGTATGCCTGTGTGTGTGTGTTACAGGAGGCGGTGGACTGTGTGTGTGTGTGTGTGTGTGTGTGTGTATAAATGTGTATGTGATTTGTACATATATGCCTGTGTGTGTGTTACAGGAGGCGGGGGAGTGTGTGTGTGTGTGTGTGTGTATATAAATATGTGTGTGTAATGTACATGTATGCCTGTGTGTGTCTGTTACAGGAGGCGGTGGACTGTGTGTGTGTGTGTGTGTGTGTGTGTGTGTGTGTGTGTGTGTGTGTATAAATGTGTATGTGTAATGTACATATATGCCTGTGTGTGTGTGTTACAGGAGGCGGTGGAGTCCTGCCTCACCCGCATCACAAAGCTGGAGTTGCAGCAGCAGCAGCAGCAGGTGGTGCAGTTGGAGGGGGTGGAGAACGCCAACGCCCGCGCCCTCCTGGGCAAGTTCATCAACGTCATCCTGGCCCTCATGGCCGTGCTGCTGGTCTTCGTCTCCACCATGGCCAACTTCATCACCCCGCTGATGAAGACCCGGGAGCGGGTGGCAGCCACTCTGCTGCTGACACTGTTCCTCTTCTGTCTGTGGAAACACTGGGACTTTGTGGAGGTCTGGCTGCTGCCCAGCTGAGCGGCTGGCCTTGTCCCGCTCTGTTTTGCGACTGTTCTAGGCCACGGACCGAGAGAAATGAGACCCGTCCTGAGAAACTGAAGAGGACTGGAAGAGATGGACCATGAGGCCAGTGGACGCATGCGGAAAGGCTGGGTATTACACCACGTTGTGACGCTAGGCGTTGATGTCCCATCTTCGTCTCCCTGTTGTGGAACCGTGTTCGTGAGGCACGTTCTGGTGTTCGCTCCTTATTGTTTGAAGATGTTTAGTTTTGTTTGCGGCTGTAATCAGTCGTTATTTATTTATTTTTTTATTTTGAAGAGCAAAGGGACTAGGTTTCATTCCATGGTAATGGAGCAGTAACGGTCTGTGTCCATTTGGGCGAGTCAAAACGGAACTTCGCTGAACATCATGAGGATGGAAGTGATGAGGAAGATGGTGATGATGATGACGATGATTGTCAGGATGAAGAAGATGAGGTCATGAATCCAAGGATGGTGGAGGCTGATTACTTGTTGACTGTTCTACCGTGTGTCATGGAGAATTTAAAGAGAAAAGTTTCTTGCACTAACTTAGACTGAGCTATAAGGTGAACTGTATTGTATTTGTACATTTATTTTTATTATTTGCATCAATGCACAGAATTTTAAATGGCCATACCACTAAACCATAAATAACCAGAATATTATTAATGTTGTTGCCTCATTTTTTGGAATATGGAGGATATGCTTTCTCATCTAAGTGCTGTTGTATGCGTTTGGTCAGGAAAGAGTCCTTTTAAAGCATTTTTTCAAAGGGCTTTCTTTGCTGTCTTTTTGTCAGTGCCATTGGCATTCATAACATAAATATTGATGATCATGTTGTTGGCTATTCATGAATGAAGTAATGTGCAAAAATAAATGGAACTAGCATAACTGTGAGCCTACTATTTATCAAACCATTGAATTGTATTAACTGGGATTACTACAGCCCAATTCTGAAAAAGTTTTCACATCCATGGAAAATGCAAATAAAATAAGAATGGACTGATTTGAAAAGTCTATTCTGCCTTGATAATATTGAAAACTGTAAAAAACATTATTTGATGTTAAAGCATGAATTGAATTGCTTCATGAAGCAATTGCTTGACGGTATCAGAATCCAAACAAGTTGGCACAGTGGCCTGTTTACCACAAAGTAACAAGACGTTTTCTAATCGAATAATGACTCTGGAGACACTCGTGGGTCTGTAGTGTAGTGAGTGGAATTTTCCATGATGCAGAGCTTTAGCTGCGCATTTGTTTAAGGCCTTTGTTGCCTTTTATTTTGCTGAAAATGTACAAAAACATTCTCAATCAGAGACTCGCCAGGATTGCAGGCAGGCCAGTCGAGCACCCACACTTCCTGTTTATGCAGCCATGCACTTGTAATCTGTGCACATGTGGTTGCCTCAGTCTTGCTGGAAAATGCAGTGACATCCTTGGAGCTGGGCATCTTCTGGATGGCGGCTTATGTCGCGCAAAATTTTATACTTATAATTGTATATTAATGGTACTCTCGTAACTGAGCAAATCAGCCATGACATGTGTTCTGACACACCCTCACACCGTGGCAGATGCTGGCTGTAGGCTTGGACGCTTCTCTGCTTGGATTGTTCTTCCGTCTCCGATCCAGCAAACCCAGGGGAGGTTTTCTTTACAAATCACTTGAAATGTTGACTCATCAGTCTGCATAACACTTGAACTGTGCTATTTTCTAATCACAGATAACACTGAAACCTGAGGACACGGCAGTACTTTAGGACATAGATGTCTGTACTCAGCTTTGAATGGAACAGTTTTACCTTGCATCTGTGGATGCAGCGGCGAATGGCATTAACTGACAGAGGTTTACCAAAGTATTTCTGAGCCCATGTCGAAATATAGAGTTGCATGATGGTTCCTAAAACTGATGTCTGTGGGACTGGTCATCGCGCACATTTGGATGCACCAAAAGTCAACCAGATTCCTTTTGTCTTTTTATTACACTGTGCCAGGAGTTAAATTCCCAACATTTTACCAATTTTTCTTAAAAGAATGTTGTTGAGAATGGATTCTCAAGCCATCCTTGGTCTTGTGGGACTTGGCCTTTTTTGGTGGCTCTTCTGCACTATAGCACCATGAATTCACCTGTTTAACATCACTTTATTATTCCAACTCATCACATTCCATTCCTTAATTCCTTCTCTACCAACTTTTTTGGAGCCTGCTGCTGTCATCCGATGAGCAATTATCAGCCATTTTGAAAATAACCTGCTCTTTACTGCTTTCAATATTACAGAGGGTGATTGGACTCCAATTACTCCTTTTCGATTTTATTTGTATTTTCATTAGATGTTTCAGAATTGTGGTTATATTAAACATAACAATACTTTTAATCATTTCATAATGAAATTGATTTTACCACCTAACTGAATATCAGTCCCTATATTATAAATATTCACCATGCCACTCTCATAATCCAGTTAATATGAGGGAAATAACTGTAAATAATTAAGTTTTCAGACGGACACTGCGTTAGAAAGAAATATTGTCATAGGTTATGCATTTTACTGTAAGCATATTAGTTCATTTAATTTTAGGTTCTGCCATTCTTGGTAAATGTATTGTGTATTGACATTTGATCCTCAACTTGTTCGTCTAGCATTCTGTCAAGCTAGCGGCAGTGATCTCAAACACCTCGTAATTAGGAGGACTAGGTCAGCGCTGAGGTCAGGGTCAAATTTTATGGTGTAAATTAATCCAGGCTGTGTACCTAATTTCTGGCCATTAAGTGGCAAACCTTGATTTGTATTGCTGGGAAGTGAATGTTTTTTCAATGACTTTTTTTTAATGCCCAATCATAACTGAATCACCTGTTACCTGCTCACCGATTTACCTGTAGAATGTTCTAAATGGGTGTTTTTCTGAAGGTTTCACAACTTTGACTCTTTCTGTCATGGGACACTCAGGGAACACGACATGGGTCAGACAGAACCGGAAGTACTGCACGGACTGGGCTCTTCAATATCTCAATAAGAGCTTCAATATCCACAAATAGTACTTCAGATCTAGGACAAGGTACTAGAGATCAGGACAGTAGATCGAAACTGCTCTGAGGGAAATCTAAGTATACTAGACTGATAAACAGAATATACAGATGATAACAATAACGCTCAGAAGATATCAATATGAACAAAAATCAATACAAATATGACCAAATTCAAGATACAGAGACATCCAAAAGTTACCAAGATTTTACAATGTAAACAAAACCCAGAAATAAGAACCCAAAGCAGGCAAAACTGCAAAGTGTCAAAGAGACAAGAATAAACTGATCAAAGTCCAAACAGTACGCATGAGGAAAACACCGGGACTGGAAACTGCAGCACAGGGGAACCAGGTCTTCTCTAGACAACACCAAGCCCCATCTGAATTAGACTAGGGGTTTAAATAGGCTTCCCGACAGGTGCAGTCAATTAGTACTCCGGGAAGTTTAAAGGAGGAAGTGGAGAGTCATTCGAAAAAGGGGGCGTGGTCACCGGGTTGCCAAGCAGGCTGCGACACTTACCACTCCCTTGTCTCAATTGTTTTGAAAAGTGTTACAAGCGTCTATTTTGGAATTCACTAGTTTTTACAAAAATCAGTACAGTTTATGAGGTGAAACAGAATAATTTTTCTTTGTGCTGTGTTCAACTAAATATAGGTGAAAGATCATTTTCACATCACTTAATTCCATCTTTATCTACATTTTGCATCCAAATTCTTGTAGAGTTGTGGCTGTGCGTTAAGCAATGTATTACTCTGCCTTCAGTCACTACTTTTATTTAGTTTCTAATTTGTATAAATTGGGCGCACTGCTGAATATGCGTCACAAAAAGTAACTTGCAAAAGAAAGATCAATTTTTCTTTTCAAGAGCAACAGAAGGTTGTGTCCTGTTCTCCAAGCAGGAATATTAGTTTAGTCAGTGGAAAATGCCTTCAGCATTATTTTAACATTAGTCCACACAATGAGCTAGTTGGGGAAAAGACAACTTCACTTTGCTGTGGAGCATATAGATTGGTCTGTTGAGCAATGGAAAAAAGGTCTTTTTTTCTGAGCAGTCCAGATTTACCCTATTCCAGACAGATGGGTATGTCAGGGTAAGTGAGAAAGGAAGCCCACGTCCCCGTCATGCATAGTGCCCTCTGCACGAGTTTTAGGAGGCAGTGTTAATGACCTTGGGCTGCTTCAATTGGTCAGGTCTAGGCTCAGTAGCTTCATGCCACAGTAAAATGAAATCAACAGACTTCCTTAATGTTCTGAATGACTAGATTATCCCATCTATGGATATTTTAATCCCTGACCGCTCAGGCATATTCCAGGATAATAATGCTAAGATTACTTGGGCGTAAATTGTGAAAGAAAGGTTGAGTTACCGTGAGGAATCATTCTCACACACGAACTGGCCACCACAGAGTTCTGACCGTAACCAATTGAAAGTCTTTGGGATGCGCTGGAGAAGGCTTTACCAAGTGGTTTGACTCTCAAATCATCAATACGAGATCTTGGCCAAAAACTGTGGTTGAAAATAAATGCTATAATACTGCATAAGATTGCCAAAACAGTGTCATGAAGAGTGGGCGCCTTGATCAAAACAGAAGGGAGTCCAACAAAATATCACTTTATGCCACTTTTTTTTTGGTTAAATAGACAGGTTGCACTTAATCTAACCTCAAAACCCGCTTAGAGGAGGTACACACAGCATTAATCACTGCTTAGTGTGCAGCTCTTGCTATCTTTTGCGTGAGTGAATATTTCATCAAATCAAACAATTTTCTCTTTAATGTCAGAAAACATTAGTTTTAACAAAATATCTATCAAACCAACAGAAGAAAAACCTATACAGTCTCCTGTTATTGATTGTGGTGTCTATGACAATATTCATGCGACAGTTTGCTCTATTCCCATTGGTCTCACCTGCCAGGATACTTCGTGCTATGTTTGAGGATGGTAGGTGAAGGTACCTCAAAAGTATTACTTGTCATAGATAATAATATTGATCTTTAACTTATCACTGAATGGTAGTAAGCAGTGGATATCTTGTTTTCTTCACAATAACTTCCCCAAGGCTGTTGAATAACTTCACCTACCTGTCCACAATGCGTCGGCATGGCGAGAGTACCCTGTTTCTCATAACAGTCATGCGGTTTGTCATGAAAATGGGTTGGAAGGGCTTTGGATGTGGATCAGAGTTAAGTGGGTCACAGCTGTTTGCCTGTGGGCAAAAAATCTTATGTAATTCTGTTCCCGCACATCTTCTATCCTGCAGGTTTTCCTTTCAGTCATTTTACACCTGTGATTCTCCTTCCAACTCCAGAGAGATCCCTGTCTGGTCCAGCGAGGCATCTTTTGTTCAGACTGCCACGAAAGTTTATGGGATATTGGATTTTTCTGAACCAGGGATGGGACGATGCCAAAGTTTAATTTGGCAATTCATGGAAAATAGAATGAATGCCACAATTCAGAAAAAAAGTTGGAACAAGAGATTAAAATGAATGCTGAGAGCAGTGATTTGTAAATTATATTTGGCCTGTAGTGTGTGGAAAACAATACAATAGATCATTTGATGCTTCACCACATGAATTGAGTGGATTTTTTTAAGATAAACACTTTTCAGTTTTTAGTTCTTGCAACGTATTTTAAGAGACGTCGGGACAGTAAATACCTGTTTGTAATGTTGCCATTCGTTTACACAAAACTGAAACATTTTGGGACAGAATCAAGTGCAGAAGTGTTTGAGGTGTAATTTTGTCCCATGCTTTCTGTCAACAAGTATTACAGTGTGCAACAGTCTTTGTTGTCACATTCACATTGTCAAATTTCTTGTTTCAAAATGCAGCAAGCTTTCCACTGGGGACAAGTCAGGACTGCAGTCTGGCTAGTCAAGCGCCTGCCCCACTGCAGTCATGCCTTTGTAATGCCTCCAGAATGCGATTTTATATTGTCTTGTTGACCTATGCATGGTGTCCCCTGGAAAAGGCAGCATATGTTGCTCAGTGTACTTTGCATTAGTAGTGCATTCAAAGTCCAAATTACCATTGCTAAGGGCACTGGCACAGCCCCACACCATGGCAGAGCATGCCTTTTGGAGTTGTTGCTGGTAAAATTCTGGGTGGTCCTTTTCTTCTTTGGTCCAGAGCACACTGCACCCATCTCTTCCAGAAACTAAACTTGAAATGTGTGTCCAACTACAATAGAAAATTTGACGGCGCTTATGCAAACTGTTGTCAAAAGGCTCTCTTTTTGCACTTTGTTGTTTTAAGTGGCATTTTTACATGTATCTACAAAGGTTTGCCAAAGTAATCCTGAGCTCATGTGGTTTTATGTCTAATAGATAAATGATGGTTCTTGATGCAGTGCCATCTGACTGACCAAATCCTTTCCATCGTTCTTTGAGATACATCGCTTTTAAACCTTTCAATATTTTTTCTTGCATTTGTGGGCAAATTAGCAATCCTCTGCCCATCTTTGCCCCTGAAAGACAAGGCCTTTCTTGGATGCTGGTTTTGTACCAAATCATGATTTTCATTACCTGCTGACTTCAGCTATTTCAAATAGCATCATTATCCAAATTTATACCTCAAAGCTAACTCTAAATGTTCCCTTTTCCAACTTTTTCTGGAATGCATTGCAGGCCCGAATGGCAGAAATGGATGTATATTTACAAATTATGTAAATATGTATATTATATGTTTATTTTACACATTATCTGCAAAGAAATACAAATCAAAGTAAATCTAGAAATCACTGCTTGCTGTTTTATGTGCATTTTCCATACTGTCCCAGCTTTTTCTGAAAAGGGATTGTAAAAAAATCATTGATTAAAGGAAAACTACAGAGCTATCTGAATAAATATAGTTTTCCCATCAAAAAACAAACTGATGAAGCATTTAACAACAATTTCCCTGTTCTAGAAGCCCAGTAATGACATGAGCCAGTAAAAAATGCGTTGGCCCAGCTGTAAATTTGTGTGGGAGGTGCCGAGTTGGGAAGGCCTGTGACATCAGTGAGTACCATTGGAACTCCCCCGCATTCTGATTCATGGCCTAGAAAACAGCAAAAACAGATTTTTTTTTTAACATTAAAAACTGGTGCAGATCTGGAGATATTTGATGAGAATCCTGATGATTCTGGCTATCTATCAGAACCAGAACCTATGCTGGAGCCAGAACTAAAAATAAGGTCGGCTCAAAGCATCACAGTAACATGATTATGACTCCTGACCCTCAGTAATTTTCCATTACTAACACATTTTCCAATTATAAGAATAATCCATTTGCGCTACAGCGCTATGCTTTTGGCACATCTCGCAATCCAGGCAATCTAACCTGCGCTTCTTGATTGTATAAATTCAATCAAAGAATACAAAGATTTAAAACATCTTCATGCAGTTTTGAATAAAGTGTCGAGTCGCGCATCCAAATGTAGTGCTGTTTTTCTCATTTTGCCTTCACAAGGAAACTGGTGACATCTGATAGAGTGGAGTGTTGTCAGGGTAAAAGTATTGTTAATCATGAAAAATAATTGAGAACAAGCCGGTGCTTATAACTGCAGAAAAAGGATGTATAGTGCTCAGCCTATTTTCGGCTCTGGCTTTGCCACAGCAGGCCAATTGGAAGACCCCCATTTGCTGTATAAGAGCATGATGGCCATCAGGATGTTGAAAATAGTGAGCCTGAAAACAGCCTGTATTTGCAAGGGAAGAGCCAAGAATGAACTCCCTGATGTCACGCAGAACCAAGATCTGGGGTCAACTAACCTGTCATGGCTGTTTTCTAATTATTACTTGCCAGTGTTTTGCCAACTTTTGTGCATTTTTCAGTAATTTCCCTCAACGGTCAACACCCCAAACAAATTTTGGAGCTTTAAAGGTTATTTTTAGCCTGACATAGTTGACTGCTAGAGGTACCTTTTATGGAATATTTTCCAGGCTAGGATGGCGTGGGGCTGCCTGTTGATTCAAACCTGGGGCATCCCCACGAAGGTGTTGGAATCCCAACGAGAGGCATCATGGATTGCAGGCTGCATCTAATTGAATAGCGATGGTTAGCGAAAGTTCAACATTTTCGATTCACATTCTCTTTTCTTTTAGGTAAAAAAAATTAATGAGGGGATATAGGAGCTCAGATATACTTTTTGTTAATAATTTAACCCTTTGAATCCTGTATTATATAAAGGCGTTGTGACTCCCACCTATACCAAAACACAGCTTACTGTGACGAGGAATCCACCTGATTGTAAGCAAGGTCACATGACAATCAAAAGTCATGAACAAAGTCAAGTTTGGAGGTCATTTTTCCGGCATTACTGGTTATTGCACGTTCTCTTTGTGGCTGCTAAACTGCCCTATAGGGTTCAAAGGGTTAAGATCCATTGACAACATGTTTATCTAATTCAACGAATTTCAGGGAAAGCAGTTACAAGTGCAGAAAGATGAAATGGGGGTACTGCATCAGGAGAATATTTTGGGTTCTCGCCCAAGGGCCAAATGAGCATGTTTTTTGTGTAAGGATCTCACGTCATCTTTCCACATGCAAGTCAGCATCCATATATTTCCTTTTTTGGCTCAAACTAGCGACTTGTTACCCATTGAATGCCTGGTTTGGATAAACTACTGCCAACAGGTTTCTAATGAGTTGCCTTGTACAGTTTGTACATTCCAGTCATCTGATCTTTGGAATATGCAATTTAACGTGCGGTATGTATCCCCATTCCAATGTTTAATTTATGTAGCCAGGGGCTATCTGTGAGTAAAAAAAAACATATATATATTTTGACTGCTTTTAAGGCTATATGGTTTATCATTGTCATGAATTTAGAGGCTAGAGGCTGCTTGTAGTCTTTTTGGACAGTGGATCCAAATGTTGGTCCTTTGTGTGCCAGTATAGGTTCCAACTGTAGCTGCTATCTCTATGCTGAATAGCAGTTAATTTTTCTTAATTTGGTTCTTATCATGTAAAAAGGGAATATATACCTTCTTTAGTCACAGTGCACAAAATAGCTAAAGCTGTGTTCCATGTGGGATAAAAATGGGGCTAAATTGCAAACATTTGCTCTGACCGAAATAAAGATCCTGGGGAGTAAACAGAGGGGTCCTAATTATGTTGCTGAACATGTGAAGTTTGCCCTTTTAAACACTGAAAGCTTGACTCCTCATTTACCTCGGCTTTTAATTAGTCATTAACTACCAAATTACAATTGTATTTAATACCATTGGTCCACACTTTTACCTGTCAGAAGCCAATTGCTCATTTCATAAGTTTATGTTTTTCACTCTTTCTGTGAAATTTTCAATGTAGTATGATGTTACAATAGCTGCTCAGCTGAAATTGGAGGAGACAAAAAATTCCTTTGAACAAATAAATGGTCTGGGCCGGTTTTTAAATCATTTTGCTTCATTAACCTGTTTTAAAATTGATCTGCAGGTAAACACAGAGCTGTCTTAATTCAGTGTTGTGGCCATTGAATAGTAAATTCAATTCAGAAAAAATTTTTCAAATTACTTCAGAAAAAAAGAAACTGCTCTTAACTTCCAGATTTGTTTTTAACGTATCCTGCAATGCAGACAATCGAACTTTCGCTTCACGATCATTTAGATTACAACAAATAAAATGAAGATTAGCAGTAAGTTTCCGCAATTTTAAGTAACTTCAGTCGAAATGCAAATTTGCATCAGAATGAAACACAACCTTAAAGTCTTGCCTTAAAATGGAGAACTAGCACCACATAATAGTGTTGAGTCTTTTTGAATTTCATTGTTAATTTAAAGAAATGATTGAAAATACACTGTCAGAAATAGGGGTACAGCAGGAGCCCATTTCTGTTCCCCAAGGTATTATGTACCCTTTCGGACTAATTATAGGACCTCAAGGTACCTGTGTGAACCTTTTTAGGGTCTAAAAGGTACTTTTATGTTCCAAAACAAATAAAAATCCACTTCTAAGGTACAACAGCAGTACCTTTGAGGGCACTGCCCCAGCGACAAGCCTCAGGTACCTCAAGGTCCTATAATTAGCCCTAAATGGTACATAAGTGCTGGATGTACCTTGGGGAACAGAAATGGATTCCTGCTGCACCCCTATTTCTGGGAGTGTATGACACAGCCAATCATTAGTATAAAGGCATGTTCGCCTCCTCTACTTTCAGCTCATCAGCCACCACTGGTATAATATGATTATGATATGCTTCATTGCATAAATCACTATTTCTGACAGGTTTAAAAATGTAAATAATCTTTCTCAACATAAATATCACAATTTGAAATAAATTTACGTATTATTAAGAATCTGGGATTGCAGTTGTGGTTGGAACAAAACACAGCATACTGTGGGCATCCCCAGGATTAATGTTGGTAGCCACTGTCTTTGGAAATACATAATACCATTACTGCAAAATAAAATATGCTGTTGAACATACTCATTAAACCATAGCTGCTAACATTTGTAAAATATTGTTGTAACACCTAAATTCCAGTGAAAGTGATTAATGTGAATTGCATTTGAATGTCAATTTTAGTTCATTCATGTAATGCGGTTCTTTTGGAAAACCAAGAGACTTTTCTAGGATAGAAAAACATTCAAAAATTGAGACACACACAAGCAGCAGCTCAGCCAATCAGGCCGGGTGAAAGATTTATTCCCATCGTGTCGATCTTCTGTTTGTCAAATGAGAGCTCACCCCCCTTGTCATGGAAGATGAGTCAAATGCCATGTGAGCTCACAGCGATAAAGTAAGGTTATTTATAGCACAAAATGGAAGCTGTGCATCAATTGTCTTGCAATAGTCCTTCATTTTAAATTTTTATCAGTCATTATGTGGCTGCCAATTCACCAGCTGCCAACTTCACAACCTACTCAGAGCCCTTTCATTGAAAAAGAAAAACTCTCACGTTGTCTGATCACCTGTGTTCCAGTGAAGTGCTCTCAGGCAGTTGATGAAAGTGAGGGAATGCGTATCTTCTCTATATATGTTTTTGAAGAGTAAGAATGATCGACCCATCATCAAAATCAAGTCTGGTATGAGCAGCAAAGTTTCCAGCGGTGGCCCAAACTGCTCACATTGGGACTGTTACTCTCTTTGGCTTAATCTGCTGGGATGGAGTATAATTTTTCTGTGGATACAATGGATTCTGAAGAAAGCCATCACCGCTTCATTCGCCACAGAGATCTTGGCATCATCACAAGAGAGCAAGATAAAATTCATAAAATTCATATCTTTCACTTTTCGTGCGTAGCTAGATTGGAACCTGAACCAAATTAAGTCTAACAAAAGGGTGATTTGAGTCTTTTTTGGACCTACGGAAGCCTAACTAGGCCAAGATACACACAAAAATGTTCATTTCTCATTATGCATGGCACTTTTTTGATGATTTCGCCTAGGCGCTGACTATGAAAAGATGCCACAAACAACAACTCATCTCAGCTTGTCAATCAGGTCCCTAGTTGTGTTGATGAAGGGGTAGGAAAGGTTGCTGAAGTGGAGAAAGATGTGGGTCGGGGGACACATTTGTGCTCAGACCGTTCCTTGATTGAGCATTCTAGTTTACCTTGTTGCCGGAAAGAGGAGCAGTTGATACCATAGACTGAATGACTGAATCCATTGGAGGGGCTATAATTTCCCCATAACTCCACCCACTGGAGGGACTGTTAATCCCACTGGCTCCACCCTCAGGAGGGGTTGTTATTACCTCAGATTCCATAATGAGAGGAGCTGAAGTTTCTCCTGACTGCATCAATAGGGGCTATTACTTCTCCTGACTCCACCCATGGGAGGTGCTTGAATTTCCCCAACTCCTGACTCCACCCGTAGGAGGGTCTGTTACTTCCCCTGACTCCACCCACAGAAGGAGCTGTTATTTCCCTTGACTCCACCCATAGGAGGGGCTGTTATTCTCAAAGGCAAAGGTCTCAGATTGATCCGTAGAAAGCTCAAAGGGCTGCAGGCCTTCATTTCAACCAAGCAGAGACACACCTGGTACACGCCGCTAAGCATTTGTGCAGCTCCTGTTGCTCAGTGCAGCCAGCTCTCATTGGAATGACTTCCAGTCGCGTTTAAGCCCGAGGCTGCTTTCAGTGTGAGAGCGGAGTTAAATTGGGTTACTGGGTTACTGCGAAGGGATCGTTCCTGTCCCCCCACCGTGACCAGAGATTACTCATCCTGACAGGAACACTTCCAAAAATACATGCCAGAACTTTGTGTAAATGCAATTTGTCTTTGTCTTAAATCAAAATTAAGCAGATGATCCAAATAGTTCATACATGACAAAATGAGGCAAACTAGAGGAAATCAGGAAAAGAGAAAAGTTTCATTTAGCAAAAAAAATAAATATACATATATATGTATAAAACATAATTTTATGAAATTAATATATTTGCTTCTTTCATATGAGGGGGTTCTGCAGTTATGTCCATTTGCCAGGAGGTAGTGCCCATGAATTGAAGGGTAAGCATGCAAACTATGAATTATTGAAGCAGTCCATCTTTTGGGATTTCAATATCCCACAT
The DNA here is from genome assembly GCA_029721435.1 of Gymnothorax reevesii. NCBI lineage: Eukaryota > Metazoa > Chordata > Actinopteri > Anguilliformes > Muraenidae > Gymnothorax > Gymnothorax reevesii. The sequence continues at coordinate 12,731,423 of CM056585.1, read as the reverse complement.
TCCAGGATATCTGGTGAAGTGTCTTGAGACCCGTTGCCTGAGCAGTGGAAACATGGGCCTGGAGGAAGTTTGTCAGGGCTGGAGGAATGGAAAGAGCCGACTGCAGAACCAGGAATTAGGAAACACTGAGCTTTATTAGGAGAGTGAACGGTCAAAAACCAGCAGACAGAGCAATGTAAGGCAAGAGAGCCATAGTCTTGAGATAGATGGGATTTGAGTGGTGGCTATCAGAAACCAGGAGGGCAGGCGAATTACAGTCAGTAGTCGTGTTTGGGAGAAGTGCCAAACAATCAAGCTGGGAGGATTCGGGGGCACAAAGGCGAGGAATCCAGGGGCTATAGCTAGAGATGGACAAAAAATGCGGGAGACAACAAGCAGGCTCTGGACTAGGAATGTATAATGGAGAACCGAAGGAACAAGAAGACCAGTGGGTAGCAGAGCAATACTAAGGTGCACATGTACCAGTCCGGCACAAAGAGGACAAAGGCAGAAACTTAAATACACCGAGACAACTTACAATAAAGAACAGCTGTGGGGAAAGGCATGAGGAATGCACAGAGTGAGGGGTGAGGTAATGATACAATGATTGAATAATGAAAATCAATAAAGTCTGCGGGACCAAAACTGACACAGACAGCCAGCATGCGGAAAAAACTCGTTAGCAGTGGCATAGAGCATAACAAGTTTGAGATCTAAACTTAAAAAAAAAAAGAATGAACTCCAAAGCTGATTCCAGTGTGATTTTATTTACAAATTTTTACATTGTGGTGGCATGTATATCCTTGTCCAAAAAGCATCCTATGTAAACAATGCAGCAAATTCAACTCACTAAGTAATAGTGACATTAATTCCCAAGGCCAGCACTTGATCAGCTTCAAGTGAGCTGCTTGAGGGAGATGGTGACAGCTTAACACTTTGATCCACATCGTCAGCAGTTTGTGGGTGTTAGCAGGAGGTGGGCAAAAGCCAGAGCACAGGGTGGTAAATTTTGTTTCTCAAATGTGCTTTCAATCTTCAGCAGTGCTAATGTGGAAAACAAAACACCTATCATTTACTTCACTTTCACAAAGAAATGTCACAGCATGGCTGACAGACAACCCTGGACTAACCCAAAACAAGGGATTGAAAAAAACTCCCTGATCAGAGGAATTTTTGGAGGAAACTCAAGTGGAGGAAGCCCATCCTCCTCCGGTCAGCTCCGAGTTTGAGTTTGGATGACTAAAATGGTCAGGGGGTCACTGTTGAGTAGATGAAGCTAAGGTACAGCTGCATTTCAAAGGCAGTACTAACTTTTGTTGAATACCCCACCTCCGTACGCACGCAACATTTCGAAATACATGGCTTTTTAGCCGAAGCTCCGAACAGCCTTACAATGGTAGCGGATTGAGCATACCGTTGCCATGCAAAGAAATCGTTATTTTTTCATCATTAACAGTTCGTAAAAAATAGTCCTCATCTGTGCATTCTATTATAACAGCTATCTTAATGAAACTTGGCAGCACGTCCTTGGCAACAAAGGCCACTTGTTTACTGAAGTGAACTTATTTCCAGCTCATTTATTGGTTAATGCAGAGCATTGATGTAGAAATTGTGGTAATTTCCAGTAAACGGGGATTCCCGGCCCATGCTGTGATACCAATATTATTGCCAAGATTCCCGAGTGGCAGCAAGAAATTGTTTTCATACATTTTAACGGCCTTTGGCTTGGATAAATAGGCAAGTAAATTAAGACAAGCTCTCATTTAAATCACTTTATCGGTCATTTAGGCTTATGTTTTTTTCATCCCTTGTATTTCTAAAAATATTTATGTTTTTCGAACCGTTTGGCGTGAAAATCCAAAAATCAGTAATTTTAGCATACCGATATTAGCCTGTACAGCAACTTTGAACCCAGCAACTTTAGACTGGTCACCGTATATGCCAATGCATGTGGCCATGGGCAGCACAAATGCATCACATCTGATGTGGGGGCATGTGGGACATAAACCAATCAACAGGAACAATATACCTAAAAGACTAGCAAGCTGGTAGATGGGAGGAGAGGCAGTTCACGCGAAGGTTGTGACTCACAGTTGCCATTTTTTGGGGGGAGGGGGGCATCGACACAGTGCGCAGGAGTCTTGAATGCATACGGGTCAAGTTTGAAAGTACATTGAATCACAAGTTTTAAATGTGACTTGTCGTATAGTCCTTGTGTGAAAATATTTTGCAGGGTGCAGAATCAGGATGGGGAGGTTGGGCACTGACCTCCAATAATAACATTGTGGGGGCAATCACTCCAATGCTCACCCCCACCATAGTCAGCCCCAGTGCATACTACGTTTCTCAACAATGAACAGAAAAAGGATAGGTTGCCTTTTCCCTCTTTTTTCACATTTGTCATGTGTACTTTGCAGATATTGGTTGCTCAACAGTGTCTTATAGACTTGTGGTCATCAAACACACCATTTTTAAAAGGAGAGAAAGAATCTGTTAGTTTCTCAGGATGATGACAACATGTTAGTGCTTAATTCTACAACAGATCCCCTTATCTGTAATTCACTGCCCTAATTAATTTTGACATGATCTGGTATGACTAACACCTGGGTGTCCAGCTCAGTCTTCACTCAAGTTCTCGCACAGCAGCTGAGGAATGGGGACTATTCTATAGTTCAATTGGTCCTCCTTTAGAGAACCTAGTTTAAACAAATACAAACCATTGCTGTGGGATTTAGTAAACACTCAAATCTTTGAGGAAATACAACCCTGAGTATATAGGATATTTAATTACACTATTCGTCCGACAGTTGTCTTACAGAAAAAGCTGGAATATCCACAGTGCAAAGAAGAACAAAATGTATGTATGAGACTGTTCAAAGTGTGAAAGTACAACTGCTTTTGGTGAAGTAGAGGAAAAAGTAAGCAGCCAACTATTTTGGATATGAAAGTGAGAGTCTTTGCTTGACCTGCCGATTGAAAAGTAAAAATGGGTCAGAAGCTAAGTGAGGAAATGGACACAGACAAGGAAATCGACGTTGCAGAATTGCAGGAATGGTATAAGAAATTTGTGGTGGAATGTCCCAGCGGCACTCTCTATATGCACGAATTCAAGAGTTTCTTCGGCGTTCAGGAAAACCAGGCAGCTGCAAATTATATTGAGAACATGTTTCGCGCCTTTGACAAAAATGGGGTAAGTCTATCCACTACTGTGGAATTCAGAATGTGGCCTTGTACAGTAACAGAAAACATGTCAGATTTAACACAAATGAGCTGTTCAGCTATCAACTGTACAAACCTAACCATAACACATAATATTATATGAGCTTTATTTGTGATTATCTATTTTTCATCAATTAAAACATTTACACAGTTCTACTGAAAATATTTTCCTCGATTGTCTCTAAAATATAGTTTTATTGTACATTGAGATAAATGTGACATTTTATTTAAATATGGTATTAGCATATCCATGTCCATGTGTTTGTGACAGTACAAAATATTTTTGTGTCAGGGGGACTAAACTCGGTTAAAACTCTAACTGATATTACAATAACCATTATATCATTTGAACATGGGCCTAAATGTTTTTTTCTTTTGCATCAATCAGCCAAATCATTTATTCATTGTTGATGGCTTTACTGATGACTTGGCTTTACTGAGGGTAGCATGTGAGTATTGGCATTGGTCGTAGATCACGGACATTTTGGATAATTCCGTAATATCCCCCAATCCAGGACAATACGATTGATTTCCTGGAGTATGTGGCAGCACTGAACCTTGTGCTGAGAGGTAAGCTGGAGCACAAGCTGAAATGGACTTTTAAAATGTACGACAAAGACGGCAGTGGCTGCATTGATAAGACCGAGCTGCTGGAGATCGTGGAGGTAAGATGAGGAGTTCCGCTCTTAACTTTGCCCTAAAATCCCCCCTTTGAGAATTTACATTAAAGGGGGAATTTACATTAAAACTCCCTTCTAAAAAAAAAAAAAACTGAGATTTTATGCTGAAGTCCATTTAAATGGGCTGAACGTACCCTAAACAAATGGTCGCAACTTTTGTAATTTCAACACATTGTAAGTTGTGGGGTCACCTAAATTCAGAACTGATTCAAAGTCTAATAACAATTTCAGATCTTCTGTTTTGTTGAGAAAAATTACAATTTAGTGTCGAACTGATGATTGAAGCACACAGAAATAAATCCTTCTTATACAAAATCCGTTGAAAAAATTCAAATTAAAAGAGTTACAGGAATACTGTCTCGGGTAATAACTCTCTCATCTTCGAGGAAGACATGCCCACATATAATTGGCAATAGCCTACAGTGTTGCTAATATTGGGATTATTCCAATCTCACATTTTTACTCCTGGGTAACCGAAGCTTAGAAAGGAGTGTTGTGATGAGACTCGATCGTCACTCACTAATCATTCAATCAATCAATCAATCAATTTACCATTAGCATGACCACAGGCGGTAAGATAAATATGATCTTGACTTGATGACTGGTCCCTAATTCACAAACAGCTTATCCAGGAGTTAACGATGGTGTCACTTTAATTTAATAATAGCCTTGGGTTTTTTTTTCCCACCTGACCTGTAAATCGATTGAGAGGCATCGTTGAAAAGATTACAGTCTGTTGAATGAGTAAGGAAAAAGGAGATTCCCTGAGAAACTGGCTGAATCCCAAATCACAAACTACACCCTCACCCAACCTATACCCCCTGCGTTTGTGCGTTCATGCAGAGGGGTATCTATGGTGAAATCCCAATCCAGTTAACGACAAGTGGGAGTGGAGCATAATGCCCTCCAACAGCTAGTCTGCATCGATGCTGATTTTCCAGTTTCTGATGGGGGTAAATTAATTTCAATACTGCTTAAATCCAAACTTGATTTTACCTGATGTGAGGAAATGAAGTTCACATTCTGACACATTTCAGCTGTTATTTTGAAAGGCTTATTGAAGAGTCGAGGCATTATATAGCAAGCAATACCCCTGACTGGTTGTCTATATTTGTGGAGTAAAATCAAACTCTTTGCAGTGAACAGTGTCAAATTTATTCCTAAACGAATGCGAAGTGATACAGAAATACACTCTGATCCACAAACTTGAAATTCTGAGCATATCACAGAATTTGTGCACATGTCTTGGAACAGTTGTTTGAAAATTAAAGTTAACCTGTGCTTGTTCACAAATTACACATTTTAACTGGTAAAATTGAGAAACTGTGGTGCCAAAATTCTGAAAATGAATGCAAAACAATTCATAAATAGAATATGAGCCACACAGGCAGACAAATCATTTTGCATCCATTCAAATTCTGGTTTTGAAGTACAAGTCAATGTTTTCTATTTGTGGATCATGGAGTATTTGTTTATGGATTTTGAACCTGATTGTGTTTCATATTTGTGGACTGTGGATAGTTTGTTTATGGATTTAGAATCTACTTGGTGGTCGTGATTTGTGTTTGATAGTTGTAAAATATACAAACCCAAAACCAGTGAAGTTGGCACGTTGTGTAAATCATAAATAAAAACAGAATACAATGATTTGCAAATCCTTTTCAACCTATATTCAATTGAATACACTGCTAAGACAAGTTACTTAATGTTCAAACGGGTAAACTTTGTATTTTTTTGCAAATATTAGCTCATTTGGAATTTGATGCCTGCAACATGTTTCAAAAAAGCTGGCACAAGTGGCAAAAAAGATTGAGAGAGTTGAGGAATGCTCATCAAACACTTATTTGGAACATCCCACAGGTGAACGGGCTAATTGGGAACAGGTGGGTGCCATGATTGGGTATAAAAGCAGCTTCCCTGAAATGCTCAGTCATTCACAAACAAGGATGGGGCGAGGGTCACCACTTAGTGAACAAATGCGTGAGCTGATTGTCGAACAGTTTAAAAACAACATTCCTCAACGAGCTATTGCAAGAAATTTAGGGATTTCATCATCTACGGTCCGTAATATCGTCAAAAGGTTCAGAGAATCTGGAGAAATCACTGCACGTAAGCGACAAGGCCGAAAACCAACATTGAATGCCGTGACCTTCGATACCTCAGGCGGTACTGCATCAAAAACCGACATCAGTGTGTAAAAGCCATTTATCAACAGCACCCAGAAACGCCGCCGGCTTCACTGGGCCCAAGCTCATCTAAGATGGACCGATGCAAAGTGGAAAAGTGTTCTGTGGTCTGACGAGTCCACATTTCAATTTGTCTTTGGAAACTGTGGACGTTGTGTCCTCCGGATCAAAGAGGAAAAGTACCACCCAGACTGTTATAGGCGCAAAGTTCAAAAGCCAGCATCTGGGATGGTATGAGGGTGTATTAGTGCCCCAGACATGGGCAACTTACACATATGTGAATGCACCATTAATGCTGAAAGGTACATACAGGTTTTGGAGCAACATATGTTGCCATCCAAGCAACGTCTTTTTCACGGACGCCCCTGCTTATTTCAGCAAGACAATCCCAAGCCACATTCTGCACGTGTTAACAGCATGGCTCCGTAGTAAGAGTGCGGGTACTAGACTGGCCTGCCTGTAGTCCCGGCCTGTCTCCCATTGAAAATGTGTGGCGCATTATGAAGCGTAAAATACAACAACAGAGACCCCGGACTGTTGAACAACTTAAGCTGTACATCAAGTGAGAATGGGAAAGAGTTCCACCTGAAAAGCTTCAAAAATTGGTCTCCTCAGTTCCCAAACATTTACTGAGTGTCGTTAAAAGGAAAGGCGATGTAACACAGTGGTAAAAAGGCCCCTGTGCCAACTTTTTTGCAATGTGTTGCTGCCTTTAAATTCTAAGTTAATGATTATTTGCAACAAAAAAAAAAAAGTTTCTCAGTTTGAACATTTAACATCTTGTCTTTGCAGTGTATTCAATTGAATATAAGTTGAAAAGGATTTGCAAATCATTGTATTCTGTTTCTTTCTACAATTTACATAACGTGCCAACTTCACTGGTTTTGGGTTTTGTATTTGTGACCCACAGTCTGTGTGTTCATAATACGATTGATAATGACTTACCCTCGATGATATCACATTCCCTTACCTGAAGGACAATTCTGAATATCTGATGTGTCAATCAATAGCCATAGTGAGGATTTCCTTTGCTTCCTGGTGGATAGAGGGCAAAGTCATCCCAAATTCTTACATCAATTTAATCTCTGCTCTTGAATGAACAGTGTGCTCTTTGGCTTTAAGGGAGACTCCTCATGGAATAAAACTCGGCAGTGATGAGCATGTGCATAGGGAATGGTTTGGGAAAAGGCGACCGTGAGCAGGGAAACCTCTCAGTGTCCTTTGCATAAATAATTTTTTGAAATGCATGACCTGCTTTTTTTTGCCATGTCCGAGCATGACTCATATAAAAACAGTACCTAACACCGGAGCAGCTCAATTTTATAGGTTTGACCCCATAAAACCCTCAGATCCATATGTCTGTCAAAGGCAGCTGTTGTGTTCAAACCTGATTCAAACCTGTGGTCCTATTTTGAATTCTAGGGGAGAACCAATGATTTTCAATGATCCCACATACGTCCTGTTGAATAACAGGGAAACGTGTATAAAACGATGTACCAGATCTATAACCCCAATTCCGAAATAGTTGGGACAAAGTGTAAATTGTGAATAAAATCAAAACGCAATGACTTTCAAATCATTCCAGCCAGTATTTTATTCACAATAGAACAGAGATAATATAGCAGTTGTTGAAAACTGAGAAATTTTACAATCTTGTCCACAAAATGAACCAATTTCAAATTTGATGGCTGCTAGAGGTCTCAAAAAAGTTGGGACAGGTGCCTATTTATGGTGTAGCATCCCCTCTTCTTTTTAATACAGAGTGGAGCCATCTGGGCATTGAGGAGACAAGTTTCTTCTGTTTAGCCATTGGAATTTGATCCAAGTCTTGTTTAATACAGGCTTTCAGCTGCTGGAGAGTTTTGTGTCTCCTTTGACAGACTTTTCGTTTTATTGTGTGCCAAATGTTCTCAATGGATGAAAGATCAGGACTGCAGGCAGGCCAGTTTAGCACACGAACTCTTCTACTATGAGGCCATGCTGTTGTAATAGCTGCAGTATGTGGTTTTGCATTGTCCTGCTGAAATACACTAGGCCTTCCCTGGAAAAGATTCCATCTGGAGGGGAGCATATGTTTCTCTAAAACCTTTATATACCTTTCAGCGTTCATGGTGCTATTTAAACATGCAAGTGTCCCACACCATATGCACTGATGCATCCCCATACCAGAGGCGTACCTAGTGGGGGGAGGGAGGGGCACAGACATTGTCACTTTATGACAATAATCAGTCCTGGCTAGCTCTCACTCATTTTCCTTTATTGACACATTTTCCAATTATTGTGATTATTATAAAATATTGGGTCATGTGATCTGAAAGTCATTGCATTATGATTTTATTCACAATTTACCCTTTATCCCAAATGTTTCGGAATTGGGGTTGTAGATATTTTTCATTTGATGAAATGTTGTGCCCATAAAAACATGGCATCATGACTCTGAGTATTTCCCTCAATGTAATTGTGATGTAGCTTCAGTGAACCACTACAACCAGCAGAAACTGAATATGAATGCCACATTGTCTTGCAATTGAAAAAAAAAGCTTTTTTCAATTGTTGATTCTACTTAAAAGAAAACCTAAGCAAAAAAGCCTGGGTCTATGGGGTCAACTTCTATAACTTCAACGGAGTTAAAATGAATAGAAGTATGAACCATTTATGATAATGGAGCACAGTAAGTATATAAATGACTGACCTGTGGATCTGCTCCTTTGTATCTGTTATACATCAGCCATATCAGTTGATGACCAAGCCGTTAAATGACATTTGAAGGGGCAAGGAGTTTCCATTTTGTCAATTCTAGTGTATGATTGCCATTCTTCACCTTTTTTTTGTCTTATTTTCTTGACCTTTTGGCCTCACAAAATGGTGAGGCTGACAGGAGAGCACAGACAGAGCGGGAAGAAAGATGTGAAAAAAGAGCAACAGGAGTGAACCCGTTGTTAGCTTGACCTATAAAAATTGAGGCGTCAACAAAGTGAATTAGCTAATAAAACGAAATCGGGATCAAAGTGTTACAAAGAGTCTTATGATTGGCTGGTCTGACTCCTATTGAAAAAGGCTGTGATTAGCTATTTGGAGTTATGAGTGCTGCTGGCTGTAATTTGCTGTATTGAGTTTTGTTGATGGTGTCTGTGACTGTAATTCTCTGGTCTTAGTTGTACTGACAGAGTCTGCGCTTAATGTGCATTTGATTTGAAGTGGAAAACACGCAGAGAGGGAATTTCCAACTTATTATTAGGAAAATGCAAAAGAATACCTCTTCAGAGGGAACTCTGAAATGCAAAATTTGGACCTTCTCTTGATGATGTAGTCATTGTCATAGCACGTTGTGAGTGGTAAAAAAAAAAAAAAAAAAGAGGTTTGTGTAATTGTAGAGACTGTAAAAACCTATTTTTATAATAGTTAGGCTTCACTTCAACATGCAAATGCAGTAGATTATCAAACCCAGAATTAGTTGTTAGGTAAGGTTTACAATTTGAGCCATAAAACCTCCTGATTGAGCAGAATACTCAGAAGGCAGTTGTCGTTGCCTTGACGACAAAGGCACTGATGGCTCGAGTCCACGTTTCTCCCAGAAGGAAATGTTTGGACAACTCGAAAGCAAATGACTGCTTTTAACTTGTAAGTGATGAAAATGATGTTATCACCCAGATCTGACGTCTGCCTCCAAACTGCAATGCGCCACTACGGTGGAGAGGTCTGCATTGCAAGAATTGTGTTTCTGTCGGAGATTAGGTAGTCAGAGTTGAAATTGTCTCTGTGATTCCCTGATATGAGTTAATGATGTCACAGTGCATAACAAGAATTGCTGCAATGATTGACTCTTCTGAGTTGCACTGACTGCATCTGTGCTTCTGATCAGCTGTTTTGAGTTCAGCTGATCATATTCCCGGCTGGAACTGGCCAATCAGAGTAATACTGATGTCGTCTCTGGCACACAGTCTATATACCGAATGAAGAAGGCCTGCCACGGCAAGCTGGATGAAGAGTGTAACTTGCTGACTCCGGATCAGGTTGTGGACCGGATATTTGAACTTGTGGACGAGAACGGAGATGGTGAGCAAGTACTGGACAGTTCTGCACAGATGTCGGTCTTAACCTCACTCTGTATCATTTTATTTCAATATCTAGATTAAAAGCGTCAATTTTTGGGTATATACATCCATGTTATGTGAATTGCAGCCCTTATTACACTGTATCACCATCCATAACTTTAGGGCCACTCAGTAAATGTGATAGGAAAGGATGCATATGATCCCTCCCACTCAACCCCCAGGTGAGCTGTCATTGGATGAATTCATTGATGGAGCCAGAAGAGACAAATGGGTGATGAAGATGCTCCAAATGGACGTGAATCCTGGAGTTTGGATCAACGAAGAGCGACGGAGGAGCACTGCCTTCTGAGGAGGGGGAAAAAAACACAACAGGAATGAGTAGGGCTGGGCGATCTGGACAAAATTCAATGTCGATATTGTGACAACATTGTAGGTATAGATATTGAAGCTTTCAAAAAATATATATGCAATGTGATTTTTGATAAACATTCATTAGTAATGTGGATATGAGGACCAAGCAGATACAGGCAACAGCTAGAACAGACTCATACGTTCAGACAACTGCCTTCGTTTACTGCAATGCAGCCTTTAAAGCCACACAAGTCGCAGCACGACATTATATCCAAAATCCCATATGATGGCTTATGTCACAATATTAATATACTTGCAATATATTGCCCAGCCCTTGCACAAATAAAAGCCTGGTGTACTCTTTTAAAGGATATCAGATATGTCACTATATTGGAGGACTTGCTCTCCCCATGTTTGTGTGTAGGAATGTGTTTCATAATGCGCATGCATGCATAAGTGTGAATGTTATGAGGATTTAGAGGCATGCTTTGTACCGTCCAGCTTTCACATTAACTGTAAGGAGGATTGATGGAGCCTAACAAATATGAGAACTACAAATTTAACATTGCCACTCACAGCATTATATTATATAGCTAGGATTAGAATAGGAAAGAACATGAAGATTTATGTTCATAGTAAAGGTTATAATTGGTTTTGCAAACTGAAAGGAATTTATTGTAATTTTGTAGCTGAGTAAATGTTTTTTAAACCCACTACTTATTTGATGCAGCAGTACTGCTTCCTATGTGGTTTGGCAACATCTTACCGGTTGGCCATGGCTTTACTATCACTAAGATGCCATGTCCTGAAAATTTTGTTAATTGGTTTCCTGTGGCCTGGCCATCTGTTTTTTTTCCATTTTATTGTGTCTTGTTACTCAATTGTCTCATTCTGTACCCCACCTTCCTGTTTTCTCCTCATGCTTCACAAACCCATTTCCATTTTGTTAAAACTAGTCTAGGTTGCATTTATGTTCCTGGTTTAAATTTTCACTTTACTAGGCTTATCTTGCACTCCCACCTTTGGCGTATAACTCTCTCTAAAAATGTTAGAGATTCCATTCCCCAGCACGTTCCTGGGAAGTTGTGCTTCTTCCAGTATTTTCTCTGTCAAAGTCCCAGTGTGCGTGCATCTGCAGTGCGCTCCGATTCCCTTTGGCCTGACACCCCAGCTCCAGACCTTGGACCAGTCCCCTCTACTACGCCTATCCTAATCCTGTGTTCTCGTATGCTGCCACCAGACCTTGGACTGTCTTCTGTTCTGAAAAACCTCTTAATTACTCCAGGCTTGTACTTATTAAAGACACCCTTTTGGAATGGTCTCTCTGATCTGCGTTTGGCTCCAGTAGCTGATTCATGACAGTATGTGCTTTTAGTAAAACTTTGAAGCATTCATGTTAGTTTTACTCGCTGACCCAGTAAGTATCCCTTACTGGGATTTACTCGCAAATCATATTGAAACATCAAAACTAAAGTTTAGACCAGTGGTTCCCAATCTTGGTCCTGAGGCACCCCTCTGTATGCTGGTTTTGTTCCAACCACAAATGCATTGCAGAGTTTCAAGAAGCAGTTAATTTGTCCTAATTAGGCACATTTCATGTTTAAAAGTAATTATTCACCATCTAAAACCACAACATGACAGAAACCCATAACTACCATAAAGGAAGACCCTTGAACACATTGCATCCATTTCACCTTATTGCAATTTCAGGGGACAATTTATTTATTTTTAAAAATAAGACAGTCAGCTCCAAATTTGGTTGCCAATACCAGGTGTTTCGCATTCCAAATCTGTTTGAACTACATAACATTAACCAGGTTTGACTCCATAATTTGCTGGCCTATTGTTTGTGTACACATGGTTATGAAAACTGTTTCACTAATTAGGAACCCTGATTATTCACTTTCATTGGCTCAATTTTTTTTCCCCCTTTCTTGTTAGACAGTTGTTTCTAATACTTCATGTAGATATTAATTTCTTCCCTCTTCATGGTACGTATGGATATTTAGTCAAATGTAGCTTTATGGGAGATTTAAAACTGCAGCAACAGTCTTTCTGTAAAAACTACTTTAAAAGTGTGCAACGCAACATACATAATGGATTACCTTCACATGTGCAAAACAAGGCAGGATCAGAACTTACAGGCAAACAAATATCCAGTTGGGAGATCAGAAATCAAGGGCAGACAATCCAGTTCAAGAACATGCAGAGAGATTTTAGTGCGGGGGGAAATGTTCATAACCTAAAACAAACAAAAAAATAAATAAATCATTAAAATCAAGGAAGCAGAACTTAATTTTTTAAACTAAAGAACAAAGTAAATCTTGGCCAGGAAACCACAGGAACATCCAAAGACCACTCTTCAGCCAACCACTGAAACAGAATTAACAAATTCACTCAAGACTGTTTTAAACTGGGGGAAATATGAAGGGAAGAAAAGGGCCTAATAACATTGGGTTCAGGTGAGTGAAGCCATAAAGCGTGCAGGGAGATGTGGATACAAATAGGGAAACAATCAAACAATGAAGGAGGGGCGGTGCAGGTGCGACAACAGTAAACATGTAGCAACTGACAGATGTGGGGACTGCAGCTCAGCTGATTCTAATGATTTGCTTATAATCAAGCAGCTTCTGGGAGTAATGACGACCTGATCATTTGAGTCACCTATGCAAGATCAGGGAAAGATCTAAAACATGCTCGACAAGGGGAACTCCAGCAGAGGTTTGGGATACACTTTACTGCAGGGCTATTCAACCTTGTCCAGAAAGGGCCATTGTGGGCGCAGGCTTTCATTCCAGCAAAGCTGCTACACACCTGATTCTACTGATCAACCCCAAGAGTCTTTGCTAATGAGCTTGATTAGTAGAATCAGGTGTGTAGCTGCTTGGCTGGAATGAAAGCCTGCACCCACAGTGGCCCTTTCTGGACAAGGTGGAATAGCCTTGCTTTACTAAAATAAACAAAAGAACATGTAAAATAATGAATACATATAGGCTACGTAAATGAATTTGACTGACCGAGATCCTGGCAGTGTGTTAGCCATCGTGATGCTAAAATGTAACTGTTGCATATTTTTGCCTGGAATACCATATTTCATTGTATGAGCAGTGAAATGCGAAAAATATGAAACAACTGACTTCATATGAGTCTATCATGTTTTCCTAATCAGCAATCTAAAAACATTTCAAGTTATGTTGGGCAGTAGGCCAATCTGTGCATTTCAAATAAAAAGCACAATGGCTGTATTATTGAACGACACTATGACTACTCGCAATGCTTTATAAAAACTCAAGACAAAATAAATGTCCCAAATTTTGTTGAGAAATGTACATTTTTATGTTCAACTGTCAACTTAATACAAACTGAAGTAACAAAATTCGCGAGTGCGAAACCGGTTCTACGGACCATTTCGCATATGGCTATTTCCCCTCCACGTTTGGATAGCTATAAATGAACAAAAGTACTACACCCCACAGTCTATCTGAAACTGTATTGTCTTTTCAGTATGCCCACTATATCCACCGAGCTTTTAAAGTAGATTATCAAGTAAACACATTAACCAAATTCCGATAGAAATTCGCAAATCTCATAATTCGGTATTTTTTTTCCACACAAAAACGGCTGATAATTTAGCTCGGTTCGTGTAATTAGTGTGCATTGAAAATGCTCACTATTGTTATCCTGGTCTTCTTATTATTATTATTATTATTATTATTATTATTATTATTATTCTTCTAACACACTTAATGCGGCCTCAACCGTTTATCGTAGAAACTTCATTCAAACTGCGTTGCGTAGGTCTTACTTAGGACACCTGTGCAATGTATTTTTCATCTTTGTAACTTTTATACTTTTTGAGTTATTAATAAAAAACTATAAATTTTTTCCCCCCATAGACTTAACATTGGCATTATGACATCACAATAGGGCCATTAAGCAAATGGAATCTTGTGCCAGGTGTTCTGACCACCTGCTGTAACTGTCAGTTTTTCAGGCTGTAAGACTACAATCTGGCTCTCTTGAGACTACAGCTTCCTTACTGCTTTCCTTCCTTCTATTTTCTGTCATTCCTTCTTTCTTTTTCCCTCCTATTTCTTTCCTTTGTTCCTTCCTTCCTTTATTCGTTCCTTCTTTCCTACTTTACTTCCTTCTATCCTGCCTTTCATCCTTCCTCCCATTCTTCCTCCCTACCAATTTTCTTTCCTACCTTCCTTAGCTTTTCTTTCCTTCCATCATGCCTTCTTTCATTCCTTCATATCCTTCTTATCTTTCTTCCTTTCTTCTTTCTGCTTTCCCTCTCTTTCCTTCCCTCTTCCTTTCTTTACTTTTTCTTTCCTTCCTTCTCTCTTTCCTTCTGTTTTTCATTTCTTCTTCCTCACTTCCTTCCTTCCTTCCTTCTATCTTTACTTAAATCCTTCTTCTTCCCTTCTTCCTTTCCTTCCTTCCTTACTTCCTTCTTTCCGTCATTCCTCTGTTTCTTTCCTTCCATCCTCGCCTAGTTTCATTTGTTCTTTCCTGCCTTCCTTTGATTTCCTTCTTTTTTCCTATATTCCTTCTTTCCTTACTTCCCTCATTAGTTCCTTCTTTCCCTCCTTCCTTCCTTGTTAATATTCCAAATAATTTCGTAATCGTACGGTTCACTACTTCTCCCAGTTTTCACTCGATCCCCAAACAAAACACATCAACGCCCTAGCAACAACAAGAACAACATAGCAACTGTCGAGCAATGCCCAAGGAAAGATTCAGAACACCATAGCAACCGCCTAGCAACCACCCAAAACACCACAGCAACTGCCTCGCAACCAACCAGAACACTATAGCAACTGCCAAGCAACGCCCTAGCAACCACCCAGAACACCATAGCAACCGCCAAGCAACCACTCAGAACACCAAAGCAACTGCCGAGCAACGCCCTAGCAACCACACAGAACACCATAGCAACCGCCTAGCAACGCCCTCACAACCACCAAAAACACCATAGCAACTGCCTAGCAACCACCCAGAACACCATAGCAACTGCCTAGCAATGCCCTAGCAACCACCCAGAACACTATAGCAACCGCCTAGCAACCACCCCAAACACAATAGCAACTGCCTAGCAACGCCCTAGCAACCACCCAGAACACCATAGCAATCGCCTAGCAACCACCCAGAACACCTTAGCAACTGCCTAGCAACGCCCTAGCAACCACCCAGAACACCATAGCAACCGCCCAGCAACCACCCAAAACACCATAGCAACTGCCTAGCAACGCCCTAGCAACCACCAAAAACACCTTAGCAACCGCCTAGCAACCACCCAGAACACCATAGCAACTGCCTAGCAACGCCCTAGCGACCACACAGAACACCATAGGGAACGCCTAGCAACGCCCTAGCAACCAACCAGGACACCATAGCAACCGCCTAGCAACCAACCAGAACACCATAGCAACTGCCTAGCAACGCCCTAGCAACCACCCAGAACACCAGAGCAACTGCCTAGCAACCACCCAGAACACCATAGCAACCGCCTAGCAACCACCCAGAACACCATAGCAACTGCCTAGCAACGCCCTAGCAACCACCCAGAACACCATAGCAACCGCCTAGCAACCACCCAGAACACCATAGCAACCACCTAGCAACCACCCAGAACACCATAGCAACTGCCTAGCAACGCCCGAGCAACCACCCAGAACACCATAGCAACTGCCTAGCAACCACCCAGAACACCATACCAACTGCCTAGCAACGCCCTAGCAACCACCCAGAACACCCTAGCAACCACCTAGCAACCACCCAAAACACCAAAGCAACTGCCTAGCAACGCCCTAGCAACCACCCAGAACACCATAGCAACAGCCTAGCAACCACCCAGAACACCATAGCAACTGCCTAGCAACACCCTAACAACCACCCAGAACACCATAGCAACCGCCTAGCAAGGCCCTAGCAACCACCCAGAACACCATAGCAACCGCCTAGCAACCACCCAGAACACCATAGCAACAGCCTAGCAACGCCCTAGCAACCACCCAGAACACCAAAGCAACCACCTAGCAACCACCCAAAACACCATAGCAACTGCCTAGCAACGCCCTAGCAACCACCCAGAACACCATAGCAACCGTCTAGCAACCACCCAGAACACCATAGCAACTGCCTAGCAACGCCCTAGCAACCACCCAGAACACCATAGCAAGCACCTAGCAACCACCCAAAACACCATAGCAACTGCCTAGCAACGCCCTAGCAACCACCCAGGACACCATAGCAACCGCCTAGCAACCACCCAGAACACCATAGCAACTGCCTAGCAACGCCCTAGCAACCACCCAGAACACCATAGCAACCACCTAGCAACCACCCAAAACACCATAGCAACTGCCTAGCAACGCCCTTGCAACCACCCAGAACGCCATAGCAACCGCCTAGCAACCACCCAGAACACCATAGCAACTGCCTAGCAACGCCCTAGCAACCAACCAGAACACCATAGCAACCACCTAGCAACCACCCAAAACACCATAGCAACTGCCTAGCAACGCCCTAGCAACCACCCAGAACACCATAGCAACTGCCTAGCAACCACCCAGGACACCATTGCAACTGCCTAGCAACACCCTAACAACCACCCAGAACACCATAGCAACCGCCTAGCAACGCCCTAGCAACCACCCAGAACACCATAGCAACAGCCTAGCAACCATCAGAACACCATAGCAACTGCCTAGCAACGCCCTTGCAACCACCCAGAACACCATAGCAACCCCCTAGCAACCACCCAGAACACCATAGCAACCGCCTAGCAACCACCGAGAACACCATAGCAACTGCATAGCAACGAACTAGCAACAACCCAGAACACCATAGCAACCGCCTAGCTACCACCCAGAACACTATTGCAACCGCCTAGCAACCACCCAGAACACCAGAGCAACCGCCTAACAACCACCCAGAACACCATAGCAACCGCCTAGCAACCACCCAGAACACCATAACAACCGCCTAGCAACCATCTAGAACACCATAGCAACTGCCTAGCAACGCCCTAACAACCACCCAGAACACCAAAGCAACACCCTAGCATCCACCCAGAACACCATAGCAACCGCCTAGCAACGCCCGAGCAACCACCCAGAACACCATAGCAACTGCCTAGCAACGCCCTAGCAACCACCCAGAACACCATAGCAACCACCTACCAACCACCCAGAACACCATAGCAACTGCCTCGCAAAACCCTAGCAACCACCCAGAACACCATAGCAACTGCCTAGCAACGCCGCAGCAACCACCCAGAACACCATAGCAACTGCTTAGCAATCCCCTAGCAACCACCCAGAACGCCATAGCAACCACCCTAACAACCACCCAGAACACCATAGCAACTGCCTAGCAATGCCCTAGCAACCACCCAGAACACCATACAAATGCCTAGCAACGCCCTAGCAACCACCCAGAACACCATAGCAACTGCCTAGCAACACCCTAGCAACCACCCAGAACACCATAGCAACCACCTAGCAACGCCCTAGCAACCACCCAGAACATCATAGCAACTGCTTTGCAAAGCCCTAGCAACCACGCAGAATGCCATAGCAACCGCCTAGCAACCACCCAGAACCCCATAGCAACACTCTAGCAACCACCCAGAACGCCATAGCAACCGCCTAGCAACCACCCAGAACACCATAGCAATCACCTAGCAACGCCCTATCAACCACTCAGAACACCATAGCAACCACTTAGCAAGGCCCTAGCAACCACCCAGAACACCATTGCAACTGCCTAGCAATGCCCTAGCAACCACCCAGAACACGATAGCAGCTGCCTAGCAACACCCTCACAAGTACACAGAACACCATAGCAACTGCCTAACAACTGTTACAGCCAGTCCTCATTATGTCAAATTACAATAAAAAATGTAACTTTTTAAGCTACTCAACTTATCAACCTTTCAGCCATTCCAACTCCTGATTGTTTTCGACTATGACTTCCGGCAACTGTTTCTTCTGCCCAATCCTGTCTCAAAATATAAGTCCTTACTACAATTCTTCACTATTAAAAAATGTCACTATTAAAAATTTCCATATGACGGTTGTCATCAACTATGACTCCCGCAAACTGTTTCCTCAGTCCACATCTGTTTCAAAATAAAAGTCCTCACCACTACCATAATTATCCTACTAAAAACGTAGCTACCAATATCATAATGCAATGATATGTTACAAACTCCACCTCATGCAACTACACTTTGCATTTTCAATGCACACGTAATTCCCTGGAATTACATTATCTAGTTTGTGATGCTGCTCTCACGCCGGACGCGAGACGAATTTTTCGCGCGACACATCACATTCAACTGGCTTCGCGTCCAGTGCGAAAGCGGCTCGAGGCAGTACTTGATCCCAGTAGTTCTCGTGCTTCTGTTTCCCCGGTAACGCGTCCGCGTGGTCCTCCAGCGCTGGGACTCTCTTCGCTCCTCAAGCCGTCGTTGTTAGTCATTGAACCCCGACCCCACTGAACGGGAGACGTCAAGCCGAGGCCTGTGGTGCAGTGTTAGGGGGCGGTGACATTAAATCCAATATTTTAATATTATCCTCCGCCGGTTTACTGTTTTAACAAGCGCTAGCGATCTTAAACGAGCTCAGATTTAGAGTTGGTGCTTCACCCCAGAAGCAAGCGCGGCCAGCGGTGCGCTGGGTTTCGTTTCGCCTGCCTCGGGTTGCTTTGCAATGCTAGCTTAACATGTGAGTAGCGACTGAAGCCTCTATTATAGCAGGTACAAACTGTACTACTGCAATCTCACTAATGTTGCGGGGATGCGCTGCTGTTCTTCCCCTTCATGCAAAATGACGCTGTTTCCGCAGATAACGGTACCATGATCTGAAGCTCTGTCTACTGATAACATGATATGCAGCTACACGGTTGAAAACAATGCATTAGCTGTGCACACCTGGTCCCATTTCTCGCTTGTTAGCTTGGTAGCTTGCGAAAGCGTATATTTCAGTTAGCTGACTGTTATTACTCCCATTCTTCACTTCAGTTATTTTTTTCCTGAAATGACTGCTTTGCTTACTGTGGCACAATTTGCATTTCAGTCGCTGTGAATCGTGCGTAACTGTGACTGCTGGTTACGTTGGCTAGCTTGCTAAATGAGCAAATGGAAATTGATTGCTCACCTAGTATAGTTAGGCAAAGTAACGTAATACCGAGGTCTTGGTAATAAAATTGCCTTACAGGTTGACAGCGCAGCTATTATGTCTGTCGCGCAGATCACCGTTTTTTTTAATGACAACCACTTCTTCTGATGTTATGGAAGGGAATTTCTTGGTTTCCATTTCAAAGAATGGCTCTGAGATTCGCTGCTTGACAGACACTGACTGCAATGGATGATTTTCCTGGAGTAAGATAGCTTACCTATAATTGAAGCATTGTGTTGAAATCTGTTTATGGGTGATTGTGTCCAGATTATGTAGTGCTAAATTCCATTTTTGGGAGTGTTCGTTTCATAATCTTTCTGAGTCAAAAGACATTGGAGGCTTAGAAGGCTTCTCGGTGAGGCATGTGTTTATGTCGTGATACCAGTCTCGTGGTTTATGTTGGAAGTATCTAACTATGATAAATATCGGCTGTGATTATCAATTGAACAAATCGATTTTGTAATTGGCCTAGTGGATTGATTTTACGAGTAGACTTTTCTCGAATTCTGAAGATGATGTTTCATTGAAGCTCCGAGAATGAGTCCTCGCTTTTGGTCCCTTTTTACGTTTAACGCAGACATTATTTACATTTATTTATTTATATCGATAGAAATGTATTGAGATGGTTAATTCATGTCTATTCCTAGAAGTAATGGAAACATGCATCCAAAATGAATTGTAGTCAGAACAGCACACAGGTAAGATTATGTGAAATTGGCGCAAATACTGTTGGACATCATTTTCTCTCATGTTACTGTCGGATTGTTTTTGTGTGGTGCTCAGCAGGGGTGACACCGAAATTACTGGGTCGCATTTAACGATCTCGTGTCAAGGCCCACCACTCCAGGAGTGCATCATGTGACTCGATGTGGTTTTGTCAGAGTCATTTGCTGATTCAGGAGGGTTGGGAGGTGAATACTATGCCGAATTGTTTGCCTTCCTGTGGTTCGTTTAGAATCAAATGTGTGTCGTCCTTTACCACTGCCCACTTGCATCCGTTTAAGTGGTTGAAAAAAATCACTTGTCATCTTAATATATCTGGTTTCGTAAGATCATTGGAAGCTTTTCTTGATCTCATTTCATTTCAACAATTTAAACGATTGTGAAACGCATACATTGCTTCCAACCCCTGAGTAAAGAGAAGCGTGAGAAGTCCGGAGTCATAACGCACGTGAAACTGATAAACCTCCATGCGCAAGGACTTCAATTCCGTGCGAGAATCTCTTTCATATGCGTTGATTGAATAATTGCTGACTACAGCAGGGGAACTTAAATATGCCACTAAAACTCACACCGAATGCTTGAGAGTTGACAGGTATACGTTATTAATGAAAACTGACCACACCTGATAATGTTGAGTTTTTGAAGTTTCTTTAATGGTAATTTAAATGAATGATTGAAACCAGGTCATGACCAATCATTATCTTTAAGGGATGGGTTTGAGCTTTCTCTGCCGTCAGTTCACCAGCCGCCACTGCCACCTACTTAAACATTGTTGCCAATCAAATCCATACCTTCATGACTATGGTATCCCCTAATGACAGTGGCCTCTGTTAGCAGGAAATGAGCCCTGCTATGCTGAAAAAATTGTTCCGCAATGGTTTCAAGAACATGCCAGTGAGGACAGGGTGATCACTTTGTCTCCAAATTTCAATTCGATCAAGCATCTGTGGGATTTGCTGGACAAATAAGGCCGATCCATAGAGGCTTCATCTCGTAACTTACAGGACTTATGGGGCCTGCTGCTAACATTTTGGTGCTAGATACCACAGCACACTTTCAGAGGCCTTGAGTCCATGCCTTGATGGTTCAGGGCAGTTCTGGCTATTTTTTAATGTTTCTTTTTTTTTTTTTCAGTTATTTAGTATCTCCAATCCCAGTCAAATTTTAAATGTCCATTGTGTACTCGGTGAACTGTGCACAAGCATGCTCAGCCATGACTCGTGCTTTCATCTCCTCCTCCGTTTATATTTATAATTAATTCATTATCTCTTCCTCAGGAGGAGTGTTGGTTGTTGCAGTCTTTAATCGCTTGCCTGACTGACTGGCAGTAATTTCATGCGCATGGTTTGCTGGATTGTGATGAGAAGCTAGTCGGTAGGGATGATTGTTTTTCTTGTGAGTGATCAGTATGTATGTATTTGTGAACGTCCTGCCATAAACCTTTATTCTGCTGTACAGATGCTTGTTTATGCCTTTTTCAGGCAACCATTTTACTTCACTCTTAGTATATCCAGCATGGACGGGTGAAGATAAAAAGGCTACTAAAAGTGAAATCCGTATCTAATAACATTGGTAGCAAGGATAGTGTCGCCATCTTCAAAAGCCCATCTTTTTTCTTTCCTAATGTCAAATTTCTAAAAGTTTGTATTTCAGGTGGATTTAATTCATTGAAAGTGAAGGACGCATCCTGTTTGTTGGTTATATAGGCTGCTTTTATTTGTGAAATAAATTCAGTGCAACAATGGTGATTTTTACTGGTGTTGATTGGAAGAGCTTGGAGTACAAATACTTTCAGAAGTTTCAACGGCATCATGCTCCATTCCTTTCAAGCAATTCTTACCTTTCTGCCATGGTGACAGTACTTTGTAAAAATTTGAACATGAACAACTCCGCCTCCCTCCAAAGTCTCACCCTCTTCCCCCCCGATTCCCAGACTTCTCAGACGAAAAAAAAATTATAGCTAATATATGGTACAAAGGTAACTTTATATGGGCATTTTATTTTATACCACAGACAGAATTGAATATTATGTAATCACTGTTGATTAGTTTTCACTTACCAGTGCCTCTTAATCTGACTCCATTAACCCGTTTCACTAGCACTGCTCACTTCCTCGCGCCGCACACTATATTTTTTTTTCGTAGGAGAGTGAGATGGGTCAACGGAGTCAGATTCAGAGGCACCGGTAAGTGAAAACTAACCAAAGGTAATTACATAAGATTAATTTCTATGTGTGGTATAAAATAAAATGCCCTCGTAACGTTTAATTACCTTTGTAATAGGGTTGGGCAATCGTCTCCATTTTCATATCGTTCAATCGCCAGAGGGGGTGGGCGGAGTTACATCTGTACAGTTACTTGTCAGCATGGCCGACAGCAACTTGGTATCAAAAAAGGACGCTATCTGCCATTTGGGTTTATTATGGGTTTTACCCAGACACCAACGGTGAGCCTTAAAGGCATAGGCTAAAATAATGGCTGTGCTATCATATCTTGAATATCTATAAATTATACCCTTAACATTACACCACTTATGGCGCACAGAGAAAAGTGTTTGGTGAGCAAGCAAGCACACGAGGAACAGAGATCTGTGAATAAGAGACCGCAACAGGGTTTGTAATTAATATTCACTCCTCAGTTGTGCAGATTACAGAGCTCCATGTAGAGCTCTTCTCCGGTCTGGCAGGCCCCGAAAACCGAGGCCACATGTAACTGCAGAATTCATATTTTGCCACTAGATGGTAGGGATTAATATTTTTCCCGAAAATGAGACATTTTATATCCTGCAAAAGAAGCACATTTTCCCGGGAATCCCGGGAAATTATTTTGCATTTAAGGCATAATTTTGGCTGCCGTTATATAACATTGGTCATAGTTTAGGAAACGCCATAATTAACAAAGAGACACGTGGGTCCCAAACATGACTCATTTAATGCATTATCTGGTGGTATATATAATTATTGAGACACAAAAATGTAATTTCAACATTAATCAATATTATTACAATATAAACTGCGCAAGCCGCATGCAGCTGACGTTAGCTACAGATGAGAGGGAGAAAACACCTGTGACCTGTCGCTGTCTGACTGAACAGGCTCATGGAAATTCTATTTTACAATTCTTCATATTATAGACTCACGAAATTCGTTAAGGCAAGTAGTTTGATGCTTTCATAGTCATGGTTCTGAGCTCCGATAGATTCCATAATCTGCTCGCATTCAGACGCTGCGGGTGCCCGGCACGGTGTGTGCCGCGGTGTCAGACTTTCGGCTAAATAAAGTCAGCGATCACTCACAGTTAAAAGGCAAAGTTGTAAAACGCATCCACTCTCTGGGTCTGAGGTTTCAGGTGGATTCAGGAGATTTTTCTTTATTCAGTGAGAGCTCCATTTCACCAAAGCCCGCTGCATCTCTGTCTGAAGTGTTTTGCTTTAAGTATGAATCCAGCGCTCTTATAGTTTTGAGCTTTCGCCTGGAGTTTTGTCTGAGATTTTAAATTTTGCAGTGAGCCAACTGTTGAAACTCAGTCTTACGCATATGATCCCTCCGTCAGACAGCGCAGCGCGTACTCATTATTTAATATTTATATCCCCGAACGCCGAATGGCGTCACGGTTCTGGTTCGACCGCCGCCGCACTACGTGTTAACGCGATAACTTCAGTAATATTTCAATTACAAATTCCAAATTCTGTACATATGTAAATATCATAAAGACGAAGAACTGATTCGATTTTGGACAATTTACGATGTCTAGATTGGCCACCAGGGGCCAAAAACTGATTTCAGTGTTAACGCGATAACTGCAGTAATATTTAAGTTTTGCATATAAGTAAGTATCATATAGAGGAAGAACTGATTTGATTTTGGACAATTTACTATTTCTAGATTGACCACCAGGGGCCAAAAACGGAAAAAATCACTGTTCCGCGATAACTTCAGTAATATTTCAATTACAAATTTCAAGTTTTGCACATAAGTAAGTATCATAAAGAGGAAGAATTGATTTGATTTTGGATAATTTACAATTTCTAGATTGGGCATCAGGGGCCAAAAACGGAAAAAATCACTGTTTTTATCATATCTCTGGAAATATTTGTCCGATTGACCTGAAATCAAGTGCAAATGAAAGGTCATGACCTGAGGATGTGTCACACGATGACATTATACCTGTTTGTTTCAAAATTTTGACTCAAGGTGGAGCTTTGTCACATTAAATTCACCATTTTTGCTATATCTTTGGAACTATTTCTCTAATTGACATGAAACTATGTGCAACTGCAAGGTCTTGGCCTCACAACGTGTCACATGATGACATCATACCTGTATGGTTCAATATTTTGCCACCAGGTGGCGCTTTGTGATGGAAAATTACCATTTTGGCCATATCTTCAGAACCATTTGACCGATTGACCTGAAATTAAGTTCAAATGAAGGTCTATTCAAGGATTGGGGAATTGGAGAATTGGGGATGTTCGGGAATATATTGTTAGTCTAATTCAGTTTATGGAGCCTCAAGTTACTTAACTAACTTAGTTAACGGTCAGAAGTGTTTGAATTCAGGGCGTTATATGATTGTTAATCAATTAATTAAGGCCGATGTTATTCACAAATACGTGTGGCCAAGGATGAATTTTTTCTTGGCCACACTTAACTCGCTGCGCCAGTTGATGACCACTCCAGTTTTTAGAACGTACCGCTTAAAAAAAGTTTGGCCAAGGAAAAAGTAATCTTTGGACACACTTAAAATGAAAGCACTGAAGGTGCTGATGCCTCTGTGCTTACAGCCGTGACAAGTATGTCCCGAAATCAGGTATGCAAATGCGGTTGAAACCATGAGTGAATCTAATAAGCGAATATAAACTTTGTACTGAAACGAACACCAATAACTGCAATTAATTTAAGGTAGCTAAATGAACGACAAATGACATCTGGTTATGTTCGATCGTTACGAGCTGCTCACATCATCTACTTTAACTTCAATACGAGTTTAACAGGTTGTTATCTGGCGATCAGCATAAACTTAAGCTGGGTACAGAAAATGATGCTAACAACAAAATTCATTAGGGGTCAGCTAATGCGACAAATTTCCCAAAAATTCAGTCATTTGATAAACTTACATGCAATCGTGTACCTATGAAAATGAATTGAGGTCACTGCTGGAACTATACATTGTTTGGAACAATTGCTTTCCCCATGAGACGCACTACTTCCGCATGCCTCGTTTCCTATTGGAGTCTATGGAAGTGTCAAATAGTGCTTTAAGTCGAAAACAAAGCACTATCTCAAAAATCTTGCAAATTTAAATCCAAGATATCATGGCATTTAACCCAAAGAGCCATGTTCTAGTACTTGATTTTGACTGGCGTAGTGGCTATCCCGGCAACAGACAGATGGACAAACGAACTACAGTATGCCCCGCTTGCGCACGCGCGTGGCATAGTAAGTGTGGGCACTGGAGCAATGTGCATATTGGCCACACTCATAAGTTCGTCTAACGCGAATTTCGATCAATTTTGGTGCTTGGGCGCACTTGAATAAGAGAGAATAGTCAGTTTGATTAATTTAAGTATTCTCTTTCCCTGCTCGCATACACTCACAGCTGTCCTGCCTGCACACACACAGCTGTTGTATAGCCTATGTTTTAAGAAAGTAAAATAGGCCTACATATTTTCTAAATATACTCCATTATCTTCTAAAGATTTAAAAAAAAAAAATTTTTTTCCCGTTTTTCTGTTTTCCCGGGAAAGGGGAAATTGTTTGGAGGTGAAATCCCAGGAATCCTCATCCTGCCAGTTGACTCAGGTCGGCTTCCGTAACCTGCCATTGTCGACCTGAGTCGACATGCAGCAGCAGCCCATGTGCAGTAGTAATATTAAAAAATGGTGGACAATAGGCACTACTGTACATTCTTGCCAACATGGATACGGATTACTTTTGCTTTCAGGCAACGTGATCCCGCTGGTAAAAACCTGATTGAAGCCGCGCGATCTCATTTGATTTGAAGACTGTCAAGTAGACCCTTGAGATGTGAGTTTATTGGAGTAGATGATGGGTTACATATTGGGGCATGGAAATATAGTGTTCAAAATTTTTTTTTATAACATCTTAGTGAAATTAAAGGAGAATTCGGTGTGAAATTTACTTGGGGTGTATTGAAACATGATAACGAGTACTAACTTTTGTCGAATACCCCACCTCCGTACGCACGCAACATTTCAAAATACATGGCTTTTTACCAAAGCTCCCAACAGGCTTACAATAGTAGTGAATTGGGCATAGCGCTGCCATGCAAAGAAATCACTATTTTTTTCATCATTAACAAGGCTCCACACTTCATTGGTAGAATTCTGACGGCTCTGACGTTTAAAACAAGGCACTGAGAACTTTGAAAATGCACAGGTTGTTTATTAAAAAGACTGTTTATACAAACAGTACCTTGAGGTAGTTTCCAGTCGCCTCCATCTTGAAAGTCATGATAAGTTGATTGAAGAGCACGAACAAATAGATTGCAATCTGTTCCCCTATCCTTCCTATTCGTTCATGCTCGTCAATCGACTTATCTTGCATTTTGAAAGTTCTCAGTGCTTCGTTTTAAATTTCAGGGCCGTCGGAATTCTTCCAATGAAGTGCGGAGCAACTCTGAGCCTTGCTAATGATGAAAAAATAGTAATTTCTTTGCATAGCAGCGCTATGCCCAGTTCACTACTATTGTATCCCTGTTTGGAGCTTCAGCAAAAAAGCCATGTATTTCGAAATGTTGCGTGTGTACGGAGGTGGCGTATTCGACAAAAGTTAGTACTCGTTATTATGTTTCAATACACCCCAAGTCAATTTCACACCGGAATTCTCCTCTAATGAATTTATTAACAAAATGTTTATATTTTCTACGGAGAAATGCCAGTAGTTCATTTCTGCGATCATCCCTTCGATCGCCGATATGTCATCTGATAGAAAATCGCCCCATCCCTACTTTGTAATCTGATGAACTACCATTTACGTTATTATCGTAATTACAGCATTTCAGCGCCCGTTTGTTTATAGTCAAATGCGTCCTTTTTTTTTCTGCCAGAGAGGCACGCAACTCGCAAGTGGTGACAGCGGTAGGCAACTGGAAGGGGCGTGGCGACGGATAACAGACAGGAAGCCCGGCAAATCATTTTATTCGGACTGAAGAAAATGATTGGTCAGACTTTTTTTATCACAAATATGAATTAAATATTGAAGAGTTTCAACACCTGGTGGATTTCTTTTACATTTTAGTGTGCCATACGTGTATTAGGAGCATTTTAAGATTACAAAAGAAAAGTGTTAAAATTCCATAAAGGTAAGAATTGCTTTCAGTACCATTCTTGGTCTTGCAAAAAGCGAATCAGAATGCGCAAATGGTGACGACCTGCCTCGATGCTGTACCTGTTCTCATGGACAGTGTCTGAATTTAAGGAATGTGAACATAAATATTTATGTTAGTGTATGGGCTTTATGTCATCATATTGCATCCTATGCCCTTCTTGGCATAAGAAATGGGCCAAGCCCAAAATGGCAAAATATTAAGCTTTTAATGGCCTTAACTCGAAATCAGTGGTCAGAAAATTAGGGAGGATTTTTATAACCTTTTTTTTGTTTATACATGCCATGTGCAGTTTTTTTTTTATTGTGTTGGTACTATTTTTATGATTTGTATCATTGTTTTTTTTAGTTGTGTACTTTTGAATCAATTTCTTTTGTAACTGAATAATTCTTTCTTTGTTAATTTGTATTGTAGTGCTTGTTTTCTTTATAATTGGATTTTGAACTAAATGTGGTCTGTTTTCGTGACATATAGTTTCTTGTCGTCTTATTTTAATAATTTTTTCGCAATTCCTTGAACATTGAAGGAAAGCAAAGCTATCCCATATGAAGTTGTTTTTGTCTACATGTTAACTTCTTGTTTATTCCATGACCACTGAAATTGACTTTTATCATTTTTCATATAAACATTAGTTCTCGCAACAATAAAAGCAGTGCAGGAGTCACAAACATACATCCATGAGAAAACAAACCAGTAAATCACGCAACAATACACAACAATTTAAGTAACAAATACCACGGCAGAACTATCAAGATAACCGTCGAAAGTTGCAATTTTGGGATCGGTACATTATTATGCCCAGGTGTGCTTGCTTTTATCAGGGAGGGTCTGCTGTTTCACTGTTCACACTGTTGGGTGGGCTCAGTGTTAATGTTTAAAGCAACACCTTCAAAGAGAGGAGAATGCAATTTAGTGTGAAGTTCAATGCTTATATTCTTAATTCATAGCCAAGTCTTTCAAATAAAGGGATAAAATGGGCATAAAATGATTCAACATGTCAATCGAATCTAAGTGACTCGCCTCTCATGTTCTGCCAGGAAAAACGCACTAAACGACTGCGTCACCTTGGAAATGCACTTTGAACCCATGTGTTCTTCCTCACCATGACGCCCAGCAGAGGATTCTGGGATTGATGCGGGACTCCCCCTGATGGCCTGGATTGGGTGAGCGTGTATATGTGTGTTTAGCATATGTAAGTGCATTCAGTGCAGTGAATGTATTGATGGCTGCACAGTGTGTAGCATGCAGTGAGTGTATTGATGACTGCACAGTGTGTGCAGTGTGCTGTATACAGTGGGTGTACTAAAAGGCTGACTGCTCTCCCCAGGTGTGGGCCGGCCTGCTGAAGCCATGGGAGGCTGCTGGAGCTGCCTGTACAGAGACTCGGTCCCGGAAAACCACCCCACCAAGTTCAAGGTGTTTGATCTCCCCTGTGTTAAAATCACAGGCAAATCACTGCCATTCCCTCTGTGTACCTGTCAGTACAAAGTTACAGCCTTTTCATGCAGTCTTGAAACGTGCAACGATCATGCCCTTTCCCATGTCTGATTGTTTATCATTCATTTCAATTATTTGTTCAGGTGTTAGTTTTAAGTTGGATTTTTTTTTGTTGTTGTTTCGTTGTGAGGATTGTGATGTTTAAATGTGAGGATTCAGATGTCGGCTTTTATGTTGGGATGTGTGTTCACTTGTTGAGTTTTGTATAGATGTGCGTGTGCAAGTGCTGGTTTTGTTTACACCTGAGTATTCTGGTACTGGTTTGGCTTAACAGTGACTGTTCTGGTGCATATCTGTGCTGGCACAAGGTAAATCAAATGAACTTGGGAAGATCCCTTTTAGATCTGTGTATTCTTGTGTGGGGTTTTTTTCCGAAGTGAGTGCTCAGGTGTTGGGTTTTCTTTTGGTGTGAATGTTGTTTTTCTGGGTTCGGTTTAGGTGGGAGTGTTCAGATGCTGGGTTTAGTCTCAGTGTGAGTGTTTGTGTTTGGTTTTTTGTTCATGTGTGACTGCTCAGGTGCTTGTTTTTGTGTGTGATTTGCGTGTCCGTGACCCGGCCCCACTGCAGGTGACGAATGTGGACGATGAAGGGAATGAGCTCGGCTCAGGCACCATGGAGCTCACCCAGACCGAGCTCATCCTGCACACGAGGAAGAGAGATGCCGTGCGGTGGCCCTACCTCTGCCTGCGTCGCTACGGATACGACTCCAATCTCTTCTCCTTCGAGAGCGGCCGCCGGTGTCAGACTGGGCAGGGTGAGTTTTGCACTGTATCAACAACTCTCACGTGTATTCACCTACTGAGCTTGTCTCGCAGGTGTGATTTATGATGAACGGAGGATTTTATTTGGAAATGACCTCTGACCTGCTGGGCTTGTCCTTTTGAACTGATCCATGTCTTAGGGGCCTACTTCACGTCTAATGTGAACTTACATGTAAGCATGGAAGATACCTGCACTATAAGGAAGGGGCTTTTTTTTTTCGTTAATCGTTATCCCCCTGGCATATAATGCGGGGGAATATAGTCATGGGTGCGGTCGTCCGTTCGTCCATCTGTCTGTCTGTGAACATTTCATTTCCGGAGCATAAGTTTAAAACCGCTCAATATTTTTCCACAAAACTTGGTGTGCACATTAATCATGACCTGACGTGGTGTCTTTTGCTAATCCAAAGTTGATGACGTGGAGCCAGGGGGCTCCATTTAGCTGGTGATGTTGACAATACTCTTTGTAATTTTTTGGGGGTCCAAGCAAAAAGATCCTGCCTTCTGCAGGTTACTTCTTATCTGCTTTGTACGAAACATCCCAGCGCTTCAGTCATTGGGCGGTGTGTAGCCCCCAGCCAGTGACAGCGCGCAGGATGTGAGGGTGGGATGGAATGCTGCACTGCGGTGTAGTGCTTCTGGTGTCTTTGAGCCAGGGAGGAGGAGCCAACTTTGAATGTTGTGTTTACAAGCCTGCAATTGTCAAATCCTGCGTAGTGTACCTTTAAAATAAGACAGCCAAAAATTTCAGTCCAGAGAATTTAATTGGTGATACAAGATCTGCAATTCAAAGTGAGTTCAAATTATAATTTCATCAAAAAAATTGTAAGCATGTAGGTAAAAGCACAACAGTTTAATAGTTCTGCATTTTTGCATCAGAAAAACGTGCAAATCAGTATTGAGTGATTTTTATTTTTTTTAATCTTGAAAGTAAATTGTTAAATTTGGTATTACTCATTTTTTGAGAATGTTTCTATTAAGAATAATGGGGATGCTTACATCAATGATTGCTTTGGGTTTGAATTGTTTTTGTTTGTACAAAATTAGTTTTTGAAAGAGAAATGTGTTTTTTGTGCACTCCCAGGGGTTTATGATGTTATTATGTGACCTCCCTGGGGCATTTAAATAGGACTGAGTGATTTGACAATATGTTTTATGGATACAAATAAAATTTTCTCCGGTCACAAATGATTTATTATTATTATTATTATTATTATGCAAATGTGTCTATATTTCATCTCTGACTGGCATGGACTTGAAATTAGCTTTACGGCAGTTGTTTGGAACTGCTCTGCAGCAATGGTCATGTTAGTGGAATGTGTGCAGGACCTGCTTACAACGAGAATAGAGACGTACACCGAAGTGCTCCTGCAAAAATGAATGGAATGTCAGCAAAATGGTGATTATGTTGCCACGGATTGGCCGTTTTTGCTGTAGCTGTAGACTAAAACAGTGTAAACTTTACCTTTTTTTCTGGTGTGTTTGCAGTTTTGTGATGATTTTTATACTTCCACGGTGTCATATGAAGATGAACAGGGTTTTGTGCCGAAGGTTTGCTTATTTTAATATCCATCAGCAGGGTATCTTAGTGGTTGATTGTACGACTGGTAACTGAAGAGTTGCTGGTTCAAGCCCTTGGGGTTTGGGATTTTGACTTGATCTGGAGAGATTAAGTTGGAATGAACTCTTGTCGTTGGGTCCTTGAGCAAGGCCCTTGACGCCAAAATTGCTCTCTTCGTCCCTCCTCACTTGGGACTGTTCTTCCAGGAATTTCTCCCAGGGTATCCATGAAAAAGAGAAGCATAATTTCAGTGGAATTTCCCTTGAAAAATAAAGGTAAAAAAATACAATATGCATACTCAACACTTTTGTATTGTGTAACCAACTTTCGTGACACGGTTCAATGTAGCTTCCTTCATCAGTGCTGCATGAAACACTCCCCTTTTAGCTCAATCTTTATTTTAGTAAGTAAGCAAAGTTTTTCGATATATAGCATCTTTTACAGACAGGGTCACAAAGTGCTTCACAGTCATTTAAATAGAGAAAAGAATAAAATACAATAAAAATAGGGATACAATAAAAACACAGAAACATTCAAATGCCAGTAACACACACATAGAAGAACAGACAACTAGACAAATGCCTGAAAAATGAGTCTTCTGTTGTGCCAAGTTTTCTATGGAGGCTGCAGTTCGCAGCTCTTGTGGGAGAGCTTTCCAAAAATTAGGCACCATTGTTTGGAAGGCAAGATCACCTTTTGTTTTAAGCCGTGTCAGAGGAACGACCAGTAGCTCCTGATTTTTGGACCTGCGTGACCTGCGTGACCTTACGGAAACCATGTTGGCTATCCCTCAAGTTGCTGTTACATTCAAGAAATAAGTCCAGCTCATTTTTTATGATAGATTCCAATATTTTGCACGCAATACAAGTTAAACTGACTGGCCTGTAATTTCCTGGCTCAGCACGGTCCCCTTTCTTATATATTGGTATTATATTGCCCTGTTTCCAATCATTTGGTATTTCTCCTGTTTTTAAAGACCATCTGAAGATGGCGGATAGCGGCTAAAAGATGATCTCACCAACTTCCCTGAGCACTCTAGGATATAAGCCATCAGGACCCGCCGCCTTGTTTTTAGTTTATGCAACTTGTCTAATACTTTGTCATCCCGAACCTCAATTTCTGCTAAATAATCTTGAGCATTGGACATGCCCTCTAGCCGAATAAAGACCCGTTATGAGGTAAAATTCTCAACAAAGTAACTGTTTAAGGCATCCGCAATATCCTTTTTATCATATAGCAGCAATCCATTTTATTCTTTGTGCACTTAAAAAGTGTAAATTGTGAATAAAATGAAAATGCAATGAATTTCAAATCACACCACCCAGGATTTTATTCACAATAGAACAGAGATAACATAGCAAATGTTGAAGCTGAGAAATTTTACAATTTTATCCACAAAATGAGCTCATTTCAAATTTGATGGCTGCTACAGGTCTCAAAAAAGTTGGGATGGGGGCCTGTTTACCATGGTGTAGCATCCAGTCTTCTTTTCAGCACAGAGTGGCGGCATCTGGGTATTGAGGAGACATGATTCTTGAGTTAAGCCATTGGAATTTGATCCCACTCTTGTTTAATACAGGCTTCCAGCTTCTGGAGAGTTTTGGGTCTCCTTCTCAATATTCTCAATTGGTGAAAGATCAGGACTGCAGGCTGGCCAGTTCAGCACAAGGATTCTGCTACTAGGAAGCTATGTTGTTGTAATAGCTGCAGTATGTGGTTTTTCATTGTCCTGCTGAAATACACATGGCCTTCCCTGGAATAGATGTTGTCTGGAGGGGCATATATGTTGGTCTAAAACCTTTATATACCTTGAAGCTTTCATGGTGCTTTTTAAAACATGCAAGTGTTTCACACCATTTTCACTAATGCATCCCCATACCATCAGAGATGCTGGCTTTTGAACTGAACGCTAATAACAGGAGGGGTGGGCTTTCTCCTCTTTGGCCCGGAGGACACGACACCCATGATTTCCAACAAGAATGTCAATTTTGGACTCTGCTAACCACAGGACACTTTGCCATTTTGCTACAGTCCATTTTAAATGAGCCTTGGCCCACAGAACATGGCGGCGCTTCTGGATCATGCTCTTGAAGTATTCCTGTGCCCATTTAGTAATGTCAATGACAGAATCATGCCGTTGAGTGATGCAGTGGTTTCTGAGGGCCCGAAGATCACGGGCATCCAGTAAAGGTCCCTTACGCACAGAGATTTTTCTAGTTTCTCTGAATCTTTTGATGATGTTATGCACTGTCAAGGATGAGACCTTCAAAGCCTTTGCAATTTGATGTTGAGGAACATTGTTTTTAAGGTATTCCACAATTTTTTTTACACAAGCCTTCAGGGGTTGGCGAGCCTCTGCCCATCTTTACTTCTGACAGACTCAGCCTCTCTGAGGCATCCTTTTTATAGCCAATAATGTTACACACCTGATGCCAGTTAACTTAATTACTTGCTAAATGTTCTTTCAGCTGATTCTTTTCGATATTAATTACTTTTTCAGCCCTTTTTTGCCTGTGTCCCTGCTTTTTTGAGACCTGTTGCAGCCAGAAAATTTGAAATGAACTCATTTAGTGGATAAAAATGTAAAATGTCTCAGTTTCAACATTTGAAATGTTATCTACCCTCAACAAAAATATAAACGCAACACTTTTGTTTTTGCTCCCATTTGTCATAGGATAGACTCAAGATCTAAATTCATTCCAGATACACAATATTACTGTTTCTCTCAAACATTGTTCACAAATCTGTCTAAATGTGTGATCGTGAGCACTTTTGCTTTGCTGAGACAATCCATCCCACCTCACAGGTGTGCCACATCAAGATGCTCATCAGACACCATGATTAGCGCACAGGTGTACCTTAGACTGTCCATAATAAAAGGCCACTCTGAAATGTGCAGTTTTGTCTCACAGCAAAATGCCACAGATGGCGCAAGCATTGAGGGAGCGTGCAATTGGCATGCTGACTGCAGGAATGTCAACCAGATCTGTTGCTCGAGCATTGAATGTTCATTTCTCCACCATAAGCCGTCTCCAAAGGCGTTTCAGAGAATATGGCAGTACATCCAACCGGCCTCACAACCGCAGACCACGTGTAACCACACCAGCCCAGGACCTCCACATCCAGCAGGTTCACCTCCAAGTTCGTCTCAGACCAGCTACTCAGACAGCTGCTGAAACAATTGGTTTGCATAACCAAAGAATTTCTGCACAAACTGTCAGAAACCGTCTCAGGGAAGCTCAACTGCATGCTCGTCGTCCTCATCGGGGTCTTAACCTGACTCCAGATCGTCGCTGTAACAGGCTTGAGTGGGCAAATGCTCACATTCGATGGCGTCTGGCACGTTGGAGAGGTGTTCTCTTCACGGATGAATCTCGGTTTACATTGTTCAGGGCAGATGGCAGACTGCGTGTGTGGCGTCGTGTGGGTGAGCGCTTTGCTGATGTCAATGTTGTGGATCAAGTGGCCCATGGTGGTGGTGGGGTTATGGTATGGGCAGACATCTGTTATGGACGAAGAACACAGGTGCATTTTATTGATGGCATTTTGAATGCACAGAGATACCGTGATGAGATCCTGAGGCCCATTGTTGTGCCATACATCCATGAACATCACCTCATGTTTCAGCAAGATAATGCACGGCCCCATGTTGCAAGGATCTGTACACAATTCTTGGAAGCTGAAAATGTCCCAGTTCTTGCATGGCCAGCATACTCACCGGACATGTCACCCATATAGCATGTTTGGGATGTGCTTGACCGGCATATACGACAGTGCGTACCAGTTCCCACTAATATCCAGCAACTTCGCACAGCCATTGAAGAGGAGTGGACCAACATTCCACGGGCCACAATTGACAATCTGATAAACTGTATGCGAAGAAGATGTGTTGCACTGCATGAGGCAAATGGTGGTCACACCAGATACTGACTGGTTCTGAGTCCCCAGACCCCCAATAAAGCAAAAACTGCACATTTCAGGGTGGCCTTTTATTGTGGACAGTCTAAGGCACACCTGTGCACTAATCATGGTGTCTGATGAGCATCTCATCTTGATGTGGCACACCTGTGAGGTGGGATGGATTGTCTCAGCAAAGCAAAAGTGCTCACTATCACACATTTAGACAGATTGTGAACAATGTTTGAGAGAAATGGTAATATTGTGTATCTGGTATGAATTTTAGATCTTTGAGTCCATCTCATGACAAATGGGAGCAAAAACAAAAGTGTTGCGTTTATATTTTTGTTGAGTGTATGTTCTATTGTAAATAACATATTGGCTCATGTGATCTGAAAGTCACTGCATTTTCACAATTTACACTTCGTCCCAACCATTTTGGAACTGGGGTTGTAGTTGTTGTGGGGAGAAAGAGGTCAGAATTGGCTACTGGGTTGGGCAAGTGGGGAGGGGAAAGAAGGAAGGAATAATACTGAACCTAACATGAGCAACTTTGTTTTCTTTCATTTCTTATAAACAATCTCAGTCATCGTTATAAAATATAAGAACAGCGGGGGAAGCCGGACTGACAATATTATTGATTGTGTCAAACAATATTTCAGGATTTCGCCTGCTTGAGGAAATTAACTTTGAGAAGTAAGCAGCCCTTGCATCGCTCACTATTATGTTAAAATCACTGAAGAGCTCTTTAAGGTAGATATGGTGAACCTGAAGCCTTGTAGATTTCCACAGACGCTGTACTCTCCGGCGTTTACATTTAAAGCAGCGGGTGTCTTCATTTAACCCAGGGGCTGACATAGAGGAGACAGATCGGGATTTCAAAGGAGCTACCTCATCTGAAATAGCAGAGCAGTATTACTTAAAAGAATTGACCAAACTTAAAATTGTCTTTATCACGCATTTTCGTTTATTTTGGGTTATGCTCAACGATTATGATGCATTGCTTTGGATGAGCATTCACCCACAGTCATCTGCATTACTTAACAGCTGGTTGCCCTAAATGTTTTGAAATTGCTCTTATTTTGTTCTATCATCCATTCATAAAGCAAATGGGTTGGTTGGTAGGAGGCTGAAATTGGTTTTATTTGCAGCGAATTGTTCGCAATTCCCAATTAGCTAAAATTTTGTTTTTACCCGAGGCCAAAATATGGCCATCGGGTATTGCGAAGACCTAGCGTCCGTCTGTCTGTCTGCCGCTCTGTCTGTCTATCCATCTGTGTGGACAAGAACTCCTTTCCTATTAATGTCAGGGTAATGAAATTCACAGGGACTGCTCTTGGGACATATAGCTTGGACAAGTTTGAAGATGGGTAACCTTGACCTACTTTAAGGGGTCAAAAGGTCACATTCTTTGTAAACACTGTCTCCTTGATTACATCCACAATTTTTGTTGTAGCTACGTAAAATTTATAGCGTGTATGTTCTGGATAATCAGCTTGCAGAAGATTAAAGGTGGATGACCTCCACCTGGTTAATGGGGTCAAAAGGTCACATTGTTTCTGAACAGTGTTACATTCATTACGCTTTTGCACTACCATGACATTTTTGGTGTAGCTATGTCAAATTCATAAGGTGTACTCTCTGGAGAATGAAATTGGAGGATTTTGAAGCTACATGGCCGTCACCTACTTTAAATACCTTCTAATAACATTTTGATGTAGCAACATTATCAACCAAACTGTTCAGTCACCTTCAACATAACAATCTAATTTTGATGACTGCGCATCATGTCAGACTTCATATTCTGAATGCCAAACGATGTAAAGTCCCAGGTGTCCTGTTCCCCACTTTCCATATAATCTGCAGGTCCTAGAGGAAACTGGACAATTACCTCTGTCTTCTTTTTTTCCTTTTGACTCTTGAAACTTCTCTCAAGCCTGAGAGTGTAGAACACATTGTGTTAAATAGGCATACATTAAAAAACTCCATATGTTGTCATTCCTTCTCTTATGCCCATACGGCTGAGGTTACTTTAGCATTGCGTTCTGTTTTTTTTTTTGCAGCTTTCCTGGCTAGTTTGGAACAGTTCTAAATGGCTAAAAGTTTTTTTTGCTCTGATGGGTGTAAGGTCTGTTTTTGTGCGTTCTCGCAGAGCCTCATGATGTGTTTTTGTGTGCTCTCACTGTGTGCAAAAGATTTGTTTTTGTGCTCTCTCACAGGGGATCATGATGTTTTTATGTGCTCTAATGGAGGTTAATGGTTTGTTTTTGCACACTCCTTTGGGTTTTTGACACGTTTTCGTGCTCTCTCCCTCTGGGTTTTTGGTATGTTTTAGTGCACTCTCCCTGGGAGTTTATGGTGTGTTTTAGTGCACTCTCCCAAGGGGTTTATGGTGTGTTTTAGTGCACTCTCCCGGGGGTTTATGGTGTGTTTTAGTGCACTCTCCCTGGGGGTTTATGGTGTGTTTTAGTGCACTCTCCCTGGGGGTTTATGGTGTGTTTTAGTGCACTCTCCCTGGGGGTTTATGGTGTGTTTTAGTGCACTCTCCCTGGGGGTTTATGGTGTGTTTTAGTGCACTCTCCCTGGGGGTTTATGGTGTGTTTTAGTGCACTCTCCCTGGGGTTTATGGTGTATTCTTGTGCCCTCTCCCTGGGATGTATGGTGTATTCTTCTGCACTCTCCCTGGGGTTTTATGGTGTATTCTTGTGCACTCTCCCTGGGGTTTATGGTGTTTTTGTGCACTCTCCCTGGGGTTTATGGTGTATTCTTGTGCACTCTCCCTGGGGTTTATGGTGTATTCTTGTGCACTTTCCCTGGGGTTTATGGTGTATCCTTGTGCACTCTCCCTGGGGGTTTATGGTGTGTTTTAGTGCACTCTCTCCGGGGGTTTATGGTGTATTCTTGTGCACTCTCCCTGGGGTTTATGGTGTGTTTTAGTGCACTCTCCCTGGGGTTTATGGTGTGTTTTTATGTACTTACCCTGGGGTTTATGGTGTATACTTGTGCACTCTCCCTGGGGTTTATGGTGTATTCTTGTAAACTCTCCCTGTGGTTTATGGTGTGTTTTAGTGCACTCTCCCCGGGGGTTTATGGTGTGTTTTAGTGCACTCTCCCTGGGGTTTATGGTGTGTTTTAGTGCACTCTCCCTGGGGTTTATGCGTTTCTCAAATACTTTGGCTACCAAAGCATGGAAATACAGTAAATACCAGGAAATAGCTAAATGTCTTTTAGGTGTTGTCAGCTTTGGAAAAATAACCTTTGATCCTTTGATTTTGTAAAAAAATTACAAAATTCAAATCTAAATTTTGAGCAGACCGTCAAAGATATTTCAAAGTGGTTTTCAGTGTCTGATTTGGGAATGTCACAAATCATTTTGGAATCAAAATGGCCATGAAACATGACAGAATTGCCTGAATGCGTTTGGTTCATTATGTCTAGTTTCACATTCGGCCTCTATGCGAATGCATTCACAATTTACATGTCAGGTTTGATACGCTTAAACATAGCCTACAGTGGAGGTGGAAAACACTATTTCGACGCTCAAAAGTAACCAAATGCAAATTAGTCCTTTTCAATTATCAATTCGGTGCATTCGTCTATTGCGTGCAATGCAAAAATAATTTGTCACATTCACATTTAATATGCTTCACAAAATGTTTTCCACTTTCCACTATTTTTAAACATTTTAAAACCAGGGCCATCTTAAAATGATTTTATTTTTCAGAAATCCTTTTAATAATACGTAAAAATGCAACAATGAGAGGTAAATTCAGAGGTCTGCTATTTTTTCAGATTATTGACATCCTTGCTTCTCATTATCTCTATTGAATCATTATAGTCCACATCTTGGTTTTCATTTGTCTGTTGGCTGAATAAATGGCTTGATTGCAAGTTAGGCAAAGTACACAGGAATTGATTTAAGGTAAGCTAATTACGCCAAGGTGAAGGAAGCTGTCCAACCTCGCTGGTAATTAGCAGACTTCATATCACACTTTTCTTCCTGGAAACATTTCAAATGAGCTCCACGCGGTATTGGGTATAGAAAGGGTAATAAGCAGGCTAGCCTGTCTGCCCCATAGTGGCAGTTACTTTTATTGCGCTTAAAATGATCGTGATACATTTATCGCCCAGCCCTACTCTCATAGGGGTTTGTGTGCTTTTGCGCACTCTCACAGGGGTTTGTTGTGTGTTTTTGCGCACTCTCACAGGGGTTTATTGTGTGTTTTTGCGCACTCTCACCGGGGTTTGTTGTGTGTTTTTGCGCACTCTCACAGGGGTTTGTTGTGTGTTTTTGCGCACTCTCACAGGGGTTTGTTGTGTGTTTTTGCGCACTCTCACAGGGGTTTGTTGTGTGTTTTTGCGCACTCTCACAGGGGTTTGTTGTGTGTTTTTGCGCACTCTCACAGGGGTTTATTGTGTGTTTTTGTACACTCTCACAGGGGTTTATTGTGTGCTTTTGCGCACTCTCACAGGGGTTTATTGTGTGTTTTTGCGCACTCCCCCAGAGGTTTATTGTGTGTTTTTGCGCACTCTCACAGGGGTTTGTTGTGTGTTTTTGCGCACTCTCTCAGGGGTTTGTTGTGTGTTTTTGCGCACTCTCTCAGGGGTTTGTTGTGTGTTTTTGCGCACTCTCACAGGGGTTTATTGTGTGTTTTTGCGCACTCCCCCAGAGGTTTATTGTGTGTTTTTGCGCACTCTCACCGGGGTTTGTTGTGTGTTTTTGCGCACTCTCACAGGGGTTTGTTGTGTGTTTTTGCGCACTCTCACAGGGGTTTGTTGTGTGTTTTTGCGCACTCTCACAGGGGTTTGTTGTGTGTTTTTGCGCACTCTCACAGGGGTTTGTTGTGTGTTTTTGCGCACTCTCACAGGGGTTTGTTGTGTGTTTTTGCGCACTCTCACAGGGGTTTGTTGTGTGTTTTTGTGCACTCTCACAGGGGTTTGTTGTGTGTTTTTGCGCACTCTCACAGGGGTTTATTGTGTGTTTTTGCGCACTCTCACAGGGGTTTATTGTGTGTTTTTGCACACTCTCATAGGGGTTTATTGTGTGCTTTTGCGCACTCTCACAGGGGTTTATTGTGTGTTTTTGCGCACTCCCCCAGAGGTTTACTGTGTGTTTTTGCGCACTCTCACAGGGGTTTGTTGTGTGTTTTTGCACACTCTCACAGGGGTTTATTGTGTGTTTTTGCGCACTCCCCCAGAGGTTTATTGTGTGTTTTTGCGCACTCTCACAGGGGTTTGTTGTGTGTTTTTGCGCACTCTCACAGAGGTTTGTTGTGTGTTTTTGTGTGCTCTCACAGGGTTTATTGTGTGTTTTTGCGCACTCTCACAGGGGTTTGTTGTGTGTTTTTGCGCACTCTCACAGGGGTTTGTTGTGTGTTTTTGCGCACTCTCACAGGGGTTTATTGTGTGTTTTTGCACACTCTCACAGGGGTTTGTTGTGTGTTTTTGCGCACTCTCACAGGGGTTTGTTGTGTGCTTTTGCGCACTCACAGGGGTTTATTGTGTGTTTTTGCGCACTCTCACAGGGGTTTATTGTGTGTTTTTGCGCACTCTCACAGGGGTTTATTGTGTGTTTTTGCACTCTCACAGGGGTTTATTGTGTGTTTTTGCACACTCTCACAGGAGTTTGTTGTGTGTTTTTGCACACTCTCACAGGGGTTTATTGTGTGCTTTTGCGCACTCTCACAGGGGTTTATTGTGTGTTTTTGCGCACTCTCACAGGGGTTTATTGTGTGTTTTTGCGCGCTGTCACTGGGGTTTGTGTGTTTTTGCGCACTCTCACAGGGGTTTATTGTGTGTTTTTGTGTGCTCTCACAGGGTTTATTGTGTGTTTTTGCGCACTCTCACAGGGGTTTGTTGTGTGTTTTTGCGCACTCTCACATGGGTTTATTGTGTGTTTTTGCGCACCCTCACAGGGGTTTATTGTGTGTTTTAGCACACTCTCACAGGGGTTTATTGTGTGTTTTTACGCACTCACAGGGGTTTTTTCTGTTTTTGCGCACTCTCACAGGGGTTTATTCTGTTTTTGCGCACTCTCACTGGGGTTTGTTGTGTGTTTTTGCGCGCTCTCACAGGGCTTTATTGTGTGTTTTTGAGCTCTCTCACAGGGGTTAATTTTGTTTTTTTGCTTCTACAGGGATCTTTGCCTTTAAGTGCTCACGGGCGGAGGAGATCTTTAACTTGCTGCAGGATCTCATGCAGTGTAACAGCATTAATGTGGTGGAGGAGCCTGTGATGATTACCCGTGGCGGACACACACCGGAGCTGGAGCTGCCCTGTACACCACAGACGCCCAACAGTATGTTACAGCCATTCACTGCACATGAACACAACATTCTGCCATCTTCTGTCTGTTTCCTAATGATCAAGACATTCCAGTAACATTGTGAGAACGCTGTAGGTCAGCTGGGTACCTAAATGCCACTCAAATGCGCATGCACACACTTACTCACACACACGTGCATATATTCACACGCACTTTAAAAGGATGTATAGTGAGTGAAGGTTTGCTGGCTTGTTGTGATTGGTGTGTTCAGGTAGTTTGGTGGAATTGTAAAAATATGAAACAAGGCCCTCCGCTCTGTCCACAGCTCCAGCCTACACAGTGCAGGGGTTCCCAAACGGGTACCCGGGGTACCCCGTCAGTGCAGACTCCTCCCACCCCTCCTCCGGCCAGCAGTCCGTGGCAGACGATCACGGCCATAGTCTCATGGGTCTGGATGAGCAGGTAGAGTGCTTTCAGTGTCGTTATTCTGTCTGAGTAATAAACATGCAGAGTTCAGTCTGACGGCTCTTAAAGTTTTATTTCTTCTGGCCTTCTTTGTCACTTTCCTAGTGTAATGTAATGTGAGCTCTGTAATTCCTTGGACAAGAACACAGGCTGAGAAATGCATTTGTCCCAAACATTGTGGAGCTCACTGGATGCATGTGTGTGCTTGTGTTTGTGTGTGCCTGTGTGTGTGCGCGAGTGTGTGTTGTGTTGCATGTCTCCATATTGGGGTGTATGTCTCCTTCTTACTCTTTTGATTGAAAATGTGCCCCCATCTCTCCCGAATTCCGTCCCGGCAGGCTCACACCTACGTGAACACGGCCAGTGTGGAGGCGGAGATTCGTGGCCGGCACTGCGTTCACTCCCTGCCTGAGGTTCGCCCCACCCCCTTTCCCGAGCCGCCCCGAGCCGTGGCTCCCAGCATGCACCGCTGCCCGCTGGAGGAGCGCGAGGACCCGGCGCAGGTCTTCCTTCAGCCGGCCTCGCAGGAGGCCAAGTTCATGCTGGGCCCCACCCCCGCCCAGCGCCGTTTCATGGAGCTGCGCGCCCTTCACTCCTCCCACGGGGGTGGGGCCTCATCCGAGCTGGACGGCCCGCACCCGTACCATCACCACCATCACCAGCCTCACCCGCCGCCACGTCCTCCCCACCCGGCCCCGGCTCCGGCGCCCTCCGAGCACCTCGCCCACCTCACGTACGAGAACGTCAGCGGCTTGCGAGGGGGCGGGCGCAGAGGTGGGCCCGGGGGGCGGGGACGGGTGTGTGCCCCGCCCATGTCGCACTCGGGCGGCTCCAGCAGCAGCAGCAGCGAAGGCCACGGCCACTCCCACCCGCACCCCCACCCGCTGCCCCCCCAGGCCTATGGGCCGTGCGAACGCGGCTGCCACCGCAAGACCGCGCTGCTGAATTACGAGAACCTGCCCTCGCTGCCCCCGGTATGGGAGTACAGGGCTCTGCACCGGGACGACGAGGAGCAGGACGACGAGGAGGACGACGACGAGGAAGAGGATGACCAGGAGGAGGACGACGAGTACGAGGAGGAGGACTACGACGAGTACGAGTTCTCCGAGGAGCCCGGCACGCCTAACGGCTACCACCAGGATCACGGTGACGACATGCGGAACTACGTCAACACCGAGCGCATGCAGCTGGGTCCCCGCCGCCCGGCCTGCCCCCCCCGACGCCAGCAGTGCTCAGCCGGAGGGAGTGGGGCCGACGGGGTCTTCAGCTTTGATTTCCACCGGGGGGCAGGGAGGGGTGGGCCTGGGGGCGGAGCATGTGAGCACGGGCACCTCCCCCAACCACGCCAGCTCAACTACATACAGGTTGACCTGGACGCCGAGTCTTCACGGCAGGACCCCGCCCAGCCCGGCCAGTTCCCGCCCTCTGGCCCGGCCGCTCGCCGCAGCGAGTTCTACGCCGTTATCGACCTAAAGAAGACTGCCGCCATGTCCAACCTGCAGAAGGCCCTGCCGCGCGACGATGGAACTTCCCGGAAAACTCGCCACAACAGCACGGACCTGCCACTCTGAAATAGAGAGAGAGAGAGAGAGAGAGAGAGAGAGAGAAGTGGGGAGGTAGAGGGCAGAGAGTGAGAGAAATATAGTGTCTCTTTGAGAAACAAAGGGTGGAAATAATTGAGGGAAAGATAGCAGAAAAGAGACAGGTAGCAACACTGCTGGGGTCCGACCGGTCTTTCCCCCTCCCTCTCTCTAACTTTTTTCTCCTGTTTGCACTGATGAGCAGTTGCCATCTTGACAGACCGGGCGAGCCAAAGGCTTCGTTTTAAAGCAGGAGACTGAAAATAGAATTCCGATAAAATTCCTCAATGTATAAAGACCTCTTGATGGTTCCGTTTAATTTTGTGGGTTTTCTCGCCACGTGTTGATCACTTTTGGCAAATGCAGTGCTCCTTGTTTGCAGTTTGATTTTTGTCTGGAACAAAGGCTGTTCCTGGGGCCCATCCATGAGTCACTGTAAATCTGTGGCTCCGCCCTCCCTCCACACATTCTGTTCACTTATAATTTTATTATTGTGTTTTTAATTTGTACTAATTACTATTGTCTCTTTTTTATATTTTTTTATTTAAAAATGGCCAAGTTTTCAAATAATTACTTTAGGCTCATTTTTATGGCAGTTTTCCAGTACAGTAGAGGCAGACCCTGATGGCATTATGTGTTTGTAGGCCTTCATGAAGATTCGTAATCCTTCATCATTCCACTCATCGTCCTTCTGTTTCTCTTCTACTCCATCTATTGCAACTAAAGCTATTGGAGATCGGCTGTCGGGGGTAATCATGAAATCAACAGGTTCATTTCCTGAGCACTTAGATATTTTAAAGGGTTGTTGACATACAGCTCT
Source organism: Gymnothorax reevesii (assembly GCA_029721435.1). Lineage (NCBI taxonomy): Eukaryota > Metazoa > Chordata > Actinopteri > Anguilliformes > Muraenidae > Gymnothorax > Gymnothorax reevesii. Next base: position 12,686,850 of record CM056585.1, on the reverse strand, counting down.
GCAAAAACAAAAAAAAATCTGAAGTATTTTCATTTCATTCCCAGAATTGTCTTATTTTGATTCCATTGTTACTTTGTGAGATTAAAGCTAGGGAAGGTCAGACAATGATTTTGACCCATTTCAAGGTTTGCCAATGAGGGGTTGGAAAATTTCTCAAACAAATTGTTAAAAGAGCTGTACACATTTCAGGATTGTACCACCTGTTCTAAACAAATGGGGGGCAGCATTCACCAGAAAGCACAGCCACCCGCCACCGCCCTCACTGTTTACATAATGCTGGCATCGTGCTGTGGAGATGGGACTGGCTATGCGAGACGACTGTTTACAGCGACTATGTGCTGCTATGGCGTGGTCAAGTTTTTCTCCCTGTCATTCAGTAGGTTACAGCCAGCATTAAGTTTTTTTTAATGCACTTTTGAAATTTTGCTACTCGGCAAAATGAAATCTCACTCATAGTTAGAAAAGAAGCTAAGTACAAACTAGCAGCTGGGCAAGAATACGCAAATTTCGACCAATATTCTGAAGACAAGAAAACACTAATGTCTTTTAATATTCATGTGTGTCGTCAGCCTGTAATTCGCATTATAGCTTTTTTTAGCTCAGCTTTTAGCAAGACCGTAGTAGCAAGAAAACAGCCTCATAGTATGACGCCATTTGGAATGTTTCGCGGTACGGACTGAGTTGTCGTTAGTTGCGCTACAGGTCGGGGCAGCGCTACTTCTGTCTCTAATGATGTGCGAGTGTTGGCCACTGTGTACGCTAAAGCTGTATTATGAGACAAAACCGCGCGGATGGGGGCCAGACTAGCTGGTTAACGCGCTAACTTCTTGACCTAACGTCAAACCCGTTCTCACTCTTCACATTTTCATAATTTTAGTACATTTTTATGTATTTGACAGAAATTCAGACCAAATATTTCAAATTTGCACCTTTTAAACTATACAGTATTTTCCCTCTTGCGCAGAAATACTCATTTCAAAACACGTCATAGGGGACAGGCAACACTATGATGTTCTCAAAAATTATGGAGGGTTTTCAGCACAAAGATACAGGCCGGTGACTAACACTACTCAGAAGCTGGAAGATTAGACTCAAAGTTTACTTTGTCAAACAAGGATGCAGCCATATTGTCTTGGTGTATAAGGAGGCGTCATGAGGTTGGTTGGATTGGTTGTCTTTCAGGAAAGGGTTGTTGATAACGCGGGTAACCTGAGGAACCACAAAGGAAAAGACGCAAGGCGTACATTTTTGTTTTGCTCCTGGGTGTGGCAATAAATTCTCCTGAATGAAAAACCAGGATGGTACATTTTCACATTTTTAATCACTTATCCATAGCTCACTACATGCTCTGAAATGGCAGAATCTCAGCGCGTCCGTAGCTTTGGTAGATGAGGACTAAACTGAGGAGAGGGTTTCTGATTCGTGTGTGCTAGAGACTCGTTAAAACAACCAGGTTAACCCTAAAGCTGCTTTATCTGTATTTGATTTTTCCATGTATAGTGTAGAATTCAGAAATGGATTTATGTTTATAACACGTAGCACTTATACGGCCATTGGCATTGTAGTGACATTCGAAGAAAGTGTGCATTACAGAGAAAGCACATTTGAAAAGGAGATTTCATGATCTTATGATGATAAAGTGTACGATCATTTTGGTACAGTTAAAAACATTACAAACCACCAATAAAAACAATTAAGTCAGCATTGCTGTGGCATAATTACTGAAGGTGCTCTTATATCTCATGTTCTCAATTGCGGCATTGATTTTTGTTTTTGTTTGTTTTGCATCGCTTCAGATTTCCTCTCGGTTTTATCATATATAACCCTCATGATGTAGCTAATGACCCAAAAACAAAGTGGCAGCGACCTCTGTGGAAATGCACTTCTGCATGCTAGTAAATATCTCTTGTTATGTAGAATCTCATCTTAAAAAATCACAGAGGCAATTATAATCACTATTCTGTTTGAAATCAGTAAGAATGAAGTTATTTCTTGTCCTTTTTAAGATGAATATTGTTTTTCTTTCAGGGAAGCAAGAGAATCTGAATTTTAAAAAAGCCCCCATGAAAATTATCTCAATATATAGTAGCATAGGATGACTTTCACATCAGGAGATTAAGATCAGTTTCAATTACCAGATAGTGAAGTGTGAATGCGGAATGGAGAGTTATCATGTATTTTCATTGAAATGGGGGTGATCTTCTGCGTGAGATTACTTCTTAATGGACAGTACAGTCCTTGATGGGCGGTGGAAATTTGTCTTTGTTCACTATGTTTAAGCGTATAGTGTCGCATACACAGGCCAGACTCCTGTGTCTTCTTCTATGTCTCTGCATTCCAGATTATGTCCTCCTCCTCAAGTTGCATTGCAGATATTCTCCACCAGATGGTGTAAATACAGTTTAATTCAGGGGCTTTAACAGTGCTCAGTGCTTCGTATTGGAGCTGTGGGCTCCCTCCAGTCTCTGATTGGATCCATTTTCATTTGAGGAGATGAGGGGAGGACACCTTTTCAAACGTGTGTGCTGACAGCCAGCCGCAGTCACCTGTGTCGCCAGCAGGAGTAATTATGGTAAATAATCCGCGATACTATTGGACGACTAAGGATCGTCTCAGCTCTCTCCACAAGTAATTATTTAATTTTGTGAATGCTGGTAACTTCCTCTTAACTCCCTTGCAAAGTGCAGTTTTAGTCCATTCGCTTCTCTTCTTTTCTGTATTCAGGGCCGAGTGTACTCCGCTCACCGTCAACCTTGTTCAAGTTACTATTATTTCAAATTCTGATGGGCTGAGTGCTTTAGGTTTTTATGTGAACAGTGCCACGGGGCCACTCCCTGTTTTTATTTCCCAGTTCAATTCTAAAGCTCATTCGATTTTGGTCCTCCTCCACCGTTGACACTTTCTCAACAGACTTGCAGGAATTTCCGTTAGCATTAGCATTTGTTAACTGCTGTAATCGTAAGCCTGCCCAGGAGCATTAGTTAGCTTTTGCTTTTTATTTTGACTTTGTTCTTCTGGGCTTTTACTACATTAATGTCCCTCTTTACAGCTCAGAAGGATTTAATGTTGCCACTGGCTGTGCTGTAGTACACTGCGTAGCCTACCGAGTGTGAATTAGTTGCCAGCACTCCTGGTATTTCATTTATCACTTGCTCTTATATGGTATTGTACGTGGCCCATAGGATGCAAAGTGGTTACTGGCTGTCCTGTAGTACAGTGGGGCCTATAGGGTGAAAAACTGTCATTTCACTGCGTAAGGAAACAACATGGGGACCGCACAGCATGTACTGAGAGGGATCCAGTGAAGGGCTTGGGGGGTGACTATTTTACAAGAATGGATTTATCCTTAAAACGACTGTTTGATTTCTCTCTAAAAAAGATATGTGCGGCCTTAGGATAGCTTACCCAAGTCAGTGCTTTTCAGTAAAGATGACGTAAGACAAGAATATTGACAATTATTCCGGGGACCTCTGTTTGATTCTTGCTCTTACTCACATTTCAGTACCTCTACAGGGATAAAGTTCTGAATGGATGATGGATGCTTGGTCAGGTCTATTTTGTGCAGAAGTGCCAAGCGTGTTTGTCCGCCAGCTGTTGTTCGAGTATGTGTAGTGTGTCGTTACTAAGTTTTGTATATGAGGGCTAGCATAAAATGCAAAAGGTAATAGTCTATTCCTGGCTGTGAGCCGACATCGTACTGAGCCAAACAGTGTTTGTGTCAAGTTTACCCCATTCCCTCGATAGCTGTTTAAATTGGTTCTCACTGAAGTGTTCGCTTGATTGGATAGGAAATAGGAAAAATATTTTCACTAATAGGAAAAATTACCCCAGGAATGACATTTGTAATTCTTTGATGTTTTTGAAATTGTTTACTCAATATATTATTATTGTTGATTGAAGCTCTAATGCATAAAACAATACTCGATGTGATTTGTGCATGTAAGTACGGCGCCAGGCTTCTTATTTTAATTATATATATTTTTATTTTGATTTTTTTTTGTTTTCCAGATGTCGTACATAAAAAACGCAGTTCACGGATCATCTTTAAATTGCAACTGTGTTGGTACCGTGACAGATGAGCGGAAAGTGAGAGCAAAAATTATACGGAGATTTGCGCTCCTGTGATACACAATTAAAAATACATGTATTTATGTACCGAAGTTCGGCAGACGCACAGCTGGGCCAGTGTGACTGGTGGTGAAGGGTGTATATGAGGCAGCCTTGCCCCCCCCTCCCCCTGCTGAACTTCAGCTACAGCCATTATTTATGTGGGTGTTAGTGCCAAATTAAGCTCAATGCAAAAAACTGACTGGTTTCCGGTTAAACTAACCTCTGACTCTCTGAATTCTTGAGGTTCATTCACCAGTTGCTGCATGCGGCACATTTTCAAGGTTTCTGATCGGCTCCTCAGTGTAGTTGTTTTTCTTACCTGGATATGGACTTCACAATAGACGCATTTAAACCTCAGTCTGGGTCACTGGTACTGCAATACTACAGAACCTTGTTATGAGCAAATTAACTTTACCGATATGTGTAAGAACCTGGGTATGGATCATTTACACTACACAGTAGTACCTCAGTATGAGCTAATTAACTCAATGAGTATATACTAGAACCTCAAGTGGGTCATTTATTGTTACGGTACATGTTGGAAACGGGATTACTTCACTTTGCGATACATTGTAGACCCTCTATGAGTAATTTGACTTTCCCAGTACCCGTTTGTTTGAAACGCTGTATGGGTCATTTAACTTGTGCCAATTAAAATATATATATTTGCGAATGTGGGATGAAAGAGTTGTTGTAGTAATATGGACAGCTGCTACTGACCTAGTTTGGTCATGAGAGAAGTAGTTTGCGATGCTCACAATACGGTCATTCCATGTGAAATCAACACGGCAACTGATACAACCTCCTGAAGCAGTGTATCTTGTCAAAATTAAATGAAAACATATTTTTGAATGGTATTTTTTCAAATCGTATGCCATGTATACATTTTTGTGAAACTAGGGAATCTGAGCGGTTTGGCACGCTGAAGGACCTTGAAATACCTGCTTGGTCATTGTGTGGTCTGGCGCTCCTTCAGTGAAGGCTGAGTGCACATAATCACAGTGACTTAAATTTTACATCCACACTCAAGCCTCTTATCAGATATAATTGTATCATAATACCTTGTGTAAAGACTTGATATGTAGTCTTGGGGGGTGGTGGGCGGGGAGAGATTTTCAGCATTTTTGGGGATGCGCCAGAGCCATCATGCTGGATTTTTTTTCCTTTGAAATGGATGTTTGCTCCATTTGGCGGCACATTCGCCGGGAATGCATCCGATCCGGCATTCGTGCCTTTGCAGTTCACTTAGCTGTAACCATGTGCCATACTGTCTGTGACCACATTGCATTGTACAGACTTGTAATTATCATGATCTGACTGTAATTGATAATGTCCATTTCGAAGACTATGGGTCGGGTTCTGCTGTCATCAAAAATTCGGTCTGGCGGTTCTATTATATGTAATGCATTAACGTTTTATTATTCATGACAAGATGTGAGCCCCCTCTGTACCTGACTGTGCCAGTTGGGCGCACAAAATCCTTTCCCAGCAGCCTTTGCAGCATACCATGTGCCAGCGTTCACTGGGTGCAGCTAGCTTCGTGCTCGGCGTCCCGTTTTCCTGACTGTGACTTTTTTTTTTATTGCCATACGTTCTTGATTCTGCATTAAGAGGATGTATATGTGAAAAGAACGACTCATTTCTGTTGAGTCGACAGGGTACCATGACTCACACAATGGTCAAGACTGGGCTTTTCATTCGTTTTTTAATTGTCCCCTGTTTAAACTGAACAGCTGTAAACTGTTTCAAGGTGAGTTTAAGATTATGCTTAGGATATGTCATTCGTGGCAGCATATTAGTCCCATTCGCTCTGCCCTTTGCTGGGGCCTTTGAGTGACTTGAGCCTTGGGCCAAGGGAGTGTTCACACTGGTACATTTTAAAGTGGGCTACTGGCTCTGGAGTAGGAATAGTGCCACTGTTTATGGGGATTAGCCTCAGAAACATGCCCAAGAATGCTGCCAGAATTTTTAACCTGAGTTCTTGGCATTGGTTTCATCAAATGCTTGTGTGAACACGGGGTAAGCTGGCTCAGGGTTGTCCTTAACTTGCTGCCAAGTATAACCCAGGCCTAACAATAATACAGTGTGGAAAGCCCTTCTCCATTGTTGGCTCTTCACAGAGGAGCGTGGAGTGTTGATGAACGGGATTGCTCATATGGACCATAAAGCATTTCAGCCAAAAGTCAAACCCGTGCTAAACAGACCCCATGTTCTAACCATTTCTTGCCTTGGCTAGCTGAAGGGGATAGAAATGTTTGTCTTAAAATTTGCACACGATAAAAAGAAACTTGATGTGTTTATATTTGCGATGTGTGTAAATACAATAATTATATAATATATGGGAAATATTCTTATGGTGTGCTTCACTTATGCTCCTGGAATTACAAAAAAAAAAAAAAATATCTACAGTACTTATCCGAAAGCAGAGATTAGTTGTGCCAAATTTCATGACATCCATTTTGGAAGATTTAAAAAAAAAAAAAAAAAAAAAACGACAAAAAAAACATTTCATGTCTGTTCACTGTGAATTTGAAGATATAGCTATATTTTCATTGTAGCATAAATATGGGTTGAAGAGTGTTTAGCATTAACACTGGATCATAGGACCAAACTCTGGTCTTCATCCCCATCTGTAGCATCATATACTGGTAACAAATATTCCCAAACATTTTTTTGGGTTAAAAGATACTGCCCTACCTCTTGGGTCTGATGAAAACCAAGTATTGGTGGCAGGAGGGTATTACCTTTTAATAAATCTGTGAAGTTTTTTGAAGAACAAGGCTTGTACAATAACACATTTATATAAGGAAATGTAATTTTTGAATTGAAGTTGAACCGAGAAAAATTAAAATTACTTCAACGACGATATTTTAATCCAAAGTGGATTTACACTAACTTTTCCCTTAGAGGAAAGTGTCAAAATGCAATGTGCATCCGTTTTAACTCTGCCCTCTTACTTCTTGTGAATGGCACATATGTACATTTTTAGTGGATGTGGAATTTTGTTTATTTCTGTATTTTTTAAAGATTGGGGATATTTGTTACATGTGCCAATGTGTAATCTTTATTTTTCTCGTTGTTTGAAAACACTCATCCCTATCTTCATGCTGCACTGTTTATTTGAAAAGACTGCTTTGCCAGGTGTATATTTTTACACTCCTACCACCCGCCTTCCCTCCTTTTTGTAGCATGTCCCACTTTATTTGTTTGCCCAAGTATTGTAAAATGGCTTCTATATCTTTTTGTAGAGAAGGCATGTTCCTGTTGGTATACAAGTGCTCCTGTAAGCTGTAAATATCTGCCTGTGTATTTGTCCCGTCTTGTTTTTTGTCAGTGTCCGTTACTTGGTCAGTGTACTAATGTGAGGAAAAAAAATGTGACTTCTTAAAGATGATGCAAATAATTTGTCCTGTATTCCTAAATTAGTGTTGACGATAGATCTGAGGGGACTCCTAATTGTGTGCCACATTTTTATTCATTAAAAAAATGTATAAAAACGTTGTTTGGAATGTAAAATGAGGGTGATGTCGGGAGCAAGACTGAGCTTATTTGGGCCTCACTCCATACGGTCATATTCTGACTACTGATTAATTTATTCTTATGATGTTGAATAAAAGCGATTACTGAACTCGTTGATCCAGCCCTTCAACCTACACTGTGTTCAACCATGAATTCTGTTCATCTCTGAGTTACAGTTCATAAGTATTTGGACACTCGCACATAGAATATGTAACGGAAGTCAAATCGCTATTTTTACTGAATACCTCCATATGGCTATTGTGGAGATTGTGTTAGAATAAATATTGATGCTTTCACAAAATACACAATGACATTTTTGATGAACAGTCATCAGGCCAAATGAAAAAATGCTTTTTGACATTCTTCAAATTACAATTTTCTGGGGTAGGTGGGAGGATTAAAATTTTTTATTTTTTTTTAAATGCATTTGAGATCCAAATAACACAACAATCCATATCATCAGTTAAAAGCTGAACAGATCATCAACTCACTTTCTTTTTGCCACCATTTAAACATTTTTTTTTTTCGCAATAAAAAAAAATCTGAGTTGACTGGGTTTTTCTTCGGCGGGCGGGAAAGGTAACCAATTTTTTTATACGGCCTTAATAATTGAATATTATGACTGAGCAGGTGCAGGGATCAGCTTGAACCTTCCAATAAGTGCAGACAACTGCATCCCCTCACTGTAATGCAGTCTTAAAACCCAGAAGAGTCAACACTTGCAGTGTATATTACCAGGATGTTACCAAAGTCCTGGATGATGTCACAGTTCTTGTGATGTAATGCCCAGCCCTAATGAGAAGATATTTTTGGCTTTGCTGGTATTAACATCCATATTGTGTGTACCATGTATGAATTTTAGCTCTCTTTGAATTGCCCAAAAATGGATCATTCCTGGGGTGCCCTTGCTTCAGAAGTCTGTGATGTGAATTTGCAGTATACAATAATGATAGTACCTACAATCAGACTATTTCTTGCAAGTTTTATCCTGCATGCTCTTATGCCTCTAGCTCTATTTGGAATGTGTCAATTTTACATGGAAGACTGAGTAATGTTATTATAACCAGAGTCTCAGTCACTTAAATCCAGTACCAGTCATGTCAGTGACGTCTTGCAAGTTGCGCGTCGATCTCTGTAAAGATTACAACATATTTGACCTTCTCGAAAAAATTCTAGGAAATTATATCATGTTATACAAGTCATAGGCATGTCAGTAAAATTGTCATTTCCTGTTGGAAAGTGCTTTCCTGGGTATTTATAGTTAGTTTCTCTTTGGAATGGATGTGGCACTTGAAGTTACTCATGGTCTGTGCAACCCACGTCTATCTCTCAACTGTCAAATGTGCGCTGAGTTTTTAAGATGAGGCAGTTAATTGAGAAATTACACAAAATGCCCCTCTCATCTTCTTCCCACTGGTGATGCTGCCCGCTTTTTGAGGACGTGGTTGGATTGTAATACGGCAGCCAATGAAATCTTCATCGCTTAGGAGCACAACCAATCAGTGTTAACAATAACAGTCTGCGTTAAAGCTCTGGCCCAATCCCAATCCCCTCACTCACAGACTCAACAACATGAAGATGTATTCGCACAAAGTCCTCAAGGGATTAGGACTGTCCCCCTGTGAAATTGTCAAGTGCTTGAGGGTTTTTTCACGGACATCTTGGGTGTATCTCAAAGCCTAGGTTGCATCTTTCGAAGGCTGCATTTTTAGGGGTCGTCACTTAATTCCATCCGCCAAAGTGACGTAACACCATTTCATCTCCATCAAACAACTTTGGTATAAGCGAGTCATCACTGGTTTCCTAATCCTAACCCTAAACCTAGCCCTAAACCTAATCCTAAAATTAATCCTGTCCCATACGCTAGCTGTCAGTTTGGCAAATGGAAGAAAGAGACGCCCCTAAAAATTCAGCCTTCAAAGGTTGCAGCCTAGGCTTTGAGATGCACCCATGGGCTGCAACCTAGTCTCCACCCTGGAGCCTGGAGCCCCGAACTCGAAGACTTTGGTGATGTCAACTGATAAGTGCTTGAGTGCCAGAGGCTGAAAAGGTTTGAAATGCTATAAATAGGAATTTGACAGTGCTTGGAGTCGTATTATGTTACCCTGACAACATCAAGGTGTGTTACAAACATATATATATATATATATATATATATATATATATATATATATATATATAGAACTCTAGATTGCTGATGATGTCATATTTACATTGCCTAAAGTGAAGCACCCGGCCACCATATTGATGCACCCAACTTCTTCATAAAAATCAATGGTTTCCTATGAGGCCAATTTCAAACAAGTCAAGCGTTAAAATGTTGAGATGTGCAGCTGCCTTTTGCAGCAATATTCATTTGAGGGGCTCTAATAAAATGTGTCATGCGTAAATTAATGTAGAAATGGAAATTTGTCACTTTAAAGGAAAAAAATTGCGTTCCCGTGCTAGCTAGCTGATTAGTCGTCCCATTGACTTGAAAAGACTGCTGACTGAAAGCAAACGCGAGCAATTGATAACGGTCACCAGCGAACTACCTTGGTATCCCTATCGTCGCGGGGACTTCATTGACTTACCGGTTAATGAAATTAACAAGGTGGCTAACTAGCTAGCTATTTGTACCTGACATTGAGCGACAGTACTTCTTACAAGTTGCTTTGTTTGTTAATACATAATTCCAAAAGACAAGGAGGGGAGAAAGGCTTGGCTGTTAGAAATCAGGAGAGAAAACTTTTCTCTACTCCCTCGATCCATGCTGTGCAGTGATTATTTTTGACAGCAGTGTTTAAGCGGGACAGGGGCAAAGATGAGGCTTAGTAAAGGAGTAGCTAGAGTTAACTAGCGCTTCCTTTTAACAAAGTTTGCATTAGCCATATGATTCAATATGAACAATTTGGTTGACGGCAAATATGCTCAACCAGGGTACAATGAAGTGAGGAAATCAGAGAGTAATTTAATAACATGTATGGACATTCATCAATGTTTCTTACAACAGTGAAAACATCCAAGCAATTATCTTATCAGAGGGTCATTAAAAGCCTCGGTCAGGTTAACTTAACTTTTATGATCGCACTTTAACGTTGACACCGAGTCACATTTTGATCTTCCCTTTAGCATGTGTGCCGCTTTCCATCCTCCAGAAAGCACATATTTAGGGAGACGAAATGTTGCACTGCACAGCAATACCAAAATAACACCTATTGAAAGAGTAAAATGTAGGTGAAAATCAATGGGAGTCTATGTGCAAATTTTACTTCTGGGTGTAAAAACAGATGCTTCACTTGAGCGTACCCTATCAGAAATTTAGTGTTCTATATATATATCTGTGGTTACAAAGCATTGTGCGTTAGGGACTTCTTATTTTAAGTTCACTTTTTTTCACGGCTAAGCAGCTGACACAGCAGACTAACTGGATGATTTGAACAATTCCCAGGCCTCTGTCATACATACAAGAGGTAATCAATGTACAGTTTTTTTTCCCCAAAACATAATTTAGCTTATTAAGCAAAAATTTTAAAAATTAAATTATTTGTCATATTAAATGTTTCATATCATCAAACAATTTTTTTATATGAGACAAAGATAGTGTGTGTAAACACAAAATGTAGCTTTTAAATAATCATTTTATTTTTTCAGGGGAAACGCATCATTCTTTTCCAAATCACCAAAAAATATGAATGTTATGCCTGCGACCCCCTTAGATTTTGCTGAAAATATTAGAGAATACCTTAAAATGCTTTACATGGAAATCCAAACTTAGAGGCCCAAGAAACCAATAGTTTTTTTAATTGGATGGTACCCCCTCCCCCCTTTTTTGGTATGACACACTTTTTCTGTTTGGGAGCATTTCTGGGGGTCCAAGAGCCCCTTATAATTACAACCCCAATTTCGAAATAGTTGGACAAAGAGCAAATTGTGACTAAAATCAAAACGCAATGACTTTCAAATCACACCAGCCAGTATTTTATTTACAACAGAACAAAGATAACTTGGTAAATGTTGAAACTGAGAAATTTTTAGAATTTTATCCACAAAATGAGCTCACTTCAAATTTTATGGCTACTACAGGTCTCAAAAAAGTTGGGACAGGGGCCTGTTCACCATGGTGTAGCATCCCTTCTGCTTTTCAGCACAGAGTGGAGGTGACTGGGCATTGAGGAGACAAGTTTCTTGAGTTTAGCCATTGGAATTTGATCCCACTCTTGTTTAATGCAGGCTTTCAGCTGCTGGAGAGTTTTGGGTCTCCATTGACAGACTTAATTTCATTATGCGCCAAATTATTTCAATCGGTAAAAGATCAGGACTGCAGGCAGGCCGGTTCAGCACACGGACTCTTCTACTACAAATGCTGTGGTAATAGCTGCGGTATGTGGTTTTACGTTGTCCTGCTGAAATACACAAGGCCTTCCCTGAAGTAGATGTTGTCTGGAGGGGAGCATATGTTGCTCTAAAACATTTATCTACTTTTCAGCATTCATGGTGCTTTTTAAAACACAAGAGTGTCCCACACCACATGCACAAATGCATGCCCAAACTATCAGAGATGCTGGCTTTTGAACTGAATGCTGATTACAGGAGGGGTGGTCTTTCTCCTCTTTAGCCCGGAGGACACAACGCCCATGATTTCCCACAAGAATGTCAAATTTGGACTCTTCTGACCACAGGTTCACTTTGCCACTTTGCTACAGTCCATTTTAAATGAGTCTTGTCCGACAGATTTCAGTTTCTCTGAATCTTTTGATGACATTATGCACTGTCGATGATGAGACCTTCAAAGCCTTTGCAATTTGATGTTGAAGAACATTGCTTTTAAAGTATTCCACAATTTTTTTTTTATGCAAGCCTTCATGGGTTGGAGAGCCTCTGGCCATCTTTACTTCTGAGAGACTCAGCATCTCTAAGACATCCCTTTTTTTACTTGACAAATGTTCTTTCAGCTGATTCTCATATATTAATTGCTTTCTCAGCCCTTTTTTGCCAGTGTCCCAACTTTTTCAAGACCTGTTGCAGCCAGGAAACCTGAAATAATCTCATTTTGAGGATAAAGATGCAAAATGTCTCAATTTCAACATTTGAAATGTTATCCGTGTTCTACTGTAAATAACATATTGGCTCATGTGATCTGAAACTCATTGCATTTTGATTTTATTCAGGATTTACACTTCTTCCCAACTATTTCGAAATTAGGGTTGCATATATACGGACCAGAAATTGAGTATGCTGGGGGATTCTGGCTCAGGGTTTTCTCAATACGACAACAGAAAGAGTATAGAGTGCACCCCGCTCCAGATAAAGCCAAATGAAAAGAACATTTTTAAAAGGGGTGTGTTCTTTCTTCCATTTATTTATTCTTTATTTCTCCCAGCCCCCATAACAAACAGCAGTTGCCCTAAGGCTCCAAAAGCATTTATTTCAGAATACGGGAAAGGGCCAACTTTTTCAAAATTGGGGTTGTCAGAAAGAGTGTCCACATTTTAATGCCAACCAGGAGTCTGAGCAAGTAAATAGTCCTCATAAAGCACCTAATGAAATTGTTACAGTTATGTTTTCACATTGTTTGAGCCAAACATGGCTAACGTTACATTATATGATCTGGCTAAATCCTACTGACTGGCCAAAAAGAAAGTAACACATTCTAATATATTGTTGGAACGCCTTGACGGCACATTTGTATTGGCTTTTTTTTTTGACAAACTAATGCATTGTTATAACATTGATCTCCAACTAGACTTGCATTTATCTTTGGCCGAGATCTCGTCCTGACGATGGAAGTATCAAACACACACACTACACTACAGCCCTAACACTTTCAATTGGTTAAGGTCAGGGTGTTGTGTTGGCCAATTCATGCGTGAAGATAGATCCACATGCTCGCCCAACCGCTCTCACAATTTGAGCTGGATGAATCTTGGCATCCTGAAATATGTCTGCGCTGTCAGGAAATTAAAAATCTATTGACAGGACAACCTGGTCATTCAATATATTCAGGTGGTCTGATGACTGAATTTCATTGCTGCACACCCTTGTGCAAATTAACAGAAACAAGCTGTGAAAAAGGTATTAAATCATAGATTTTATTTATTTATTTTTTTTGAACTGGACTTTTTTGTGAAACATATTGATTTGCCCATATTAATACATAATATGACTGCCTGGGATTTAAAGATGGGAAGACTGACACCAACTAATATGTCGCTGTATGATTTGCTGGTGCGTGCGAAGTCATGATCTTTGTGCGCTGTCTCAGTGCCACATTCATTGTGTTCGATGTCTGATTCACAACTAACTAGCCAGGAAAACAAAAGACCACAAATAACCAAGAAACGTGTTGCTTTTCTGATCGATGTAATAACTGAGCATGTGCAATTATTGCGTTGCTCACCCCAGGAATATTATGAAATTTCTCAGACAGTATGATTTTATTCTGTCCTGTTTTTAAAAAATGCAGAAATGAAGACAAAAGGGCAGTTTTTGCTTGAAAACATTCATTGTAATAATTTGAAAATTGCAGCTTGTTTCAGTCTATTTGCACAAGAGTGTCAACCTGACCTAATGAAGCAACCCCTGATTTGCATGGCGGTGGTCCCTGGATTTTCAAATGTAAATCTAATCAAGTGCTTAGATATCACCTGCCTCAGAAGTGCAAAGTACTAAGACAGAGTAGGATATGATATGCTATTGATGACAGCAGGGCTCCAGGTATAGCCTTGACACCAAGCTGCTCGATGGCAACTGGGCAACAGGAATTTTTAAAACTTGGATTAGATTTACTGTTTTCAAAATCATGGAGAGCGAATTGACTTTTCAAGTAAGTCCTTCTGGACATCATGTTCATTTTCCATGATGTGCCAACAGTTGTCCCTCAATGCAAGTTAAACTGGTGTTTTTTTTTTTCTGATAATAGAAAGCTTCCTGTTTGAAGTTGAGGCCAGCGGCTTCCTGTTATATGAAGCTGCTGATATCACTACGGCTTCGGGAGCAACACCCTATTGATTATTAACACTCAAGAAGAGTCAAAATGTTCCTGCTCATATTCACGCTCGTCATTGTCCTCACAGGTAATAAGTACTTTAAAATTTGTTTGCTTTCTTCTCACATGGTTTCACATTTATTAAATGGACTCTAGCCGCAGGAGCTGTTGAGGTTGATATCAACAGAAATATCAGAAACTGCTCATGTAAAAGTAACCCTAGACCAGAGTTATTTTTGGAAATTATATTGATTACTCTGAGCTGCCAGCAGCACATTTTGATTTTATCATTAATTAAAATGTGTTATGCTTTTTATAAAAGATTATAATTTTATTGGATATTGAAATTCAGTACTGTGCAAAGTCTTAAGCTGCCAACAGTTTTGTTAAATTTCAATTTGGTCTTTGATGTACTTATTTTGTTTTCCATGTCCTTCCATAGAAAGAAAGCAATTCTGAGATACGAAATTTTATATTTCATAAACTTGATACAGATCATTTCGTCTTGGAAAGAGCTTGGAACAAACCAACATCAAACAGTCTTATAAAACTAGAAGACCACAATGCATTGTGCCTAACTTTTTAATAGTAACACTAAATATTAATTTGAATTTGTTTTCAAAGGCTCTATTTTGTACATCTTCAATATTAGTAAAATGTTAATTTAATTATTTTTGGAAGTATATTCACCTCTCAGAATTATTTAAAACATACACATTTTCACGCTCCACTTGTATTCTGTTCAATTGATCTTGCTTCACTTCCTTTGTCATTCTTCCATGGGCATCTGACCAGTTCTTTCTGCAGCAGCTGAATTGAGTCAGCCTTGTATGCAACTAATTTTCAAAAGTTAAAAAAGGTTTGTACTTCAAGCAAATATTGAGCTTTTGTATCTCATGCTCTTGTTTCTTTCTGAAATGATACCGGAATGAATTACACATGCTGAAGTGAATAATGTTGATTATCCTTTTGTAAAATATGATGCTCATCAAGGTCTGTTAACAGACAGCTCTTGTTGTCGTTGCGTTGGCCTCTGTTGTTTGGATTATCGGCAGCATCGAGGAAGTAGCTCAGAAAAAACAGACATGTGGCTCAGTCGTAGTTTGCTGTCCAATCACTGTTGCAATTTTGCCTGGAGAAAAGAGATCATATGCAGTATTTATAAGATACATTCATTTGATAAGGTTGAGAGGGCGTTACATGACTGAAATTAAGTACTGACCAGGGCAACCTCTAATGAGACCTAACAACAATAAAAATGCAATCTTCAGTAGAAATGCGCAATGCGCAGTAGAAAGTCGTCTGATCCACTGTCTTGCGGAAGATTGCCACATGCTGTGTACTCTAACGTAAATACACGTCATATTGCATAAATTGCTTTTTTCCAACATGCTTGAAAACCTTTAGGGTGCCGGTTTTCATCTGCAAAATTAGGCATTACCCTCAATTTAATGCCATCATTGGCAGGCTTACGCAGCATTCCGAAAAAGCTTATCAACTTGTTTGCAGTAAGCTTACGAAAGATTACGTGTATGTGAGGCACAGTGGATCTGCCCTATTAGACTTTCCAGATGTGGAAGTGGAAACCCAGCAAGGTGAAAATACTAGCACCTCCTGCTGGAAACCCCATGTAGGCAGATGGTAGACCAGAGAAGTTGACCTTGTATGGTTGTTTTGGGATAATTCGCTGCTGATCTCCTCGCCTTTGGCTTTTCATGTTTGCCAGTGGAAGGGCAGGGAGGTCCCAGAATAGTGCCATATCGCCAAATATAAATTACTGTACATTGAAATCAAACTTTTCTTTGACTTAAGTGGTCATGACTGAAATGCTAATGTGACCGGGCATGTAGCCCTCAGGTCACCTCAAGCCAATGTCATAAAGGCCTGCTGCAGCTCTTGTCTCAGTGCAGCTCTTTTGTTCCACAGATTTGGGTCAGTCGCACCTGCACCATACCCTAACCTGCCCCCACGAGGCGAGCCAGCGAACTCAGCACAAGGTGTGGTGCAAGAAGAGCACGGACAACTGCTGCAAAGGATTTTCCTTCGCCAGCTCATCGCAAGAGCTGGAGAACGGGGCTCTGCAGGTGAAGCAGAGCAATGAATCCTTCACCATCACCGCCCGCCAACTGCCTTTTGGGGAGGGGGTCTACTGGTGTGGTCTCCTGCATCCGGACAGCACCATCACCAAACTCGCCGAGGCCCGCTTCTATGAATGTGAGTGTCTGCAGAAATTGTAGCATGAAGTTGTGTGCATACTTATAAGCACAGTAGCTTTCAAATAGCATTTATCCCGTGTGCGGTGGATTGGGACAAACACGAGCCATATCAAGACTTAAGCATGACTGTTTCATATTTCTGTGTGGTGAGCTCTGACAGAATGAGGTGCTCTGATCAGCACTCACGAATGGGTCGAGCATTTTATAACTATGTTGTGTTGCAGGCCCAGTAATTAGATTTCTGTTGTAAAGTATTACATATTACATTCAGCAGAGTATTCCAGTTTAATCGATCCTCTTTGTTTACCCTGTGATTGGTAAACTGCCCCATATTAGCTCAAATCTCCCCTGTAACCATTGTCTCACATCGCATTAAAAGACTACCAATCGTGTGCAAAGTACATGACAACAGGTTAAAATTTTTGAGGTGGTGCGGAATGCTGAATATACACAGACTTGGTTTTCAGATTACCCCCCTCAACACATCCAGTACAACGTCTAAGCCGACACCGGCTGTTTTTGAGGCTTCTTCAGATCCTGCCCAAGTCAAGTACAACCTCAATTCCAGAGGAATTAGGACAATGTGCGAAATTTGAATAAAACAGCAATCATTAATTTGCAAATATTCCTTTTAACCCGTATTCAGTTTGAAAATGTACTAAGATTTAATTAATTAATAATGTTTAAACTTATCAACAATTGATTTTTGAAAATAATGGATAATTTTTAAAATATGATGACAACAGCAAGTTCCACCAAAGTTGGGACAAGAGCATGTTCACCACTGTGCAGCATCACTTCTCCTTTCAATAAAACTCAGTTGTCTTTTTGGAACTGAGAATGCTATTTGTTGAATGAATGCATGAATGAACGAACATTGTATTCATATGGCTCTTTCTTGTAGACACTCATACCGCGTTATAATCATATAGGGTAATCTCATCTCACCACCACCAATATGTAGCACCCAGTGAGTGATGCGACAGCAGCCGTTCTGCACCAGAACGCTCACCACACGTCAGAGAGAGGACAAATTACATGGGCAATTAAATCAGGGAATGATTACATGGCAATTTGAATGAGCTAGGTTGGTAATTTAGCCCGGACACAGAGGAACCCCTGGTTGGAGTTTGGAAAGAACTATTTGCTCCCATTGTTGTCTGATATAGACCTTCAAATGATGAATAGCTCAGGGTGTAATTGTATTTTGCGCTTCATAATTTGCAACACGTTTTAAATAGGAGACAGCCTGGCTGCAGGCAGACCAGTCTAGCGCCCACACTGTGACTATGAAGCCACTCTGTGATAATTTATGCAGGGTGTGGCTTGCCATTATCCTGCTGGAACAAGAAGGATGTCCTGAGGAGACATGTCAGGAAGACAACATAACTTAATTGAAAATACAGTATGCAGCTACCCTTCTGCCCATTCTGAGAGCACCACTTCCACTGAGCACCCCAGACCATGACTTCCACAGGCTTTTGAGCACGTCACTGATACCAGTTGGGATAGTCCTCCTCCTCTTTGACCCCGAGACAAATGGCATCTATTATTTCTGAAAATGATTCGAAAAATGGCCTTGTCAGGCCACAGCACTCCTCCCCACTTCATGTTAGTCCATTTCAGATGAGCTTGAGCCCAGGGAATTGGGCAGTGCTTTATGATGGTGCAGCCATATGGCTTCCTCATTGCATTTTGAAGTCTTAATTTGAAGTTGATGATGCCACGAGAAACTATGTTTGCTGATATGGGATCCTAAAGCGTGTACGAGCTCATGTGGTTGTGACTGTTAAAGAAACATTTCAGTTCCTAATGTAGTGCCATCTATGGGCTTGAAGGTTATGCACATCTAATATTGAAATTGGATTGTCTTTTACATACAGAGATTGCTTCGCTTTCTCTGGATTCTCTGTGTCTTTCATGGACAATATATTACACTGAATTTATTCAGTGGATTGTCAATGGTGAAATCCCAAAATTCTGTGCAGTTCATAAATGTTGATCAATGTTTTTTAGATTGTTTTGAAATGTATTCATGTGGTTTTCTGCAAAGCAGCATACCATCTTGGTAGCGAAACCATTTTGCTGATAAACAACCATGCCTTTTGTGACTGCATATTTTATAGGTTATTTTTATTCTTGCGGAAATTAGGTCACTGTTTATCTTAATGGTTTTAAAATGCCCCAGCCATAGTACTCTTGCTTAAACTTCATCTGAATTGCACCCCCCCAACCTCAACTTCCCCTACAGATTCTACCATGAATCATGCCTGGAGCATCATTCGCTGGGTCCTAATGCCCTGTCTGCCTTTGAGCATCATCTTCGCACACTTCTACACCAGCCGTGAGTTCTTACCAATGTGTCCTTGCTAGCAGTTAATTCGACCTGTTCCTCTATATTTCAGACCCACTCTAATTCTCTTTGAGCCTACAATGATGGACCTCTGTCATAATTTTCAGTGCAGTGTCATTTTCTAAAAGGATCTTAATTGGCCAATGCTACAATTTTGTATACATTACACAAAGATTTATTCTATGCTTTAAGCTGACTAAATACAGTATTCAGTAAGTATTGGACAGTGACAGACTTTTCATCAGTAATTAATTTTCAGATTAGAAATAAAGCAATCCACATGAGCAAGAATTATAGATCTTCAGCTTTAAGGGTTGTGCCAAAACAGCTCTATGATCCTTGTCGATATTATCATTTTTTCTGATAGGCCCCGATCTTCTCATTCAAAAAAGCAGTCGGACAAGTCAGCATAATTATAAATCAAATGTAAATTTTTACGCTTGTTTACACATCCTTTACAGTCAACGACTGCCCAAAGTCTGGAACCAATGGACATCAGAAAGGTTTCTTACCTGGTAATTCTCTGCCAGGCCTTCACTGCAGGCATCTCCAGATCGTGCGTGTACCAGGGCGTTTTACCTTCTGTTTTGCCCTCAGGAAGTTAAATGCATGCTCCATCGGATTCAGGTCAGGTCATAGACTTGGCCATTGTAGAACATTCTACAGCTTTTCATTCAAAAAAATTTGCTTTCTCAGCATGTTTCCACTCGTTGTCCATCTTGCCATCCAATGAGTTTGAGCTGAGAAAAAAGCCCTATACAATTCAGAGTCAATCCTGATGCTTTTGGCAACAGTTCAATAAACAAGACATACAAGGAGACCAGTTCCACCCTACATGCCCACACATAACCATGCTTCGCTGGTGAGGTGGTATATAGTAGACCCAGAAAAGCTCTTTCGCTTTTTCATACTTTTCTCTTTTTGTCATTATGGTACTAGTTGATCTGCATTGCTGTGAAAAAAGTATTTGTCCCCTCTGCATTATCTTCTCTTTTTTTCTGTTTTCTTCACGCGTAAATGTTTGAGATCATCAAAATAATGCTATTATTGGACAAGATAACCACAAAAAAACTGAAAATACAGTTTTAATATGATGATTTCAATTATTAAAGGAAAAAAGCTGGCCTATGTTTCCTTGGACACGCCTAGGTATGATTACTGCCCTCCTTGTTGAATCTAACATCACTCAAATAAAACGTCTGGAAGTTTGAAGCGAGCAAAATGCAATACATGATACCACAATCTGAAGGACTTCAAGAGCATATGAGGAGCAAGTTGTTGGCATTCATCAGTTTTGAAAGAGTCACATACGTAGCCATTTCTATGGCTCTGGGACTCCAGCCAACCAAAGTGAGAGCCATCATTGAGCTGTCTAACCATTTACCTGGTCAACCGCCACCATGAATGCGTGGGTACCCCAGGCATTTTTTACAATGTGACCATTTTCAGAGGCCCATAACTTTTTTATTGAAGGCTTATTTTGTGTTATATTGCTTTTGTCTATAGCTTTTTTTACCTAAATATTGCATATTGATTTGATATTTGGGCCTAAGTATAAAGCTGACCACACAGTGAGCCTAAATACGAAAAAAAATTCAGTCCAACCAAAAACCCCTTTTCAAATGCTCATAGATCCCAAATAGTTCATCAATTCAGTGCAATTTCGATGCCAAATTCTGAAACCCTTGGCAAAAATTTACATTATATCAATTTTCAGCTTTTTATCTTATTTAAAAAAAGATTTCATAGTCTTTGAAAAACACTCACAAGCCAATGTCATTATTCGTGAGTGCCAGTTGAAGACCACAAAGGAAAAATGATCAGAGTCCAAATATTGCATTTATATATTTTAGATATTATATATTATAATAATATTTAATGATATTATATTTTTTTATAAAATTGTATATATTTTATATTTTTTGCAGATTTTTTCAGTGCTTTTTTTCTAATGACAGCTCTTTGGACTTAATATTGATTTGACTTCATAGTATAAACAACAACAGATTCCAAATGCAAATGGTGCATTTGAAATTGGCTCTAGACGAGTTATTTGCTTACAAGTAAGTGAAATAATAAAGGGATAACATGCATTTGGTCATGGATCATCGATGCTGCCAGTTGTCTTTTTGACAATTGCTTTTAATTGTATATAAAAGGGGGACCAAAAGCATCTCCTACACTGTTCACCTGATTACGATTTAAACACATCAATATTGATGCTGAAAGCATTACCTTTGAGCCCATTTTCACAACTTAATTTATTCACAATTCATGACTCAACTCCAAAATGCAGTGGGCAGCTAAAATAGCTCTATCTTTGTCAATGTCCAAATATTTCTAGACCTGATTGTATGAAGGATCAATATATAACTTGTAACTTTTCATTGTTTTCTTTCAACAAACAGGAAAGACACACAAACAAGTAAGTCCTTTTTACTTAAGTTTATATCTAAAATTGCAGTTTGGTCACTCTCTTTTAGAAGAGTTGTTGCCACCCTGTTAAGAAAAGAGACAGGAATGAATAAATGAATAAATAAATTATTAAACCATGTGAATTTCAGCCTCAATTCCACAAAAATTGAACAGTACATCAAAGGTTTATGAAAACGGAATGAAGTGAATTGTAAATTATCCACTTCCTCTATTTAGTTGAAAACACCGCAAAGAAAAAGTATTTCACCAGATCAACTGTTTTGACTTATGTAAATAGTCTGATGGCAAATTCTGATGGTGATGCCTGCAACATGCTCCAAAACTACTGAGAAAGAGGAATGATAAAACTGGAAATTTTTAGGAACATTCTGCTGGTTATTAAGTGAATAGGTGACAGGTGATTTTAATTATAATTAGGCATAAATTGAGTAGTCGCAAAAGGCACAGTCATTCACCAGCCAGATGGCTAAACGCTCACCACTTTGCAGAAGCTGCGTGAAAAAATTGTCAAAAGAATTTAGGAATTTTACCGTCACTATCCATAATATGGTGAAAAAATGTCCAACAATCCTGAAGAAACCGAGCTATCTCTTCACGTAGAAGACAATAACTGATACCAAAATTGGACGCTTGTGGCTTTCAAGCCTTCAGATGGCACTGCATAAAGAACCAAAATGCTTCTGCAACAGGCACAACCACGTGAGCACGTAAATACCTCAAAAGACTTGTGTCAGTGAACAGAGTTTGCTGTGGCAACAAATGCATCATAAAACTTCACCATACAAAGTGGAAGCTGCATGTCAACACCATTCAGAAGCACTGCTGACTTCACTGGGCTTGAGCTCATCTGAAATGGACTGACTGGTAAGCAGAGAGGAATGCAGTGGTCTGATGAGTCCATCTTACAAACTTTTGGACGTTGTGTTCTCAGGGCGGAAGAGAAAGACAATCCCAACTGTGAACAGCGACATGTTCAAAAGCCAGAAACTGTCATGCTCTTGAGTGCAGTAGCGCACTTGGCATGGAAAATGTGCGCACTTGCAAAAAAAAAAAAAAAAAAATCGATGCAGAGTGGTAAGCGTGCATTTTGTTACAAAATAGGTGCACTCCAAACATTGTCTTTTTCAGAAACACCCATTCTTGTCCTAATAGGATAAGGCAACAACACGCTGCATGTATTGCAACAGTGAGGATTTGCAGTTACAGAGATCTGGTACCAGGACCGGAGTGGGACACACTCGCGCGTCTTCCAGTACTCTTTAAATTCCATTTTTTTTTTGGTGTCCCCCTTTGCGTAGCCTTGCCTATGCACTACATACACTTCATATCAACTTCTTGGATATCGCCACTGGATATGACTGGACAACAGCCCTCGCGGCCCCAATCCCGACCGGCTCATCTGGAATTGTCCAGATCCTCCAGATTAGCCACTCTGGGCCTGGCTGGTACTGTCTGCAGCTCCAGCCTGTCTCCCATCTAAAACATAACTGATTATAAAGCAGAAGCTACGACAATAGAGACACGAGCCTGTTGACCAGTGTCAGGCAAGAATGGAGACAAATTCTGCTTTGAAAACTCAATCAGTTAGTGTCCTCAATTCCAAAATGACCACTGAGTGTTATTAAACAGTGAGGTGATGTTCCACAGTGGTGAACATGCTGTTATGGACCAGACCAGGAATCGAGCATGAAGTCAGGCGTGCAATCAAACATGTAGTTTACTGACAGCAATATGGTGCAGATCGGGGATAGAGCCCCTGATGATGAGGAGGGGGCGGAACCCCAGACTAAGAAAGCACAGTTCAGCACAGATGTAACAGGCAAGGCTGGGCTGACAATCGGCAGCCAGTGTCTTCCGTAATGCTGTCAGAACTGTTCCAGAAGATGAGCAGGTTGCTTTAGAAGAATGCAGTCCCAGTCCTGGACCCTTATTAGTAATGGAAGCAAGTTTCAAACAAATTGAACGAGGAGAACAAACTTGGAGGGGTTAACTTGAACTCGGTTCCAATCCTTAATCCTGATTAGGATTGAAAGCTTGTTCAAATGAACAAAATGACTATAAAGACTGAGAGAAAATGCTGTTGCTAATGCACTAGTCATTCCAGATGAAGACAAAAAACTTTTTCTAATAATATTCACAGGGATCTCAGTACAAATGCGACTTGCACATAAAGCACAGGGCTCAACCCATTTTTGAAGAATACAAATAAAGCCAATTTTACATGTTATGCATGACATATACCCAATTTTAGGCTTTATGACTCAGTATTTGTGTCACAGAGACTGTGGAAAATTATTCCAGTGAAGCAAAACATTTGAAAATTCAATTGCAGAATTATTTAGTAATTCAATTTCGGAATTTGTGGACGCGGGCAAAAAGGGTAAATATCTGTCAAACGGTCATTTGGAAACAAACGTGTCACGAGAGCCAGGAGGGAGAGACACAAAAGACACGAACCAATCACACGACACATACACCAACAGACACGCAAGTTTCTGAATTGCGAAGCGACAAATGAGGAAATCACATCAGGGTTGTGACACATGCACCTGTCCCTCCTTCATTGGCACATGTTGCAGACGTCACATTTTAAAATTGATATTTTTTTCAGAAGACAGTTGATGGATGAAATTTGAAGAGTTTAAAGTTGATGAGTTCAAAAAATTACATATTTTACCTTTGTACTTTTTTGAATCGATGACAGGATAAAAGAGATTTTTTTGCAAAATACTGCTCGCTGTTTTGATTTACATTTTTACCTTCTGAAGTTAAAAATGTACTTTTAGATTCTGGAACTGAGCTGGTACAATTACAAGTACAAAGAGGATTGATTGCATTGTGACGGTTGTGACCAAAGCGCAAAACCTCCTGCTGAATTATGCCAAATAATGGCAGTTTAGAATGTCCATCTCGATGACTAAAGCACAAAACCTCTTCTCTGCAGAATTTCTCTGATTGGCAGATTTCACTTTGGACAATGAGAACAAGGAAGGCTGCTCATCCAATGTGAAATCCGTCAATCAGAAAAATTCTGCAGAGAAGAGGTTTTGTGCTTTTGTCATCGAGATGGACATTCTAAAATGCCATTATTTGACAAATAATACAATTATGGCTTTGATTGCAAGGGCACTCATAAAAGCTATTGTTTGATTGGTTGTTGTTGGGGTGGTGGGGGTGAGGGGGTGTTATTCTTACTAGCTAGGGTTAAATTGGTTTAGACTGAGAGAGCATTCTTAAAGGTAGGAGTTTGATTGGTTGTGGAATGATTAAGAGTGGGAGGACATGCTTGCAGGCTTTATTGGTTGTATAATGACTTGGAGTGGGAGGGTATGCTTGCTGGCTCAGGTTTGATTGGTTATGATTTGGTTTTGAGTGGGAAGGCTTTCTTACAGACCAGTGTATGAATGGTTGTATAATGTCATAAGGTAAAGCAAAGCTGTAAAGGGGAATTCATAACAGCTTAGCAAGACAACTGCACCAATAAGAGAATCTGAATGCACTTAACACTAGGTAATGTGATCATGCGTCTCTTGCCCGTCATGTTTGTTTGTTTTCGGGATTGGACAGATGGATGGCCGTTGCTCTAAATGTTGTTACCTCACAGTATTGCGGGCCGGCTCCTTTCTTTTCATAAAGGATGGTCCAGTGGGCCCTATGCCAAAGGTGATAAGTTAGGAAGCACTGAAGCACCTTCCATTTACCATTAGGGAATTCAAACACACTCATCATTGCTGCCATGCAAATAATTCTGGGTCATTATCTAGGCGATAGAAACTTTCCAAAGGAAAATAGACTTTTCGAATCCAGCCATAGTGTGGGAGAACATCCCCCGACTCTGCTGCTGCGATAAAAATGTGCTGTGGCTATTGCAGTTGGCCGTTTATGGAAGAACAAGTACTTCAATGACAAACAGCAAAATGGCAGGAGAAATATTATGCGACAGGGTGAGGTATATTGTTGCAAATTGGTAAAAACTGAGCTGTGCATGCATTGGGAAGGCCTGTAAGTCTGCAAATGCTAACCACCTTTGCTTCCTGTGGTAGCTGAACAGAAACAGTACATGTGATTCAATGTCTTTTTTTTAGGAGGAAAGCCAGAATGCTGTCATCTCTACAGAGGTCATTGAAAACCACAGACGGGGGGCGGAGGACAGAATGCATCAGATTAATAAAAATGATGGCAGAGGACAAGTTGGGAAGATGTAGAATGAGACAATGAGCAAAAGTGGAATTTATGGGACTATCTAAGACATATATTTTTTGGTCACAACAGAAATGCAACAGTAATGACTGTAACAATAGGAAACAACTATGTTTTTTTAATAAAAAAAGCCTGTATTACTTTATTGCAATAAAAAAATATGAAACAGCATATGGTCTCAAAAATGAATGAATGATTTTTTTTATTATTTATTTGTCATTAAGATGTGAAATACGGAAAATAGTGGCAGTGAATCGGTCATTACCTTTAAGCCCCAGTTTCATGACTGGCCTTGCCTTTTGAGATTTTGTGGTGGACATATTCATTGCAAACTATACTCACTCGTTACAATGATGGGATCAATACACTTGACAAACATTTCAAAAAATGTGCTAGCATAAGGTCATCCAGGAAGGTTACATGATTTGACTGGAAGGCAACTTGAGCATCCGGAGGAAGCTCAAGCAATTCAGGGGGAGGATACAGCTTCAACTCAGGAAGCCTTCCACTGGTTTCATAGGAGAGTAGACAAGGGTATGATAGGTTACTGTTTAAGGTCAATGATAACTCCTCCTTACTTTCTCGACAGGAGATACAGAGCCATGTCCAAAACAACTTTCTGCCCAACAGTTACATCAGATCATTTCCTTTATAAAGCCCTTTTCTGCTGCTCAAAATAACTGAACAGTGATGAAGGCGAAACTCGCCGCCGCCTACCTAAACACCCACCATGGTGACGCGCGGCAGCCATTTTGTGCAAAAGTGCTCATCACGAAACAGCTGTAATGGAGAAGGAGAGCACTTGTTTTTAATCGATTTAAATCAGGGGATTATTTGGTGGAGGATACAATGAAATTTTCTCAATATGTAATGAAATTAGAATTGTACAACAGGCATCTCTGGGATTTTGCTCAGTATATGGTAAAACGAGCATGACAGGAAGTAAAGTACTATTTTGGTTCAGATGAATATGACACATAGTTTCACTTGTAAAAACTAGCACAGTCATTACCTAATGTTCAGAACCATGAAGCGAGCTCATGCTATTTTCTGACCATGCTTTGTTTTGCATGCTTTCGTCTCACAACTCTTATGAAGCATGTTTACAAAATAGAATAGAAAATATGTGTTGCCTACCTTGTTGAGTTCTTGTTTATCAGAAACACTCGCACTGAACAGTGTGTGGTGGTATGTGCATGTTTTCTTGTTTTTCTGTTCTGTTTTCTCTCTGATAGGTGGATGATTGGCAGACACTTCATATTTCAGTAGATAAAACATGCCACCCTAAATTGCACTGCAGTAAATACTTTAGTAAGAGTGCTGTCTCACGTCTTCGATAGATATTCTATGTAAGAATTATACTGTCCTTTGCGAAGCCAGTTAAATAGGCAAGAGGGCAGCATGCAGGGGAACTTCAGGGGAAATAGAACCACGTCTTTTTCAGAGTGTGATATATAGTCTCATGAACCCTGATACCTGCTTAACCCATCCCTGCATATAGTACTGTTTAATTTTGTTTTTATAATTATTATTGAATTTGAATATCAAAAGTGTAGGACAAACTGCTTCTTTATTACATCACACAGTCAGGTGCAGAATAATTGGTACTGCTGAGAACAATAAAACAATAAAGGCTGTATAAAATCAGCAAAACAATAAAATAATAAACCAACAAGGAAAAATTATATATTTTTATTTTTATACATTTAAAGAAACACAGCTTTGTCTTCAAGACGTTTAGTTGCCTGAAAGGTGTAAATCCATATTCTGCTGGGGGAGTTACACATAAAACCCTCAGAGCAACAGAAAGCAGAAGCAGCTTAGTTTTCCTACTGTAAATAGAAATGGGAAGTAGGCGGTCTTTGTTTCTGGGAAAATAATTTCTCAGCATTTTTTAAACTGCTAAAATGGAAATAAAAAACTTTGATAAATATAATTGCAAACAGATACCAGGCGGGGAAGTCAAAGGAGTAAAGAGCAAATGTTTTCATTTTATGAATTTCTGCAAAAATATACCAGTCAGTTGGAGATATTCCAGAATGCTGTTTACACAACTCACTTCACAGAAACAAACAGAAGCCAGAATCTTGAAAAGTGATTAAAAAAAAATTAAGCCATTGATACAGTCCCTTTTTACTTATTTTTTCCCCAAATATGATGGTTATACATAATTAAATATTTATTGACAGCATACATAACTCATTAAAAACACAATAACAAAATAGCTTTTACTGAAATACAACAATTCCATGATATATTATTGCTTTATCTTTTGCTCGGGAAAATTAAATTTACGGCTTGCATTAACCAGTTGGTTCAACAGTTTCACCGAAAAAAAAAAGGTGAGTACCATCAAAATTGTTTGAGTTAGCACAATGATATCCATTTATCTCTCTGCCAAATTGTCAAACTATTTCTTTATTTTTTTGAATGCAGGATGCTGCATCGGAACCACATTAGCTTGAAGCTGAGGAATTAAGACCAGATTAAAAAAAAACTTCACTGATCTGTTTTTTGTGCAGACAGCTTACGCACGAGATCAATTTTTCATAAAACAATCATGATGTGATTAATATCATTATACAAATGATTATATAGCTACACCGTTATTCTATAAATCAAAAGAATATGGACAAATTGAAAGTTCTTGTTTCAGTGTTAATAGGATATAACAATTCCCTCACAAAACCATAACCAGAGTACTACAATTCCATCACATCGTGTAAGAATCAGACTATAAAACCTCTACCATGGCTAAATTTGAAGCTTTTATCTAAGAGCTAAAAGTGGGTGTAACTCACTCATGCTACAGTGTAATGACATGGACAAAAGTGCTATCATAGTGTAATAACCAGGATGTAACACTTTTATCACACTGTAAAATCCAGGTTGTCTATGACGGCATAATGACCGATATCTCACAATACTATTGAATTCTGATGTGAAATACACCAATAATGTCAGAAAGCTGTGCCGTTGCACCAAATTTCCAAATACGTATTCCATGACTTCGGAGTAGCTGTAGCGGTAGAGAACGAAGGTTTCTCTACTTGTAGCCCAGTCCAGATCGGCTGATGTGGCAGAACAAGGTCATTGAGAAGCACATACCCAAAACCTGTCCACAAAACCACAGAGAGATTCAGTATTAGAGCAGATGCCCAGAGACTCACTTTTATTGCAGAACCACAGTCCCACAGAGAGATTTGGATTTATTGTTGTGAATTACGAAATGAACCAGTAGCGAAAACCAGATGAATGAAAATAGGAGGCTTTATTTCTGAAGGGGGAAACCCCCCAACAGAGCTGGCAACAGTAAAATGTCCGCAATCCAAAATCAAAGTCCAATGGGCGTAATCCAGAGTCAAAACCAGGGCACCAATCACAAAATCCGTAGTCAGGCAAAAAGAGGTCGATAAACAAGAATGCGGTACAATATAGGGAATAAGCAAAGCTCGTAGTCTGGCGGTCCAGTCAGAAAGATAAATCACTATGAATCGAGGCGGAAAACAAACGTGGCACAGGAAACTAGGGAGAACGATCTGACAAAGGAAGTGCATGAACAGACATCTTAAATACACATCCGGGGTGAACACATGACCAGGGAGAAGCAGGTGCAATCAATGATACAATAATCAGGAGTGACAAATGAGGAATAATCTAATTACATGAATCTGGCAAAAGCCAAAACACAGACAGGGATCACAAGACAAACCTATGTACAAAACAACAGCTCCGGGCAAGGAGTACTAAAGTGTATAGATTAAAGAAAAGGAAAGCATAAAGTATTAGTGGAGATCCACTGAAAACTGCAGCAGAGATAATTAGGGATAGGCAAGGAGGTGGAGACTAGAATTGGGCGACTGCTGAGAGATCGTTAGTCAATTAGTATGTGCAGCTATACAATCCCGAGTGCATCTTAGTAAGTTAGTAAAAATATACAATGTTAATATGGGTAAGTAATTAAGCGAAAACAACAAACTGTTAGTATGGGTTAGTAGACAGCAAAAGAGAGAGGAAGGAAGCACAGGAGATAATGAAAGAAGGTTGAAACCCAGAAACCAGTAAATCACCCAAATGAGTGGCAAGCAAGACTAGGGACCGTGGGCAAAGACCTACATAAGACAAGACTGGGTAGACGAAGTGCAAAGCAAGGCATGGCAAAAAGCAGGAAATCTAAAATTACCAAAACACAATACCAAGAATGGTCAGAATAGAGCAGATGTCACTAAACACGAAAATCAATAAGCATGGCTAGGCCAGGTATAGAACTTAAACAAGGCATGGGCAGAACACAGAATCCCAACATTTATAACAGATCCACAGAGAGATGTGGATTTATAACAGATGCACAGACCTACAGAGAGATTTGGATTTATAGTAGATCCACAGACCCACAGAGAGATGAGGATTTATAGCAGAACCACAGAACGACAGTGTGACGTAGCATTCAGGAACCACACGCAAGAGATGGAAATCCAAATAACGTATGCCTTTTATGAAGTCCAAGTCAAAGCCAAAAAACACAAGAATTGTGTTTTTATTGCCACAATACGAAATCCAAAAACATGTTTGACTAGACAGGCAGTGTTCAGAACCAGGAAGACAGATGAGGAAAGGTACAAAAACGATAGGCAAAAAGTCGTAGTCTATGAACTAAGCCAAGGGTCATACACAGGGCATCCAAATGCAAAAATCGTGGTCATAAAAAAATGGGTCAAAATCCAAAAAGACAAAACAATACAAGAAGGGCAATGGGAAGAATCAAAGTCAGACAAACCAGGAGAAGAAAAACAATACTCAATGGCATACACGGCACTCTGCACAAAGAAATATTGATCAACGTTGTGACAAAGTCAGAACTGCAGTGAGGACTCTTAAATAGACAGGAGGGAAGTCACACGCTACGCAGGGAACAGGTGAGCTGGATCAGACTAATTACAACGGGAGAATCACATGATGGAAACCCTAACCACGAAAATTGGCGAAAGCCAAGACATGGACGAGCATCACACAGACAGCCTATGACATTTAAACAACTCCAGTCAGGGAGTGCAAAGTGCACAGATAATGAGTGCAGGAAAGTAGTTAAGCACGTGCGAGAGGTCTTGCAGAAACGCAGGTGGAGACAGGTAAAGCTGCGTAAGAGGCAGAGAATAGAACAGGGCTATTGCTGAGAGGGAATTAGTATTGATTAGTAGCAGTGCAACTTTTCAGATTTAACTAGAGTGCTCATTAGTAAGTTAGTAATTTATGTACATGGATTAGTTGTGTTAGTAGACTATGATACAAAATACAAATGTTAGTTTTGTTGGTAATCAGTAAGAGGAAGGAAGTAAACGAGAATCGAAGGAATACATTAAACACCAGAATTCATTTAAATAACCCGAAGTGAGTGCACACACAGACCGGGAAGACGGACTGAACCAACTAGATCACAAGACAGGGGAGATAAGGGCAATGGAACTGAGAAATGGAATGAACTAAAACCTGAGAATTACAATAACCAAAAAGAATAAATAAGACAAAATCATGAACACAGATTCTGAACATAAGTATGAACATAAACTTGACAAAAAACCATACCCATGACAGACAGAAGATTCAGTATTATAGCAGGACCACAGACCAATAGAGATCCCCCCCACTTTTTTTGGCCACACAGAACCATACAGCGGATGGCTCATTACCATTATTATTTAATTTTATTGAAATGATTGTTTCCAGTGGTTTGGCATTAAAATGGTTAGTAAGACAGGAACAGTACCTCAACAATGCAAAGGCCAATCATTCCGGCTCCTGCACTTAGGAAGTTATCCTCGAACCAACTCTTGAACTTCTCATAGCAGCCCTGTGGAGGAAGAATGGGTAAAGAAAGCGTCTGGGTAACAGAGCCAGGATGTCAGATATCAGAGGTCAGAGAGTGCACATTTCAGCCCCGATATTTTGCAAATATCGGGCAAATTTCTAAAGCCGAATCTGTGTGTTTCCCACAACTGCTGGGAAATCCATAGGCTCCTAGGCAATAGGCAATCCCACATAGGCAATCCCACAAATCCGTAGGCTCCTTCACATCAAGTGCCCGGCCCAAACAGCGCACTTCCTCCATGATACTGGAGACTGGAACTGATACTGACCTTCTTGTCTTGTCTGAAACCAGGCTGAAAAAATCCATTCCAGACGAGGATATCTTTATAAATTTACAGCGTCTTATTTACAGTGTCTTTCGTTGTGACCACCCCAGAAAAGGGGGAGGCATAGCTATCTGTGTTAAGAACAAGTTAATGTGCTGCTACTATCCCCTCTGTCTATTAGTAAGCAATTTGAACTTCTTGCTTTACAGCTTACATTCTCTCAGGGACAGCCCCTCATAATCATGGGTTGCTATGGGCCACCATCAGCCTGCACTGAGGCCCTCACCTCCCTGTCTAGCTATATTGCTAAGTTTAACTCAAGTGAACTTACTCTGGTTGGTGATTTAAATGCTGATTCTGATAATTTGAAATCTGTCTGTGATTCTTTTAACTTAACACAATTAATAAATAGTCCAACCCGCCCAAACTCAAAGTATCCAGCAAGATCGTCCTTAATTGATTTGATCTTGACAAATGTCCCCCACAAGTTTTCCCATGTGGGTGTTTCTGCCAATGATCTAAGTGATCATTATGCCACTGTAGCAGGTAGAAATGCTAAAATCCCTAAGAATAAACCTCAGTTACTTATTAAGAGAGATTTCTAACATTTTAAGAGGCTTTTTTAAAAATCATGATTTAGCTTATATTGAATGGAGCAGAGTTTGTCTCATTGATGACGTACAGCTGGCCTGGAAGTACTTTAATGATAAATTCACTGTATGAATTAATAAGCATGCTCCCTTTCGCAAATTCAGGGTCAAAGGGCACAACAATCCCTGGTTTTCTGAAATGGGAAATCTGAAGAAAGAGACGCTGCTTGGGCTCGGGCAAGGAAATTTAAGACTGAGGTTAAATGGCTTTATTTTTGTCAACTTCGCAATATGTGCACCTCCTTAATTAAGAGAGCCAAATCTGAGTTTTATTTGTCTGAAACCTCCAAAAATTTAAATGACCCCAAGAAATTATGGAAAGTAGTGAAAACGTCCTCATGCAGTATTGTCAAGCGAACCCCCTAATGTTTTTGTGCGTGAGTCTCGTATATTGACTGAAAGGTCTGAAATGTTGAATTACTTTAATGAACACTTCGGGCTCTAATTTCGTAGACCAGGTGCAGGCGCGGCGTATGGGGGGTGCGCCGCGCCAACGGGGTGTGTCCAGGCGTATGTTACAATTTCCTGCCCGGCGTAGCCTGGCGCAAGTACTCCTCTGTCCCGCCTCTGTCCCTCCTTCCAGCGCAAGTTGGCAAAGAAGGCGACACAGCCGAGTCAAATCTTGCTCATTGGCAAGAGAAACGATGGATAGCGTGTTCTTATTATTACAAACTGTTGCTGCTTAAAATTTTGGGATTAACATGCATGGACAACAATGCAAG
Organism: Gymnothorax reevesii; assembly: GCA_029721435.1. Taxonomy (NCBI): domain Eukaryota; kingdom Metazoa; phylum Chordata; class Actinopteri; order Anguilliformes; family Muraenidae; genus Gymnothorax; species Gymnothorax reevesii. The sequence goes on along the minus strand of CM056585.1, from coordinate 12,653,546 downwards.
ATACGTTACACATTTATTTTCAATATGTGATCTTAACTCAGTACGAGATCATAGCAATCAGGCTGCATTCCTATCCCCCACTAAAAACGATAAAACTTAAGTGACAATAATAGTAGTCTAGTATTAAGCTGCTTGCACACTGGACGCGAAACGAATTTTTCGCTCGACAGATTGCGTTGAAAGCAGTGTCTTGTGTCCGAAAGTCTGACAGGGTTTTAATATATCTCCGTGTCTGACAGTCTATTATTGTTTTTAATTTCTTCAAATCTACAGACTCTTTTAGATATTAAACGTGAATGTTTTGATAAGAGGGCTCAGTTCTTCAAGATGAGTACCGAGAATTTCAATCATTGGACCTGTTTTCATGGGTCCAAAAATCCTATTTACAATCAGATTGAAAGGTCAATCAGATTCAAAATGTCTCGTATAAACACCTTAGCCAATCTGATTCACCCGGATCCGATTGTATTGCGGATCGGATTGTAAGAGGTAGTCTACTGATAAGTCTATTGATAATCCGCTCCATGCTCCATGTAAACGACTGAGTGGAGCGGATTGTGTAGATAAGGAGGATTGTTCGGTCCGTGCATGCGCTCCTAGTACGTAATAGGCTCGTAAGTGAAGTGATGTACGCAGAGTGACGTAATGCGCAGGTAAAAAAAACACAATACAATCGGATTCAGCTGGGGCCATGTCAACGCAGATTGAACGTGGATCTCTTTACTTAAACTTCATGTACACAAATCAAATCAGATTCACTTATTCCGATCGATTTCAATCAGATTGAGGAAAACTACCCATGTAAACGTGGCCAATGTTTCTGTTTAAGCTCTGCTCACTCAGTAAAATGAGTCGACATTGGCGCGAGACAATGTACAATGCCACCGTGTCTGACACCCAAAAAAAAAAAAGAGGACGATTAGAACAGATTGATAACGAAATAAAGAATAAAAAGAAACATTTTAACAACAGAACATCCAACGAACACTGCGATTAATTTATTTGCAGGTCATCTTTTTTGGATGTTCTGTTGGTTGGTAATGTATATATATTTTTATTCTTTATTCCGTTATAAATCTGTTCTCATATCAATACTTTCATTTTTTGCTGGGTGCCGGACATGGAGTATTTTGCATTTCACGTCGGACAGTCTTGATCGTGCATGCGATAATTTATTCACACTGTCAATGGTCATGGAATTGATTTGCTCTCTGATTGCAAGCACTATTTTATCTCTGCTGACAGACTACTAGTTGACACATCCGGTGAGGTACAGATATGAGTCATGAAAAACATCTTTGAGTCAGAGTAGAGGAGAGTTAGAGCGAAATCGACATTCGCTTCAGAGATTCAGCAATCCCAAGCCAAGAGTCCAAAGTTTTCCTTTTCGAGGCTCCATTAATACGAGCTGTAGAGAGTTCCATGTACACAACGTCCAGAAAGGAGAGAATCCAGGTGCGGGTTGAAAGGTCATGAGGGGATTTCCAGCGAGTTGCCACCATTTTCTTTGCAGCTGTGAGTCCAGCATAGATAACACGCTTTAGTATTTTAGGGACATGGAGAGTAGACAGATCATTTGAAATCAAAACAGGCACATTGACCGGTATAGAGACATTGATCAGGGTGGACAAATGGGATGATACACAGCTCCAAAACTGGAAGACAGGAGGACAATCCCAGAACATATGAAAATAAGTGCCTCGGGCCTGAGTTGAGCAGAGGGTACATAAAGGGCTGTTAATGATTTCCATGTGATGCATTTTCACAGGGGTGAGGTATGTTCTATGGATAAAATTAAAATGGATCTGTTGGTGGTCTGGATTACGTGATGCTTCTTTGATGTACGGCCACACATCATGCCAATCAAACTCACTGCTCAGGTCTGGGTAGTCACGCTTCCAGATCCTCTCTATAGGGAGACCAGGACGTGTGGGTGTTATTAGGTACTGGTAAAGACGAGACACCATGCCCTTGGTACCAGACTGGGGAGTATACAATTCTCTCAATGGATGGGTGGCCAAGGGACTCTGCCACGGGACACCATGAGCTTTAAGTGCTGATCTTAACTGGAGATAGAAGTAAAAGGAGGAACGCGGTAGACCGAAAACACCCTGCAGGTCAGAGAAAGATAACAAACCAACTTCATTGAATATATCTCTCAAATGGTGAATCCCTCTTTGTTCCCACTGAGGTGATGTAATGGACCTCCAACCAATCAGAAGTAATTTATTGTTGAATATTGGGGAGAGTGCATGCCAAATACAAGAAATATGTAAAAACTTCTCAGCCGCTCTCCAAACGTTTATCAGATGGGAGATGATAGGACCAAAGCGCAGTTGACACTGTTTATGGGAAATGTTGGCGAAGAGAACATCATGTAATGACCATGGCTCTATTTTAGCATTTTCCAAGTCACGCCACGAAGATGTTATGTCTGGATCAAACCAGATGAGGAGAGGCCTTAACACAAATTACCAAAAATAAAGTTTAAAATCCGGGACTGATAGGCCGCCATCCTCCTTTATCCTTTGTAAGGTTGGCATTTTAAGCCGCGGTCGCTTGCCTTTCCAGATAAATTTAGAAACCGCTGATTGTAGTTTGGCTCAGTAACCAGCAGGGGGAAACAAAGGAAGCATAGAGCTCACAAAGTTTATTCTAGGCAAAATATTCATTTTAACCACGGAGATGCGAGCTTGCAGCGACATAGGGAGGAGCATCCATTTATCCATGTCTTTCAACACATTACTCTGAGTGGCTAAATAATTGTGTTTGATAGTCTGATTTAAGGAAGCAAAGATCTTGATACCTAGGTATTTAAAATTATTGACAATTGGAATGTCAGCAGAGATAGTTGACTTGCTAGCAGGTTCGTTTAAATGAAGCAGGGCTGATTCTGTCCAATTAATTCGAAAGCCTGACATTTTTCCGTATGCTTCACATATAGATTGCAGGTGGGGAATAGATCGGGAGGGGTTCTCCAAAAAGACCAATATGTCGTCCGCAAATAATGAGATATGATGCTGCGTGTTGCAGATAGATATAGGAGAGACCATATTAGATTGGCAGATAGCCTGAGCTAGGGGCTCCATAGAAAGGACAAACAGGGCAGGACTCGGGGGGCAGCCTTAGTGTGAGGATCTAGTTACGGAAAATAAAGAAGAGAGGGTGCGTCCAGTTAAAACTCGGGCTGATGGGTTAGAGTATAAGACCTTAATCATTCCAATGAAAGAATCCCCGAAGCCCATAACTTCTAAGACTGACCAAAGGAAAGACCACTCAAGCCTATCAAAGGCTTTCATAGCGTCTAGAGAAAGAAGTGACATTGGTGTCTTGTTGCCCTCTGCAGCATCCATGATGTGTAAGAGACGTCTAGTGTTGTCTGATGCCATTCTTGTTTTAATAAAACCTGATTGATCGGGCTTGACTAGCTTAGACAGATAGGATTCCAATCAACGAGCTAGAAGTTTTGCAAAGATTTTCAGATCAGAATTTAAGAGGCTTAAAGGCCCGTAGCTTGAGCAGTCTAAGGGATCTTTATCCTTTTTTAGAAGCAAGGAAATAAGAGCTGTGTTAACATCCCTTGAGAGTTCGCCCTTCTTAATAGAAAAATCAATCATGTCAAACAGAAAGGGTCCTAGTTGATCCCAGAAGGTCGCAAAAAATTCAGGGGGAATCCCGTCTAAGCCTGGAGATTTCCCTCTCTGCATAGATAGAGCTGCCTTCAAGTTCCTCCATGGAAATCAATATGTCTAAGTCAGCTGATTCTTCCACTGATAAGAGAGGTAGATTTAGATGATTCAGCCAATTATTGCAGTGGATTTTATCTAAGGAGACTTCAGAGTCATATAGGCTTGAGTAGAAGTTCTGAAAGGTTTGGTTAATCTCTTTGGGATCAGTCCTAATTGTACCATCTGTAGCTTTGATGGCCGTTATGTCTGCAAATTGGTCGTTAGCCCTGATTCTCATGGCAAGTAGATGGCTGGGTCTAGCACCATTAAAATAATAAAATAATAATAGCGTTGTCGTATTCTGTGGATAAAAATTCCGATTTCTGTTTCATAATATTTGTTATTTCTTTTTTAACCAGGGATCGTTCCAAGGCTATTTGGTCAGAATAATTAGCTTGCAATAACAAGTCTAGCCTGTTAAATTTAGCTTCAAGATTTTGTAGTTGAAGAGATTTAGCGTTATTTTTATTAGAAGAATAGAGAATGGCTTTACTCCTGATAAAGCCTTTTATCGCATCCCACAATATCCTCGGGTCTTCTACCGAGCTCACATTAATTTCTGCAAATACCTTAAATTCAGTGATGAACTGGATAATGTAAGATTCATCATTCAGCAGAGAGGTATTAAAACGCCACCTTGCAGCTCGTTGATGTCAGCCTCCCAAGCGTGGCCGAGCAGAGGACACCTTTATGGTCAGATAGTGCTATTGGGAGTAAGGTAGATTCCCCAATAGAATGGAACAGGGGAGGAGATGCGAATAAAAAATCAGTCCTAGAAAAGGACTTGTGTCTACCTGAGAAAAAAGAGTAATCTGTGCAAGTGGGATTGACACGCCAAATATCTAGAAGCCCCAGGCTGCTGGCCCATGAATTCAAAGCTGCTGTGGCCCGTGATTGGTCTCCTGAGGCCCCCGCTCCCGATCTATCAATCATAGGGTCCCATACGGCATTAAAATCTGCGCCAACAATAAAAGAGCAGTCTGTCAGCTCTAGCATTTGACTGGTAAGAGTGTTAAAAAAGCCTGCTTCAAAAACATTGGGTGCATAAGCTGAAACCAGAGCAATTTTCCTGTTGTTAAACTCTGCCGTAGCAATCACAATCCTACCTGAGTCATTCGACCAGGAGGATAGTAACTTCAGTGAGAGATTCCGTTTAGCAACAATAGCTACTCCTTTTGTCTTTGTGATGGCGGAAGAAAATGCAATTGTGTGATAAAACTTATTAGCCAGATGGTTATTATCAGCCTGCAGTAGATGTGTCTCCTGTAGTAACGCAATGTCAATATTTCTCTTTTTCAACAAGCCTAAAGTACTAACTCGTTTATGAGGTGCATTCAGTCCACCGCAGTTCCAGACTAGAAGCTTAAGTTCACTCATTACTAAAATAAAGAGGTTCTAGACTGAGGTATATGAGATGAAACATATCTGTGTCGCCCTTCGCATCGCCAAAACCTGACACCATATTCACAATAAAAACCCTCACTGTAAAGAGCAAACAAAAGACAAAGACACACATGCAGACGAGACACTGACACAGAGGGGGAAATGAACAACAGGGGAAAAACATGAGCCAGCAGGCTAACAGATAAGTAGTAGATCGTGACCACGATTGGATATGGGGCAGCAATAAGAGAGCGCCAGCCCAGACATAGAAGGCTATAATTGGTCTTACAGTAGTGAACTTAAATTATGTCAATTCATAGGAACATCACTGAGCAATTAGAACTGAGATTTTTCCACATTGACAAGTTTCATATAGGGATACACACTCAAAGGCACAAAAGCAGCAATCTATCAAAATTAAAATTAAGGAAGCTGCTACATATTGAAAGTTTGTAATATGCAAATGAGGTAAAGTAACTCAAGCGAATTATTGGGAGGTGACATTCCTGAGGACTCAAAAACAACAGAGGTTGTGGTGCATAAGGAAGCAAGAACAAACCACAAGCCCGAAGACAACGTTCATCAAGTAGGTACTTTCGATCTGCCCTGCATCGTCCAGTTCAGTGACCAGGGCTCCAGCCATTGCTGGTCCAGGACACCGGGGGGAAGAGTGGGGGGAGGGATGAGGGGTAGGATGAGTAGAGGCACGGTCCACGTACATCTCAGCATCCTCAGCAGACATGAAGGCTCTGTACTGGGATCCCTCTTTGATCTTCAGTGTTGCCGGGTATAGGAGGAAGAAATCCAGACCTTTGTTGCGGGCTGTATTCATGACTCGGTGAAAGGCTTGACGTCGCTTCATCGTGTAGTTGCTGTAGTCCGGGGAGAAGCGGATTTTGCTCTTTTGTGCGGAGAAAGAGAAGCGGACTCTTTCGTGCAGCCTGGAGGATGGCCTGTCTGGTAGTATAGCGGAGCACATTGAAGATTAACGTGTGGGTGGTCGCGGCGTTGCTCCTTGCGTTCCTGCTGTAGACTCGGTGAGCTCTCATTATGTCGAGTTGGACATCACCCAGCTTGGGGAACCACATGGGCAGAGACCGCGACAGATACTGGATAGCATTAGAGCCCTCCAAACCCTCTTTCAAACTGATACATCTGAGGTTGCATCTACGATTTCTGTCCTCCATATCGGCTAGCTTCGCCTCCATATCTTGTAAAACGCGGCCATGATCATCGAGCGTAGTAGAGTTACTTTCCAGTGTAGCTTTCAGGGTGCTCACCTCTGACTTAGTGGAGCTGAGGCTTGCAGTTATCAACGCCAGCTGCTCATGGATAGCAGCTAACTTCTTCTCGTTGTCGATAGCAGCCTTCTGAATTTCGGGTAGCCGCGGCTCCAGGTAGCTTCGTTGCTTCTCCAGCAAAACCTCCGTGATGGCGTCGATATCATGACGCAAAATCTTGTTCTTGCTTGCCATTATGTCTTGGTCGATGTTATAAAGCATAAAGTGACAGAATAAATCGTGTAAGACTGTAAAAAAACAACTATTTGGCGAAACTGGGCCGGGAGCTGAAGACTTAAGCTGCCATCTTTGTCCAGTTGGTCGCTCCACCCCCCGAAATTGTCACTGCGTCTTGATGAATAAGTGGCACCTCCCCCTACTATGCCGCCACACCCATCTAGGCGTTCGTCTGTGCACGATGTTGCTCCTCTCGAAAATACCACTGCGCGGGCTGCGCAGGACGAAATTACCACTGCGTGGGCTGCGCCACGCTACGCCACCTGCGCTGCGCCAAGAAATTAGAGCCCTTTATCTCAGCAGGCTACTTATTTGAATCATTGAACCCCAATATAACAAAGACTGTTTCATATAGCGATATAGAGATTGTCAACAGACCTAATGATTGTACTTGTAATTTCTTGCTTGTATCTGCCTCTGAGAATTGAGGCGCACTCAGGAATCTGGATTCCAGAAAAGCTGCAGGTCCGTATAAACCGGACCCATTTTTCCTTAAACCGGTGGCAGAATTTATTGCAGAGCCCCTATCTCACATTTTTTATTTAAGTCTCACAACTAATGAAATACCTAAAATTTGGAAGTCTGCGTTTCGTTCTTCCCCTCCTAAAAGCAGGTGAGCCATCAATTATCGGCCCATTTCTAAATTGTTTGTATTGGATAAAGCGTTTGAGAGGCTAGTCAGTGATCAGCTGAAGAACTTTTTAGATATGAATAACATTTTATCATCATTTCAGTCTGGTTTTAGAAAGTGGCACAGCACTGTCACAGCTGCACCATACTGTGTGGCTCTTTTTATAGACCTGTTAAGGGCATTTGACACTGTAGAGTATGGTTTGCTTCTAAGTGTGCTTTGGCATATTAGCCTATCAAACCAAGCAGCATCCTGATTTGAAAACTATCTGGACGGTAGATCACAATGTTACCAGATGGCTGGTTCTACCTCTACCTTTCTGGAGGTTTCTAGGAGTGCCACATGGTTTGGTCTTAGGACCAATTTTATTCTCTATCTATATTTGGAACTTATGTGATAATTTGTCAAATGCCTCTCATCATTTTAATGCAGATGAAACTGTATTTATTGTTGTTCAACATCCATTATCCAGGCTTTTGAGTTTTTACAGAGTGCTTTTAATATTGTCCAATCATGTCAGCAGAAACCTAAATTGGTTTTAAATGCAGATAAAACCAAACTCATGGTTTACTTAAATAAACATGACTTACCAAGGAATATCCCCTGTATCTTAACTTTTCAGGGTGTTCCCATTGAGCTTGTGTCAATCTATAGATATTCAGGGTTGCTCATTGATAGTGAGCTTTTTTTCAAAGCACATATTGCTAATTTGGTGGCCAAACTTAGTGTTAAATTAGGTTTCTATTACAGAAACAAGTCCTGCTTCTCTCTCAGTGCTCGAAAATGCATGATATCTGCAACCTTTGTACCATGTCTGGATTATGGTGATGTTTTATATATGACAGCTTCAGCTAAATGTCTACAGTCCTTGAACACTGTTTATCACTGTGTGCTGAGGTTTGTCACTGGTTGTATTTGTCTCACTCATCATTGTGAGCTCTATGCCAAATCTGTCTGGCCTTCTCTGAATGCTCGCAGGTGCACTCACTGGATGACTCTAATTTATAAGGTTCTTCTTGGCTTAGCTCCTTCTTATTTATGTGCTGTTCTTCAAAGATCTGAAAGCCACTATGCCTTGTGCTCTAGCAGCATTGTTCGTCTGTTTGTTCCTCGAGTTAGAAAGCATTCAGTTTTGCTGCCCCCTCTGCATGGAATACTCTCCAGGCTGATTTAAAACTGTCTGAATTTATTTCACTCGAGCATTTCGTTCGGTCTTGACAGACATTGTGAAACCACCAAACAGTGCCTGTGTCTATAAATTTGTTTCTGTCATTTTCCAGAAATTTATCTGCAAATACCAATGCATTTTCAAAAGTACTGTTTGTTCTTAACTTATTGTTATAATCTGGCACTGAAATGTATTATTAATCATGATGTGTGCTGCTGACCTCTTGGCCAGGTCACCCTTGTAAAAGAGATTTCGATCTCAATGGGTTTTATCTGGTTAAATGCACCAAAGAACTCTTCTTTATAAAATAAATAATGCAATGAATACAATGCCTTATTATTTATATGTCTGGACAATAAAGTGGTGCACAAAGATAAATAATGTCATGATTTGTGAGGTCTGCGTGTTGTTTGGACTTTTCTTTGCGGCTCTCGTCCCAGAACAATATCGAATTCCTGGGCCATCAAATTCTTTACCCAGCTGGTTGATTGAGCTAGGGTGGAGCTTTCCCAGAACATATATAAGCAGAAAGTCCGGCACGTCTCCTTCGCTATAGTGTCTGTGTTTAGCTTCGCACTATAGCTGAAGATATCTGTAGTCAAGTTTTGTATGACTTTCTATCTTCTAATTATTGGAGTTTCTTCTCCCTTTTACTATCTTGCTTTGCTTCCGTGGATCAGACTATAATATGTCCTTTGGAAGTGCGAGTACTTGCGTTTGGTCTATATTATTCTTTGTGTTTGTACTGTGTTCGTGCTAGTCTGTTTCTCTCTGTCGTTGCGCTTGGCCTCCGTATACTACCGGCCATTACAAATAAAGGAAATTACACGTGCATCCTCCCTTTATATACACTTGAGAACCCAAACATTGGGTGGCAGAGTATAGAAGATGACTTGGCCAGTTTTCACCAATCTCAGCTCTTTTTATCATGCCCACTTGCTGCTATTACATAACACGTGCATAAACACTGCCCGTCTAAAAAACAGTCACCGTATGGATTTAAATAAGCAAATACTGGATAGCCTATGATTGAATCCTCATTACTGCAATGATTAATATGTTTCAGCAGAGAATAATTCTTTTAATCCTGACTGACTCAGTGCGTAACGTCTCATTTCTTCAAAAGGCACGTTGGAAGATGGATTTCATGGTCGTTTAAAAGAAGTTACTGTGTTTTAATGAGAGCAAATGTCTGACCAGCATCAAGCAAAGAAAACAGCTCAGGAGATTGCTGAAATGGCTGGAACTGGGTCAGGAACTACCAAATAATTTATAAAAACCTGGAAAGATAGTGGTGAACTATCAATTTCGTGGAAGAAATAGGTCAGAGAAAAATCATAACTGATCCTGATCTGAGATCCCTAAAATGTGCGCTGAAGTCATATTTCTTTGTTTATTTGTTTTCTGTTAAATGTTTAATTATTTTATGCTTTTGTATTTTATTTTATTTCATTGTGTTTATTTGTAGGGTGACCTTGAGTGTCATGAAAGGCGCCCAAAAATAAAATGTAATATTATTATAACTTTTTTAAATCAATAGTAGAACTTGTGACTATGTTTAATCATGACTGAAAGAGCATTTCCACAGGCTCAATGCAACAAGGACAGGTTGAGACTCAAGAACTGTGAGGCCATAAGAAAGCCACTTGTTAGTGAGGCTTATTGAGAAAAAAAACAACTTCAGTTTACAAGGAATATAGAGATTGGGATGAAGAGCAATGGAAAAAGATAATGTGGTCTAATGAGCTCAGATTTCCCTATTCCAGAGTGATGGGCATGTCAGAGCGAGAAACAAAGCCTATGAAGTGATGCAACCATCATGCATAGCGCCCACTGTACAAGCCTTTGGACGCAGTGTTATGATCCGGGGATGCTTCAGTTGGTCAGGTCTGGGCTCAGCAATGCTATGCAGCAATAAACTGATGTTGGCAGACTACCTGAACACACTGAATGACCAGATATCCATCAATGGACTTCTTAATTTCTGATGGCACAGACATATTCCAAATGAGAATACCGAGATTCATCAGGGTCAAACTGTGAGACAGTGGTTCAGTGGCCATGAAGAATCATTTTTACACATTGCCCACCTCAGAGTTGGGACCTTAACCAATTAAAAGTCTTTGGGATTTGCTGGAGAAGGCTTAACAGTGGTTTGACTCAACTATTGTGAATATAATATCTTGGCCAAACATGAATGCAAATCTGGTCAAAAAAAAAATGCAACACTGCACATAATTGTAGAAACAATACCACAACAAATGTGCCCCCTGATCAAAGTTAAAGGTGGCCAAACAAAATATTACAGTGGGCACCTTTTTTTGGACAGGCAGTGTATGTATTACGCAGCAGAACCACTCCCACAGCTCATGATCGAGGCTGTGATTGTCCATCTGTTTATCAGTTACGATCAGGAAAATCAGGCCCAAGGACTCCGGCTATATTATCTTACCTCTGACATTATGTCTGTGTATAGTTATCATGGTGTTCGATAACAAAGATGCTCTGTAATCATGGTGTGAACTTCAACGTTGCCCACTAATCATTGCAGATAGAAAAAAACGGTTATGGTGCCCTGGGTGTATGTTTTATCACAGGCGATCATACTGTACCTCTTTCCAGTATTGGTGAGGTTTGCAGGGGTTGGTGCTGCAGCATGAGTCAGGTACACTTGAAGTCCAGTCAGACACATTACGAACCCCACAGCACTCAAACTGAAGCGGAAATCATATATCGTCAGATATATCAAAGCCCTCAGCACCATAATCCTTTTTGCACAAGTGATTTCAGAGATGTTATTTGTGATTGGAGCAAGTGGAATTATCCCAACCAATTTCGTGTCTTCTTGGTATTTTTGCATGCGTGCTAAGCTTTTTCAGTAAATCAGGTGCATAGACTAGAATGTGTTTGTGTGTGTGATCTTTCAACAGTATCAGAAAAGACCATGGGTCTGCTCGACAAGGAACTTTAGCTTATGTGAAACCTTTTGGTCATGATGTTTGTTTTCCAGTGATGATTCGATGAATTATGCACTTTATGTGTGATAAAAGATTTGGCATGTGCTAAAGGTCTTGGTGGATATGGCCCAATACCTTATATCCAGAAGTGCTGTAATACACGAATAGTTCAGAGTAATTATATTTTATTTCATATAAAGGGTTGATCAGTCCACACAATTACATATAGCAGCATTCAATAACTGTCTTTGTCAGTCTGTCTGTATGTATAAATTTATGTATGTATGAATGTCTGTAGTGTGTGGTATGTATGTATGTATGTCAGTAATACAAAGCTTGAGCATGTGGCATTCTACAGACCATTAATACTGACCACGCTCTGGAGTCTGTCCCAGTCGTCTTTGTATGTCTGGTTTCGCATGCTTCTGGAATGGTTGAGACTATGTGACAGCTCATCCTCGAAAAATTTGTCAATCTGATCACAGAGAGCAGAAATCTCAGTTAGCCAAATGTTAATTTCAACTACCAACCTTCTCTCACCATTCTGCCAATCTTCATTCTTCCAGTACATAACATCCCTATTGTCAGTATTTTAATATAATGTTGTACATCGGGCTCATTCTAAGTACTTTCCATGTTCTTCCTTGCAGTCTTTATGGCTTTTACTTCCAACTGTTGAGGAGCCATGTGTCAGAACTTTCTTCTTTCAAAGAATGATGAACTTGGTGACAAAAACGCAAATGACAAAAAGGCAGAGATCTCTTGATGGTTTGGTGTTCTCATCACGGCCGGCTAGGAAGTGGTTTTACACCAGATATGAAGATCTCGTCAGCTGCAGTCAGATTGAAACATTTATTGCAGGACGACCTGCATTTGAGTTTGGCGGTGACTCTGCTCGAGTGATGCTGTGGAACAATCTGAGCAAGCATGACACAGACAGTCCCTGGGATCATAACCCCCATGGCAGAGCCTGAGAATCTTTAAATCTCATAAAATGTAAAGTTATTGAACATGATATGAACAAGTGCTGCTTAAGATGAACTATGATCATTAAAAAGGAGGAAGCTGGGGAGGTGCTGGGAGATGAGAAACACATTTGTTAGTAACCCACTTATGAGCGGTGTAGAGGGCACGTTTCCAGAGAAATGAATGAACACTGCCTTAGTTATAAAAGCTTGCCCATTAGGTGGGAAGAGCTAACGTGAAGATGATTGGACAAAAACAGGCTTGTGACCAGCGTGACTACTGAGCCTGACTGAACTAACGCCTAATGGGGTGGTCACACATACGTTAGCCTCCGTAGCTATATTTAGATGGAGATTACCATAGCCCAGGCTACATAGAAGTACTTCAACTTTACCATACTTAAGCGTGCTTCAGTGACGTACAAGCTGGCCTAGTACACCGTAGTCAGACGTACTGACAGCCGTAGTGTAATGTAGTAGCCTTTATTTGCACCATAGATTCATAGATTCAAATTTGTTGATTACGGGGTATGGTATGTTTGGCTATGATTGTTGCTGCGATAAACTATATATAACTACATTAAACTAAATCACTGCTACGTTAATAAAAATGCCCACTTCCGTGGCTATCTTTTGAACATGCCCAACAGATAAACCTCCGCACACGATTTTCTCATGTTAATGGTCAAGTTATTTCTTCCAATAGCCATGGATCGCCACAGTGCACCAAGTTAGGCTACTTTAATTACGGAGGCTCCCACTACACTTAATTTCGTTATGTAATGAATGTATGACCACCCCATTCAGCTCCATAAACACAAGCGTTGTATGGGTTTTAACAGTAATATGAAGCATAAACCAGGAGCTTATCTGGCTCTCCTGGATCCACAAGGACAGATCAGGATATATATGAGCCTTTATCCAGTTGAAAAAAAGCTCAGGAAGTATATTGAAGTCCATATATGGTATGTTCAGTACTCTTAGGCACGGCACATTGTATGCAAAGGGAAGAGATAGGAAGCAAGGAGGCGAAATATAAACTAGCAAAATTAAATGTCCTCACTCCTTCAAACGTCATTCTTATGTGATATCAGTAACAGGTGTGGCAGATGGGTGGAGATCCATCCTCAGACTTCAACAGGACTGATCACAGAAACTGATTTAAAAAAAAAAACTCTTCCACAAAGGACGCTGGTCTGATATCCTTGCAAATCTTTCAAAATGCTTAATTTATATTTCATTAACAAAGGGCAATCTCTTGAATATTGCTGGACCTCAATAGACCTTCAGGTTGGACTGAGGGACACGAAGAAAGCAAAAACTAAGAGTAAGAATTAGTGCAAACCTCTACCCTACCTTTTTTTTTGCCACATTCTCCATTTTGGTCGAGCCATTTCGCTCCCACTTCCCCAATTTATGTTGCCTTTTAGTCTCACTGCGTCTCCCTCCCTCTCCTCCTCCAACATAATCTCTTTCAACTCACCTCCCTCTCATTGCTCAGCAAGACACAGGCGACGGACAGCTCAGCCAGCATCAGGACAAACAATAGGATGAAGTACTGCAACAAAAGTGTACAAACACCTGTATCAGCACACAGCATTGCAAAAAAAAAAAACAAAAACAAAAAAAAAAACATGCCAAACCCTTCATTGGGATACAGCACTGAAACAAACAAAAATACAGCATTTTTATTCAAAAAAAATATTCAAAATACCAACATAACTGTACTGAAAAGTTTTTCTTTGACTTGTCTCCACGGAGAAGCCCTTTTCAATTGTTTATGGAACCTTCTAACCTCAGTGTAAAATGCGACCGCTCCCAGATTCATTTTGCCCGACAAAGTACCTTCATACAAGACAGAATCTACAACCCCATTTACAAAACAATCTGGAAGATAAGAAAAATGCGAATAAAAAAGAAAACTGATTTGTGAATCATCCTTATCCCATAGTATACTGAAAAAAAAAACGGCAAAAACAAGATGTTTCCCATTTTCTCTCTCTACTTTATTGTATTTTTTGAAACAGAGCTCCAAGCCCATGCAGATATATCCATCAACAACAGGAGGTTCCTTTCAGTACACTGCCATTTGAAGGACTGAAGATGAGGGACTCTCAGGATTAGCTGTTAATCTCATCTGTCACTCTGAGCTTTCCCTGAATCTTTTTGCAATCAAACTCAAGAAAGATTTTAATTTTCTCCAAAGATTAGATTTCTAGTTGGCCTGATGTGAATTATTTTCAAGCCGCCAATATTAAAAACATTGTAATGGGAAAAGCTGCAACCAGTTTTTTTTTTTCCACAGTGCATGTTTGCGTGCCACTCACTGAGATGAGCAGGCAGCGATTCTCCTTGAGGGCACCAAGGAACCCAAGGAAGGAAATACAGGTGACGATGGTGCCGGTGATGACCAGTGACTTGGCGATGTTGACCGATGCCAGTGTGGGGATCAGTGATGTGAACGTGGAGGTTGTCATTAAATAAATCCCGAAACCCAGGACCAAAGCTCCAAACAGCTACGAAAGAAAACAAGGAAGCAAGATGCAATGAAACTTACCGGCAATATCTATTAACGAAAACAAGAAAAACCGATTAATTTTCCTGTGATAGCAACATATAGTACTGAGCAATTTTTTAAAACATTTAAAACCATTCCGAAGGCTACAATGTTTCCAAAAATAATGTTTAAATAATTTTAAAATGGACTGCAAAAAAGCTGTAAGCTGCCATAAATCAATTAATTTGGAGCGACTGCCCCAAATCCACATATTAGGTACAGAGCCCCGTAACTAAAAAGTTTGATAAGATAATTGGCTGTTTGTTTATTTTTTTTTTAAGCATAAAGGAGCACTTGCCACAGCTCCTCTGGTAACTGTCTTGCATGATTCTCTCTCCAGGTAATCACACATGAATGATGTTGAGATTAAGACCATATTATCTGTGCCAATGTCATAGTCTGCTCTGCCGCTGCTGCCTCCCTCTGGCCACACCGATCCACTGCAGTTGATCTCAGCTGAGTCTCGTCACCCAGTCAGCATAGAAGCAGCACTGTTTCACCCACTCTTTGCCAGACTGTCGTTGCAGCATGCACTACTCTCGAGCATTTACCTTTGATCTGACTTCCTGCAATCGACTCTACCTGCCCCTGACTACCTCCTCTTGTTCCTCCCCCGGTGAACCTGATGGTCTTCTGCCTTTTACAACCCAATTTATACCTCTGCCAACAAAGTTGGGGTGGAGGCTATGTTTTCGCCCCTGTTTGTTTGTTTTTTTGCTTCTTTGTCTGTCTGTTTGTGAACAACTTAACTCAAAAAGTAATGCACGGATTTGGCTGAAATTTTGTGGGTGCATTGCTATTACATCAAGGATGGACCCTATTGATTTTCACCATGATCAGTGAAACAATATGGCCGCCACGGCAGCCATCTTGAAATTCTATGACACGCGATAACTCAACTTTGCTCCCACTCATGAAGATTTGGATTGTGCTGCCTTGGCGGAGGTTTGCACTCTACGACTGCCTCTAGTTTTTTATATTTTGTCAATTAAAAAAATAATAATAATAAAGTTTTATGTTGATACCTCATGTCGTTCATGGGGAAAATTGTCCCGAATACTGATGAAAATGTATTTTTTCTCATTTTCCGACTTCAATGTCTCAGCAACCATCAGACTCTATGACCTGATATCATAAGCTATCATAGACATGGTTCATGTTCATGTTCTTACATTGAAAACTGAGGTTTCTATGGACTTTTAAAGACCCATCCAGATTTTGTAAATTAAAATTTTTCAAGAATTCTAGAGGGCCAGCATTCAGGTATGAATTGAGTAACAATGCTATAAGTCTACTTCCATGACACACTGGACCAGGGCTCTTAGCCCACAAAATTTCATGGCTCTGCAACAAATAGTTCTCCGGATATTCCAGTTTGAAAATGGTCACTCAGACAACAACATCTAAAAACGGGTCCATTTTGCTCCGCATAGGAATTCTTTTTGTGAGAAAACTAAACAGAATAGAGATCTGAAATTTTAAATTTGGTCTATTGGGAATATTACCCATCACATAGATTTTTTTCAGGTGAATCTGAGGGGGTCAGGCGAGAACCATTTGATGATCCAAGATGGATTGACTTCGTTAGAAAACAGCTGCTAATTACAGTTAATTTTACTAGCAGCAGCGGCACCAGTACTTTTTTCTGTAAAAATAACGGGAGACCATTAATTAAATCTAATTGCAAAATTATGTGTAACCGAAACCTAAATTTGACTTGTCCCATTGCTTTATCATTTGGGGAGAAAAATTTTGCAGGCGGGTTGCAGGTGGGTTATGGCTGAAATACTTAGCCCGTGGTCCTTACTTCCAATGCATCCTGGGAGCAAAAAAATGCTTTTACAGGTGAATTAACTGTAAATTTCAGTGAAATGCTTGTTGGTGTGCAGAATGTTGCATTTACAGAGAATCTGCACTTATAATGTACCGTAAAATTACGGCAATTTGTAACAGTGTACTGGAAACAAGACATATTTAAGAACAGCACCACAGATTTTGACGTGTTCTAACAGATTTGACGAAATCATAGACTTTATGAAATCTACGGGCAAAGTCACTGGGGGATCAGCTGCCGGCTTGGCTCATGGAGCATTTGGCTCATGGAGAGGCGGTTTTCAGACAATGCTATATTATACAAGTTAAAGGTCCCACACTAGCCTATTTATTAACAATTTAAGGCAATTCCCTGGCACCTGTAACACAGGGTTATGAAGCACAGGGGGAAAAACACATTTTCCAATTATTCAGTCTGTCTCCAGTCTCTCATCGTCTTACTTCAGTTGCTAAGTGCAATTTCGAGGGGGCGGTGAGTACGTGAAAAACAGGCTGAGTTCTGATTGGCTGCCTTATTGAGGCGCATAATGAACAATGACTTGTGACGTTGAAAGGTGAATAAAAACAAATCATTCAAGAACACAATTCCTGAGGAGGGGCACTACAGCAAAAATGCTGAGTCAATCTGGTTTCACATTTCCTCAGATGACCTCAGATAGGACCAAATTGTAAGTCGAAGAGAAAGGAGGCACATCGGTCTAAGCACCATAAGGGCTGTCCTTCCCACGGCGACCCGGGTTCAATTCTGACTCAAATCATTTGCCGCATCTCTTCCTTATTCTGCTCCCCATCTTTCGTGTCATTTTCTGCTGTGTAACTTTCGAATAAAAAATAAAATCTCCCAAAAATAATCTTAAAAAATTTTTTTGCTAGATGCAGCAATAACGCCTGCTCCTGAATTGTCCACAAAACTTGACTCGACTGTCCAAATAGTAGGGTTGTTTAACAAATCCGCAAGTAGATAAAAAGATGCAGAAAAGATGCACATTGAGTGTATATTTTACATGAGTGGGCAAAAAAAGTTTAAAAACTGTATTTTTGCAAAATAAATGGGGCATGCAGTCTCTTAGGTTGCATTCAGGTAGAAACAGGTGTAGCTGAAGAGTTTCAGCTTGGTCTTAAATGCTGCAGTAACTCCCTTCATACAGCACTGAATTGCCACTTTTCTGTCTTAAAACATTCAGATTGCAACTGGGAAGGTGGAGTCGTTGCCTTAGTGCCGGATACATGAGGAAGGTTTGCTTTGCGATGCTGCAATCAAACATTTTCAGGAGGCTCCTTGACGTCACTTTCTGCTTGACGTTAATATTCACTTTTTAATTTGAATATGCCTCTATCAAAAGTGATTAAACCAGAAAATAAAGTCAACTAGTCTAAAAACGTCTGATAGATCGGACTATCATTTCAGAGTTTGTGCAAAAGAGCTTGTAGCAAAACATGCATTATAGGAACACTCCAACCCTGACCAAGGAACTGGCTTTACAACTGGAGTTGGTCCCCGGGCGCCGCTCTGTGGCTGCCCACTGCTCTTATCTATAGGATGGGTCAAATGCAGAGTATGAATTACCCAATGGGATTCAATAAAGTATATCTTATCTTAAATTGCAGGATATTGGACAAAATGTGCTTGTAAAAATGTGTGAGCTCTTAGGTTTGCAAGCTGGGCAATCATGTCTTCTCTTAAATCTGCCTTGCAGGGACGGCTAATCCCATTCACACAGATGCCAAAGTGCATCAGTGACTCCTTTTCAGCGGTGCTAAAACACCTCCCGAGGTGTATCAGAGACTGCTCACTTTAATATTCCATTTAAATACCTTGCCCCATTCAGACAGAAACTGAAGGAGGGGCAGAGGCACTTTAGAGATGGTGTGCATGCTCTGTCTGAATGCCGTATTAGGTAAGTGTGTCCCAGACCTCTGCTGGAGAACCTCCTGTCCTGCATGCTTCAGACCTGTCCCTGCTCCAGCACAGGAGACTCAAATGATCTAGTCGTTATTGACTCCTGACTCTCTCTTAGACCAATTCTGGAGCAAACAACAGCAGTGCTTGTGGGCAATGTCTCTCATGAATTCCTGGAAATTAGTCTCAAAAACGAAATTTCATTGTGGTAGCACAACTCATGGAGCTCCGGCGGGTCCATAGATTAGATCTGCGTCCTTTAGAAAAACACATATGGTTGTACTGCTGGGGTTAGTTTAGACTCACCCCAGATCTCGTTAGGAGGGATGGAGGCTCCAACTGTACCCCTCAAAAACCCCTGCTCAAAATGACTGTGTGTTTTGACTTCATTATCAGTTGAAAATGTTCTTGGCTCAAAGAGTTAAAAGCATTAGCTCAATAATTCTATTTTTACACGATCTGTAGATCACTGTCCGCATACTTATTATGAGCCACAGTGTTGACGCTTCGAATTTGGCCACGTCACGTGCTTTCTCCTCATCTCCCATCCCCCATCCAGCCAGTCTGTCTGTACTATCATCTCTAATAAAAATGCAGAAAAAGCTCCACAAAATATTTTTTAAATGGCAGTTTATGCAAAATGGTGAAATATGATTGGTGGATAGACAAGACATGGAAGACATGGTGGCTGTAGTAAAGGGTCTGATGAAGGATACTGTAATGGTGGAGGTTTGGTATTGAAAATTAATGGAGGGCTTGGATCGGCCTTGGCTGTATGGCGGTACAAGGATGCTTTATGTTCAGTGGTAAGCTATTCATTTTTGGAAAGTCATGACAGAGGTATTGAATTATGGAAAACAGTCCACTACTCTTTGCACATGGTATAGGGAGATGGAATGAAATTTTTCATTTGAGACATATTTACATTTTTTCCATCTATCATCCATCTATCATAGTTCCCTGAACTAGTGTAATAAACATCATAGATTGTCTTCGAATTGTAAAATTACGAATACACATCAGAGGGGTGTCAAACTGATCGGTGAAAGGGCTAAGAGGCCAATCCTACCAAGCAGAAGCACACCTGAATCCACTGATTTAATCAACTGATCTAGGCCTTCACAACTGATTAGTTTTATCAGGTGTGCTTTTGCATCGTTGGAGTGAAAACCTGCAGCCTCTTGGCCCTTTCACGGGTCAGTTTGACACCCCTTCATCAGAATGACTACTTCGCAATGACCGGCTGTATTAGGACCTGACCCTAACCAGCTATCATGTTCCAGGTTCAATTTGTTTCTCACATAAACCATTTTCTGCCATTTATGAAAACGGTCACTGGAATCTGTTTATGGCAACGGTAAGCATGCACCTTTAACCTTCCTCTACTACTGTGAACATAGGAGAGAGGGGTGTTATTTGGAACGCGGGGTATGTTGAAACATACCACTTCCCTGAAGATGTAAAGAATCTATTGAACACTTTCTGAATTCTTGTAGAAGCCTATCACACTACCCTTCAGCCATATTGGTATCTAGACCATGCTTGTAGTTCACATGTAAAGAGAGGCTTGTATGTTTTCTGCATCTTAAAGTAAAATTTTTACAAAACCTTTTGGAAATATCCACTTTTTTCAGTACCCATGAATGAACCCTATAGTGTATTGATTGTTTGGAGGAATGTAAACAAAATGAGGCAACAAATAATTCCCTGTGCTATTGTGGATTGTGTTCACTGCATGTGTTGTGGTAAACTTTATAGCATAGTTTAAACAGGATGCGGGGGCTCAATAAAACCTGCTGTTTATCGCAACGGGTACATGTTACTGAACTTATGCTCAAACCTGCCACATTTATTAGCTTTCTGTTCTTAAATAGGCCTGATCAAAAAGCACAACCACTAAAAAACCCTGATTTCTTCATATTTCTTGGCAAAATTGTCTTCAATTTTGATGAAGTTCTATATTTTTTAGAATTAATTTCGTAAAAAATAAGCTCATATATTTAATGTAGTCAGTAGCTTTCATTGAATAGATATCCAAACTGCTGAGGTCTAATGATTATTTAGTGTCTAACTGCAGATCAAGACTTGCCTAGGGCATGCAGGGTTACTCAAGAATTATGTAGGTGAGGCACATCCAAATTTTGGTAGTTTAGGGTCCTTGATTATTCCTTGGCACGTATATTTTCATCAGGACCACTCCCAGGGAGGAAAAGTGTCAAAAGTAGACCATACGTAAAGATAAGTTAATGAAGGGAAAATCATGAATTATGTGTTCAAACTAGCCCCATGGCATGTTCCAACTCACCCCATTGTGGGGTGAGTTGGAACACCTTGACTCATATCACAAAGACTTATGTTTTTATGAACTTCTTTGAACATTGCTGAACTTTATTGCTGAGATTGTTGTACACATAGATACAGTGTTGTGAAAAAGTATTTGTCCCCTTCCTGATTTCTTACTTTTTTGCATATTTTTCACACAGATCACCAAACAAATTTTAATATTAGACAAAGATAACCTGAGTAAATACAAAATGCAGTTTTTAAATGATGATTTCATATATTAAAGGGAAAAAGCCAACCAAACCTACCTGGCCCTATGTGAAAAAGTAATTGCCCCCCCATCTTATTTCATGAAATAACTGTGATTAACTAAATGAAAATGAAGTTTTTCTTGATTTTTGACTAACAGACCGACATTGTTGAAATGGGAATAGGTGAGAGGGCTTATTCAGTGCACATTCAGATGGGTGAAAATCTGCAGGAAAAATCCTGAGTCCAATTTTGCTAAAAGATCTCAAAAAGCAACACGTCATGCCGCAAACTAAAGACATTCAAGAACATCTATCAGTCTGGAAAGGGTTGCAAAGCCATTTCAAAAGCTTTGGGACTCCGGTGAATCACGGTGAGAGCCATTACCCATAAATGGAGAAAACTTGGAACAGTGATGAACCGTCCCAGGAGTGGCTGGCCGCCCAAAATTACTCCAAGAGCGCATTGACGACTCATCCTGGAGGTCACAAAAGAACCCGGAACAACATCTAAAGAACTGCAGGTCTCACTTGCCTCAGTTAAAGTCAAGGTTCATGATTCAACAATAAGGAAGAACACAGGGCAAAAATGGCATCCATGGGAGAGTTCCAAGGCAAAAACCACTGCTGATCAAAAAGAACACAAGGGCTCATCTGACATTTGCCAAAAAACATCATGATGATCCTCAAGTCTTTTGGGAAAATATTTTGTGGACTGAGGAGACAAAAGCTGAACTTTCGGGAAGGTGCGCATCCCTTCACTTCAGGCGTAAAACTAACACAGCATTTCATAAAAAGAACATCATACCAAAAGTCAAACATGGTGGTGGTAGTGTGATGGTTTGGGGCTTCTTTGCTGCTTCAGGACCTGGATGACTTGTCATAATTGATGGAAATATGAATTCTGCTCTCTACCGGGAAATTCTGATGGAGAATATCCAACCATCAGTTTGTGACCTCAAGCTCAAACGCACTTGGGTTATGCAGCAGGACAATGATCCTAAACACACCAGTAAGTCCACCTCTGAAAGGCTTAATAAAAACAAAATGAAGACTTTGGAGAGGCTTAGTCAATGTCCGCACTAAAATCTGCTTGAGATGCAGTGGGATGACCTTAAACAGGCCATTCATGCTCAAAAACCCTCAAATGTGGTTGAATTTAAAAAATTCTGCAAAGATGAAAGGGCTAAAATTCTTCTACGGCAATGTGAAAGACTCACTGCCAGTTATCACAAACGTTTGACTGCAGTTCTCGTCGCCGAGGGTGGCACAACCTGTTATTAGGATGTAGGGGGCAATTACTATTTCACATAGGGCCAGGTAGGTTTGGATAGCTTTTTTCCCTTAATGAATGAAATCATAATTTAAAAACAGCATTTTGTATTTACTCGAGTTGTCTTTGTCTAATATTAAAATTTGTTTGATGATCTGAAGCATTTAAGTGGGACAAATATGCAAAAAAAAAAAAGAAATCAGGAAGGGGGCAAATACTTTTTCACGGCACTGTATGTGCAAAAAATAACATGCAGTAGAATTTTCAATATAACCGTATTTTAAAAATAAGCATTTTTGCGAAATCTGTTCCAACTATCCCCCCCTCTCCCTTCCTGAATAAAGCGCACAGTATCTGTTATTCTTTCCTCCTCTCGATCACCTAATAATAACGAGACAAAGTGTAGATGATAATGGATGACTCACCCAGCATAGAAAGTTTACAGCACACATCGTGTACTTCAAACATTTCAGACAACTCTGGGACATCCTCTTCCTCGGGTGCTTCCCTCTGCAGAATAAACTAATTTAAAAAGTGTGCAAAATACCAAGGTTTCCAGAATTTTCTGACACTGACACGTGGACGGGTATCCAATTTCGGTACAGTATATTCCAACTGCTGTCAACGAATGAGAAACACACTAGCCTCCAAACAGCAGTCGGTCTTTATGAACTGCACTGTCTCTGCCTGCTTCTCCTACACGTGACACTGAGTCAAATGCTAAGGTCAGCTCATCCAAATGGGGTTCATTACAGTACAGCTTCAGTTAAAGCTTGTACTTTCAGATTTGTCACAAAATGGCTAATCAAGAAGGTGCTTCTCGACTTGTGGAAAGTATATTAAATGTTTTCCCTTGAAATGAATATTCAAATGATAAAATTATAATTACTCTCACATTATCTCTCTACTGTAAAGTATTTTCAAATGTCTTTTCTCAGGTTACTCTTAACCCAACATCACCCAAAAGGGTCACCACCAGGTTGTAGCTTATTCTGATTAATCCCAGAACATTCTGGTGACCACACTCCACTCATCTCCATCCACCAACAAATGTTTTATTTTTTATTATTATTATTATTATTATTTAATATTTAGTGATTGTGAGATACAATAACTGCATTGCATGTTAAAATGTCTACAAATACAGATTCTATAGTTTAACAAAAAACTTCACCTACGGGAACAAAACACATAGACAATGTAAGATTTGAGCAACAACGTCATCAAAGCAAACGTATGTTAGCCGGAGCTATGGGTACGTACAATATTTACAAAAGCAAACATTGGATATAGTAACTCATAGTCCTTGGAGAATAAGGAAAAACATTTTTCTTTAACATTTTAATTTGAAGAACTGAAAATGATTGATTAGGATAACAAATCATTCTGTCAGTTACTGAAGAACAGGGTGGAAATAGATTAAATTCCTTCATCGTTTCAGGCAACCAAACACATTTAACTATATTATGAGATAAGGGCCAAAGCGGATTGAGTCAAACAGTTATCAAAAATACACTACATCGATAAACTATTGTTAAAATTATAATTATATACATAGTGTTATCAAAACTTTTGTTTGAAAATTTTCTGAGACTTTCACTAACTTGTAATGTGTTTGTTCTCAAATCGTTTCTTTTGCGGCAAAATAAACTCAGAGCACAGACATGGTTTAAGGACAACTTTATGTTTTAATGGTGAATGCATTTGTACCGAGTACAAAATAGGCAAAGTGTGTCCAAACTGGCTAAAATAAAATTTGTCGCAGAATTCTGTACCACCATCAAGGAAGAGGAAGTAGTAACTGTGGTTAAGTTTCTTTCTTTTCATTTGCGACATGATGATCAGTCGGAAATAACACTCTTACCTTATCGCTCAATCTGTTTTGTGTTTCTCACGCTAAAATTCCTCAATGTCCAGAAAAAAATCTGCCTTTTTCAGTTTTTTCTTCTTCTTTGGTCTTGACTATTGCAGCGTAAGAAATGGCACTTGGCGAAGATCTTAGCGAGGTGTTCTACAGAGGAACAGCGCACACTCACTTATGACAAAAAGAGGGCGGGGTTAATTGACAGGCATGAGGTTTCCTGTCTTCCACTCACACCGCTTCCCCCAACCCCCCTCAGTACACACAGAAATGCACACGCACCTCTGTAACATTCAGGCCAGCCCAGTCACTTCCTGCAAGCTGTAATAATAAAATCCTAAACAATGTTAAACTTGGGTTTGATATGAATGATGATGTCAAAAGTAAGTTAACTGGCAGCTGACTCATCAGGAACTCTCAATATTTTGCTTGTATGATGCACGCGCTGCAGGGCATAAGAGAATGGAAATTGGCACTGTTCACATTACCGTTTGAACCCATGGCCAGGCCTACAGTAGCTTAAGTCTCTTACTGACTGACTGACTGACTCGAGAGAGAGTGGACGAATATAAGTACCTGGGCACCATCACTGACCAGCAGCTGACATTTAAGAGTAACACCGACCGCATCTGCAGGAAATGCCAACAACATCTATACTTCCTTCCTAAGCTGCGACAGCTGCAGGTCAACAGCTCAATATTACAAGCATTTTACAGCTGCTTCATTCGATCCACTCTCACCTTCAGCTTCTTGGCCTGCTGTGGCTCTCTGACTGAACTGAAAAAAGTTCCCTTCATGAAAACATAGGACATACGACAGTCGCAGATCGCTCCTGCAGTTGTATTTGAAGAGCAGGCGGTTAAGAAGGGCGGCCTCTTTGCATCTGATACAAGCCACAGTCTCGACAACCAGTACCAGCTGCTGCCCTCTGGACAGAGATACCGATCCCTACTCCTGAACACCAACAGAGCCATGTCTAACTTTGTCCCAACATCTATAAGACTGTTGAAGGAACATCAATGCCCCCACCACCCAACTGCCCCAGCTATTCTAGCCATCCCAGTCCAAGCTTTTTAATCTGAATGCTTCATAACACTTTCGGCTGAACTATTTATTCTATGTTTTTTTTTAAATGTGTTTTTAATGTGTGTAAGCATACTGTATGTATGAGAGCCTAACCACAAATGAAGTTCCCTAACAGGAAAATGAAGTTTGTCTTGATTTCTTGATTTTTGACTATCTGACCGACATTGTTGAAATGGGAATAGGTGAGAAGGCTTATTCAGTGCACATTCAGATGGGTGAAAATCTGCAGGAAAAATCCTGAATAAATGCATGGACAAACATGACAAATGCAGATGCCTCGGTTTATTTTCCTGGCATGATCTCCCCACCTTAAAGAGGGAAGAGTCATTGCAAATCAATGTAGGATTATTCAGAGTGATCACGTTTATATCTTATGATGAAGCATTCTGCCCATGATGGCAGTGGTCTTTTCCAGGTTGACGAAAGCCTAAGCCTCATAGCACACAAGGGGTCACTGATTGATTGTAGGAGTATGAAAATTATCCTAAAAAAAAAGCCACTGCCTTCACAATCACATGACCTGAAACAAACTGAACTCATTTAGGAGACTTTGGACAGCGCTCTCCGACACCATCATCGAAACACCAAGTGAGGGAATATTTCTTGGAAGAGGGGAACTCCATCACCCCAGTAAAGTTTTACACCTGTAAACTGTGTTCCAGTAGGCGAGCTGTCCAAGGTGTGTTCCTGCCTTTCGCCCACTGTCAGCTGGTGTAGGCCCCAGCTCCCCTGGAGCCCCAGTGAGGAAGAAGCAAGCTGGATGGATGGATGGATGGATGGATGGATGGATGTACGTACGTACGCACGCTATACTAAGACACGTTGAGATGATTAGGCAGCTTGTGAAAGCATTTGGGAGCGTGCATAAACATCACTTCCACCTCCATCTGTCCCCAGTGTTGGGACTGCGTTACTTACAAACCCTTTGGTCCTGTTGGTAAGCAGTCCTGCTCCAGTGAGTGTGATTCTCTGCCTGACTTCTGCCCTGAGACAGTTACTGGTCTGGGCACAGACACGCCCCCATTTCCAATTGGCCTGCCCCTCCTCAGCTGTGGGCTACGGCCGTCCCTCCTCCTTTAACTGCATTCCTGTTAATAAATACTCCTTTGTGGACTGCACCCTTAGTCTGTGTTTGGTTCCTTGTCTGGATTGTGACGGAATGCACAGTTATGAAAACTGAAATAAAAGCGTGTAAAGTGAACTTTTTTAGTATGTCACCGCCACACACAGTAAATGGGAGGCATACTGTTTCCCAGTCGTCTGCCAGTCCTTCGCGCCATCCATCCTTTACACATATCTTGTGTGCCTTTTATCTATAGGAGGAGTGGACCAATTTTGACTAAATTAGATATGGTAACTTGCTACAGAGGGTAGCTGAACTGAATAAGTTTTGGAGGTGAATGGGTCAAAGGTTAAGGTCACATGAGGTCAGCTGTATGCAGGGCTCGAAGATCAACTTTTTTGGCTTATGATGCTTTGGCAGGCAGAAATATAGCGATCAGCGCTTTGTATTGCTTCAACCTTGTTGCCACTGTTACTATACTCCTACAGATCTTTACTCTACTGTGTATGCATCTCTTTGTTCATATTAAGCTCACCAGATGAACAGAAAAATACTGTATGTCTGGTAAGGAGACTGCACCACTTGCTCTTCTGATGACTGTTTTTTCACACTTGCAAAAGAACCAATATTAAAACTCTTTTTATTTTGTGTTGCCTACATCTCACTTCAAAGACGCACTAAAAACACCTAAAAAGTTACTACATGTCTCAAAATAAACTCATTCTACTCTATGCCTTGCAAAAATTCTCAACCAGGAAGCATAATTTGTCAATTGTGACACAATGACATAAAGACACAAACAACTGGGAGCATTATTTTCTCTTGGAGATGTGTAAGATTTTTTTCAACTTAAATCAAAGTTCAATAAGCAAATAAGAAAACCCCCCCTCACTTGTTACATCCCTGGCTGTCTCTACTGCCTCTAGTGGCGAGGGAGTTTTCTTCTTGTGCTTGTCTTGAGTTCATTTGATTGCAGGACTGGTGTCACTTGGCAGAACCCTTTCCAAGGAGTTTGGTGATTTCCAAAAGGAGCTCACGGCACAGCAACCACTCTATGCTCTGCACTACTCTTCTCGCAGTTTTCGGCCAATTATCTGAATGTGACTAAGTTTATGCTTTTGAAATGAATCAGAAATGCTGCAATAAGTTTCAATTGCCTTTATTTATACAAGATTGCAGGTAGTATTCTCAAATATGAATCCAAAAACTAAAGAGCAGTAATTCCAGAGGTCATGTGCCATAATAAAACAGTTTTTCTCTGAAGTGCTTTGGAACATTAAAGTTCTCAACACAAAGTAAATTTCTTAAAATAGCTTATACGCATGTCCTTCAAAACACTACCCTTAACCTGCAGTAAGATGTAACTCAACCAAAAGCTTTATCCACGATTCAAAATTACTGTAAATTATTCTGTAAATTCAAAAGCCACCAAAAGGAATACTTTTTTTTTAAATTGTAGTAAACCGAAGTGGTTAAAATATTAACAGAGCTGCGAAAACATATTTGCCATTTTCTCAATTTCTTCCACTTATGCTTATTTTTCATGTTTAAATCTTTCACATCATCCAACTAATATTAATATGAAAGAAGGACATTGTAAGTAAATACAAAATGGGCTTTTAAGTGATGATTTCATTAATTGAAGGTAAACAGTCCTTCAGATGGACAAAAATAGAGCGTTTACATCCTCTCTATTGCAGGCGCAGGACAAAAAGAAGATCCGCATCAAACAAAAACACTCTGTAGGATTGGCTCCCGAAGGCTTGTTACTAAATCTGTAATGGCCGGCAGAATACGGATGCCAAGTGCAACGAGCGGAGGGAAGGAGAATATCTCGGACACAGTACAAGCACAGAATAATATAAACAAAAGTACTCGTGCTTCCAAAGGACATATAATGGTCTGAACCACGGAAGCAAAGCGAGATAGAAAAAGGGAGAAGAAACTCCAACAATTAGAAGATAGAAAGTCAAACAAAACCTGACTACAGATATCTTCGGCTATAGTGCGAAGCTAAACACAGACACTTTAGGGAAGGAAGCGTGCCGAGCGTCTCCGGAGCAGCCGAAATGTCATGCATGTGGAAAAAAAAGGTCTTTGGTGGGATAAATTTGTTACACAGTTTGTTAGAGGGCCAGTAGGGAAATATATGGGGATCAGTAAATAGCATATTGGGCGAGGCCTCATGCCATTTATGGACCCCATTGTTTGAAGGTTTTGTCGACACCAAAAAAAAAACTGTCATTATTTCAACCACATTTCAACACTGAAGGTCGGTCAAATGCCAGCGGGGTAAACGTTGCAGTAACTGCCAATGAGCCTTTTGCATCGTGATAGAGGAATTTTGGCCCACACTTTATTCCTACTTTGTAGCGCCAGGTTTAACGGGGCTGGCAACAATCATTCTTGTGTTTGTTAATCCATTTATCAATTGTATCTGCTTAATTGGTCAATATAGAAACTAAGGGGGCAATCGCTTTTTCACATGCGGCCAGGTATGTTTTGGATGGCTTTTTTCCTTCAATAAATGAAATCATCACTGAAAAGCTGCAATTTGAGTTTATTTTGGCTATCTTTCTCAATATATATTCATGTGTATATTTACATGGATTATGCAAGTCAATGTGTCTATGTTATTATGTATCTATTTCATATGAAAGCAAACAACAACAATGCATCAGCGTTGTTCTTGCTGTAATATTATTTCTGGGATAGTTGGGTTTTGCTGAAGGGGTAGGCTTACATAAGCTTCGGCTTCGGCCTACACCCTTTCGGTGAGCTTGAAATCTTTGAATCTTTACTTTGATCTTCTAAGTTGTTTTTATTGCAAATTGACTAAGATAAATTTCATTCATTAATTCATTTAGTATGATTAGTATATTGCATTGAAACATTTAAATATGGCAATTGAGCAAAAATACAAGAAATTGGGAAGGGCAAAATGCTTTTTTTTTAACAGGGATACACCTTTTCTCAGAATGACAGTGGGCTCCTCATTGTTTATTTTCCAAACAATTTTGTTCTACAGTTTTTCACTGAATTTTTTCATACCTGATTATTTTGTACCTGACTGACAGCTGTTGAGTGAACGCTATTCCTAGGCTGATTTCACTCCAGTCTTGACAACTTAATGGACATGTTACAAATGTATGCAATGAAATAATTCTAGCATAGTTTTGAGGGAAAAAAATATTTGTCTAAGAGGCAGTATAATCTATTTTGATCCAAAAGACAAATAAACATGATACAGTAAGTGTTCAAACTGCAGACAACTGCACTCAATAATAACATGCTTAATTGTGCTCATTTTATAAAATAGAATGAGAAATACAGTCTTTTTTTGTGCATGAATAGACAAAGTTTGCAAATTTCACGAGTTGTTTCAAAGACAAACTGTCATTTGAGAACTTGGCAAAAGCAACTAAGAAACGGTGTAGCAAATAAATCATTTTGCATTTGAGTGTCAAAACATTTCTCGGAAGTGATGAGCAAAAAACGATCGATAAACTGCATTTGATCTGAAACTGTGGGCACATTCTTTTTGCAATTCTTAGAATATCCTTGGTTGAGGCAAACAAATTTCTGTTCATCTATATAATATGCAACAACACTGTCCCCAGGACTCCAGGGAACAGGAAATCTTTCAGAAGATATAGCAGCAAGAATAGGATGTGGAAGAGATGCTGGCTAATGAGTTACTCAGCTAATTTAATTGCTTTATTATAAATCAAAGAATATAATTAAAAGCAGATTAAGAACCATTAGTTTATCTCCCAATTTTAAGCTCACACACATCAATGAGCAGAACACAGTGTTTTTTTATGGGTTTCATTTCATTTGAAAACACTTGTCTGTAATTGGCCGCTGGATGCACTTCTGTGATTGGCTGCAGGGAGCAGCCTCAGGAGGGCAGTGTGGAAATCAAGCTCACTTGTATCCCAGCCCCACCCGACTGAGGTGACAGAACAAGGGGACAGTGAAACACAAGCAGAGGAACTGAAAGATAAAAAACATTTTTTTACTTGAAATATGAATCACAGGTTTCTGAACAGAATGAGATATAAAACCCCAATTCTGAAATAGTTGGACTTGGGACGAAATGTAAATTGTGCATAAAATCAAAATGAAATGACTTTCAGATCACATGAGCCAACATGTTATTCACAATAGAACATATATAACATTTCAAATGTTGAAACTGCGACATTTTTATCCACAAAATGAGCTCATTTCAAATTTTCTGGCTGCAACAGGTCTCAAACAAGTTGGGACACAGGCAAAAAAGGGTTGAGAAAGCAATTAATATGTAAGAGAATCAGCTGAAAGAACATTTAGGAAGCAATTACATTAACTGGCATCAGGTGTGTAACATGATTGGCTATAAAAGGGATGTCTTAGAGAGGCCGAGTCTCTCAGAAGTAAAGATGGCCAGAGGCTCTCTAACCCATGAAGGCTTGCGTAAAAAAATTGTGGAATACTTTAAAAACAATGTTCCTCAACGTCAAATTGCAAAGGCTCTGAGGGTCATATCATCGACAGTGCATAACATCATCGAAAGTTTCAGAGAAACTGGAAAAATCATTGTGCGTAAGGGACATGGCCAAAGACCTTTACTGGATGCCCGTGATCTTCGGGCCCTCAGACATCACTGCATCACTCACCGGCATGACTCTGTCATTGACATTATTAAATGGGCCCAGGAATACTTCAAGAAACCATTGTCAGTAACACACATTCCACCGTACCATCCAGAGATGCCACCTGAAAGTCTATCACGCAAAAAGGAAGCCATTGTTGAGCATGATCCAGAAGCGCCGCCGTGTTCTGTGGGCCAAGGCTCATTTAAAATGGACAGTAGCAAAGTGGCAAAGTGTCCTGTGGTCAGACGAGTTCAAACATGACATTTGACATGTTGGAAATCATGGGAGTTGTGTCCCCCGGGCTAAAGAGGAGAAAGACCACCCCTCCTGCTATCAGTGTTCAGTTCAAAAGCCAGCATCTCTGATGGTATGGGGATGCATTAGAGCAAATGGTGTGGGACACTTGCATGTTTTAAAAAGCTCCATGAAAGCTGAAAGGTATATAAAGGTTTTAGAGCAACATATCCTCCCCCCCCTCCCCCAGACAACATCTATTCCAGGGAAGGCCTAATGTATTTCAGCAGGACAATGCAAAACCACATACTGCAGCTATTACAACAGGATGGCTTTGTAGTAGAGTCGTCCGTGTGCTGAATTGACCTGCCTGCAGTCCTGATCTTTCACCGATTGGGAACATTTGTCGCATAATTAAACAAAAAGTCCATCAAAGGAGACCCAAAACTCTCAAGCTGCTGGATGCCTGTATTAAACAAGAGTGGGATCAAATTCCAATGGCTAAACTCAAGAAACTTGTCTCCTCAATGCCTGCTTCCACTCTGTGCTAAAAATAAAAGGGGATGCTACACCATGGTAAACCGGCCCCTGTCCCAACTTTTTTGAGACCTGTAGCAGCCATCAAATTTGAAATGAGCTCATTTTGTGGATAAGATTATAAACTTTCTCAGTTTCAGCATTTGCTATGTTATCTCTGCTCGATTGTGAATAAAATACTGGCTGGTCTGATTTGAAAGTCATTGAATTTTGATTTTATTCATAATTTACACTTTGTCCCAACTATTTCGAAATTTGGGGTTGTAGTAGACAATGCTCTTGCTTTTCTGGCCCGAAAGAGTAAAGTGAATGAGTGTTATTAGCTTGGATCATCAAATCAAACATTCCGCCAGAAAAAGAGGCTGTCTGCTGCGCTTTGAGAGTCAACTTCATAATGATTTTAAATTTAAACTAATTACAGTTAATTTTTTAAGCAACTTTCAGTTGTATGATTTCTTACACCCTCAGTGTAATATTCATTCAAAAGGATGAGCACGTATTTTCCTGAAGGAGAAAAAAATATTTTCTCTGCATTGCTTTTGCGATTAAACTTTAACTGCCTTCACGTGCTATAGGAATTATGGTAAATACGAGTGACCGACATGAAAATTGCACGTGAATCCCCTCTCACGCCGTAATTTCCACTGGAGAACTGTGAGATAATTTTGGTAAACGAGTTACCGAGATGAAATAACCTTTCACTTTTTCAACAAGGCGGAGAGCGAGCAAGGATTCATCAGGTAAATAATGTGTCCGCCATTTTTAATTTCGCTGCAGCAACAAAAACACTAGAACACAACGCACTCGTAATTTCGAATTCACTAACGGAAAGTATCATCTTCCCGATAGCACGTGACGGCAGCAGACTACACGAGTAAAATACAGCCATTTAGGATTATAGCCAGTAGATGGAAGCATTGAGCTGCTAGCAGTGCCGCGGAATATATCAATGCGGGGGTATTTAAAGAAAACTGATGGCAATGGAAGTTTTTCAGAAATCTTGGACGTTTTGTCAAGAGAAGGCCAGCATATTAACATTGGACGTCGCTCACCAATACTGAATTAGTATTTTCACTGTGACACAAATTTTTCACTCACTTTACGGAATACACAATATTTTCCAAAGAAAACAAGACAGCAAATGAAATTAACAACACTAATAGTTAATGCAAATATAAATTAAAAATAATGACTTGTGACGAACGCTAGAATGTAACTGTTTATGGTTAGTACCACGTGTGTTCAAAATGTTAATTGAATGGTGAGATTATCAGTGTTACCTGAATAATGAACATTGTGACAACTCCGGCTCCGGTGCTGAGGAAGTTCCGCGCGAACCAGTTCCTTAGCGGCAAGAGACAGCCCTTAGAGACCGGACATGAGAGAGAGAGAGATCGTAATTTATGGATGGTCATACCCCCTAATGTCACTAACATGCCAAAAAGACCCACCTAATAAAACAGACATAACATTGATCTATGCATCTCAACTTCCCCAGTTTTCAAACCAAAGTAACGCTGAATCAGTCCATATAGCTCTCTCGTCAAAAACAGGACAACATGAGCTTTAAAAAGCTGGTATTTATAACAGTGTTTCTTATGATTTGCCCACCCCCTGTATATAGGAAGACTTATTGCATAAAAACCATTCGGGTCATCACAAGCGCAGTGTTATGAGTTGGCTGCTCACCTGCTGCCAGCTCTCCTGGGGGTAACTGACACAGGGGTCAGTGGTGCAGCAGGATATGGGAACATGACCATCCCAGTCAGAGACTCCACGCACTCCGCAGCACCTGAACTGAAAACAGTTACACAGTTAGACCACAGGTTCCCGACCTTTGACCTGGCGGTCCATATGTATGCCAATCTCATTCTGACCATACTGCGCCACATTCAACGTAATTTGCAGACGTTTTCATCCATAGACTGTGATGAGCATGATACCAAAGGTCATTGAAACAAGGCTGTAGAGTTCAGATCAGATAATGAAAAATTCTACTGAAATGTCGCGTATTCACTCCCATGAAAATAACCTTTAGCTCACATCCATAGTATAGACCGGGATCAATATAAATCAATAAGGAATCACAAAAAATTAGCTTATGAATCAATAGAAAATGATGAGGGAGCAACTTATGTATTGGTATACAATCTCCAAGGAGTCACATAGGGTTTGGCGACCCTTTGGGAGAGTTACTCAGCAGGAAGTGATACAGGAAGTGTTTGTGCAAAGCAGAGTGACAGTAGCTTTATCCTGAACACAACAGATTCCCCAGAGTACCAAAACAGTGATTACACAGATCACTCACAATGCTCTGCACAGCATCAAAGTCATCCTTCAGGGTCTCATTGCCAATATCTGATGACTGCTTGTAGGTTTCCAGGCTGTGCATCAGGTCTTTTTCAAAGAATGAGTCAATCTGTGGAATGAAAGTAATAAAAATGATTAATGTCCCAAGTATTGTCATGTCATGTCGGCCTAGTTGTATGAGTGAATGAAATGCGCTTTGCGCTGTAATCAGAATAGAACTACCGTGTTAAAAGCCCCAAAACCCCTTGCTAGGCCCTATTGTTAGCAGAAAGCAGAGTCAGACCCCAAATGTTGACAAAATAATCATAAGATATGATATTTAATAATAACATAAAACGCAAGAGTCAGACAAAGCAGAATATTATAAAAAGGACTGGATTAAAGAAAACACCAGAGTTGAAAAAGGGATGTGACAAAGACTAGAAAAATAAATCAGGATGAGAGACACAGGCAAACGTGGAAATGGAGAGACTCTGAAGCATGCAGGAAACCATGAGAAGAGAAAGAACACGGAAAGATGCAGAAAAAACAAGGCACATTTAAAAGTGTGCACTTAATCCCAGAATGCAAGACACGTCGGGAGCCAGAGCTGAAGCAGGGCCAGGAGAAAGGGCACAAAACGAACACTGATACAATAATAAGACACATTTAACACGAGACACGGAAAACAAAAAGCACATGGACTTAAGATAAAGAACAAGGACTCAAGAAAATGCCGAAAATAAAACACTAAACAGACGGAGTCCTGAAAATTATACTGCGCACTGTCATCTCACGTGTTGTGCTTGTGCGGAAATCTTGAAGAATATATTTGCTAATCTATCCTGGAACTTGTTGAGCCAAATTACAGCTGATAACTGCAATAAATAAAACCTGGAAGTCCCAAAATTTGAAATAAAGACTGACTTAACAGCCTGGTCTGTGTTACAGTAAGCAGTCATCCAGCAAACATAGCAATACTGCTTTGCGTTACAAGCCCCTAATCACATTGGTAGAGACAGGAAATAATGTGCTTATTTCTTGTCGGAAAAATGCTTTTTACACCACTGCAGATATTCTTTTTTGTGCATTGAACCACAGTTCCCAAAATGCACTGCACTGCACTGAATTACTACCTCTAAAGGATTCAGGCAAGACCTTTATTTTGAATGAAAAGACTAGAATGATATTTTACTGTATAAAACAAAGTGACATGAAAAATGAAGGAAAATCATTTGGTGAGGTTTGCCAGCAGGGTTTTCTTTCTGTGAGAATGGTATATAAACTAATTCATCAATAAAATAGTTATAAAATGATTAGTTCTCCTGCGATCTGGAAAAACCTTGTGAGTTTAGCAGTGACAAGAGTCTCCCCAATGAACAAAAACTTTAGGATTCTGGACTTATCCTAACTGATAAAATAAAAAATAAAAAAAATAAAAATAGAAACTTGATTTTGACTGTTCAAATATAACTACTAGCTAGAGTTTTAAGATCTTCATCACTCTTAATTACTGCAAATGAAGGTCGAACTCAGTTTCTACCCAAAGTAACATATGTACTGGGTTTTTTTCAGATCACAGGAGAGTTCTTCGGCTTTAGTGGTCTGATTAGGAATAATGTATTTAATATATTACTGAAGTAATATTACTGAAGTTGAAGTCTCAATGGTTGAGGAATAGTTTTATCACCTGGATTTTGGTGTAATAGTAACTCTCTGTCCAAGATTTGAGATTATATAATTATCTTGTCAGCAAGGTACTGTAGATCACAAACCCTGTTTCACCCTTAGCTGGATTGTCCCTTACCTCCCGGCGGAACACCAGGAAAACGCAGGCCATTGCTATCTCCACCAGCATCAGGATGAACAGCAGGATGAAAAACTGCAAATGACCGAGTCAGTAAAGACAAGCATTAGCGGTTAAACACAGAGACGGAGCTGAGGAGGAGTGTGCGGATGAATTCATACACAGAGCCCTCCGTGCAGCCAGGACTTGAATTCCCCACAGTGCTACAAGCTCCTTCCAAAAAAGGTGGAGCAATAAAGAAAATGCAAATAAGAAAATAAAATAATCATTTATAAATCACCTATAATCAGTCTTAAATTCAAACAATAAAATACAAGATATGTACTGCACTACTTTATCAGAATTATAGATTCTATAGACTATAGAGATGTATCACGACTGGTTTGCCTGTATAGAGATAAGCAGTATAACATTCTGTGGTCTCCCCTGTAGAGAAATGTATAAAAGAATGTGGTTTCCTCTCTATATAAGGGTATATCAAACTGTGGCCTGTCCTCTGTAAATGTGTATAACAAACTGTGGTTTACCCATAGACATATGTAACAAACTGTGGCTTCCTCTGTACAGAGAAATATATGAGACTGTGGTGTTCCCAGCACAGAGATGTATAACTGACTTTGGTCTGACTTACAGAGATGAGCATGCAGCGGTTCTCTCGCATGGCTCCCAGGAAGCCCAGGTAGCAAACGCAGGTGACGATGGTGCCCGTGACCACCAGGGTGTTGGCAGGGAATATCGGCCAGAAGGAAGTGATGAGTGAGCTGAACCTGGAGTTCATCATCATGAAGATGCCAAACGCAAGCACGAATGCCCCGCACAGCTGAAACGCGACAAACGCCAAACATCAACCTTTCATTAAAGAAAATAAAATCCCCACCTGATTCTGGAACGCCCAATCAACACATTATGTATGAGCACGCGCAAATGCGATTTCTGCTGCTATCTCGGGAGAGTGCAGAGGGCTCGCAGATCTCCTTCGAAAGGTGAATCTGCCAGCCACCACTTCTTTGCACGCGCACTCACAGTCCCAGCATGCACTTTACAAGGTGCTGCTGACCATCGCTTGGCTGATCTGGATTGTGAGTAGGAGGTGCTTGAACAAATTGACAGCTGATCCAAACCGACTGTATCCCTCCCATGTCCCACAGCAGCATGAAACCAATTATTGGCTGCTCCCATGAGGCTGCTGGCTACAGTCAGCACTTGTACGACTGGATTTGAAATTACTGTAGAATTCAAGCCAGTGATTGGCACCTCTGCACTACAAATCGCAACTTCACAGAA
The DNA here is from genome assembly GCA_029721435.1 of Gymnothorax reevesii. NCBI lineage: Eukaryota > Metazoa > Chordata > Actinopteri > Anguilliformes > Muraenidae > Gymnothorax > Gymnothorax reevesii. Next base: position 12,616,302 of record CM056585.1, on the reverse strand, counting down.
TGAACCAACCCAGCGAGCCCAGTCTCATTCCAGCTCATCATATAGTGACACTACTTGACCAAACGTTACTATATGACCAAAAAAGGAGACTTTTGGTGTTCTTATTTGATGCCACTTTAATACGAACCCTAAATCATAATCCAAAGCCTAACCCCACACATTAAATGGGGGTGCCAAAAGTCTTTTTTGTTGTTGTATATCAACACTTGGTCAGGTAGTGTCATATGACGAGTCGGATGAGAATGCGCTGATCCAGTGGCCCCACATCTACTATTCATTCCAGGTCTCTCAGCCATTTCCACAAGGTTCAACGATCTCAGAGAGATGGTGTGAAAAATGCAAGAGAAAAGCTGCAATATTTTGCTGCTGGTGAGACACCCAAGAGTTTCACAATGAAATACAAACATTAATAATAATGAGATAATTATATAGCATACTTAGCATAATTTATAAAAACATTTTATCCCCGGCTATTGGCTGTATAATTCATTTGCATATATCTTTGCTGGCATAAAGAAACAATTAGGGCTATTATTAATGCGTCTCTCAACGAGCTCAGTTCACAAGAGCTTGGGATGTGGGTATTTTCATGGTATTTTCATTCAGAGGTTACATTGAAAGCAACAAACAATATTCAACATGAAATAACGTAGTTCAATTTTCAATCACTGGCCATCCATGACTGTCAGAACCCATTTGCTAAACTATTTTCCAAAAGCACAAAACTTGTCTCAACTGTGCATCATTTTGTGGAGGATGGAATGTTACATACTGAAGATTGAAGAAAGGCAGAAGTAACATTGGTAGCAAACAGCGGCAATTAAGCTAGAAAATACTTAAATAATAGGGGAAATGACCTACCCAGCAAAGGAAGTTGAGAAAAGTCATTGTGTTCTTAAGACAGGTAACACAGCTTCTTTGTACCATCTCTGCAAGGTTCTCCTACAAAACATTAGTGAATCAATGCAACATATCAGATGTGCAGCGATACTTTACACGTCTTTTCAACAAACTATGCTCACCCAAACCAAATGAATCCCACTAAGTGGTTTGAGCTGCGTGACAACAGTTGAGCTCCTGGAAACAAAAGTGGTCTAACTCCATATTGATCTTTTTTAAAGGGTATCTAAAGTTGATTCCTATTGTTTTTGTTTATCGGCCAATCAGCGGGCCGCACCTGCGCAAACAAACCAAAATAGAGGGATTATCTAGGCATGTACACAAAACATTGATTTATATGAATGAAATTGGTCATGTGACAATGCTAGATGTGAACAAAAGCAAGTGATTTGTTTGTAAACATTGGACATTCAATGTCCTGTCTGAGAATTGACTTTAGATACCCTTTAAAGTTCTAATCTTAAAATCATCACTAAGTGGTCAATCTGTTTAGCGCAATAACAGATGAACTCAGTGTAGTTCCAGCGCTATACAGTAGGTGGGGCGTGTCTTCAACACTTCAAGAATGCATAAAGTGCTCAGTGCATTTGTGGTCTCGAATGAAAAATGAAAAAAAAAAAGAGCTAAACACTCATGTTCTAAAAGGCTCAATTATATGTTGCTCTCACAAGACAGCTGGCCACAGTCGATCAGCATGACATAGTGTTTGATCCCTATTTTAGTCCCTAGGTTCACCATAATACAGTGACTTATGCTGTAAGCATAAATTTGACCCAAAATAAGATAAATGTTGCACTGAATATTCAATCTGTAAAAGAAAATTTCTTTGTGCATAAATGTCAAAATTTGAGTCAAAAATATTTCACTACTATAAACATGGAAAAACACGCAAACTAATTTGTATGCATGAAAACATGAGAATATTGCAGGTATTGTAACTGCGGTGCCATACACTCATTTTCTCTGAAGGATACAGAGACACTAACACAAACCAATGAAAAATAAGCGATGTGTTTCCGTCTCTGTCACGTTTTATGTGTCAGAATTGGTCTATCCATTCATCATCGATAGCCTTTACTCCTGATCAGGGTCACAGGGAGCCTATCCCAGCATGCAATGGGTGAGAGACAGGAACACACACTCGAAAGTTCACTGATTCATCTCAAGATCACACATAAAATTCACTCACACACTCCTGTTACACAATTACACACCATGTATTCATACCTGTGGACAATTAAGAGTCTTTAATAAGCCAAAAATGCCCTTTTGGACTGTGAGAGGAGAATGGAGAATCAGGAGAACCTTCTTGTATGCTGGGAGAACTTCCACACTCTACACTGGAAGGCACCAGGCTGAATTCAAACCTAAACCCTTCTTGCTGTGAGGCAACAGTGCTATGCACTGTGAGGGGCACGTAATTATAAGATAAGATATATTTTATTGAACCCCATGGAGTAATACTTTCTTCGTATTTAACCCCTCCTATAGTTAGGAGCAGTGGGCAGCCTAGAGCAGTGTTGGGGCGCCAGTTCCTTGGTCAGGGGCAGCTACAGGAGTGCTCCTGTAATATATGTTTTTTTGGGTGAAGAAAACCCATGCCAACTTGGGGAGAACATGCAAACTCCACACAGGGAGACCCTGGCAGACCGAAGCTCGATTCCAGAGTTTCATGATTGCGAGGCAGCAGTGCTAACTACGCCACCATGCTGCCATAGCACTTGGCGCATTCATTTTCTTTTCACTAAAAGCTTGTGTATACCCTCTGATCATCATCACCTCATAGCTGACAGCATGTCAAAAACTACTCTGAAATATCATAACTGTCTTTATTCATGCACAAAACAACAATGGTAAATAGTTGAAAATACTGTAATTTATAATGCTGTTTTCAGTGTTTTAAACTTCTGTTACATTCCTGATAGAAATTCCCAAGAGAAAATGGCAATTTTTTCTTCTATCATGTCATCACAGAGCGAGAATAATGAAAGCATTTGATCTGACAGCACATATTTTTATGTGTCAGAAGTGGCACTGAAATGCAGTTAGTTGTTACTCTGTTAGAAATCATCATTTTTCTCTCCCTCCTTGTGATATTTTGAGTGGCACCATCTTCAGTTCAGGCCTGTGTTTTCAGTAAACAAAGACACCAAGCCCTCTCACTGATACACCCCAGCAAGTCCTTTTCATCTTGTCTTCAGGGAATGCATGCAGACCCACATTAAACTTAAATCTAGAGCCAACGCATTATACTTTGCAGCACTTTAACAGATGACCAAAAGTAACTTTTGTAAACTAATAACAAAATAACAAGTTACACATTGTAAACTAACTTGAAAAAAACTTGTAAAGAGGGTTAGATCGCAATTGGACTGGTCTGGTCTACATTATTTGGCAATAGGTTCAATGACATTCAACACTAACGGAAAAAAAAGACATTTACAATTGATAGCTACCTTTGTATCTAATATATTTGAGTTCAATATGAAATACTCATAGCAATAAATTAGCTTGGTTGTAATTAATTTCCATTTTATGAGTATTACACTTCATACAGGACTTTCGCAGAGGGGTTGATACACAGCCTGAACCCACAAGGTAAAATCTAGAGAGAACACCAATTTAATAAATATAACTTCTTTTAGAATAAGTAATTATATGAACAATAGCTGAAACCATAACTCAAAAGCATCTCTTCAGGCTGTATAGTTTCCTGAATGCTGATTTTAGCACTTGCATTAACTACGGAAGTCCGAATGTGATTCAGTGATTAATATTTTTGTGAAGTACACTTAATTCCCGCAAAATCCTTTTACAATTGTACAATGTCTGATAAAAATCTTAAGAATACAAGCAGTTAGTGCATGAAGGCTGTTAAAGACCTGGGTACCAGTAACAGACGTAAGGCCTTACCTGTACACCTGAGTAAAGTAGTCCACAGAAGGCAGAAATCCACACTGACTGCTGCCAGCTGCCCCAGTGCTGTACACATTCTGTGTTGGGGCACAAACATAGGGGTGGAGACTACCAGCAGGCTAATGATGGAAAGGAGTTTGATAATTAATGTTTTTCCAACTCTTCCAAAAGGCACAAGTCTTTATAGATAGTGAGATACATACCGCAGAGCCATAACTAACTTAAGTTTAAGACCACTTTAAGATTTAAAAAGGTATTTTCATTTGCCACTTGTATGCTAGTTCTTTTTTCCATTTTTCGCAGTGTGAACAGAAAGTTGGCTTGACCCATGATCAAGTGAATTAAAACAGATCAGGACATCCTGCAGAAACCTGCGGGGATTAAACTGTTTTCCCACATCATGGTGTGTTGGTTGCTGGTAGCTGCTAGTAAGTGACAGGGCAAAGGAGGTAAAGAAAGTAGACTATGCTGGCTGCCAAATTGGTGGACTAAATACAGGTTGGTCAGTCAGTGAACAGCTGGTAAACCAGCAAAAACTAGCTGTCAACAATGACTAAAATCTGTTAGTTTCAAGCAGGTATTTCCAGCAAGCAAGAAATGCCATAGACCACCATCTATTCACAGACATAGAATCCAAACAGCAGCTTTTCTTTCCTTTGTATATGGACTTTACTCTCAAATGTTATACTGTTCCTAATGCCAAGCACAAGAGGATGAGTTAGGACATCTGTGAAGTACCCCGTTAGCCGAAAGCTGTCTTATGAGGTTACCCACATGGATTGTCACCGGGCGAAAGAGCACTTTGATATATCAACAAGCAAACATCAAAACAATGCATGCGAGTCTCTATCCGACACAAAGTGACATGCCCATCCCAAACGGCACTGGTAGGAACACGTTTGTTTGTTTGTTTTTTTTTGTCAATGGAAGCCTATGCCACTTCTTGCCTACAAATAACCTGTACGAATCACAATTGGGCATTTGCCCAACAAAGACCAGAAAGGTCTAAACTTTGCAATAAATTTGGAGGCAATAAAATAAGTGTGTGATACCGTTATTTCTTTTAGATTTGTCAATGCAAAGTCAGCTATTTAGTCCAGTGGACTTCTTTAGATGCAGTGTCTTTAGCGTCTTTGAGGAGTTGGGTCTGCAGTAATTTAGCTATTTTTGAGTGATGACTGCGTTGCAGGTTTGAGATGAAACAAAGCCTGATTTCTGCAGTTAAAACCTTTAATTTACAGCAAAAAATTAAACTGAAAAGCTTTGTTTTATGTTTCGATTGACTGCGTATCTTGAAAGACAACGGCCGTCACAGGGCCAGTTAACACCGACTTCAAATGTAATTGAAGACCTGGGTGCAAGAAGTTCCTAAATCACAAAATAATACTTTCGAGATTTTGGGGTCAAAGTTTTCAAAACATGTAGCAGATCATGACAATGGACAATGGAAACGCTACAGTATACAAGACTTGAGTGCTTCTTTGCAGAAATCTTTGGTATCAGATGATGCTCGGGTCATTGTGTCTTTTAATTCTGGTGTCAACTCATTTTTTGCAGCATGTGACTTAAGTACTTCTTGTAAACAGGTCTTCAATTCGTCTTTAAAGAGCTCTCTATCATGAGGCTAACACGGTACAAAGGCCTAACGGTTTTTAGCAGTGAGTCATGCTGAGGTGTGACTCCATGTTAAACGGAAAACTCCCCTCCTACACACCACTGTAGACCTGCAGAAACTGGTCTACAGAACGTGCTGATTTTGCATATCCATGGTCTTACTGTGTCTGAGAGCTTCAGTTATCATATACCTCGTGCTCAACTGCTCTAACCTATTCATAATATTAACTTGCATTCAAGTCCATCTGCAACCCATCTGTTTTTGATGCCGACGGTGGTATTTCAACACCAAAGCATATAAGGTACTCAGATTGATCATGTATTATACCATTTAATTATAAATATACAGTATTGTGAGTACCATAAATCATAAAACAGTGACTCATTAACTTATCTTGGTTCTGTTGCTAAGCACTTAACTTTGGAAGGAATACAACATAATGGCATTGAATTGTAGACTGGCTGCTTTAATTTGAGGGTGTTTTCATCAATGTCAAATGAACAGTTTAGAAAGGATAGCAGTGTTCCTCCCACTTTAGGCACATCAAAAATATTGGAGAGTTTAAAATATAGTAGAATAAGGAGATCGTTTTTAATATTTGTTTGCGTATCCCTTGCGAGTGAAATCCGTGACACATGAGCACTACGTTGGGTACCTTGGTGATTCTCTGCCAGGCCTGTACTGCAGCCATCTCCAGCTCGTGCTTGTTTTGGCGACTTTTTGGGTTCAGTTTCCTCTTCAGCATGTGAAATGTACGGTATGTTGAATTAGTTTCAGGTTTTGCCAACAGAACCAAGATCACAAAAATGTGTCACTGTCCAATGAATTATAGAACACACTGTACATGGATGCAAATTGTTTAAAATTATTTAATCAATCAAAATATCTGAGGAGTGGCTGATACAGTGAAGCTATGATGGCAGCAAACCTTCAAGAACAAAACTCCAGACATACAGTATTTGACCACAGCTATAAGAGACTCACACCCCATTCCTAGCGGTAGAATTCTTTTGGTCTCAAAATCAACAACAAAAAACAATGGATTTCGGAGCAGTTGTGCTGATTACTTTATTTGTATTTGTGAGCATTTACACCATTTGTTGTTTAACCTCAAAACAGGTTTATTAAAAATATATTCTTGCAGAATATATTTAACACAAGTGTACAGTGCAACATGTCACAAAAGGCCCATGAGTGCAAAATGCTGTTACAGGCTATTTTTGTATCAGAAAATACTTTCAAAATTAAAAGTATACTGTTGTGAAGTCCATTTTCTTTTTATTTTTTATTTCCTCATATTTACAATGATTTGCAGTACACATATGTATGATGTTTCCTGGGCATCTTCATCAGTGATGGTTCTTTAAATAACGTCATCATCCCTTCATCCACAGCAGCCTAACTTCTTCTTCTGGGGCTCTTTGAGAAGTGTGACATTGTCTCTCTGCTTCTTATCCACCTGCTGCTTCAGTAACCTGGAGGAATTCACAGAAACAGTAAAGTTCAGCGAGCACTCTTACCACCCCTGACCTGTGAGCTAAACTCACTCACCTGTCACAAACACACACGTCCGGGGCTGATTTTACCTATGACTAACAAGATCGCCTGCAACTTTGCTCACATACTGTACACTTACCTATGAGTGTACAGTACACATACTGTACTCTTACCTATACTTATGAATAACACGCAGTCCTGTACATCTATCTCTCTGACCGGTGACTAACACAATTACCTGTGAGGGCTCGTCACTCACCTGAGGCCAACATACTTACATTACCCCACCAGATCATTCCTATTTGACTGCAGACTGGAGCCTTTCATTAAACTTACCAATGGCTTTTTCATATTTGTTTTGAATGATTTTCTAATATTCCCCTGTAAACCAGCTGTTTGAAGCTGTTGTGTGCATCCTCTACACTCTTTAAAGAACATTTGGATATTTCTGAGGGATTGGTGGCTGGACTCAGTTTCTCACCAGGCCAGTTTATTCATGGCTTGTACCACATTGTCTCCAGTAGCCGCACTGCACTCCATAAAATGAATATTGTACTCCTGGGGGGAAAAAACAAAGAAAAAAACGGGTGCTGTTTTAAAGTGCAATTTTTCCACAATGCCTGGCCAAAAAAAGTTGCTGTTTGGACTGAGGAATGCATGAATAAGTCATTATTGCGATGATTATTTTTCAGCTTGTAATAATTCTTTTAACCCTCACTCATACAGTGTGTAGGGTCTCATTTCTTAAACAATGATGTAATAAGGTGTATCCAATGGTCGAGGAAAAAAATCTTAATGTGTTTCAAGGCAGGAGAATTATTGGCCAGCATTACACACAAAAAAAAACCAGCTGAGGAGATTGCTTAAGTCACTGAAATAGGGTTAATTACTGTACAGTTCATTATTACAACCTGAAAGGGTAGTGGTTAGCGCTCAAATCAGCAGACAAAAAGGGCTGGAAAAAAATTATGAATGCTCATGATTACAGATAAGTAAAATGCTTGGTGAAGTCTTATCATAACACATCAACAATAGCACTCAACTTTAACTTCCAGAGGGCAATAGTTTTCCAGGCCAGAAACAACAACACAACACCAGAGAGGACACTAACAGCACTAAGAACAATACACTGCTCAAACATCAGACAGCACCAAAATCATTCCATGAAAATTTTAAAAAATATATTTAAAAATTGAACATTTAAAGTGCATTGGTAAAATGCATTGCAGCAAAGTGCTAGTGCCTATTTATTTAGCAGAATAATAGCAGTTGGAACAAATTAATATTTATATCTGTTTGTCTTGATCCTCGGCACCTTGAAACGGGTGCCAGAGGGGAGGGTCTGGAGTTCCAAATGTAATGGGTGATTGTCATCAAGGAAAATTGCACGGGCTTTCCGCAGAGCGTGAGTTTGGAATATTCTGAACAGTGAAGCCTGGCTCACCCCTATGACCTCATGCCTATGTTTGATTATGAAAGAACGAGCATTTCCACATGCGCAATGTGACAATACCTTATGAAATTGTGACTGAACAGCTGCGTGGCCACAAGAAAGTCACTTGTTAGTGGGGCTAATTGGGGAAAAAAAACTACTTAACCTACTTCGGTTTTCTTAGGCGCATAAAAATTTGACTGGGGAGTGATAGAAAAAAGTCATGTGGCCTGATGAGTCCAGATAGTAAAACATGGAAGTATCCGTATGCGGGCAGAGGAGTCAATCAGCATAATACTGAAATTTCCGTGTGGAGACGGGAAAGTGTTAAATTTGATTTGCAGAATTTGTAACTGAAAGAGTCATAACTGGTGACTGTGTGGAATTAGTACCAAATTAAATTTTCAAAGCAAAACAAAAAACAACGACCAAAAAAAAAAAATATACTGAGTACGATGTCATCTCACCCTTGCAAGTGCTTCTCCCTCCTCCACTGAAACTTCTCGCTTGGATCCATCATTCTTGTTGGCCAGCAGCATAATGATGACATCATCAGGGGCTCCTTCCTGTTAAAGACAAAATGGCCGAACATAATATAGCAAGTCCAGTACTGTTAGTGGATGGAATTTGAGACACCACAAGTTTCTCCACCTGTTACCCAGATTATACTCCGTAAAATTATATTTATTTGAAAATGGTATACTTGTTTTGAGAATGGCTTCCTATGACTTACACCAGGTGCTTGCAGCTTAGAGTTGAGGTTACTTTAGACGGGAGAGCTAGAATGGATGAATGCCATTGTGAGGATGGAACGGCACTGACTTCGATCTAATGCACTGTAAATTTGATTGAACTGAATGAACTGTTCTGCATTATAGATTCACTTTTTTTAACCCCATGGGGTACTTGTTCCTCTGCAGTTGACCCATCTGAACTCCTGAGCAACCATGGGCTGCCGCAGCGTAGCACTCGAGGACCAATTTCAGTTTTTCAGCTTAAGCCTAGGTCAGGGTACAAGTGTATCCATAGTTCATGTTATTTGGGGTTGGGGAAACCAGAGTACCTGGAGGAGACCCACGTATACATGGGGAGAACATGCAAAACGAACCAGGAACCTCCTTATTGCGGGGCAACAGCACTACAGTGCCACGGTGCTGCCATTAGTTTAAATGAACGAGAGCAAGTGGCTGCAAACTTAATACAGTCATAAGACTGGACTTCAGATGTCAATCATTACTGTGGATACAACCCCAAACCTGAAAACTAAAGAATTGGCAACTGCAAACAAGTACACAGTCAGCTCCATAAGTAATTGGTCATTGACAAAGTCATTGTAAGTTTAGCTGCCAACCACAACATTTTTGGGGTTGAATTTAAATAATGAATAAGAGGAAAACACGGCGGCATTTCCGGTTTTATTTGAGCTTTTTTACATCCCAATCAGGAGAATGGCCAAGAAATCAAATAAATTTCATATAAATTCCCTCGTTTTAAAGGAATCAAAAGTAAATCAGGCAATTCGCTGCTCAGCTGTGCAATAGTCAAATGTGTTAGTAGTGTGCATTCCCTCTACAAATACAAAGTTAAAAGGTATGGAGTTGATTCCAAGTAAGTGCTATTTGGAATTAAATCTCAACATGAAGTCCTGAGGGCTGTGACTGCCAGTGAAGGATGCATTCATTTGTTTGAAAAGTCAAAACAAACCCATGAGTAACCAAAAAATATTTAGCCAAGTCAACTACTTAGTACATTAAGAAGGCTCTTGAGAGCTAACATCTCAGCAAAAGGCCTAGAGCACTATGGATGAAAACTGTGGTGGTTGCCAGAATAATTAAATCCTTGGTGAAGAAAAAATCCTTCACAACAGTTTGCCAAATCAAGAACACCAGGAGATGGGCATATCTGTGCCAGTGGCAACAAGAGAAGACTTCACCGGAGTTTATAATGAGACACAAACCATTGGTAAGCCTCAAAAATAAGAAAACTGTATTAGAATTAAACCAATAAAAAATGCCTGTACAGCCAGGAAAAACCCCAAATGGACTGCTGAGATGAAGATCAACTAGTATCAGAATGATGTGGAGGGAAAAGTATGGTGAAGAGAAGGGGTTGTCACAAGCATGATGTTCTGGAATGTGCCAGTGTGGCATTCAAGGCAAATGGAAACTCAAGCCTAAATCTCACCTGAATTGTGGAGAGCCAATAGCTGAGAGTAGTGAAGCTCTGAGAGGAAGTGATGTCATACATGAGGAGCAGACCTTGGGCCTTGCGCAGAATCTGTTTGGTGATGCTGTGAAACCTGTAACAGACAGAGGTGGTTGTGGCCAGACTTTCTCTATTCTGCAAAAAGCGTCTTTCTTAGCGAGTCTTTTCATCTTATCGTGAGATTCAACTTCTTATTTTCGTCTCTTTGAAGTACAAAATATTAGCTTACTTTAATCTACGTACCAAGTGTTTGACTAGTGAATTTCTCATCCCATTGGCAAATCTGTCAATGGGGCAAATTCATCTCACTTCATTGGCAGAATTTCGGTCTTACTGAGGAAAAAAATTTGACTAACAAATAAGTACTTTAACTTTTAATAAAAGATCAAATTCTTGATAAGATGAACCGTCTTTAAATTTTTTAAAGCGTAGCCTTTTTCTACGGACTACTGCTTATCCCTGTCAGACAGTCCCGGTCCAATACGGCTGATTATATCCGTACAGTGTGTGTTATGAAGGAGGGCAGAGGGAAGCTCGCTGTTGCCACTTTGTGTCCTCACCTCTCCTGTCCAGCAGTGTCCCACAGCTGTAGGATGACTCTTCGTCCCTCCACTTGCACGGTCTGGACACAACTGTCCAAACCTGCCACACATTCAAACACAAACACCAAACACAAAGGGGACCTCATCATTAGGGACGCAACTCACTCAGGAAAAAAGGGGCAAAAAAGTAACATAAAAGGTGAAATGTTTTTCACTATGGTGGTATAACCCCAATCAGAGAACATTTTGACGGTATGTTACTTCAAAATTAAAACGAAAGCAGTGATTTGGAAGTTATGGTATCTTAGACCGCATTACATTGAAAGAAATACATTAGCACATTACTTCATGTTTCACCCCATAAATTTTATTGATTTTGTAAAATGGACACATATCAGTTTTAATTCTTGCAAAATATTTTTAAAAAGTTAAGACAGTAAAAGTATTAACCACTTCGTAATTTCGCCATTCCTCTTCACAATACTTAATAAACCTTTAAAGACTGAAGAGACCAATTGAAGACCACAATGGAAAAATGATCATAGTCACATTTTCACGTTGTGGAGAAATGATGAATTAAAAATTCAAAACGATCTTAGAAACAAAGCACTGAAAAATATGCAAAAAATATAAAATTTATGAGATATTATAATATGTAATATATAAAATAAACAAAAATGCAAAATTTGGACTCGTTTTTCCTTTGTGGTCTTCAATTGTCAGAGTGTTTCAGATGTCATTTTGTTCCATTCTTTCTGCAGCTAGTATGATGGTGTGAAACAGTACAAAGTCCTTGTTGCCACCTTCTGCACATCAAAATGTGCAACATGTTTCCCATTTGGGACAAATTGGGATTAAAGGCCGGCCGATCCATCATCTGCCCCCTCTTCTAATGCAGCCATGCCTTTGTAATGCATGCAGAATGCAGTTTTCCATTATCTAATCGAAATATGCATGGGCCTCCCTGGAAAACATATCTTGAATGCAGCATATGTTGCTCCAAAGTCTGAGAGTACAAGTGCAAGTTACCCCAGCCAAGAGCACTGACACAACCCCATGCCATGACAGAGCCTGGCTGTTGAACTGATTGCTGGTAGCAGTCTGGATGATCCTTTTCTTCTTTAGGCAGGTGCACATGGCATCCATTGCTTACAAAAAAGAAATGATATATGGATATTTCTGACCACAATGTTTCCATGATGTGATGGTCCTAGGCACATGCCTCCAAGTCCAGAGAAGTCGATGGCACTGCTGGGCACCATTAACATAATGCTTCCTTTTCGCACACTCAGGTTTTAGCTGGCGTTTGTGGATGTCATTACTGTAGTACTGAAGAGATTTGCCACAGTAATCCTCAGCTCACATGGTGATATCATTTATAGATAAATGACAGTTCCTGCTGCAGTGCCGTCTGAGTGATCGGAGATCACCGATAGTCACCCTCAGCTCGCACCTTTGCCCTTTAAAAACAAAAATTCCTCAAGACTCCTTTAATTTTTGATCATGTTTCACACCATAGTGGTAAAATCCAAGTTGCTTCTCATCTGTCTTTGAGGAACATAGTTTCTAAACCTTATTAATCATTATCTCTCGCATTCATGGGCAAACTAGCGATCCTCTGTCCATCTTTGCTCCTGAAGGACATAGCCTTTCCTGGATGCTACTTTTGGACCAGATTACAACCATGGAATGAAAGTATACTGAAAGGTAAAATGATGATGTTTGGACATTAAACATTAAATATATAGTCTACTACTGCCTATGATTAAATACAAGTCAAAGTAATATTTAAAAATAAGTACCATCTCTTTTTCTGAGCATTTTCTATTCCATCCCAGTATTTTCTGAGCTAGCATTGTACATGAAGAGGAACATTTAAGTTGCACCTCTATCCACGAGTCCAATAATTACCCACTAACTGATCATTCATTTTTGTGTTTCTCTTTCTTATAAATGTATTTGAGGGTAAATTTATGACATTTGTACCTTAAAGGAAAGAGTATACCTCCATTGTCCCTTTACATAGGAGAATGTACAGAATCACAAATACAAAGACTGGTGAAGCCTACAAAGGCTTTCTCTGCAGTTCACATATTCCACCATCAAATGATTGTTGCAGTTACGGAAAAAAGTGCACAACCTTCAATTTCTTAGCTTAGTCAAAGCTGTACTTCCTGACAGGGTTGCTAGGTTACGAAGGCCAGTCGATTATTACGTAGAAGGCGTTTGCCATCTCCAGAGGGATGGAGGCTTATATAATAATGCTTATATAATAATGATATTATTACATAAATGAAATGATGTTTATTATATTAAATCATTTTATTATTACCGACAGTGGCGCAGAAATCCGGGCTGAACTGCCCGGTTTGGAAGCGCTTCAGGAAGCAGGTTTTTCCCACGCTGCTGTTTCCCACCAACACTACATTATACAGCAGGTCCAGCTCAGAGGACGGGCCACTGAAACTACCTGTGGTGGGGAGAGAAAGGGAAGGAGAGAGAGAGAGAGAGAGAGAGAGTGAGAGAGAAAGTGAGATTCACTCCTCTGAATGTTCTTCCACGAGGACAGGCTCCTCCCCCTGCTAGGCATGGTCCATTCCCAGTCATGTCCTTTGACTGGGTGAATCTCGGTGCCTAACTCAGTGCGTCACTGCTGAAAACTCAGTGCGCCTTTGGCTCACTCCAGACCCCTATTTTTCACAGTCTACCTGACTGTTTTCCTTGCATTTGAACTGGAAACCGATGGAGAGAGATTCTCATCCATTAAATGAGTCAGGGAATCAGTTAGAAGTGTCTCATAGAGGCCTTGAGTAAGGAAAGGCAAGACTGTGACCATGCTTATCGAGCGTTGTTTTTTTTGTTTCATAATGCTTGATGCTTAAGTGAACGGCAGAGGGATTTACTGTCCCATCTGCTGCTCATCTGCTGTAGAGAGGAGGGAGACTCCATTTCTCTCATTTACATTTCTTTGATTCCCCTTCCTCACTTAATTTTTTCCCCTTTATCGCTCTTTTCTCACAAATGGGTGGAGCTAAGAGTAAAAAAGCGAGGGGCGGGCGTGAACGCAGGAGACGTGCTTGCGTGTGAAGAACGAGAGACATGACGCTACAGGCACGTCTTTTAAGTGCAAGAAGGAATGAAGATGCATCGATACGTCGCTATGACAACAAGTGCGTCTTAAATTCCAACAATTTTACTGTACCAATTTACGTAAGTGGACCAACAGAAATACAAGTTTTGCCCTTTTCTGTTGTGTCTTTCATTGCCTGCAGCAAAACTGACGTTGCTGAGCAGCCCGTCTCCTCACGTTTTAACTTTGGATGCCATCAAAATGTGAGCGATTAGTGTTAAAACACTGTATTCAAGAGAGATGTGCTTCTGGCGCATTTATCTATTTGTAAACAATTATGTGTAACGAAACAATTATGATGTAGCGAAAAACTGACTCATCCCCTGTGTACACGATCCCCAAGTTTTTGCTTCTAACTCCTTACGTGTCAGTTCCAAACAAAACGAGTCCTTCTTTGTTACTCGGTGAGTCTTTGCTCCAAATTCAGTGAGTCACTGTTTCCTACTGAATGTGCCTTTGTTTTTAAGCGTCAGCTCCTCACTGAGCTTATCTTCACTCAAAAGTTTTCATTCCTAACTCAATGAATCTCTGTTCTTATGAATCTTTCCCCCTGACAGGGGGAGTGTCTGTTCTTTACTTGTGTGAGTCCTCTCTCCTAACGCAGAGAGTCTCTGTTCTTCACTAAGTGAATCTTTGTTCCTTTTTCGCTTGCCTGATGCCTGGCCTCTCTGTTTCTCCCACAGCACTTCCCCTTGTTTGCGGCGAGGAGAGGCCTGCCTGCCCGTGAGTAGGTCGGGCATGGGGTCCTCCTCGATGGATATGACTCGTCGGCGAGCATCTCCTTCAGCTCTGTGAGTGAGATGTAATTCAGGAAATCAACAGGATGAGGAAAAGACAAAACAGGGTAAAGATATGGATGGTGAATCTTCAACAGATGGGTGACTAATAGACGATTCCAAACATTTGTCCAAGCATGTACACACATACTCAGAAATCCACACATGTGAACATAATCATATCTCCGCATTTGCACAAATGCACACATATTCGCATGAGAGCAGCACACCTGCACACACAAACACAAGTATTCACTCTTGCACATACATTCTCTCAGACGTATCCTCCTGTGCACATATGCTCACATACACATGCATATCCACATGTACAGGCATGCAACACTTACACACACATGCATTCACGGGGGTTTTTCAATTATAAATATAATTGAAATATAAATATATAAATATAATTTCAATTATATAGAAAGACTGAATTAAAAACAAATATTTGCCATAGTAAAAATCATTTTTAATATCAACAATTCTTCAGCTGTAATTTTGATGTTATACAACCTTCGTAATTAAAAGCATAGATTTCTTTAGACAACATAAGTAATGAATTCTGACCTTTGAACTGTACTGTATGCACATATGTGCGGGCGGACACACACAAACACACACACACACACACATATTACCCTGTACGGCTCTCTTGGTCGAACACAGATTCAGATCTCTCAAACCCCATGGCCCCATGGGAAATGTTTCTCGGTTCATTCTGAACATTTGAGTGCAAATTTAAAACCTGGAACCAAGGCAAAAGCAGATGGGTCTTAAATTTCAAAACACGTCTGTCTAAATTCTCAAATAACTAATTTATTAAAAACTATTGCAAGTATGGAAGCTTACGTATATACAGTGCTTACCACTAATATTGGCACCCTTAAAAAGGGTGCTAAATAGGCTATGAAAAAATTGGGTAATCTTTTATTCATTCATCAGCACCCCCCAAAAGATCTTATTAGAAAAATCAAAATTAAGTACATTTATTGCCATTGATAATTTACTTTTTTAAGTCGATCATGATGATTTGGAAAATGATTAACTATGAGGTCCGGCTTCCTAGGGGAATGAATATGGGGTGGCACTCAGACTAATTTCCCTTCCCTTTATTATTCATCACAATGGTTAAGACAAAAGAATACAGGTAACAATTTACAAGAAGGGTAAATTAATTAAAATCAGCTAATGCAGTAAGAAGTATTAACTATCAGTTAATTAACAATGAACGAATGTGTCTGCTAATCATTTACGAATGGTGTTCATGTTAACTAAGGTATGAATTTATGCATTATTGAATAGTTTGATAGTTTGAGGTGTTACTTAAGGGATACCCTAGGGATGTCTTGAACTTCATGATAAAAATGACCGAGAGCATTAATAAATGGCAAGTTAAGGTACCCTAATGCATATTTAGCTCTCTGATGCATTAGTTAACTGTTAATTAATTGGTAGTTCATTCTTATTACTGCATTAAATAATGTACCCTTATTGTAATGTGTTACCAGAGTACATGAGTGATGTGCAAGAGTAAGCTGTTGAGCTTCGCAAATGTTAATGGTGAAGGGAAAATACTGTAGCTCCAAAGAGGAAGACACCCATTTTGACTATCGGGATAATAATTGTTCACTCAGGAAAACTAATGTATTTGGATTTTTTTTTTTCATTTCTTGACATGTAGATCTAATGACTTCACTTTGGCAGATGGTTCTGCTCTGGAGGTGTTCTTTACCATGGCATAGCAAGAACATACTAAACAATAATAAAAAATTAGTCATGGAGCAGAACTTCTGAATCCCCCCAGTATCAGATAGAGCAGAACATAACAGGCGGAGGTTGTGGTGGAGGTGGCAAGTTAAGAAGTTTCTCACCTCACACGAGCCAGCAACTTGAGCAGTTAAAATAAGTGAGCTTGACTGTGCGCATCAACTTTTGTAGACTGACTTGAGTTTCCTGCCTGAACTAATTCCACTCATTTAAATGTTCGGCATACGGTTATGTTAATAATCTGCCTGTAAAAGGATGTCCCTATTTTCAATGCATGCACTGAGAGAAGGTTGGCGTGCTGAATTGCAAACATTACTGTATGTATGCACAAATGTATGAATGTTCTGTGTGTAT
Organism: Gymnothorax reevesii; assembly: GCA_029721435.1. NCBI lineage: Eukaryota > Metazoa > Chordata > Actinopteri > Anguilliformes > Muraenidae > Gymnothorax > Gymnothorax reevesii. The sequence goes on along the minus strand of CM056585.1, from coordinate 12,599,165 downwards.
GTATTTATGTCCTTCGATTTTCTTGACAACCTTTAATCTGACTTCAAACTTCATGGGAGTATTGATGAGAGCCCAAGGAAGAGCAGTATTAAACGTGAATTTGATTGGTTGAGTGTTTTTGAGAAAGCTGCACGCAGTAAGATCTTGCCGCAGCAGTCCTGGAGGCCAAGCAACAGGCCCATTCTTATCAGGGACGTTCTGTGGGGGACCTGCACTAATAGGGACTGCACTAGTTCACAACAATCATGTAAAGCAACAGTTCTCCCAAAACTAATGAAAATAAAGTTTTTAATGAATCAAAAATTATTTATAAACAGCCATAAACTGTACAGAACTAAATAAAATCAATATTTGTTGTAACTACCCAATGCCTCATAATTAAGAACTCTGCCCTGTAGTTCTATAGTTCTGCATGTTTGTCTCGAAAATTCTCGGGAAATTCTAGATGGCCTTGATGACTTTCAGATCTGGGCCCTATCAAGGCTGTATCATCTGAATCATCAATCTTTAATAAAATATGATCTTCTATTGGTGAAGTTATTTTTACATTACCATATAGCATCTTTGATGTGTTTTTATCGACAGGAACACTAATGTGAACAAGAGCCATCTGGCAATGGCGTATCCCCCCGGCCCCCCACATTCATGGATTAACTGCTCAAGAAATTCCTAGATACCAAAAGGCACATCTACATATGACACCTGACCTACATGTCAAGTTTCGTGAAGAAATACGGAACAGTTTTCAGGTTATGCTCCGGACAAAAGAGTGTTTACAGATGGACAGGCGGACGGGCGGACAGACGGACGGACAGAGCGATAGCTATATCCCCCCACATTATATGCCGGGGGGATAAAAACAAAAAATAACCATGTGAAGCCAGATTTAAATGCAAAAAAAAAAAATCAACTTCAGGGCCCAAAACCCTTGAACAGTATTATAAATAGATTTCAATAATCTATCACTTCAGGCATTTTAAGAGAGCGAACATTTTCTAATTTTGGGACATTAGGTGTTATAAGAGAGAATAGATCAGCTTATTAAGCATTCTGAGAGTTACATGTAGCACTTCAAGTTCATGAAGTACACACCATCTAGTGTGCAATGATGTTGTGTTCATTTAATACAGTACATAAAGTGTTCTACAGAGTTCACCACTCGTGCCTTTTTAGAGTGTACCTCCATTGATTGTGGGAAAATGAACAAAGGGAAGTGTTACCACTGATCCAGAGGAGTCCTCAGTCGCTCGGCCCCTATCGGTAAGGCTGGAGGCAGGGAGAGAAGACTAATATGTGAAATATGTCTCATTTTCACCTGTACGAGCACCTGTAAAAACGTTCTAGCAAGTAATCAACCTACTAATGGACCAACTATCGATTTAACTAAGTAACTCACTTACTTCCTGTCAAATGGATAAACAAATTTCCTCAATCACTGATAATTATGCTGATTCACTAACTCACACTCTAATTATATATTTGAAGACTCACCCACTGACACTCTAAATGACTCACTCACTTGTTCACTGTAACTAACGCACTGACTCACTCACCCTGTAATGCACAAAATAACTCACCCACTAAATTTCTGACTGACTCACACACTCACTCCTAACTCACACTAACTACTATGCATAACACACTGCTGCACTAATCCACTCTCTCACTGTACCTGAACAGGAGTGGACGGGGCCGCTGGTGGGCGTGGCCGCTGTGTGGGGGTTGCACGTGGCTCAGCTTGTCCAGCTGCCCTCGGATGACCACCAGCTGCTGCTCCAGCTCCTGATTGGTTCTGAGCAGCTCTTCCCTCTCCACACTGCCCTGTTGCTGTTGCCTGTGCAGCTCCTCTAAGCTGCCCTCTAACTGCCCGGAGAGACAAAGCACAAGGCCCACTTTGATTGGTTCACTGCCAGAGACATGCTGAACAAGACTCATTTTGATTGGTTACCTGAGAACACACAGCACTAAGCTTGCTTTGACTGGGCACCACTAAAGTCAGTTTTGGTCTATGCTGAGGCACTAGGCTCATTCTGACGGGCTACCCAGTGAAACATAGCAAAAGAATCATTCTAATTGGCTACACAGCAACACAGAGCGTTATAAGCTCGCTGTAATAAGCAACATAATGTTGCTGAGCGCTGGGCGAATTCATATTCACTCCGCTGTCACGCTGAGCACTAGGCCTATTCTGATTGGCCGCCCCGTAGCATAGAGCGCTAGGTATTCTGATTGGCTCACAGCCCCAAAGCGGGCCAAACAAATTCTGATGGGCAACAAAGTGACACAGAGTGCTGAGCACATTCTGATTGGCTACACACTGACACAGAACAGTTGGCTCATTCTGATTGGCCGCACTATAACAGAGTGCATGGCTTATTCTATGTGATGATCACTTGTGCCTCTAAATTCTCTCAAGACCAAGTCAGATATGCAGTAGAGCGCAGCTCCACAGAAGCAACAGTGGCAGGATGTGATTGCAGATACGCATCAACAGCGTATGCGTACGGGGTGCTGCCTCAGTAGATAACTGAGAGCAGGATCTCTGAGACATTTTTGGTTGAGAAGATGTGAACCATAGAATTGGTGGCATAAGAGTCAACTGAAGAGATACTTCAGTTGAAGGCTACTGAAGTTGCTACAAAGGCAACATTATTGTCAAGAAGTCGTACAGTGCCCGTTCAATTGCTGCTTGAGCAGTATTAGAGCTTGTAGGTGTCTTGATTTCTCAAGAACTCCTCGGCCAAACAATTGCAATGATCCTGCATTTCATCAGGCCCTCAGCAAAACTCCCACTAAGTTTGAAGTCGATTGAATGAATGGGTCCTGTGATATGCGAAGAACACATACATAGACAGAGAGTCCTTACTTTATTGTATGATGACCCATGTAAAGAGGTTCTTAGCGCTAAGAGGCTTTTAGGTAACCCTCCCCTGAGAAACTGTAGCCTTGTGTCTCTCACCTGTTTCTGAACTACATGTAATGCCAATATCTCCTTGTTCTTCTGGTCCAACTCCTCTTCTGTTGTGGCTAGTTGAGAGCGGCTTTTCTCCAAGCTCTGCAAGGGTTAGTGTGCATGGGAAGATTAGCACACAGATGAGCAGATTTACACATTGTATATTTTTAGGACTGGGATAGAGTGCTCTTAGATACAGGCAGTACAGTTGCTCCAAGGTCTTTTCAAGGGCACTAATAGTATGTCGCTTTGACTAAGAGAATCTACTCGAGAAATGTAATTAAATGAGATCGGACTTCGTGCATCATGTTGTCCAGAAAAAAACATTAAAGGGATTTCATGACTGTTTGTCTCAGATGCAAAAGTTGGTTTGGTGAGGAATATGATGTTCATTTTACTGTGTGTGTGTGTGTGTGTGTGTGTGTGTGTGTATGTGAGTGCATGTTTAGGTATGTGTAGAGTCGGGGTGGAGGTAGGTCTACCTCTCTCTTTACTCCTTCTTTTTCAGAGGTTATTTGTCTCTCCATTTCTTCATACAGCTCTTTAACTGCAACGCTGTGCCGTCGTATTTGCCTGGAGGTGGACAGAGAGAAGGGGATGAAGAACTGAATAAGACATGAAGATAGAGAGATAGAATGGGGAGGAATAAAGAGAGACAGAGACCGACGAGAGATAGGAAACCAAGAGATAAAGTCGTTGCTGTAGGTTATCATACTCAGGGACTGGCAGTTAAAAAAATGCAATGCAAACGTTAAACAAAAACGCTGCAGAAAACCTGGCTTGATTAATGCGGTATGAACAGGTCCATGTTGATAATGTGTATTAGACATCATGAATAGAACATTTTCCTGCTGAGAAAAAGTAAAGAGAAATGGGGACTGAAAATGTACGTCCTCGTCGACTAAATGTTAGTCCGACCAGAGAGTGTATGCAATGAATTCATGAGCAGTGCAGGAATTTTTTCTTAGTGATCAGAAAAGAATATGCCCGGGCCAAAAAATAATTTTACATGTTGTCTCTTGGTTGGATTGTTTATTGGCATGAACATGAAAGTACTCAAGTTCCTTCTTCTGACAGTTGTGACAGAGCAGGGACTGCTCTAGAGGTCAGAGCTGAAGCAATAAACCCCAGCTCATTTCACAACCTGAATTGCCACAGCAAAGTTGCATTTCCTATTAATGTTCTGTATTTGAGGAAGCTTTGGTACACAATAAACTTTGTCAGTCGAAGGATTATATTGTTTTTTACTGATCAAAACAAAAAGTTGGCTCATGCTTTAAGCACATCACTGAATGGAGGAGCTAAATTCCCCAGAGTGAGTGAAGGTTCAGCATTTGTTGGCAGTTGAAGTGAACTGCCTACATAAAACAATTGCGGTGATTTCACTGTTTGAACCTGAAAAGTAAGGCTCATTCAGAAGGATGACTCCACTTCATTGACTGTTAATGCTAACATTTGACTGCCTTATTTGATGTAATTGTGAATTATAGCATTGTTTAGGAAAGTGTACGCAAAAAGCATCAAATCAAAAGAAAAAATCAAACTTGGAGTTATTAAAAATCTGAACAGAAGAAAATGGAATTACAAAATAACTTGACGCAATTTCAGTATTAAATCACATCGAGATACAGTATATTGTGAATTAATACCAAAGAGTTTCTTCATTTGATACTAAAGTATGTAAAATTTTAACAAGATTTACAGGGGTTTCAAGAGATAATTAAACACAATATATTGTTTTTGCCATCAGTTGACTTGAAAAGTCTCGTAACAGACAGACAGACAGACAGACAGGTATGAAATAAGTTGTTAGACTCCGATGTAGGAAGAGGATATGGACCATGGCTCTAAGAGCACAGATGTTTTCCATGCAAGTAATAAACTTCTCCATGAAACATGAGTTTGCTGTTTACTCTCAGTGCAGTTGGTAGCAGAAAGACACTGGAGTCTGTAATGCTGTGTGGACAGAATAGTATCTGGGCTAATGACTGTCTGGGTGGAGCGGAGAGGGTCTCTCCTGCTGAAGCAGTCAAGCCAGATATCAGTGGCACTGCTGTAGGCAGATTCTACAAGGCAAATTTGGTGACACGGAAAGTATTCGAATGGAGAATTTTTTTTTTTTTTGGCCTGCCACCACCCCCTCTCATTGGAGGACAACTTTATCTTTAATTGCAATCACTATAATGAACAGCCTCTGTGAAGGAGGAACTTGAAAATGCAAAACAAATTAAGAAGAGAGAAAAACAGAAATGAGAAAAATATATGCATATATATACACACTTACACGCATATATAATATGAAAAGAAAAAATGGTTAATGCTACAGCCGGATGGAGGGGCCAAGATAAAACATACAGATATAGACGGAAATGACAAACATCCAGACATAGACAGGCCATACATTTCGGAGTCAAATATAATAATTACATTTTCGAATGGAGAATCTAAATGTTTGCCCCTGGAATTTTACCCAAAGATTACATCAGTACATAGAGATACAGAAGTGATTCCAATGAGTACATGTTATGTTCTACTTCTGCGTTAAATACGAAAGTACTTCTCTAACTCTTACTAAAAGGAACAAGCTACCAAGCTTGTCTTTCGCTCTCCGGGATTTGGCGTGTTCCTGTTTACCAGTCTTCAGTTAGTTCCTCAGCCCAGTTTATTAGCCCAGCCTTCTGCGGTCATTGAGATTATGGCTGCGTTTCTTTTAAATTCTCCGAAACTGCCATCTGACAGTTTCGCCCTGCCGAGGGTAATCTCTACTTAAAAACTGCCCCTTGGACACCACTGGCCAGGCACCAACAGGCCCTACACTCAAGGTCACTGAAATGAACTGTGCCATTCCACCATGACCTTCGTCCCTTACTGTACTACCATCAATAATCCCTTTAATTAGATTGTACCCTGTCTCAGTATCTGGTTCCTTGTCTGGATCATAACAATTTGTAAAACGTGTTAAATCCAGTATTAACTTTTCAAATGATCATTTTCAGTCAAGGTTAAGTGCAAATCTACAAAAAAATTAACTACAAGCCGTCCTTTCTGTGCAAAACATTTTAAGCACAGGCCGTTTATCAAACAAGCACTAAAGCTGCGGGTATGTCTCGCCCCGGCTGCCCCCGAAAACCTTAACCAAAAACTTTAACCTTGGTTAAAAAAAGCGGCGCCTATGTCTCGCAAATCCCTTTGGGGCGAGACAATAAGCATTCTGACTGGTCACAGACCAGTTAAGACCAGTGGCAGATGAATTATGGCATGCAAAAAACTGACTACAACTGACTTGAAGTGAAAACACAGTTTAAACCAGCTCTGACTATGTATTAGCGGAGTACTGTGGTTGGCACTAGCTCCAGAAGATAGTAACAGCTCTCAACAGCACATAGAGGACTGCTGCATTAGAGCCATGGCATGTTGCTATCCTTGATTCTTTTCTTTCGATCCATAATGAAAGTGGGGATTAGAAAAGTTGTAATAGGATTTTTAACTGACAAAAGACTTCCATATTGCTTTAATGAGTTGCTCTGTAGAGAACCCTGGCAACACAATACCTTTTCAAAGCCAGCTCCAGTGACTCCTTCTCTTGCTGTATAGTCTTGATTTGCTCTGCCACATTGGAAACAAAATCTTCCAGGTTTTTCAGCAGGTGTGGTTCAGTGTGTTGGAGTTCTACCCACAAACTCCAAATCTCTGATTGGCTATCAATGTAAAGAGGGAGCCAATAAATCATGATGGCTCCCACAATTTCTTCAAGTCTGCTTACATGAATAATACAAACCACCCAACCTGGACACTCTAAGAAACACTTCACGTACTCCTGTAGGAGGCTGTAGGCCTTCAGACCATCCAGCATTGTCATAAATGGTGTTCCACAGCTGTCCTCCTCTTCCTCTGCCAGAATGGAAGCATCTGATTGGTAGACAGTGGCAGCAGGTTTGGCCCTGCGGTGCTGGATTTGCATGAACTCGCCTGTGGAATTTGTTTAATAGAATGAGTTGGAGGACGTTTAAGTACATTGAAGTTCATTTGTGACAGAGTACTCACATGTTGACATTAAGGATTTCATGTCTGCCGTAATACATCAGTGATACCATGCCAGTATTTAATAAAACAATCGCATAATTGTTTCATGAGTAACACAAGGTCACAACTGGCATTCCTGGTGAAACCAGTTCTTCCCACCATAAAGTACTACAGTGGTGCCCCCTTTAATTCACAAGATGAAGAACAGGTTTCACCAGGAATGTCATTTGTGACCTTATACTACTCATGTGCTTATATTCTCCTGAAATTGTCCATAAAAAAGACATTTAAAAGACCGTGAGTAAAATTTACTGGGATCATTTGCCAGTATGTTCTCATTAGGGTACTGTATAATCATCTGAAAATAAGAATTACTATATTTTCCTCACCTGAGAATGAGCCCATTATATCTTCAGACTGCATGGGTCCTCTTTTTTTGAACCTGTCTTGTTGTACAGCCATGTTTTTAAACAAGCCCAGAATGGACAAACCAATCACTAACTCTAGAAAGGGCCTTTTGCAATTACCCCCAAGTTTCGCGGCTACCTCTCCTACATGCTTGATCGGGACGGGTGAGGGTTTAGTTATCAGTTGGTTGTAATCTGCAGCCTAGCTGCTGGATGCCAATAAATCCTATTCACTGGTTCTTTATGCTAAGTTCCCACTATCACGATTCGCAGCACGATTGAAATCGTGGTCTTAATCGTGGAGTAATCCTGGTGATCCAATCAGATTTTATGAGATCTTGAGGTCAGTCGTGGCAATCACAGAAAAGTTTTGGATGGTTCAAAAATTTCCTTCGATCAACAGGATTAATTGTCGATCGTGACCATCATATCACCTCGTACCCAAACCTTAAATTTTAAGCCGCTTTCACACCGGGTGCGAAACAAATTTTTCGCACGACAGATTACATTCAAAGTCAATGCAAAGACGCAAATAATTTGAATGTAATTTGTCGTGTGATAAATTCATTTCGCGTCCAGTGAGAAAGCAGCTTCTGAGACGTTCCGAGATCAGCTACGAATGGCCATTCGTGGCGTTCTTAATGGAACGCACGACAGTGGTAACTACGAATTAAGGAATTTTTAGAAATCACATGATGCCAAGTTAGGGTAGAAATGGCGGGTCCAGAAGTGGAGTAATTCTCAAGAGGAGAGCCAACCAAACATATATACATCATATTTTAACATTTGGAAAATTAGCAGCTTGTAAAAAAAAGTTGACCAAACAAGCTATCAAAAAAATGTGAACCCCATTTTTGGGTGTTCAATGTTAGAGACGTCGCTTTCTTGACGTCAAGTACGATAAAGCATGTGAGACAATGTAAGTATTCAGCACCACGTGATTATGTGACATTGTTGTTCCTGCGGACAAAGACAAGCATTTCATAACGCAAGTTCACTCACGGAAGCTTGCAGAGACATCCTGGGTTGTAACAAGTCCATCTTTATCCTTGTCCAGTCGGTCAAACACCTGCCGAAGTTCCTCAGTACCGAGCCCCAGCTCACCACTCAGGCCCTGAAATGCATACACATACAGCACATGCACACATCTGCATACACATTCCAACAAGGGAAATTACATATATGGCATCTCGACCCGCCATACTGAGCTTTAAAGGCTGGCGTGTCCATCGGAATCTCCCCAGTTGTGCTGGTTTCATTTCCGCATCCACGACTCATCTACCCTACCCTTACCACAACCCTGTCTTTACAAGCCCTACTCTGCAGTATTTGCCAATTTACTAGAGTTGTATGCCCATTGTCCCCCCTCCCCCCTGACAACATAGCATATAGCATCTTTGACCTAAATATCTTCATATTTCCTCACCGATTATTCTCCCCACTGTCTGCAGAAATGGATTATGAGTCAGCTCTTAATTAGGTTTCCTCAAGTTTGCTCAACATTTACCCCTTACCATTGTCATCCTCAGCTGCCTCCTAAGTCCTTTGAGACACTGGTTCGTTGTAAAAGAGGATTTGAACTGAATGTAGTCTCTTATACCAGGATCAGACCACATTGACCAAACTCAATTTTGAGATGATTTTGACGTGGCAGACATATAACCAGCATTGTGGTCAATTATTAATGACATCAGGCTTCTATACATGTGTAGTTTACATACTAAGCAACCTATAAAGAGGCATCTTGGATGCCACACGACACCCTGAGAAAAAGTCAACCATGTCAAGTTTTTTTGTCTTGACTTGCCTAGGGTGTTATCTTCAATGACATGTTCTTTTGTGCTGACCAATCAGGTGCTTTCTCCAGAGTGCTCTCAGGTCATACATTTAATAGATAAAAATTCCAAACAAAATTATCAAGTGTCTCCCACCTGACCCTTTCGGAATCAATTGATTTTTCTGGTACAGTAACCTCAGTATATTTAACCCTTTAAGGCCTAATTCAAAAATTCCAGGAGAGCGTAATTCTACCATGTTTACCGTAACCTGTAAGTGGGCTGAAACGCAACTTCTCAGCTTTCATGAACAGTTGGAATTTTTATGATGGCGCAAACCTTACAGAAATTATGGTACTTACAGCATGACATGCTCATTTGTGTCGGCAATGACAAGTACAGATTAGAAGGGATAATGAATCCTTGCCAAATTTTACTTTGATCATGAGAGTATTTATGAGTTACAGCCTCTAAAATGAACTGGGTTTGAAATTTCTTGCATAATGTTTTTCTTGCATTTTTGAGCCCTCATAACTTCATGAGTATTTGAGTTAAATGAAATTTTCAAAGCTGAATCAGATATTGGAGCACTATTTAACACTGCAATTAAATCAACTGTATGCCCATTTGAGGGGTCAAAATCTTGAACCAAAATCTGAATTCTCCTCAGTGAGATTTGTTCTGTTGCCAACTTTAAGATAGAATATCATAGGAACTATGGAAGCTTCAATATTAACACTGCACCAATTTAATAATTATGATATAGTGCAGTAACAACAAGTATTGGAACCATAGACCAATGCCATGTGTTTTCTTGTAATTTACCAAATAACGCTTGAAAAAGTGCATGTTAGGAAAATTTAAAGGGGTCATATCACCATGTGGGATAGACTCTACATTGATGAGTGTGAAGATTATTTGACATAAAAGGAATCATGTCTAGAAGATGAACCTGGTATCAAAATGCAGATTAAAATGAGATCTTTCAAAAGACATAACGTGATTATGTCATCAGCTTATCGCACATGGTGATATGACCCCTTGAATATATTCTGTGGCCAGGTGCGTCAAAAGTGAAACTTCTAGGAAGACATGGCTCCTGTTACATCTAGCATAACGCTGATACAGCATTCCACGATAAGAATGTCATGCTAATAGTCAAACTCGCTGTGGTAGTGTGATGGTCCTGGGCCACTTTGTTGCTTCAGGACTTGGGCAACTTGCCATAATAATTGATGAAACCATAAAACTCTGCTCTTGAGCAAAAAATCCTGCTAGAGAATATTCCGCTATTAGTTAGCAACCTAACTTTCAAGCACGGTTGGGTTATGTGGCAGGACAATGATCTGAAGCATACAAGCAAGTCCACCTCTGAATGGCACAAAAGAAACAAGAAAAAGATTTTGGAGTGGCCAAGTCAAAGTCCTGAATGGAATGTAATTGAGATCCTGTGGCCTGACCTGAATCAGGCAGTTCAAACTTGAAAATCCCCCAGTGTGGCTGAAGTAAAACAATTTTGCAAAGAGACGGCCAGAATTCCTCCATAGTGATGCAAGACTCATTGCTAGCTATTGTTGACTTCTGTTGCTGCTGTTGTGGGGGGCACAGCCCCCATTAGGTTTAGTGAGGCAATTATTTTGCCACAGGTTTTGAATAACTGTTTACCTTCAATACATGAAATGCTCATTTTAAAGTTGCATTTGGTGTTTACTTACATTATCTTTACCCTATATTAAACATTTTTTGGATGGCTTGAAACAAGAAATTATGATTGTTTTGATAAGCTAAACCAAAACACCAAAGGTGCAGAGCTGTACCTGCATGTGTTCCCATGTGATGAAGCCCTTCTCTTCAGGGTCGCAGTTGCAGAAGATTTCCTGGATTCTCTGAAGTACTGCTGCGGCTTTGGGATCCTCTTCGACCCCCGATTCATCAGTGTGTCCCAGGTCTCTATTCCCTTTCCATGAACTATGCTTACCTCTACGACTGGAACCCAGTTTTTTCCTCACTGCAGGGAGCTGTGGGTTTACTGGACCAGCCTTTTCTTGCCTTCCATCAGAGGTAGAACTTTCAGGTGGCTCTAAAAATGTAGGTTTATCCTTTGAACCTATGATGGGATCATCATTTTTCTTGCTTCTTTGAGCATCGCTGTTTGCTCCATCTTCCTGACTAACACTGCCTTCCCTGCCAGTTGACTCTGTGTCTCTCATAGCAGCTTCTCTTCTGCTTTGCTGCGTTTCTTCACTGCATTCTTTGTAGCCCTGGTGAGAAGAATCTAACTGTTTTATTTCAGTTTCCTTCTCCAAATCCACAGCACAACTTGTCCCTTTTTCTCCTTCAAATGTATTATTCACATCTTTTGCTTTGTACATTCCTCCCAGTGCTTTTTCCTCTCCCTCATCTTTCTCTCTCGATTCTTCTGATTGCTTCTGTTCTGCTTGATTCTGAGAATGTAGGAATCCTCTGCGTGTTGAACCCATTTTCCTCCTCCGATGTGGCGCATTAGAAGGATTGTGCTCATCTGCAGAAGGCTGTCCGATTTTCGTTGCCTGATTGTGGCAGGTCTGAGTGTGGCCGTCTGTTTCCGGACTTTTCTCTTGGGGGCCATGAAAACTTACAGTGAGTTCAGGACTTATTTCTGCATGCAAAGTGCCACCACGTGGATTTGGTTGTTCAATAAGAACAGTTTCTTCAGCCGCATTATTTATGCTTTCTGCTTCACTGGACCCCACACTGTGTACTTGGAATTCATACTGAGTGCTTCCAGTTGATTCTGCATCCTTCACAAAGGTAGTATGACCTGCTTCATCACAATGAGTTGATATATTAAGTGTGTAATCCATTTCCTGTTTTCTATTAACCACATTCTCCCCCTGCTCCACTGGAAATGCCGAATGTTGTTCCTGTGTTTCTGGTCCTTTTAAACTTGCATGATCAGGTATCTCAAAGCCCAACTCCCCTTCCAGCAGAGATGATGCCTTACCCTCTGAGCCCATCGTATCTTCATCCTCACCCACCTCCGCCCGCAACTCAGCCTTGCGAGAGCTTTTGCGAGTTGATCCTAATTTCCTTCTCCTTTCTGCTCTGTTTGAGATTGGAGGAGACTCGTTACGGGGTAGAACAATGTCTTCAACTATGGTGCCTGCTGATCTGTCTTTTGCATCTGGTGATATGAGCCTTTCATCAGTGTGTATGGTGTTTCCTTCTCCTACCTGTGTGCTAATTTCATCCTCAGATCTGGAGGACATGTCTTCAATGATATTGTCGTGCTTTATGTTTTCTGTTGCACTCGGCTCTACACTCGCTGTCCTTGGATGGGTTAGCTGCGTGTCTCCGTCTGTCTTCTTAACAGTCATAAAAGTGGAATCCTCCCATAGGGAAGAATTATCTGCTAGATTCGTTTCAAAATTTTCCATCAACCTTTCTGCTTTGCTCTCGTCCTCATGCTCCTGCTTTTTCTCGACAGGTAATTCAAGATGTTCTCTTTGTTCAGAATCACCTGAAGCTGTGTCACATGTCAACTCCTCTTGCAACAGTATTGATTCTTCTCCTTCTGCTCTCCCCTGCCCTATCATATCCTCTGCCACACCTGTGTCTGTCTGTACCTCAACCCTGTGAAAGGTTTTACGAGTAGACCCCATCTTCCTTCTCCTTTCTCTCCTTTTTGCGATAGGAAGAGATGCGTCTTTTTCGATTTCACCATGCCGTTTTTCTTCTGTCTGAATAAAGAGGGTCTCTTCCACATAGGTCTCTTGAGGACAATTTGCCTCCACATTTCCCATCCCTTCCTCACTCTTTTGAGTAGGATTCTCTGACTCAGGACTCCTCAGTTGGGAATCATCATAGTTTGAGTCGAGGACTGACCTGTTTTCTATGAGCAGGCAGCCCTGGGATTGATTCAGCTGGTCAATAACAACCATTTCTTCGTGCTTTAAAGCTTTGGCTTCATTGTCACTGATACTCTCCGTCCTTATGGTAAGCTGTGAATCAAAGTGTAACTCCTCATTTTCAAATTGGTCAGAGCAATCAGAGACATGAGTTGTGTTTTTTAATCTGAATTGTTCCATCTCACTTTTATCTTTGCTGTCTTCTTTATGCTCCCTTTCATTTTCCTCCGAAAAGGTGGAATTTTCAGCTTTTTCATAATCACCTGAGGTGTCAGAGGTATCATGGAAGGACCTAGAGGTTTCTTCCTTCTGCAACTCCAATCCTTTTTCTTCATCAGTGGACAAGTGGATTGTAAATTCTTTCAACTTTTCTGATTGTATTTCTCCCGATGATACATCAATTCTTAAGCCCAACTCCTCTTCCAATAGTGATGACTTTTCTCTATTCTCACTCTCTCGCTCCACACCCTCCTCTTCCCCACCTGACTCAGTCGGCAACTTAGCCCTGCGGGAGCTCTTACGAGTCGATCCCAATTTCCTTCTCCTTTCTTTCTTTGCGTCGAACTTTACGCAACTTTCATCAGTTTGTCCCTGGTCCTCTCCTTCCTGAACATCAGATACGGCCTCACACCTGACAGACAAACTCTCCACTTCGAATGGCAGCTGTGTGCCTTGCTGCTTTGCAGTCTTCATTTGTTCAGTAGCCGTAAAGTTTAGTGATTGCTCCAATATTTCAAGAGAGCCGCTATTCTTGGCAAAGGTCGGATATTTTTCCAAGCTAAGATCCTCTTCTTTAGCTATATTCTCAGAATTTTCCTCATAGTCACTTTCCTTTCCTTGTGTACAGAGCACCACCTCGGCAGCCTCTTCTGCAGATGAACTGTCTTTTACAGTCCCCATCTCTCCTTGCTCACTCTCTCGAGCACAGACCACCAACTCAGGGCTCTGACACTGAGAGGCATCCAAGTTTGTGCTGGGGCCTGAACCTTTTTCCATGAGTAGGCTGTCCTCTGATTGGTTTAGATAGCTTAAAATGAAAGTGTCTTCAATCATATCCTCATGGATTTTGATCTCAACTTCACTGTGCCCCATAACGCCTGTCTGCTCATGTTCCTGCTGGTGGCATGTGTCTATTGCATTCCTTACAATCGTGTTATGCTCCTCTTGGTTGGAATAATCTGAGATATCGGGGTTTTCAAGTGTTCTGGCATGTTCCATCTCATTTTCTACTTTGCTCTTCTCCTCATCCTGTCTCTCAGTCTCCACTAAAAGGGTAAAATGTTCAGCTCGTTCAGAGTAGTCTGAACCCTGAGATGTTTCACTGAGGATTCCAGAAGTTTCTCTGCCTCCCACCAGTTCTTTCTGATCTGTGGTTTGATGGATTGTTGATGTTTCTGTCCATAATTTTCCTGATGGTGCAATAATTTCGAAGCCGAACTCCTCCTCTAACAGTAATAACTCTTCTCCCTGCTCCTTCTCTGGCCCCGCCCCACCCTCCACTTCTTCAGCAGCGACTGGATCTTTTGCTTGCACTAACATTTTTGAGGAAAGGCCATCAATGACAACTGTCTGATCTTTTTCTGAGCTTTTCTTCTCCTCCCCCTCCTTACTCTTTATGTTTTTCTTACATTCACTTTCCTCTGTCAGACTAAAGAGCACCTCTTCAATATTCCCTTCTTCAAAAGAATTATCTCTCACATTTATCGCCTGTCCCTCTTCTCTCTCCGGGCTGCGGTCTTCCATCTCTGGATTCCCACACTGAGAGTCTGAAGCTTTTCCCTCTAGCAAACTACCCGTTGATTGGTTCAACTCATCCAAAGTGATAGCGCCTTCTAAGGTATTTGGATGCTTTGTGATTTCTGCTTCACTGTGCAGCACCCTCTCTGTATTCATCAGGGTCTCTTGTGTCTTGCTATCTGCGTCCTCCCTTACATATAATGTATGCTCCACTCGCTCTGAGTGATCTGTAATATCACATGCTTGACATGTTGCTACTGGCTCCTTCTCATGTTCTTCCATGTTTTCCCCCTTATTCTCAGTTTCATTCTTCACTGAAAGGGTAAAATGTTCAGGTTGTTCTGAAAAATCTATTTCAGGAGTGTGACTGAGGAAGCTAAACGTTTCTGTGTCTCTGCTATGACCCTGAACTCCTTCCTCTTGATCTCTGATTTGATGGATAATTATTTCATTCTGTTCGCCTACTATTAATTCTCCTGAAGATGCAATCTCAGAACTCAACTCCTCTTCCGACTGTAATGGGAAATCTCCTTCCTCTCCCTCTGACCTCATCATATCCTGTTCCCCAGCTGACTTTATTTGCTCCTCAGCTCTGACAGAGCTTTCACAAGTGGACCCCAACTTAATCCTGTTCTCTCTTCTGAGAGATGGAAGAGATATCTCCTGTGGTATGGTGTTCTCATAGTTCTCCGTGGCACCTGTGGATTTGGTTTCTTCATCTGACTGAAGGCAACTCTCCTCAGTTTGTTCGTGGTCTCCTTCTGTTTCTTGTATACTGGTTTCAGCCACACATCTGAAAGGTTTGTTCTCCAACACCAAGGGAATCTGTGTGCCTTGTAGCTTCTCCATCTTTTCTGCTGTACTGGAGCCTTGTGCTTGTTCCAATATTGTTGGACAATGACCATCACTAACAGTGACAGTATTCCTCTCCTCTTCTGTACCCGTATTCTCATTGATTTTTTCATGACCACTCCCTTCTTCCAATGTCAATAGCATATTTCCATTCATCTCCTCAGCAATAAAATTCTCGTCAGCATTCCCTATCTCCACATCCTCACTCTTTTGGGAATAATACAGTGACTCTAGGCTCCTCTGCTGGGAGTCATTTATATTTATATTTATATTTATATTTAGAGCTGAATCATGTCCACTGAGCATGCTGTCCTGTGTTTGGACCACTTGCTTCGATATGGCACTGTCTTCAAAGGGAATATCATGCATTGTGATTTTATCCATGTCGTACCCCTTATTCTCTGCTCCATCAAGGGTTAGCTGAAGCTCTTGATGCAATTTCTTGTCCCTCACAAATGTGGAGTGATCCTCTTGATCAGAATGATCTGACATTTCATGTGTGTCATCTTTTTTCATTTGTTCCATCTCTCTTTCTTTTTTGCTCTCTTCCATGAAATCTAATGAGATGCTGGACTGTCCCACTTCTTCAGAATCATTATAAGCCTCTTGAGTATGAGCACAGATGCCTGAATCTTCCCTGTGTCCCTCTGCATCTTCTTCCAGCAATGAGAATTGCTCTTCCTCTGTGCATCCCTGCCCAGTGACATCTGCTGTCTCCTCTAACTCTACCTGTAACTCAGCCCTGTAGGTGCTTTTACGAGTGGAACCCAACTTACGCCTTTTTTCCCTTCTGTTAGGGATAGGGGGCAGTGTTTCCTGTGCTCCATCCATATGTTGAGTCTTTTTAGACTCTTTTTCTGGTGCTTCCTCTAAACTTGAGCTTCCCCTACCTCCTACCTTCTTTACTACTTCAGGAGAAGAGCCGTCTTCAATTTCTGGACCTAGACTATCACCTTGCTGTTCGCGTCCCTTGCTCAAAACAGCCTCTTCTGGCTCATGTAGGTCGCCTGAGGCAGCATTCCCAGATTCTGTTCCACATTCCCTCTCAGGTCGTATCAGGCAGAAGTCCTCAAAAGATGGGTCTTCACGATGCATCAGGTCTCGGCCATGAGGCATAGGAGGTGTTCCAACACTTGTTGGGACTGGGCTGCTGTCTGACTGCTGGAGATGAACAGGGCTAAGTGATGGGGCAATATCTGCGGATAGAGAGAGAGATTTTGACTGGTGCTCAGTTGGTTTGTCAGGAGAGGCTTCATCTGCCTCCGGTCCAGTATATGGCATGGTCTCCTCGACCTCTAGGTCCTCTATGCCCTCTGCTTTCCCTCCCTCTCTCTGAATCCTGCCTTTCCTCTGGTCTCTTCGTGAGGAGCCCATCCTCCGGTTTTTCCCTGGCTTCTTTGCAGACATATTCTCAAGACTATCTGTGGAAGGAGAAAGTATATCAGTCAGCATGAATACCCCAGTCAAAAAAAAAGTACTCTGAAAGCAACACATAATGACCTGAGCTGACTTGAATCAGCTGCATACTGATATGCTCATGCTAAGTTTGCATTTCTGAATAATTTGAGGAACAAAGTCAAGACCAAGTTATTACAACATGCACATTATTACCATCAACAAATCAATAAGCTCACATCAATGTAAATAACACCAACAGAGGTCTCGCGGCACAGCCAGGTGGAAACACAGCAGAAGTAGATGGATCAAGCACAGTCCTCCCGAATATCATTGAGGCATAAAGCCAGAAATAGCTGAGAAAAGCTCAGTGTCCTTTACAGTCTGCTTGAGTAACTTGTATGAATGACAAAGCACAGGTGCAAATGCCAATAATTATTGTTTCAAAGCAAGTTTTAAGCAGCGTGCTTCAGCAGAATTTTCTTTCTGCAGCATATGAGATTTTACTTCTTTAAAAGTTTGTGCACTCAATACAACATATTCAATTGGCACAGACAATTTTTATGTAAAATGAAGTTTTGGTTGACTACAGAGGTATTTTTTTTTTTTACATTTTTTTCTTTTTTTTTTTTTTTTAAATAAATTTGGCATCTCCAATCCCACCCGAATCTGGAATGCCCAATTAGTGAACTATGTACAAAGCTTGCTCGTATGCGACCCCTTGCTGCCAACTCAGGATAGTGAAGACAGCTCACGGCTCTCCTCCGAAGCACGTGTCCGTCAGCCGCTGATTCTTATTCACTCATTGGTCGAATCCTCGTAAGTTCCGAACGAGGGCGGAGGATACCCGGACGTGAACAAACCCAGAGTCTTCCTGACGAGCGCCCGTCTGGCCAACAGGAGGCGCTGGAGCAACGAACAAAGCTGATATTCTTAACCCAAATCCGGCAGTCCCTTCCCAATTTGAAACCCTGTAGCGCGATCGCCAATTGTGCGCTACTCTGAAAAAGCTGCCGACCCCTGCCGGTGGGTACGCTGGGGCTCGAACCCGCGACGTGAGACTACAGAGGTATTTTAATCATGGACACATTATAAAATAGACTGTTATCTTTTAAACTCATTGGCTCTTACGATGTAATATCGTCGTGAGTTTGTTCTAGCATGTTTATCATTACTCTACAACCAATCGTAAAAATACTTCAATATACTCTTAATCAGTCTGTGATCTATCAGCATTACTACTGACACGATCCTGATATTTGCACAAAGCCACACACCACAGCCTACACCACAGCAGAGGCTCCGCCCTGTTTCCCTCTGCTTTGACCTTAAACGCCGCAAGACTGTCACCAGACAACTCCATCATAAACGATTATGAAACCACCCATCCGTCACTAGGCATGGAACGTTCTGTGGACACATTGAAATAAAGTGATACCAAAAGCTTTGGAGTGCTTTATTTTAATTAAATTATAATACATCACTTAACTTGGCAGATGTGGCCTGGCTAATCACAGCTGACAAAATGCCAAAGGAGCTTTGCATTATACTTAATACAAACTCAGCTTTTAGCTGGAAGTGCAAAGTTAAGAGTGACTAATTCACAAACACTTGGAATATAAAAAGTCACTTCCACGCAGTATGGATTGGAAAGGGGCGGAGGGTGGAGGATGTGCAGACTG
Organism: Gymnothorax reevesii; assembly: GCA_029721435.1. Lineage (NCBI taxonomy): Eukaryota > Metazoa > Chordata > Actinopteri > Anguilliformes > Muraenidae > Gymnothorax > Gymnothorax reevesii. The sequence continues at coordinate 12,580,454 of CM056585.1, read as the reverse complement.
TAGGTTTATTCAGTTTTTTTTGTAATAATTTATCTATTGCTTCTTCCTCTTGATTTTGGTGTGTAGGAAGGTCACATTAAAAATGTCTAACATTAATATTTCTGTCATTTCTAGCTTGATGATTCAATATCCCACAATTTCAAAAGCCTGAGTTTTGCCAAAGTCATATTTTGGAGAAATATATTTGGATTCCAAGGTGGTCCAAGCTTTCAGTCCACCTTCTCTATGCGTCCATGATCATGAACTGGTGCTTCAAAAATATGTCTTGCATCTGTTTTTTTTTTTTTTTTGTTAATGGGTATTTGCCCTTTGAAGTTTTACTGCTGATAAGAGATGTACAGCTTTTAGTGTTAATTATTCCGCTCCCAATGTCTTCAGCATCCCATGCCTTGTGACATTTAACCTGCACCTACAGGAGACAGGGTTGATAACCAAAACCAAGAGTGTACGCTCAATGCTCTTTGATTTGTGAAAAATCCATGCAAGTGAAACAACTGAGAGAGAGTTCAGACTCCAGTATCACGTTGTTCACCTGTCATCTACTCAGAAATTCAGTTTTTTTTACTTTGTAGAACCATGAAACGTGATGTGAAACAGCATTATTTTTTTTGCTCCCACAGTTTTCACGAAAATTTTGAAACCAAATGCCACAAAACTATTTTATTTAAAAAATGGGCACAATTTATTGGTTTTCCAGCTGTGGCTGGAGGCATGTTTTTGGGTTGTTCGTCCAGCCAGCCATCCATCTATCTGTATGACTAAGCCAGTCTTGTGAATGCAATACTCTGGAATGCATAGAGGGAAGGTTTTGCACAAATGTCCTCTTTTGGTGATCAAAGGTCAAGGTTGCTGTAATCTCAAGTATATCTCATTGTTGTGAATGATATCTCCAAATGGTAGGCAAAGAGGGGTTCAAAACCCTCTCTAACGATTATAAGTGCTTGGTGACACCATTCGGTCTCACTAACGCCCCCGCTGTGTTCTAAAACCTGATAAACAATGGCCTCGGCAAAATTATCTCCTATATCATGTATGTCTTCCTGAATGACATTCTAGAGTTATCCCGTAACTTGGAGAAATATATCCGAAACGTCCAGTAAGTTATTCAAGAACTGATAGAGAAACAGCTCTTCGTGAAGCCTAAGAAGTGTGAATTTCATGAAACATCAGTGCAGTTCCTTTGCTTTACAGTCTCCAGGGGAAAAATTACGATGTATCCGCAGGCAGTACGGGCTGCCTGGAAATAACCAGTACCCATTGACTACAAACAGCTGCAAATATTTCTGGGCTTTGCCAGCTTTTACATACACTTCATCTCATTAATGAGAAAACTTGGCATTTCTCAGTTGCACAAGAGTACACTCTGCTTGTTACATCAGCTCACGAATTGCTGCGATGCAACATCTTGACCATAAATAGGTGTCTTAAGTTGAGATAGTTCATATAACGTTATCAACAATAGAGTTGTTCAGCAAATTAACAACAGTAAACCATTCACCACGTCAGTATAACCGACTAGACTTATTTTGTTTTAATAACATGAAAGATGATGTTATTTCTTCTGATCATTTCTAAATTTGGGAGATGCTAATTTCTCTTTACACAAAATAATGTCAGTGTTTCAAAAAGTTTATCAACTGTGCATTAACCACATGGCTGCTAGCTCAGTCTCTAAATCAGTTAGCACGACATGTCACAAACAAGTAGCATGGAAACATTGAAATTGAGTGAGCAAACTGCTACATACGCAACTGCAATGGAGAAGTGCTGTACGAAGATCGAGGACAAGTACAACAATGCATATTGTGTATTTGGGTATTTCACTGGTACAAAGGTTATTTAATTCTAGACATTCGATGAAATGCTTATCAATATGTAAAGTACACAGTTATAAATTGACAGAATTTAACAGTTAAATTAATGCTTTGTCTCCTTGTTATTTCAACTGTAAGTAGAGTCCTGCATATATTTAACTGAGGTTTACAGTTGACAAACATGGAACCTCTGTTATAAACTGATAGTAAAATTACAGTTAAAATAACTGGCAAAACAGGTGCAGGTTTATTACAGTGAAGTTTTGGCAAATTTAAACTGTGTTGGGGTGTACATCTCGGGTTGTCGCAATTTTCTCTGTCTAACACCAACCTGGTACTTGGCAGAAATGATCAGAGCTCAGTAGTGCAGTTGCTCATTGCTGTGTCTTGACATGGCGGCGTCGTTTCATGAGCCATCTGAAAAATGCATGTCCGGAGCTCGTATCCTGAACAGCCGACTTGTCATGAATTTCAAGTTTCCTTTTCTATGTCACCACGACAGTGGTTGATGACTTCCTGTGCAATGTTGACACCCTGCAAAAGCAGTTTGAAGAGAACATCTTTCATCAACTTCCGCGATTGACTCAGGCAGTCTCAGCAGTCTGCATGCTGGGTTGATTTGTTTTCTTAAAATGCAAAATGACGCAGAAGTTGCCTTAGAGCTCAGTGTAATTGTAAGCATCGATAGCATAAAGATATGACCAATATCTCCAAAAAAACAGACCGTCATTGTGCACAGCTCTGATTGGACGCACGTTAGACACCTGAAGATGTTCGATTTTCTTGTGGCCAGAACTCTTGAGAGGCAAAGTTTTGTCTGTGCCACTCATAATGGGAAGAAAGTAATTGTTTATATCCTATTAATATAGTCACTGATGCTTTTGTTTGTGTCTCATGTTGTTTAGGTTATTAGTCTTCGGAAACAGCAGATGACACATATCTGCCAAAAATTCACTAAGCTTTAAGAAATGGGGCCAGCCTCACATTGTACTCACAACAGTTTTTGAACTTCATTGCAAAAAGATATACGAACACCACCACTCAAATCTTTGGAATCACTGGTGATTTTCACATAGATTAAATAAAAGGCACATAGGATTTCAGGGATGTAACAACCCAAAAATTGATCCAAAATCTAAGGGGATTTTTTTGAAAGGAAATTGCTAAATGATATGCTCAATCACCTGATTTTAGCTCCACAGAGTTGTTATTTAATTTGTGAATCATGCTTAATTTCAAAAACATGCCAACAGGAAAAAATAGCAGTCCAGGTGGAAATTCATTGAGATTGATATTTTAGTAAAATACCCTGTATGCCTAAAATTTGCAAAGCAGTGATTAAATCTCTTGGTGGATATTTTGTTGAGAAGTCACTAAAATATATAACAATTATTTGTCATTCTACATTTTCTTGGTACCCAAATACAATTTTACATGTTAAAGAAAACATCTTTAAATACGTCAGCATTCATTTCATGTAATTTACTTTCATACAGACATTTTTATTGAATAAAATATCATGATCTATTCGTTCATGCTCGTTCTGCTTGTGCTGCTGCTGCTTGTGCTGCCGCTGCTCGTTCTGTCCGTGCTACCGCTGCTCGTTCTGCTTGTGCTGCCGCTGCTCGTTCTGCTTGTGCTGCCGCTGCTCGTTCTGCTTGTGCTGCCGCTGCTCGTTCTGCTTGTGCTGCTGCTGCTTGTGCTGCCGCTGCTCGTTCTGCTTGTGCTGCTGCTGCTTGTGCTGCCGCTGCTCGTTCTGTCCGTGCTACCGCTGCTCGTTCTGCTTGTGCTGCCGCTGCTCGTTCTGCTTGTGCTGCCGCTGCTCGTTCTGCTTGTGCTGCCGCTGCTCGTTCTGCTTGTGCTGCTGCTGCTTGTGCTGCCGCTGCTCGTTCTGTCCGTGCTACCGCTGCTCGTTCTGCTTGTGCTGCTGCTGCTCGTTCTGCTTGTGCTGCCGCTGCTCGTTCTGCTTGTGCTGCCGCTGCTCGTTCTGCTTGTGCTGCCGCTGCTCGTTCTGCTTGTGCTGCTGCTGCTTGTGCTGCCGCTGCTCGTTCTGTCCGTGCTGCCGCTGCTAGTTCTGCTTGTGCTGCTGCTGCTTGTTCTGCTCGTGCTGCTGCTGCTCGTTCTGCTTGCGCTGCTGCTGCTTGTTCTGCTCGTGCTGCTGCTGCTCGTTCTGCCCGTTCTGCTTGTTCTGCCCGTTCTGCTTGTTCTGCTCGTGCTGCTGCTGCTCGTTCTGCTCGTGCTGCTGCTGCTCGTTCTGCTCGTGCTGCTGCTGCTCGTTCTGCTCGTGCTGCTGCTGCTTGTTATGCTTGTGCTGCCGCTGCTCGTTCTGCTTGTGCTGCCGCTGCTTGTTCTGTTCGTGCTGCTGCTGCTCGCTCTGATTGTGCTATTGCTGCTCGTTCTGCTTGTGCTGCCACTGCTCGTTCTGTTCGTGCTGCTGCTGCTTGTTCTGCTCGTGCTGCTGTTGCTCGTTCTGCTCGTGCTGCTGCTGCTGCTACTCTGTGCTGCTGCCCATGAAGTTTTGCAGTCCCACCACCTCCCCAGCATCCACCTGTTTGCTCTGTTTCTACGATCCCTGCGAGGGTTTTGCTATCATTCCCTGAAATTAATCTGGCAGATCATTTTCAGGGAATTAATAAATTGAGACAGAGCCTGTCGCCAAACTTGCCTCAATTATGCAAAGTATTTACGCTCAAAATATAGAATTCAATCCAGAGTTGTCTGGCTGAACTGAAGTGATCAAAACCGTCTGATAAATTTTTTTGGTCGCCTTATACGTATATCCATTGGAAAGAAATTTAAAGGAAAGCTCTATTAAAAAAGAAATGGTAATGGGATGAAGTTTACATTTTAGTTCACTCATCTGGAAAATTATGGCTGCTTGACAGAAAACTGTTATCGACAGCAAACAATAAGTCTGTCTGGTCTAAACGGTGCAAAAACGTTCTCTTGTGACCAACCTGCTTGTGCCAGGATTTCAATCTAGGTGGTGTTCTGCATGAAGAACGAATTAGTGCATGGAGAATCTGGTGTTGGCGCACTTTTTATGTAACTTTTCCATGTTTGTGACATCAATATGGCAAGTGAGACTTATTCATCAAGTCTATAACATGCTGAGAATATTATTTGCTGAAAAAAATAGGCTAAATTCGATTGGTTGGGCTGCTGGTGTGGAATAAAATAATTTTGTTTGGCCTGTAGTATGAATTCAAATCTGTCTCTAAAATGTGTTGACACCAGGGCAGTAAATCTGCTAAGAATCATACTGTATTACTGTGCTCACGAGGCAAGTACATATGGCTGTTTGTTCACATGAGGCAAAATTTTGAAAGGCTACCACTTCCTGCATTGACTTCATGATTTGGCTAATTCTCCAATATTAGCAGTCACATAATATAGTCATTGTGGGTTCTGCAATTTGGCTCAAATAATAAAAAGATTAAAAAAAAACTCAGTGGAGCAAATTCATTTTCCAATGAAGAAATGTTTTATTTTAAAATTCAAATGTCTAAATCTTGTATCATTCTAGACCTACATATTCAATGTAGGGACAATTGTGATGCACAATAAAATACAAATAAACAGAAAACAAGTTTTGCAATACACCAGTTATTGTGCGTATTTTAGAAACAGTCTTGCTAATCATTTAGTATTTACCCCATGCATATGTAGCTCACATTTTTGCTTTTTTTTTCAATGTGTAACAACTCCTTCACAATAATCATTGTTTTAATTCAACAGTACATTCTGTTCTGTTCTTAGCAAAACTGTGCTGCAACAACATAACATGAAAACTGGTCAGCCTGTCTCTTTGTGTTGCTTAGCCAAAAAAAAGTTGCTGCTTAAAATTAATTAAGCAAATACTAAAGAGCCTTTGACTGGATCATTATTGCAGTAATAAATTTATTTCAGCTGGCAACATTTCTGTTAACCCTAATTGATGCAGTACGTAGCTTCTTATTACTTAAACAACCATGTTATGTTATGTATATGAGGACATATCCCATGGTCATGAAAAAGATGTTACTGTGTTTCAAGAGGGGCAAATTATTGGCCTGCATCAAGCAAAGATTACAATGAAGGATATTGCTGGAATAAGGGAAACTGAGTTAAGAACTGCCTGGCACGTTATTAATCCCTGGAAGGATAGCAGTGAATTGTCTTCTTTGCGGAAGAAATAGTTTGGAATTAAATCATGAATTGATTGCGATGGAAGATCCCGAAAATGCTTTAGGGAAGTCTAATTGTAATCCATTGACAGTAAAACTCATGTAAATGTTTAATAGTGAAAGTAAAAGCATTTGCATTTGCATTTTATGACAAAAACTTGTATGATTGGAACTAAACAGCTGCATGGCCGCAAGAAAGCCACTTATTAGTGTGGCTAATCATGAAAAAGCTATTTCACTTTGCTAAGGTTCATAAAGATTGGACTGAAGGGCAATGGAAAATGATCATATTGTCTGAAAAGGCCAGATTTGCCCTTGTTCCATAGTGATGGTACAGTTAAGGTTAGAAGGAAGCCCATGAAGCGATGCACCTGCCATGCACAGAGCCCGTTGGACATGCCCCTGGAGGCGGTGTCATAATCTGAGGTAGTTTTAATTGGACAGGTCTAGGCTCAGCAATGTGATGCAGCAATTAAATGAAGTGAGCAGACTACTTGAATGTACTGAATGACCAGGCTATCAGCACCACAGTGACAGAGCAGACAATCTTGGTGCTTTTTCTGCCTTATAAAAGATTATCTGTTTCTTTTACACCTTCTCTAGGATTACTTCTTAATACAAATGTGAAAAGGTTTATCCCCAAATAATGCATAATATCTAAATAGAGATATTTCTGGCAAGCAATAGATAAAAAGTGCAAATGCCATCTTAGTTCTTTGACCAACAAAGTAAAAAGTTATGGTAAAGAGTACTAAGGAGACAAAGTTACTGCTTTAGCTTCAGGCAGCTGCAGTAAAATGCCTATGGAAATGTGTAGTGGGGTTGGGACAGTTTCCAGCCGTATTCAAATTAGATTTAATTTAATGTGCCAGTTTAACTTCAGGAGATTAACTTAAAGATGCATGAACGCAAGTCATTGCATAAAATTTGTTGTTTATTGTCAAAAATGCAAGACCATTGCATCTGTAGTCCCATTTGTTGTTCTTTTTCAGGAGCTGCATATCCATTAAGCAAACACATAATTTGATTACAGACCTTATTTGAATGAAATTTGGCTAAAGCATTGTTTACTTGCTGTTGGCTATTTCTGTAAAACCATGAGAACTCAAACTTATTACACAGTACGCTAACAGGTAGCTTCCATGTGATGCATAGAAATCAAGAGAGAGAAGTGAGTACAAATTATTAAGCTATTTTGCTGGTGTTCGGTCAGGAAGAACAGCAAGTTGTGATTATTTAGCTTGCTAGCTAGGTCAGTGGCGCATTGGTGAGGTTGATTAGTTAGCTAGCCTGCCAGCTTGATCACTGGTTAACACTAGCAAGCTAAATTTGATACATAGAAATTAATAGAGAAACAGTGAATGGTGATTATTTTGCTTCTTAGCCAGTGTTAAGTCCACAAGAACGTAAAGTTGTAATTATTTAGTTGGATAGCAAAGCTGGCTAGGTCGGCAGGGCATTGGTAAGGGTGATTGGTTTGCTAGTGACTTTGTTCACTGGCTACCATCATCTTGCTCTATTTGGTGCATATAAACCATTAGGAAGCAATTAATAGCATAATAGCAATTATTTTGCTACTTGACAAGTGTCTGATCAGCGAGTCATGATTATTCAGCCACGTAGCAAACTCGGTCAGCAACATATTGACAAAATTGATTAGGTAGTTGACTGGCGTGCAATTTTCATGCTAACTAATGCTGGTCAAAGACATGTGGATATTATTTTAAATTGCTAACTACTTACTGTAACTTGATACCTAGCTGGATTAGCGTAACTTAGTAGAACAAAAGTTGCTGACTAATTGGTATAGCCTCAATAGGCTTGGCTATCAAGATGGCCAGGTGCTAACAAATTTTGAAAATTTTTTTTAGGGGTGGGGGTAATCAGGATCCTGGGGCATCTAGTATTTAAAGTACATAAAGGATTAGTGTGGCGGCAAAAAGCTAAAATGACGTAAATTATTATTGACTATGGTCAAGAAAAATGAAATGTGTACTTTCTTGGGAATATGCTGCAAAATCTTGACATCAATGGAGGCTTGAAAATAATGGGAAGTACTTCTAAAGTGTATTTTTTAAAAATGCTATCGTTAAAGAGAAAGGGAACTTTTATATCCACACCTGCGTGAAGTAGCCACCTCCTGAGGTGAAATACTGTCAATCAAAATTCTATAACTAGTCACTTTCAGTCGCAAGGGAAATATTACTCTTTGCTTGGAATATAGAATGATGTACTGTCAGCAATGAGAGATTTTGCGTAGAACAAATGCCAAAGGGAAAGATATACAGGGAGTTTTTCAAAGAGGATTAAATGGTAATCGAATTTTAGGAAAGTTGGAGAAAAATAGAGCTGGGCTTCGAAATGTGTGCGCTTAAAATTTTTGCTTATTTATTTATTTATTTATTGGACGTAATTAATTTTTAACCTGCGGAGGGCAGCGACACGGTAAGGCGCAGGAAACAAAACTACACAGAAGAAGAAGAAGAAGAGGAGGCAAGTCCCCGGATAATGGCGTGGTGGGTGGGGATTGTAGGATTATTGTTGCGTACATTTACATTAGCCTCACTCATTGAGGCGGAGAATCGCCATTTCTGTTTTACAGGGTGAAGAGGTGCGAACGAAGTTAGGGGAACGGTGTTGGTATAAACAGGTAAAAGATTTTATCCTACTGTAAGGAAGAAATAGATCGCATTCAGTTTTTGAAAAGATGCTCTGTCAATCCCGACTGTCGCGATTGCATTTCTAAGAGAGCACACTGTTGGTAAATTGCGATGTTTTATGGTTAAGACGGTTTGGCTAACGCTAGCTGTCTTGGCACATTTCAGCGGGCGGCCATTTGTTTCCTTCCGGAATTTAAAACATCGAATGATTGACTGCGGGCTAATTTCCCAAGAAATCTCGCTTAGCAGGACGATTGTTTAAACGATTCATCCTATACTTGTTAATGTCAGTGAACTGTAGAGCTCACCGGCTCACCAAAAAGCCAGTTTGCAGGCAGTAGTAAGTACAGCTCGGCGTGAGTCCTTTGTTTGTAGGCCCGCTGACTCGGTCAGTGTGAAGCCGCTTTCGCTCCGAACGCGAAACGAATTTTTCGCACTAAACGCGTGTATTCGCGTCTTTGCATTGACTTGGAAAGGAATCTGTCGTGGGAAAATTTAGTTTCGCGTCCAGTGTGAACGGAGCTTAGTCATTGTATTGCTAATGATAACTAATCAGGCTAACGTAGTTAAGTGGGTTATGAGACAAACGGGCTAAGCTAACCACATGCCTCTTCCGCCTAGCGCTGACCGGTGTTGCTGCACGGAATTCGGTCTCCCGTAGTCGGGTAGTTTATGCCGTAATCCGGGGTTTAGCGGCGCGAAATTAGCCAAATTTATGGATGATGTTCACCAGACTATAACTTCAGTATTTGACATTTAAAGATGATCGTGGTACAGTTGCATTCGTATTGACATGTCCTTTGCAGTGACACCATTTTTGCTAATGTTGAACAACGCGGATTCCCCCCTACAGCTAACATAGTCGCTCGCGTTAGCCTGTATCTTTGTTAGGAGTGGATTGTTTGTAGCCAAGTAGCGATGCCGGTAGCTGAATTGGCTGAAGTTTTTTTTTTTTTTCGTCCTATTCATCACCATATCGTGTTGACTGATTAATAGAAAATCCAACGAAGGCCGCTGCTGCTAGACCTGGCTTCTTCCTGCCCTACACCAGTTATCCAGCGCGCTCGCTAACTGAAATATTTACGTTACCATGATCAATGTTCTAAAAACCCTTTGTTAAAAGTCTTCTCGGTCCATTTATGTACTGATTCCCAGATCGTGCTTGTGTTTTCCTACATCCACGACTGCGTTTGAAGTGTGAACCTCCGAAAAACATTACGAAATGCACACATGAGAATCTTCATCGTAAAACCGCGCCGGGTTTGTTAGTCTATAGAAGCAGGGGCGGATTTAACCATTTTGGGGCCCAAGGCAAACACATTCAAGGGGCCCCTCATCTTAGGTTGTCTCCTGATGAAGCAGTTAGAAAGAAAATAATCAAACCGAGCACCGGAAATTGCGCACTAGGTCTGTCCGTTAAATGCAATTTCACGCAGCATAGCTTTTACATTGTTAGTGCGAGTTCTTTGCAGACGGAATAAAGGTCCAGACTTTGACTTGAAGAAAGTGCTTTAACCCTTTTCCCCCTCCTTCATAAAGCTGAACCTCCTATTGCTAATTATCACTCAAATGTACTCATGCTGGAATATTAAACTTGAAGGTTTCAAGAAATATTGAAAGAGCACTGAATCAAACTGAAGACTGGCGTTTCTGTGAATGTGATAAAATGAGCTATAGAATTATTTGCCCAGTGAGACCATGTTCATTATTTGGCAACTTAACCCGCAGTAATTGAAAATAAAGCAAAAAAAAAAAAAAATTCTTTACTCAATTTGTGACTTTGCCTTGAATTTCCTGCAGGAAATAAATTTAGGCTACATTCAGACAGCAGGTCTTGATGCACAATTCGGATTTTTTGGAGAAATCCTTTTTTTTTTTTTTTTTTTGGGTGTGTGCTCGTTCATACACATTATATGCGACTTCTATCAGTCTTGAGTATGAACTGAATGCGACCCTGAAGTGACCTGCATGTGTAAAAGAGGTCCTGAGGTAAGACGTGACCACGCAGGCACGCACTGTTTGTTGACGGAAGTAAATATGGAGGCATCTCGTCTCTGCATTTCAATGACTTAAAGGTTGGATAAATGCGACCTGGCCGTTCAGACAGCAGTCGCATCGCAAAATATCAGATGCGTATTGGATTTAGGACCACATATGAAAGTGGCCTGGGTCGGATTTAAGAAAAAGCTTTTTACCTCTTTTGCGCATAGCTAAACCGATAGAAACGGTAAATGGTACTGTTATTTACTAAGCTTAGTTAGTATAATTATTCAATACATATCACTAGCTTAGCTAGCAAAATGGCTAGCTAGTTCGCTAGCCTATTGTGGTAGCTAAGTGAATAAAAGCAGTGAAGAGCCATTATTTGGCTACTTGGTTAGCATTGAGCTGCGGGCATTTCACAAGCTGGCATTTAACTAAATGCGCCAAATGTAAAGTCAGACAACTACTGAAGTCAGTAAACTAGCTCGCTGGCTCAGTTCGCCTGCTGACAGCTAGTTCGCTGTCAGTTATGCTTTGACAAGGTTGATTAGCTGACTACGGAGTTTTTAAGCAAACAAACGTTGGCCAAAGATGCCTGGCTATTAACGTAAATTGATGCTAATTGTAAAACTTGATATCTAGCAAGGAAAGCGTAACCAAGTAGAACGTAGAGTGGCTAACTATTTAAGCAAACAAACAGCTATAGCGAGGTGCTGGAAAATTTGTGACGGGTGACTTCTATCCTTTGACTGTATAAAACGTGTCCTGAACTCCTTCAGCCCAGGAATCAGGAGGATCATGGGACGTGTAGTTTTTAGACTACAAAGAGGATTAGCATGGTGGCGAAAAATTTAAATGATTTGAAACATGGCTGATTCCAATCCAGAAAAATTATATTTGATTGTAGTCGGAAATATAATGCAAAATCTCGAAAAAGATGGAGACTTGAAAACAATGGGCAGTGATTCAAAAGTGAACTGAAAAAAACTCTTTGGGTAGAATGAATGGGGAATTTTACTTTCGACACCAGCGTGCCGTCATCACTTCAGTACTCTATTTTGATGCTTTTTTTAAGCGCATGGATTTATAAGAACACGTTAAAAATGGAAGAAAACTGAAAACTTTCTAGATCATAAGTTAATGAGGCCTTTTGTGGGGGCCCCTTGAAAGCGTGGGGCCCAAGGCAACTGCCTACCTCTGCCTAATTGTAAGTCCGCCTCTGCGTAGAGGTAACTTGGTTTGCTCTTTATTTGTTTTTTGTGTATGTCATTTTCTGGTCCTAGAATTTTATATCGATGCACACTGATCTGCTCCCTTGAGTTTAGGAACTTGGCCCCAGATGTAGCAACTAAGACAGGTATGAAATCAGGGCTAAATCTGTTCTTTGCTTACTCGCCAACTTCTGCCTTTTAAATACTTGGTGAATAAGCCCAACCATTTCTGAAATCGGACATATTGGCAGCATTTCATTAATTTCTTGAAAGGCCACTAAAGACCGCTCTAAATGAAATATTTTCCTGCGATCTGATCGGAGTGAACCCATATTTGTTAACAACTAATGAGTGCATCTAATCGGAGGTATTGATGGAAAGTTTGGAAATGCATGCTTGCATCCACACTGACCCACCAGGACTGGACTAACCCATCCTTGACCTAAGGTGCACCTTTTGATCTCTCCATCTTAAACTAGCTGTTTAATCTTACATTCACTCGTGATTGATACTACTCTCATTTTCTATTACTGGTATAAAAAGTGAGCATTCAGTAAGCTTGGTAATGACGATGCCCTATAGTATCCAGTTAAGGTTATCCATCGTGGGGTGCTGAGGTCGCATCAGGTGAACACTCCCTAATGTATGCAGTTAAACTGGGAATTCTCCTGCGCATTTAAGAGTCAGCTGTGGAAGATGAGGCCTTACAGTCCTGAGATGAATGGAGCCTGCCACGGCATTGGTTTTTCATTTGATTGCGTAACCTGTTCCTTTTTATTATTGTGGAAGGATTTTTCAGTCAATGGTGAAACAACACCGACATGGGTTTCAATGGGACTCACCATACCCACCCTATTGTCTTCCATATGCCAAATTGGATTGCTGTTACCATGATGTATAGACCCTTCCTCCTGTAGTTTTATTATTGTTTTTTAGGTAAACGTTTTCCCTCAAATAGAATTGGGGTGTGGTTGACATAATCCATTGCCATGGAAACCAGCTGTTTCAGCGTGTAACAAGCTTGCAGTGACGCACTGATTAATGCCTCTTTGCGTCACAGTGATATGCTAATGAACATTGTTAAGCCAGTTAGTCTTGTATTTCATCACAATTGTTGCATTAAGCAGTGGTTCTCAAACTCATTCCTGGCGCCCCACTCTGTATGCTGGTTCTTTCACATCCACAACTGTCATCTTAGATTTTTAACAAGCTGTTGATTTGTCTTAACTGTATTCCATCTTTAGCACAGTTATTTACCACCTTTAGCTGCATTTTTATGGACATATCCACTGTGCCATGAAGAATAAAAACGCTCAAACGTTCTGCTTACTTTTCCATATTTGTGAGGACTTTCAGGTAAAAAACGCTTCTAAACAGATCAAATTAGACTGAGAAAATTATTAGGTTGCTGAACGCAGGTCTTTTGAATGAACTTAATAAAATGAACATGAAACAAAACAGGTGTGACTTAATTGTTTGCCAAATAAATTGTTGATTTTTGCAGCCATGTGTTTTCTGTTTGAGTGAGGAACCTATTGATTGTTCACCTTGATTGAGCGTTCGGTCAAATTGTTTCCCTCTGCAGTTATTCATACTGGTTTCTAACATCTCATCGTGGATATGAAATTTTGATAATTCATGGCATGCGTAGATTTGTCAAATGTGGCTTAAGAGGACAAATAACTGCTGTAAACATGAATGCAACTAATTAAGGCAAATCAACAGCTTGTTTAAGTCTTCAGATTGCAACTGTGGAACAAAAACAATCAAACACAGGGGGGCGCCAGGACCGAGTTTGAGAACCACTGCATTATAGCCTCCGTTATATCTCTGTGTCTGTGTCTGTCAATCTTTACTTGTCAAGGTCAGCATCATTAGCATTGATGTTCAAGTGACCATTGAAATGAATTTGTTTAAACTGATATTTGGAGAAATACCTCGGCACTTTGCTTTAAAAAAGCAAAATGTTTGTATCTGACAGGGCTGGCCCTGCTGTGGTGCCAGTGCATTTCCATGTGTGATGCATTTCATCACACTGAAGCTGGCCAAGTCGCTGGCTGGTCTTCAGTCGCTAGCCACCAGTCACGGCTCTGCACTGGTGTAATATAAACATTCCCTATCACTTGATGTGTTAATCAGTGCATGTGTGGGACTACCTTCTATCAATGTCCCTTTGTTATGCTTTCACGCATCTCATTTTATTTGAGGTTAAATGCTTATCGCTTTGTTAGCCTGTGTTGTTCTGGACATTTGGAGCACATGAAAATAATCCTTAGTTTTATGCAGGCATTCGTGGAGTTTGGGGTTTATTAACAGACCCTTCTGACTAGTTGAAGCGGAAGGTAGTGACGACTTTATCTTGCATGCTGCATCATGCTATCACTGCTGTTAATCTTCTGTGCTAGCTTGATCATGGTTGAAGTAGCACTACGTGTGAACAGTGAACGGCATTTTCACTGTTTTGACACCTCTCAATTGGAGATTCACAAAAATTTCTATGAGCACTGCATACGAACTCAAAGGTCCCTTTGGGTGCAGTTCTGGTGATTCTACCTGTTTGCTTTCTGGAGGGTGTTGGTGGTGCTGTGGGGTGGGGGAGGGACAACCCCTTCCCCTTCCCAGGAAAGGTGAAGTCAGAGGGCACGAAATTAAGTTTTTATGCAGTCTTTCGCCAGTATTAGTTCAATTTTATGAATAAACAACAGAGGCTGTTTTTCACTGTGTTCAGTCTGGCATTGAACATTGTCTCCATGTGAAACAATAAAACAGGGCCACTTGTGAATGGGTTTGAACTGCAGTTTTCCTTTCTCTATAGTCATTACACTTTGAAATATGTACCACTTCTAATTAATGTTGTGTAATTAAATTTGTTCACAAATGAGCTGTAATTAAGCACAAAACCATTTATGATATTGATGAATAGGTTTTCTCTTCCACTCTCACATCCATGCACCACTGTGTTGACAAATGTTGCACCATCTCATGAACAAAATGTGAAAAGCTGGCTTCTTGACTGGCGCTGTTGTAACTTGAACAACAATTATTTGAAGTGCAATAAAAATAACTGCTACCATGGGGCAATCATGAGCTCGCTCCTATTGTTTTCCAAGAATCCTGCCTGGTGCCATTTTGAACAAACGTCAGCCAAATATTACAGGCCATGAAGTGCTTTCGGAAGAGAACTTCATTGACGTCATTATTTATCAGCTGAACGGCGCATGTGAAGGCCTGCGGAGTCAGAACCTTTTACCCAACAATTACAATCCCCTCCTCCCAAATAGCTAAATTTGCAATCAAACAGTTGATTCACTCAATGACTAATTTGAATTGTTAGACAGTCCAGTGCATTTAGATGGCATTTTTGTTTCTCGGATTTATAAATTTAAATGGCCATGAAAAGGCTTGGATTTGCTTGAATTTGTTGGCTGATTTTTAAAATTTTTTTTTTATTTTAAATGGGCTGACGTTTGGCCATTTCGTGCAAACGCAAAAATAATTTATCTAAGTTGCATTAGCTTGATGACTTGTTAATTTAAGTGAATTTTATGGCAAAGATTTACATGATTGTGTTAGGTTTTTTGTACATTTGACCCTTTCGTGTGAATGCAAAAATGATTTCTGTCTCATTCCGTTCGCTTAACATGTTTTCCGCCTTTGTATATTTTCAGATGTTTAAACTACAGGACGATCTTAAAGTGATTCTCTTTGTTTTTAACTAATCTTCATTAATCTGCTAAAAATGCAATGGAAGTAAGAGGAAGACATTTGTTTTGTAATTGTTCAGATTATTGGTATTCTTTCAATTTAACACTAGCCTAGTTAGGTCTGCCTGCTTGTTACTTATTATGCTGTAGGCTAAATTTATGGCTCAATATTTATTTAGGTGAATTATGTGTGATCAGATTGAAGGTAGGCCAATTATGCCTTCAAGAATGATGGAAGTTGTCCAGGCCTGCAGATAATCATCAGACAGTTGACGAACAATTTTCTTTTTGGAAGCATTTCAAATAATTGCCGATTCTTTAAGACCCTTTCAGGTATGAAGGTGTGTTCCAAGAAAAGGGAATGGCATGTGATTGGCCACATGCCCTATGGCAGCTGGTGATGTAACTGTGCTTAGGAAAAAAAAATAGCGGAGGACTTGACATGGCTTTTCCCTTTTGTTTTTTGTTTAGCTGCGCCTAAGCGGAATAAATGCTAGAGTGCTTGGGAAAACCTCGCTTTCAAGCCTTGTTGAAATGCTACCTTGTTGCATTTGTGCCCAAGTTATAGGCCATTGTGAGTTTTCTGGAGAACCATTCGCTTTGTTTCAGATCACTCAATGATCCCCACCTCCTCCATCTTTTCCCAGATCCCACCATGCACAGAGACTGCCCCCTAGACTGCAAGGTGTACGTGGGAAATTTGGGGAATAATGGGAACAAGACTGAGCTGGAGCGCTCCTTTGGATATTACGGGCCACTGCGCAGCGTGTGGGTAGCCAGGAACCCCCCCGGCTTCGCCTTTGTAGAGTTTGAGGATCCACGAGATGCAACGGACGCTGTGAGAGAGCTGGATGGCAGGTAAAGGAGCAAGTCTCCCCCCCCCCCCCCCTTGATACAGCAGGCGAGGTACTGATATGTTGACAAGCATCCAGAGAAAATGTCTATCGGTCATTTTTGATTCATAGTTGGATTTTGTAAATGCTTGTGCACTAGATGGTTTTGAAAAGAGCCTTTTCGTCCCTTGCTGCCGCGGAGCAGAGGGCATAGTATTCAGCTCCATCTGGCTGTCCGTACATCCGTGCCATTGGTTTTGGCACAATATCTCAAGAACCAATGACTTTGCTCTTATTGACCACCAACACGTACTCGGGAGGGGGCCCGCAACACCAGTTGATTTTTGGTTACCAAAATTAAGGTCATTTTCAAGGTCCCTGCGCAATAACATGGATTTTGCCATTGTAAACCTTGTTTACTAATTATCTCCAGAACTAGTTGACCAATGTGCTTGTATCTAGCACTAACCTGTACATGCGGCGGGGGACATAGTCACATTAGCGACAGTTACTTGTGTTTTTTTTTTTTAGCTTGACTGAGTGGTGTAATTTGGCTCAATTTCATCTGTGCTTGATGTGTGTGTCTGTCTCCTGGGTGCCTAACTGGCTGGGCAGCATTATTATGGGCAACTATTCAAAGTGTGCTGTCAATACTTGGGGTTAATTTTCCTGAAAATGGGGTTTGCAATTGATGTCTAATGACAGAACTAAGTACCGTATTCACAAACTAAAATAATTTTTTCTGACAATCCATGTTATCTGTTGTTTTAAAATCAAAGCTACCTTTCTGAATACAAAGTAAAATTTCTTTGTTAGCTGGAATTTGAACTATTCAGACCTTTTGAATGATGGTGCACAGCGCCTTTTAAGAATACCGCGGTGTTGACGCGCTGGGCATTTGGTGTAGGACTCTGTGTGGATGTCGTGTGAGGGTGGAGCTCTCGAACGGAGAGAAACGCTCTCGGAACCGTGGACCACCGCCCTCCTGGAGCCGCCGCCAGCGTGACGACTACCGTCGCCGAAGCCCCCCCCCTCGCCGCAGGTAAGCTTCCCCCCCCCCCCAAATCAGGGCAGCCAATGTCAGGGAGGACAGGAACTTCAGTGCTTTGGCACAAATCACTTACCTGGGATACCTCACAGTTTCCAGCACACTTCCCTGAAAACTTCCCCGTTCTTCAGAAGCCCTTTCTATTTCCCTGCTGTATTAGCTGTGGGAGGTTATTGCCCAAGAAAACGCTTCAACGGGTCTAATGCTGGGGTGGCCAACTCAGATCCCAGAGAGCTCGTTTCTGCTGGTTTTTGGTGTTGTTCAGCACTTGATTGGTGAATTAAAGCTGTTGATGAGGCGTGGGTGGAGAAAACCAAATTCAGTACACCTTGTGGCTCTCCAGGATCGGGGTCAGCCACGCCGGGGTTTAATGCGTGAAGTTCCAACTCACTGTTGGTATTAGTCAGCAGTTAACTAAGTTTTCTGTATTGTAAGTTTTTCATTGCATTGCCAAATTTGGTATACAAAATTATGGCAAAAATTGATGTCTGCTAATCCTGCTGTTTTTGGACAAGCGTGATTGAATTGTCACCGGAGTATTTTAAGGGTAATGCTGGATAAGCTACAAACGTATGCAAGTTATTTTGAGTTACCAACCCTTACATTGGCCGTCAGTGCAGAAACCAGCACGTCTTAGGAGGCCAGTTTATGATTCCACTACCTAGTTGGGATAGAATTTTGATGGTCTCTGGGGTGTAACTATGGCACATAAATTTGTATGTGTATCAACTATGTGATCTTAATACTTAATTCGCTATTCTGTTAATTTGTGTGCAAGAAATTCTTTTTAAGTTTTTGAGTACAGCTGTCCTATGAAACAAGTGGTTTGAGAGACCTAGGTCAAAATTCAGTGCAGTACTGAAGATTTCCTCAAATTGTTGCAAACAATTTTTCATCAGTATCTAATACAAGCAAGTTTTTTTAAAATATATTTTAGTCTTTTGAAGATTAATGGTTTACAAAATTATTACTTCGAAGTCCCAAATGTAGCTGAACATTTATGAACATGTTTACCCTTAAGAATGTTTGTCTCCTTCGTTCCTCCATGAAGTACTTCATTAAAGCAAACTTGTGGCTAAATTTGGACTTGATAAGGTTTCAGTTTTTCTTATGACTAAAGACAACAAGGTGGCTGTCTTTCCTTTGTGGGTTTCAATCAGTTAAACTGGCAGATTGCTTAGTCCAAGTTTCATTTAACAACACCCCTTTATACATTTTACAAATGTAAGATTGTTCAGGTGGTCCTAGATTGCATTCAACTGAAAATCAGACCAGCGCCGATTGAGTGTTGAAAGCCAGCATTAACAGCGGTCACCTTAATGAAGGATTGGTAACCAGAGTGGTGATTCCAGCCACACTTTGTTGACACCAGGCACTGGAAGTGGAAGGGCCTTTGAGTGGAGCTGGATGAAGGGTAGCTGGGGGCAGAGATGCTTGGCTTGATCACCTTCATTCTCATCCTGAACAGGAAGTGTGATTGTTATTAGGCCGGGTGACAGGCGGTTGGAGACGAGTCATGTGGTGTGCAGTAGAGTTGGGCGGTTCTTGTGCTCCATGTGACCTGGGGGGTGTAGTTTGGGATTGGGAGTGTTACAGAAACTGTTTCGATACCCACCATCTCAGATTTGCTGTAACTGTCCGATGATGTACACCAGGCATACTCAAATCTGGACTTCAGATCCAAGTTCAGCCCAGGTTTTGTCTTTACACCTGACTCCCAGTAAAGGGAGGGTCTAAAACCAGCAGTTCCTGGACCTCCAGGGCTGTCATTTGAAGACCAGGGGTGTACAGCGATGAGCGTTTCTCTCAGTCTCATAAAAGTTCATTTATATGGACCAAATCAAGCATTTTGCCTGTATAAGTCTTTACTTCTAACTGTAAAATTATGGGCTTATAATGATTAATGTACAATGAATCCAATGCAACAGCAAAACACTCCTCAGTACGTCCCAGAACTCCTCAATTTAAATGCGTCACAGGACTGAATAAAATGCAACTGCACTATGTGGGATGAAAGCTATGGAATTGCATTCCACAAATTAATTTTGGTGAACTTGGAAAAATTGTCCTCGCCGAAAAATTATGATTTTTTTTTTTTTTCTACCAGGAGAAGGAAATATCCAAATTTATCTCTTCCATCATGACCATTATCAGTGTGGCAATGGGGAATCAGTGGATTATGCAGGTGCTTTAATGATGATGGTCATAATTGTGATAAATTTAGAAATTTCATTCTGACAGAAAAAAAATCCATTGCAGTTTTCAAAAAGAACAATGCAGGAAGTGCACAGAAATTTGAGGAGTTTGGCTCCATGTTTCTTGTCCCACATAGTACAGTTGTATTTTTTTACGGTCCAGTTAAATAGTGAGATTGTGGGGTTCATGGTCTTGATTAGGGGTGCTTGGTTTTTGTATCGAATTCCTGGTACCTCCATCATTGATGTTAGATAATCTGGTCCAAATTTGAGTCATTTTAAAGTTGAGTGTTCGACATCTGCTGTCGGAACAGCTGACTTCAGTCATACCAATTATTTTTTTGTGAAAGCAGAGAAACATTGTGCAAAAAAAATGGTGTACACCATCTGATGGTGTTCCAGCAACGTCTGAAAAGGTGGGTGTCAGAACTGGGCAATTTGACATGTAATTACTCATAAGTTCTCAGGAAAAGACATGGCTGTTTTTGTGTCCTTATTCTGTAGAATTTATCACCTTCCATCTACCATGTAAACAGCAGTTTGTAAGAATTGGGATGGTGATGCTATTAAAAAGGGCAGCTATTCTGACACTGGTTTTGAACGAGTATGTATATGACTTCAGAAGTATTTCCGGAAGTCTCTAACCTCATGTTCATTGTTGTCTGATCCAACATGCTGGAGTGCGGAGCCAGATGTTATCTTGTTAGGCTAACTCGCAGACAGTACTGCTACTGTTAAGCTACTTTCACACCGGGCGCGAAACTAATTTTTCGCCCGATAGATTACATTCGAAGTCTATGCAAAGACGCGTGTATTCGCGTCTTTGCATTGACTTAATGTAATCTGTTATGCGAAAAATTTGTTTCGTATCCAGTGTTAAAGTGGCTTTACAGTATGAAAAAAGCTAATGATACCATTTGAATGGTTGTTAAATGAGGACTGGGTATGATGCAATGAATGCGGCTTGGATAATTTAACGCCAGTTTTGTCTGCTGAGTGTCAATGACCTGCTTAAGCTGAAATGCGTTGGGAATTGTAATTCAGTGAACAGTGACACTTTTTTATTTATTTGTTTTTTAAATCCCTCGCCACGAACTGGAAGAAAGGAATAAGTGATGTCCTTTCACGTCTGTTTGTTGCTCATCTTTTTAGGGCCACCCTCCTGAGCTGTTCAGTATTTTACCACGAAATTTACTCTAAGATGCGTCTATATAATACATGTTCCTTTTCATACTTCTGTCCGTCCTTCTGTCTGTCCCACCATTGCATTTTGTTTCCCTAGCCAGAACACCAAAAGGATGGTGGGAATTGAGTATTTCATGTTTTTATTTGTTTTGGTTCTGTACTTCAGCTATATGAGATCAAAAGGATGCAATGGCAATGAGGTTGAAGTGTTGACTGTAGGCTTTAGTTTTTCTTTGTAACTCCAAAAGTGTTCTGAGGACCAAAAAAAATTGCGGACCCTTTAATTATCCTTGGGATGAGTAGATGTGTGGATTTTCATTTTTGGGTGAACTACGCCTTTGAGAATGAAATGAAACACTGCTTCTGTATGCAAGATTTCGTCCAATGAATCATTTGTGAATTGGTATAAACGCAATGACAAATTATAGGCTGATGTGAGTTTTGCAAAGCTCGCCTGTTGTATGCGTTACTGATGCTGTCGTTTCTCCAGCGTAGCTAAAGTTGACAGGCACCTGGGGGGCCTGCTTGTGACTGAATTCCGCTGATACGGCATCATTAAAAATCTTTCGATAATTACTGGGTGATTCTATTTCATATTTTGCATAAACGCGCTCCTTGAAACAACTGTGGAAGAAGTGTGCAGAGCATAACTGGTAACTCTTAGTTGGTAGGTCCGAGTTTGCCATTTTATTGGTGCAAGACACTGCGGCATTGAGGCAGATTTTGTCGTTCAGGTTCCTGTAATGATTTTGAATATCGAACCTTAGTCATTTGGCGTAAAATAAAGCTCAAGACTAATTTGTGTACATTTCATATAGATCATCAGATTTCCTGGTGTCTAAGAGCATTGTAACATCTGGGACGCTGTCAGTGTTTTTTGATTGGCTAAAATACACTGTGTGGAGGCAGTGCTAATGAGTTGTTTCTAAGAGGTTTGAAGTTTTATTATTCGGTACATAAAAATCCCAAAAATTTGCGAAAAAACATTTATGGAACAAGAAGTATGTACTTTTATTGGGTAAGAGCTGAAACGATTTTCTTTGCCTTTAAGTAAGACTAGATTGTGAAATATTTTGAATTTTTTTTTTTTTTTTGGGTGTTCTCCAGCATTCAGGCACATTAATTGGCATTAAGTCCAAATTGTGGCCCCTGCCCTCTGTAATGTGGACAAGTCTGATAGAAGTTGTGTAGGAAAGTGTGCTGATTCCTGCGGGGCCACAGACTGGTTTATTTTCATACTTTTCAAACCTGTAAGATGAGAATGTTAACGTCTCAGGAAATTCCTCGTGTTTGGTCATTTGGGCCAGGTCACGTGGTAACGGAGTTACAAAATTCACCAAATTTGTATTATGGCTCCAAAACTTAAAGATGGTTACAATTTAAATGGCTTCGTGTAGGTCTTGTACTTCAAACAACAAAATGGCAACTTTTGTTCATTTGACTTATTTTGGGTGAAAACTGCAAAACTGACCAGTTTTTTTTTGCCGTTTTCGCCCAAAATAAATCAAATGAACAAAATTGGCTGTTTCTTTTTTTTGAAGTGCCAGGGAAGACCTACACGAAGCCATTTAATTTGTTACTATCTTGGTTTTGGAGTTATGATAGAAAATACACCAATTTTGTGCCTCCGTTAGTGTGACCTGGCCCATTTATAGGACATTTTCAGTCACGAATGCAGGTTTTTTGTATTTTTATTCTTTTGTTTTTATTTTGAGGGGTAAATGGAGTTGAGCCCAGTCCTACTGCACACCCACTGATTCAAGGCAAATGTAAGACTGTAGTAATGCTGAAATGTATTGTTAGTTTGTTTCTTTTTCTTTTTATCTTTATTAATAAAAATAAACCCCGTTTCAGAGTCGCCACCGTGCCTCTCCTCACCACCCTCTGAATCAATCAACTAGCCCTCTTTCAGCATCATGTGACCAACGTGCCCCAATCAGCTCGCCTGCTGTCGTGTCACATGACCCAGGCTTGGCCAGTCGTCAGGTCGCAGCAGCTGCAGCAGCACCCATTGGCTCCTGAGCATGCGGTCTCTCTCAGGCTCCTCTCCAACCTAACCCCAACCGACAGTGACCCACCTCACTATCCTGACCAATCCGCTTTCCCCAATGTCGACTGCTGGCAGCCTCTTCGGGGGGGTTAACCAATAAAAAAAAAAAGCAGGAAAAATCCACAGGGGGGCCCCCATCCGCCAGCCCGGCTAAACGCCTCGCAACACAAGGCAAACGCTTTTCATCAAAGCACCCAGTCTGGCACCCCTTCACCTTTTCTAGCTCGTTGAAACACAGAAAAATAGTAAGTCTTCCTTGCCTCCTTACGTTTACTGATGGAAAAGGTTTTTTAAAGAATCTTTTTCTCTTTTAAGGTTACATTTATGGCCTTAGGTGGTGTTGGTTTAAAAGGTGAAGCTGTGTTGCTCTGTAATGTTAGACACCCACAGGCCATTGAACAGCTGCGTGCCAGGCTGCCCACAAGCTGCTCTGAAGTGCTGGTGAATCCTGCAGTCCTGGTCAATGGCAGTCCTGCAGCACTGTTTTTATTGTATTGCAGCAAAACTTGTTCACGCTCAGTGGTGTGGATTTCTTGGTTTTTGCCAGTTTTTCCCTTTGCTAATCTTCACAATTGTCAAGGTCTTGTTCTGTTAGTACGTTGAGGTCTAGTTAGATTTGCTTTGTCATTCTTGGTGGTGGCAAGTGTACCAATTTGAGCTTTTCTGCACCCTCAAATTACAGTAAATTTGGCAGTCTCCTTATAAGGGTGTGGATAGGCTGGGATTACTGGAGCCCTGTGTTGGGGGTACATCACTGTCTGACTTTTTGGAAAGAGTTGATCACTGAATAGATTTCTGGGGAAAGGTTGATCACTGACTGGATCTGTTAGGAAGGGTAGATCATTGTATGGATTAGGGCACTAGCCAGATCTGTGGGAAAGGGTAGATCATTGAATGGATTTCTGAGAAAGATGGATCACTGACTGGATTTCTTGGGAATGTTGGATTACTGAATTGATTTCTGGGAAGGTACTTCACTGACGATCTCTTTTTGGCCAGGTTGGGTCTCTGACTGGACCTCTGGGCAGGTTGAGTCACTGAATTAACATCATTTTGGGAGGTTGGGCCACTGATTGGATCTCTGGTGGGGAGGCTGGGTCACTGACTGGATCTCCGTGGGAGGTTGGGTCACTAGTTAACTCTTGGTCGGGAGGTGTGTTCAGTTGGATTTGTCAGGAAGTGTTGTGGTGGGTGGGATATGATTGGAGAAAAGATGGTTGCTGTGTTCTGTAAGTGATTCTCTTCTCTCTCTCTCTCTCTCTCCCTCCCTCCTTGTCTTTTCTTTGTTTTCTTTCATTTCTCTGGTCCGTCTCTCCCAGGTCGCCGCGTAGGAGGAGCTTCAGCCGCAGCCGGAGCAGGTAAGTCACAGTGGAGATAAGGTAGATGTGTGGTTCTACAATGTTGGAAAAACAAAATGCATAGAGTATTCTAGTGTCATAAAACTGGTTTGTGTTTGAGGTATTCAGCTGACAAATTCTAATGTTGATTCGACAATCTCTGAGCCTGGAATCCATCCACATCAAGCGTTGGTCACTCCCAATGGTCACTTGCTGATATGCCTGGCCTCAGTCGGTAGGCCAGCGTTTGACTTTAAAATTCGCACAAAATCCATGCGAGATCTGTGATTGGCTCTCAGTCGCAAGGGTTCACCGCCCCTTCAGACTTGCGGCGGGTCCTGAATGAATTTATCCCAATGGTGTGAAGTGAACATGAGCGCAGATTATCGCCGATTATTTTGCCCCATTGATACAGAATTAAATACTGCACTTATTTTTCACAGGCCACATATCTTCCAAATATTCTGGTGGTGCAATAGCATTTTTAAGGCCAACATCAGGAGAAGATGAGACCTGTGTCTCTCTCATCAGCAGTCAGGTAACATCTGGCAATACAGAAATGCAGTATGGACTGCGGCAAACTACGAATTAAACTTTCAAACTGAAATAATGCTTGTGTTTATGTTCAGTGATACCGCTATTGCCATCGATGTCTAATCTTTTTTAAAATGAAAAAGAATATATTTAATCGCCATGATCCTGTACTGGATTCATATCCGATACAAGTGGGGGAAAAGCGGCAAAATTGGCGTTGGCCATCCACGTTAAAAATGCTGAAACGTTGTGCAGCAATAGGTTGCAATAATAGAAACAAGCTATCCATCTTCTCTTTTCCAAATAAAGTAGACAGGTAAGGAATAAATTTGCCTCTGTTGTATTACATTCCAGCTTCATAGGCTTAAAGTGATACTCCACCCAAAAACTATAATTTGTATATCAATTACTCACCAGTAGAGGTCTTGAAAGGACAAAGTTGTTCTTCACCTGGCGCAACCTTGTGGCCACTGGAGTTTTGAAAAATTGTCAAAATTCCCTTTTTGCTGGAAGCAAATGGGGTCACCCAGTAGCAATGGGAAAACTCCACAAAACGTCCGTTGACAAACTTTCAAACCATCGTCCAACGCATCGTCCTGTATAATCAAAGTCTGCTTTGTCCACTTGTATCCTCAGAACTCTAGAAACGCAGTTATTTTTTGCTAAAAATAATAACATGCCACACTTATGCTTCAAGTAAGCTTGCGCATTCAACGGAATTTAGCCTTTATTATACCAGGAAGTCCCACTGAAATAAACAAAACGCAGACATGGCCAAACATTATCCTGTTCAAAACCTGACGACCACTCCAAGAGTAAACGCAAGCAATCCACAATCTAATTTTAAAGTTCATGTCAAATAACATTCACGAATGTCGTAGCTGGCCAGCTAACTCATATTCGTAATGCTGAGTACAGGTGTTAGTTGTGTTGTAAAATGCCTGATGTAGCAAATTTAAAAGGAAATATACAAGCAACATGCAGATATAAGATAGATACTTGAATATCCCAACGTTTAATTTCTGGTCTACTCAGCTACCACTGAGAAGATGTGACCGATAACCCGGTCAGCATCCATTGTGCAAATAGCGTGGCACGACTGGTGGTTCTCGCCGAAAGGTCACCCAATCAGCCAAGAGCAGAAAACATGAATATTCATATTTTCACTTCTTTAGTGTCATTAGGGCAAAACGCTGCCTATACGACTGAGACCAGACTGATATCACTGACGGTTGGGAGCGACCAGCACTTCATATGTATGGATTCCAGGCTAACAATCTCTGTGGGTAACTTAAAACAATGGAGTTCTTGCACCAACAAGAATGGGGTGTGAAATCCACTCCACAAAGTCTACTCCGAAAGGAGTGGACGATGTTGAATGGGAGGCAAGGTCGCACAGCGGGTAGATCTCTTACCTCTCAGCTTGAAGGTTGCGGTTGAGATTCTGGCCTGTGGCCTTGCAGTTTTTGAATTTCGCCCCATGTCGGTGTGGGTTTCCTTCTGGTACTCCAGTGTCCTTTTACTGTCTGAAGACTTGAATTCTTGCCTAACTGGAATTGGGCTAACTGCCATTGGTATGTGTGTGTAAGTGAACGGTGTGTTAGTCCCACACTTCCTCAGGAAAAGAGTATGACACTTCAATGGTTATTCCAAGTTGTCGAAATGGTAATAAGTAATCGAATTAATATCTTCCTGCGTAGGTCGATCTCTCGAGACAGGAGAAGAGACAGGTCTCTGTCCCCGGACAGGAACCACAAACCCTCTCGCTCCTTTTCCAGGTCAAGAAGGTAAGATGGTTTGTGAATTGGGAACCGTTCCTGGATATGCTCTACATCAGGAGTGGCCAACCCTGGGCCTGGAGAGCCACCGGCTATCCTGACTTTGGGTTTTCTCCACCGTGTTTAAACCCAGGACACCAGTTGAGATGTGTGTAATCAACTACTTTAATTCATCAATCAAGTGGTGAGTAACACCAAAAACCAGCTGACAGTGCGGCTCTCCAGAACCAGGGTTGGCCATCTCTGCTCTAAAGGAATACTTTAAAAAGCCTCCTACAGGCCAAAGGTGCAGCTGCTCAGAGCCGGGCACATGATGACCCTTATCCTGACTCTAAAAATTGGTGAAATAAGGTGCAAATAAATTAAAAAAGCGCATTAAGGCTGATGGTGCTGATGTGCATGCGATAGCTTCAGAATTGGTGGGAATTGGTGTCATCTGTGAAGATGATATTCATTATACTTTTCAGTCCAGCTAATTGTGTTTCTCTCTCCAGTCGTTCCAGGTCTAATGACAGAAAATGAGAAGAATGTCAAGTCGCATGAGTACAAAAAAAATTTTCTTTGAGCCCTCAAATTTAGTTGTGTTTTGGAGTAAAACATTTTGTTCTTTTGATTTTTTTTTTTTTTTTTTTTTTTTTAAGAATCTGCATTTTTAATGGTTTCGTGTTGCGTCTAGTGAAATTCAAGTCACACTTTTTGTTTTAAATTTACTGTTTCTTGTGGAAAGATGATTCAGTGATTGGTCAAACCCTCCCACAGCCAGCCTTCTGCATCCTCTCGCGCAGGAAGTTTGGGCTTCCCCTGTAACGACTGCTGGATTTGCTGGCTGCTCTGGGAGTGGTTGCGGTTTCCTTGCTTTGGCATAAAAGTCTCTGCTTTTTACCAGTCCTGTCCTGTATTTTCTGACATTTGTAATGGTGTTTGTATTGTTCAAATTAAAAACTTTGGCCATAGAAAAGGTGTGCTTTGTTTATCCTTGTTTTTTTTATTTTATTTGGTGAATTGTTGGGTTAGTGGTGGTTGGGCACATTTAAAGCCGCATAAACTCCTTGATCCCTGGGTCTTATTGCTGACCTCAAAGCTCTGATTGACTGACCCCTTGATAGCTTGTCTTTGCATATGCTCAGTGCCCACTGACCAACCACATGGGTAGAAAAATGGATTCAGACGGACAGGTTGGCAGTTAACCTCATTTGATACAGTATGTACATGTACTATACTTCATCAAAAATTAGCCATGAAATTTTTCCTCTTAAACGTCAGATTGAAATATGATGGAGAACTTGATCAAAATGTAAATCCTGAGAATGGACATCATAAGCAGTAATTCATGAACCAAAACATTGATTTGATATTATTTACTGAATGTAAAGGAGTAAAAGTGATCCCTATAAAAATTTTCGCCACTGGTTGGAAAAAGTTAATCATTTGTGGGCATTCACACGGGCCACCCAGTCAGCAATGAGTTGACAAGGTTCTGGAAGCAGGCCTGTGGGATTGTGGTTCCATTCACTGGTGTGTGCTGTCTCTCGGGTGCAGAAAGTGAATTGGTCTTCTGCCCACGCATCGCCCAGGTTCATCTCATGCGTGATCTGGAGGGGCCATGCCTGGAAATCGGGCAGGCCACACAATGACAGATATTGCCAGCAAAAAGCCCACAATCTCACGTGCCGTATGTGGACGTGCATTGTCCTAGTGCAAATTCAGCAACCTGATGATAACCTGCTACCTGAGATGAGGGGTCCAAGACGATTGAGGGCGAGCGTAAGTACTGTTTGACGCTGTCTATGTGCACAAACCAAGCGTGCACACGGGCCCTACTGTAAAACCCAAAACTCGGCGGCTTTTTGTTTCTCTTGTTACAAGCCATTCCATTTTCTTGATGCAGCAGCATGTTTTTGCTTTATGTAGGCTATTAACCACACGAAAAAGGACCTGTACACATCATGAACAGCTCAATGTTAAGTGCTTGGCGCGTGCCCGTGGTGCTCGTCAGGATTACAATACCTCCAACTTACCTCATGCTTTATTTCCTCTTGTGCCTCACTGGAAAAAAAAAAAAAAAATCGATTCTTCCATTTGCCGCAAATACAGTCCCTACCTCACCTGTGCGTTTTTAATGCTGTTGAGTATTTATATATTTTTTTTTTTTACCTTAAATGTTCCGTTAGTCATAAGCTGTGCAAGTCCAAGGCTGGTTTGAAAGCTCATACTTGTCAAGAACACCAAAGCCTTGAAGCTATTGCACAGGCTCTCAAACCTAAATGTTCTTTTTGTAAATCAAAGGCTGGTCTGATGGCGCACATTCGACATATGCTTAAGGACTGAGACTTTTTCCAGGTGCTGAACCTTTCGAGCCCTCATACCTTGAAATTGACGGGAGAGAGAGTCCAATAAAATATATACACACACTGCCTGGCCAAAAAAAGTCACCACCTGGATTTAATTAAGCATATGGGTAAGAACCTTCCATTGGACAATTACTGCAGTGATTCATTTGTTTCAGTTGGCAACATGTTATTTAACCATAACTGAATGCAGTGAGTAGCTTCTCATTTCTTAAACAACCATGTTAGAGGACACATCCCCTGGTCAAGAAGAAGATTTTACTCCGAGGGGTCAAATTATTGGCCTGCTTCAAGCATTAAAACTACTAAGGAGATTGCTGACACTGAAAATTGAGTTTCGAACTGCCCAACACGTTTAAGCCTGCATGGATTGTGGTGAACCACCGTCTTCAAGGAAAAAATATGTTTGGGGAAATCTTGAATAATTATGATTTGAGATCACTTAAACATTTGAAATCGAATCTGTTACAGCCTGCTTGCTGGCTGCAACATAAAGGGAGACCGACACGAGGTGGCGGGCTAGAAAACTTAATTTATAGAGCAAAAACAAAAGCACAAGCAAATGAAAAGGAGACCTGAGAAACAGTGGTGTGGAGCATGTATGTGTGAAAACGAAACAAAAGATCTTCAAAAAGGTCTCCTGCCGCTGAGGTGTCATCAGTTCGGGTGGCGGCAGGAGAGGGGGAGCCTGTACTGCAGGCTGAGGCAGCTGAAGGGCGGAGCACACTGGGCCCATCCCACTAACAACCCTCCTGCAGACACAGAAAACAACGGCAGCAAAGGGGATAAGGACTGGTGCGGGGAAGAGGGGTCGTAAGACGTCAACGGTAGAACTTGCAGCTTAGTTTAATGAGTGTTTCCTTGCATGGTGTGAAGAGAACTCATGTGATTGGAACTAAACAGCTGCAAAGCCTTCAGAAAATCTCTCATTAGGCTAATTGTAAATAAAGCTTAAGTTTCTTTGGGAACTTAAAGATTGGACTCTGGAACTAAGGGAAAAGGTCATGTGGTCTGATGAGTGCAGATTTACCCTGTTCCAGACTGATGGATGCATCAGGGTAAGATGAGAGTCAAATGAATTGATGATCCCATCATGCCTAATGCCCTACCATACAACTTTGAAGCAACCCCAGCTCATAACGCTGCCCCACAGTTGGTGAAGTCTGGGTCAAGGATTCAAGGATTTTTATTGTCTTTTTCACTGTGCATTTACATACACGAGAGAACGAGATTTTGTTTCTCGACCAGTGACTACAGTGCAATAAAAAGAGGAAAAACATCAATAAATATACTCTTCCAAAAAAGAAACTATACATTGTTTTTAGCATCAATTTATTATACATGAAATGTTTTGACAAATGTGGAAAACATTGAAAAGAAAGTGTAATCAATAATTCAATATTTGTATGGTTTCTTTTTTGGAAGAGTATAGTAACATCATAATAGAAATAAAATAATAAACTAAGCAATGATATGCCCCCAAAAATGAGGTTAGCTGATTACCTTAATATGTGTGCAGGATTAGGAAAAGGGGTCACTTGGGTCATTTTATGAAAATTGAGAATTTCCAACAAAATCAGAGTGATCCAAGTTTTTCACAGCAGAGTGTTGTAAATTGACAGTACAGTAGTTTGAAATTCTAGCTTTGCACGTGCATTGTCGGTGAAAGAGAACAGGTTGACCCCTTTTCCTAGTCGTAAACACATATACCGAATGACCAGGTTTTTCCATCAATTGATTTATTCTTCTCTGATGGTACGGGCATATTCCTAGATTACAATGCCAGGATTCAACAGGCTCAAATTGTAAGAGGGCTTTAAGGAGCACGAGACATCATTTTTCCACATGGATTGGACATCACTGAGTCCAGATCTTAATCTCATTGGGAACTCTGGGATGTGCTGCAGAAGATGCTACACAGCGGTCTCACTTCTGTCATCAACACAATGCAATTAATGCAACTCTGGACAGAAATGTGTGACATTGTATATGCTTATCAAGAGGATGCCACAGCAAATGAGTGTTGTGTGTGTGTGTGTGAGTGCGTGTGTGTGTGTGTGTGTGTGTGTATACATATTATGGTTCTCTACTACTATTTTCATTGCAGAAACAACGTTTCATAGTAAAAAGGGAGGGACGACATTCCACATTTTATGTTCATGCAGTGTTTCCTCCTACCTGTGTGGTTCTGTAATTAAAGTTATTTGTACTTTGTGGTTTTTGGCCCTGGGGACTTCCTGAGAGGGAGAGAGGTAGAATTAAATAGGCGCTGTCAAATGTAACGAATGATCAGTTTGTTTCTTAAATAATACCTTCGGTAGAAGAGCTCTTATCCGCTCATTCACACTAATTATACTCTTTAAAATTAAAGCGATGTTACAATTCTAATTACCGTTCGTGAATCGGAGTAAAGACAGTCGTGCGGTGGGATCAGAGTCAAGATTTTTTGCGCAGTTTCAAACTTATTAGCACGTGAAAGTATTCTCACGTGCTATATCGCGGTTTCATGCGGCAGCTGAACAGAACTTGCTGTTTGAACGTCCTGGACAGGACGGGGGTTGATATCAGTGAGGAAATTACGCTTTCTCGGCGATAGCCTACCTTATTTTACCATCTGAAAAAATTCATCTCGTTAAAGTCAATTGTGCATTAGCTGCGGAACATCGGGACAGAATCATAAACTCGGGCACTTAGGCAATTCAATCCACCATAAACATTTGGATCAAAATTGAGGATGCACGTTCCTAAACTGAGGTGGAATGTACACATTTTTTTTAACTGAATGTGACACCCAATGGATTTTGTTTGGTAGGGGTTCTTATTGATGAAACGATACCTGGACAACTTGAATGCTGTTGCGGTTCGTGGATCTTCACGGCATTGAAATGCAGTGAGGATGCGAGGAAGCTCCTGTCCACTGTGGGACCGGATCGGTCATTTTTTTCGCTCAGTACGAGAAGTCGAGCGGGGGTGACATACCGAGGTAGTTATTCATCAAAATTTTGCATGGTCGATTCGATGGATGATTGGTAAGTAATGGTATATTTAACTATGTGTAACCACCCACTTCAAAACGTGTAAAAGTGACATTTGTAAAAAAAAAAAAAAAAAAAAAAAGACAAACTTGATTGCCTTGCAGTCTACAAAATTTCTAGGAATGTCCACAAAGATTCAGCTGAAACACATTGCCGTGAGCAATCATGTGATAACATTGCGCAACGCGTACCAGTGTCAACAAAACGACTAGAACATCTTGAAACCTATAAAAACCTGTCAAGGAATCTTCTAGGGCAATCATAGGGTAATTAAATACTTGAAATATTACCTTTTTTGTCATTCTTTCCTTTTGTTTGGGGACATCTAGTTCCAACATGCTTAGTATGAGTAACATGGAGCCTTTGTGACTCTCATGAAATTATTTAACATATGTTAGTCTGCATGTTTCTTAAAAATATTTGTGTTGAAATTAGTATTGACGGCTCTAATTCATGATGAAAGCTGCCAAGATCTGCTGCCCTTACAGGAAGGAGGGACATTTATGTGAAAATGAAACTTAGTTGCTGCCTTTTGGATACTGCTCTTCAAAGCACTTAATGTTGTTTATTCAAGTGTACAACTGCAGGTCAGTCATCATGGCATGGTAATGAATCTGACCATTGACTTTTAGACGCGCATGGTCTGCCAAGTCTGGATTGACAAAATGATTTTATGTTCAATATGTTGTCTGTCGTCATAGACAGTATGTGTGTAACATGAATGAAAATATGCCCATTTACTGTTTGTTTTCAGGCTTGTGTGTTTTATTAAACAGTGTATATTAAGATATATATTTTTTGTTTTTAAATATAGTTTTGAATTTCTTGGTCAGAGTAGTGAAAGTGTGTTTGGGAGCCATCTCTCTCTCTCACACACACACACACACACAAGCTCACGCAAACACACGTTCGTGCACACGCTCAGTTCTTTCTCACTGACCTTTATTTGTAAAAGTTAATTTCAGAAATTGTATGATTAAGCATTTGTGAGCCAGACAAATGAGTGTGAGCGACAGTATTTTGCAGCAGTCCATTCACACCTGGTCAGTGAGGAGAAAAGGACCAAAAATGGCCGAGGGGGACGGCACAGTTTAATGAAGCAGTTCTGTTGTCTGCCCCACTTCCTGTGACACCACAGGGTGAAAGGTCAGGGATAAAGGGATTAGAATAATCCCAATGGTGTATGGTGTTATGCAACCCTGCTGTCTCACATAAGACAGAGAGCTCTGCGGTGCTTAGATTTTTCTTTTTTCTGCGTAATTTGCTTCTTCTCTTCTTCTGTAATGTGTGCCCAGCACCACTCCAGGGATGCCGTCACTTATTTTACTATTCAGCCTTTTTCCCCTCACCCCTCCCCCACAAACAATGTACTTTTTTTAGCTTTTCAAATAAACCATCACCAATCTCCTGACAGGCCCCCACAACACCGGCTGTTATTTTTTTCTGTTGTGATTAGTACAGCACATTCTGTTCTGTTTCACTTCCTGATGGCTGCATGGCCGTGTGTGAACGAGTTGTTGCCCTCTGTCTCTCACACACAGGCACTCAAGCCTACACACAGGCACGTGCGCAAAATCTCCCCTCTCTCTCATGTCCAGTAACACACAGACATACACACACTTGCACCGTATACGCAAAAACACACACATGTATGGTTTAATTCCACGTATGCACAGATAAACATGCAGACACTCGTGCGCTTGCGCGGAAATGAACCCAAAAAGTGAAAGTCATGAGCACCAGGGTACGCATAAATGAACTGCATTATTACGGTGAGTCATGCTATTCACAGCACACTTAGGTATTTCAGCTATTTTGCAGCTAGCATGTAAAAACACTACAACAAGGGTGAAGCCACAGAGAGTTCAGTCAGCACAGCAGATGCAACTAAATCGGAGGCGAATTTTGAAGTGCTCCGTACATCCTTAACTTCCCAGCAGCCTTCCTGCTCTTTCTCACCCTTTGCCAGCCCAGCGTGTGTAGAGATGAACTGTGTCCCCTACTGCGGTGGAACAGCCTTTTCCCCCCTGCGAACATCCATCCTCACCGGGCGCGACCCTGCTACCGAGCTTTTGCTCGCTCCGCTGCTTCTTCGGCTGGAAAACATTATTCCCCACCCTCTTCCGCTCCTTTCCTGATGGGAAAGGGGGTGTGGCCGGTGACATAATAGCAGGCAGGTAGGACGGCTTTACTCTTTAATGCCTGGGACGGACGCGGAGAAAGAACACAATGTAACTGCGGTGAAATCTCATCTGTTCAGACTAATCTTCGAGATGATGGGGGGTCAGAGTGCCCCCCTCCCTCCAGCTGACTGAAGATCACTCATTGTGTTCCAAGGCCTTGCAGTCATGTTCCCTTACTTATTTTGGTGTGCACACAGATCATGGAGTTTAAGCTCTTAACAGCATTACATCACTCACTTCAGGGTGCTAAAGAGCCTTTTCTCGCCGATATTTCAGTACTGCATTGTGTATTCTCGGTAATGTCACACTGTTATGCATGAAAAAAGAAAACCTTTTCTGAATTGCATTACACTCTTTATTGTGCTAAAAAGCCTTTTCTCAGTTCAGTGTAGTGTACTCTCAGTCATGTTACATAGTTCACTATGTAAAGAAGCTTTCTCTCAGAAAAATGACTGAGTCTAATGTCTGTAGTATGTCATAAGCGATACTTCCCAGTAATACCACTACGTGTGACTGATGCCCATTATTTTATAAAGTAATATTTTCAGTGTTAAGTTCAACATCAATTTTATACAGATTTCTTGTACCATATATTTTTGCTAATTTCAGTACAGAAATAAAAATTTTCATATCCCGATTGGGTCTGATGGTGCGTATTTTCCAAAAATCAACACCCCCCCGCACACCGATTCGGCATTTGGCATGTTACTTGAGTGGTTTTTGCCCGTGGTTCATTAGGGTTTTTATTTAAATAACTGCGCATTCATTCAAGGACAGTTCCTCGCTGCTCTGCCCAGCTCTGACCCGAGAGTCAGTTCTGGGTTCTGTAGGCGGTGTGGATGGGGAATACATTCTCTGGATGCTGTACAGGAAGAAACTGCACTTTTGGCACATTGTTATGTCGTTCCCGCAGAGGAACAGTTTGTTCTGTGGTATCACTCTCAGATTCCGCACAGATGAAGAGGGTGACGCCGTGGTGACAATCAGGCTGCCAGAGAGGTTGCTTTCTTTTTTTCAGTTGAGTGTTGGGTGAGGTTTCGACACCCTGCTCAAGATGTCCAGTGGGCAGGACGAGATGTACACTGCGAATCTTGTCTCGGGGGAAAGGAAGGACTGGACGAATTGCATATCATCACAGTGCGCAGGCGACGGAGGAATATGACAGAAAATAGACTTGCTACTCTGACAAGAAGGTGCGGCCCATAAACTCAGCCCAGAACTGTTCACTTCACAGGCCTGAGTCTGAAGATGTGAACTTCTTCTCTTGCAAGGATATTTTCAAAAGACTTTTCATAATTGAGATTTGCATCAGCTGTTTTTTCAGATGCAAATTTAAATCTTTCGAAAACCATTTGTAAAACAAATTATTTTCTCTGTAAATTCCTGTGGAAGAAAATGAGCCATTAGTGAAATGTACACTTGACGACGGACGGTCACACTGGTTGTTTAAAACATTCCAGCAAGAAATCTACCTCTGTGTTTGTGTTTTGATTAGGTACAACACTAAGTGTGATGCTGCTAAACTCCAAACGTATGCATGTTCTGTAATGGAGTTGAAAGCGTTTACTCAATTTCAATGCTCCTGTGCATTCAATAAAGCCCACGTTGTCCCACATAGTTTTAGCTTTCAAGGTCTCCTGTTGATGTTTGTGTGTATGTGTGTGTGTGAGTGTGCATGTGTGGAGGGGTGCTGTTCTGTAAGTGCGTCAGTTCTGTGCTATTGATATATGGCATTGTGTTGTTTTTATGTAACAGTACATGTTCTTTGCATTGAATGGTGCAGTTTGTGTAAGTGTTTATTTGTACGAGTGTGTGCCGGGGTGCGCACGTCAAAGCGAGTACATTTGTGCAGCGGAGGGTCTGAGTTTATAGATGGATGTTCTGTGGTGGCATCTGTGCCTCCGTGTGTTTATGTACTTGTGTGTGTGTGTGTAACTGCATGCGCTGTGTCACTGCTATATTTCACCAGTACATTTTGTTCCAGCCGGTCTTGGCTGGCTGCCAGCGGAATGGCTGCTTCGTCACCAGTGGTTTTCTCTCAGTCGGGGGCTCAGCGATTACAGCGGCAGAGGGTGGGGGACTCTTCCTTTAATACCCCCCCCCACACACACACACACACACACTCCACCTGGGCTTCAGCTCCCAGTGGTGCTAGGCACCAGTTCACAAAGTTTTTTTTTTGTGTGTGTATTATTGTGCCACTGAAATAATAAAAAAAAAAAAAAATGGAAACATAACGTTGTACAGTTCATTTCAAAACAATTATAAGTATCACACGTATTTTGAATGGTGTTTGTATTAATATGTATTACATGTATATAGTATTTTTGACCCGTCGTCCCCATGTTTTGGTTTCAGTCGCCTGGATTTGGTAGTGAGCATTATTTGTTTACCAGGAGGTACAGCACAAATGAGTAACGTCGTTCGGCTGAATTCATATGTGGGAGGCGGAAACTCCTGATCGGCCTTTAATTCTCTGACCACTGGATTTTACACATCTGCCCCTCTCCCCCACGTTGTCTAAACTCTACCACACACTGTGAGTCCTGTTTTTACCCCTGACATGCTGAAGCCTGTTGAGAGCTGCGCTTAAAAGTGACTGGCCTACCTCTTTTGTATAGTAATTAAGTCTGAACAGGTCAGCATGTTTTTGTATGAATGGTGGAAAAGCAAAATTTGAACGAATAACTACCCAGCTTGTACAGTGACTAATTTTACTTGGCTTGACATCCTCAATAATACTTGTTTTGTGCGTCTTTAAGGTGACCATAAAGTTGTGATTGAGAAATCTTTAAGTGCAACAGAAACATTCCACTTTGCTTAAAGCCAGTAGTTTGTTTAATTCACACAAAAAATTGAATTTAAACCAACTTAAAAGTTTTTTTTTTTTTTTTTTGTGGCTTTGACATCCGGACATTCCTGGTTTCACAGACAACCCATGATACAGTAATTCTACCTACAAACACCCTGCTCAATACTAGTAAAAAAAGACACAATGAAAGATGTGAGTAGGGAGAAGTAAAAACACTTTAAATATTTAGAATATTGACTTAAAATAGAGAGTTTAAAAATTGTACTTGAAAAAATAATCAGCTAAACTTACTATTTCCATTTTCGATCAAAGGATGTAAAATCAATCCAGAATGCTGCAAATTGGACCAAAAGCTGCATCTTTTGCATGTTTTGGGAACTTCCAGAGTAATGTAATGTAAACCTTTGTAACCACATGACTGTTTTTTCGGGAAAACAGCCTTGAGTCTGCTTAGCAGTTAGTACAACAGAATGGTCTCACTTTTCATCAATCTACAATTTACATGGTTTTTCTCTAAAAAAAAAAAAAAAAGCTAAAATTTTATTTTCTCCATCCCCGACCACTTGAAAATTGCTGGTGAATGAAAGTATTTGACTGCTACCATATATGTGGGGCCGCGCAACAATGCCATGTATATTAAGGTTTCCAATCGTTAGCATCCGTGTGTGTGGCTCTACACATAAACACCTTGTGTCTGGTTCCTCAAACAAATGCCATGTATGTGGTTCCACTCAGACATACCATGTGGGAAAAAGCCTGTAATATCCACGCAGTCAACAGATCTCTTGCGAATTTGGGGAATGGGATAATGCATAATAAAAAATGGCAGATCACTCAAATATAAAGAATTTGGACCAGCACTCTTCTGCGGAGTATTTATAAACATGTACATTTAATTGACAACAGAATATCTTTATTGGTTCCAAAACAGATGCAACTATTGCCATTCAGAAGCAAACCAAGTGATGGTAAAGATTATCATAATCAGCGATAACTTACAGAATTTCACATGTAAACCTCTCCAATGTTGACGCCCTTATAAAGAAGAGGGGGTGCTCAGTTAATATGTGTGCCACTGACGAATTTGCAAGTCATCGACTGCAAATTTTTGGCACTCATTTAACTGTTCGAATGCAATCAAGATTAATCATGCAAGATCATAAACGAGATGATGATGGAAGCTGTAGCTATTTCTTAGCATTTGCAGTCTCCTCTCATTGCAGTAAAGTGAAATTTCAATTAAATCCACAGGATAACAAAATAAGATCTCAAATTCAAAGAAAGAAGTCTCATAATTCAAATAATGACCTCAAACTGCTGGAAGCGATGGTACAATGTGCCTTTAAGGACACTTTTCAATGTTTTACTATTTATAAAATAAATTCAATATAATATTTTTTTTTTTGGCCAATTTTGAATTTTATGGGCCATGTATTGTATGATAAGATGGGGAATGTCTGTTTTTGTTCGTATTTTGACAGTGAAAATATTGTTTCCAGCATGGAAATTTTGCCAGAACATTATGTTCAATATTACGCAACCCAGAAAGCTGTTTTTGGCCAAATACAACTACAGAAGACTGTGTTTATAAGCTCTTTACAACACGCGGCAGAAGTGCTGGAGAGGTTTGAGGGAACAAAACTCCTCAAACTTCAAACTACGCTCTGAAATAAAATGAGCACATTCATTCAGTATTTAGTAAAATTATCTTTTCCCCATGGGAAAAAAAATTGATGCTACAAACAATAGCTGTCATCCATGTTCCTTCAGTCACAGATCTCATGTGCTGAGAACTGCTGGTTTTAAATCATATCTTCATGTAGTAATCAGGTTTAAAGTCTGGTTTAAAGACAATTACTTGCCCTAACTGCCCAGTTAACTATTTGGAAGGAAGACCAAGGGTGGATTTAGATTAGTGGGCCAGGGTTTACTATCTTAAGCATACAACTTTAATTGTTCCATTTCTGTAGCATGCTGTCCAGATCCAAAGGCCTAATAAGCTCAATACGTTTACCTATAGTTCTTAAGGTTAATTAATGAATAACTATTAATAAATAATTTACCAAAGTAAACAACTAGATTCAGCTTTCCATAGCACAGTTTAAGTATACATATAATGAATTTATACAGCTTTAATTGAAAGGTATTATAATAATTACATAGTATACATAGTATAATCATACTATTGAATACATATGTAATAAGTTTAATTACCTTAAAGTGGCTATGTAATACAGGCATGCAAGTTTATTATAGTAATTATTGCCATGTTGCTGTACTGCTGCAACACAGCTTCCCTTGATTCATGAGGAGTTGGGTG
Organism: Gymnothorax reevesii; assembly: GCA_029721435.1. Lineage (NCBI taxonomy): Eukaryota > Metazoa > Chordata > Actinopteri > Anguilliformes > Muraenidae > Gymnothorax > Gymnothorax reevesii. Next base: position 12,541,258 of record CM056585.1, on the reverse strand, counting down.
TGTTTGGTTTGAACATGGATCCTTAAATGACCTCTCGATTATTTTGTCCTCATGTCATATGAGAACTAGAGGCAACCAGCTACAAACAGCCTCTGTCCTTCATGGGCTCTGAATATATGTTATACATTCAGCAATAGAAATAGAATGATGATAGAAATTCATCAATTGATAGGACAAAGTAATCTGCAATAAATGTCGTACCTGCTTTTGTTTCTCCAAGATAGTATAATTTCATTCAGTTCAGATACATTTTACCTCAAATGCATGTATAAAGGAATATACAGTCTATATTTTAGCAATGCCGTTAAGATTTGATAACAATATTAGATTTAATTGGCTCATATTGCATGATCGGCAAAATAAGAAGCAATATCAAGTCAAAGGCATTCGCCTTATCAAGCAACTGATTATGAATAATTATAGAGATTATAAATGATCTCTCGGAGTATGTCCAAACACTGACTTTTGGAGCAAAGATTTTTGCGCCAGAAATTAATTTTGTGTTGCAGAAAGTTGGATTTGTTCTGCTGCCTTGTGTATTCCACAACTTGAATTTGTGTATCAAAATTTAATAGTAATGTTTTGACATAGCTTTTGACAGTTGTCTCCATTTATTCACAACAGAAGCCAAATCACAATGGAGGCTCTACAATGTTAAAGTGAAATATTAATACTGAAATGTTTCAGTGTCAACAGGCCTTACTGTCAGGCTTTCTAGCTGTACTGAACATACAAAAACAATCGCATGTTATGCATAATGGTTGATTGTTGTAAATATCAGTGTCTGAATAATGTTATTACAGCCAAGTATCTTGAATGCTGTTGTTTCCTGTGTTACCCAACTCAGTGCATTCCAGTTACTGCATTAATCCGTATCTGTTTACAGGTTTCCTGTATGGACAAATTTGTTTGTAATGTCGGCTTTGTCAATCGATAATTCTTTCATCTTGAACTAATTTTCGTCGTAAAGCTTTTGCAGCGTTGAGGGGAGGTAGCACCTCACTGCTAAAAGGTCCTGGGTTCCCATCCCAGCCTGTGACTTAGTGAAGTTAGTATGTTTCCCCTGTGTTTATGTGGGTTCCCTCCAGTGGCTCAGACTTAGGTTAGGCTCACTAGAAAGAGCTAATTGTCCCCATTTGAGTGTGTGAGTGAGTTGTGTCCTGTGGTGGCGTAGTAACTGGTTCAGGGTGTAATTTCTGCCCAATGTAATCCAGCACCCCCACCACCCCTGACCAAGATTTAGATGAAGGATTGATGAAAAAAATGAAACTCCATGCCATTCACACACTTTTGTAGTGGTGTATGGCAGTATATCCTAAACTCAGTCCTGGGGAGCCCCCGTTTGAGCTGGTTTTACGCCCAAACACAATACAATCGTAGGATTTGCACATGCACATTCATTCATTCATTCATTTTCTATACCCACTTATTCCTCACTAGGGTCGCGGGGTGCACATGCTCTTAATTTATCTTAATTTGGTGCATTTATGTTTACAGAAGTTATTTATTCTCTTAATCCACGTTTTGAAACAAATCTAGGCATGCCGTGAAGAATAAAAGGATCGTATTGACATCGTGATATTACATGAACAACTGCTTAAAAATAGAAAAATGTAACCAGTAAAAATAAACAATAAATGTATTTCTGACTACTGAATCCATGGATGCATGGTCACAAGGAATAACAACTTATTAGGTAAGCAGATACTGTAGTCAAACATATCTTATGTCATGCTTATATTTTTAAGTTCAAGCAAATTATTTTGAACAAACTGCACCTTTGTTCCACAACGTAGTTTGGAGCTTTGTGATTTACTTTGTGTCTGATCTGATCCATTTCAAAATGTTATCAGAAATTTCAAGCAATAGGCTATATTTAAAAAAAATAATCACAATATGTTCAAAGAGTCTTTTTAAAAATTTGTCTTAAAATGGTAAATGACAGTTTTACACAAGCATAATTTGAAAATAAATTTCTCGAACTTAATAACATAAACATCACGTAACAAAAAAACAGGGTTGACTCTACCTCGCTTGATGGATTGTTAGTTTTCGAGACCTTGCGTCCATGTTTTCACCAAATAGGAACATATAATTTATTCTGATTGGTTATATCTTTCTCTCCTCGTTTTCAGTTGTTTCTAATACATCAACATGTGGATTTTTATTCTCCTTGTCATGCATAAATGTCTGTCAAAATGTGGCCTACAAGGATAAATAACTGCTCTAGACTTAGGATAAACATAAATTAAAAGCTTGTTAAAATTAAAGGATTGCAATTGTGGTAGGAACAAAAACCAGCACACCGCGGGCTCTCCAGACCCGAATCTGAGAACTACCGGTGTAAAGTACAGCCGACTACAGCAAATCGTCATCGCATTTGCAAACCATGACGACTCAGCTTCGCAGCCGTAAGATTTCACCTGTTTGACAAACAGGTAGGTGCTGGTGAGACAGCGTCAGCATGTTTCTACCGAACCGTTGTTCTGGAACTCTACAATGGACTTTTCCGACCTGTTAGTCAAGTGTAGTACGCAAGTAGATACAGCGGTGCACCCCTCTGAATTTGGCCGGGTGAATTGGATGTACGACCCGCCCTTACAGGCCATTATCAAACCTACATCCACTTATGAAAGCTTAGCCCATACTGCCCAGCCCAGCGTTATTTGGGGAGAACTGTGGCATGAGCAGCTCCCCTGTGTGCTCTCGGGAATGACGGCGTGCATAGCTATATGTATACCGATCCCTCTGGTGAGTTTTTTTTTTTTTTGCGCACTTGTGCGGCTGCAAGTACACGGAACTTCGGCGGAGGGTTGGGCTCGGTCTTGGAGTGACAGCCTTGGGTACAGAATGTGAGAGGCCTTGGCGATCTTCATAAACCGCATTCTAAGTCACAAACTGACGACGTAGGGAGGGGAGGTATCTTTGCAATAGTTTGTTTTGATAATCTCCTGGGTCGGGCTTATGGAAAGGTGCTACGTCATTCGCCACGAGATAATTGTGCACTAATTCTGAACTACAGTGACATTTTCAGACGGTTGTACTTTCAGAGCAATATTATTTTCAGGCTTTTATTCATGGATATTTTGCGGTGGGAATAAATACTTCAGTAGCCTAATTGTTTTTAATGTTCTTTCTCAGTTCTGACCCCATTATTCATTAATGAATTATTGAAAATTTATAATGAATTCTGGAATATTGAACCCTGTGGACGAATGTTAACAACACAATGGCTTAACTTTTTTCTCTTTTTTTTATTGTTACGCAAATATACTCTCTGTCATCCTCTCAACACGTCGTAATCTTTACTAGTGATTTTGTTTTACTGCCAAATTTATTTGAATTGGAAAATGAATGTGGGTTTCATTGTACTTGAGGTGGTTTTTTGCATGTTTCTGGTACAATTTTTGCTGTTAGGCAACAGATCAAGGCCACGGTGCTAACTTGATGTACAAAAGATTCTGTTATCTCTCTCTTCTCAGCAATTAGCTTTGATAGAAATTAAATATTCTGCAATATACTGAAAACATGTAGACCTGTGTTTAAACTGCAGTGATAGTTACATTTCGCAAAAGTGTAACATTACACTATACCTTAAATCAACATATTTGCCAAATATAGAATAAATATTTGATATAATGACATAAAGATATTTTGCTGAATTTGCTGTTTCATGCAGGTAGGCAACTAACTGATATGTTATCTCTAACTGATGTAATCAACAGTCAGAAATTAATGTTGAATATAAACATTTTTTCCACAAAAAATTATTAGCATTCAGATCAACAAATAAAATCATAATGGTGGGCGCGCTGCACCCTGCTTTTTCATCGGGTAGAAATACGATTCCATCCACCAGTAGCCAGATAGAAACAGATTTAGTTCTGTCAGCAAAGCCCTTTGTTTGAAACAGGAAAAACAATGGCTGCCAGAATGGATTTAAACCCCATTTTCAACAAAAATTTTTTTTATTTATTAAAAAGCTGAAATGTTTTTTTTTTTTTTAACTTAATTTTGTAATAAAGTCATGTTTTTTTTTAGCTGCTCCTTGAACATGACTTGGGCTGAATCAGTTTTGCTGCAGAATTTACAGTCAGTTGGCTTGCTAATTTATGCAATGCAAAGTATTTTTTGACGCTGTTTGTGACTAAACATGTCACAGCTTTATTTGCACAAGAAAAGAATATTTGAATTGTAAGTTCTGCAGACAGCCCACTGCTCTGTCACAGTTCTCTACAAAGAGTTTTGTTATTTGATGAGACAGATGTGGCCCACCAGCTATCAAGACATCCTACCACTGTAATTAACAATACCTCTGTCTATCTGTCTGTCTGTCTGTCCTGGGTTGCAAGGCACACCATTGCTCTGATGGTCTCCAAACATTGTCAAAACACTGCTCAAAGGTCTGGCAAAAGTTTGGTTGCACCAAAAAAAAAAAAGATTCTGTTGCAGATTTCTAACCACACTGAGTTCTAGTATTTCTTCATTTTAATCCATATACCTATACTGAATGTCTGTGGATAGGAGTTGGGGTTGGGTGTAGCCTGAGCCAATTCCAGCATCCAGTAGTTGCCAGGGAGGAACATGCCTCCATTGCTGGGCATGTGCACACTCATTCATACTCTTGTGCTTATGGACAATTTAGTCGCCTGTTGTGCTTTCCTTCGGACAAAGGGAAAAATGCAAATTCAACACAGGAAAGCACAGGCCAGATTTGAGCCTACAACCTTCTTGCTGTGAGGCGACTGTGTAGCTGTCCTCATATTGATGATCTATCCATATATAGCCTAATGCCACCCTGACACTTGCATGATTTTTGTCCCCACAATGCCGCACAATGCATCTTGGCAAGGCGTGCCATTTCTGTGATACACAGCGGAGCATTGTTTGTGCCCTGTTCACGCACTGTACATACATGAGTTACGCACTGTCTACACAATGAGTGGCCAAAAATGCTTGAACACTTTGTGAGAAGTTCTTGCCATGCACGAATGGTTTGTGACATGCGCGAACTATGCGTGACCTGGGCGCGCCATCGTCGTTGGCAGTGTTCATGCATTTTCAAACATTGCGTGCCAAATGCATGCCAAATTTTTGAACATTTCAAAATTCTCTCTATGACATGGCACGCAGCCCCGCATCCTTTACACACTCCTCACGCTTGTTCCCGAAGACTTTAATTTTTGCCACGACGCATTATGGGAACGAAAATCGTGCACGTGTCTGGGTGGCTTTACTCATGAGTAATGCATTATACATTGGATTTAAAACAAAAACATAATTCACAAATGCATGCTGAGACAGAACATCATTTGCAATTTGAGTGAAGGCGCTGTTTCTCAATTTGTATCCCTCTGGACTGTAAGCTAAGTATGGCGCTGTGAGAAAGTATTTGCCCCCTCCCAATTTCACTTATTATTATTTCTGCCAGTCCTATAGCCTTTACATTGTCCCATTCAAAGACAATAAATACAAAGAAAATTAAGTTTGGCTCCACTGGAGCAGATTTATTTAAAAAAGCAAATTAGTACGATTATGAATATTAAAAAGGTATAAAAAATGGGGGGGAAGTAAAAAGAAACCCCCAGCTATTATTTATACAAGAAAAATGCTACCCTAGTCTTACTAAACACAAATGTCCACGGACCCAAACCCGGGTCACCTGTATTGCAGCCCTACACCCTGACCACTAGGTCACGCCAGTTGACTGATGCATTGGTGTCAAATTGCCCATACAAAGAATGAGTCAAGATAACAAGTCACTGACCTTGTTTTGTACTTGCCCTCAGTATTCACGCGTTTTTTGTCAGAAAACGATTTTGGAAATGACGGTTTAATATTTAGCAGATAATTATACAGAAAATGCCTCAAACAAACCTGTTAAGCTATTATTCGTATGGCCGATGGGCTCAGTTTGACACACTAGGAACGCAAGGCTCTAGCTCAGGCTAGGAGGTGCGATTAAGGTGCTTTAGAGCTTGTTGGAAACGTTAGAAGCCATGGAATCAAATGGCTATCAGCAATGTCTTACTGACAGCATCACAAGCCGATCGCAGAGAGGACAATACATTGCAAGCAAGCTGAATGCTGTGGACTAAGATCTTTGAAGCAATGCTCGTGAAGAAGAACATGCATTGAGACTCGCAGATCTAGTTTCATTATAACACAGACACACTGAGCTAACAATGGCAAGCGTGGATTTACCCTCAAACAGTTTTTTATTACAAAATGTCAAATGTAAGAAATTTCTTTGCTCATCTCTGTAGACTGTTAAGTGTATGCCTGCTGTTCTTTGAATGAGGTGTCAGCTTAAAATGACAAGGCATACATCGTTGGATTCTGTGGACTTTCCTCTTTTATTTTAGGTTTTGTGTGTATGCATAGCACCAATTTAGGAGAAATTCCAGTGACTCAGCACTGATATGATTTTATCCTATGTTTTGCTGCATGCTTATTTACTTGCTTGGTGCTTGAATTGTGTTTGGTTGAGGTAAGAATGGTCAACACGAGCTTTTTGCCGAGTTTCTTCGTGTAAAGCGGATATGCCATATGACAATGCTGCAATTTGGAAACAGGCTGTGTTTATCATGTGTAATCACCACCCTCAGTACCGGAGGCATCAGGCTTAAGCTGCTTTCACACCAGACGCAAAACGAATTTTTCGCACGACAGATTGCATTCAAAGTCAATGTAAAGACGCAAATACACGAGTTTCGCGTGTATTCGCATCTTAGCATTGACTTTGAATGTAATCTGTCCTGCAAAAAATTTATTTTGCATCCAGTGTGAAAGCGGCTTTAGAGTGAGGTGTGATTTGTAAGAGTTGGAGTGAAAACCTGTGGGATGGTAGATCTCCTGAAGCACATTAGGCGAGCACTGCAGCTGGACTTCTGCAGGGGAATGTTCTCAGTTATATTGATTACATCAATTGTTGTAATGATTTATTTACTTTGGCAATTCGCTCAATTTCTGCTTGAAGCTATATAATATATTTAACATGGCATCATACTCCATGTTAACTCCTAACCTTTCTGCTTCCATGAAGCAGTATTCCTCTTACTTCAAGACTCCAGCTCCCATGAACCAACACTCCTCCAAACCATGCACAAGCATTGTGCACTATTTGCTGTGATTGAATGCAGTGATATTTGAACACGCTTAGTTCAAAAGAGAAAGATACAGACCCTCAAGTAGTCTCATTATAGACAAGGCTATGTTAAAAAAGTGAAAATTTATTGGAACAAGCCTTTATTATTATTATTATTATTTTATTATTATTATTAATATCATTATTGTACAGTTTGTTAGATAAGGCACAAATAGTGCCTTAGTCTTCTTTGCTGAATTTTACAGCTGCTCAAGTACGTTCCACTTTGGCCCAGGAAAAACTCCTTGTTTTGCTGTCTGCAGTGGATAATGACAGACTGTGCTCAAAACATACCTCTCATATCAAATAAGCAGCCTCGAGTAAATGGATAGGAGCTGGCTAGGACTTTGAGAACATGTTGCTGGCATTGTCATCTTCCTTTTCTGTTACTCAGACTCCTTTCAATTTGTCTTCATTGTGATGGAAAGAAGGTTGTTCCTTTCTTGTTTTTTTTTTCCAAGCTTATTTTTTTACATGGGGGTGAGGTGAGTGAACAAGGGTTGTATGTGTCACACAGCACTATTGTTATGAAGAATACAGCTGTGCTGTCTCCCTGTGAGTATGCTAGCCTCAGCTGGGCAATATCCCTGTGAGAATCCTAGCCTCAGATGTGCGCTGCCACTGTGAGTATGTTAACCTCAGCTGTGCACTTTCCCTTTGAGAATTTTAGCCACAGCTTCCCTGTATATGGAGTTAGCATGTCTGATTTGGTGAAAATTACCCCACTCCTGCAGTAAATATGGCTTGGACATAATATTTGTGACAGACAGCAGGACGGACGCACACACGCATGGTTGAACAACCAAAAAAAATAATTCTTCCCGCCCACTGAGTGTAGCAGAGGCAAAGTAATTGGTGAAAGAGTAATTTGAATAATTCTTATGAAGTTTCAATAGGGAAAATATGAATAATGTATCAGAACTAGACTTAGTTATTGAATTTATGGCGTTTGACTAATGATTTGTTTACTGATTTATTTTCCTTCACAGGTATTTCACTGAGCGAGGTCCTTTCTGTGTACTGTCACTTCTGGTAATTAAATGGTACTTCCCCATTGGATTCTCAGCACTCCTTGTCTGGACAAAGCACTCTGTTGTACATCGCTCTGAATATGACCGTCTTCAAAATGAAAATAATGCAATGAGTTGATTTCACTCAAAATATTTAAGGGTGTATGGTCCATTTAATATTGTAAAGTCCCTGGATACTCAGAATCTCTGAAATTGCAGTCATATTTCAAAATTGACTTTGTTTTGAAGAATCCATCAAAGTTTTTTTTTTTTAGAAAAAAATTAACACGCCTTTGATGAAATGCACAAGAAAGATAGCTGAATCGACTCATCAGAGATTTTTCAGAGACTTCATACGTATGTGTGGCCATAACGAATGTCTCTGTGGAAATGAGCCATCTATATTAACTCTAACTGTTTTTGGCTGGGCGCATAGCAGATGAAGTTTGGTGGACTTATGAAGTTCAGCATGACGTCACCTTAGGATGACAAGGTTTGCGCCAAATTTTGTACCAGCCACTTGGAAATGGAACTCTTCAGATTTGTGAATCTATTTGGGGAAAAGTAGTTATCTGCTCATGCTTTGTGGATGCATACCCTCCTGGTCTGAAAAAAAAAAAAGATAGATAATTGACAATTTTAGCTCCTGGGGACTTTAAAGCTCAGGCGTGAATGCTCCTTGTTACATCCAAATTAGCAGGTTTGCTGGGTGCTGTTATTATCATCTTCAAGTGTCTTGTTTGGAAGACCTGAGATCTTCACATGCAGTGAATAGAAGGAAACCTTGTCGCATACAATATTTGTCCAGGTCCATCCAATGAAATATTTTATGGAAAAACTCAGAACACTGAGCTGCACGCTGGTACCTATCTGTTATGAGATATGTGACCGTGTGTTCTTATTGATGTAATTATGCTTTCTTCCATCTGAGTTTTTCATAATAGTACCAGTTACTTTAGTCGTAGTATTAAGGGGAATTAAGCATTCTTTTATAAAGTAATTGACATTTAAAGAACCTGCATAATGAAATGAGCTGCTTTTTGATTACTTTGTGGTCTTGTTGAACATCAATATTCATAATATCTTAGTTACAAGCAATGTTTAATTAAAGGCACCGAAAGATATGTGAGCTTCCTTAGACTGATTTGCAGTGATTCAGGAGAATGTTTTGGGCGATTTGTAAAAATAAATAAATGAATAAATAAATAAGACATAATCTATAATTTCATATCCGAGACCTGATAGGATAGCCTACTGAAAAGCCCTACCATTGAACATTACTCTTACTGATCTCCATTACTTTTTATCTAGTTTAGTTGATATGCTGCTTGAACACCGCAGGATTTCAAGTAATTGAGCGAAATTTTCCCCATTCATAAAATTAGTAACACTGGAATAATGGAATGAACGCATTGCGTTGGCTATGATATTGACGTGACGCCTTTCATATGCAAAACCAATTATTATTATTTTTTCTATTAATTGAGTTCAACAGCCAGCGACATGCTCAGCCAGAAACATAAATTAAATTATAGACTACCTGACTGCGTAAACGGAATTAATAGCGCAAAAAAAAAATTAACACACAAATTTGGCTGAAATTAAATAAAATTGAAATAAATAAAAAAAAAATCCACAGTTCCAACTGGTGCTCATGTAGCTGCCGCGAGACAGAGCAGTCGCTCTGCGCGCGCGTTTGAGCGTGAGCCGGCACGTAACGGGTTACAGGTCAGGGTGTCTAGTAGAACACAGTGTTCCGATCACAGCAGCTACGGTACAGCCGGTACATTGTGTTACTTTGTGGCGGCTCTCCAAGACCTGCCCTCCATTTTTACACTAAATCTCCCTCTCTATTGCTCCTCCCCGCCTCCAGCCCCTCGTCGTTCCCCTCCTCCGTGTGGCTTCAGCGAACGTGTTGTTCGTTTTGAGCGCTGAGGGTTGAGAGTGAATGTACCGTCCTGACTGTGGAACATTGAGTCCTCGCGGTTCACTCGAACACTGTCATCATTCACCGGCAACAGTCGCTCAAGTTGCATCGCGTGGGAAAGACGACCGCGGAGGGAGCCGGGATTAACAAGACTCTGTGAGTGAATGGGGAATATTTTTGCATTTTATTGCGGTGATTTTGATGTAATTTCGTTTCTATTTAAGTTGGTTATCTTTCAAAGCAAAATAAATAAATAAACAAACAGCGAACACGTGCTCTTTGATAGCTCCCTGCCCATGCTGACGTATTCCGCAAGTGCTTTTCTTGCAAAGAGCGTTAATAAATTAGCATACGAGGTACATTGCATTGACCAATATTTGATATTACATGATACATTTGTATGCTTGTTAATGAATAACATGTTTCCCCTACGAATAATTGCCCTCAGCGGCTGACGTGACCTAACGTCGAGCTGTGTTATTTATTCCAACAATACTGAGTGAGGTAACGTCGGGTTCATAACGTTTAATAACCTATTTTAAGCTGTTTGCGCAGTGTACCCCACTTGGTGTGTAAAGCGTGGTCATAGCTTAGTTGTTCAAAGCTCACAAATAACCTGTAAACGCACCCTGCATCTCTGAAGCGCACGTCGTTTGGGCTGCTATGTGGGCTGGTGGTCACATAACGGACCCGTGTTTCTGGGTGATCTTTTTTTGACGGCCTGGATGATTTTCTTCATGTACAGTGGATTTATTTGACCTGAATCTCGGAATCATGACATAATGATTTAGCTCGAACCGTTTGTCTTTTATTCTTGTTGAATCTTGTGCCTAATATGTGAAACAGGTAAGAAACTAAATAAATATAAAATATTCTAAAAAAAAAAAAAAAAAAAAACTCGGCCGCCGAATGAACTGCATGCTGAACCCAATTAAGTTCGACTTCAGGATGAAACGATTCATTCAGATTGTTTTACGCCGTCTGATACCGTGTGCTTATAAAACAAGTCAAGTAGAAATAGATAATACGGCCTATCGTTTGATTAATTATTTCGTTTGTTCTGGTGTATTTCCTACAGATTCAGTACTGTATATGGTCAATGATTTCGTTCATTATTTCAACAGACGTCGCATAGAGATGTATGATTACCAATGCAGCCCACAAATGCTCACTAGTTGTCGTTTCATAAATCCGTGAATTTGAAAACAACCTGTGCAATACCCGTAATCCAGGCCCATCGTGAAAGACTGAAAGTCTAAATCATTTTTTTCCGCAGTCTTATCGAAATATATATCACAAAATGATCATATTTTTATTTTACCATCAACTGCCATTAACTTTTTAAAGACGAATATGCTGTGTTACATCGATGTAACTAATAATTTGTCTGATAATCGGGTCTCTGATCTGAGTCTGAGAAGCAGTCTATTAAACTTGTTTTTTTTTTGTTTTTTTTTTAGCTAAAATAGGTGATTTCTTTGCAAAGTAGAACATATTATGCTTAGCACTATTCACCAAAGCAAACATATGAAAGTGTCCAAAATGTTGACAAAACAAAATTTTTAAAAATTCAGAACAATCAATTCGCAGCATAGAATTCCTGGAGAATGCCTGCAAAATAGCAATGAGAACAGCTCTAAAGTAAAGATATATCTGAGAAGAAGAACACAGCTTGAGTATCAGATTGAAAGATCTGAATATGAAATACAGACCTGTGTGTAAAAGAGTGTGGGGAAGGTGATTTGACTGGGACTGGGTGATGCCTGAAGTGAGGATGAGAGGGTGAACATGACTGAGACAGTTTAAAAAAATTTTTTTTTTGCTGCATACGACTGAAATAGCGCTGTTTTGTTTTGAGAAAAAGTCAGGTCCTGGGCACTGGCTGTCCTCTCTCGGCTCGTCCAAGGTTTTCCCTCCCTCATGGTTTAGTGGCAGCACGGACTTGCGGAATCTTAACCTTAACTATCTGCTGCGACCAGCAAAAACAGAATCAGATCAGCCCGGTTTGCTGTTAAGACCTTTATCGGTGGCGTACGGCACCATTTTGAGCTGGATTGGCGAGGCGTGCCCCTCTACAGAGAATTAGGTACAGGTAATCAGGAAGTATGTGTACGTATTTTCTGTGCGGAAGCCCATTTCCTCATCCCCCCTTCCACATGTTGGGCCCCTTTGGAATCCTCAAACTTCATAAGGGGGGCCCCTCTACCTGCCGGTCAATCCCTTCTTCAGAAAGAGCTGCTCCCTATTCCTGCTGCATCGATGTAAGCAGGGCACCCACACAGGTACACGTGCGCACTCTCTCTATCACACACACGGACACACACACTCACAAAGACTCCTACAAATGTGCGTAAACATGCAACTGCATGCATGCGAGAGATTATATGAATGGGTACGTGCATAAACAAATAGTTTATTTAATAGTTTATTAAAATAGTTACACACACAAAACACACAAATGCGGACACTAAACACACATGAGCACACAGTCAAGCAGATGTGCGCACACGTACTCCCTCTCATTCACTCATACACACGCTTTTGCTTATTTATCTTAGGTCCTGTATAAATAGTCTGGAACACGAAACCGTACATGCTGTGGCATTATATCATGGCATTGAGCTACGCTGTCTCTCTGGGCACTATGAGTCCTTGAATGAGCACACCCTGCTCCGCATCTCTCTCTCTCTCTGGGGTGCTTAAACCTGACCTGGGTCAATTATGTAATTGTTTTTGGATTCAAATATCTTCCTACCCTTTATTGAGCATGGCTGGTGCCCTAGAACCAATGAAATACTCTCTGTAAGTGCAAGCCCCTCCCTCTGGTCCACTCTGTTGGCTGAGTCGCACAAGGCAAGATCAATAGAACACAGACAAGTATTTAAGTCCAAAATATTTGTGTAATTGACTGCAAAGTTTTAGCTGAGCGCGTCCTGCCATTGTTGCTCTCTCCCTCTGCCCCTGCACCCTATCTCTTCCAATGTTCCAGCCAGAATTTGTCATCCTCTCATAACCTCTCATATCTTTGCATTTTCATTTGGTTAGACTCTGAAACGGGCTGTGAGCATACGACTTGTGGGCTGTTCTACAATTAGGGTACCACATGTTGTTTCACAGACGCCCAAAATTAAAATCTTTGCAGCATTTGTCAAGTGCATCAACGTTCGAGCGCATACATGTCAGGATATAAATCTGGAGTATGTTGTAGCTTTTAATTTCATGAACCACCGATAAATAGTTGCCTCAACTGAACAACTGAATTTCCGGAGTGGACATTATTTGACAGCAGTAAACATTCACATATGCCTTACAAAATATGCCAGTAAGCAAAGATATATTGTGTTCAAAAAAGACCATGCCCATAATACCTCAGTGCAATTATATTCTGACTTTTGTGTTTCTGCTTGAATTTACATCAGTGTCTGTTTTGTTTATTTATTTATTAAGTATTTGTTTATTAAGTAACAACTCATACTACCCCTTCACATAAACCAAGACTGCAATATTTCGTTATGATATATTTAGTATAGTGAAATGTTTTTGTGTACGAGATTAAGACATGCTTAAGACTGTAAACAGCATCTCTGTTTATGGCAGAACATAATTGTAATTTCAGACGGACAGTTTTTTTTCAACGGATAATATAGCAGCATTTTTTCCCACAATAATTTTCAGACAGATAAAAGGACAGTCATAGCCTTTTTTGTTCTTAAAAAAGCAATGGGGTCAGGTCACGCAGTAACGGAGTTACAAAATTGGTGTATTACTATCATAGCTCTGGAACTAAGTAAGATGGTTACAATATAGTTACAATGGCTTTGTGTAGGTCTTCCCTAGTGCTTCAAACATCAAAATAGCTAAGTTTGTTCATTTGACTTATTTTGGGTGAAAACGGCATAAATCTGGCCAGTAACGGAGTGACAAATTTTAACTCCGTTTACCAACCATTTTTTTTTGCCGTTTTCACGCAAAATAAATCAAATGAACAAATTGAATAATTTTGTGATTTGAAGTACTTGGGAAGACCTACACAAAGCCATTTAAATTGTTACTCTATCTTACTTAGTTTTGGAGCTCTGACTGCGTGACCTGGCCCCATTGCTTTTTTAGGAACAAAAAGGCTAAGACTGTCCCTTTATCTGTCTGAAAATTATTGTGGAAAAAAAAATGCTGCTATATTATCCTTATAAAAAACTGTCCCGTCTGAAATTACAGATATGTTCTGCCATAAACAGAGATGCTGTTTACAGTCTTAGCATGTCTTCATCTCATACACAAAAACAGTTCAGTTTACTAAATATATTATCGTGAAATATTGCAGTCTTGGTTTATGTGAAGGTGTATGTGTTGTTACTATACCCATCTGTTAAAACTTTGACCTCTCTGGAAACAGACAAAACAGACACTGATGTAAATTCAAGCAGAAACACAAATGTCAAAATATCGTGGCACTGAGGTATTATGTGCACAGTTTTGGAGCTATGATACAAATACACCAAATTTGTAACTCCGTTAACTGCGTGACCTGGCCCAATGATTATCATATAGGAAACACATGGTAATGTCATTATGACCTTCATTTTCATCACAAACAATGTTAGAAAATGATCAATTAACTGGTGAAACACAGAAAACGTCAAAAAAGCATTCATTTCTCTTATTTAGGAAGCAATTGTTATTTTTTCAGCAGGTAAACAGTGTCTGTAGATGATGACTGCATTGCTTCATATTGAAATGACCTAATACTCATCATTTACCGCAAGATGATTGCAAAAATTGGCCCAAGATATAAAAAAAATTGACTGAGTATCCTGATTGTGTAAAGCAGCCCTTTACAGATGTGAGTATGTGCTGCAAAAATACTCCTCCACTCTATTCTGGTTTGGATGTAGTGTTTAGGGGCCTTGCTGTGCCAAAGAGTAAATCACAGTAGTTATTAAGGAATAAATATGAATATTTGATCTGAATTTTAGTTTGTTTTTCAAATTATCCAAAAACATCGAGAAGTTGTTTGCTGAAGGGAATTCAGATGTGGTTCAGTGTTTCATAATACAACTCTCTCTGAGGAGGCAGGAATTAGAAATAGAACACTGAAGTGTGGCTCGGTTTTTTTGTATTTTCTGTCAGCGTATAGTTCTTCCGTCCATCATCTAATCCACTTATTCCTGGAACCTATCCCAGCATGCAGTGGGCAAGAGGCAGGAATTTGCTGCAGTCAACAGTCCACCGTAGGGCACTGACAACGTTTACTTGCACATTTATACTTAAAGCCAGTTCTGACTGTAATTGGCCTACTGCCTGTCATTGACTGTGAAGGGAAACGTACGTTAACTCCAGCAGAACATGGCAACCACACCACACAGGAAGTCCCTGCTGTGATTCGATTCCATGCGATAGTGCTATCTAGTGCACGATTGCAACACACTATGTTCAGCCAAAAATATTGTACAATAAATTGGGATAACCGTTTCCAATATAATAGCTTTGACACTGAAGTTTTGTGACCGTAATAGCAGCCGTAGAAGGCACAGGAAGAGTACATTACCTCCGCTGTTGCATTATCATTGAATATGAGCCCTAAGCGAGACTGGACAGTGATGTCTTTACGCACATATAAATTCTTTCGGGTCCTGGATAACGAATGAGTGAGCTCCTCACTAAAATTTAATCATGTCCTACTCAGCACAGTATCTGTCAATGAACAGAATTTCATTAAAACCTGGCCATAATGAACAAACAAACGGTGGTGAAAAACCCATTACCTCCCAGCGGATGTACAAGAAGCATCTACCCAGGTCACTCCCAATAATTTGAATGCTAATCAGCTATAAGTGTCTGCTTAAAAGAGATTTTAGTGCTGCCAGTTCACTTGGTACGTTTCCAAGGTAAGGTGAGGATACTAACGGAGTTCCAAAGGGGCCAACTAGTGTATGCCTAATCAGCTGGTGCATCGGTCATAAAAGAAAGTGATGTCGGCAAAGGAACTTTGTAAAAGATGATAAAAACATATTCCAATCGCCAAAACCAGCAGCGAATCAGGACTTATGATTTGGCTATAAGTCAAAGCACCCTGACAGGGTCAGGCAGACACTTGGTAGGGCAGTTGCTAGTAACCACCGAACTACATGTGTAACAAAACTATATATCTCAACAGAAACAGTACGTCCTGAGCTTCACAAAGGTGGGGTTTATGGCTGTTTGTCTGATGATTTAACCACCTCCTGTATGTTAGTTTTTCTGAACTCATTGCACTGCTAAATATCCCTATTAGATGGGATAGATAATTTAATCACAGGGGCACAGCTGTGCTGGTAATCTAACATTATATTCCTCTGTAATTCTCTGCTTCTTTCTCTCGCTAAGTAGAGAAATAGCTGATCTCATTAGTTCCAAGAAAATAAGCTGTAACACTTTGCCAAGAGGCTTCATAAACTGGCAACAGATAATGCAGTTGCTAACATGCATTAGCGAAGTACAAATATATGAAGTTAGAATGGAATTAACTTGTAATCAAGTATGAGTAAGCAAATTTATTAACTAAAATTTACAGTTTACGATGATTGATACATTTTATAAGAACGGGATAACCTTAATAATTACTTAAAAAGTGATAAATTACTCTAACAAATTCCACATACTTGTTTTAAAGTCTTTAGTGGTTGGCATGAACCAGAGTAGTTATTAACATGAATTGTTGATGTACAGACTTACTTTTTAGCAGTTAGATATTAGCTATTTCATTTGTTAATGCCAATCATGTGGAATGAACTTTTAAGTGAGACAGCATAAATTGTTGGTAATAAAATGATCAGCTATTTCTAATTGGCAATTAAAATAAGTTGTGAAATAGATCTATGATGAAAAAGTTTGTCCAATTTAACAAGGCTTATCAGAAAGTGCATTGCGGCAGACCTGGTAAAAGTAAGGAAAGTCAAAGAGCACGTTTAGTGCATAAAGAATAAAAATGGATCAGTGCTATATGATAACAAGGATATTGCGGATGCCTTAAACAGTTACTTTGTTGAGAATTTTACCTCAGAGGGGGTCTTTATTTGGCCAGAGGGCATGTCCAATGCTCAAGATTATTGAGCAGAAATTGAGGTTAGGGATGGCGAAGTATTAGACAAGTCGCATAAACTAAAGGCAGATAAGGCGGCGGGTCCTGATGGCTTATATCCTAGAGTGTTCAGGGAAGGTGGTGAGATCATCTTTAGCCGCTATCCGCCATCTTCAGACGGTCTTTAGAAACTGGAGAAATACCAAATGATTGGAAACAGGGCAATATAATACCAATATATAAGAAAGGGGACTGTACTGAGCCAGGAAATTACAGGCCAGTCAGTTTAACTTGCATTATGTGCAAAATATTGGAATCTATCATAAAAGATGAGCTGGACTTATTTCTTGAACGTAACAGTATCTTGAGGGAAAGCCAACATGGTTTTCATAAGGGAAGGTCATGCCTGACAAACCCTCTGGAATTTTTTGAAGAGGCCACTAAGACTTTTGACCAGAGCAGGGCTTATGACATCATATACTTGGATTTTCAGAAAGCATTTGATACAGTACCGCATAAGAGACTGATTTTTAAAATGAGCTCCATTGGAGTTACAGGAGGTATTCTGAAGTGGATTCAAAACTGGTTACTGGACAGAACACAAAGAGTAGTGGTCAATGGTATCTCATCTGAGCTAGGTATGGTGGGGAGTGGCGTCCCCCCAGGGATCGGTGTTGGGACCCCTGCTGTAACCCATCTACAGTAATGACCTTGATAGGAATATTGAGAGCAGATTAGTTAAATTTGCAGATGATACTAAATGGGGGGGGGGGTTGGCAAATAGTTCAGAGTCCACTAAAGTGATTCAGGATGATTTGGATAGAATCCAGAATTGGGCAGAAATGTGGCAAATGAAATTTAATGCAGCGAAATGTAAAGTTGTACATGTAGGTAATTAAAACAGATGGGATTACTTCATGGTAGGTTTAAAACTGGAATGTGCTCCACATGAGAAAGATCTGGGAGTGATTGTCGACCAAACCCTCACTGGCTCTAGCCAGTGCCGTAGCAGTAAAAAAAAGCCAGTCGGATGCTGGGATACATTGCCAAAAGTATTGAGTACAAATCTAAGGAGGTGATGCTTCTTTAGTACAACACATTCGTCAGACCACATCTGGAGTATTGTGTACTGTTCTGGGGACCATACTTTAAGAAAGATATAGAGGCTCTACAGAAAGTTCAGAGAAGAGCTACTAAGCTAATTCCAGGTATAAAAGATGAAAGCTCTGAGAAGAGGCTGAAGATCCTTAATCTCTTTAGTCTTAGGAAAAGGAGACTAAGGGGTGATCTGATTGAGGTCTTTAAATATGTTAAAGGGATTAACAAAGTAAATTATGAATGATTCCTTCGACCAAGTGTTGTTAGTAGAACTTGGGGTCACAAATGGAAGTTGACCAAAGGTAAACTGATATTCGGAAATATTTCTTCACCCAAAGAGTAATTTCGATGTGGACTAGCTTGCCTGACCATATTGTTGAGGCAGAGACGTTGGGGGTTTTCAAGAGCAGGCTTGACTTAAAGCTAGATACCATTGAGTTATTGAGTATCTAAAGGGATATATTCACAATAGTGTCAAGAATCTGGCGAGCGTAGTTGGGCTGAACGGCCTGTTCTCGCCATTCATATTAATGTTATGTTAAGTACTCTGAACGGCAAAATTGACAGCAACATTTTCATGATTTTTTTGAGGAGTTATATTACATCATGTGAAATCTGATAAGAATTAAGCATTTTAATTTTTCCTGCCGAGCATGTGTGGCAAGGAGCAGAAATATAAGGAGTGGTTTACTGGCTAAATGTCTCATTACTAAAATTTTAGTCTATTTAAATGTTTCCAGTCAGCAGAAGCAGTTCACAGGAAGCGTAATCAGAGAAACTGTGCGTTTGAAAATAACTTTGCGAAAAACAGTTTTAATCTTTTGATGCTAATTAATTGTGTAATTTAAAAAAAAATTGTTCCTTAAAGAGAGGTGTGCCGTTTGCGTGGTCTGTGGGAAGATGTGCTGCATTGTGAACACGGCTGGAAGTGCTGAAGGAGATCATGTTGTGCCAGTCTCTGAAGGAACAGAGTGTTCCACCGCGTGTACACACACACACACACACACACACACACGCAAATCCACTTGCTTCACACACATATATGCACACTCACATGTACCCTGCATGTACACACACACACACACACACACACACAAAACCATGTACACCACACTGACACACAGACACACACACACACACACAGCTACACCGCGCACATATACACACACTCTCACACACACAAATCTGACCATAATACTCCCATCAAACTACACTCTATAGCACATGCATACACAGACACATACGAACACTCACACCACATAAACACACAAGCACACTTATACAAACTAGTACATAATGCTTACACACAAACACACACTGACGTACATATACCCACATAAATCTGTATGTCATGTTCACATAAATACATGCACTAACACATGCATGCACACTCAAACTTGTACACCACATACAGAAATACATACACACATTCACGCACCCATAAATTTGTACATCGCGCACAAAAATGCACACGCTATCACATGCATAGACGTACAAACACGTCCAGCACACACATGCACACACGCACACATGTGCGTGCATGTGCACACACACGCGCGCACAAATATACAATCACGCTCACACGTATTAACCTGTACATCACTTAAGCATACACAGGCTAACACGTACAAACCTGTGGATCACACACGCACACACACGAACACCCACAGGTATGTACAGACATACTGACATACTCTATGACAAAAAACCTATGCGTCACGCACACGTGCGCATACACACCTCTACACACATGCATAGCTATATACACACTCACTCACTTGATGCACAATACACATGTAGTACGTGCACAAGCACTCTTTATCTCTCATGAACACAGACACGCAAACCCACACAAATACATACACACACGAACACACACACACACACACACACACACACACACACAAAAATACACTGGCACTCACACTTGAAGACACACGCACAGGCCCTCTTTCCCTTGCTCAGAAACACATGGACAGTTACACCCGCACACTTATATGCACCACTCACACACTGTCAACCAGGATTTTTTTCAAACAGCTTCCGAGTTCTTGATTGAGTGCTAAACACAGGATGTTTTCGAAATGCAACTGCATTTTAAAACACTGAGTCTGTGACTGCAGCAAAATCATGACTTGGCATACCAAACACAGTGTATGCTATTGTGCTGTACGTGATGAAATTTGTATCTTGAAAACTGTGGTAATCACAGTAATCTATTTTCTGTGAAGCACATGCAATATGTTTTTGCAAAATTGCATATTTTAACATATTTGAAAATTTATTAAACAAGATTATCTAGCCTGGAGGTGTATTTATTTGAAACATAAAAGTTAGACATACGTTTGAGGAAGATTACTTTCATCATAAACAAAGGATTATGCCATCTGTTGATGTAAAGACGGCTGCATTTGCTGGACTTGTTGAGAAGCCATCATGTAGTTTCTGGTTGGGAGGCATTCTTATTAAGAAATGCTGTTGCATCATCATTCTGGCTCGGCTCCGTTGGGAAACTGTTCTCAGGCTGCGTGAGTTTGTATGTGAACATGGCTGAACAGCTGTTTCTGCTCATCATTGATAAAAATCCTTGTTAAAGTGGTAAGGAAGCTCAGTGTATTACCTGTCCAATGAAATTTTGATAAAGATTAAATATCCATCTGGTGAAATCCCAATCTGATGAAGAATCCATCCAGTAAAATTCCTGTGTAATTAAATTTCGATGAAATAAAACCTCCAGATCCAATTACATTTATCTATTGATTTCGGCGTCTTGTACAGTGGATAAATTCCATCTTTTGATGACCAGTGTGCTTACAGTATACAATTAGATCCATAAATATTAGGACATCTACAAAGTTTTTGTTAGTTGAGCTGTCTACTGCTGTCTACTTGAGATGAAATTAAATAATAAACATGAGCTTAGAGTTTCAGTATGGAAAGTTTCTGCTCTGAATTGAGGATATTAACATACCCATCCAATGAATGTTTTTGGAAAAACGGCACTTTTCTCATGGGCTCTCCCTATTTTAAGGGAACTAAAATAAGTGGACAATTGGCCACTCGTGCTCCACTGCCTGTCATGTGTTAACCCTTCATTATTTTTTCCAAGCAAAGAGATAGAAGGTCTCGAGTTGATTCCAGGTGTGGCACATGCATTTGCACTGGCGAGCTCAATAACACTTTAAGGCCCAGAAGACCACAATGATGTCTGTGGTTGATGACGAAAGAATTATTTCCCTGATGAAGAAAAGCCCCTTTATAACAGTTTGCCAGGTCAACACCTTCCAGGAAGTAGGCTTCTAGGGTCATGATCAACAAGAGAGTACTTCACCAGAGTAAAGAGAAAGGGTTTAGCCAACAAGAAGAAGTAAATTGTTGGTAAAACTGAGAAAGAGTAAACATCTAAAAAAAAAAGAAGTCTGTTCAGTACTAGAGTAAAGTCCTGTTGTCAGATCAGATCTACCTGTTCCTGAACTAAGGGAAGGGTTAGGAAGGAAGGGACGGAACTGCTCATGATCCAAATTGTACCACCTCATCTGTGAAGCATGTTGCACATAGTGCTGTGGCGTGGGCATGTATGGCTGTTAATGGAACTTGTTCCCTTATCTCTCCCGAGGGGGTGGGGTATTGTAATCAACTTTTGTTTGTTTGTTTGTTCATTTGTTTGTTTATTCACCTTCACCACCTTCACCTTCACCTGTCCCTTGACCTCCGTGTGGGTCGTTGGGGCGCCTGTGAAGCCTGTGCCACCACTCTCCTCCATTCTTCTCTGTCCTCCGCAGCTCTCAGGGACTCTGCCAGGCCCATTTCTGTCCATTCACGAATGTTGTCCTCCCATCTCTTTTTCTGTCTTCCCCTCCTTCTGCTGCCTCTGACTGTGCCCTGTAGAATGGTTTTTGCAAGGCCAGTTGAGCGGGATATATGGCCATACCATTTCAGCTTTCGTTTTTTCGTTTTCGTTTGTTTATTGGCAAAATTAAAAGGAAACATCTGTCTCAACTTATAGCACATTTGGCCCAAAGTTGGGCAGTGACCCAGAATGGATTAAAAATGGTCCGATTTACATCAAATCAATACCAACAGTTTTATTCTTTCAGTTTTTGAAATATAATCCTGTCCATTGACATAGAGAAAATTGCATAGTTTCAAGGAATGATCAAAGTTTAGAGGGGTAAAGGACATTGACCTAAATTGCCTCATTTACACTATATCTTGAAAACTACTGCGGATTGCCACTTGGCTACTATTAAACACATAAAGGAAGTCTATGTGCATGGAGATTAAAATGACTCAATTACTTTTGATCTTGAGTGATTTTAAAGTTCAATCAAAAAGGTGAGAAGACTTCAGAAGGCTGTATCTCAAAAACTACTGTAGTTAGCTTCCTGGTACTATTCATCACACATTGGAACTCATGGCGAGTAAAATAGCAGCATGACCTTTGACCTTTCAAGGATAAACCCAAGAGCACATGTACCTGAAAAGTTGCTCAGTTCGGCTAACAGTTGTACGGGGCGGGATTGCTATGCCTGACACGGCTTGTATTTACTGATATTATGATTGCTGACAAAAGCAGGATGAATTATGAATTGTAGGGGCCTATATTCTCTCCTCAGATTCAGCCAAATGCTTCAGTGACCAAAGCGTCCTGCAAGAGCAACCCAAAGAGTTTTTCAAGGCAAATATTTTACAATGATGAAGTCAATCTCCTGAGTATATCTATGTGGAGCTTACAGCTCCCTCCTTATGGAAAAGACACCCCAAAAACAAGCAGGTACTGAAGCCAGCTGAAGGCCTGTTAGTGTGTCACCAGGGGAGAAAGCAAGCTTCTGGGGATTGCCATGGGTTCCACACTTCAGACAGCATCTGTTATGGTGGTATCTAGAGCCGAAGTGAAGAAAATTGCGCCTCTTTCCAGCAGGGATTAGAAAAGGTTCAATGAACGAAATCTGGTAATATTCAAAATTTTGGGATGAACTTTGAAAACAGGAATAAAAGCAATTTCTGTGGTTCTGGAGTGAAAACGCTTTTCTCAATTTTAGATAACTGGTACAAAACATTATTTATCGTTTCAATTATTTTTTTTGATATACTATTGCTTAGAAATTTTCAAAGGTGAATTCATCCCAGAGCTGATTTACTTGTAGCCCCAGGTAGTGTTGCCCAGATTGGTTGTGGGCTAATATCACATTTTATGAGTCTGTATACAGTAGCTATCTCCCTGGCCCTGCATTGTACTGCAAGGTGGTAAGATGGATTAACTGTCCAACATTGGCTATCCTTACCTTATCCAAATTCTGAAGCTAAATTAGTGAAACATTGTGTGAATTTACCTACCAAAGACACATATAGGTTCAGTGTCGTGCATTTCCAGGCAGCGCGTAGGATAGTTGGTTATGGTTAACCATCATATCTGACGAGTGTTGATTTAAAGCTTTTAGTTTTAAGCTGTACTATGTAGTCTAGAAAAAAGCCTATTGCACCACCTACCATAATTATGGACTGCAATAATGCTTGGTTTAACAGCAAGGATTTCTTGACTGCCTGGGCAAGTAAAATGCCATTTCAGGTTCGTATGTCGAGGAACTCTATTGCCTAATTGGGCAAGTGAAAAAACTATTA
This sequence comes from Gymnothorax reevesii, assembly GCA_029721435.1. Classification (NCBI taxonomy): domain Eukaryota; kingdom Metazoa; phylum Chordata; class Actinopteri; order Anguilliformes; family Muraenidae; genus Gymnothorax; species Gymnothorax reevesii. Next base: position 12,517,397 of record CM056585.1, on the reverse strand, counting down.
ACATAATCTTCCGAACCAGATGCATCATTTTGTCTTGAGCTGATAGAAGTAGCTAAGGAGGGCTGTGGCTCTTGTCAAACATGTTGTTATTTTCTCTTTATTGCCTTCTCCCTTTATAGAAAGGTAGGGTGTCAACAAAATTTCTACTTTTGAGTCTGAGCTTAGGTGTCATTTGGTTGTACAACAGTTCAGCTTATAGCCAACTTGACTGTAATAGTAATTGTATTTGCATATACTGCGGCTAGCTAGCCAATGTTCGCTAAATATTTAGGCTATCCCAAGTCTGTCTCTCAATATAGCTAACGTGCTAATATTTTACACAATTTATGATTTTGAATTAGCTTACCGTACCAACCTGAGCATCTGGTCCAGAGATGATTTTTGATAGTTACCCCTCCGAAATACCCCTATTGTGTAGTGCTATGTGAGGCATCTCGGGCTGTGGAGCTGCACTACAGTATAACGTATTACAGCGGGCATGAACCTTATCCTGAAAATGTTATGTCTTTATCTTTACTATTATCAAAGTTAATTGACCAGAGACTTCTGCTTGAATCCCTCATACATTAATGACTATTATGGACAGTTTCAGCTCCTAAAAGCAGGCTATCTGGGCTATGTGCTAATGTTTCTAACAGCACACAGAATAAATTAAATAAAGCAAGTAATTACAAAATAACAGCATACAGAATAAATTAAATAAAGCAAGTAATTACAAAATGAAACCTAACACTTTTTTTGTAAAGTGCTGTTTATTATTTTGGCTATGGTTGTGTCTAAATGATACAGCCTGATTTGAAAATGTTGTTGACTACCAGTAGGGAAACATGAAAGGAAACAAAAAGTGAAACTTTTAATGATTTAATGTCTTTTTAGATTGCCGGCTGTAGGCCAGTAACCTATTGTCGCCACTTTGCGTCTGGTGGCGTCGTTGGCACCGGTGTCGTCCATTTAAAGCCATATTTCTAAAACTGTCAGATTATTTTTTTTTTCATTTGGGGATGTGATCAAATCGGTCATCAAGTTAATGCCTGAGCAAAAATCTTTTTTATTGAATCGTTCGCTCAACTCGGCGGCCATTTTTATGTTGAAAATGGCCATTTTTGGCACTTACGTGCAGTTTTCTCAAAAACTGTCTTATTTTTTTTTTTTTTATCTCAGCAATGGAATCAGTATCATGACCTGCTTCAACAGTGTAAAGGCATTTTGAATCGCTCCTTCATATACCACCTAGGCAACGTGTCTGGACTTCATCATTTTTCGGGGTGTTTTGTGCTATAACTCTCTTACAGTAATATAGCATTTAGAGCTTAGGTATGTATGAGGCGCCTATATGGAATCAGGTATGCCGAATATTGCGAGTCAGTCACATTTGTCCTTGGGCCTCAAGGTCAAATTTTTTTTGAAAGTACAGCATGTCTACTCTTGCCCACGCCCCACGGTTGAAAACACCCTTTGTGAGGGTTTTGAAGAGGCCTGGACTAATTAAGTTATTTAAAAGTGTTCTTGAAATTATGTTACGGCTGCCTTAGTCAGTATCTGCCATTGTCAGCGATGCTGCCGTCATCAATTCAGTGTTTGCATACTGCCATATTTCCCCATCAATGGAACTGTTGGGTTACATACTTGGGTTTCGGATATGGATATATTTAAAAAAATCTCTCATTACAATCTCATTCGGTTTGTTTACTGTTAATAGCATGCTGGTAAGGAATTTTGATACAGCCAGTTGCTGTATCTCGATGTATACAGTTGTACTGTCAACTACCTATCACGTCCTGGAGCAAATATCGATATTTGTATTGTATTGTGAACAGAATGTATTGTCCCAGCCCTAATATATGTGGCTGTGAATTACAACAAAGGTGGTGAATCCTGTCTGACTTGCCATGGTGAATTTAACTTCTGAAGCAGCATGGAAGTGCCTCCATCTCAATGACTGACGGTTGGACTCCGCCCTGAACAAGATGCAGACGTTTGCACAGCCAGTTGGTGCAGCAAAAGTGCCATATCAGATATGTGATCCTCAATATGTGATTCTCAGCCATTCACGCAGGTTCCTGGTGATCCACAACCTGTCAGGATGGGTCTTGTGATCCAGAAACATTCAGAGAAGGACATAATACACATCAAATTTCCTCCAAACGTAGCTAGCAAATAAATCTAGCTCGGTGTTAGCAAATAAACCTAGTGGTCTCTGCTAATAAACATTAAGTTGATTTTATCTCTGCCATAGTGCTACTCATGATTTATTAATACCTGGCAAAGCCCAGCAGCAAAATGAGTGATAGTGTTTCAGAAAATATTAGTGTCCAACTAGCTAACATGACACCATTAGAAAGTCAGGCAGTTTGGTTTTATTGGCCAGCCTGCTTTGTTGACGCACACTAGGCCAGATATGAGCTCAAGACATCATTCCAGCCGCGTATGCCAGAGTTCCTTTTGCCTACCCCGACAAGGACGACGGACAGATTAGCTAACCATATTGATGTCACAAAAGAGTACACTTAAGCCGTATATTGTTGACCACTTGCTAGACGATAGCTTTAGACAAAATAAAATACAGAGTGGGTTACGCCTCATTGTCCGATGCTGTCCATTGATCGGGTTGTTGAATTTAAATTTCTCTTAATGAAATCCTATTCCTTTTGTCTAGTCATTCAGACACCAAAGATGACCTCTCTTAAGAGATGTGATGTCAGTGGCGTAATTTGAAATGCACCGTAACAATTATGCTGTCTGTGAAATGTTTGGCGCAATGTGCAATGTGGTGAAATCTCTTGAGATCCATAGCATGAGATATGTTGTATGAAATTTAATCTCTTTGATATTTTTTACTTTGCGATTTGTGTCTTGTAGAATTATGTTGTGTTGTACTTAATGGTAACAAACAATATCCATCTGCATACAATAGATTTTTCACTGAAAAAATGTTTTTTGATCTTTATCATGAATTTTTTGGCCTGGTGCCTCTGTCCAATATGAGCAGCAAACTGTAACAATATCAAAGACTAAGAACACTGTATTTGACCAAATAAATGGGGAAACTCTTATAATTTTCTAATATGAGAAGTAAAATCAAGCTGCCTGTTATCACGGCAAAAGGTGACTATTTGCAATGATGAAATATTTTCATTGACAATAACAATAAGTTGTAAATGACATTTTTCTGCATCTGCTTGAAAAATGTTGGGGTATGTAAACTTCAGACTGCCAATGTTTACATTTTATTTGTATGTGTGTGTATGTGTTTGTGTTAGTTTGTATGTTGGTGGGTTTGTGAGTGTGTAAGTGCGTGTGTACATGTTTGTCTGTTGTTGTGGCGACTACAAAATGCCTTGTGGGGACTGAGAAATATATTTCAAGAATATTTTCCCCAGAATATTGTAGCGTCAGAATATTGTAGCTCCATCTGGGGTCAAGGGCTAAGATTACGTTTAAGGTTACAGTGGGGCTTGTTGTAATGACTAGGTCTAGTTTTATGGTTTGAGGCTGCGGAAATAGTTGGTGCAAAGCAAAATTTTTTTGATCCCTCTTACAATGAGTGAGTGTGTGCTCAGTGTATGCACATACATTAATAGAGAATATTTCCTTTTTATCTCTGCAGAAGCACAGTGGCATGTTTCAGTGCGGCAAATATGACCACTGACAGGGAGCTCTCTGAGGAAGGGCAGTGTACCACTGTCTTTACCTCGCATGGCGTGGATATCACTCCGAGGAAGGACCAGGGCGTCCTCAAGGTGTGTATCAAACAAATCATGTCCTTCACTTCAACCGTCGCTGAGCTCGCTTTACGCCTCTTCTGTGTTCATAGTTCTTTTTTTTTTTATCAAAAAGATGTGCAGGTGATATTGTCTATATATTTTTTATTTGAAAAATACTAAAACAAAAAATACCATAATTTATCAGAGGGAATTGACTACATATTTTTTTCATTTGAATAAACAAAAAATACTAACATTTATTTTGTAGTCATTTACCGCTAAATCTGTTTATTCCTATTCCTAATAATCCTTTGTGGCTGAAACAGGTTGATTGTGTATCACTGTTCACTTATGAACTAATTTACATTGTAATTCTCATCTAATAAACTTGTTTATTTTCTAACTTGGTTTCCTAAAACTCGTCGGTAATAAATACATCCTATTGTACTTTTTTCTTCAGACAGATTCATTTTGTGACACTTTTATCCAATAAACACATCTATTCTGTAATAATCTGCTCTAATAAACAGGTTTATTCCGTAATTCCTTCTCTCCTGATTTATTCTGTTAGACTCATCACTAATTAGCAGGTTTATTCTTTTTTACTCTTCTTATATAAACAGACATATTCTGAATTGAAATGTATGGCAAACTGAATGTCATTATTGTGCACAATGGTTTACTATGATCAGGGCAGCAAATAAAATGCTGTGAATGGAAACAGCAGACAGGACCGGCAATTAAGGCTAAATACATTTGACTTTTTACAGTTGTAGTGAATGGAGTTGTTAAGCAGATGTGACACGGAAAATAAAAGTAGTTTGTGCCTTCTCCTGGGCGTAGATAGAGAGCAGTATTTGCACACGTGTCGTACACGTGCTGTCCTTTTCCTATCCAAGTGGGAAATTATTGCTGAACAGTCACGGACCAATATTGCCATGGCAACGCACTTCTTTTGTTGTAGTAGTGCTATTGCGCAGTCCTGTGTTCTTCCTCTCATACCGTCCCAAGTCTTCAGTTCTGCCGTCGATCCTTGTGAACTCAGCAATCCTCTGTGCTACTCTTTGGTATCAAGTTAATTGGCAATACACAGGTTTATTATGTTGGTAATGATCTTATGATAAAAATAGATTCATTTTATGGCTTGTGTCTCTTTTAAATTGGCTTGTTCTGCTGTAATTATCCCTTAAGAACATGATTATTCTTTTCTAATTTTCGGGTTAAAAGCAATTAATTCTGCAATACTCCTCTCTTATGCTTTTCTTTATTTCGTAATGATATTACATAATAGGCTGTTCTGTCATTACATCCTCTTGTAAGCGGAAACAGGGAAGAGTTAAGTGTTTGTGGTGAGAAAAAATCTGCAAAAAAATTTTTTGGATGCCTCATCCCTAACGAACTGTCCCAGAGAGGCTGCTCGCTCGTTTAAAGAAAAATTATTACTGAAATTGACTTTGAGGAGAAAGCATGTCATTTTTCAGTACGTTTTTTGTTCGAATATTTGCGGACATATTCATTGAAGATTTCCGAATGCATTCAAGACAAACAATGTGATTAAAACCACAGGTTTGCCCATGCTTCTGTGTGCTTACTCACTCGTGTGGGTGGACAAGATTTCAAGCAGCTCGGAGGTGGAGGCATCAGGTCGCTGCATGCTGGGTTTTACCGGCCTTTGGTCCCCTGTGTTGTAGATTGTGAAGCAGCCAGGCGCTGAGACGGAGAGGCCGATGATCGGGGACAAGCTGTTTGTCCATTACACTGGTAAACTGCTCAACGGCAAGAAGTTTGACTCCAGCCTGGACCGAAAAGAGCCCTTTACCTTCAGTCTGGGAAAAGGTACCCTACCCAAGAACACCAGAAAGAGCTTCATCCTGACAACCATCCACTGCTTCCAAGAAAGCTGCAGATGTACAGCTGCTCAGTGCTTCAGGGAGAGCCTCAACTTTGCCGCAGCTCACACAGGCTAAATACAGAATTACATGCTTACGAGGCAGCTACATCCTGAAGTGTCTCAGTAACATGTTTGAGGTTAAATCAGTTTTCAGAGTCAAATTAAATCATAGACACTAGCTGCCTCACTTGTGCAGACGGTATACAGAGGGTTCCAGGTGCATTTTGTCCTTTACAGCGGAAGCATTCCTCTATGTACAGTCCGCCAGCATATTCTTGGAGGATCGATCAAAAACTGGCCCTAGAAACAAATGTTTTTTTAAATTTATTTTTTATTTTATTTATTTATTTTTTATTAAACCTTTATTTAACCAGGTAAGACTCAATGAGATTTAAGATCTCTTTTTCAAGAGTGACCTGGCCAAGAGGGCAGCATAAATAAAAAGGACACATGTAGGTTTCATACAAGGACAATGACACAGAGATATCCAAACATTAAAAAAAATAAAAAATAAAAAAGTAAATTGGGCACAGAAACAGTTTCTCATCCTCTCACAGTCTAAATCCTTTAAAATTGAACCAAACGCATTAACAGAAATCAGTTCTGACAATCTCAAGTCCTTCTGAAGGATGTTCCAGGCAGAGGGGGCAGCATATTTAAAAGCTTTTTTTCTGAGCTCCATGCGAGCACGCAGAACAGTCAAAATATCTTGAGAACGGAGTTTGTAATGGCCTTCACTTCGAAAAAGATATATGGACAAGTAAGATGAGACCAACCCAAGGAGAGTTTTATCAATGAAATTCAACCAATGGACACGCCTACGCACATACAGATATGGCCACTCAACCTTAGAATACAAAGTACAATGATGGGTGAAATGTTTAAAACCAGTAACAAACCGCAAGGCACAGTAATAGACAGTATCCAGGGACCGTAAACATTGCGCAGAAGCATTCATGTATAATAAGTCACCGTTATCTAGCAAAGGCAGGAAAGTAGCTGACACAAGATATTTCCTAGCTGGACAGGAGAAGCAGGATTTATTTCTAAAGTAAAAGCCTAGCTTTACCTTGAGCTTAATGACTAGATTTGCTATATGGAACTTAAAAGTTAGCTGACGATCAATAAGAATGCCTCAATACTTGTAACTTGAAACTAGTTGAATTACTCTTCCATGGGCAGCGATTATGTTTGGAAGATTTGTTGGTATTTCACTACTGTTAGAAAACAGCATGAGTTTAGTTTTTTCTGTATTTAATACCAATTTAATTTTCCGCCGGCGGGACTGAACAATATCAAATGCAGACTGTAGAAAGTTAATGACCTGTATAACAGATGATGAACAGCAATAAATAACGGTGTCATCAGCATTAAAATGATAATTAGCATTTGGTAGGTTTTCACATAGGTTATTAACATAAAGGGTAAACAGAATAGCTCCTAAAACAGAACCTTGCGGCACCCCTTTGGATACTGTTAAGAAAGAGGAGGTGGACCCTGCTATTTGAACACACTGCGTTCTAGCACACAGATAGTTGGAGAGCCAAGCTACTGCTCGCTGAGACAATCCAATTTGGTGAAGCATGCTGACTAAAATACTATGGTCAACTGTGTTGAAAGCTTTAGATAAATCAATAAAAAGTGCTGCACAATATTTTTTGCAGTCTAATGCCTCATTAATGTCAATTGTGGCTTTAAGAGAGGCAGTCATAGTGCTGTGTTTTTTCCTAAAACCAGACTGATAATTTGATCAAATGCCCTTCGAATTGAAAAATTCCTTTGATTGATTGCTCACAAGCTTTTCAAATACTTTAGCTAGGACACAAAGTTAGGAGCTCAGTCTATAGTTATTTAAGTCAAAGGATTGCTCACTTTCAAAAGAGGAAGAGCAAAGGCAGATTTCCAGATTTTTGGGATCTCACTGCTAATAAAACTAAGATTAAAAATCAAAGACAAAGGTTCAGCAATGAAATCAGCAGCTAGCTTAAGAAAATAAGGGTCCAGCTTATCAGGGCCTGCTGATTTCCTAGGGTCCAGGTGCCTTAACTCTTTCTGGACCTCAGCAACAGATACAGGCATAAGCTTAAATGTGCAATCAGTAGGCCTATATGAGCTTGTGGAAGCATTGTCTATTTGTGCAACAGAGTTTATTTTTTCAGGAAACAAAGATTCAAATAAAAAACCAGAAGAAATAAAATGGTCATTAAAACAATTAAGTATGGCTGACTTGTCAGTCAGAGTACAGGAATTATGAACAATATAAGTAGGAAGTTCACTAGAGGGTACATGGCTAGAAGTTTGTTTAATTATTTCCAAAAACTTTTTCGGGTCATTTAATGTTTTTGTAGTTTCAGAGAGATAATAATCAGATTTAGCTTTCTTTATAAAAAATGTATACTTCTTATGAAGCTGTCTAAAATGGAGCCAGTTTGTCTCTGTTTTATAGTTTCTTGCCCTGCCCCAGGCAACATCCCTTTCTTTAAGGAGACTACTCAGCTGAGGAGAAAACCATAAATTATTACCACCTTTCACTCTGAACTGGCAGAGCGGGGCATGTTTATTTACAATACTTGAAAATCCAGGCCAGTTCCACATCATCAATATGTGAAATTTTATCCCAATCATAATGAGACAGATCACGAAAAAAGGTTTGTTCACAAAAATGTTTAAAATCTCTTTTAAGAATAAGTCATGGCTTTGACTTAGAGTTTAGCCTTTCTGTTGATGAAACTTTTCTGAGTATCACTGACATATTTTTTAGTAACCTTAGTAACCATTTTTAGTAACCGAGAAAAAATGGAACAAGATGCACAGGCTTTTGCTCCTTGACAATTAATTTGTTATATTTCATCTTTGTCGACACTGTCGTATATGTGCTTACCCTGCGGAGTTTTTTGAAAGACGTATTGTGGCTTGTGATTGGTCAACCATTGCTGCAGCTGAGCGAACATATAATACCTTCTCTTCAGTACACACTCTTTGGCAGTGTGTTTAACCCTCAGGCAGCCAAGTGTTTTTAGCGACTAAAATGAAATGTGTATTATGCAAAAATACATATTATTAATTACTATTTTGTGTTCATTATATCAACACAGCTTCATATAAGTATGGCAGATATAATTAAACAATCTAATGTAATTAATTAAAATTTTTATTGACTTTTTTGTGTGGCAAGACTAATAGAAAGTTGTGTGGGGACATTTATGACCCCGGAAAAGTACGTATGTTTTTCAACCTTACGGGCTTTGATATTATTGTAATTATCAACTTTAATTTGCTAAATTGTTATGTTTTGCTGTAAACCTTGCCGATCAGATCCATAATTACATGATTTACAGCTATTTTTACCCTGCCAAGGGAATTATGTTTGTGTGTGTTTGTCTTTCTGTCACAAACTTTACCCCTAAGACTAATTGTGTGACCTTCACCAAAATTTACATGGGGGTAGATATTGATCCAAAGGACCAAATCAATAAAATTTGATCTCAACCAGGCAAAGTACTAAGCAGCCAAAATTATTAAAAATTGACATATCGGCCGAATTAACTGGATTAACAGATTAAGAGATTTATTTTTGCCATTTGATGGATGGTATGTGCCCCCTTTTCTCTAATAGGAAATAATAATAATTTGCTTTGTATGAGATATGTAGCCTATGATTGCCCTTTTATCAACCTGAAAAAAGCTCCTATATTTCCTATATCCCCACGCATCTTTCAATTATCCTTGCCATACCAATGGTTCATGTCTTATAAAAACCTATGAAAAGTTGTTAGAGGAATGGCTTGACAAACTCATGGAGGGTGACATTTTTCTGATTTAAAAATAATCAGAAAAAATTATTAAAAATAATTGCCGAAAAATATAATTCACTTCATTTTAATTCATACTGGTGTCAATTAAGTGACAAACCTAATGGTCAAGGGGGATATTTAAAAAAGAATTTTGGACATAGGCAATCTCTGGCAGGATTCTGTTGTTTTTTAAAAGTTACATTGTTGCATTTCTGGTCAGCAAACATACAGGGATGACCACGTAACTGTGGGTTACTTATTAAATTTATAGTCTGGGAATATGTCTCTATGGCCATATGGTACAAATATGAGTATGAACAGTTCATTTCTACACTGTATTGCTGTGAATGCAGCACACCAGACACAGAATTATTCAGCTTCAGAACAGAAGTGTACTGCGTGCTGTGCATACTTAATGCAGGCTTAGCCCCTTTGTGCAGATATAGACGCCGTTGTCTGTAAATTCTGACATTTAATTCCCAAACAATGCTGTAATTTAATTTCCAAATGCCTTGCTTCACTGGAATAATTTTCCACGGTCTCTGTGACACAAATGCTGAGATATAAAGCCTAAATGGGCATTATTTGTATTCTGCGTTAAGGGGTCAATAAAAGCTGCAGTCCACTAACAGCAGAGAGCTATGTGCCCGATTTAAGTCCTGCCTTTCAGAGTCCGCTTGAGCCCACTCTTACTTGAAGTGACCCTGTCAGAACATTTTTCCAGGCGCCCACCTGCTTCAGAAAGCCCTTTGAACGTCTGTCGCCGACAAACATCCAGAGACATGATTCAATCCAGAATAAACACAGAAAAATCACTAAGATCTTTATTTTGCTTGCAACGCTGTGTGCGAAAATCCCAGAAAGCAATGCGACCTTTGGTAGCTCTGCTTTTTCAGCTGCAAAGGTACCGTCAGCATTTGAAGTTTCCTGGAGGGAACCTTTGTTCAGAGGCGCTGGGCACTGGGCCGTGCGTAACTCGTGTCCTCCTCGTGTGCAGGTCAAGTGATTAAAGCCTGGGACATTGGTTTGGCTACAATGCAGAAAGGGGAAGTCTGCCTGTTCCTCTGCAAGCCGGAATACGCCTACGGAGCAACGGGGAGCCCCCCGAAAGTCCCCCCAAACTCAACACTACTGTTTGAGGTACGTTAACCTGAGCAGAACCTAACCCTGTGTGCCAGCGCTAGCTGTGTGGTTAAAGCAATTCTTACCTTTCTGGCATTTCGCACAGCACTTAGTAAAAAATTTGAACATGAACAACTCCGCCTCCCTCCAAAGTCCCTCCCTCTGCCCCCCAATTCCCAGACTTCCCCTATGAAAAAAATATTGCTAATATATGGTAGTTCGTCAGACTTCAAAGGTAAGTGAACGTTACGAGGGCATTTTATTTTATACCACATAAAGAATTATAATCACTGTTGGTTAGTTTTCACTTACCGGTGCCTCTGAATCTAACTTCATTGACTCGTTTCACTCGCGCTGCTCACCTGCGCCGCACGCAATAATTTTTTCGTAGGAGAGTGAAACGGGTCCATGGAGTCAGATATAGAGGCATGGGTAAGTGAAAACTAACCAACAGTAATTACATAATATTCTATTCTATATGTGGTATAAAATAAAATAAAATGCCCTTGTAACGTTTACTTACCTTTGTAGTCTGACGAACTGCCATTAACGTTATAATCGTCATTATAGCATTTTAGTGCCCGTTTGTTTACAGTCAAACGCGTCTTTTTTTATTTCTGCCAGAGAGGCACGGGACTCATAAGCAGTGACAGCGGTAGGCAACTGGAAGGGGCGCGGCAACAGATGACAGACAGGAAGCTCGGCAAATCATTTTATTTGGACCGAAGAAAATGATTTGCCAGACTTTTATCAAAAATATATGAGAATTGAATATTGAAGAGTTTCAACACTTTGTGGATTTGTTTTACATTTTAGTTCGCCGTACGCTTATTAGGAGCATTTTAAGATTACAAAAGAAAAGTGTAAAAATGCCAAAAAGGTAAGAATTGCTTGAAGAAAAACTGGTTGTATGCAAAGCTATCAGAGCGTTAAGCTATCAAACGTGCTGTGAACTCTCAAGAGCACATTTTGCACTGATATTACCCCACTAAAGCACTTTAAAGGCTCGACCACTGAATACCCTACAATAATATAGTGTACGTCTATTCTGTATGAATATATGTTGTGGTTTTTCTCTTTCATACTCGCTACGTTATTTGCTATTTTTCCTATGAAGACAGAGGTGCAAAGACAATAGGAGTAGAATGTGTTTGAGCCTCTCTGCTGCAACTATCTCTAAAGACGGCTCTAACCCTGACCTTAATCAAAACCCCCCTTTAAAACCTCTCACTATCTGCTATTTCAGGTTGAACTTCTCGACTTCAAAGGGGAGTTGCTAACAGAGGACGGTGGTATCTTGAGGAGAATTAAAGTGAAGGGGGATGGATTCAGTAACCCAAACGAAGGGGCGAGAGTTCACGGTGAGAGGGGCGGGTCATGGGAGTGCTGCATAATTTATGAGTCTCCTCACTTATGTTTACCTTTTAAAAGACCAGACAATTTCATCTTAACTCTAGCTTGCATTATGTTCGAAGCAAATATTTTCCTTGATGTTTTCTAAATTAGCTCTTAGGAGCAGTTCTTCACATTATTGTTATGTATGCAATAACAGAGTGGCAAAGGTAGTTGCACAAAGCCATAAATTAATTAGCACTTCTGCATCATGCCCCCCTTCCCCCTTGCATTTTGAGGAAAATTACTGTAGGTCTTTGGTTGATCAAAGCATTAGTGAGTTTCATATTTTGTTTCAACTCTGAATTTCGATGTTTATATGTGCTTTTAAAAACTGAGCTGCTAACACGTTGCTATACTGCAAATACAATAGTCATGTGCTGCTAGCTAGCTCCGAAGTTTCATGATGGTCCACTTGCATACGATAACCATTGTAGTTTCAGTACTTTCAGTTAGAATGCAACACGTGTTTTACACTGAGCTGTGTGTTAATGTGATTGGGCTGTGAAGAACACACGGCAGACCATAGAGATGGTGAACACATGGCTCTCTGGTACACTAGAGAGGTGCAGGAGGGATTGGATCTGTGGGGATCTCTGGTCTTCATTGCTTTTGTGACCTGTGAGCTGTGTGGGTACCTGTAGTGAGGGCACATGTATAATTGGATCTCCCTTGACCCCGCTCTGTGCTTACATGGGGAGTATGATTGGAGTCTGCACTCATGCTGCTGTCTGATTGGACAGAGTTACACATGCTTGGTGCTTCGTGATTTCTCAATGTGTTAGCACTGCTGTGTGATTGGAGGCTGTACTCATGTTCCTATTTGATTGGACGGTGTTACACATCCTTGGTGATTTGTGATTCCTCAGTGTGTTAGCACTGCTGTGTGATTGGACAGTGTTACACATTCTTGGTGCTTTGTGATTCCCTGGTGTGTTAATACTTCTGTTTGGTTGGATAGTGCATCTCCAGGGCAGCTCTGGAGGCCGGGTGTTTGACTCGCGGGACCTGCATTTTGTGGTGGGCGAGGCAGAGGACCACAATATTCCCCTCGGAGTGGATAGAGCCATGGACAAGATGCAGAAGGGAGAATGTTGCTTACTCCACCTGAAACCCAAGTGAGTGTGTTTGTGTGAGTGCGTGTGCGAATGGGCTGTGTGTGACAGTAGGCAGCAGACTTAATGTGTGGGCATGTGTGCGTGAGTACAGCACGTATGAGATCGTGCCGGTCTCTGCGAATAAAGTGTGTGAGAGTGGATGGGTTTCTGTGTGTGTTTGTATGTGAGTTATGTAAGTGAGAGAGTGGCCGGTTCACTGCATTGATGTATGTGTGTGCTCATGTGTCTGTGTACGTATATCTGTATCAGTCTCTGTTAACTTTGTATATCTATGAAATATAATGTAATATGGTGGGCAGCTTTAGAATTAAACGAGCAGCAGTGTAAGTGCTCTCCGAAAATCATTGCTTTCTGTTGACTGTCATGCACACCGAGAGTAAGTGTCAAACTTCCTCAGGTATGGATTTGGGAGAGAAGGGAAGCCTGAGTTCAGCATTGGGCCAAACGCGGAGCTGTCCTATGAAGTGACACTTAAGGACTTCGAAAAGGTGAGAATTTTCCATTTGGGTGTATTTTATAGACGGAGCTGGTCTTAGCTGGAGTCTTCAGCAGACTCATACATGATTATATCCCTGGAAAGACTCTCATTTGCTCCTCTGCACCTTTTAGTCCAAAGACCCTTGGGAAATGAATGTTGGGGAGAAGCTGGATTTATCAGTGAAGATCCGACAGAAGGGGACCCAGTATTTTAAGGTATGGAATCATTAAAATACGCCACACTCCAACTACAGTATGTGATGCCCTGTCTTACTGTAAAATGTTTAAATTGGATTATAGTGTAATGTTGAGTCTGCATTGCAGCATAATCTTGTGACTGGATACAGTTCAATGTTGGGAATGAATCACAGAGTAATGATGGCTCTGACTTGCAGGTCAATGCTGGTACTGAATCGCTGTGTAATATTGTGACTGGATTGCCGTGAAATGGTGTGACTGTCTTTCAGTTAATGGTAGAACTGAATGACAGTGTGATATTGGATCTGACTTGCAGTGTACTGTTGGGACTTGAATGCAGTGCAATGATGGGACTGAATCGGAGTGCAGTAATGCCTCTGGAAAGCTGTTAAATTTTGGTACTGAATTGCAGTGTAATGTTGCAACTGGATTTCATTGCAGCGTCATGACTGGATCACAGCGAAATACCGCAACTTCATTTCGGTTATTGTTGGGATGGGATTGCAGTGTAATGTTGGGACTGCATTGCAATGGAATCGTCGTACTGGATTCTTGTGCAGCGTTGGAACTTGATTGCAGTGTAGTATTGGTCTGAAGTGCAATGTCAAGTTGAGTCTGGATTGCAGTGTAATGTCGGGACTTGATTGCAGTCTATCTATGGGATTGGATCAGAGCCAGTGAGGATCATGTCTCTCTGGGTAGCACTCCGACTTCTGGCCTTACGATAACTAATCCATTTATGAAATGTGACATTTCAGCTGCATTTTTTGAATAATGCACAAATTTCCAACAAACACTGTCACTAGGTCCCTAAATGAAACGTTTTATTATGATCTAGTTTTGGAGAAAATCATCTTTATGCATAGAGCCAATAAACTAATTTAGTCAGGGCAATTTCTTAAAACTCAAAACTGCACAAATACTAGCTATTTAGGTCTGGATGGCCATTCATGGTCATGACTTGATTGCTGTCTAATGTAGAGACTAGATTGCATAACAGTCAGTTTTGGTTCTTAATTCTTATTCTTCTAAGGGGCTGATTTGCAGTGAATGTTTGGACTTGATCACTCTGAAATTAACTGACTGGATTGCCATGTAAGAATGTAAATGGTAAAATATAGGGGCTGCATTGCAGTGTAATGCTGTAAATTGGCTACTGAGCGGATTTTAGTCCATTAATGCGGTTCAATGTTGGGTCTGGGTTGCAGTGTAGTGAAAGCACGAGATTGCTGTGCAGTGTTGGAACTTGACTGTGGTGGAAAGAAATTGCTGAATTCCAGTGAGATATTGGGACTGGACTGGATGGTAGTTTAGACTGGATTGCAGTTTAATGCTGGGTCTTGGTTGCAGTGTAATGTTGAGTGTGGATTGCAGTGGAATTATGTGAGTGGATTGCAGTGTATTGTTGGGATTTGATGACAGTGGAATTATGGGACTGGTAAGTAGTGTAAAGATGGAACTTATTTGTGGAGTAATTTTTGACTTGACTGGAGGGTAGTTTTGATTGGATTGCAATAAAATATTGAATCTGGATAGCAGTGATAGGAATTTTTGCTATGAAATGAGAGAACAGGATTGCAGTGTGATGTTGGAAATTGATTACAGTGTAATTATAAGACTTGATTACTGTTCGATGTTGGAACTGAATTTAAGTACATTTTTGAGACTTGATTGCAGTGTAAAATTAGGACTAGTTTGTGTAGTTTTTACACTGCAGTAAAATGTTGGGAAGGGACTGAACTGTAAATTCCAGTGTACTGTTCAGACTGGATTGAAGGCAAGTGTTGGAACTTGACTGCAACATAATTGGAATTATCTCGCAGTGTATTCTTGAAACTACAAAATTCAAGTATAATGCTGTGACTGGATTGTTTCGCGGTGTGAGAATGTTGGGAATGCAATACAGTGTAATGTAAGAAGTTGATTACACTGTCTAATGTTGGGATTGAACCCCAGTGTAATTTTGGGACTGCTTTGCAATGTAATGTTAGGGCTGGTTTGCAGTGCAATGACTGAACTGGATAGCAGTGCAGTATTGGGACTTGGTTTTAGCGTCATGTTGGAACTAGATTGCAGAGGAATATTGGTATTTGACTTTGGTGTAATGATATTGCATTGTAATGTAGTATTTAGATTAAATTCCGATGTAATCTTCAGTCTTAGTTGCAGTGAAGTGTTGGGACTGGATTGCTGTGTGAGTGTGGGACTGGTTTCCATTGTCATGCTTTTATTACACTGACCTGTTGGGAATGGATTGCAGTATAATATACAGACTAGCTTGTCGTGTAATTTTGGGACTAGTTTCCCCTATAATATGGACTGCATCGGAGTACAATATGAGAACTAGATTTCAGAATTATGTTTAGACTAGAATGTAAGATATTTTTGGAACTGGATTGCAGTAAATTTCGCGACTTAATTGCAGTATCATGATGGAACTGGATTGCAACATACAACATGAGGACTAGAATATAGTGTCATTTTTTGACATGATTGCAGTGTAATGTTGAGGCTCGATTGTAGGGTAATGTTGCCACTGGATTCCAGTATAATGCTGAGACTGGATGTGTAATATTGGGACTGTATTCTCCTGTCTTGCTCAGACTTTATTACTGTGAAATACTGTATGGTCTGGGCTAAAGTGTAATGTTGAGACTAGACTGCATTATAGTATTTAGTTTGGATTGCTGTGCAGTGACGGCACTGAATTGCAGTGTAATGTTAGCACTGGAATACTGTGCATTTTGAGAAGTTATTTGCAGTGTTGATGATGGTACTAGCTTGGAATCCATACATGTCGAGTGCTGGTCACTCCCAGCGGTCACTGACTGATATCAGTCTGGCTTCAGTCGTATAGCCAGCGTTTAGCCCTTACGTCACTAAAGAAGTGAATAAATGAATATTCATGTTTTCTGCTCTTTGCTGATTGGATGACCTTTTGGCGAGAACCACCAATAGAATATGAGTTAGCTGGCCAGCAACGGCATTCGTGAATGTTATTTCAGATGAGTTAAAAATTAGATTGTGGCTTGCTTGCGTTTACTCTTGGAGTGATCGTTTTGAACAGGATAATGTTTGGTCATATCTGCATTTTGTTTATTTCAGTGGGATTCCCCGGTATAATAGAAGCTAAATTCAATAATAATCAAATTACATAACGTATTTCACTGTAATTGGCATTAGCTATAGCTTGACGGGCATAATTGCATCAGCTAGATTAAAGTGATACTCCACCCAAAAACTATAATTTGTATATCGATTACTCACCATTAGATGTCTCAAACGGATGAAGTTGTTCTTTACCTGGCACAACTTTATGGCCACTGGAGTTTTGAAAAATTTTCCAAATTCCTTTTTTGTTGGAAGCAAATGGGGTCACCCAGTAGCAATGGGAAAACTCCACAAAACGTCCTTTGACAAACTTTCAAACCATCGTCCAACACATTGTCCAATACCATTCAAGTCTGCTTTGTCCACTCGTATCCTCAGAACTCAAGAAACGCAGTTATTTTTCGCTAACAATAATAAAATACCACAGTCATGCTTCAAGTAAGCTTGCGCATTCAACGGAAGTCCCGTCTCACGGCTCGTTCATTGTCTTGTGCAGAGGTGGGCAGCGACGGCCATATCTGTCTGTGGTTTTCGCACCAACTTCTGGCCTTCAATTAGTAGATTATTGAAATTAGCCAAACCATTTATGAAATCTGACATATCAGGCCCATTTCTTTAAATTATAATGAATGTTCCACAAAAGAATGTTCTTGCCTCCCTTCATAAAACATTTTCCTTTGATCGAATCATTGGACAAATCTATATTTGCTAATGTAATCAGTTAAGTCACTTAGTCAGGGTAATTGATAAAAATAAAAACTTGCATACACACCGGCCCGCCAGGACCGGAATTGCCCACCCCTGGCCTAAAGACTTTGCTGCCACTCTGATGAATACTCATAGAAACATGAGCCGGGAGGCGGGACTTCCGTTGAATTCAGAACTGTGGTATTTTCTTTATTTTTAAGTCTGTCTAAAGGAGCGGGGCACCCTTGCGACTTTGAGCCAATCACAGATCTTGCATGGATTTTTGTGCGAATATTTGAAAGTCAAACGCTGGCCTACTGACTAAGGCCAGACATATAAACAAGCGACTGTCGGGAGCAACCAAAGCTTGATACAAATGGTTTCCCGGATAGTGATGGTACCGCATTGCAGTGAAATTTTGGGATTGGATTGCTGTGTAAATTTGGAACTAGATAGCAGAATAATGTTGCCTTTGGATGTAGAGTAACATTATGACTGGATTTCTATGCTGCATAATGTTGAGACTCCATGACAGTGTAGCATTGAAAATGAATTCTAGGCAAATGCTGGACTAGATTGCTGTGAAATCTTTGTATAAAGCTATATGTGATGTTCGGCCTTAAGACTGAACTGTAGCATAAGGTTGCACCTTGAATGCTGTGTAATGGCAGCAATGGATTATAGTGTAGCATTGGGACTGGATTGCTGTGTGAATTGGCAATTTGATTGCCATGTAATGATGACACTAGATTGTTGAACAAATTTTGTTGAGACTGGATTGCGGTGTAATGTTGAAACTTGAGTACAGTGTGAAATGGGGACTTAACAATGTAATCACTGGACTGAATTTCTGTGTAATTATGGCACTAGATTCTGGTGTAAAGTAGCAGCTGGGAGGTGTAAGTGTTGCAACTGGATTGCAGTGTTTTATTGCAATGAGATGGCAGTGTAATGTTATTACTTTATTGTAATACAGTGCTTGGGAGTCTTTGCAGTGGAATGATGGGACCAGGTTTCAGTGTATTGTTGTGACTGGACTGCAGTGCAATGCTGCAGCGTAATGTTGGGATTTGAGACAGAGAAATGTCGTCACTGGATTTCAGTGTAAGTTAGTGACTTAGTCGCTGTGCAATTATTCCACTGTATCGCAGTGGAAATTTAGGACTGCATTTGATTGTAAGGTTAGAACTTTATTGCAGTGTAAAATTGTAACTTGAATGCAGTGTGATGTTAGGACTGAATTCCAGTGTAATGATAGCATTGGACTGTACTGTAATCTTGGCATTGGATTGCAGTGTAATTGGAACTGGATTTCCTTGTAATGATGGAATGTGATGGCAGTGTAATACGACGACTAGGATTGGATTTAGGGAAATGTTGCAACTGGATTTTAGTGTAGTGTTAGGTCATGATTACAGTGTAAATATGAGACTGGAGTCCTGTGTGATCTTCATACTGTATTGCAGTGAAAATTTAGGACTGAATTCCAGTGTGAAGTTGGACTAGGTTGCACTGTAATTTTGATATGAGTTTGCAGTGCTATCTTGAGACTGGATGGCAGTGCAGTGTTGAAAGTGTATTACACTGAATGCTTGGACTGTATGGCAGTGAAGTATTTCAGCTGGATTGCAGTGTAATACTGGGATTAGATCAAAGTGTTTGGACTTGATTGCTGCGTAATGCTGGGACTGTACTGCAATGTATTTTAGGGATCAGATTGCTGCATTGTGTTCATATACGATTTCAATATAATGTTCTAACTGGTGTTCAGTGTAACATTGGGACTGAGTTATGATGTAAATTTTGGGCTGGATTGCATTGTAATATTTGAATATGATTGTATTGTAATTTCAGGACTGGATTGAAGTGTGAAGTGACTGAACAGCTATGAATTTTGGGAATAGTTTGCGGTGAATCTATCAAATTGATTTCAGAGTAGTATTAGGACAGGATTACAGTTATTTAGAGACTTGATGGCAGTCTGTTGATGTGACTGCATTGCACTGTTATGCTGGGACTAAACTACAGTCTGATGTTGGGACGTGATTGGAGGGTAAAATTTGGACTGGATTTAAGTGAATCTTGAGACTGGATTGCTGTGCAGTTTTGGGTCTTGGTTGCACTGGCCGCAAAAAACTTGGAACCTCGTGCAAAAACTTAATTACAAAGTAAAGGTATGACTGGCTTACGAAGTTATGCAGGGACTGGACTGCATTGTATTGTAATGTTGAGACTGGATTTCATTCTAATGCTTGGACTGCTTTGCCTCAGTCTAAAGTTGGGATCTAATTGAAATGCAGCGTTGGCACTTGATTGCAGTGAGGTTTTGGAATGAATTGCAAAGCAATGTAGAGATGGGAATTAACCATTATGTTGATTCTGGATTGCAACTTTTGACTGTTCAGACTGAAATGATGTTTAATACAGCAACTGCATTGCAATGAAAGTTGGGCTTAATTGCAATGCCGCATAGGGTCCGCATGGCACCATAATATCGATACTGGATTGAAATGGTATGCAGACTGAATTCAACTTCAACTTCGAGTGAAATACTGGGATTGGACTGCACTGTAATATTGGAACTTGATTGCAATTGCTCTTGGGACTTGCTCTTGGGATTGCAATTGCTCTTAATTGCAGTGTAATGTTCTGACTAGATTGCATTGTAATCCTGGGGATGGATTGCACTGCAATGTTGTTGCTAGATAGCACTTACTAGGTTACTAGGTGTGGTGTTGGGTTGGGACCACAGTGGACTGGAACACAGGGTAACATCAGGAATGGACTGCAGTGTAGTAGTGGGACTGAATCATAGTGAATGTTGGGACTGAATTTCTGTGGAACTTCGGGACTGTATTCAGTGTACCGTGATGCTGTACTGATCCCCATGTGCAGGCAGGGCGGTTCCCCCAGGCTGTGATCCAGTACCAGCGCATTGTGACCCTGCTGGAGATGGAGTGTGGGCTGAAACCAGAGCAGCAGCAGCTGGTCCACAACTTACTAGTAGTGGCAGAGCTCAACCTGGCACTATGTCACCTACGGCTGCGAGAATACTCCCAGGCTGTGGAAAACTGCAACAAGGTATGGCTTACATTAATTCTAAAAGGTAGAGCAGCTAAAACACAAGGCTGCTGAAATTGCAATGAATTGTTAATGCTAAAACAGTAAATGTGGATCAGTCCGCAACATGGTTAAGGGCCATTCTTAGTCACGTCTGTGGCCACAAATAAAGCAAACAGTACGAAAAATCTGCTCTAATTACAAAAGCTTTGGATGTTCATGATTCTGGACCTTATATAGGAGTACTATACATCCAAGTCTGTCAAGAAAAAAGTTTATTTGTTTCATTAACTTTAACTACTTACGGTCAGAGATCAAATACGACTGGTCACGGATGTAACTTCACACAGAAACAGGTTTTTCATAACTCTATTTTATTTCAAAAACTCCGCGAAGTTGAAAAATCTAGAATGTTCATAGTTTTGGGGTATAGAAAATAAATTAAAAAAATAAAAATGAAAGGAATAAATTTGATACCTTGCATTAATTTTCAAAGCATTTTTTTATTTGATGACATCAGGTCACGTGCGACATTTTGGTTCACTTGTCAAAGAATGGCCATTAGGCTACAGGGCCTGAAAGTGTGTAGGGTGCTGTTCCTGAGGCTGCAATGAGGATACAGCAGCTAATAAGGTGCAGCAGATATACGTGCTACAAGATACTGTGGCTAAAGCTGTAGTGGAGTACAGCGGCTAATAAGCTACGGCCACAATAACTGCAACAAGATTCAGCAGCTAAAACTGTGACGGCGCATATTTTATGAAACTATGACAGAGAACAGCCTCCAGAGGCTAACAAGGTAGAGACGCTATGTCTGCAACAAGATTCTCCAGGGGAGAGTCCTGTAAGGCTCGGCTGTTAATGCTGTGACATCCCAGCCAATGTTGCAAGACCTTTCTCGATCAAGAAAGGTCTTCAAGAGCACAGCTTAATTCTGTGTTTGAGAGGCTGCAGGGATAGAAATGCAGTGGGCTACCACATCCAGACTTACTATCAGTAACCTTATGCACTTTACTTTTACTGTTCTACTGTTACTTTTCATAATATTTCAGATGGACCTGAAATATAAGATTTTTATTAACAAGTTTACAAATTTTCCTGATTTCTAAAAGTTTTGCTTCCTTGTCACTGAATGGTTAAATTCAGGTTCCAATAAAGGACGGTCAGAAACTGATTCCTGATACTTCAGTCATCTCCTGACGACTAAGATCTGTTTGCGAGGACAGGGGCTGAAGCCTTAGTTAAGCCACTCCTGGATTGCTGTCAAGATATTCTGTCTCACTGAAATAACTATGAACTGGCATTGTAGAAATATGAAAGAACGTGCACTTTTCCCACATTTTCACTGTTCTGGACATCTTCTGTTGAAAAAAACCTGTCCTGATGGCAAGCTTGCCAGCCACCGTAAGGTATTATCGTGGCCTAAAACCTACACTACTGCTGTTTGCACCTGAACTGTGTGTCAATCTTTTCTTGCCCAATTCATTGTTAAGTACACAGGTCAATAGCTTATTGTCCGTTCATGAAAGTGAAAAGTTGGATTCTCTATCGAGATGGGGATTAAAAAAAGAAAGCACCTTGCCCTCGTTGCATGCGGATTTCTCGTGCAAACATCTTGACGTCAAGCAGATGAGATGTTGCTAGGAAACGGCTGCAAGCGTGGTGTGTGTTTATTAGAATGATGGGACGTTTTTGAGAAACCATCAGCCACTTTGCTGAGCTGTAATGGTTATTTTTCTCCCGGCAGAAGCGGAAGAGGAATGTCGGGATCAGTGTTGTCCTTCCGTGTGTCTGTCAGTCTGCCTGTCCATCCATCACACTTGTTTTCCGGGCCAGAACTCCTAAACCATTCAATATTTCTTGAAAACATTTTATGTATGGATGGATGTTATTGTGTACACGTGCCTTTTCATACTTCTGTCCGTACTGTTGTCCATCAGTCCGTCCCTCCGCCGCGTTTTGTTGCCAGCTAGATATCAGCCATTTTGTGCCTGGGATTTTAGTTTTACATGATTGTTTTAAACTGAGATTTTCAAAGGAATACTACACTTGCTTCCGCTCTCCTATAAAGGATTAATGCATCAGTCTCTTCAGCATTTCCTTTTACAGTCTTTCAAATTCATATTCGCATTAATTTAAATGTATTCTCTTCAGTTCATTTTAAAACCAGTGGATCCAAGTTCTGCCGTGGATCTTTTGTCAAACTTGGTCAGAAAAATCCTGATTCAATGTGAAAAATCGACCTTCAGATGGGAAAGAGAACACAGCCTTTACAGTCTTCTTTAATGTAGGAAGCACTTTCTGTCGAGTGTGTCCATACTTGAAAAATCACATATGATGCGTGATGGTTAGATGAAGACATGAGCCTGGTTACATGAGCTTGTGTGTGTGCGTGTGGACCTTAGGTCATGGAGCTTGATGGAGAGAATGAGAAGGCCCTGTATCGAAGAGGAGAGGCTCGGCTGCTGCGCAATGAGTTCAGCCTGGCCATCGAGGACTTCCGGCACGTTCTGCAGGTGAACCCTGCCAACCGGGCGGCCCGTGCGCAGATCAGCCTCTGCCAGCACCGGATCCGTGAGCATCATGAGCAGGACAAGAAGACGTACGCCAACATGTTCCAGAAGTTTGCGGAGCACGATGCCAAGGTGTGCACAGCCATTAAACCACACCCAATTGCATTAGTCCAAGAAAATGATGCTATTAACTTTTCAGGGGTCTCGCTAGCAACCATATCTACACTCTTGTTTTTTGTTCCTTCATTGCATGTTGCTCTTGTACTAACCTAAGTCATTTCATCTTCTGATTTTTACAGCTAGTTCACTATCTGTTAAACCGCTGGAACAGTAGTGTGCAGTTTTGGCCCTTGAGGGCCACGGTATTCACGGTCTCTATGTCAACCACTAACCCAGGCTAACTGAGCTAATTGGTTGTGCAACCGTTGCTGATTCACTTGTGGAGAAGATCAAAATGAAATTCTTTATCATCAGACAGAAGAACGCTGTTAGCCTGCCATTCTTCAGCTTATCGAGGTGTTGCTAAAGTCTTAGTGGCCCTAAATGTTTGGGCTAATGCGGTGGCAACTGGCACCGGTCGTATTGAGAGCAGTGGTTCTCAACCTTCTCCAGAAGGGGCTTGTGGGTCTCGGCATTCATTCCAACTGAGCTGGTACATAACTGATTCTGATAATCAAGGTCTTTGGCAGAGACTGTAAGACAGGACTGCACAGTCTTGTTCCTGGAGATCTACTGTCCTGGAGGTTTTTACTCCAACCCTGTCAATACACACCTCGTTCATCAGCTATCGGTGTTCATGAAATACTAACTGGTTGAATTATGGGTGTCATATTATGGTTTGAGTGAACACCAACAGGGCTGTGGATCTCTGGGAACAGGATGACCTGCCTTGCTCTTGAGAGTTATTCGAAAAAATCAGATGTGTAACTGAATAGCTGCACCATGCTGCCTCTCTTGATAATGTTGACAATTGCTGACCTAGAGTGAGCTTGAATAGGGTATGCATGGGGGTACCCAGACAGTAAATATATAACTTGCTTTGTCATAGCCTCAGAATTATTGGTATGGCTAGTGTTTTAATTCCATGGCATTTACTGTAAATAATAAATTTTTAAATTTTAGTTTCATCTGAAATACAACCTGCTCTATTTTCATTGAATTAATTTGGGGTATGTTTCTTTGCTGCAAGATAATTTTGAGTAACATATTGGAAAACAGGAAAATGACTAGATAAATTAGTGTTCAACATATTAAATAATTATTCCCAACTGGATTTCCCCCTATATGAAGTTTGCTTCCAAAACACAATAAGTGCCAAAATGACAAAAATTGAGATAATACCATACAGCAATAGCCCTGTGCTTCTTACAAATGGTACAAAACTCATATATACTACAATAAAATCATAATATAAATCATACATACTACAAAACCAGTGAAGTTGGCACGTTGTGTAAATCGTAAATAAAAACAAAATACAATGATTTGCAAATCCTTTTCAACCTATATTAGATTGAATACACTGCAAAGACTTAGTCAACAAATGCGTGAGCTGATTGTCGAACAGTTTAAAAACAACATTCCTCAACGAGCTATTGCAAGATATTTAGGGATTTCATCATCTACGGTCCGTAATATCGTCAAAAGGTTCAGAGAATCTGGAGAAATCACTGCACGCAAGCGACAAGGCCGAAAACCAACATTGAATGCCCGTGACCTTCAATCCCTCAGGCAGTACTGCATCAAAAACCGACATCAGTGTGTAAAGGACATCACCACATGGGCTCAGGAACACTTCAGAAAACCACTGTCAGTAACTACAGTTCGTCGCTACATCTGCAAGTGCAAATAAAAACTCTACAATGCAAAGCGAAAGCCATTTATCTACCGCATACAGTGTTAAAGGAATTTTAATATTAAATTCCAAGTGTTACCTTCACAAGAGAAACTCAGACGACTCAGAAGAAAAAATCAGTCAGAGGCAGAGAAGTTAATATCCAAGCCAAAGTTCGTTTACTCTTTCTGCAGCAAAGAGGATCCCCACATACACGTCAAGTCAAAATGGAGGATGCTACAGTTACTCTCTCTCTCTGGTTTTTGTAGGGGTACTCCATGACGTTCTCCTCCCCCCGCGCTGATTTACACATCATGATGTAATCTGGAGAGCCCTCGCCGTCTTATGCAACCTACGTCAGGCTGTCGTAAGCCTGCACACATACATCTCGTTGGGGAGGAGAGCACCTGTCTTCTCTATCAGCCCTGGCTCCAGTTTATCTTGTTATGCATTCTGGAGCTTTCTATAAACACATAAACTTAGAGAAAGAGAAAAACATCTTGTCCTTGGTACAGACATTCAGGTCTGCATGACTTTAGATAGGCTATATGTCATGACGCACTGGTACAGTTATGCAGGCCCCTGCTAAATCAAAAATATGCAAGCACACACACACTCTAGGCCTAAAAGGTTATGAAACAAAGCAAAGTAGGAGCAAGCAAGGATAAACAATTAATAATAATTAAATCAATCAATAAAAAATGATTCCACACCCAGAAACGCCGCCGGCTTCGCTGGGCCCAAGCTCATCTAAGATGGACTGATGCAAAGTGGAAAAGTGTTCTGTGGTCTGACGAGTCCACATTTCAAATTGTTTTTGGAAACTGTGGACGTCGTGTCCTCCGGACCAAAGAGGAAAAGAACCATCCGCACTGTTATAGGCGCAAAGTTCAAAAGCCAGCATCTGTGATGGTATGGTAGTGTATTAGTGCCCAAGGAATGGGCAACTTACACATATGTGAAGGCACCATTAATGCTGAAAGGTACATACAGGTTTTAGAGCAACATATGTTGCCATCCAAGCAATGTCTTTTTCATGGACGCCCCTGCTTATTTCAGCAAGACAATGCCAAGCCACATTCTGCACGTGTTACAACAGCATGGCTCCGTAGTAAAAGAGTGCGGATACTAGACTGGCCTGCCTGTAGTCCAGACCTGTCTCCCATTGAAAATGTGTGGCGCATTATGAAGCGTAAAATACGACAACGGAGACCCCGGACTGTTGAACAACTTAAGCTGTACATCAAGCAAGAATGGCAAAGAGTTCCACCTGAAAAGCTTCAAAAATTGGTCTCCTCAGTTCCCAAAAGTTTACTGAGTGTCGTTGAAAGGAAAGGCCATGTAACAGTGGTAAAAAGGCCCCTGTGCCAACTTTTTTGCAATGTGTTGCTGCCTTTAAATTCTAAGTTAATGATTATTTGCAAAAAAAACAAAAAAGTTTCTCAGTTTGAACATTAAACATCTTGTCTTTGCAGTGTATTCAATTGAATATAAGTTCAAAAGGATTTGCAAATCATTGTATTCTGTTTTTATCTACGATTTATGTAACATGCCAACTTCACTGGTTTTGGGTTTTGTATAAGGAGTATTTTTTCATGGTGGAAGGTTGTATTTTTCAATAGAATTCAATAGGTGCCGGCATGAAAAAAGATGATTTATTCAAAATGAGTAAAATGGATATATTGGGTTTTTAAAAACAAACTTTTCATATACGCTACAGCCAAAAGTGTGGACGCTTCACTGACACTTCAGTCACGTACAGTGGCATGAACATGAAAACTTTCAATTTCTAAATATCTAACATTTCATTTGAATTTGGTTTTACCTGGTCAGCATGGCCTGACAGAACAGACATTAATATATTCTATTAAATCAGAAAGTTTTATTATTACAATTTTGACTGATTTTCTCTCTGACTTCGGTTTTAAAAAACAACAACCCGACTAATCTTTCAGTGGAATTATTTTGCTAATGCTTTTGAATAGTTATGGGTAAGTATGCAATAAGCAGAGACAGGCATCCTAGCTTTTCAAAGTCTTGGCTTCAAGAAATCAGGACGAGCACATCCCGCTATTTCTCACCTATCAAGCATATTAGGGCAAACGGTCCTCTTAAGCCACTTTCACACTGGACGCGAAACAAATTTTTCACACGACAGATTACATTCAAAGTCAATGCAAAGACGCGAATACACGCGTCTCACATTTATTCGCGTCTTTGCATTGACTTGAATGTAATCTGTCGTGCGAAAAATTTGTTTTGCGTCCGGTGTGAAAGCAGCTTTAATCCTTTCCTTCAGGCTAATGAAAAGTGAAATGAAAATTCAGAATCAGCAAATTGCTCTCAGTCGGTGAGGTCGGGTTGATGTAGTGCTGGCTTTTTTCCCCTGCAAAGAATTACATGTCATCTAAAATTGACCTCTTATGGGTCATTTTAGACGTCATGCGGTTCTTTCGAAGGTGTAAACTACTGGTGCAGCTTTTTCTGTGTCAGTCTGACCTCACCCAATCGCCCACTGTGGTTGTTACATCAGCATTTTTATGTCCAATCCACTCTGATGTCACAGTTGTGATCCCGCGCCTAAGAAGGGTTTGTTTAAAGCTGCATACTGCCACCTTGTGGTGATCATGTATGCAAACATATGATCAGGGCAGCTGTAAAATAGGCCGATGCAAGTTCAACTTCCTTCAAGTGGAGTTGGGTATGATATGTTTCTTATCCTGCCTTCTGTCCTCTGCAGGTGGGACGCTTGAGGAAAAGGAAAGACGATTGTGGCGGGTCCAATGAGAACAGAGACTTGGGCGCCAAGAGGCGGCACAAAAGTCAGGAGTGTCCCTGACTTGTTTAACGCCTGGAGTGTCCCTGAGATGTGCAGGCCGGGGCTATGGGGGGGAGGGGAATGGGGGGATGGGGAAGGTCTCTTCAAATAACTCTGCAGACTCTGAACTAAAGAACACTGCACCCTTCTCCACTCCCCATGCCCCGCCCCTCGTAGCCTCACCTTGGTGGGGGCGGGGGATGGAGCAAAAAGGATGATGCTGCTCCTGTGGCATTCCTGCTAAGCAAGCACAGTCCGCATCGCCTGTGCTCTACCCTTGGACCTGCTGAAGTTCACGTCCCGGACTGGCCCTCTGTCACTTTCAGCACTTGTCATGACGATGAAGATTAAGATTATTGTTGTTATTTATACTGCATTTTAAGTCACCTCAGTACTGTGTGTTTGAGCGAAATGGGGGGAGGAGTTAAGCAACTGAACTGGGAGGGGCATTAATTGAGTGGGTGGGGTCTGGGAATTCCTCGTAGATGTTATTGGCTGGGTGGGTGGGGCTGGCAGACACTGTGGGTGTCTGCTGTATGTTTTGTATTTGTATATTTAGGTACCTGGACCACAGGGTGAATAAAATAAAGACTTGTGTCGGTCAACGTTCCGCACAATGTTCTGATCCGCTGACCTGTCAGCGACCATACTCAGCTTACAGTGTATGGCTCAGCCTTGGGTGAGGGGAAGGGGAGGTCTTCTGGCTTTGAGGTGTGGGGGGGCTATTCGACTGATAGAAGACATCTTCTGCGGTTGCACTGGCCAAACTTAACATGGGTTACCAGGCATTGCAGGTTTTGAGCTGGGTTTTGATATTAATGTTATATCACACAGCATTTTAGTTTAGTTCCTTCGGTAATGTTACATGCAGATATCATCAAAATAATTGTACCAGGTGTAGCATGCTAACAAATTACAGGAGGTCCGGTAAGGTTTAGGTCTAGAAGCACTTGAAACACTGCCTGATGGAGCAAACCTCAATAACAATGTTGTTCTCACTTTTATTGTGGGCTAACTTGTAATGCCTTTTTCTTTGAAATCTGTTGGTCGAGCGAGAGGCACAATTTTTCAAATCCACCTCGGACTTGGAGGCAAATCTCTATCAGACTATTCCTTTCTCAGAATGAAATTTAACACTTACAATTACCCTACAGTGTTGTATCAAGGTCAGTGCAGAGATTTCATCCTTCCTGGAATAAGATCTAATGCCTATACTGCCTTGTTCAGGTCATACTGGGAGTAATTGTTAATCCCTGTGTTTACATACCAATTTTTGCAGGAAAGGCTGACTCAACAAGCTGAAGGTCACAGGGAGTTACTTGTACCTCTAAGAGGGGTTTCGGAGCAGTGTGTGCAAACAGTGACAGTGCTCCCCCCCCCTTTCCAGATTGAATTCCAGGTAGAGGTGTAAAATCCAGGTTCAGAATGTAACATCCTCAATTTTATTTTCTCCAGATTACCTGGATTTAATTTGCGGCAATTCTCCTGCCAAAAGGAGTTCATGGGGGGATGAAGGGAGGGCAGGACTTATACTTTCGGACCCCTGTAGTTTTCACTTGTGACTCCGCACTGCACATCAACTGTTGTTTTGGTTTTCTATTTTATTTTTTTTTTAACTGAATTGAATATCAGACACAAAATAAGAAACCATTTTGTCTGGAGAAAGAAGAGTTTTGTTTTGTGTTTTTGTGAGAACTGATGCAAGTTTGTTAATGAAAATAATGAACAGTTAAGCCTGAGTCCCAGTGTTGCATAAATCATAAAAATGATTTGCTGTCTCCACCACAAGGGGGAAATATTTGGCTACTTGGTCATTGTGGTGAGTTAAGTGTATTGGGTCATATGACCCTTCAAATAATGTAAAGAGGAAGTTCTTTTTCTTGAATTATCAAACAATGATCATTGACCATCATATGTACTCTCAATTTTGCCCAGTGAAATTCATATTGTTCAGTTCAAGTGTTACTTCTGGTCTTTTTGAGCAGATAATGCACACGCAGTCTCTATTTGACCTCTACGTCAACTATTTGAAAGTAGGAAACAAAAATCATCCTACTGTATCCAAACAATTCACTTTAGACTTTATATTTTGCCTGCAGTGAATGGCCAAAAGATGGGCTCTAAATGACACACACATACGTGCCCATACGCAGGCATTGCTCTCACATGGACATGTACACGTGCACTCTCACTCATACACACACTCACTCTGTCATACACTCATATATTCACATGAATCCTGAAATACATACACTGGGTACAAGAATTCCAGAAGGCCACAAAGTCCTGGCTGTTGTCAATGTGTGCCAATGAAAAAATGTAATTATGATACTTGATTTACACATCTTATGCAAGAATACATTATGGAAAACAAGACAGGCTTATTTGGATGGCATTCCCACCACACTCATTGGACCTGAACCTAATCTGACGACATCTGCAGTGGCTGTTGAGATTAAAATGCCAAAAAAGGGAGTGACATCATCAGACTATCTGTGCTCTCAGAAATGAAGGTACAATAGAGGAACATTTTTGTTCTTCAAAAAATAAATGTCACAGGTATAGCCTGAAAGGTACAATAATGTTCTTTGGGAACTAAAAGGAGGTACTAAGAAGGAAGGTACACATTTATTATTACACCCACTAGGCGAAGGCACAATTTTACATACCCATAGCCTATGAAATAAGTAAAAAGAATTGTACCTTTTCAGATGTATTGGTACCCCTTTTTTCTTACAGCATTGAGAGGCATGAGAGAATTGTGGGATACAGTGGAAGGTCAGGTTGTGCATCAGCACACGGGGTCAAAGCCAAACAGAGTGAAGGCCATAATCAAGGCAAATGGCTGGCACACCAACAGCCTTTGAAAATCAATAAAATACTATCACACTATTGTATTTACATCAAATAAAATTATTTCTAATTGAAAATAAATACATGCATACCACAAATAGGGTATCATACAAATATTAGCTCTTGAAAAAATAAAAAGTCGGATCTTCATAGTGTCCTCAGCCTTTCAGTCCCATGCACTTAGACTTATATAGCCCATGTGCATTTATGAGGATGTGAATTGTTTTGATAAAGAGAATCCACCAGAAGAACTACTTTTATTTTATCTTTGGATTAGTTGTAGAGGCGGAGGTAATTTATTTTTGTAAATGTATGAATAAATTAAAAATGTTGCTGTTGGAATCTTTGATGTTTCTTTTAGATAATTTGCACTGTGTCCACTGTAACTCTTCACAGGATCTGAGGATATCTCCTCCGATGTACTGGGGCACATCATCAGTGATGTAACCTGAAGTTTAGGATGTTTTGGGTTGAACACCTTATTCAGATGACCCTGCCTGGTTTACTAAACCCTCAACTTATGTCCCAGCACCCCTCCTGATCCACTGCCATCTGGAGGCCCACTCCGCAATCTCCACAGAGGACTTGAGTACACTCTGCACGGTGATCAGCCAGCAAAGCCTCTGCACCCCTCACCAACTGGCTCACAGCGAGCCCTCCAGCCCTTAACCTGGCACTGTTGTAGGAACTCTTTATTCTTCGATCATTTTCGCTCATTGGCTTCTTCGGTGCAGCTCCTTGGGAACTGTTATCTTGATGATCAGCAGCCATTTCCTTCAGGCCAATGACAGGAACACACCAGGGCTCCATAATGTTGTGGTGATGTGGAACAGGACCTGGAGCTCTATTCCCGTGTTGACTCAGCTCCCAGTCAAATGCAGTGGTGAATAGCCCTGATGGTGCACTGGGCTTTCAGCAATGTGCCTTCGATCACGGAAGTGCTTGCTTCTGGCTTGGGCTTTGCGTATGGTCTCTGCCGCTTCCATTTGCACCTCCTTGTGGTGCCAGCACTTGCAGTCATCCCAGTCCCAGGGCTTTAGGGCAACTTCTGAGAATGTGCTCCGGTGATCCTTCTGTGGGACACGATGGCTCTTGTGTCCCTGACATGAAGGTTTGCTGAGCTCGGCAGGACATGACACACCAATAGGACCACAAACTTAAAACACTGGGATTCTGCCTACTCAGGAGGTCTTCCACTCCAGTGCATTCTCCCACCTTATAAGTGCTCCCTGCTGTTGCACACCTGCTATCTGGCCCTTCTCAACACCTACACACATTTCCTCCTGGACTGGTTGGCATCTGTGCATACCTTGAGGTGTATTGTGGCAATAAAATCCAGCCCTGCTTGTCCAGTCACCACCAATCCCATCAATGCCCTGTGTCTCTGGCAGCTCCAGTCCTTTCTGGTCCTATCACTTCCCGCATTTCTGCTGGTGGTTCTCTGACATCCCTCGAGTCCTACGACTGCACCACCTCTCTTGTAGAGAGACTAGACTGCATTTGGGAAGCTGCAGTTTGTGGCTCTACCCCTCCTGAACTGCACTGCTCAGACCCAGTCATCTGCGGTGGCAGTCTCTTATTTTCCTCTGCAGTATCTCCATGGTCAACAGTGGTACCCCAGACACCAGTAGGGCCAGGGAATTTGAGGCAGAAGACCATTTTGGTACGCCTTTCACCTGCCTGGTAATCCTGGCTCGTTCACGGTGGTGAGCCAGAATTCCAATTCCTCCGAATGTAGTTGTATTGCAGAGGTTACAATCGAAGACCCGCCCTCCGCTCTTGACTGGCTTCCTGGTTATAGGTTGTTGTGTCATCCAAGGAGAGGTGAAAATTGTCCACCCCTTTGTCTTTCTTCAACACCATAGACCTGGATGTGGCTGGTTTGAAGCTTATCCTTGCCCAGACAACAAGCTTTCCTGGATAATCCACCTGGTGTCAGGCACTGATGTTGTGGAGACAGTGAATTCATCCAAGAAGGCTCATATTGGGGGCTGCAGCATGCCAGACTTAGGGAGCTTGTCAATATTCTGAACAGTGAACGCATTCATTTTTGAACATACGCCTGTTCATTTTGGGATGCGTTCGAGGCTGCAAACCTGGTCACTGCGTTCAATGATGAACACCCTTCCGTTCATTTTCTGATGCGTTAATTTCACAATGTGTTCATTGTCCGATGCCTGCCCAAGGCCTGATGCGTTCATCTATGTGTGAAGTGAGTTTTTAGATTATGGGCGCGGATATTCTTTTGCGAACGATGATTGAATATGGATGACAGATTATATAAATGCTTGTACAGGACTTTTCTAAATTCTCAGTTCCTTAAAGTGAAATAGTTGTCATTGTCATTATATGACAAAAAAAACAAAGAAAGTGAAATTGTTCTCATTGTCATTGTTAGTTTTTTTTTCATATACTGGGTATAATCCGCTTGCTAAAGATCATTTGCCAATTCAGGAATGGGATTATATGCGACCTAATCCTATTCTCTGAACAAAAAGCATATTCCAGTTATCTAAATAAAAACATATTAAACTTGGTCGACTGAACAAATTAAGAATTAATCGTGCACATGATCCAAAAGTCTTGTCACCGGTATTCCAGCATGTCGCATGAATTCAGGTCTCACTCTGTGATCTCGTATCCCTGAACCAGCTAATCCCCATGGCATCACAAGACTACTTAGTCGTTTATCTTGCAATCAAGCTTATTCATTAATTGAACTGATAACACCCTTATAATAAGGGTTATATTCATAAAGGGGGAAGGGGGGAAGATAAATATTTATTAACATTCAGACAGGCTGATTTTATAGTAGCCTACTGTGCACATGCAGAGGTTTTACTTTGCTCATCTGCTTATCTAGATCTGGACTTGTCGTGGGCACCTGCCACAGAGCGGTGGTTTCATGTGTTGAGACTTTAATCTGAAAAAAATAGAATAAATTAGACCAATATATAATATGACAAATGGTACAAAACCTGCAACAATCAATGGAATAAAATCAGCGGGACATTGTATTCACGACCGTGCGTCCGTCCGTCCGTACGTCCCGAATTCTTGTTGGTTAGATATCTCAAGAACGAATTGACGGATTTTCTTCAAATTTCATGTCAACATGTATTAGGGTGATACGCCGGCACCAGTCGATTTTGGTGACCTTCGCATCACTCTCAAGGTCACACCGAGAGATTGCTCATTTTGACACGATTTCACATTTTCTGGCGGGGGACAAAGACACGTTAGTGGCAAATACTTGTGTTTTTTTTGGCAGTTGCTTCAGGTACGGCAGTTTTCCAATGCATTTCCATGCAGAGAGGTGCGGCAGTCCCAATTTCAAACCCTTACCCTAACCCTAACCCTAACTCTAGCTCTAACTCTAACTCTAACCATAATCCCTAATCCTTATCCTAATCCCTTCAAATCCATAGCCGTACCCATAAAACTGTCGTATCTCTAGACAATGCGTTTGTTTGTTTGTTTTTTTTTGGCTTGCGCGTTCACTGGTTAAAAAAGAAAGGATTAGGCTAACCTTGACTTAGCAACTTCCTTAAACTTATCCAGCGTTTCGAGTTATATTTCTCATGTTGGAATAGAATCACATGATATTTTAGCAAAGGGTCTTAATTTTTTTCTGCTGAACACAAAAAGTGTGAAATCTATAAATAAAAAGCCCAACAAGTTGATTCAGCTCCAAGGCTTAATATACGCTCGCATGCCAGACATTGTTGCCCTTACAGAAACATGGCTGGAAGACTCAGTTCAGTCAAATGAAATTCTTCCTGATGGTTATATCCCGTATCGCAGAGATAGACTTGGCAAACGAGGCTGCAGAGTTTTTATTGGGATTTGCAAAAATATACTCTCCCACCGACGCCTGGAATTAGAACCCAGTAATTGCAAAGTCATCATCTCCGAACTTGTGCCTCGTAAATCAATGAAAGTGTGCGTTATCTTGCGCTGTAGACCTCCGGATTGCGATCAATTATCTTTTCATGATTTATTGTCAAAAATATTTATTAAATGTAGTGTGGAGTACAAAATTACTTTCGCACTTGGCGACTTTAATCTCCCGGACATACCTTGGTGGGATGTCTCAGCGAACGCTGACAACTCACTGTGTGATTTGGCTGACAGTTTTTCCCTTTCCCAGATCATCGATCACCCGACTCACATTTAGGGCAAAGTACTTGATTTAGTATTTACCAATACCCCCGAGGGCTGCTCCGAACCAAATATAACATTTGTTCAGTTTGACAGTGATCAAACTGCTGTGATCGAGTCCAGTTTCCAAACTCGAGTCAACAGACTTCGCACATGCGCGCGTAAAGTGTACAATTTCAAGAGAGCTGACTTTAATGGGCTTCGATCTTATGGGCAAAGTGTCATTCCACTCTGCTATACTTCACCCTGATCTTAACGTTAACTGGCAAAGTTGGTTAGATCTTGTGCATTCATCTGTCAATAAATTCATTCCTACTACTGTAATCAAGGACGTAAATTCTCCTGCCTGGATTGACAGTGAAGTACATCACCTCAGCAACAAAGTACAATCCACACGGAAACAAGCGAGAAAACGTAATACTGCAGCATTGTGGGCAAAATTTTGTAAATTAAGGAACCACTTAAAAAATTATGAGCTTTTAAGTATAATCAGTATTTAGATGTTCTCAGTGATTCTCTTGCCAAAACACCAAAGCGTTTCTGGGGGTTTTTCAAGAGCAAAACAAAGACAAAAAGTGTCCCTAGTGTTGTTGCTTATGGTGAGAAAACTGCCTCAGATCCTTGCGCAAAGGCTAGTCTGTTTAACGAGAATTAGAATCCCTTTTCACCCCCCAGCCTTCACTATGATTATATCCAGACATAACAGTTTTTAAACATTCTTATTTGGGTAATGTAACTATTACTGTCCAGGATGTCAGATCTGTTCTGACTGAACTTGATTCGACCAAAGCGTGCGGGCCAGACGAGTTACCGGCTCGGATTTTAAAAGAATTTGCTCATGAATTGGCGCCATCACTTTGTAGCCTGTTAAACAAATCTCTTCAAACTGGAGATTTTCCACTTGCTTGGCTAAGAGCAAATGTTATTCCTGTGCATAAAAAATCTGATAAAGAAAATGTGAGAAATTATCCACCAGTATCGTTATTGTGCATATGCAGCAACGTGCTGGAAAGGTGTATCCTAAATTTGGTTTATCCTCACGTTGTGTCTGTCTTGCATCACTTACAACACGTTTTTGTAAAGGGACGGTCGACAACAACTGAGTTGATTCAGGTTTTTCATGAAGTCCGTAAAATCCTGGATCAGTCTGCACAAAGTGAAATTCTATATTTAGACTTTTCATCTGCTTTTGACTCTGTCCCCCATGACTTACTTCTGCATAAACTTCAGGTTTATGGATTTCATGGCAATCTCTTAAAATGGCTTATGTCATACTTACCTAATCGCAAAAAAAGAGTTGTTGTCGATGGTTCTCTATCCTCCTGGTCTTCTGTTACATCAGGAGTTCCACAAGGATCCATATTAGGTTCTTTAATGTTTTTATTGTACATCAATGACATGCCAGATTGCGTAAGTCCTGAGACACAGGTACTTAATATGATAACTGTAACTCATTGCTACTTTATTCTCTTCACTCCTTATAGTACACAATGGCATGTGGCTACTTAATATTCACGAAGCTTTGGCTGTGATGGGGCTTGTGCTCACTTCAGAACTTCGGAACACAAGGTCACACACACAACGGTGTCTGTGTCTTGCAGTCATTCTTTCCACCTGTCTTCAGGTTAGTGCAGGGCAACTGCCTGTCCTTATTGTTTGTTTTCTCCTCTGTGTCGCCATTTCCTTGGGAATTTAAATGTCACAACTTCGCTTAAACTTTCAGTTGCCGTCTTGCCTGCTAGCTCTGGCTGTAAATTGAAGTAGCCTAGTGCAGACATTAGCTGCTGCCTTATAGCTAACTGGCTCATCATAAGCATAACGTTGATTCATAATGGTTAGCCTAGCACTGTCAACTCGGTTTGTGGAGATTGCTATCGATGTTTGATGAGCATATATGAGCTATTTCACGGTAAAACATGGGTTCTGTAATCGGGCTCATCGAGTACTTTGGTTATGAGACACTGAGGATAACAAAGGAGAGTATACAGTTTTGGTAAAGACATAAACATAGCCTACTGTTATAGCCAACACTAGTGAATACAGCTTTATGTTTCCTAAAGATGCACTGATTAGAATAGAACATATAAGATACAGTTTAATGATGTGATTTGAATGTGAGTCAGTTGTTCAGTGTAGCTTTTTTGAGATTCCTTTTTTGCTTGCACCAGGTTTAGAGGTCTAGAGTATTGTGCATAAGTAGGCCAAATGCATCAGTCCATTTCAGGTGGTTTATCATAGATCCAGACAACAAGATAATCTGACATGAATGCATAATTTGAAGAACTATTTATGCTTTTTTATGATAAATTAGTGCTAAAAAATGTTTGCTTGCGCGCTTTGCACGCTCGCATTGTTTGTGCCCCAGCTGTGCCCCAGTACAGAATTAGGTCGAGTGACGCCTCTGCCGTTGTCATTGTGAATTAAATATAGCTTCCACTATCATGACTGACGGACGCGAAATGCAAAATACTCCATATCTGGCAGCCAGCAAAAAGTAAAAGTATTGATATGAGAACAGATTTATAACGAAATAAAGAATAAAAATATATCACCAACAAACAGAACATCCAAAAAAGATGGCCCACAAGTAAATGAATCGCAGTGTTCATTGGATGTTCTGTTCCTTGTTGAAATGTTTTTTTTATTATTATTATTCTTTATTTCTTTATCAGTCTGTTCCAATCGTCGGAGTAACCTATTTTCCGACAGGCATTGTTCGGACTTTGTTGTATTTATAAAAATGGCCCAAATAAATTGATTCCAGTGCCCATTGGATGTTCTGATTGTAGGTGTCTTTGCGGTGGAAATCCATCATCCATCGGAACTGAGCACTTAAGATTTTCCCCGCCACGCTGAGTGGTGAGATTAGTCTAAATTACTCCAATTTGGTCGAGTTTTCTTCCTTGGGAATCCAGACACCCTCAGCATCCCTCCACTGATCTGCTACTGTTCCCCTGCTCTAGATGACATGCAAGAAATACCAGGGAAATCTCAAGAGCTCTGGACAGCACTTATGCACTTTTGACTACTCCATGAAGTCCTTGGGCAGAGCTGGTTCTTCGAGCCAAAACCACCTCTTCGACATCCATCCAGCTGAACTCCCGAGCATTGGACTCCTCTGTGGGAGGTGGTGCATTTGTGAGGTTTCTGTCAGGTTGTAGCTACTGCTCTCTGATGGGATCACTCTGGGTTTTGCTCAGAAAGTGGTCCCCCTCTTTGGAGCATGTTAAACAGCTGCTGTTAATCAATCCTAGTAGCTGCTTTGTGAATCAGAATGAATTTACTATGATGGCTGTCCACAACCTGGCTCTCTCTCCCCCCTTTCCTGTGCCATTCAATTCTGCACAAGGTCGTGAACTTACAGAGGATGTTCTGGAGCTCAGCCAGTGGCATTTATTCTCCTTGGCTGCTGCCTTGAATTGTAGAGCCAGGGTCTTAAACTCCCGCCACAGATAGTGGATCTTGGTTTCCCTGTGATTCATGGTGTCATGGGAATTTGTGGTCTATACCTTCCTCAACACCAAACCTCTCAGCAACATAACTGACAATGATGGTAATGATCTCCCTTGGCAGTCAGTTCCATGATTCTGGCTACATCCTGATTATCAGAGAAAGTGGCCCCAGTTTAATTGGCTGAAGTCAATTGATCCAGTGCTGCTGAAATACTGTGCTTGGAGCAAGAAGGTTATGGGTTATGTGGGGTAACGTCAGTTTCGCCTTCTCCAAGACTGCCTTTTTCATCCTGTGTTGCTCTCCAGCTCCTGGCATTTCATTCTAGACAAATGAACTAAAGCTATGCTGTTCTTAAGGTCAGTTGTTATGACCACAAAATGTATATCTGCATTCAAATGACTGGGAACAAAGGCCAGTGAATGCGACCAAATGATACAAATACAACACATGCAAGATTGATCAAATAATAATAATAACAATAAATAACTGGGGAGAGTTTATTTTACAATCCACAAAACAAAGAAAATCGGACTGGTAGGTGCCAGGACTGAAGGCATAGGAGACTGGTTCAGCACCAACTTAGCCATATTCTAAAACAAAAACTAAAAGTACTGCATTCTTCATGAATAGTTTGGCCCAGTGGTAGCACCACAGGAGTCATCTCAGGGTCCAAAAAATCAACAGAGAAACTGAAACATGAAAAATAATAACATGAATCTAATTACCAATACACAATACACAATCCTAGAATGGTCAGACATAAGCAATGGTCAAGAATGCGCAGGTCAGTCAAAACATGGCACAAGGCCAGGCACAGAACTAAACATGGGCATGGCAAAAAACATGGAACATGGCATGGCAGAAACAGAATCACAACATGGACATGGTGCATAAAAAAGCAAGATGCCAGTGTTACACCAAATCTGGTTACCTACCAGATTCTGTGACCTGTAGTGTTAGGAAAAGTACTCCGATTGTTTACCTAAGTAAAACTATTAATATCACAATGTAAAAATACTTCTTTACCAATAAAAATCATGTATTTAATATCTTACTTTTTTTTTTGAAAATTATAGAAGTATGACTTAGTTAAATGTATTTAACATACAAAAGTAAAATTACTAACTTCAAAGAAAATCTGGCTTTTACTCATATAAAACATACTTTTTATACAGTGCATTATTAGTTCTGATAATACTGATAATAGTTAATGCATAAGCAGCATTTTATTGTTAACGCAACATACTAATCACAAAGCCTGAAAACCGGTGCCAGGCATGGCTAGCCCCACCCTCTTTTTTTGACAGCGTTATGGCAGAAAAAAAATTGACCTTTTTAGTGACCTTGACCTTGACCCAATTCATTCTAAAATTTTATGGGATCTATTCATAATCATTGCTATAAATGCAGGCAGTAAGCATGCCGACAAAAAAACGAACAAATGCACAAACTGAGACAATTACAATACCCTTGCTCTGCCCCTTTGGGGGGCGGGGGTTTATTAAGTTGTCTGAAGGACATTTCAGGTACAGAATCAGTTTATGGAGTTGACAGAAATCATAAATCATTCTTACCACAACATTGAT
Source organism: Gymnothorax reevesii (assembly GCA_029721435.1). Classification (NCBI taxonomy): domain Eukaryota; kingdom Metazoa; phylum Chordata; class Actinopteri; order Anguilliformes; family Muraenidae; genus Gymnothorax; species Gymnothorax reevesii. Next base: position 12,477,625 of record CM056585.1, on the reverse strand, counting down.
ACTGTGGAAGGATTTTTTTTTTGTCCACATAAGTTTCCTCATGAGCCTCTGAAGGTCGTTTAATGCAGATCTGAGTGCTGTCCAGTGCACCATTAACATGTAAGCTGTAGCAGAAGTCTCCAACAGTGAGTGTTCTCGCGATGTGAGGTCCCCAGCTCTTCCTGCTGAGTGCCACCAGATGGAGACACAGCACAAGCTCTCGAGACTCGCATTAGATGTGGATGGTTCCAAATGCTTTTCATTAATGCGTATTGTCTGTTGTGTCATGTTAGTGTCACATGTGCCTTCTTAATCTAGTGTATTTATGATTTGCCCTGTTGCTCTCCAGCTCTCTGTCTTTGAGTTTTTTTTTTTGTCTTGCTGTGGAAATAGTCTTGTGCTTTTTGACCTTTTTTGCCTGTCTTCACCATTCAGATTTTTTGCTTCAGGACTGTATCCCCTTGCTTTTTATCAGTGTTTCAGGACTGATCTTAGTTATTATCTAAGTTCTTGTTCTTTGATCAGGTCTTTGACTTTGCCTCAAGTACAGTTTGTTGCTTCCCAACACCCACTTGTGCGTAGCGACTAACTTGGAATCACTTTCGCTACTCAAGTTTGTGCAAAACTTTGGGAACCTTTTTGGATTATTCTTTGTTACCTTTTAAGAAGATGATTACTAAGGCCCAGACCCAGGTGATGTTTGGGCTTCAGTGAGTCAGGTGAATGTAATTCCAGGGTTGAACTAAATATTCTGAAGTAACTCCATGCCTTCTAAAGTATCTGACTGTGGTGGCTGTTGTGTTTGGTGTTAAAAGCCTTGTGTTCCTCTAAACAGTTATCCAAGGATGTCAAAATCAATATAATTCACATCCACCAACAAGGAGAGGGCTATAAAACTCTCGCAGAGTTTCAAACTACCCATTTCTACTGTCAGAAACATCGTCAGAAAATGGAAAATAAAAGTAACAATTGAAGTCAAGGCAACATCTGGAAGATGTTTCAAATTTCAGATGGCATTGTCTGAGAAATGTTCAGAAGAACCCACACATGCCTGCTAAAGAGCTGCAAAAAAAGAGTAGCAGACACAGGTCTAGTTGTTCACAGGACAATAATTCAGCGTACCATAAACAACAAAGACTTACATGGCAGAGTTGCTAGAAAGAAGCCTTTCCTATGACCTCAACACAAAACTAAGAATCTGAATTATGCAAAAGAAAACCTTTAGAAACCTCAAGCCTATTGGAACAATGTGCTTTGGACGGACAAAACTAAGATTGAAATTTTTTCAACTCAGGCATGTTTGAAGAAAAATGAGTGAAGCATTTGTAGAGAAGAACACATTGTCAACTGCTAAACTTGGTGGTGGATCCTTTATGCTTTGGGGTTGTGTAGCAGCTGGGGGCCACAGGCAATATTGTGCGGGTGAAAGGAAGAATGGATTCCACCAAATATCAAGACATTCTAGAGGCTAACGTTCAAAGCTCAGTCCAGAAATTGAAGTTAAAGAGACGTTGGGTCTTCCAGCAAGACAATGCCTGGAAGCATACCTCAAAATCCACCATGAAGTACCTCCAGGAAAGACTGATGAAGGTTTTGGAATGGCCATCACAGTCCCCAGACTTGAATATTATTGAACACCTGTGTAGAGACCTCAAACATGCTGTGCATGTATGAATGACTCAAGATAGGAATTCCAGCTGTTTAATTAACATTCCTCCAAATTACTGAAAAAAATTATAAAGGGCTTGAACCAGGAGGGATGTAAAGTTATGGCCTCAAAGGCTCGTGACCATCAATATCTATCCTGATTTTAGTGTGCCTCAAATTAAACAATGATTAGGGTGCTGGAGGGCATGAAAGGGGCTCTTACAAGCTACAACCAAAGAGGGTACTTTTGTCTATGAAAGCAAAAGGGCTGGTGCTGAAACACCAGTACAGCCCTATGTGCACAGCCCTGTGGTCAGCCATACCTTGCTTGCTGTGCTTACTTGATTCATAGGGACTCCATGATCCACTTGTTAGTTTATGTCAATCCCATCATATACACGGTAGTGGAAGTGTCCTCCATTTGTGCATTGTGCATCTCGCAATCGAACGTGCGATGAGGAGGTAAAGTTGAGGCCCGTTGCTTGCTAAAAACCTCCGCGAGATCAGCATTATCGTCAGGAGCATTAGGAGGTAGACAAAAGTTCAGAGCAGCCTCCAAATTTTTACCCTTTTCGGAACCTACCCCCTTTATGTCAGATTCCGAGTCATAGAAATCCTCCGAATAGTAATCCTCCTCTGGCTGCCGCCAGTCAAATTGAGGATCCCACTCCAACCCCTCCTCTGCCCCTTTCTGTAGATTAGGAGGGTTTTGTGAGGCAAACTCCTCAGAATCGCTACAGGCATCAGCCTCCCCCATAGGTCGATGCCCGAGATGACACGCCAAACTCTCCCTACAGTGGGACCAAAAATCAGTGCCCCACTGGACGATCGGGTTATCCTGACTTCCCCAAATGATATGAGGCATATGTTCCCATAACCAAGAGTGTCCTAAAACGACAGGGAAAACAGAACTGATAATAAAAAACCGGACCTCCTCAGAATGGCCACCAAAAGAAGTGAACATAGTCAATAATTCAGAAACTTCGGTTATAAATCCAGTTCCCAGCGGGCAACCGTCCAAAGAACTAACAGAGCGTGAATGTAAAAGAGGGCAGATGGGAATGGAATGTCTACTGGCCCACTCTCCATCCATAACATAATCCACAGCAGCAGAGTCCAGAAAAGCTTCAATAAATATTCTCTGTCTCCCAACAGTCAATTCTACAGGGATTAAAGGTCAGAAGGGAAATTGGATCCGTTCCTCTAGTACCCCCCATACCGCTAGAGGGACTTCCTTTTTCCCTGAAGCAGGGCAGAGTGGACGGATATGTCTGGGTTTGCTCCAATTATAGCAGATTATTCGTCTCCGAATGGGCTTACGAGCTCGGCTCTCATATGAGCGATCAACCTGTATAGGCTCACCAGGAGTGGAATTTTCAATGGGCGGAATGGAGCTGTATGCATGCTGCTAGTAGAATTAACCCCATTGCCACCAAGAGTCAATGCAGTACATTTCTCCCTGTTACGTTCGCGGATGCGATTATCAATTCGAACCGCAGTGCGAACCAACAAATCCAGAGACAAACAAGAATTCAATGTAGCTAGAGTGTCCTTAACCTCCTCTGCCAAGGCGTGAACAAAAACTGTCATAAGAGGAGCTTCTGGCCAGCCTGTCTCAGTCGCCAAGGAGCGAAATGTGATTGAAAACACAGTGACACTCTCAGAGCTCTGCCTTAGATGCATTAAACGCATAGCCGCGTCCTGGCCACAAGCATCGTGATCAAACACCAATACCATTTCTCTAACGAGAGTCTCCACAGTATTCACTACCGGTGAATTAGATTGAATAAGTGGGCCGACCCAAGTGAATGATGTGTCAGTTAACAGTGATAAAATAAATGAAACCCGAGACTCTTCATTCACGAACCATGAAGGCTGCGCTTTAAAAAATATCTCACATTAGGCAATTAAATCTTTACATCTTTCTGACTTGCCTCCATATCTTAGGGGTAATTGAAGCTTTGGCTCTCAGGGAAGATGTACGGACTGTGCTTGTGCAACATTTTGTGTGATTTGTGTGGAAAAGGATCTAATACTCTCGGTGAGAGTTAACAGAATGTTTTCCTGTCCTCCATGGCATTCGCCTGAGGGCAGACTCTTTCCGCCAACTTTACCCGTTGATTGTTCAGCCTAGCAAGACCCTTGCCATAACCAGAGAGAGCAGCTTGTTGGTTAGCTACAAGTTTCTTTAATGCAGCTGTTGCTGACAACTCCATGTAGGCTAGAGTGCTCTGTAATGGCCAGTAGTACACGGAGGCCTAGCGCAATGACAGAGAGAGTGAGAGTAGCACGAACACAGTACAAACACAGAGAATAATATGGACCAAATGCAAGTACTCGCACTTCCAAAGGACATATTATAGTCTGATCCACGGAAGCAACGCGAGATAGAAAAAGGGAGAAGAAACTCCAACAATTAGAAGATAGAAAGTCATACAAAACCTGACAACAGATATCTTCGGCTATAGTGCGAAGGTAAACACAAACGCTGTAGCGAAGGAGGCGTGCCGACCTTCCTGCTGATATCGATTCTGGGTAAGTGCCGCCCCAGCTCAATCAACCAACTGGGTAAAGAATTTGATGGCCCAGGAATTCGATATCGTCCCGGGAAAGGAGCCTCAAAGAAAAGTCCAAACAACTCGCACACCTCACAAACCATGACATATACACATGATATGGGGTTCCTCTTTCCTTTCTGGTCGAGAAAACGAAACTTCAACGTATTAAATGTACTGTTATTTTATGCATTGCAAGCTGAATGGAGCCTGATAGAAGATTGTCATATTCGGCATAATCAACCACGGTACGAACACACTGCTGCGCTGTGGCGTGAATCAAATTCGCTGTTGCTCATCACCGCTGGTCTCTTGTGGGATTTTTTGAAAAAAGTTTTGTCGGGCAAACAAGAGTCAAGCAGTTCATACAGAGATTTGATAGCTGCTATTGATATTCAATTATTCCTTTACAGTGCTGTTTTTTTTTTGAGAAAATTTCCACCCTAACTAAAATGCTTACTATTCTTCAATCACTTTGAGTACAGGCATAATTATGTTCTCACTTAAAAGGTTACACTTCATAGATTGCCCTCAAATAGCCAGAATTCTTGAGAATATTACCAAAATTGAGCAATAACACTTGAAATGTAAGTTCTTATGACAGAAAAAGATTATTCATTTTCTCTTCTCAGTGCTGTGATCAAGCCTCATTAGCCTTAAAAAAAATGAGACAGTCAGTCGCCAGCAGGACGACGTGCATCCTTGAACCCCTTAAAGCAATCGCTTCCAGAATAAATAGGCTTCTTGACCTTTCCACTCACAAGGCCCACACCAAATATGAAACTAATCGGTTTAAATTTGTGGCCTGAAGTGCACTGACAAGCAAATCTTTACGGATGCAGCAGTGGATATGATGGTGGATGGGGTGAGACGATTGCTGATTCATTGTATCCCCAACTCATTGTGCAGAAATACAATAATACAGCCACAGCCAGATGCCTAAACAACTTGCAGGTTCAAATATTATGGTTCTGTAACCAAAACAGAATATTTTATGGATTTTTTTCCCCTGGTTATGTTTCTGCATGTTTCAACGAACAGTTTTTAGGAGTCCAAATTTCCCTGTGTTCCTACCTACAGTCGCATTCGCTTTTAAATTAGTATTACACTTTTTGCTGTTCGTTACGAGAAAATACGCATTCATTTGTGTGAAATGGCGACCAATTTCACAAAGAAACATTCATCAGCGCCAAACCAATCCACACAGAGGACATTTTGAGATTTTAACTTTAAAACTTTAAAAATCTGAAAGAACAGGTCATGTAAAATCACAAACCACACTTTGATGCAGCTCAGTAATCTTCATCAAAACCTTTTGTTTTCAAGCAAAAAAAAAAAGTTTAAGAAACTACTTTTAAAATGGATGGGTTATGGCTCATGCAACATAATATATTGTAAAACGAAGATGCAAAAGAGACTCCTCCCCATGCTATTACATTTAAATAAAAAAAAAAAAAAAAAAAAAAACAAGAGCAAGGCATAGCGTGGCGAGTGCTGAGGGCTTGTTAATCAATTAGTAAGTGCAGCTATACAATCCCCTAGTGCTCGTTAGTAATTTAGTATTATATAGAATGTTAGTTTGTGTTACTAACTCTAGCAAAATATCAAACTGTTAGTCTGGGTTAGTAAAACAGAAAAGCAAGATGAAGGAAGTAAACGAGGAAGGAAGGCTGAAATCCAGAAACCATTAAATCACCCAAAGAGTGGCCTGCAATAATGGTGCTGTGAGCAATGTCTAGACAATAGACCAACAGGGGGAGACAAAGTGCAATGCATGGCAGAAAGCAAAACGTGGACTGTAAAAAACTATGGTAAAAAGTAAAACATGGAAAAACTAAACTATGCTGATGCATGCACTCAAAAGGGTATTGCTGGCTGGGTGTACTTTGACTTGAATTTTCAGCAGGTGTAGAAAGGAGATGAGCTCCAGTATGAGTGGTAGGATGCAAAGTCATTTTGGAAAACACACAGTAAGGCAGGGCTCTCTGAAACACAACAGAAAACAACAGCAACGCAGAGCATGGCAGATGCCCCCGCCTGTATGTTGATCAAGGGCATATTGAGATGACTGCTGTAGGGGCCATATTAGAGATCGCACAATGCTGGTTTTCGAAAGGAACCTTCCTCTAGCCACTCCCAATACGCCATAAAGAAATGGCATCAATCCGACGAGGGATTCTATAGTTATCCCGCAGAAACTAAAAGTTAACGGACGACGGACGGACGGACATGGTGTCGACATAATGCCCCCTTTCCTCTTTGGAGGGCGGGGGCATAACAACCACACTGTGCAAAACAAAATTCAATGCCAATTAATAGTTTTACACATACTGAACTGACATGGACAGCTGTTGTCTGCAAGAGAAAATAAACTACTCCATGTATTACCAAATACTTTGCCGAGGAGAACAAAGGTATCACATGATGAAACTGAAGCACTGAAACCGTAACCAGGGCAGCAATCATAGAAAATGTAGTCGGGCAGAAAATGGTCAAAAAACACAGATGCAACAATAATCCAAAAATCACAAAGCCAAAAATCAAAAACAGGGACGGTCCAGTCAGAAGAGAGTCACTAAGAGAACAAGGCGGAGTGAACGCGGCACAAGCAAACTGAGAGAAACGATCTGACAAGGAAGTGCTGTGAAAAGACTCCTAATGTACACTCCAGGTGAATCACATGCTACACAGAACATGAGTGCTGGAAATGAGACTAATTACAAAGAAGGGAACAAGACGGAGAACCTAATCACATAAAATAGGCATAAGTCAAAAACATGGACAGGGATCACGAGACAATCCTATAGACAAACGTACAGCTCCGGTCAAGGAGTTCTAACGTGCATAGATAATGAGAGAAAGAACAGCGGGAGCAGGTGTGGAGAATCCACAGAAACACAGCAGAGAAGATTAGGGAAAGACAAGAGGCGGAGACTAGAACAGGGCGAGTGCTGAGGGCTTGTTAATCAATTAGTAAGTGCAGCTATACAATCCCCTAGTGCTCGTTAGTAATTTAGTATTATATAGAATGTTAGTTTGTGTTAGTAACTCTAGCAAAATATCAAACTGTTAGTCTGGGTTAGTAAAACAGAAAAGCAAGATGAAGGAAGTAAACGAGGAAGGAAGGCTGAAATCCAGAAACCATTAAATCACCCAAAGAGTGGCACGCAATAATGGTGCTGTGAGCAATGACAAGACAATAGATCAGACAGGGGGAGACAAAGTGCAATGCATGGTAGAAACCAAAACGTGGACTGGAAAAAACTATGGTAAAAAGTAAAACATGGAAAAACTAAACTATGATGATGGATGAATAAATCAAAGTAACCAAATCACAATACACATTACAAAGAATGGTCAGACATGGCAAAAATCCAAATATAAACCTGGCAAACAGATCAGGGACATGTCAAAGCAGAACATGGACATGGCAAGGCAGGGCAGGGACATGGCAGACTGGCAGAATCACAACACAAGTCCAAGTCCAACACAAGTTAAGCAAAGACTAACAATGCTCCGAGGGAAAGAGCATGCCTCCAAGAAAAGACTACCTACACATGAATTTCACATCTCTGCTTTGAAATTAAATATAATCAAACAGAATCACCAAATTTTGCAAAGACTTACTTTCAAAAATGACCGTCTTCATACACTTTTAATCACGTTACTAAACTCCTCTTCATGGGAAATTAGCACCTTCATCATTTCAACACTACCATCCTTCCAGGAAGTTTTCAAAGCTTCTCAGAATTGCCGAACCAAAGAAACATGGGGGAATTCTTGAGTCAAATGGAACCGGGCTGAACGTGACTGTAGTGCTAATGTCACAGAGAGGAATCTGGTGGAAGGGATTTCCATCAACATCAGTCTTATGCACATAATGCTGATACAAGCAGTATACTCCGCTGTCAGGGACTGCAGGTGAGGAATATTGACCTCTAGATTCAATATATCATTTTCAGTTAAGTTCATCACTGAGATTTCGAAGCACTGAACAGTACCATTTCACAGTTCAACTTGTGAAGCCATCAATGTTATAACAGTCAGAGCTACCCTTTTGATACAAGTCATGAACTTGAAAAACATGAAAAGATAGCAGACTTAATGTAAGGGTTATGCGGCAGATTCAAAGATGTAAGGTTTCTGAAGCAAGAAACCTATGTCTCAATGTAGAATGGAGTGGTTGGTTCATTTCAGCTTGTAAAAATTTGGATAGTTCTCCTTGGCATTTTTATATCAGCCTGTTCAGGGCTCTGTGGGTTGGTGTTTTTAAGTGTTATTTGCTAATCAGAGCCACAGAAACCTCTGCTTTTTGGTTGACATGGTAATTCATGGTATAATACAGAAGACTGGACTACCATCAAAATTTTCATGAATTTGTGGGTTGGTTTGATTTTGCAGCAAGGTATACATTTGATGGTATAAAAACTTTACTATCCCTAGGGGCCCGCCCTCAAGCCGAAATTCACGGAAGGGGTAAATAAAAAGTGAATGGGAATGTGCCCTGTGAAATAATACACTACAGTGTGCATACAAGGGAAATGGGGAGTTTCCCAGGGCTACGCCTGCTCAACAAGAGTTAGGACGGAGTCTTCCTCTAGTTGCAGAAAGCAGGTGTGGCAGTGTCCACAGTGACATACTGTAAAAAGAATTTTAGGGTAGACACTCTCCTCACCTTTTTACACGATAACTCTCAACCTTTTCCCATTCACTACACTTGAGTCACAATTAATGAATTTATCAATTACATAAACTGCTAATTTTATATTTAGTTAGTTGGCCCCAATTATTGGATTTATGAAATGCTCATGAAACAGCACAGATTTGCATTTGCAAGGCTTTCTGTTTGAAAAGCAGTATATGTTGCGTTCAACGCTGATTTGATGCTCTTAACTTAGATGCACTTTTTAAGGGGATAAAACCAAGCCAAGTTACATCAACAAAATAAGGACAGGCCTAAAAGGGATTGCTGTTTTATTGAAATTTCTTGGATGATTCTGACTCCTGCAATAAAACTAGGCTTATGCCGTCGGAGGCGACGGCTGGGGGTATATCCCCGAACACCCCCAATCCTCCAATTCTCCAATCCTTGAATAGACCTTGAATAGTCTTTCATTTGAACTTAATTTCAGGTCAATCGGACAAATGGTTCTGAAGATATGGCCAAAATCGTAATTTTCCATCACAAAGCACCACCTAGTGGCAAAATATTGACCCATACAAGTATGATGTCATCATGTGACACCTTGTGAGGTCATGACCTTGCAGTTGCACAGTTTCTTGTCAATTGGACAAAGGGTTCCAAAGATATGGCAAAAATGGTGAATTTTATGTGACAAAGCTCCACCTAATGTCAAAATTTTGAACCAAACAGGTATAATGTCATTGTGGGACACATCAGGTCACAACCCTTCATTTGCACTTGATTTGAGGTGAATCGGACCAATAGTTCCAGAGATATGATAAAAACAGTGATTTTTCGGCCCCTGGTGGCCAATCTAGAAATTCTAAATTGTCCAAAATCAAATGAGTTCTTCCTCTCTATGATACTTACTTATATGCAAAACATGAAATTTCTAATTGAAATATTACTGAAGTTATCGCGTTAACACGTAGGGCGGCGCAGTGGCGGCGGCGGTCGGACCAAAAACATAATATCCCTTAACCGCCATTCGGCGTTCGGGGATAAACTTATGGTGGAAAAACAGGGTAGTGAAGGTTACAGATAGGGTGAGACACTTCTTGCAATAACCTTGACAACAGTTGACTGGCAGTAACTGCACCAGTGCAGGCTGTGCTGAAAGCAGAAGTGGGAGTGAACAAAGTAGTTTTATCGCCTTTTATTAAGTGAATAAAACATTTTCCTCAATTGAATATACGTTTTGATCACTGGAACATTGTATTTTGTGGGCTGTTGTCACTGAGTTACACCTAGAACAGCTTTATACAGAAGTGGGCATTGTTTTGTTGAGGATCATATTTCAGTATTACACACACACACACACACACACACACACAGTTGATTTCTGCTTTGTTTATTTGTTTATTGGCAAGGATCCCCATTAGCTGACGCAAGACGTCAGCTAGTCTTCCTGGGGTCCAACAACATTAAACCATTATAACAAAACAAGATTTAAACATATTGAGACACATAATTCAAGGAAACATAACCACATTACCACACAAACAAATTATAACAAAACACACCGTGGTAGAGAATTGCATAACACTACATTTGCATATTCATTGGCTCACTTGTGTGACCGTAATTGTTTTTTGAAGCTTGCAATACTTTTTATTTTACGTATGCCACTTGGAAGACGATTCCATGCCCTAATAGCCCTGTATAAAACAGTTCTTTGCATACTATTAGATTCTGCACGCGGTAGATTAATCAGCCCACCATTTGCCCCTCCGGTGAAACACATATGCACATTAGAGCTGTAAATTATTTTATCAGAGATAAATTTGGGAATGTTAATTACAATAACTTTCTGAAAAAATATAAGTAAATTGTAAGAAAGTCTTTTCTCAACATTCACCCACTTAAGATGTTCATGCATAACAACTGCATTAGTTCTGTAAGAGCAGCCAAGAACAAGCCTTGCTGCCTTATTTTGTACAACTTGTAACCTCTGAATTAGCCGTAGTAGCCTAAAGTAACCTCTTTGGTTAATATCTGTTCAGCCGATTCAATCAATATATGATCCGTTCAGTTCATTTCTGTTTCAATCTCAGTTCAATTGAGCTTTGATTAACATCTGTTTTGTGAATTCAATCAAAATCTGTTCACTCATCAACATCATTCATCAGTAATCATATAATTATGCATGCTTGCTTCATGTTCGTAGTTTTGAATATAGTAGCACAGCAATATGTATGATACACTTAACAAAAATATAAACGCCCCATGTAAATTATTTATGTGGGTGCTGCTGTTGTACCTTAGAAGTGGGTTTTTATCTGTTTTGGAACATAAAAGTACCTTTTAGACCCTAGAAAGGTTCACACAGGTACCCTGAGGTCCTATAATTAGACCTACAGGATACAAAAATGCCTTGGGGAACAGAAATGGACTCCTGTTGTACCCTTATTTCTGAGAGTGTAAAGGGGTTAAAATGCCTTTATAACATTAGTGCAGCATATAGCTAACATGTGGTGCTGTGGCAGTTTTTTGGCTCTCCTGTAAAATTTGTAAAATGTCACTTATGCCCTTCTTGCATGAGGCCATCAAAATAATTTGGCTGAGTAGTGAAACTTGGATTAAAAATAAACAGTTTTCCGCAAAGCCTATGATTGAAAAAGAAAAATCAAAAAAGGGGTAAATAGAACTAAACAAGCAGTACATCATTTGACTGGACAAGTAGATGATCATGGATATAACATAGGGAAACATTTTCTCATGAAATAGTAGTTTAAGAGTGTGTAGCGAGTTACTGTCTGTTAGCAGGGGATCAAGGCATTCCTAAGGATGGAGGGAAGAACGAGTGAGACTGATGAGAGAGAACTGGCAAGTTATTGAGATTCTTAAGTTTGATAATGAGGGAATCAGATGAATATGGCGATTTAAGCTATATGTTTTACATTGTTTCTCAAAGAAGCAAGAGTGATGATTTTGCTGGTAAAAACGTCAGCTGCTTATTGTCATCAGAGTGTGTTTGGCAGTTGGCAAGCCTGTTGTGTAAGTGGGAGATGATTGATGGATGTATTAAATCTGCATTGTGCAAAATTGTTATAGTGAAAGCAAGTGAAGTTAATTTGGGTGGCAAATAAAGCAGGAGTTTAGCCATTTTAATGGCTGTGGGGGTATAAAGGCATTGTACAGCTTTGTTATAAGGCTGTTTAAAGTAAGTGGAGTTTACTTGGGTGGTAAACAAAGCAGGAGTTTAGTCATTTTAATGGCTGTGGAGTTGTAAAGGGACAAAGTTGATTTGCTAGATTGCGAATTTCAGCTGGATTGTAAACGGTTGAGTTCAGGTTACTGTCCGTTTCGCTTTAACCCCATAAGCCCTGAGCCTTTGGCTCGAGAATGAGGTGCCCAAAATGAAATGAGTATATCTCTGCCACAACTTGGTCTATTTTAATAATCTCAGCATCAAAATAAGGATGACTCCTTGGGGATTTCTCCTGTGGTTTAAAAATCAGTTTATATGTCACTGAGTCAGAGTGAAGATGTAACACAGCATGAATGAAAGATTTCATTTCCGCTTAACAAAAATTGACTTTTATCCCTTTTGACATTATGCAGTTGCAGTCTGAAACCTCTAAAAAAATTACAGCACAGAATTTCATCATTATCTTTGCCAAAGTTTATTCTAATGAAGTACATCAGAGAAAAATTACAGAGGAATGACGAGGTGGATTCTACAAATCTGCAGTTCAGACACCTCTTTGAGCACTGTGTGCCATTTCAGACTTCTCCGGGACCAAACTGTAGAACTAATTTAATTTATCATATGTCACTGTAGGTATAAATGACATCCAAATACAATCACTTTTTAAGTTTTTTTTTTTTTTTCTGCCAGTCATGTATGCATTTTCCCATTCAATGAAAATACATACAAAGGAAATGAAGTTTGACTCCACTGAGGCGGATTTATTTTCAAAAAACAAGCAAATTAACAAGAACATTTCATTTCACATTCTGTGATATAATTATCTGTGATGGTACTGCCCTGCAGTCTCTCCCCCACCGCTGTCTTCGCCTCCACTGCAACGAGCCACACCTGTTGCTCGATGAAGTGGAGGTCAAGGTTAAAATATTTAAGAGCTGCATTCTGGCGTTTTAGCTTTATGTGTGTTGCTGCTGTCTGTTTCTGTCTGTTTTAAAGTGTATTTATTAAACATCTTTTTGGTTGTACCAGCCTGTGCGAGTGGGTCCCTTCACCCATCCATGACATTTTCATTGAGTAATGTCAGTAGCCAAAGGAAGAATCAGCAGAAATACTTTAATCTGTCAATAAAACATCATTTCAAACACAGAGCAGCCAATCTAGTTTGATCTAGTAGTAACTTCAATACTGACATTGCAGCAACACTCAGAAATCATGGAAAAAGACATCAATTTCTCTGTTCAACCATATCAGGTAAAACTGGATGCTAAAGCATTCCTTTAGATGAGAGGGAGGGTCAAGGGGTGGGTTTTAGGCTTTTAGTGTGTGTAAGTGTGTGTGTGGAGAGGGGGTGGGAAGACGTATGTTTTTGAGCATAAAAATTAATTCCAGTAACTATAGGGGTGTGTTATTGGGATTCTGGATGTTTTTTGCGTAAATAAGACTTTCTTATGAAAATAAGAGTTGCATACAATAGGTGGGGCAGGCTGGAACAAAATCAATGGTGGTCAGAGCCTGGCTGGACCCTATATTTTTTGGTCACACTTTAGATGAAGTGTTGCTCATAAAGGCTTTATACAGCATGCATAATGCCTTCACAAATGAGACATAATGTCTTCATAAATCATACATTAGCAAATATCATGATTTTCGAAGGGTGAAATAACGAGCCCATTCACTTCACGACATGTCATTTATTGACACTGCCTGACCAAGTGTCGATATACAAGGCAGAAGGTCGATTTTAGCATCCTTTATTGACGCCAGTGTAAAACGAACCCTACTCCCTAACCCCTAACCCCTAACCCTTACCCTCAACTAATGATGCCAAGAGCTTCCTTCTGCCTCGTATATCGATGTTTGGTCAGGTAGCGTCAATATATGATGAGTCCGGGATGAGAATGTGTCGGAAATAACAGATCCTTATTCAGCATGTGATGTTAGATGTCATATAACTGACAATGTCACTTAGCTGGTGGCTAAATACGATGAAGGGTGACATTGTCAGCTACGTGACATTATCATTGTCACATCTGGCATCACATGCTGAATGAGGTTGTTATTTCACCCTTTACAAAGCATGACATTTGCTTATGTCTCATTTATGAAGTATTACATGCTGTATACATGTTGTATAAAGCCTTTATGAGCAACACTTCATCTAAAGTGTGACCTATTTTCTTTTCTTGAGAGCTTTAGTTGAAAATATTTGGGAACTCTCTGGTGAATCCATATAGAGCAAATGTGCTTTACATTTTTTGTTCTCATAATTTTGTGTAGTGACACTCAGATGTTTTCCTCAAAATTGAAGCTCCTGATAACCTTGCAGTACCCCAGCATGACAACCTCAGAAAGACAATCCGCTGCTCCAAGGCTCTCACCCAGAGGCGGAACTAGTGGGGGGGCAAAGACACGTCCCTTTTAGGTCCGGTTCATACGCTACGCAAGGTACGCCAGCAAACCCGAGCACAGGTCCGTTCCATTCCTGTCACAGAGAAGCCTGAACGCGCGTCCCTTGCTGCGCTGTGCCTTGTTAAAAAGCAGTACACTGCTCATGCAATAGGGGGCAGCAAAGTCTGCTCCTCCTCCTCCTCCTTTTTGTTTCTTTTTGGTGTGTTGAACACAGCATATGGTGTACTATTTGCTTTATCTCCCCTATTGGAATCTCACGGAAATACACGCGTTGATGCGTCGCGTTACAAAAATTTGGACGACACACTTTGCTACGCAAGGACGCAAGATGGCTACTGTGGGGGATTTCCCCTTCTGCGTTGTGTCTTTTAAGTATTGTAAGCAATAAGTAATAACACACTCAGTCAAAGGCAGTTGATATTAGTTTATACATGCACGGGAAGCCACACTCTACAGACAACAGTCCTAGGTGGAGCCCCTCCCAGAAACAGGGGTGACCACAGATCTTATTCACAACAGGAGGGGAGGAGTTACAGTGAACAAAGAGAAAGAGCTGGAAGGTTACAGTAAGCAAATCCTTATATAAACAGCGACACCTACAGTTCAGGAGGTACACACTATGAAATAAGAATTTCCACCACACTACCTTGCGTTGCTCAATACCTTGCCTTGCGTTCCCGCTCGCGTACCTTGCATAGAGTATGAACTGGCCCTTAGTCCTGGTTAGTTCTAAATCATTTTCCTTCAGTATAAGTTCCGGATCATGACAAGGTCACTTCCTCTTACCCTCTTCCCACTCCTTACCTGCAAGTGTTTGGTGCTGCTCCCAGCATGTGCTTCTGTTCTCAATCTCAACTGTATTCTACACTCAATGGTGAGTTTAAACCCTACCTTTTTAACATGGTTCAGTGTCTCTGGCTCTGTCATCTGGTTGCCAATCAGGGAAAAAAAATTGGGAAAAAAAGGTTGTTGAATAAGACCAATTTCAAACGTTGGTATTGTTTTGTGCTAAGGCTAATACTAAGGGATTTCTCATTGAGTTAGCTTGTTAGCTAAATGCTGAAGGTGGGTGATTTGCAGGCTAGCATTTCATTCCAAAATGTGAATGAATCAAATGCATCACATGTACAGGTGCTGGTCAACGAATTAGAATAATTCGAAATAGTGCAATCTTTACATTTTTTAAATGCATTTTTTGTTCAGAAAGCAAATCAGGTGTTCACCGCGCCTGTCCTGCTAGTTAGAGTAATCACAGAACTCGCTACCTGTAAAAAATTTGCTCAGCTGAGCTTTCCAAAAGGGCCATTTAGGCCATTTAGGCATTACACTTCGTCCCAACCCCGTCTTTCAGAATTGGGGTTGTATATCTTTTTAGGGTACAGCCCAGAAAATCAAGTGCAGAGGCAGTGTACAATCCAACAAGTAGTTTATTTACACCAATACGATACTGAGGGGACAGAACCCCAGAGAAAGAGGTAAGGACGGAAACCCGGTAATAATAGCAAAGTATAGTTCAGATGTTGCAGGCGAAGCAGGGATGTCACTTGCTGGCCAGTGACTTCCATGATTACTGCCACGTAAAGTGCAGACTTTGCCAGCACCATACTGTTCCACAGGAGGATGGAGTAACTTGAGGGGAACTCGGCTCCAAACCCAACGACCGGATAAGGATTGGGAGCTTTTCCCGAACGAACCGGACAAGGAAACAGACTTGGAGAAATTAACAAGAACGTGGTCCCAAACCTGGGCCCTGCTTAGGCTTGGAAGCTTGTTTCTATTAAATGGTCTGACAAATTGACTAAAGCTGGGTTAACTTGAGCACAGTCCCAATCCTGAGGCCTAATTAGGACTGGAAGCTTAGTTGAATCACGACTAGAGCTTTCGGAGTATGCTGCGGTGAAAGTGCATGTTGCATTTTACAAAGACAATTGTTTTCACAAACAATACTGACGGGGATCTTGGTGCAAAATGCTGACTTAACAATCCAGCAACTTGCACACATAGTAGAGGGCATGAATTCCTGTCAAATGACCTTTACAGGATAACCATGTAATGAGATGTAGCTGAGGGCAGAGGAGACACACAAGAAATTCACACGAGGATTGTGAAAACATCTACTCAATAGTTACTGTACTTCATTAGGAATGTTTTCCATGTACCTTGTGGAACATTTTCCGCAGATCCGGTAAGCCCTGAGTACTCAGGCTGACATAATTTCAGTCCCCTCATCATTCCTGAACTGCTGCCTCTGCAGTCACTTTCTTTCATTATTGCCATCTTCACCTGTGGATTTGTTCATTCGGCCAATCTGCAGTACACCAGTCATAGCATTAAAAAGATAAGGGAGAGAGGAATTATGGCAGGAAGGAAAATTCATGCTGCCAAAGTTTCACTTCCTTGTCCATTTCTAATATGTTGCTTCTGAAGTCAGATTATTTGGTAATTGTAGTCTACATGCTGTGAGGGGTTACTGCTGTGAACCTAGAGTCCATCAGTGCTTGCATTAAAAAGATCTGAGGGGAGTGGAATTTTCTTAAGGGGGAAAATTGGTGCTGCCAAAAAATCACTCCCCTCTCCATTTCTGATCTCTTTCCTTCACAGTCAAGTTCTTCAGTGATTTTAGTCTTGCTGTTGGGACATGTAACAGCTGTGTACCTGAATTACATCAGTGCTGCATTAAAAAGATCAGGGGGGAGTGGAATTTTGGCAAGGGGGAAAATTCATATTGCCAAAGTTCTACCCTCTCCTCCATTTCTGATCCTTTGCATCTACAGTCAAGTTCTTTTGTAGTTTCAGTCTACATATTGGGATGTGTAACTGCAGCAAATATGGAGTCCAACAGTGCTTGCAATAAAAAGATCTGGGGTAGTTGATTTTTAGCAAGGGTGAAAATTCATATCACCAAACTTTTACCCCCCTCCTCCACTTCTGATCCTTTGCATCTACAGTCAAGTTCTTTAGTAGTATCAGTCTATTGCATTAATAACCTCTCAGGGGGGTGTAATTATGAGAAAATTAATGTTGCCACAATTTTATTGTTTTAAATTTTGGCACTATTGGCTCCACAGTTTAGTGCAGTTGCAGTTTTTGTCTACATTTTAGTTTGGGAATGTTGAATCCATCTGTGCTTCTTATCATGAGAAAACATGGGGGGGGGGTATAATTATGACCCAAGGAAATATTCATACTGACATAATTTCACCGCTCTGCTTGTCTTGACATGTACCTCTAATGTTGATTTTGCACATAGTTTGAGTCCACTGTTCCAACAGTAAGTAGCGACCTTCACAAAACTGGTATTTATGGTTGGACCTTACTTTTTTTGTTCGTCTGGATTGGTTTATGTGCCCTAATAATGTATTATATTCCAACATGATTATGCCTCCAAACACACAGCTAAAAACATTTTAAAAAGTATTCTTAGAATACAAGTTTAAAGTCAAATTACCATGGCCAGTACAACTACCAAATCTAAACTTAATTGAAACTGTGGACAGTTCTGGAGGGCTAAATTCCGACAGATCTCCTCTTTCGTTCTTAATCTGGAGACTATTTTTGAAAAATGGGTCACTTTCCCACTTTGCACAGCGAAGAAATCGTACTCAGAATTTTGAAGGCACAGAGCGGACTTTCTAACTATTACAAAACATCACATTATGCAGGTGATTCCGACATTTTGTACGCCTCCGTATACTGTCGAATGATTTCCTAATGTCCTTTTGTTGGTATAAATTCATTTCGTTAGCTATTTAATGTAAAAAGTTAACCAACACTCACAATAGGATCCAACTGCGGAATAGTTTTAATCAAATTCAAATGCACTGAGGCAGCATACAGACGTTAGCTATTCTACCTCTGTAATGTCTTGCTTCCGCGATTGGCGCTTGTCAATTTACTCTGGTCATTTGGTGAAATATTAAAAAGTGATATCTTTACTAAAATAATCCAGCTTATTGTACCTCAGAGGTTACAATGTTTGCTAAGGTATAACTATCCTCAAAACTCTGCGATTGGAGCTCGCCAATTTATTCAGTTTTTTCGGTTAAATATTAAAAAGCGATACTTTTAGTGAAATTAGCCGTCCTAGACTGGTCTGAGCCAGGAAAAAACTGCCCTTTTTTTGGGTCAAGGTTTTCACAACTGATTATGGTACTTTGAGCCATGCTGATTAAAATAAGCTTTTGGGCCATCTGAAATTTTGCCCGAAATCCAAAATGGCGGCCAAAATCCAAAATGGCCGCCAAAATTCACAAAATCCTTTATCTCTGCACAGGATTTGGATAATAACATGGTTTTTTCTCTTAATATTACTATTTGTGGGTAGAGGAATATGATTTTGTGGTTTAAATTTTGAAAACATGCATCGTTCTAGGCGAAATCCAAGATGGCCGCCGATATCGCTCCGATAACCTACGAGATGCTGTAACTCCAGTTCTAGTTGGGCTATGACAATAATATTGGTGTCTATCCCTAGGTTTACAGGGGCAAGGAACTCATATCTGTCATCAGTTTGAACCACAAGCCGCTCAGTCGTGGTGAAAATGCAGTATGGCTGCATGAGCTGATGGCCTTTCTGGGCTTTTTCCTTATTGCTGTAATGGTGTGAATATTTTTACTCTCTGCACTATCTAATATCTATCATTTCAGCTTTATTGTCATGAAAAAGGGTCTGAATGTCCATTATGATGTCCCATAATTACTTATTTATGACTAAAGCAATATCTTTACTCTTTCATGAAGATATTAGCTTTCACACAACTAGTCTCTTCATGAAAGTCTGAAAGAAATTGCACACTTTTGTATCATCCTCATGAAACTAACCATAAGTCCTTTTCAGATTCACTGAATCCATAGGTGAAATAAACAGATTCATGGAAAGAATGCAAATATGGCAGCCACTCCATTCCTAAGTAAAGGGCCAAGTAAAGGACTTTGTAGTCTCTGTAACAAACTGATCAATGATAAAGAAGACTCGGCAAAGGTTGGACTAGCTGGACTTGATTCATTGAAAGGATTAGCTGAGAGGTGGGCAAATGTTGACAGCAGCTTAGCTTTGTCCTCGCATTTCCCCTATTCAGAATTTCGATTAGCGACACATAGGTTGGAATTAGTCAAACATGAAATCATAATTCATGACCGTTGCTGTATAAACTTCCGAAATAGATTGGGCCGTCTAGAAAGTCAGTCAGGCGAACTTCAGGTATCTGGGTCGGGAGAAGGCTCTGAATCAGAATCAACCGTCAGCCAAGCTGTGCCTCAGCCATACAGGTTTCGGCGAGGATCACTGCAAAAGAAGGTCTTCTTTGTTTGCAATGAAGCATCAGCGACTGATGAAAATGCCTTTAATGAAGGTGGACTTGGAAGGTGTTCCGAGGACAAGGCTTTCGCCAATCTCCAGCAGGCAATGGAGGAGTGGATCAACGATGCAGCCCATAAACATCACGAAGCAGCCATCAGGTTGAAGATCCTCCTTGGTGGAACATCATAAGACGTCTTTGCACAGGATTTGTATGACCATAAGCAATCTGACAATAGCTTTACCTACGTGGGATTGTATGGTCATGATGGGAAGTCAGATTCGCTTGATGCTGAGGAACAGGAAAAGCTGAGGATAAACATTATGGATCAGTTCTTTTGCCTATTCTGCACTAATGTCCTTGAAAGGCATGATGCCTACCTATTGTCTGAGTTAATAAATGACATCAAGGAAATGAGTGACGACGATGGACTTTCAGACCCACCTATCACGAAGACCTACACCCTAAAGAAAAGATTGATTGAGAAGTATGGTGAGTCAATATCTTTCCACAAGATAGGGAAACCGCTATTGGTACTCTCCAGTGATGTGAGTCCTGTTGCATACACTTCGGCTACCATTCAAGGCCATGGTCTACGAGAGATGGATTTGACCAAAGCATTTGCATGATTGATTTGTCGAAAGATCACCCAAAGACAGACAATTGTAATGTGAATTTAGGCCACTGGATGGCAGTATTTACCTTTTTTTTGTTGAGCCCAGACGGGAGATAGGTTTGGGCATGTTTTAGGCATGTCTGGGACAAGTCCCAGAGAAAAATTAAAAAAAAAAGCCGAAAATGTGGGTGGGGTCTGCAAGAGAGTATATACGGAGGAGAATTGAGACAGTGAAGTAGTAGGAGAAATTGCAAGGAGAAGGATACATGTGACCAGACCTGTCATTCTGTTCAAGACCTGTGAAGCTTTTAGTGGATTTTTGCCTGTGTTAGAGCATTTTTCCTCACCTAGGACATCACCAAGCAACCCACCAAAGGGACTGTAAATATTTCTGTTTTTGTATATAATCGATCTTGGTCATTAGATTAGTCAGTAGATTAGTTAGTTGTTGATTGTCTTTGTTCATGACATGTGTTTAAGTTTTAAAATTATGTCTGTCATCCCTTGCTGTTGTGGATGTTGTAAATGTAATAACAAATTGGGGCCATAACAAATTGGGGGCTTGTCCGGGATAGACCATTGTGTGAGTCATTTATTGAAAATCTAACATTTCAAATTGTAAAATTGTTTTTGTGAATTTTCCTAGATATATATTGACAACAGCAATGGATGATTTCTTGGCATCACCAACCGTAGGGGTTTTGAAGTCTTTTAAAAAGACAGAACTGTTGGAAATATGCTGACATTTGGAGCTGACAGGGGTAAAACCAGCCATGCGAAAAGCAAGACTGGCTAGAGAGATAGTTGAATATTATATTGATGAAAATGTTTTTGCACCAGGAGATCTGGAACAATTTCCAGTGGAAAATACAAATATAGAAGTGGAACTTAAATTAAAAATGCTAGAGATTGAAAGGGAGGAAAAAGAAAAACAAAGGCAGTTTGAGTTAGAAAAATGAGCAAGAGAAGAGAAAAAAGAAAGGGAGGAAAAAGAAAAACAAAGAGAATTTGAGAGAGAGAAAGAGGAAAGAGCAGAAAGAGAGAGACAGAGGCAGTGAGATTTTGAATTAGAGAAATTCGATAGAGAAGACAGACTCAAAATGGAGCAACTAAAAATTAAAATTGAAACGAAAAATAAATTTTGCGCCAGTCAGGAGGTAAAACTGGTGCCTCCATTTTCAGAAAAGGACGTAGACAACTATTTCCAGTGTTTTGAAAAGGTAGCAAAGAGTTGCCAGTGGCCAAAGGAACACTGGCCTCCGATGTTGCAAACTGTCCTCAAGGGTAAAGCTCAACAAGCCTATTCGGCTTTGTCTGCAGATGATTCCTCTGATTATGAGGTTGTCAAAAAGGTTATTTTGAGAGCTTATGAGTTGGTTCCAGAGGCTTACCGACAGAAATTCAGAGGTCTGAAGAAATCTGAAAATCAGACTTATGTGGAATTTGCTAATGAGAAGAAGGTTTGCTTTGAGTGCGGGTGTATGTCTATGGAGGTCAAGGATGATTTCAACTCACTAAAAGAGATGATGTTAGTTGAAGAATTTAAGAACTGTGTTAAGGATGATATTAAGACCTACCTTAATGAGAAGCAAGCACTGAATTTGCAATCAGCTGCCGAATTTGCAGATGAATATGTTCTCACACATAAGTCAAAATTTCAGTCTAGCAGTAACAATAGATGGTTCCAATTTCAGAAAAAAGGGAACGGTGATACCCAAGATTCTTTACCCAAAGACAAAGACAAATCTGGTGATGGTGCTCAGAAATCCAGTAACAGGTCTGATCAAAGTGTGAAAGCTGACAGTGACAAAAGTGGTCTAGTTTGCAGTTATTGCAAGAAATCAGGTCATGTTAAAAATAACTGTTGGTTCCTTAAAGCTAAGAAAGAAAAAGAAAAGGATACCAAACCAAATGCCTTTGTGAAAACAAGGTTAGAAACCCCTGTAGTAGATAACCGATCTGCCAAATTGCCTGCTTCTTGTGGGGCTAAAAAGCCTGATACTGCTGACTTAGTGAGGGAGGAATTTCTTCCATTTGTGTCAGAGGGATTTGTGGCTCTGAATGAGCATTCTCCTCCTGTCCCCATATATATCCTAAGGGATACCGGAGCTTCTCAGTCACTTTTGTTGATGGACTCCTTGGAGTTACGTGATGAGACCGCTTCAGGGGATTTCATACTTGTACAAGGTATTGAAGGGAGGACTGAATCTGTACCCCTGCGCTCTGTATTCTTGAAGTCAGATTTAGTTACAGGACAGGTAAAGGTGGGACTTATGTCAAGTCTACCTATAAAGAGTGTTTCTCTGTTGCTAGGCAATGACCTGGCTGGGGGCAATGTAGTTCCCCCTGCTCATCTTACTTCACAGCCGAGCACTAAAGATGGCGATGAAGACCCATCTCTGTATCCTTCCTGTGCAGTGACTCGTGCTATGGCCAAGAAGGCTCAAGAAGAAGATAATGTGGTGCCGTCCAGCACATTGAATAGTCATGACTCAGGTGGTTTGCCTCATGACTCTGTTCGGCCTACTATGATTTCTCCGTTTGAGGACTTATCTGATACTTTAATCAGTTCTTTGTTCAGCCAGCCAGATGGGTCTGGTGATTCTGATGTGTCTAAACTAATGATCCTGAAATTTGTGTACTAAAGAGGAGAGCCCTTCTTGATTAAGAAATAGACGCAGTTCCAGTTGGGTATTATCTCTAGGATGGTGTGTTGATGTGGAAGTGGTGCCCTCCTGATATCCCTGCCAATGCAGATTGGGCAGTGGTCAGGTAAATTGTTTTTCCGAAGGTCTACAGGAATGAGATCTTAACAATGGCTCATAGTTTACCTTTAGGAGGTCATCTTGGTGTTAACAAGACTGCTGATAAGATCCTGAAACACTTCTTCTGGCCTGGGCTTCGGAAAGACGTTTCCAACTTTTGCAAAACCTGTCACACTTGCCAGGTAGTTGGAAAACACCAGTTAGATCCTCCTGTAGCTCCATTGCAGCCTATCCCAGCATTTGGGGAGCCCTTCTCTAAGTTCATTGTTGATTGTGTTGGTCCATTACCTAAGACTAGATCTGGAAATCAGTACTTGTTGACAATCATGTGTGCATCTATGAGATTCCCTGAAGCCATGCCTCTAAGCAACATCAAGGCAACTGCAATCTCGAAGGCTTTGATAAAGTTCTTCATGTTGTTTGGCCTTCCCAGGGAAATTCAGTCAGACTAAGGTAGCAATTTCACTTCCGGATTGTTTCAGCAGGTTGTGTATGAACTAGGTGCAAAGCAGATTCTTTCTAGTGCCTATCATCCAGAAAGTCAGGGTGCCTTAGAGCGGTTTCATTCCACTCTCAAGACAATGGTGAGGACTTATTGTTATGACCATGAGAAAGACTGGGATGAAGGTGTTAATTTGCTGTTGTTTGCTGCTGTTAGACTATGTTAGCAAATTCAAAGAAAGACTGCGTGCAGCTTGTGACCTAGCCAAAGAGAACTTGAAATCAAGTCAGGGAAAAATGTAAACTTGGTACGATCATAAGGCTAGAAGCCGTGAGTTTAAACCAGGAGACAAGGTCCTTGTGTTGTTTCCCTTGCAGTCCAATCCATTACAGGCTAGATTTCATGGTCCTTATGAAATTCTGACAAAACTCCATGATCTCAATTACATTGTGAAGACTCCAGATAGGAGAAAACCAAAACAATTGTGTCACATTAACATGCTGAAGCGTTATCATAACAGAAATGCTAGGGTTGTAGCTGTCACTTCAGATTCTCCTATGGTCGAAACGTGTGAAGATGAGGGGGAGTTTCAAGATGATGAACCTAGAATTAAAGCTGAAGTTCTTTCATGTAAATTGTCAAATCTTGATGTAAAACTCCAGCACTTAGAACCCTCACAGAGAGATCAGTTTGAGAGGTTGATCAAGACATATGAGGATCTGTTTCCTGATGTTCCAAAGAGAGTTTCTATAGCCTCTCATGATGTAGATGTTGGTGATGCCAAACCAATTAAACAGCATCCGTACCGGATGAATCCTGAAAAGAGAAAGATTGCTGAGAAAGAGGTTGAGTACATGTTAGAACATGATATTATTAGGCCCTCCAACTCAGATTGGAGTTCACCCAGTGAGCTAGTTCCAAAACCTGACGGAAGTACAAGATTCTGTACAGATTATCGCAAAGTCAATGCTGTAACTAGAACTGATGTGTTTTCAATACCTAGGATTGATGATTGTATTGATAGAGTAGGGCAAGCAAAGTTTCTGACCAAGATTGATTTACTGAAGGGTTATTGGTGTGTGCCTTTAACTGAGAGGGCCGAGAGTATCTCTGCTTTTGCCACACCATCTGGGTTGTACCAGTATGAAGTCCTACCCTTTGGCATGAAAAATGCCCCAGCCACGTTCCAAAGGATGATACAGTCTACAATCGCCGGATTGCCACACACGAGTGCATACATCGACGACCTGATCACATGGAGTGACTCCTGGGAAGAACATCTGAAAGATGTGGGGACGTTGTTCCAGCGCCTGACTCAAGCCAACCTGACTGTTAACCTGAACAAGAGTGACTTTGGTTGTGCTACTGTAACCTATCTTGGCTACGTCATAGGCCAGCGTAAGGTGGCACCCATAAATGCTCAAGTCCAAGCCATCATGGACTTTCCAGTTCCTGACAACAAAAAAGCTTTGCGCCGCTTCCTTGGAATGATCGGGTACTACCGCAAGTTCTGCAAGAACTTTGCTGAGATTGCTCTCAGTCTAACTAACCAACTGAAGAAAGGCGTAAAGTTCACTTGGGATGATACATGCCAGAGAGCCTTCGATTGCGTTAAGTCTCTGCTTTGTCACTTCCCCGTGCTCAAATCTCCTGACTTCAACAAACCGTTTTCCATCTCGGTCAGTGCTAGCGGCCAAGCTTGTGGATCTGTGCTCCTACAGAGAAGTGACTCTGATGACAGTGAGCATCCCGTGGCATACTTCTCCAGGAAGTTCAATCGCCACCAAAGGAACTATTCCACAACAGAGAAGGAGCTGTTGGCTCTGGTACTATCTTTACTACACTTTGAGGTTTATGTTTGTACTGGGCAAAAGCCAATGATTGTGTACACTGACCACAATGTTTTTGAGTAAGATGAAAAACAAGAATCGGAGATTGTTGAATTGGAGTTTGATTTTACAGGAGTTTGATTTGGAAATTAAGCATGTAAAGGGTTCTGACAATGTAATTGCTGATTGCTTATCCCATGTTTGAATATGTATATATATATCACGTTTATTTGAATATTGTATGATATGTATATATAGACAAGTGTCCACTGAACCATTTTGTACGGAAAATAAAAATTTTGCCTTTATGAGTCAAAATTTTTCCCTTTTGGAATGGATTGTAATGTGAATATAGGCCACTGGATGGCAGTATTTACCTTTTTTGTTGAGCCCAGATTGGAGATAGGTTTGGGAATGTTTTAGGCATATCTGGGACAAGTCCCAGAGAAAAATAAAAAAAAGCCTAAAATGTGGGTGGGGTCTGCAAGAGAGTATATAAGGAGGAGAATTGAGACAGTGAAGTAGTAGGAGAAATTGCAAGGAGAAGGATACATGTGACCAGACCTGTCATTCTGTTCAAGACCTGTGAAGCTTTTAATGGATTTTTGCCTGTGTTAGGGCATTTTTCCTCACCCAGGACATCACCAAGCAACCCACCAAAGGGACTGTAAATATTTCTGTTTTTGTATATAATCAATCTTGGTCATTAGATTAGTCAGTAGATTAGTTAGTTGTTGATTGTCTTTGTTCATTAAATGTGTTTAAGTTTTAAAATTGTGTGTCATCCCTTGCTGTTGTGGATGTTGTAAATGTAATAACAAATTGGAGCCATAACACAATCAAGTGGCCTCTTGATGCTGAGGAGTTATATAGTCTCATCGATAGTTATAGACCCCTGCAATGTCTATACAACGGTATCAGTTAGTCTATTAATCCAAGGAGATCCGTCGATGCTAATGGTTATGCCTGTTCCCCAAGCAAAGCAGAAGCCGAAAAGATTTCGCTATCAGTCAAAGCTGGGAAAAGGTGGCAACTTCTGAGCGTTTGCCGATTGGAACTGTACTGAGTCTAACTGTTCATCGGGTAACAGGCAGCAAGGAAGCCACGGCACTTCTTCATCGCTGTGGGGTTGGTATTTCATACTCTGATGTGCGCGAGTTGAATATCAATTAGACGAAAGCTGTTACGATGGAGCATAAGAAGATGCTTCCTCCAGGTTTCATTGGCGGCCGCAGTGTTCACTTCACCTTCGATAATTCGGACGGAAAGCAGCAAACTCTAACTGGAGCACACACGACGCATCACACAACAGGGACAATCTTCCAAGCAAGACATGAGGGGGATCCCACAGCTAGGCCTGCAGCTGCAAGAAAGCAGCATGAGGAAGATATCCACGACAACGAGGCACCTGACTATGGATCCTTCAAGATCCCTAAGAAGAAGAGAACACCACCTCCATCATTTCCCGACTTAACTGATGATTACAAAGATTCCAAGCTGATAGTTGACTCTCTTCAACGAAGCATAGCCTGGGTATTAGTGAGTGCTGTCGGTGATACCTGCGTAGACCAGTGTCTTCATGATGTGGACAAGGAACAACTGGGAACAGTTGGATCCTGGACTTCATTTATGAAGAATGTCACAAAGTGCGAAACTACCAAATGCAAACTGGAGTTCCTTCCTGTTGTCCCCCTACCACCAAGTGACAATATAATCAAGTGGTACATGGACGTGATTCTGCAAATCGCTGAGGGCCTAGACCTGAACTACATATTCGCACATGCTGACAGGGTGATCAGCATCAAAATGCGGATCATTTCCTGGCTTCATCCAGATAGGTATGATAAAATCATACCTCTTATGGGAGGGTTCCACAAGATCCTTGTGTACCTCAAAGTCTTACACAAGAAGTATGGCTGCTTAGGTCTTAATGATTGGTGGGTGGATGCCAAAGGAATTGCTGAAGGATCAGTTGCCCAAGCTATCGATGGACGACATTATGCCAGGAGTGTAAGGCTACACAAACAGTCCTTTGAGGCACTTCTTAGGTACAGAATGACAAGTGAGAAAGTAAGTGCGAAGCTGGATATGACCACCAGAGAGGTGATTGCAAAGCTCAGATGTAGTCCTTCAGCTGAAAATCTTGATGCATTGTTGGGTGAACCCATGTTCAGGGACCTCTGTTCCGCACTAATGAAAGCCGAAGGGACCCAAGCCAAAATGACTGTGGAGTACTTGAGAGATGTTTCGTCCATGTTGTCCTTGATCGCTGCTGTGAGGGAAAAGGATATCATGATGCACTTAGCGGCAGAAAGGACCCTACTCCCGAAATGCTTTGCACTCCGGCTCGTGAATTAATTTCAGGGTCAGTACATAGTTCCGAAGAGGCCAGACCCGTGGATGATCAACTAGATATGACGACTGCTGATTACGATGTTTCTGATGACGATGAGGATTCGGATGAAGATACCTCAGTTACAGACATCAGTGAAAGTCTCAGCTCTGACAGTTGTAGTGATATTGACATTTCAAATTGAGGAGTCAATAAGAAAGACTCCAGGAGGACTCGAACCGCGGACAGACAAATTATCGGACAATATGGACATTTATACCCTTTTTCTTGACTATCTGCAACAATCTTTCTATGATTGTGTTCGCAAACACATCAGTTCTATCCAAATTTGTTTTAATCTGTTTTTGTAGAATCAAGTGCGAATACAATTTCATTCACATTTGATAAAATTGATAGTCTTGCATGGCACCAGAGTTGCTTGGTATCCATCAAAATGCATTTTCACCATGACTGAGTGGTTTGTGGTTCAAACATGACAGATCTGAGTTCCTTGCCCCTGTAAACATAGGGATGGACACCAATAATATTGTCATAGCCCAACTAGAATTGGAGTTACAGCATCTCGTAGGTTATCGGAGCGATATTGGCGGCCATCTTGGATTTCGTCTAGAACGATGCATGTTTTCAAAATTTAAACCACAGAATCATATTCCTTTACCCAAAAATAGTGATATTAGGAGAAAAAACCATGTTATTATGCAAATCCAGTGTAGAGATAAAGGATTTTGTGAATTTAGGTGGCCATTTTGGATTTTGGCCGCCATCTTGGATTTCGGGCAAAATTTCAGATGGCCCAAAAGCTTATTTTAATCGGCATGGCTCAAAGTACCATAATCAGTTGAGAAAACCTTGACCCAAAAAAAGGGCAGTTTTTTCCTGGCTCAGACCAGTCTATCCGTCTTTCATGCGTAAATTCCACCTCAAAACTTACAACATTAAGCTATAGAACTGTAATCGAAAAAGCATGCATTAAAACGATATAAACAGCTTTCTAATTAGTTTTACGGAAGATCAAGATGTAATTATTTGCATTTTTCCTTCATGCATTCATCCGGATGTTTTGAAGCCCATAATAATTGGTCTTTGGTGCCATTTATGTCAATGAAGCCAAATGGCGGCAACAGCGAAACAGCGTTTCTGGCGTAGAGCTGCGCACCGTAGCGTAGCGCGAAAGCACGTTCACGAGACGGGGGGTAGAATTTTGGCAGGGAGTCAAAGGCCCAATTCCAATCCGACCCCTTACGGACTCACTGACTTAAAGGCGCATTCACGAGAAGTCCGTGAGTGTGTGAGGGCTGTTCCATTGTCATATCATCAAGTTAGTAAGTCCGTGAATGAGCCCTTATTGCCCCCTTAACGTCAGCGCCGATGCTGACTTTGGGTAAGGAAATTACCCACAGTTTACAGCGCTGTGAAGTCAAATATGTGGGATGGCGTCGGCATACCAGAAATGTAAACAAACAAACAGTAAATACACCAGAGAGCGGTCCGATCGAGGTAATTTGAGGACTAGGAAAGAAAAGGTTTCCGTGTAAGTATTAACTTTTATTGTCACAACTGCGTGTAGTTTGGTAACGTGAAAGGGTAAAAGTGCTGTTCCATTCCAATTTATAGGATCTGGAGCCCTCTCAGACTCCTTACAGCTGACTTCAATTAAGTCAGTGAGGGTTCAGGGCTTGAGTCTTTAGGGGTTAAGCAACAATGAAAACTGGAAGGGCATTCCATAGAGCACATACCTCTGCCAACTCATCCTTGGACTACCATCTACCATCGTACCAAAAATTTCGAGCTAACCCATCAATATCTTCTTGAGTAATTTGGTTCACAGACAGACATAGGGTGGTGAAGATGCAAACTTAACCTCCTTGGAGAGAAAATAGGATGCAGCTTCAATCCATCTTATCTTCTATATATCTATACGGTTCTTTTATCAGAAAATAAGGTTATCAAAGTTCATTTTTTATGAGGCCATCATAATTCATTCCCTTTCCACCCCCCCCCCCTCCCCCCCTCCCCCTCCACTGGCAGCCATAGACTGCTGAAGAGTCACCTGAGTGTGTTTGACTGTCATCTGACTTCCCTGTCACAGGATTGCTTGGCCAGTAATGTGTTGACTTATTCTAAACTTGCCTTCTAGAGTTGCTGTACCTCAACAATCGCTTGCATCGGATCAGATCCACGTGCTACAAGGTTTGTGGTATTCGTTATTGCTGCAAACTTCAATAACAACCTTTATTTTGGCTACCGCACCTAGGCGGAGTTCATGTGGCTCTCGGTCTTTGATATCATGCTCGGCTAGCTATACTGCTACACTGGAAATGCTCCGTTATGAAGGCCAGCCAGTACAAAGCTTACTTGTCTTAACCCTCTCATGCATGAATGATGATAAACTCAGTCAGGATTTTTTTCTAAGTGGTTTTATCCATCCTTTGAAAAAAAAAAATTTATATCTTTATTCTATGAATAACCACTTTTTACCCCTCAGCCCTCAAGGCTGACGGGGTATTGCTATCCTTCGTGCGGTTGGCCGGGCGGGCAGGCATCTCCAAAAACTTCAACATCGGGCTGAGGGGTATTCCGTGCATTGCACGCCTATTTTTCCCATTGCAATGACCTACCAATGGGATTTTTTGTATGGGATGATGCAGTAGCTTCCCACTAGAGTGGACTATATGGAGCAGTGCCCAAAATTACAGGTATATATAGAGAAAAACACTTTTAAATAGCTGTACACTGTAGTGACCACCATGCACGAAAGGGTTAAAATGTAGCTTGTTTCGAAACATTGCCTTGGGCTTGCTGTGGAAATCTTTAGTGTAAACGGTGTTATTTGTTAAACCGTAAATTTAGAGCAGTATATGCTTATCCGGGTGCAGCCACGAATGCTGGACTCTAGTCGCTTGGCGAGGCAATGCTCTCATTATCGGTAAATAATTTCCTCTACTGCAAGAATTAAAATGGAAAAACTCCCGCACACTGTCTTCTCTGCAAAGAAAAAAACTTTGTTCAGAACTCAGAACAACGTTTCGGTCGTGTGACCTTCATCAGGTTGATTTACATGGGTACTACAGTGACCCCATTTTAAAAGAACGGGAGGCACATATTAACCAATCAGCATTCAGTGAATCCACCCTTATTAAGGAAGAGACGGATATTAATTAGCATATTTCACGATTCATACCCAATAAGAAAATATACGAAAAAGCAGCATACAGGCTACCCAAAAAACATCAAAAACAAATAAAGCATATTTCAGGTACTGAAAAGGGATATTTCATTTTTTCTTGTTGTAAAGAACAGGATGATATCTACAACTTTTCACATTCTGTCCCTAAAAAGGGGAAAAGAAGAGAGAAGAGGATCAAGGCATGGTGGTGTAAAAATGAAAGCATGACGTTGAGTGCCAATTCATCATTTAGGCCCTTCGGTGCTAAGGTTTGTAGCGTGAAAATCCAAAATGCTTCACGTCTTTTTAATAACAGGTCCCTATCACCGCCCCTACGTGGTACCTTTACAGTTTCGATGCCATAAAACTTTAGAGTGGAAATAGCGTGTTTCGCATCATTACAGTGTACAGCTACAGGGTAGTCACGATCATTCCTCCGAATAGTGCTCTTATGTTCACTAATCCTTTGTTTCAATTTCCTAGTTGTTTTACCCACATAGGATAACCCACAAGGACACTGTAGCATGTATACAACATAAGTAGAAGCACAGGTGATAACGATTTTTATTGGGAATACCTGATTGGTATGTGGATGAGAAAATGTATGGATTTTTTTCGTGTTGTTGCATTGAGCGCAACTCCTACAGCGATAATTGCCGAAGGGTATGGGACATAGCAGTGTCTGCGTAAGTGGATCGGGTTTGTTCCGTGGGAAATCTGCGTGGACTAGCAAATCCCTTAAATTCCTTCAACGCTTGTACACAAAGAGAGGAAGCTCCTTAAAAATCGGGGCTAATTCCGGGTCCGATTTTAAAATGTGCCAGTATTTTTTAAAAACTGTTCTTATCACATGTGAGTGGGGGGAATAGGTGGTAATGCACGCAACAGAAAATTGCCTTTCTTTTTTAGTACTTTTTTGCAAAAGTTCTGAACGGGGTCTTGACAACGCCATTTCGTAGGCTTTTTCGATCCATTCGGTCGGGTACCCCAGTTCAATAAATCGCCCCCTCATGTCCACGGCTTTTCCTATAAAGTCCTCAGTGGAACAGCATATTCTACGAAGCCTGAGAAATTGACTTTTGGGGAGTCCTCTTTTTAATGTGGTTGGGTGAAAGCTACTAGCCAATAAAAGGGTGTTTTTGTCCGTTTCTTTCCTATATATAGTGGTAGATCGGGTGGGAGTTGCGCACAATGCAACAACACGAAAAAAATCCATACATTTTCTCATCCACATACCAATCTGGTAACCCCCAATAAAAAGCGTTATCACTGTGCTTCTACTTATGTTGTATACATGCTACAATGTCCTTGTGGGTTATCCTATGTGGGTAAAACAACTAGAAAATTGAAACAAAGGATTAGTGAACTTAAGAGCACTATTCGGAGGAATGATCGTGACTACCCTGTAGCTGTACACTTTAATGATGCGAAACACGCTATTTCTACTCTAAAGTTTTATGGCATCGAAACTGTAAAGGTACCACGTAGAGGCGGTGATAGGGACCTGTTATTAAAAAGACGTGAAGCATTTTGGATTTTCACGCTACAAACCTTAGCACCGAACGGCCTAAATGATGAATTGGCACTCAACGTCATGCTTTGATTTTTACTCTACCATGCCTTGATCCTCTTCTCTCTTCTTTTCCCCTTTTTAGGGACAGAATGTGAAAAGTTGTAGATATCATCCTGTTTTTTACAACAAGAAAAAATGAAATATCCTTTTTCAGTACCTGAAATATGCTATATTTGTTTTTGATGTTTTTTGGGTAGCCTGTATGCTGCTTTTTCGTATATTTTCTTATTGGGTACTATGAGTCGTCAAATATGCTAATTAATATCTGTCTCTTC
Source organism: Gymnothorax reevesii (assembly GCA_029721435.1). Classification (NCBI taxonomy): domain Eukaryota; kingdom Metazoa; phylum Chordata; class Actinopteri; order Anguilliformes; family Muraenidae; genus Gymnothorax; species Gymnothorax reevesii. The sequence continues at coordinate 12,444,884 of CM056585.1, read as the reverse complement.
CTTAATAAGGGTGGATTCACTGAATGCTGATTGGTTAATATGTGCCTCCCTTTCTTTTAAAATGGGGTCACTGTAGTACCCATGTAAATCAACCTGATGAAGGTCATACGACCGAAACGTTGTTCTGAGTTCTGAATAAAGTTTTTTTCTTTGCAGAGAAGACAGTGTGCGGGAGTTTTTCCATTTTGATTTTGCCGACCTCTGGTCCACTCCTACGCACCTGTCAAGCTACTCGGTGTGCAAAAGCCTTCCTAACGTAAATTCTACTGCAAGAATTGCCACTTTTTGAAAGCTGGTTTTTATGCCCCCGCTCTCCTAAAAGGAAAGGGGGCATTACATCGACACCATGTCCGTCCATCCTCCGTCCGTCTGTCGTCCGTAAACTTTTCGTTTCCGTGGGATAACTATAGAATCCCTAGTCGGATTGATGCCATTTCTTAATGGCGTATTGGGAGAGGCTAGAGGAAGGTTCCTGTCGAAAACCAGCGTTGTGCGATATCTAATATGGCCGCCACAGCAGCCATCTCAATATGCCCTTGATCAACACACAGGCGGGGGCATATGCCACGTTCTGCGTTGCTCTTGTTTCTGGGTGTCAAAAAAGCATTTGGATGCTTTATAAATGCAGCAAGTGCAGTAAGCAGCGGCCAGGCCCCTATAAACGCGAATGTCGCTGAGTGAGTATCTGACTGACTGACTGACTGGCTGCCTGAGTGATCAAGTTCAATGATTGGCTGGCCAGGTGGGAAGAAGTTCAGCGATTGGTCGGCCGGCGAGGAAGAACTTCAACGACTGGTTGGCCGACGATTAGCTGGCTGACCGTTCAGCGATCGGTCGGCCACTGGGGAAGAACTTCAACGATTGGTTAGCCGACGATTGGCTGGCTGGCTGGCCGGGCGTTGACTTCACTCGTATTAACTGGTGTGTGTATTTGTGTTATAAGTACATGGGTCTTGGAATTTCTGCTTTGAGACACTGCAACAGAAACCGAGTAGCCTATTTTCCTGATGTTGGATCTTGCATTTCAGAGATTGCAGCAGAAACGGAAATTAAAAAGTGCACCACACTCATTTATGCGTGTGATTATGCCGTCCTTTCTTGTTTTGTCTTTCAGATCGGTTGGTAACGTTACGTGAAACATCCCACAGTCCAGCATAGGAACTTACCCAATGTTAGGAAAAATTGATAAATAGACTGCTGTTACTATGAGTAATATAGCAGGAATATTTACGTACATGGTGGAAGTGGCGCCGGCACTATTATGTTTCAGTATTCTCAAGAATACCAGTATGATGCCACGACTGGTTTCCAAATTAACTTATACCCTTGCGCATTAATGAGTTGGTTCGCTTGAATGGAAGCAGTTGTGGTGGCCCCTTTGATTGTATCTATGAGAGCGACTTTCCCATGTTATGCAGTACAAGTAAAGAAAGGAGCAAGTCCACCAATAAGAGTTTAGGTGTTCCATCTGGCTGTGCAGTCAACTCTTCTTGAAAAAGTATAACAGTTATGCAAATAAGCAAAATTCTATAAGTGTGCAACAGTAAGAAACATCAACTGCATGACTCCTGAACCTCAGTTCCATTTTGATAGGTTCTTGGACACATTTTTCTTGCACTCTGAAATTCTGAGGCACTTATTATAAAGTAGAAGGGTATACGAGTGTCTGGTTTTAGACTTAACAGGAGAAATTCCCTTAAATTAACTGAAGTTGGTTCCAATAAGTAACACTTGGTAATGCTTAGAATGGTGCCTGCTTGCTTTTTTGCTTATGATTCTTATGTTTTCATATCTTCAAGGGGTATAATGGCATGTCCGCAACTCCACAACCTCCAGAACATGTCACTGTTGGTCTCTATTTTCTATTTTAACTCATGCTTGTAACCATGACAACTGATTGTGTTCTTCCAACAGTGTTGTGGAGGAGAAGTGTGAGACTGAAGTGAAGCTTAACCTGCCCAGTCAGGTCTACACCACCACACACAATGCCTCAACACCATGAGAGGGGTCAATGGGCCAATAAATCTGAATTTCTCTTGGCTGTGGCAGGAGAAATTATTGGCTTGGGAAACGTGTGGAGATTCCCATACCTGTGTTACAAAAATGGAGGCGGTGAGTGCTGGCCTACATGGGAAAATCTCTGTAACTTACAAACTCTGCTCTTGTCCACTGGTTTCTCTTCTCCATTTCAAACCTTTCTTTCTATTGGCTTTGCAAGCTTTAAATACCCCTTGTAGTCTTTTGGCTGTTTACGCAAAACTTTTTTGGCAAACCAACTTTTGCAGCCCTTAACACTTTCAGCCGTTTTCATGAGTCTAGTTCATCTCAGGCAACCTGCTCTACCCTCTTCATGTCTTTGGTCCTTGCCTAATGACAGGGCTGACAACTTTTGAACATGGGTTGGAAGGAAACTTTTGGTTTGGGTCTGGGTTGAGGGGGGTCTAACACATGGGTTGGGTTACGGGATCTAGATCAAAACATTTGTAATCTTTACATCATCTGTTCCATGAATGTCCCTGCATTTTCCAGCAGGACAACGCCAGAACACATTCTGCACAGACTACAAGTGCATGGCTACATAAGCAGAGAGTGTGGGTGCTAGATTGGCCTGCATGCAGTCCTGATATGTTTCCAATTGAGAATGTATAGCACTTTGTGAAGCAAAATATAGGGCAACAAAGGCCCCAAACATTTGCACCAGTAAAGACCTGCATTAAAGAGAAATAGAGGAAAAGTCTGCTTATTCGACTTCACCATCTGGTGTTCAGTGCTAAAACACTTAGTGTAATTAAAAGATATGACGATGTTGCACAGGGGCAAACAGGCACTTGTGCCAACTTTTTTGCACTCTGTTGCAGTCATCATATTGCATATTTATTCCACATATCATATATGACGAAGCAATAAAATTCATATTAGAACATCAATCTACTCTCTCAATTTTTCTCCTTATATGCTCTTTTCCAGCCCCTCCCACCTTCCAGACTTCTTTTCAATTCTCTGGGACTTTCCCCTCTGAGGCATGCCCAGGACATGGCCAAAACCTAGCTCCAGACTGGCTTAACAAAAGTCAATACTGCCATCTAGTGGCTTCTTCTTTTTTTCCACATTACAGCGGATTGTTAAAGTTGTGGGGCCGTTTTATTTCTAAAGGCACCAGACAGTTTGTCACGATTCATAGTACCATGATTTCCAGTTCCAGTACAAGTACCAGAAGACATTAAATAAAAATCTGACTGCCTCCACCGGAAAGTTGAAACTAGGCAATGGTTTGATGATCTAATGGGATCGTGATCCAAAGCATACATGAAAATCAACTCAGGAATGGTTCATCAACCACAGAATGAAGGTCCTGCCACGGCCTTCACAGGCCACTAAGCTACTGTAAATCCAATAGAAAACCTGCAGGAGGAGCTGATGAGGAGAGTCCGTAATTGTGGACCTGGGAATATGAAGAGATTCTGCATGAAGACATGGTTTTAAATCCCTTGCCATATCTTCCCTCCGAAGATATGGCCATATCTAAATTCCAAAATTAAATTCCTAAATAATTCTGTAATTGAATTTCCAAATGCCTTGCCTCGCTGGAATATATTTAATATTTTCCAGAGTCTCTGTGACACAAATACTGAGTTATAAAGCCTAAATAGGCTTTGAAAAGCAGTGAAAATTGGCATTATTTTTATTCTGCGCAAAGGGGTTAATTTGGCAAAGGGCACACTGTACTAACTGAAGGTGATCCAATGACTGTAGCATGCAGTTTGTCAAGGTTCAGGTTTTGTGTTCATGTTTTATGTTCATGATTTTGTCTTTTCTTTCTTTCTTTTGGTTATTGTATTCTCAGGTTTTCAGTTCTTGCCATTTTCAGTTTCATTGCACTTATCCCCCCTGTCTTGTGATCTAGTTGGTTCAGTCCGTCTCCCCAGTCTGTGTGTTCACCTGCTTCAGGTGATTTCAATGGTTTCTGGTGTTTCATATTATTACTTCAATTCTCGTTTGCTTCCTTCGCCTTGCTGTTTTTGATTACTAACAAGACTAACATTTGTATTTTGTATCATATTCGACTAACCTAACTAATCTATGTATATATTAATAACTCAATAACAAGCTCTCTAGTTAAATCTGTAAAGTTGCACCGCTACTAATCAATAATAATTCAGTCTCAGCAATCGCCCTGTTCTAGTCTCCACCTCTTGCTTGGCTTTCCCTATCTCTCTCTGCGTTTCTGTGAGATCTCTCGCACGTGCTTAATTGCTTTCTTGCACTCATTGTCTGTGCACTTAGAATTCTCTGAATGAAGCTGTTTAAATATTATAGGATGTCTGCGTGATTCTCGTCCGTGTCTTGGCTTATGCCAATTGTTGTGGCTAGGATTACCCCATGTGCACCTCCCTTTGTAATTAGTTCTCATCCCATTCACCTGTTCCCTGCACAGCATGTGACTTCCCTTCTGTCTATTTAGAGTCCTGACTGCTGTTCTGAACGTTGATCAATATTCCTTTGTGCAGAGTCTCATGTATGCCATTGATTATTGTTTCTCTTCAACTGTTTCGTCTGACCAAGATTCTTGCCATTGCCCTTTTTGTATTGTTCTGCCTTTCTAGATTTTGACCCATTTTTGTATGACCACGTTTTCTGTGTTTGGATGCCCTGTGTATGACCCTCTGCTTTGGATTTCGATGGTGACTTTTTGCCTGCTGTCTATGTACCGTTGCACCGCTGTTTTGCTGGTTCTGACCCCGGCCTGTCTAGTCGACTTTGTTTTTGTAATTCTTTTTGTGGCTTGGCAATTCTTGTGCCTATTGGTTCTGACCCGGCATTCATTAAAGGCATTTGTTTTTTGGATTTCCCTCTCTCGCTTGTGGTTCCTGAACACACATAATAGTGTTCTTTTTTTCTGAATAATATTTGTTTCATCAAGAAAATTAATTATTTTTAATTCATTTATTTTGTTTCAGCTGAAGATTTTATGGCTTGAGGTGCTTGCACATCTGGAAGGGCATTATTGGCTCTAGGACTCTTCGTCCCCCAGACTTTTTGTGCCGTGGGAAATTTTAACTCGGACTCTTCCTCCCCGTGGACTTTTCATCCCCATGAACTTTTTCAGCCCCGGACTCATTGTCCTTGGATGGTTCATCTCCAATAATGCTTTGCCCTCTTCCTGCATTATAATACTATCCCTAACCCTAACCCTTATATTATGGTTATCTGTTCGTCTTCCGTCTGTCAACAGAAGTGACACTTTTTTTATCATTAGGGGACAAAAAAATCCAGGGAGGAAGAGTCCTCGGGGATGGAGGGCCTGAGGACGAAAAGTCTGAAGATGAAGAGTCCTGTAACTGGCATTATCAACCCTGAAAAGTATATAGAGGTTTTACAACAACATATGCTCCCATCCAGTCGAGGTCTCTTTCAGCGAAGGCCTTGCATATTTTAGCAGGACAATGCTAAACCATATACTGCATTCATCACAACAGCATGGCTTTTGCAGTGGTGGAGTCTGAGTGCTGAACTGACCTACCTGCAGTCCAGACCATTCACTAATAGAAAACATTTGGCGCATCATAAAATGAAAAATTTGAGAAGGACAACTCAGGACTGCTGAGCAGCTAGAGTCCTACATCTGACAAGCGTGGGACAACATTCCTCTCCCAAAACTTCAGCAGTTGGACTCCTCACGTCCTAGACATTTACAGACTGTTGTTTGTTAAAAGAAGAGGGGTTACCAAACAATGATAAACATGGCCCTGTCCAAACTTTTTTGAGATGTGTTGCTGCCATCAAATTCAAATGAGCTAATATTTTTCATGAAATGGTAAAATGTCTCACTTTCAATGTTCTCTTATTAATTAAATTTCAGTTTATGAGATCTGCAATTCATTGTATTCTGTTTTCATTTACATTTTACACGGCATCCCAACTTATTTGGAATTGAGGTTGCAATAAGGCTGCATTTTTTTGTATAGGAGTGTTCCTTGTGCCCTACCTCCTGTTCGTCTTTACCTGTGGGATTCCCCTCTTCCTCCTGGAGACCTCACTGGGACAGTACACCAGTCAGGGGAGCATCACCGGCTGGCAGAAGATCTGCCCCATCTTTGGAGGTAGCCGCTTACACATCACAAATGGCGATTTTACCAATGATGCTCAGACTGTGCCCAAACCCACTAAAGGGCCTAATCATGATATAACTCTACACATCCTCAATGGCAGAGCCTGTCATTTACCACATTTACATGGAGCACTTCTTATCAGCTCATTCAGAATAATATATTATCTTGTCTTATCTCGTGTAAACACAATCTGAGATTAATTTTTTTTGAAAGAAAAAAATATTTTGCATAGGTTAGGAATAAATTCTGCACATTTTGTAAAATGTATTCTATTCGTAGAAAAGATTAATCAAGGTGCAAAAGATATATTACAGAGGTCAGAGGGACCTATTTATTAAAAATCTGAGACATTGAGTCATCATTTTGAATAATCCATTTGTTTTTTATGTTCTCCTCTATAGACAGAATTCTGGGCCAATAAGAAGGTTCCTTGGGCTCGATTCATAATGATATAGCAAGGTGTGGCCACTGTATGTGGGTGCAGCACAATGCTGTGTTTCCACCGAACACAAAACAAAATTTATTCTTGCTTTATTCGAGGGAGTTTTTTTGCTTTCAAGATTTTCCACCCCGTTTGCACGAAGATCACATTCACTTCTGTGGGAGAAAAACTTGGTTTGACATGCGAATGCACTGCCAACCAATAGCAATGCAAGTTGAGCCTTGTTTACATGACTGAAGGGGTGGTACTTCCTGCAATCTGGAAAAATCATCAAAAAGATGGCAACGTTAATGTTGCTTTGCTAACATCACAAACGTGTCATATCCGATGTTTTTTTGTGAAACTGTGTTACATAGGTTATTTGATAAGGCTACTTCGCTAGCTACTTAGCAAGCAAGGTAGCTTGCATTCCCATTATCTGTAGCAATGCAGCTAGCTGCGGTTTGAATATGCGGCTATCTAGCCTAGCAAGCCAAGGTTGATGGCAGTAGTAATGGTACTATTCAGAACATTGCTGTATTTACGTGAAATTTTCACTCAACATGAAAATCCTTGAATGGAGCAAAATGCTAATTTAGAGCATTTGCGCCATTTGCGCATGCCATTGGCATCGCGTTGCACTGCGTCTCCCACGATTTGCATTGCCCAGTACAAATCAGTGCATTTTTGCAAGTATTCACATCCCATCATTGACTTTGAGAGCAATTTGTCCGCACAAAAAATTTTTTTCCTGTTCGGTGGAAAAGCAGCATTAGTTTGTCAATGAAAATGGAAACAGCACATGTTGTCCAGTTTGTGTCCACTGATTGAATGGCTTAGTTACTATTACCATGATTACGGTTTACTGATATGAATATCATTAATTCAAGTTCCATATTACAGAGGATAAATTTATGTTTCTGGGTGCAATGGCAGCCAGAGGGGTACATACTTATGTTTTTAAAGGTAAGCTGTTTGGTATTGGTTAAAATAACAAGCAAAGCAAAATGATTTCTGTGTCTGGGGGTTGGTAATGGAGAGCAGGATTACAGGACATACATGACTCAGGCTGAAATGGGAACACAAGTGTTATGGCCCCAATTTGTTATGACATATAAGACAGCAAGGGATGACCGACAAAATTTTCAAACTTAAGATTTAATTATACAAAGACTGACAACTAACCTACAATTTATACTACTGACCTTGATTGACATATACAAGAAAAAAAATATTTACAGTCCCTTGATATGGGGTTGTTTGGTGATGTCCCGGGACAGGAAAATGCTCCAACACAGGCGAAAATCCACAAAAAACTTCACAGGTCTTAAAAAGAGAGACAGGTCTGGTGAAATGTATCCTTCTCCTTGCAATTTCTCCTACTGCTTTTCTCTCTCAATTTTTGTCCTTATATACTCTTTTGCAGCCCCCTCCCACCTTTTAGACTTTTTTTGTTTCTCTGGGACTTTCCCCTCTCAGACGTGCCCAGGACATGCCCAAAACCTAGCTCCAGACTGGCTTAACAAATTAAATGTCAATACTGCCATCTATTGACCTTTCTTTTCTCCACATTACACAAGCGTTTCCCACAGTTTTCAAAAGGCAGGCAATATAGTACTCTTTTGTGCAGCTGGCATGGTAGATCAACTGTTTTGAAGCTAAAACGTTGGTTCCCGTATTGGAGACATGGATATCCCTGTCTGACAACCTTCTTCGGAATATCACCTGATTGGTTACCCTTTTCCATCCCACATATAAAACATATTCACCTATATTTATCACTTTTTTTGTTAATGCCTTGTTGGCTCCTGTCCGGCCCACAATGGAAGGCCTGCTAGAAGTTACCGAGGACGCCTCGGAACAGCGGCCACCTGCTTACTACATTACCATAAACGGTGATTCCAATGGTGCAGAAGCACATGAAAGCTGGTGCTCATATCTACCCCTAACTGAAAGTTTTTCACCCCCTGGCAAGGCTATGCCTAGTCGAAGAAGAGGAGGGACTCATGAACTGCTGGGTGCACCAGCCAGGCAGATATGTGGAGCACAAGATCTACCATGTTAACATGCTAAAGTGATGGGTTGAGCCCGTTCCCCTTGTGTCTGCCCTGGCTGCGGTGAGCTTAATAGTGCCCCATCTGGGGGAGGCAAGAGCTAGCTATTAATAGGACCTCCTCACTCCAGAGACCCACCCTAAGGCCATCTTCAGCTCCCCATTGGGTCACTAGCAGTACCAGGTCCTACCTTTTGGGGTCCACAGGGCACCTGCTACTTTCCAGCACCAAATGGATATGATTCTTGCTCCCCACCATGACTATATGGCAGTTTCCCAAAATAACATTGTGGTCCATGTGGAGATGTGGGTTGAGCATCTTTTCAGCTACTAAAGGTCTTAGAAGCCATATGCCAGGCAGCTCTCAAAAATGGCACGAGAAACACCAAAATGTGATATCTGGAATACCTAATTGGAAGTGGGCTATTTAAACCTTCTTCCCCTGTAGCTCAAAGGCTCTGGAAGTCCCTCACAGATGCAACCATCCTCTCCAGCAGCTTAAAGGGCATCTAAAGTCGATTCTCAGACGGGACGTTGAACGTCCAATGTTTACAAACAAATCACTTGCTTTTGTCGACCTCTTGCATTGTCATATCACTAATTTCATTCATATAAACCAATTTTTTTGTGTACATGCATAGATAATCCTTATATTCGGCTCATTTTGCAGCTGCAGCTCGCAGATTAGCCGTACAAAAACAATGGGAATCGACTTTAGATCCCCTTCCAATCAGGTATAGCACTTTGATGAGTTCCCCTTGTTGATCGGATTGTACAGGAGGTTTGTACAAGATTTCTCGTCCAAAGCAGCCACCCTCTCTGGAATCACTAGAGAGTCAGGTCAAGTCTCATTCAGAGGAAATCCAGGGGTTCAGCACTGTGGAATGAGCCATCAGTGCTCTGAAGACAGTCCTAAGTCACCTGTGAGCTCATTCTGCAGATTCCAGACTTCTCCAAGCATTTCAGTTCTCTATGGCTGCATGGCAGCCACCTGTTGCCACAATTTTTTGTTTTGCTCAAAACTGTCTAATTAAAGACACCGTCTACGGTTTTCAGTAGCTCCTATTGTATCTCTGCCATCATGCTTATGCTGTGACACATTTCACAGTCATTTAACCAATGGATTTATCCAAATAGCTCATAGTTGATTAAATCAAGCAGGACTAATTCAAGTGGTGAACAAGGCTATCAAAGATGGCAAACTTCACCCCATTCACGCAAATATTGGCAAGTGCGGAGACACAAACACGCAGAGCCAGTTGATGGCAGGCTTTATCCATTCACGCAAATATTGGCAAGTGCGCAAACACAAACAGACAGACAAACAAACAAACAAACAAACACACAGAGCCGCAAAAAACAGAATTTCACACTCACTCCATGGGGTGAAGTAAGTAGACCACTGGAGCTTTTCAAAAAAGCAGTTTTTTTTAGATGAAGTTGATAAAATAGAACATTATGAAGTCTTTGTACTTTTTTCAGTTTAATACAAGTTAAAAGGGATGTACACATTACTGCCAGCTGTTTTTATTTAAATTTTGTCACAGTATAATGACTTTTCACTCATTGCTGTTCCTATTCTTCACTCATTCCTGTAGCTAGCTTTCCAAATTTTGATTTTATTTTGAAATTTTATAATTGAAATGATTGCAAAATTCTGTATTGACTTGTTGACATCTTCATTCACGGTTAAGGACAAAATTTTAATTATAGTGACTTGATAACACTGCTGCTATTTACGAAAATGAACAGAAAACTGATTTTGAACAATAAATCCATTCATAGATTTTAAGTTTTATACCTATGAGTTATGAAATCACTTAAAATTGTTTGTTTTTATTCCTTAACTGGGACTTCAATTTTGAGTTTAGAAGTATTTTGCTTTAGTTTCCAGACAAACATCAATTGGCCAACACACTTCAACCACTCACAAAGGAAGAAAATGACATTGATTATCCTGGGGCATCTCTACGTCTCTGGACAGACCTTAAATAAGTGAACAGTCTGTTTTTCTTGTCAAGATTTTGGATGTGGGAGGAAAAGGACTTGAGGAACATTAACAACAGCCGTATTGTTACAGGCCGAATAAGTAGGTAAGAGAATCCCTGAAGCAGCAAGGCTTCCAGGGTAATCTCAGTCAGTAATCGAAGCAGGGACAAACCTGGGTGCTGGGTACCCAAGGCTTATCAATGCTGAGGGGCAATAAAGCCTCTCCTGTCCGGGCCGAACTGAAAGTGGGGCTACTGTGGCACAAGTTGCGGAGAGTTCTTATTACCAGTTTTGTCAGGAATGTATCACAACACACAGTGCATCGGACCCTGCTGCGTACGGCACATTGTAGCTGCCGATCAGTCGAGTTGCCCTTTCTGACTCTGGTCATCCGCCAAAAACTGCTACGGTGGGAATGTAAGCATCAGAACTGCGCCTTGTAGCAATTCAAGAAAGTTGCCGGGTTCAGTAAGTCCCATTTTTACAATCCTTCGCGTGGTTGGGCGGGCGGCGGGCAGCGGGCGGGCGGGCGTCTCCAAAAACTTTGACATTGGGCTGAGGGGTATTCCGTGCATTGCACGCCTATTTTCTTTAAAATCATTTGCATTGGCTGCACATATGTGTACAATTTACCCGGGGATAATACGGCACAAGCTGAGGGAGTGAATGCGAGACTCGAAATGTTCTGCTGGGAAACCCTGGGTCTGGGAATTGAAGTGGACATCATTTTGATGGCACTACTTTGATAGCATGAGGAGCACCTATGCAATATTAGTTTGGTGGTTTTAATATTGTCGCTGATCAGTGTATATGATTGTGCACTTCCAAACAGAAGTCTTAGCCCCCCGTAGATGTTTCTTAATAATCCATAAGGGCCTGATCCGCAGAACTGCTGATTGCGAATGTAATCTATCTTTTTGTTGTTGCTTTTAATTCATTCTACTATTAGTAGCTCCACTTGCTACATTTACCCTCCACTTTTATGGGTTGTTTTACTGTTTTTTTTTTCATTGGAGTTGTGCTCATTGCTGGAAAGGTGCTGTATGAACAAACTCTAATTTTATGATTGTTATCATTATTGCCAGGATAAATGTGAACAAGTGTATTATTCACAGAGGTATTTTCATTGTGGCTTGTGTTTTCTAACTCTCATAGGAATGGGCTATGGAAGCCTGTTGGCAATTTTTTACTGCTGCATATATTACAACATCATTCTGGCCTGGGCTCTCTTCTACCTATTCTCATCATTTAGCCCTGAACTTCCCTGGGCCACCTGTGGAAACACCTGGAATACAGGTAAAAATGGGTAGCTGTGGACAAAGGTAAATGAGCAACTTTGGAGAAACCAGCAGGAGCAAGGCTGATTTTGAAAGTTGGCAGCAGAAAAATTAGTCTTATGAGTCTTGGTTCCTTGGCCACTCCCCTGAAAGACGTGAATGAGGATAGCCTAACTCACGATTAATTCTTCAATTTGCAGCAAATACAGCACATACTTCACCATTGCATTTTTAATGGCACTAAGTATATTTATAATAATAATATTGAATAAAGTATGCCATCATTTGTATAAATTACAAAGAGGACTGACCCCAGGACTGAACCTTGGATAACACCTTTATGATATGTATCGGTGTTATTTGCAATCATCCCTTGCAGGGTGTATCAGCGATAGGTATGCCTTATTTTCGTCAGCCTGATTTGTGAACGGTGCTGCAAGCCAGACCTCTGGTTCCCTCAACTTGCATCTTTCCCATACCACGTTCCTATGGGGAATTTTTTGAACTTGTGGAATTGTAATCTTGCAGAGACCTTCTACCACAGAAAACTCATATACAGGTGCTGGTCAACGAATTAGAATAATTTGAAATAGTGCAATCGTAAAATTTTTAAATGCATTTTTTGTGCATAAAGCAAATCAGGTGTTCACCGCGCCTGTCCTACTTGTTAGAGTAATCACAGAACTCGCTACCTGTAAAGCTCAGCTGAGCTTTCCAAAAGGCCCTTTTAGGCCATTTAACTGTGACACTGTTGTTTTATTGAATTAGACTAATGGAGAAACCGTTTCACTGAATTAGAATAATTTTTATTATAATTAGAATCAGCACTTTCTCAGTATTTTGTGGCTGCCCCCTTGGCTTGTATGACTGCCTGAAGAGTCCGCGGCATCGATTTGACCAGCTTGTCACAAGTTTCTGCACTCACTGCTTCCCAGGCTGTGGCGATGTTCTGCTTCAGTTGGTCCAGCGTAGTAGGCCTTCTGTGGCGAATTTTCCGCTTGACGATGGCCCGAAGGTTTTCAATGACATTGAGGTCAGGCTAGTTGGCCGGCCATGCCAAAACTTCAAGCTGTTTTTCAGCGAACCAATCTTTGGTCGACTTTGGCGCATGAGCCGGTGCAAGATCATGTTGAAATATGAGGTCTTCTTCGCCAAACTGTTCCTCAACAATCGGAATCAGGAACGTTTCCAGAACATGTTGGTATACGGCAGCATTGACAGTCTTCTTGAGGAAGCAGAGTATCCCTACTCCCCGAGCGGACATGCATACCCAGACCATAACGCTCTGGGGAAACTTGACGGATCTTTTCACGGCCTTGTGGTTATAGGTTTCGCCACCACGACGCTAGACACGAGGACCTTGGTCACCGAAGGAGATGCCAAAGCGTAATTCGTCACTGAAGTCCACTTTCTGTCAGTCTTCAGCAGTCCACTCGCCGTGTTCTTTTGCCCACTTCAGCCGTTTCTTCATTTGTTTTTTGTTCAGCATCAGTTTTACTGCTGGAACGCGAGATTTGAAGCCGAGTTCGCGCAGACGACGGTAAGTGGTTGATCTCGAGACGTTAGTGCTGGTCTGCTCGTTCCACAAGTCGCTGAGCTCAGAAGTGGACTTAAACCAGTTGCTGACTGCGATCTTTCTCAGCTACTTGTTGTCGCAAGCAGAAGTTTTTCGGACGCCGGAACTATTGGTGCGCTTGCTCCAGTCTTTCTTGAGAGCTTTACAGATGGACGACTGGCTGATGCCGAGATGCTCAGCAATTTTAGTTTGGGTCAAGCCTTGTTGGCGAAGGGTTGAATTTGAGCCACTATTCCGGTTGAGAGGTCGCGCTGATGACCCATGATTGATTTTACAACTTTAAAATTCTACTCAACCCTGACTTTATACTGCACAGTGAACACTTTTCGCAGAAAACAAAAATTCAAGCACTTATTCTAATTCAGTGAAATGACTCATGAATTATTCTAATTCAATGAAACAACAGTGTCACAGTTAAATGGCCTAAATGGGCCTTTTGGAAAGCTCAGCTGAGCAAATTTTTTACAGGTAGCGAGTTCTGTGATTACTCTAACAAGTAGGACAGGCGCGGTGAACACCTGATTTGCTTTCTGCACAAAAAATGCATTTAAAAATTTTACGATTGCACTATTTCAAATTATTCTAATTCGTTAACCAGCACCTGCAGTACTATCAAGAAGACAGAAACCCAATAATGTGGAACTGCTTTAAGGGTACAGGGACTCAAAGCAGATTCATTCAGAGGTTCAAGACTGAAGCAGTACAGCTGTTTCTCTGTAGTTTCTTTTAATATGCTAATTGACTAGCTTTGTTCATTATGTACTCATGCTCTGATGTTCTGCATGGGAGAAATCTGATAGTCTTGTTGTCATGTTTCCTTACCACTGATTTGTATATTATGACTGAATTGCTGATGCAATTGTAACTTTTTTGGGAGGTTTATGCAAGTGGAAGTGGCCAAGCTGCCACATGGACGTGCCAAAGTTTAAACGACTGTAACAGAGAATGCAATGGCAGTGCTCACCCGATGTGTGTCTTTTCAGTGCAACAAACAGTTTTCAGGGGATTTGGCTTGACAATGCAACAGGTTGTATTTAAAATGGGCACACAGTAATTAATATGTTATCAAACACACACCACAATGCAAAGAAACTGCTGACTTTGCACCACCTTCTCAATATTTGTGTGAAGTAAGTTAACGTCATTTACCCACTACCATACTAAACTACTGAGCAAGAATAAATCTAAGTAATTCAGTTTCTTATTAGGTTTATACTAAATTGTATCAACTTTATATTTACACATGTAATGATTCTTGATATTCTTCTTGTGTGACAATAAAGTAATCTCATGTAATGCCAATGATAAGGCTACAGGGTTTTAAACCTTGTCATCATTAAAATTGTTTTGTCAGCTGGAAAATGAACAATCAAAAATGCTTTTCTTTCCAAAGCACATTCTGTTTTAAAGAAATATGTTTTGCACAACACAATTAAATAAAAAATTCCTTGCAGTAAAGAAAATGTAGGAGTGGTCAAGTTACCAGTTACAACCCTTCGTGAAAATTATGGAATTGCTTCACTTAGAGGTTGTTTATCCAGCTTATTCACTCCATAGCAAAAAATATTAGCGGGGAAAAAGAGCATTGAATGCATCAACATTTTTCTCAGTAAATATATTTCTAATGGGACTATTGACATGAAATTTTCACCAGATATCAGTAAAAACCCAAGTAATCCACACATACAAAGAAATTAAAACAAACTAGTCGATAAATTAAGTTATGTGTAATAAAGTGGAATGACTCAGGGAATAAGTATCAAACAAATGAAGTAAAGGGGGTGCAAAAAGGCATGGAGAGCCTAAACCAGCTGAAATCTGTCAGTGTTCAGAAAGCAATCCTGCCCCCTATCAACGCAATTTAATATCAGCTAGTTTAGTCCTAATTGATGGCCTATAAAAAGGTTTCTCACCAAAGTCTCACACAAGAACCGTCTCATGATGGGTAAAAGCGAAGAGCTCAAGACCTTTACGACCTTATTGTTGCAAAACATGCTGATAGAAGTACGGAGTATCACAAGACTCTATTGCTAAAGAAAAGCATGTTAAAGCTCATTTAAAGTTTGCTGCACAACATTTGGACAAGCCTATGAAATACTGGAAGAATATAGTCTGGTCAGATGAGACCAAAATTGAACTCTTTAGATGTCATAGCGCACACTATGTTTGGAGGACAAAGGGCATTGCTCATCACCCCAAAACACCATACCAACAGCGAAGTTTGGAGGTGGGGATATTGTGGTGTGGGGCGGTTATTCAGAATATGGTACTGGCAAACTTCATATAATTGAAGGAAGGATGTACCAAGACATTTGTGATAAGAATCTGCTTCCATCTACCAGGATGATGAAGATGAAACGAGGGTGGACATTTCAACAAGATAATGATCCCAAACACACAGCCAAGGAAACTTGAGATTGGTTTCAGAGCAAGAAAATAAAGCTGCTAAAATAGCCCAGTTAATCACCTGACTTGAATCCCATTGAAATTCTATGGAAAGAACTAATAATTAGAGTTCATAGAAGAGGCCCCCTGAACGTTCAAGACAGTTTGTGTGGAAGAATGGGCCAAAATCACATCTGAGCAATGCAATTCTTCATACAGGAGGCATCTTGAAGCTGTCATTACCAACAAAGGCTTTTCTACTAAGTATTAACTACATTACAGTAAGCGTGTTCAATACTTATTCCCTGTGTCATTTCACTTTATAATGCACAATGTATGGACTTACTTGTTTTGATTTCTTTATATGTGTGGATTACTTGGGTTGATACTGACATCTAGTGCAAATTTTATGTCAATAGCCCCATTTAAAATATACTGAATTTTCTGAAAAAAAAATGTTGACACGTTCAATACTTATTTTCCCTGCTGTATTTGTTTCATGATCAGAGAAGAAAAAAATATGGAATTACTCAGTGTTGATGACAAAATTATGGAATCATCAACATAATATTATATTTAATACTTTTTTCTTCCTCCTCTGGCTTTGGTGATAGCCTGAATTTGTCAAGACATAGGGCCCTATTTCAACGATCTAAGCGCACGGTCTGAACTGTGTGACGCAAGTGCATTTCGGGCATGTCTAAATCCATTTTTGCTATTTTTATGGCAGGTTAATTCAGGTGCAAAGTAAGACGCATGGTTCAAAGGCGTTTTAATTTATCTCTTAATTACTCATAGGTGTGTTTTGGGGGTAAAATGAGCAATCAGTGTGTCATCTTCCATTCCCTTTAAAAGCCAGATGCCATGCACCATACTGAATTGCTTTTATAGGGGCCACTTATTATTAATTATAATTATTATAATTATTATTAATTATTATTGCCAAATAGTGGGAAAAACACTTCTTTGCAGGGGAAATGGGTCTGCTCTTACACAAACTGAGTGCACAAAGGTGCACAAATAAACCACTGCCTAAAGGGGGGAAACCTATTCACTATAATCTCCAAACAAATTACTGAGAAATATCTTTAAAATAGTTTTAATCATATTCGGGTGAAAAAAGCCATTGTACTCTGTGAATCCCAGGGTTGCATTTGATCGTGCATGTTAAACAAGGAAAAGAAGTTCTAATTAATGTGTAACGACTGAGAATTTAAAATAAATGATGAAAAAAATGACGGGGGATTGAAACAGAAATAATATTATTTTGATTATGCTACTGTATCCCCATGACATACGACATCCTTTGGGACTCACATGCATTCTACATGATTTCATGCCACACCCTGAGTTTCTAAGTAGAAACAACAATATGTCGCTAATTTTATTCTTTTTACTTTTTGAAGGGATGTTTTTCCCCTGAATAAGATATCTTTGGCTAAAACTTGAAGTTCAGTCAGGAAAACTCACGGTTCAATAAAAAAGAATAATTTAATCATCATGGGTATAAGCATAACATTATATTTCAGGCGCAGCCCTGCTCTGGATGAATGTCCTCCCTCGGCACAGCAAACATACAAACATAGTCATGAACAGAAGTCAAAATCCCCCCGATGTAAGCAGAACCAAACAGGTGGACGCTGGGGTGGAGGAGGCAAGCAAAAACCAAAGAGTGTGTTGCATAGCATGAAAAGTCATTGCACACAGTAGCAGAAGTGAGTGAGCTTAATATCTTTTAAATAGACCGCGGTACTACCTCATGTGATGTGTATCCTCCAATAGTTTCGTGCCTGCTGATGCTCACATGGCTGGTGGCTTACCAAGCTGCCATCAGCTGATGCAGCTGGACGCGAGTTTCCTACCTGAACTAGTTACACTTATTTCTGGGTGGCTATACTTGGGCATACAAATATGGCGGCATTGTTACATCAACATTAAAACATCGTCAGCAATTCAGTAATTCTATGCAGATCAGTGATTTTGACAGGCACAGCCACATGGTGACCCTATAATTACATGTTTCTTCATTTTTGTCTTCCAAACCCTGTAGAATCCTGTGTTGATTTCAGTCAGAAGAACTCGTCTGGCAACTGGTCATTTTCAAATAACAGTGCCACATCATCCATAGAGGAATTCTGGGAGTAAGTTTTTGAGTCTTCATAATTAGAAACACAAAATTATATATTTTTGGGGAACATGCAGAGCTTACCAATTTTATTTATTTATTTATTCATTTTTGAGTGAAGGGAAATTCCAGCATTACTCACATTACATTTAAAGCACGGGACTCTTGAATAAAGGTGTCTTCCTATTTTGTGAATAGACTATAAACATTCTTATTTTTTCACCATGATAACCATAGACCACTCCAAAGGTCCACATATGACAACATTAGAAAAATTCTGCTTAATTGTTCTTCCAGGCTGAATTTTGTCAGCATTACTCACGTTACACAAAAAGATTTTTTTTCATAATATGAGTAAGGTAAGTGCTCAGGCAAGTGTTGATGTTATTCAGAAGGCTCAGAGGATGAGGTACCCAATAATAGAAACCCACATTTCAAGTCAGTATAGCAACGTTGCATGAAGATCATGCTACCAAACCACTTTATTCAGATTCTCTTGACTAGACTTCATACAGACCAGCTTGACAAGCCATCTTAAGTCACCTCAACTTCAACTATGACTAAGGTAGTCAGAAAATTAGGCAGCCTGCCCAACTAACTTACTTTGACTTGCCTTAGGGCTCGTACACCCTCTTCAAACAATCTCATTCCATCCTTGCCAATCCGCCGTCATTTTGCATCGTATTTAGGTATTTTAGTTCCTCA
Organism: Gymnothorax reevesii; assembly: GCA_029721435.1. Classification (NCBI taxonomy): domain Eukaryota; kingdom Metazoa; phylum Chordata; class Actinopteri; order Anguilliformes; family Muraenidae; genus Gymnothorax; species Gymnothorax reevesii. The sequence continues at coordinate 12,426,243 of CM056585.1, read as the reverse complement.
GCATTATGCTATTGTATATTCAGTTTTATATGGACATTTGGGGATTCAAAGTGCTGTTTTTGCGCTACGGCTAAATTATATGAAAAATGTTGGCTTGTTTGCTGACCTCCAATCAATATCACAGAAGAAGAATATGTCTTCTTAATGGACCTCTGCTTAGCCAGCTCCATCGCTCCGTAGGTAATGTTATCCAGCCATTCGGCCAGTTGTCTGATGAAGTCGTAAATGAAGCTGCTAGTTTAGTAAATACTCAACTAACAAAATTATAATAAATAATAAGGAGTTATTCCACATTTACAATATCACAATGCAAATTAATTAATTGAATCCACCCTGGCAAGGAGGTGAGTGCAAGTGGATTCAAAATGCTCGAAATGCTGTGTGTACTCAACCAATCAGAAATGTTTAGCACTGCAGGGCGAACCCCCAAAGTTCCTTGGCCATTGGAAAGTATTACCCCCTGAGCAGGGACTACTTTGGGGGTAAGTCAATGGCCCAGGAACTTACAGTAATGTTTGCCGTTTCCTATGGTCGGAACATGCAGCGTTCCTCAAGTTCCTGGTCCCTGGGGAAAGTTCCTTCGGTCAGAAAGCAGCTATACATTGCTTCAAAATGTAAGTGTACTTTTCAGCATCAATTATGCCATCACAAAGGCACAAGTTACGCTTGTTAGGGCACTGACACAACCCACAAAATGACAGAGCGTGACTTTTGGATTTGTTGTTAGTAATAGCCAGGATGTTCTTTTTCTTCATTGGTCCAGTGTACTTTGCATCCTTTTATTCTATAAAAAAGACCTGAAATATTATTTTGACTGACCACAATAAGTGTTTATGCTGTGTGATGGTCACTATCATTCAGCTTAGGCTTGCGCCTTTACACACAGAAGTTTCTTCAGATTTGCTTAATGTTTTATTTAAGTTAGCTCTCTACGGGGTGAAATATTGAAATCCCTCCATATCCTTCTTTTAGGGGCATCGCTTTGAAGCCTTTCAATGATTTATTCATGCATTGGTGGACAAATTAGCCGTCTTTGTAACATCTTTGCTCCTGAAGGACAAGGTCTTTTCTGCATGGTGCTGTAGTACTAAATTATGATAACAATCACATGCTGACATCAGTGGTTTCAAATCTCATCATACTAGTCCTAAATTTCCTTCATCCCAACTTATTTTGGAATGCATTGCAGGCCCGAATGGCAAGAATGGATGTATACTGACAAATAAAATTAAGTCAACCAAATATAACATTACATATCTTTATACTCTCTGTGGTGAAATACAAATCAAAGTACATTTAGAAATTTCTGTGCATCTTCTATACCTTCCCTACTTTATATGGTTGTAAATAAAATATTGAGGAAATTACATACACATGATCCCAAAACCACTTTGCAATCAATTTTCCAGGTCCCTTAAGTCTGCACTTTTGATTTATTTAATTTACAAAATGCTGGGCTTTACAGCTAAAAGATTTGTCTAGATGTGTCTAGAGCTGACTTCAAATGGCTTCTATGGAGGCTGGTAAAAAAACGTGAGTTCTGATGAGAGTTGCATTCTGATGAGTTGTGTTCTGTCTTGATGGGATCCCAAGAGGCCAGCTCCAGAATTTGATTTACAGATTCTCTGTCCATTGGCTTCCACAGAATCAGGTTTAACAGGCACGAGTTCCACAAATAGATTTCAAACAAATGAGTTCCTCGTGATAAGTGCATGTTCTGTCATCTTGTATTACAGGAGACGAGTGTTGCATATCAGTGGAAATATATCTGAGTTGGGAAACATTCGATGGGAGCTGGCCTTGTGCTTTCTGCTGGCCTGGATCATGTGCTTCTTCTGTGTGTGGAAAGGAGTAAAGTCCACAGGAAAGGTGATGTCTGCCCATCTTAAGGCTTCATGTTATCTGATAATGGGGGGCTCTATGGAGGGTGAGTGGATCTGTGCTAAACTGCAGGATCTTACCCTCTCAGGTGGTGTACTTCACTGCTACTTTCCCTTATGTGATGATGGCGGCACTGCTGGTGCGGGGGCTCACCTTGCCAGGTGCTGTAGATGGTATCATCTTTTACCTCTACCCTGACCCATCCAAGTTAGCTGACCCTCAGGTAAGTTTCCAGGGACGGATCCAGAAATTTTGGAAAGGGGGGGCGCAGCCCCCATACGAGTGCCAAAGGCATGAAGCCTGGAGGGGGTCTGGGGGTCCCCAGAAAAATGTGAAAATTGAAGTGCCAAATACACGTTTTCCTGGCCTCTGGGAACAAAATTCAAGGTCTTATAGTAAGCTGAAAAAAGCATTTTTTTCATTAACAATTTTCTCTATTTAAAGCATAAGTTTGCACTTGACTCTGCAAAGACAATCAAAACAAAGAGACTTACGTCCTATTCCGATAAAAACGGACGAAAATGATCAAAGCATTCATCAGGATACATCATGGATCAGGGGTTCCCAAACTCGGTCCTGGGGCCTCCCTGTATAAGCTGGTTTTTCCTCCACCCTACTTTGTAATCATAGGATTTTAATAAGCTGTTAATTTGTCTTAATTAGGTGCATTTTTGTTCAGAGCAGCAATTTATCCTCTCTTGACAAACAGTATTTGGAGAGAGATGCATAGAAACAGTGAAGAATAAATTCTGCATCCACATTGCAATACATGAGTAACAACTGCATAAAAAGAGGGAAAATGTACCCAATCAAAGGTTCCTAATTGGTGAAACTGTGGGCCTATGGTTGCAAAAACTAACAATTTACTAAACAAGCAAATGACAGAGTCAAACCTGTTTTATGTTATGCTTTTGTTATTGAGTGCAAGCAAGCAAATTATTTTGAAAGAATTCTAATCACCCGTCTTCAGCAACCTGATTTGGAGGTTATTGATTTTCTCAGTACCTGAGTTGATTTGTTTAAAAATGTTATCACCTAGTTGCTTGCCACACAGAAAAAAAAAAACTTTATATGCAAGGGTCTTTTATTCATTCTTTTTTTCTTCATGGCACAAATTGATATTTCTATTAAAATTCTGCTTAAAACAGCAAATAACATATTTAAACACAAAATGTACCCAATTTGGACACATTAACAGCTTGTTAAAGTCCTATGATGGCAATTATGGTTTGGACAAAAACCAGCATACACAGAGAGGCCCCAGGACCGAGTTTGGGAACCCCTGTTATGGATTAAACATTTAAAACACTACACCAGTGGCGTCTCTGGAAGTGATAATTGGTGGGGCCCGGACCATGCCTTTGCGTCAATGATTGTTCCTGGCTTGTGCGCCGTTATTTTCCGTTATTAACACGTTTTCCAATTTTCACAATAATCCTCTGGCAATCGAAGTTACGGTTTCTCTCTCCATGTGATCCATTGACGACTAAATAATGGGATAAATTCAGATCAGAAAAATTATTTAGGCCACTCAAAAATTGTTCAACACTTTATGAAGGACAAACTGCTCTGAAACGTCGGCGCTACCTTTTCCACACATCAAGTGATTTAACTGGTGCTTCATGATCGTTTTGTTTTAATAAAATAAAAGACCATTTGAAACGTCTGCGTGCAATTTTGAATAACACTGATTTAAATGCACGAAATTACACGTCCAGATTAATGATTGCCGCCGTACCGAAATGTACCGTACTGGCGTGTTCTCGGAGTGAATCTATTGCTCAGTACCTCAAGGAAGTTGCATGTCGCGATTGCAACTAGTAAAGCAAATTCAACCAATCCACGCAAATTTCTCAGACAAAGAAATAAATCGCCAAGATATTGCAACTTTCATTGCCACTTTTTGAAAAAGTTACCGCAAAAAAAAAAATAAAAAAACAATTAAAAAGCCAGGAAAATCCTGGAAGGATTGTTTGTCAATTATGAGAATGATTGCGTGCAAGTCAGGGTTAGTAATTGTTTTAAAGGGGAGCTCCGGGTCCCACCAATCTTTAGTCCAAGAGACACCCCTGCACTACACTAAAGTTGTTTTCTTTCATGGAGGATGGTATTTAATTCACTTTGAAGTGAATTTCCTACTTGCACATTAGGCATATTCAGTAGGCATGCAGAAATTCAAAATCATCTTCTGGAAAGGTTTAATTCTCACTGTATGGGTCGATGAAGAGCACTCTTCGGGGGTATCTACGGGCGGACATATCAATCACTTTGTCATAATCAAGTTTAAGATCCAGTTGCACTGGCACAAATGTTAATCTAAGATATAGCACTGTTATCACTACTTAAACCAACATTATAGCTTGTCTTATAGTTAATCCATATAGGACTGCATACAACAGACAGTGTACAGTTGTCAGAGTTGAATAGTCACTTGTTATTTTACACATTCAGCTATAGAAATCATTAGAACTGAAGAGGCCTAGTTGCCCCGTGTTAAAATATAGCATTTCAACTGTAGTGTTTTGATCCTGTCCTGCCTGACCACGTTTTGATTATGAATTCTGCCTTGTCTGACTATTCTCTGTATTTTGTATTGTGATTTAGATTCATTGCCATGTTTTGTTTTTGCCTTGTCTTTGTCGGTTTGTCATTTTCCACCATTGCAGTTATATTACGGTCCTTGTTTTGTGTCATACCTTGCATTGCACTTTGTCTCCCGTGTCTGGTCTTTTGTCATGTGATCGCTCACTGCCCCAGTATTGTGTGCCACACTTTTGGGTGATTTCATGGTTTCTGGGATTTCATCCATTCCTTCCAATCTCGTTTACTTCCTTCACCTTGCTTTTCTATATTACTAGCAATACTAACATTACTAATCAAGACTAACATTGTTTATAGTAGTAACTTACTAACAAGCAATAGGTGCCCATTACTAATTGACTAACAAGCTCGCAGCTCTGCTCTAGTCTCCGCCCCTTGCCTTCACTCAATTTACTTTGCTGTGCTTCAAGCAGATCTTCTGCACCTTGTTAATCACTGCTCTGCCTCTCACGCTGTGCACAGCAGAACTCCCTAACCGGAGCCGTATGCTTGTCAATAGGCTGTCTCTGTGATCCCTGTCCACGTTTTGGCTTTTGCCAATTTCTTGAAATCAGGAACCTTCTCATGTTCATTCCTTTGTAATTAGTCTGATCCATATCACCTGCCTTCCCTTTGTAGCATGTGACTTCCCCTATATGTATGTAAGCAGTCATTTCATTCACAGCTCTCGTCAGAATGTTTTACCTGGTTTGCTCGTGCTGTGATTGTTTATGCCTTGTACTCTTAGTGTTATACTTCCGACTGGAACGTACCGGATTCTGATTTTGGCTTTACCGTTGATATTCCTGTGCCCGTGTTCCATACCTGTTTTGCCTGGCTCCGAGTTTTGTGTTTGCTGCCCTGTTAACGGTTTGTATTACGCCCACTGGACTTCGGCTTTGAATTCTCTGACAAACCCGTGCCTGTGTACCGAACCCGTTTTGCCCAACTGCGAATACTGTGATTGGTGCCCTGGTTACGACTCGGATTTCGCCCTCTGGGTTTTGATGTTTGGATTGTGGACTCTGTACTGTTGCCTTCTGCTCTGCGGGGGTTCTTCCCCTTCCTTAATAAAATCCAGTTTTACTGCACTGCTTGGTTCTCGCGACTGGTTCCTGAACGATAACTCATATGTAGTGCAATAAATACTCAGGATTAAGTTAACTAAAAGTGTCAATATCCCAATGTAAATGCTTCAATAAAAGTAGAAATTGCATTTAAATTAGGAATGAACTCATCCATAAAACCGCGTTTCAGCTTGGCTGGCTTGTGAATATTCAATAACTGATCCTGGTGTGCCATCTAGTGATAGAATATTGTAACTGCGTGCATAAATTTGCAGCTTCATGTCCGCTGGCAACAACATCTGTACAAAGACACCCTGCTGAACTCCGGTGTTCTTGAACGCGCCAAATCCAGATCATCCTTATGATGAATTACATTCATATTGTAACTAGAAAAGCACTCAGAGAGCACAGAACCTCCGCCAGGGGGCAGCAAACCCAAAAGCACGGCGATTGGAACTCATCAAAATCCGGCCATAAGTTTTTGAGTTATTTTGTACACAAACAAACCAACAAACAAACGGCACCGAAGACATATACCTCCTCGGCGGAGGTTAACAAGTAAAGTGGCCAGTGTCAACGTAAGGAAGTGAAAGTAATCTTTTTATCCTTTAAATGTTGTAGAGTAAAAGTCAAAACTCAAGTGAAGAACAAATCCTCAAAAATGACCTACTTAAGTAGGCTACCAGTCGTTACTGTACACCTCTGACCATCACAAAGTGCGTTTAGACGCAACTCATTCCTTTTTTTGGATTTTTCATTTTTCCGGCATGGAAATTTTTCGAGCTTGAAGCCCTGTGTGTAATGTGCGAAAAAGGCTGTCTTCGAAAAGTAAGTCTGCAGAAATAAGGGGGGACATGCGGCCCCCCAAAATCCGCCTATGCTTTCTCCTCCCCATGTAACTAAACCAAGCTCTGTGACCCTTTGATAACCTCATTTTCTTTATTTAACCCAACCCAGCCCGCTAACTGTCAGAAAATTTAGCCTAACTCATTTAACACAATCCAACCCAGCAGTGTGACCTTCAGCTGAAGTTACGGTCTGAATTTAACACAGATCAGCACACCCTCAGATCAGGGCAGTTGCCGGGAATTCTGGGCTCCCTGAAAGAATATCAGCGTGTATCATATATTTTTCACGACAATGGCTGTTATTCATTTTTCTGTTTCTCGGTGTTCTTGACAGTGCTAGATGCAATACGCCAAATTTTTCCTTACCTTTATTTTTTTACAATTAACCACTCAACACGGAGTCAAGAGTACTATTATGTCAATTCTGAATTATTCAATGTGGCATGTATTCACAAAAGAGGCTACCTGAAACCACATTATTACACTTAGTCTGATCTGTAATAAATGTTCAATAAACCACTCAGCAAATGGGTACTGGGTATTCTATTGTAAAACATTGAGCACTGAAGTGCAACAGACAATGGGCTCTAATTTCGTAGACCAGGCGCAGACGCGGCGAATGGGGGGTGCGCCGCGCCAGGCATATGTTGCAATTTCGTGCCCGGCGTAGCCTGCCGCAAGTACTCCTCTGTCCCGCCCCTGTCCCTCCTTCCAGCGCAAGTTGGCAAAGAAGGCATGTTAGGGTATAACACAGCCAAGTCAAATATTGCTCATTGGCAAGAGAAACTATGCATAGCGTGTTCCTATTATTACAGCCTGTTGCTGCTTAAAATTTTGGGATTAACATGCATGGACAACAATGCAAGATACGCAACACATTTATTTTCAATATGTGATCTTAACTCAGTGTGAGATCATAGCAATCAGGCCGTATTCCTTTCCCCCACTAAAAACAATAAAACCTAAGTGACAATAATAGTAGTCGAGTATTAAGCCGCTTGCACACTGGACGCGAAGCAAGTTTTTCGCTCGACAGATTGCGTTGAAAGCAGTGTCTTGTGTCCGAAAGTCTGACAGGGTTTTAATGTATCTCCATGTCCGACAGTCTATTATTGTTCTTAATTTTGCTTTTAGATATTAAACGTGAATGTTTTGGTAAGAGGGCTCAGTTCTTCAAGATGCGTACCGAGAATTTCAATCAATGTTTCTGTTTAAGCTCTGCTCAATAAAGTGAGTCGACATTGGCGCGAGACAATGTACAATGCCTCCGTGTCTGACAGCCAAAAAAAAAGGACGATTAGAATAGATTAACAACAGAACATCCAATGAACACTGCGATTAATTTATTTGCGGGTCATCTTTTAAATCGACAATTTATTGGTAATAATCCAACAATAAAATTGAGAGCTTCTTCCACCAAGCAAGATTGAATGGACAGAATGGTTGGCCAGCAACATGGACGCTAAGATTGCTTTTTCATCTAGCGCCATTGTCATGTCACATCAGGATATTTGGGCTCCCTAATGCAGATATACTATGAAAGCGGACTATTTTGAATGTCTCCTTCAGTTTCCCTAAGACCCCGTTAAATAATTTAAATTCGTTCTGGTTTTCCAGTTTCCTTGTTCTCAACTTGCGCCGATTGGCCAAATCATTACAACCAGCTGCGAGAGTAGGAAACGATTGACTTTTGTTCTCCACAATTGCCGGTGTCCCGAAAAATAGGTTGAATTGTGCATTAGTTAGCTAGCCAGCTTGTCAACTAGCAAGCGTTCCCTACAATGGATGTAGTTACCCTACACATAGCGCATAAAATAAACACCCAAGAAAAAGTCAACAATTTATTGCTAACAGGCTACTGAAATAGCGAGCAAGTTAGCAACATAGCTTTCAACGCAAAAGTGATATCGAACTCTGTAATGCAATAGCTAGCTAGGCAGATAGCTAACTGGTTATCGGCCAAAAAGGCTAAACATCGCTGACACTGAAATAGTGAGCTAAAAGTCTTGAAACAAACGTAACCTAACGTTACGAGTCAGTTGGGTGCAGAGAAGTTCGTTGTGCGCAGGAATATTTTCTGCTGCGGCCTGCCACAGTGGGTTACAGTATTTTTATACTGGCATGGAACGCGGCTCAGCCAATCACATTTAAGGATGGGAAGCAACCGTTGTATAAATTTATTTTTATTCTTTATTCCGTTATAAATCTGTTCTCACATCAATACTTTTATTTTTTGCTGGGTGCCGGACATGGAGTATTTTGCATTTCACGTCGGACAGTCTTGATCGTGCATGTGATAATTTATTCACACTGTCAATGGTCATGGAATTGATTTGCTCTCTCATTGCAAGCACAATTTTATCTCTGCTGTGGAAATAAAGCGTGAATCTGTTTGATCCATCGGACTAATTTTCAAAAGAAAGACCGAGTAAAGACTGCTGTCTATCTTCAAAGGAAGAAAACAGACGAATAAAAAGACCAAGAAAAGTCGATAGCTCTTTGCATTGTGCAAGTGGCTTTACTGAGCATAGAACGCAAGCATTATATACACACTGCCTGATGCCGAGGCAATTTGTGGTTGGCTGAGAAAGATGTGAAGTCGTTAATTTGCATCATTGATTCAGTTGCGTTGATTAAGTCAGGTCGAGTTTCCATCACGCGTGCCAACCGCCTTTGATCTGACATCAGGACAATCGATATAGATACTATAATTAATGTGCTGATTCAGATAGTTACATTAAACAGTGGTTGCTGTAATTATTTACTGTATTGAAATGTGCCTGACATTCAGGAAACCTGCCTGTGAGGTTTCGGTGACGTGTGCGCACTGTGCGCCGGTCAGCCAAATTACCACTGCACAGAAAGTTGAGCTGGCGAGCTTTCTGCGCAACTGCAGCGAAGACTTTTTCTAAGAAATTGTCACTGTGTCTTGATGAATAAGTGATACCTCCTCATACTACGCCGTCACACCCATCTCGGCGCACGTTCGTCTGTGCACAGTGTTGCACCACATGAAATTACCATTGCGCCGGCTGACGAAATTACTGTATTGAAATGTGCCTGACATTCTGGAAACCTGCCTGTGAGGTTTCGGTGACGTGTGCGCACCGGTCAGCCAAATTACCACTGCACAGAAAGTGAACCAGGTTGGAGCTGGCGAACTTTCTGCGCAACTGCAGCGAAGACTTTTTCTACGAAATTGTCACTGTGTCTTGATGAATAAGTGATACCTCCTCATACTACGCCGTCACACCCATCTCGGCGCACGTTCGTCCGTGCACAGTGTTGCACCACATGAAATTACCATTGCGCCGGCTGACGAAATTACCACTGCATGGGCTGCGCCACACTTCGCCACCAGCGCTGTGCCAAGAAATTAGAGCTCAATAACTCAAAGTATACTGGCTAAAGATACAACACAAGGTGGAGCTATTATAGTGCAATCACAAAGGTAGCTATGTGACTTAACGATTTAAATTTCTTGCAAGTAATATTGACATCACAATGAAATACTTTCTGGTAAAATAAACCATAATTTTAATTCTTCCCTTATCTCAACTTGAACTTAAGTTATTTTGTTTGTTCACAGCTTAAGGTCTTTGAAGTCCAACTACCTGCTTAACTGACTTTCAACTGAAAGTCTGGCAAGGCTATTAAGCCTCTCTTGGGTTGCTGTAGCTGTAGCCTATAGCTATGAACTGCTTCACTATTCCCTTCACTATCTGAAGTAGCCTTGCTTTAGGGAGATGGGCGTGGCTGAGAGATCGACCAATATGTAAATAAGTAATTGCCATTGGTACAGTAGTTCACTAATAAATTTAAACAGCCAACCAGTTTCTGCCACACTCACTCGCTCAGACTGCTGGTGGTGAGGGCTACTGCTGGGTCAGGTTCAGATGAAGTAACCACAGCTGATTCTGGAGTGGCAGTGCATAAAGGTTTAATTATTCCATTTCATATTGCTTTTGTAAACATTTATAATCATATTTTATGGACAGTGAAGAACGGACCTTAGTCCAAACCGACCGACAGCGCCGAATGAACTGGTTGACTGAGGGAATCTCGGAATCGCTCTTGGTCTCCGGAAATAGTGGGGGTTGATAACCGACTTGGGCCTCAAACTGGGAAAGCCCAGTGGAGGAATTACACAACGAGTTATGAGAATATTCGGCCCAAGTTAAAAATCAACTCCACGATGAGGGATCATCCGCCACCAAACATCAGAGAGTGTTTTCAAGAGACTCATTAGTCCATTCTGTCTGCCCGTTGGTCTCTGGGTGAAACCCCGAAGAGAGACTCACTGTGGCCCCCAACTGCTTGCAAAACGCGTGCCAAAATCTGGCTGTAAACTGAGGGCCTCGGTCAGACATGACATCTTGTGGAAGCCCATGCAACCGGAATACATTGTTGACCACAAGATGCGCTGTCTCCCATGCTGAAGGCAGCTTGGGTTGCGCGACAAAATGAGCCGCTTTAGAAAAACGATCAACCACGACCAAAATTACCGTGTTGCCGTCAGATGCAGGCAGCCCCGTAACAAAATCAAACTTGATATGCAACTAAGGGTGCCTGGGAACGGGCAAAGGTCGCACCAAACTAGCGGGTGGAAGATGGGAAGTCTTATTTCTGGAACAGATGCCACAGGCAGCAACAAACTCCTGAATGTCTCTCATCATCTCCGGCCACCAAAAACGTTGGGCCAGGAACTGCTTGGTCCAATGGGCTCCCGGGTGCCCCGCCAAGCGGGAAGAGTGTTCCTACTGGAGGACTTGTGGCCTAACTGTAGGCGGGAGAAATAAACAGCCAGGAGGCTCCCCCCCAGGACCGAAATCAGACTTCTACACCTCCTGAACCACCGCCTCAACCTCCCACTGAATGGGTGCCACGATCTGTGTAGTAGGAATAACAGGCTCTGGGGTGGGATCGCGATCAGTGCGATCATACATACGTGACAGGGCGTCAGGTTTAATATTTTTAGAGCCCGGGTGATAGGTGAGCGTGAAATCAAAGCGGTCCAAAAATAATGACCATCGCGCCTGCCGGGAATTACGCCGCTTGGTTTGCTGGATATATTGGAGGTTTTTATGGTCGGTCCATACCACAAAAGGGTGCACAGCTCCCTCCAACCAGTGGCGCCACTCTTTGAGGGCCAGTATTTTTAATTCCTGAAAGGCAGCATGAGCTGCAGGAGACCAAAAAAACGCTGAGGAAGTATTCTTTCTAGTGAGCGCAAAAATGGGGGCAGCAACCACGGTAAAATTAGGAATAAACCACTTATAAAAATTTGCGAAGCCCAGAAAGCGTTGAACCTCTTTCAAACTCTGCGGTGCAGGCTAATGCCTGACCGCAGCCACCTTGTCCGGGTCCATCCGCACCGACCCCTTAGAAACAATAAAACCCAAAAATGAGACAGTTTGTGCGTGGAAAACACATTTTTCGGCTTTAACAAAAAGTTTGGCATTGAGCAGGGCTTCCAGTACACGTCTGACCTGTTGTTTATGCCACGTCATTGACGAATGCCTGAAACACAGAGGGGGCGTTAACTAGCTTGAACGATAAGACCCGATATTCGTAGTGCCCGTCATGAGTATTAAAAGCCGTTTTCCATTCGTCCCCCTCCCGAATGCGAATCAAATAATTACGAATTACGCATTACGAAGATCTAGCTTCATAAAAAATGACGCCTCCTGCAGACGTTCAAACGCGGAATTCATTAACGGAAGGGGGTATCTGTTTTTAATGGTGATTTTATTCAAACCCCTGTAATCAATACAGGGTCTCCGACCGCCATCCTTTTTCCCAACGAAAAAGAATCCCGCACCGGCAGGGGACGTGGACGGCCGAATAAAACCATTGGCGAGAGCCTCCTGAATATACTCTCGCATAGCCCTACGCTCAGGTCCTGACAACGAATATAGCGAATCCCTAGGCGGAATTATCCCAGGATAAAGATTTATCTCGCAGTCGTACGGACGATGCGGTGGTAACGTGGAGGCTCATTGTTTACTAAACACCTCAGCCAGATCGGCGTAATCCCTGGGAACATTCGGAGGCAAGTCAAAGTTCAGGGTGGCCCAAAATTCTCTACCCTGCTCAGAATCTAATGAATCCGTGACTGATTCCGAATCGCTGAAGTCCTCCAAAAAGTAATCGTCCTCTGGCTCTCGCCAGTTGAATTGAAGATCCCATTCCAACCCCTCCTCTGCTCCTTTTTCTAGTCTAGGAGGGCATGGTGCGATAACTTCATCACACTCGCTCTCTGCAATATGCTTAGTTTCACTGAAATTTAGTCATATTTCTCCGCAAAGAATTTATCATTGGTTTCAATGTGACAGCCCTTGATTCTCATTAATTAGTCTCTTCTTTGTTCTGAGTTTTGCTGTTTGCCCTCTTGAATTGATTTATTGTCTCATTATTTGCCCCGCTTTCTAATGTGAACATATGTGCCCTCACCCCTTTCGTTTATTGTCCTGTCTATATAGTTTTCCTACGGTGTCTCAGTTGACGTTAGATTGTCCTGCCCTTTGCCTTTACTTATCCTCTAGAAATCTTGTACTGAGCTAAGCCCTTCATCCTCTCTATGACTGCTCACTAATAAAAGAAAAATGTTAAGCGGTCTCTATTTATGAAGAACACCTGGATCTGAGGGGTCTCCAGATCAGGGACTGTGATTTGGAAGCTGTCTGGCCACTGCAGTATTGGACTGACCACCTGGATTATGAGCTCTGGACTGTCTTGATCACAGCTCAGACTCACCCCTCTCCTGCTGCATGCAAATCACCTGACTTAGACTGCTCTCTCATTTTGAGTTTTCCTGCGCCTTCTTCTATTCTGTTGCCCAAAACCCATAATAGACCCACCCACAAGACTTCATCGGCAATCTGTGAGGGATTCCTCAGTCTGGTTTCATGACATTCTAAGCCAGACCTGGGCAAAATCTAGAATAGCATCCTCCAATCCATTCGCTTCCTAACAGCTCATACAGTCCCTATTGCCCTTCTGGGGTTATATTAACAGCATGGCATTTTATTTTAAGGTTATGAATTGACTTCTTCAAAAAACTGTGACCCTGTTGCCCTGTTGAAAGTGTTATCTATTCCATTTGGTCTCTATTGCAGGTGTGGATGGATGCTGGTACGCAGGTGCTTTACTCCTATGCCGTTTGCGTCGGGTGTTTGCAGGCCCTTGGTAGCTTCAACAAGTACAACAATGACTGCTACAAGTAAGCAAATCCAAAAATCTTTACTAAACCCAACATCCACAGCAGTTAAAACATTCATTGTTAAATACAGGGCACAACGGGTTGTCGGATTACAGTTCCAGTGTGGATTCGATGTGAAGGGTCATTCGATGTGGGTCTCTTGATAGAGTACCATTGTAGTCTGGTCGGTCACCACCGGAGCTCCGGAGACAGCTGCCAGTCAGGTTGAAGATTCCTGGATTTCCATGGGAGCTAAACCAACTCCTGGCCAGTTCTGCCCCCGTACGGAGTGTGGTGACTGGTAAAGTGTTGCCGGCAGAGGAAAACACAGAGGCAGGTGGTCCTGCCAAGCCTTACAGCCACAGGAGATGAAGCTCAAACATAAATTTTAAATCCCGGATCTTCAGGATTTCCCCCCACTGGCCTGTTGTCACTTGCATCCAAGGAATCCACAGAGGCTGGGCATTGGTGTCCTGGTCTGGCAGCGGGCTCCCCTCCGTTGCCTCCGTACTTGATGGCTGATTGCTCCCAGGCCATCAGTCGGGTGAGGACTGATGCTCAGCTGCCAGCTTTTTGTTGCGCTGAGACTTAGGCAGGTACAGTGCACTACAAGCAAGGCCCAGCTTCCAGCCCCAGGGGTACATCTCTTTTGCAGAGAGGACAGCCATGACTGCAGATTCTGGTCGCCAGGTCGCTGCTAACGCAACCCCTCCGAAATGTCCCCATAACTCTCTGTCAACACTAATTATTGGAGACTCCATTACAAATATGAGAATTGGAAATGCTCAAACTCTCCAAACTCACCCCAGTACCACAGCACTGTGGAGAGAGCATAAATCTGTCCTGAGCCTAGTGGCTCATCAGACCTGGTGCTTAACTCTGGCTTCAGCAGCATATATTGACTAGGAGTACAGCTATTCCCTGTGGATGGGATGCTAGTCCATTTCAGGTTACTTTCCCAGCTCTTTTTCAGGTTTCCTTGGCAATCTGCCTTTACCCAATTATACCCCTGGGTGCAGTGAGGCACTGAGGGAGCTTTGCCCAAGAACACCCTGTGAAAGCCGTGGCGGAGACTCCAACTCAGCACCGTTGTGTCCCAAGTGAAGCACACTGAACTACTGCGATACCAAGTCCCCTAGTGCTGGCCATTGCAATTAAAGTTTCATATCATTTCAATTATTTTTAAGGACAACACACATTAAAACAACACACATTAAAATAGTCAAAATTCAATAATACTTTTGTGTTTATCAAAATAAGATGCTGTTCTCTTGTTGTATTCTAATCTGAAAATTCTTCTGGTGGCTTCATTTGCTTATTAAAATCACTAAAATTTTCTTCCGGGGAACAAATTCTCTTTTAACATATTACTCTTCCGGGGCGCTGCTTGCGGCTGGCGACTTGGGCAAAGTGCTGCTGGTGCAACTCAGTTTTGAACTTCCTTTGTTTTTAACGGTGTTTTTAACATCTTTCATCTGTTGTCGTTCGACATGAACCCCTTGACTTCAGGTTCGTAACAAGTGCAGCTAAAAGCAAGTTACACATCCGGCCCACTGTATTGAGGTTTTCGCCGTATGCTGTTTGGGCTAGCTATTTGCCGCTAACTCACGAACTTGCATGCTACAGCTGTTAGCCAACCGCTGCTAGTTTGCTGCTAATTTCGCCATCGGCTGACCTTTCCAGGACCTAAATTAACTACTTTTGGTCTATGAATTGTGTCTGCCATGAAAACCTTCCTTCCACGAACACAGCGACGCTCCATTACTCAAGAGCGGCCCTGCTTGAGCTTTGGCACCGGGGAAACTCACCACCTGTGGATCTTCCGCTGACTCTCTTCGGTGAACCAGCGGTTCACCCAGGCCGTCGCCGGCGGAACAGGGGAAGAAAGGGAGATGTCCGACAACGTCTCCGTCACAGAGGAAACAGGCCGTTGCTACAATTCATCATCCTGAGCAATGTGAGGTCCCTCAGGGGTAAAATGGAAGAGCTTTGCGCTAACTCAAGCAGTGACGTGCCATCGGAGGTCAGTTAGGGTAGGCAGAATCCTCACCGTTAAACAAATGATAAGTCTCTTACTTTGCTTGATTAGTAATCTGAGGATTAACTAATTTAGAAGACTAAACGGCAGAATGGCGTGCCAGTTCCATCCACGACATTATTGCTCAGTGCATCAAACTTAAAATGCTCACGAGACAGCAAGTTTGTTCATATTTGCTGAGAGGAAGCTAACGCAATGCCATTAACAAATATTAACCCTTAAATGCCCCCTGTGACAAATTTGTCACATGATTTTGGGGGTTGTCAACCCCACATAAATTGTGCAACCTAATGCCCATAGTGACTTATTTAGACCATCAGTGCTGCCATCTGATGCATAAAAGTGGAACTGACAGTATACTGGCTGCACCAGCTAACCTTTCCAATATGGCCACCCCCATGGTGGAATCCACACGATAAATCAGCACCCATTCATCACTGGATAAAGTAGACAAACAGGAAAGCTTATTGTGAAAAATAAGCTATGCCTAATACTTCAGCTATATGTCAACTGTTTTATCATTCAAGTCATTTTAGCAATAAGGTCCCCAAAATGCCCTTTTGTGACATATATATCACTAAACTAAAATAAGGTCAAAGGTCACCAAAAATTAAAAATAGCTATTGGGTTGTTATTAGCCCCTCCCCAGGACATATTAACAGAATACATTGATTTTACTTTCAAGTTTTACTATAGTTGAGCATTTAAGATCGATGTTTACAATATGTTTACAATATTTCCCGCCTTAAACATGTACTTTTTTAATGCCATTTTTAAAAATAGGGAGTTTATTTTCAATCTTCTTTCATAATCCGATCAAGAAAAGATCAAAACAATATATGGAATTACAGAGAGAGTGCTACTGAAACCTGGCTCCGTAAGGACTCCCTAGCATACCTACATACCCCCGGGTGGATGTGCTAAATCTGCCGCAACAAGGTTAGCTGATGTGGTGCACACCCAGCTTCAGCGCACAGCATTCGCCCCGACTTTCGTCCTTGGTGACTGTAACCAGTGCAAACTTGAATGGGCCTTGCCCGGTTTTTATCAATTTGTTAAATGCAGCACTAGGTATGATAAAACTCTCGATGAATGTCATGGGAACATTAAAGACACTTGCAGAGCTAAGGACCTGTATAAAGCCCCACAAAACAATACCAAAATACGGACATTGCAGAGGGCTGAAAGTTTCACGTGTTCTTTTTTGGCTAGCGTTAATTCAGGCAACTTCCTGGCTGGTGTGAATCACTATAAAATGGATATTTTTCTCCGTCCAAAGACGGGGCACAAAAACACAACGGTTACAATTAATCTGACTCCATAATACATTTAGAATACCAAATTTAGTTATATCCTCGTTAAATATCTGACTCCAAATGATAGTTTGGGGACAGCATGCATGAATCTCGAGGCAGCTAGGCTGTCAGACTTGTCTGTGAAAACCATTGTCACTCAGAGACGTCCCGAGAAATAAAAGCAGCCGCCAGATCTTAGTTTGGTGATAGTTCTTGAGGATGGAAGAAATTACCATGATAGTAGCATCGAGGCATAAACAAAGTAGTACTGAGCATAAACATATCACGAACCCAGGTTCATGTGCACTGAAGGGCCCCTTAAGAAGATCAATCAGATACCGGCCTTTAAGCCCCGGGGTACCCTTAAGACTGAATCTCCAGGACCAGTACTACATAAAGCCTTTAGGGGTAGACCGTAATTTGCAATCCAACTTAAAACCCATCACTACCTACAACATCAGCTAGGTAGTCTGGAAAGGTAAGGAATCGCCCCCTAAGTACCGGTCGTAACATGGCTAGAAAGAATGTACAAGTTTTAAGAGTCACGGAGACCATACAAGCTGAAAGGAATAACTATAATTTAATCACCAGGTAGGCTCAAACTTCAATCAAACAAATCAACATTAAGCCAATTGCAAGTTGCACACAATTTAGAAAGAGAAAATAAAGTCATACTTGGAATAATGGAGGCCAACCACGTGCCTGGAGAGAACTCAGATGCCATCTCTCCCCGCCTACCTAGATTCGCTTCTTACGCACAGACCCAGGCACGCGGAGAGAGCTGGGATGCGACTCTCTTGAATTAAAAGACTACTCACGCCCTTCCGCACGCAAGGAGATCGAAATACGATTCTTCCCCAATGGAAAGTCTCTCTTGCCTTTAAGCTAAACCACACCATTGATTTAGGTGGGGAATGCCCCTGAAGGGGGGGAGAATCTCGGCTTTGGCCTTCCACCATTTGGAGTAATAAAACCCATCTAGCATAGAGAGGAGAGCAAAATCTGACCAATTTTCAGGAGTTTCCCAAAGGGAATGAACCATAATTTCAAGGGAAATGAAACATGCTCTATTCAACTCCTTGGGTTACCTCGAGAATAACAAGACCAAACATGATAGGAATATGTACTAATATCATGCAGTTGTCATGAAAAAGCCTTAGATGGAGTTTTATAAAATTTACACTCAACAAAAATATACACGCAATACTTTTGTTTTTGCTCCCATTTGTCATGAGATGGACTCAAAGATCTAAAATTCATTCCAGATACACAATATTACCATTTCTTTCAAACATTGTTCACAAATCTGTCTAAATGTGTGATAGTGAGCACTTTTGCTTTGCTGAGACAAACCATCCCACCTCACAGGTGTGCCACATCAAGATGCTCATCAGACACCATGATTAGTGCACAGGTGTACCTTATACTGCCCACAATAAAAGGCCACTCTGAAATGTGCAGTTTTTGCTTTATTGGGGGTCTGGGAACCAGTCAGTATCTGGTGTGACCACCATTTGCCTCATGCAGTGCAACACATCTTCTTCGCATAGAGTTTATCAGATTGTCAATTGTGGCTGTGGAATGTTGGTCCACTCCTCTTCGATGGCTGTGCGAAGTTGCTGGATATTAGTGGGAACTGGTACGCGCTGTCGTATATGCCGGTCAAGCACATCCCAAACATGCTCAATGGGTGACATGTCCGGTGAGTATGCTGGCCATGCAAGAACTGGGACATTTTCAGCTTCCAAGAATTGTGTACAGATCCTTGCAACATGGGGCTGTGCATTATTTTGCTGAAACATGAGGTGATGTACATGGATGTATGGCACAACAATGGGCCTCAGGATCTCATCACGGTATCTCTGTGCGTTCAAAATGCCATCAATAAAATGCACCTGTGTGCTTCGTCCATAACAGATGCCTGCCCATACCATGACCCCACCACCACCATCGGCCACTCGATCCACAACATTGACATCAGCAAAGCGCTCACCCACACGACACCACATACGCTGTCTGCCATCTGCCCTGAACAATGTAAACCGAGATTCATCCGTGAAGAGAACACCTCTCCAACGTGCCAGACGCCATCGAATGTGAGCATTTGCCCACTCAAGTCTGTTACGGCGACGATCTGGAGTCAGGTTAAGACCCCGATGAGGACGACGAGCATGCAGTTGAGCTTCCCTGAGACGGTTTCCGACAGTTTGTGCAGAACTTCTTTGGTTATGCAAACCAATTGTTTCAGCAGCTGTCTGAGTAGCTGGTCTCAGACGATCTTGGAGGTGAACCTGCTGGATGTGGGGGTCCTGGGCTGGTGTGGTTACACGTGGTCTGCGGTTGTGAGGCCGGTTGGATGTACTGCCATATTCTCTGAAACGCCTTTGGAGACGGCTTATGGTGGAGAAATGAACATTCAATGCCCGAGCAACAGATCTGGTTGACATTCCTGCTGTCAGCTTGCCAATTGCACGCTCCCTCAATGCTTGCGCCATCTGTGGCATTTTGCTGTGAGACAAAACTTCACATTTCAGAGTGGCCTTTTATTGTGGGCAGTATAAGGTACACCTGTGCACTAATCATGGTGTCTGATGAGCATCTTGATGTGGCACACCTGTGAGGTGGGATGGATTGTCTCAGCAAAGCAAAAGTGCTCACTATCACACATTTAGACAGATTTGTGAACAATGTTCGAGAGAAATGGTAATATTGTGTATCTGGAATGAATTTTAGATCTTTGAGTCCATCTCATGACAAATGGGAGCAAAAACAAAAGTGCTGCGTTTATATTTTTGTTGAGTGTAATTGGGTTATAAGTATATAAGTGATTTCTTCACAGGATATTGAACATATAAATAAATTATGAAGTTCCCAGAGATTTAGATTATTTTAAACAAATTAATATAACTGGACTTTAACTTCATTGGGGACAGTGATATGACTCTCACTGGAGCCTTGTGGCAGTCAGGGCTTTGCGACTACGCCCCCTGCTGAGTAAAACCAGAGATACTACCCCCCCACAGGCAGGCTGCAGGAACATCCTGGGTCATAAAAGTTTTACTGCTGGATCTGGATTGAGCTAATCAGCCATTTGTTCAGATACTACACCTGAATACAGAGCACAGTAGGAATCCACTTTTTTCCCTCAAGGTACATTTTTCTCTAATATTCTCCAAGAGTTAATTATTGGACTACACAGAAACTACGTGTACACTTTCCGAAGCTAAATTGGTACATATTTCAAGGGACAACAGTTGAATCCTAGAGGGTACTATCCCAGCAATCAGCCATTGTACCCCTGAAGGCTCAATGATATACTTTATTTTTCTTAGAGTGTAATGAACATCATACTACCTCCTGGCTGTGGCTAAGTTACTTACTAAAGTGAAAAGCGAGAGACCCATGCAACTAGCTCGTTTCAATAACCTGAGGAGAAATCCTGGCGCAAATAACCTGGTGAAAGTGGCTTGCATCGCCTATCTTTTTATCTCCATAATACAGATCCAGTGACAATTTACCTCACTCAGAATTTTGATGTGTGCAATGGAGTGATGTGGCTAACTGTTAATGAGTCAACAGCCTCTAAAAATGCTTTTATTTTGTTATAGCAACAGATGAGCATCCATGTAAATATCACCTGGGCTTGAATTTGTGGACTGTTGTTCCCAAATTTTCCCAACATCTAATCATAATGTCAGCCATTTTGACCAGACCTGGGCAAAGCAACAGGGCAGTCAGGTCAAAAACTGGGCATCTGGCAACTCCATATGTGACCGTGTTGTGTTTCCTGTGTTGCAGAGACTCTTTGTATCTCTGCTTGCTGAACAGTACGACCAGCTTTGTGGCTGGCTTTGCCATCTTTTCAGTGCTGGGCTTCATGGCCCAACAGCAGGGCGTGGACATCTCCATAGTGGCTAAATCAGGTAAGAACTGCTGAGGCTGTAATCACTGGGACTCAGCGGAGTTTTTAGGTTTGAGTGCCGACTAGCCTGATCCTGTCTGTGTGATTCTTTCTCACTACTTCCATCCTTACATCCATACTTACTCTCCATCCCCGCAGGACCCGGTTTGTCCTTTCTTGCATACCCTCAGGCTGTGGCCATGATGCCTCTCCCCTGGCTATGGGCAGCCTTCTTCTTCATTATGCTGGTCCTGTTGGGGCTCGACTCTCAGGTACTGTCCACAAGTCACTGACCTACATCTGCACCATAGTTTGCCTACACTATTGTATTTCTTTTCTGAGGATGTATTAGGTTATTAAGAGTTCATCTCATGATCAGTGTGCCTCCAAAACCAAAATGTCTTCAAGGGGAAATTCACAAAAATAATAATTTCCCTTTTGTACAAAAAATGAAATCAAATACATAATTTAACATAATATTTTTTATACTTTTCTAATTCTAATTCTATTCAACATAGTTTGACACAACCCCTTTGTATGAAAGAGCACAGCTTTTGGATTTGTTGTTTGTAACAATCTGGATATGCTTTCCCTTGTTGGTTTGGTGCACAAGGCACCCATTTCATCCCAAAAAGATCGGAAATATTGTTTTTCTGACCACAATACACATCTCTGTGAGATGGTCTATCACAGATGCCTCCGAGCTGAGAAGTCGACGGTGCTTCTTGACACTTAACTTTTTTGCACTGTAAGGTTTAACTGGCATTTGTGTAATGTAACAACAAATTCACAAAGGTTTGCTAATGTAATGCTGAGCCCCTGTTGTTATATCGCTTATAGATAAAGTAGTCCCTTCCCAAACTAGTCCACATCGACCTCTTTAGATTTGAATGCCACAACTTCATGAAGACTTACCAAAAATGCTCATTAGTCCCCAGTTTTGCTCCTAAACAGCTTACAAAAATTGAGAAACCAGCTTCATCAGTCCCTGAGCCAGAGCTCAATGTCCATGTGCAGTTTTAGATTCATTGACTAATGGCCTGAGCCAAAAAATATACTCAGCAACAAAAGTTTCTGTGACACCAATATTGTTAATTATTTTTCATAACGCAATTATGAAATTGTCATACATGGTGATATCAGACTGAAACAGTACACGTAAACACAACATTGAAATGGAAATCATGAAAATGCGAGAAAATGACTTTGCATGTGAAAATGTGCGTAAATAATGCTTGTGGATGGCAATAAAAGAGGAGAATTTTTGGAATGTTCACATTGTGCCTGATGAACGACGGAAGCATCACTTATCGAAAACACAGCCATTTCGGATCAGGAATTCTACCCTCTAAATGCCAAGACTGTCTGAAAATGATCAGTGGAGGGCCATTGGGATGATTGAATCCGGAACCTCGCAGAGGGAAGTTGCTCATCGCCTGAATGTCCACCGAAACACCATTTGGAACTTATGGCAGCGTCATCAGCAGACAAGACATGTCAGAGACCGTCCTCGCAGCGGCCGTCCACGAGTAACCACTCCCAGACCGGACAACTGGATTTGAACAACCCATCTCCGAAATCGATTCCAACCTGCAACCATAACTGCAAGAACGATACCTGGTTTGAGGCGACTGTCTGCACAGACAATCCGTCGCCGTCTCCGTCATTTTGGCATTGTCCCACGTCGGCCAGCAAGACGTCCAATACTCACAGTACAACACCGACGACTGCGTCTACAGTGGGCACAACAACATCGACGGTGGATCCAACGTCAGTGGGATCTTGTACTCTTCACTGATGAATCAAGATTCATGCTTAACCGATGTGATGGTCGTTTTCGTGTATACCGTCGACGTGGAGAACGTTATGCCAACAACTGTGTTCAGGAATTTGATCGTTTTGGAGGTGGTAGTGTCATGATTTGGGGAGGGATCACGGCTAGAAACAGAACAGATTTGCTTGTTATTGATGGAAATCTGACAAGTCAAAGATATCGCGATGAAGTGCTACGGCCATTGGTGGTACTGTTTTTGATGCAACATGGTCCCGGAATAACGCTGCAACATGATAACGCCAGACCACACGTTGCAAGGATTGTACAGCAGTATCTGATGCAACAACATGTCAATGTCCTGCCATGGCCAGCCAGATCCCCAGACATGTCCCTAATCGAGCATCTTTGGGACGAGATGGATCGACGTTTGCGGCGGTTGGATAACCCGCCAGCTACACTCCAGGAATTGCGACAACGTCTACGTCAGATTTGGAATGACATCCCACAGCAATTTCTGGCACATCTGATTCGGTCCATGCACCGGAGATGCGTTGCTTGCATCATGGCACGAGGAAGTCACACCCGGTATTGAAGTGTGAAGGTCACAATTGGTTAGACGTCAGACAAGTGCTTCATGACGCATGAAAATGACATTTTTCGTTTTGAGTGACGTTGGCACTGAAAAGTCAGTGTTTCTCCTGTTAAATAAACATATTGATTGCATTGAGATCTTTGCGTGTCATTTATAACATACACATAAATGGTGTCACAGAAACTTTTGTTGCTGAGTATAGATTCAGACAGATAGACAGTGTTTTCCTCATTTTATATTAGGATGATAGATCTTGATGCAGTGCTGTTTGAGTGATCGCAGATCATAGGTATTCAGTTTAGGCTTGCACCCTTGCCGAATAAGCAAAGAAATTTCAGCAGATAATTACGTTATCCGCTAAAGACAGAGAGATATTGAAATCCTTTCAGACCCTACTTTAATCAATTGTTTTTAAACCTTTTAATGATGTATTTTTGGGAAAACTGGTGATCCTTAGCCCATCTTTGCTCCTGAAGGACTGGGCTTTTTTTAGCTCCCTCCACTCGCGGTGTGGAAGCTATGGTATCGGCCTCTATCCCTTCAACGTGTGAGTGCGTCCATCAACACATTTTGCTTTATCTCATCAAAGATTTCAGTTACAGGCTCCTAATTTTTACGGCACATGCATCTCGTAAAGGCCTACAAATGACATGCCTAAAGGTGACCGTGGCCATCTTTTTCAAGGTCGCTGGCCTAAAAATATCACCAAAAACTTCGACATTTTGCTGTATCTCATCAACTATTTCAGTTACAGGCTCCTAATTTTACTGGACATACATGTCATAAAGGCCTACAAACGACGTGTCTAAAGGTAACCTTGGCCTATTTTTCAAGGTCACTCGCCTATAAATATCACCAAAAACTTCGACAATTTGTTTTCTCATCAACTGTTTCACTTACAGGCTTCTAATTTTTACTGGACATGCATCTCATAAAGGCCAACAAATGATATGGCTAAAGGTGACCTTAGCCTAATTTTTCAAGGTCACTGGCCCAAACATATGTCTTTTTTTTTTTTTTTTGGAAAGTGTTGCTGGCCTGAATGGCAGGAATGGATACAGTTTTACAAGTAAAATGTAGTTGACCAGAAAAAATAAACCTGGTTTTATGACTGTCAGCAACTAAATACAAGTCAAAGTAAATTTAGAAATGACTGCTTTCTGTTTTTCATGAATTTTCAATTCCATCCCACACTGAAAAAAAGTAAAATAAGGCCTTCGTATCGAGCATTTTAATGTTATTTTCAGATTCAAAACACTCATTTCTATTACATTGTTTCTCAGGAACACAAAAATTCTGTCATTTGAGGTGGGGTAATTTCAACTCCTTTTTAAGATTTGCCAGTGGGTTGAAGAAATTTCACTTGTCATGAGAAAACCCATAACAAGAAACATAAATTTCTTGTGAAGGCAGACAGTTTTTGCTGGCATGGGTAGTACTCTGTGTTGCTGTTTATTTGTACTGAATTGTGTATGGATTTGTATTAAGGCATAATTCATTCTGTTTGTGACGTGTATTATACTACCGCCTTAATTGTCTATGCATTTTTTAATGCTGTAAAAATGGTCACCCTAACCATAATACAGACTTATTAATGCAATGGTAGCATCAGGATTTAGGTTACACATTTGGAAGACACAATAACTTATGGAACACACAATTACTGTTGTCTCTGTCTCAGTTTGTTTGTTTGGAAGCACTGGTGACGGCCTTCTCGGACATGTACCCCTCCTTCTTTCGTGTTGGGCACCGCCGAAAATTCCTGCTCCTGTTAATCTGTGTGTTTGCCTCCTCAATCGGCCTTACGATGGTCACAGAGGTGAGTAGATTATAAAAGAACAATCTGTGAGGTTTCTTTTAGGTTACATCAAAGGATTTGCCTTCAGCAAGTCAAGTCATGCTGAATGGGATTCACGTCAAATGATTAACTTTGCCTTTATAGAACATTCCACATCTTTGCCTTGAAATGTTCAGGGTTATTTTTGCTGTATGATTCTAGTAATTGTCCATCTTCACTGCAAGATGTTATTCAATGAGCACCTGGCTGAATCTGAGCGTATAATATTGCTCTTTGCAATTTAGACTTCAACCTGCTGCTGTTGCCTTCAGTTCTATCATAAATAAATGCAGGGAAACCATAAATAAGATCAGATCCTGATCTTAAGGGCTTTTTCTTTACTAAGGAAATACGTTAATATTCCGCCAGAACAGTTGTTATCCACGATATCCATCGCCTTTTGGGGCTCTGAATTCGTAGACCAGGCGTAGGCGCGGCGCAGGCATGGCAAATGAGGGGTGTGCCGCGCCAACGGGGTGTGTCCAGGCGTATGTTGCAATTTCGAAACCGGTGCAGCCTGGCGCCTTGGTCCCTCCTGCTGGCACAAGTGGCTAAGAAGGCTTGTTTTGGTATAACACAGCCGAGTCAAAACTTCACCAATCAAATGAGCTCCTCTCCTCACCTTTAACATGTTGGAATATAGAAGCCTCTTTCTTATATCTGCATGATGCGTTAATGTTGCATTTTACTTTGCTGCTTCAGGCATGTTTTCTGCACCGCTTACGTCTATATTGAGAATTCTGAACATGAGTGAGCTGGCTAGCTAGGGTATTTGCCAATTATTACCATTAGTGAACTTGAATGGAATTTCAAAACGAAACTATGTCAGATCATTCAAACTTATGAAGTTGGAATGAACTACGATGGTTGCTATTTCTTCTGCCTGCATCATTGGGAAGAGAAACAATGGATAGCGTGTTCCTATTATTACACCCTGTTGCTGCTTAAAATTTTGGGATTAACATGCACGGACAACAATGCAAGATACGTTACACATTTATTTTCAATATGTGATCTTAACACAGTACGAGATCATAGCAATCAGGCTGTATTCCTTTCCCCCACTAAAAACAATAAAACCTAAGTGACAATAATAGTAGCCTAGTTAAATTTCTTTCACGTCCAGTGTTTTCACACGACAGATTGCATTGAACGCAGTGTCTACGCGTCCGAAAGTCTGCCAGGGTTTTAATATACAATCTCCGTGTCTGACAGTCGGATGGTTTCAATATAACTCCGTGTCCAACAGTCGATTGTTGTTTTTAATTTCTTCTAATCTGCTGAATGTTTTAGATATTAAACGTGAATGTTTTGATAAGAGGGCTCAGTTCTTCAGGATGAGTACTGTAATGAGAATATAGGCCACTAGATGGCAGATTACATTTTTTTAAATCAGCCCAGACTGGAGCTAGGTTTAGACATGTCCTGGGCATGTCTGGGGAAAGTCCCAGAAAATAAAAAAAAGAGGTCTAAATGTGGGTGGGGTCTGCAAAAGAGTATATAAGGAAAAGAATTGAGACAGTAAAGTAGTAGGAGAAATTGCAAGGAGAAGGATACATGTGACCAGACCTGTCATTTCTGTTCAAGACCTGTGAAGTTTCCTTTGTGGATTTTTGCCTGTGTTTGAGCCTTTTTCCTCACCCAGCACATCACCAGGAAACCCACCAAAGGGGCTGTAAATATTTCTGTTTTTTTTGTATATATTCAATCTTGGTCTTTAGTTATAGGTTAGTGTTAGTCTTTGTCTGTTCATTAAATGTGTTTAAGTTTTTAAAACTGTGTCTGTCATCCCTTGCTGTTGCTGATGCTGTTGGGTTGTAAAAGTAATAACAAATTGGGGCCATAACAGTACCGAGAATTTCAATTAATGTTACTTTATTGAGCAGAGCTTAAACAGCGAGTCGACATTGGTACGGGACAATGTACAATGCCCGTCCGACATTCCAGGCAAAATACTCTGTGTCTGACTGCCAAAAAAAAGGGACTATTAGAACAGATTGATAATGAAATAAAGAATAAAAAGAAAAATTTTAACTACATACAGAACATCCAGTGAACAGTGCGATATATTCATTTGTGGGCCATCTTTCTTGGATTTTCTGTTTGTTGGTGATATATTTTTATTCTTTATTTCGTTATAAATCTCATATCAATACTTCTACTTTTTGCTGGCTGCCGGACACAGAGTATTTTGCATTTTGCGTCGGACAGTCTTGATCATGCATACGATAATTTATTCACGCTGGCAATGGTCATGGAATTAATTTGCTCACTGACTACAAGCACTATTTTATCTCTGGTGTGGAAATAAAGCGTGAATCTGTTTGATCCATCTGACTAATTTTCAAAAGAGAGACTGAATAAAGACTGTTGTCTATCTTCAACGGCAGAAAACAGACGAATACAAAGACCAATAAAAGTCGATAGCTATCAATTTGCATTTTGTGAAGGTCGGACACAAACATGGCCAAGTTTGCATGACTAATAATTCCTGGAATACTCAATTAGAACTTTTATGACTTTCGGACATGGAGATATATTAAAACGCTGTCCGACTATTGCGTTTTTGCATTGACTGACTGAAATCAGTCGTGGGAAAAAATAGGTTCGCGTCCAGTGTGCAAGCGGCTTTCCTGAGCTTAGAACGCAAGCATTATATACACACTGCACAGAAAGTAAACCAGGTTGGAGCAGGCAAGCTTTCTGCACAACCTCAGCGGAGACTTGTTCTGCAAAATTGTCCCTGCGTCTTGATGAATATGTGACACGTCCCCCTACTACGCCACCCCACCCATCTCGGCGCACGTTGGTCTATCAAAATGGCTGTGAACGGTGTTGCACCGCACAAAATTACCACCGCGCGGGCGGAACTGGATGAAAATACCACTGTGTGGGCTGCGCCACGCAACGCCACCCTGCGATGCACCAAGAAATTAGAGCCCTTTGTGTTTCTAAGCTCATCAATGTGTCAATTCTTTTTTGAGAACTTACCAAACAGTCTCCTTGGTCACAACTAATATTTTTCTATTTCTCAGATAGTTTTGTTGTGATTTTTCAGCCAAATGACAGCTTGTTCCAATGGCTATGACAGCTATTTGGACTTTATTTTTTATAATAGCAATAAATTTTATCTAGAAATTCCACACTTGAAATTAACTTATAATTGAGTTTGAGGAAATAATACACACCTGAGCATGGAACAGCAGTCCATGATGAATCACTTTTGGTCCCTCAATAAGGATAGACCGAGAATAAAAACTGCAGTAATTCCTACACACAATTCAGCTGATTTGGATCTAGAAAACCTCTAATTACAACTGAAGTCCACACTTAGCGCCCATTTATCATTTAATTTCAACTCCCAACATGCTGTGGTAAACAGCTGAAACAGTGACAACTTTATCAATTTCCAATTACTTATAGACCACTCTGTATATAAGGATTACTGTCTACATTACTGCGATTATCCTCTTCATATGAATTTTTTGTAAATATCTCTTTCAGGGTGGTCTGTACATATTCCAGGTGTTTGATTACTACGGCTGCAGTGGGACGACACTCTTAATCCTTGCCATTTTTCATACCGTTGCTGTGGGCTGGATTTATGGTGAGTGGCATTTGTGAATCTCATACCACCTGTGCAATGGATCACATCAGCAATCCAGTGAACAACTATGCAGTGGGTCACATTACCAATCCAGTTAGCACCTACAAAATGGGCCACATCAGTAAACCAGAAGATACCTAGGCAGTGGGCCACATCTTTGAACATAAGAAAACCTTAATGGATCACATCCGCAATCCAGTTTGCAGCCATAAATTGGGTCACATTAGTCAACCTGATAATAACCCCTGTGCAGTCGTTCCGTTCCTTCCATATAATATACTCTTCTCTTTCTTTCATTATGGTGCAAGTTAGTCTTTGTACTTTTTTCAGTCGAATACACTTTAAGGGTTTCACAAATTACTGTTTGCTGTTTTTATTTACATGTAATACATTGTCCTAATTCTTGTGCAGTTGAGATTGTTGAACAATTTCCCATCAACAGATGAGATCAAGACAATTAACTATTGTTTTGACTAGAGGTGTCAACATTTACAATTTTTTCCACACAAGTACACGGGACTTCTAACCGACATGTACCCGGTTACACGTTGGAGATATATGAGCCTTTTCTATCGCAGTTGCGCTATATAATCACACAAAGTAAAATGAGTTTAAAATAAAATCCTCTATCATTTTGACAGAAAAGTACAAGTGAAAGCTGAAGAAGGTTTAACCCTCTTTTTTCATCACTGTTTTAACTATTGCTCACTTCTGTACATTTTTTTTTAAACTTTAAGTTCAAACTGCATCCCTCTCTCGCAACGGAGAGAGCTGCGTCTGAAATTTAATATACCTCTCATAGTAAAAGTAATGAATATGCAAGAGAAAGCAACACAAAAAGAAGCCAAAGTAAGCTGAAGTGAGAGGAAAAAACTTCACCTGTATATACACAAAGTTAAAAAAGTAGAGCGGGACACCCACAATTATTCACTAAAATTGGCTTTCTTCCTCCTTTTTAGACGCGAGGATGTGTGATCAGGTCGTTAAAAGCTGACAGAACACCAACCAACAATATAACGTACAACAACACGCAACAATATAGGCTAAGATAACAAGCCATTAACAGTTTCTGTTTTCAGCTGCTCGACATTTGCACATGGAGAAGGTGATGAGCACTGCGCTCTTCTCAAGTCCTCTGCAGCCTATTCTTGAAGTGGCGCGACACTGGCTGTGGCTGAGGGGTTTTTTTATATAGTATTCAGCTCCGTCCGTACGTCCGTCCCAAACATTGTCAGCGCGATATCTCAAGAAGGAGTCAACGTATTTCAATTCTTTTTGGTACCAACTGTTGGTAAATTAATAAAAAAACCAAGAACGTTGTCCCGATGAAGAAGTAGACTCCGATGTTCGTGGCAAAAGCAGGAAAAAGTTTATTACACAGCCGGCCGTGGGAACAACAACGTGATGGAAAGTTCCAAAAGAAACTTTATACATGTTAAAGTACAGACATTTGCATATGATTTCTTTAATGTTATCAGAAGTTGTTGCTGATGGGTTCCAGGATTTACACATTGATAAAAAGCAATACTCTACAATTGGGCCTCTCCTGGACCACTCAACTTAATTGGTTCAATAGATTCCCAACCCCTGGAAGTGAGCTCCATATGTGGGCATACGGAACCTCCAACTAAAAGGTGCAAGTGCATATCGTCCTGTCGGAACTGAAGACAAACGGAGATCCCAGCTGGAAGTCGCAAATAGGCAATATGACCTGCCGGACCTGATGGCTTCTCTTTATCTCCTAATACACATTCATCACCCATTGATCAAACTGTCTGGCTCACCTCATATTGCCAACACCCAAAAAATCCTGTTTCCCAACACAACCTTCCTACTGGGAATGCGCAGACACCAGTCGGTTTTGGTGACCTAACGGCGGGGGATATAGTCACTTTAGTTACAAACTCTTGTTTTTGTTT
This sequence comes from Gymnothorax reevesii, assembly GCA_029721435.1. Classification (NCBI taxonomy): domain Eukaryota; kingdom Metazoa; phylum Chordata; class Actinopteri; order Anguilliformes; family Muraenidae; genus Gymnothorax; species Gymnothorax reevesii. Next base: position 12,395,703 of record CM056585.1, on the reverse strand, counting down.
TTTTTTTTTTATATCAAGGTAACATTGCGCCCCATGCATCTGTACGCGGATAACTGCACTAGTGGGAACATTTAAGTGTATAGTTAGTTAATGTTATTTTCTGAAGCTTTCAGGCAACATTATCACCCCTAAAAATAGGCGACTATATGTATTGGTGAGAAATGAATGAGATAGAGAAGGGAAAAAATGATGCGTACACGGTTATTGATTTTTCAAAACGGTTATGATTTGTTATCCGTGTAGCCGTTTACACGTGTAGATGTTGACACCCCTAGTTTTGACCCAACAACACTATTTTTACTTTTTTTTTTGTTGAAAATAGCTATTTCCAATATGTGATGCTGGCTACATGTTCCAGTGAATTTGGGGACAGGTGCATGCTCACCAGTGTAACATTACCTCTTCTTATAATAATACTTACTAGTCTTTCGAAACTGAGGATGTTAATTTTTGGAGTTTTTTTGAGCAGAATTTGTTTCCATTCTTGCTTGATGCAGGATTTGTGTCTGAGGAGTCTAAGGCTTCTGTGGTCATGCTTTGTGCCTCATAATCAGCTATATTTTCAGTGGAAGACGGGTCTGAACTGCAGGCAGCATCCACACTCTGTGACTACAAAATATGTAATATTTCACAGCTTTTTCCTGCTTAGACAAGGAGGGCCACCCCAAAAAGATGACGTCTGCTAGGCACATATCTTGTTCCAAAATTAGTGCGTACCCTTCAGCAGGAATAGTGCTGTCGCAGTTAGGGAGCTACTCCAATAAAAGCTTTGTTGTCTTTTCTTCCTCCGCGTGGCTCAGTCTATGAAGTTGCTCACTGGAATCAATGCAGGAAGCGTTAGGCTGTTGCTCATTGTATAATTAAGTCTATTCCGAAATTCGGGCTGTTACAAATAGGTTGAAGTTTCAGTCATAACATTGAGAATCAAATTCTTAATCAACATTGGAATGCTTCTGCTTTTTCTGTTGCTTGTATTTATTGTCCCCCGCCGCGCAGAACGCCCGTCCGTCCCGAATCCTTGTCAGCGACATATCTCAAGAACGACTTGACGGATTTTCTTCAAATTTGATGTCAACATGTATTAGTCTGATACTCCGGCGCCAGTCGATTTCGGTGACCTTCGCGCCATTCTCAAGGTCACACCGAGAGATTGTGCATTTTCACACTGATAGCCTTGTCAGCGAGATATCTCAAAAACAAATCGACGGATTAACCTCAAATTTCATGTCAACATGTATTACTGTGATACCCCAGCGCCAGTCGATTTCGGTGACCTTCGCGCCATTCTCAAGGTCACACCGAGAGATTGTGAATTTTCACACTGATAGCCTTGTCAGCGACATATCTCAAGAACGAATCGACGGATTTACTTCAAATCTTATGTCAACATGTATTACTGTGACACCTCGACGCCAGTTGATTTCGGTGACCTTCGCGCCATTCTAAAGGTCACACCGAGAGATTGTTCATTTTCACACGATTTCACATTTTGTGGCGGGGGACAAAGACACGTTAGTGTCAAATACTTGTTCTATTTAAATTCAGTATTACTCTTTAAACCTGGTATTTCTGCCCAGTTGCAGACAAAGTGCAGGCTATAGCCAACTAATATTATTAATATAATACTTTGTGTTGAATTAGATTCCAGTGGTGGCTGCGTGGGATTATTTCTGGCTGCAATAATCAAAACATTTCAAATGAGAGCATAGAAGCCTCTTGTCCCAATTCCAAAAGAAACAAGTGGTGCCAGGCACAACAAACCCCGCCCCTCACACATACTTTCACCTACTTGTACGAAATTCAATAGGGATCTATTCTGGGTCAGTGGCAATCCCTATACCAAATTTGGGGTGAATCTGGCCATTACTTTTGCCGCTAGAGTATTAACAAACAAACACACAAAGACAGAAACAAACCAAACTGAAAACAAAATCCCTTGCCCTCACCCTTCGGGTGGAGCGGGGTAATAATTTATCGGAAAAAATATAGATGAAATTATTTCCAAAATTCACCACATATTTCTGTCTGACAAAATATTCTGCATCAACGGATACTTAATGGGGATTATGATTCAAAGCTGAATTTTTCACTGCTGTCAATAATAGCTCTCCCGCTAGCCTCACACACGCAGAAGTATTGGGGCAGTCAGCTGCAATCTAGCAGCACCTTAAATTTGTTGAATGGAACCTTAAGCCTCTGCATACCAATGTCATTGGGCTGCATGTGGTCAATGACCACTGGATCCCCAGAGCCGTTTGGCTTGAAACCTGCACAAACACCCTAGGAGGTCTCCTATTGGCGCACCAGGCAGGCAGTACACAGTGAAAGACTCTTTGTTTCACAGTCTACGCCATTTACTCCCTTGCTGGGGCAAATATAGGTGCTTTGTGGTTTTCTTTATTTAAAGACTTATTTATGTTCGCATGAAATGCCACTGAGATCTCGGTGATGTGAGCCATGTAGCAGAGTCAAACAATAAATAGTCTCAGGAGTTTTGACCGCTTGAGATGTTACAGTTGTTTCCCCGAAAAGTTACTTTTAGACTTATTCAACAGCCCTAAAAATTGCTTCTTCAACTACAAACAAGTCCATTGTCCTGGAGGAAGAGACCACGAGTGTGCCCTAAGGCTAATTAGTCCCCCTGCTCTCAGGGTCTAGGACCAAATCAAATTCCTAAAAGGGCTGGAATTGATTAGACACCTCAACCTCTGAAGATGCTGCCATTATATTACATTACATTACTGTCATTTGACAGATGCTCGTACACATCCAGAGCGACATACAACAAAGTTCTTTGACCGGACAAGGAGTGCTGAGAATCCCATAGGGAAGAACCATTTAAATACCGGAAGTGACAATACATAGAAAGGACCTCACTCAGCGAAATACCTGTGGAGGAAAATACAACCCCAATTGCGAAATAGTTGGGAAAAAGTGTAAATTGTGAATAAAATCAAAATGCAATAACTTGCAGATCACATGAGCCAATATGTTATTTACAATAGAACATAGATTATAAATGATTCCAGTTTATCATAAAAATGACATATATTTTATGCTTTGCCATCTCAAACTCTCAAAATGTCAGGTGGCGCAACCGTCCCAGCAAGTTAACTCTAAGTGAAATGTATTAAATATGTAATTTAAAATATGAATTAATATAATATTGATATGGGGGCATAATTTTATATTGAAAGCCTTTCAAATAAACAAAGTTTAATAGTTTCATTGTTCTTAAATTGTTTGTAAAACCAAAATACCCACACCCTACAATAAAGAATCCGTAAGTTACTTTTAATACCCAGCTCAATTACAAAATAGTAATGTTTTAGACAGAGTAGACACTCTCAGGTATACTTACTAGAAAATCACTTACAAAAAAAGAGGGAAGTGTGTTTTTTTTTTCAAGAAACTTTTGGTTATGCCACCTGACATTTTTTGGCTGGTGAAATTGCAAATACAGTCTAAAACTGTACTAAAACCCTGTAAATGTTGTGCGACCATTAAGACTTGTTTAAACACACTCATCCAACTTCAAATAAATGTATTCTGTACATTTGAAAGATTTATTAAAAAAAACATTTTTAAAAGGTTTATTAGCCATTGACCCATTTTAAAACTCTAATAACAAAAACATTGATTGACTTGTATATAAGTCGTATCCGAAACAGTTGTGGTAGTTTATTCTTGCCAAAATTCAAGGCCTGCAATTACATCTGGCACACACCAGTCATACCCAAAAACCGCTCCCCCCTTTTAGACTGTCCCCTTAAGTTCAGCCCCCCAGGACGACACCCGTTGTAATCCTCTGCCACCTGCCAGGCCGATCAGAGGAAGGTGGACGAAGACGTGCAGCCAACTTCTTGTAAACTTTAGCGGTACCGTTATCCACGCTGGTGCTGTACCTCTCCCTCAGTCACAATTAAAATTACTACTGCCAGGACAACAACTCACACAACTTGGATGCCCCTGAGATAGAACATCCCTCGGACAATTTTCCATCAAATATCGGAAAGTTTGCTCACTTATGCTCACTTAATTGATCCATTTTTTCCTTACTTATGCATTAGTAAAAGGCTTAAAATGGTCAAATAACAACAATTTGGAACAGTAATGGAAAAAAAAATTGTGGAGGGAAAAGTTCATCTTTTCAGGGATTTGGCTAATTAGCTTGATGAGCCTTTACTAATAACAGTGAATGAAAAACCAGGTGCAGATACAATTTTTTTTACTGAAAAATGGCTAACAAAACTTTTGTAAAGCCTTTTTGCTTCATGCATTATTCTCGACGCAAAAACACAACTGAAATCAGTCGGAAAAAGACTACATTTTGCGATTGCTTTATTTTTAGCAGTTCCTGTTCTCAGATAAAAGTCCCATTAAATACTCTTCAGCTGCTCCTAAGATCTCATGGCTGCAAGTACATAGATTTTTGCATGTGTTGCCACCAGTTTAGTATCGAGTTTCAGTGGATCTTTCTTTCTTTTTCGATTTCCCTCCCAATGTATTAGGGCGGTGACATGCAGAGGTCATGGGCTTGTAAACACCGTCGTACCAACAACGCGTTTGCAGTGGAACATTAATCCAATAGAAAAAAATTCCTCTATCTCATATTAGGCCTTGATTCATCTACCCAGCCAGTTTAACACCTCTGCATTGGAGAACATCATAGGACAAATTACTTTGGGAGGTGAACTACCTCAAGAGTTGTCATCGACTATTGTGACATTATGGACGTAGCAAAGGTGATACACAGCGAATTGAAAGTTTTTTTTAATTGGGAAAAAGCAAACACAAGGCTGAGTCTTAAAAGATGTGAACCTGCAACACCGTCGTCAGCTCAGAAGGGTACCCATTCCTCATGATAATGCTTGCATTAGCAGTTCAGCAAAAATAATTTATTGAATATTAATTATTATGATTACTCACTAACCATTGCAATACAGCGTGAACTTCATCTGCAGTGACTCTATACAGTATCTTTTGAAATAATTGTGTTTGTGGCCTAGTCCCATGTATGCGGCTGATGCCCTTTGCTTTAAAAAACTGTAATGTTACCAGCTCCTGCATTATGGACATCAAAGGTCATATGACCAGCATCAATGATTTCTGTCTTTATGTGCTGACAAGTCATAAGTGTTGATCCAGGTTTGATAAACCAAACCTCTCCGGTAACCAGCTGATAAACAAGGCAACAGATCTTTCTTGTCCCGGGTAAAAAGCTTTAAACATAGATCTGAAAATGTCAATGTAGCAATCTTGCAGTCTGAGGAAACATTCAATAAAACAGAGCAATATAAACTAACTTTGCCTGGGAAATAATTTTCAATATCTTAAAAAAGTTCTCTTAGTGTTACTTAACGATTGCTATAACTCTAGTTTGTTTCGCTATGGAGGAGTGTGGGAGGACAGCATTATTTCCAGTAAGGCATAGCCTTTAGGGGTGTTGGTTCATTAGCGGCAGTATTAGCCGTAGTTTAAGCAACAACCTTGCATTTAAAAATCTCTGGACAATCAGTAGGTGGGCAGATCACTGATAGTGTGGTATCTTGAGTCTCGTTATCTGAGGCCACACCTTTAAATCTACTATTAAACAATCAAAAATTTCCAAGGTTTATTGAAACCATTGTTTTTGCTTTTCAAGGTCACTTCCAAGCAGCAATTTAATTTACCAATAACACTTGGTTTTCTGTGGCTTCCTCCCAGTGCTTGATTGAATTGAAGTTACACTGTATCTCATTCTGAATTTCTTTTGATTTCATGCGCTCTTTCAGCATTATTAATACTGCAGGGAAGTCATGCAATATTGTGTGTAAATTTTACTGTGTTGCATTCTGCCCCCTAGGTGCAGACCGCCTGTGCAATAACCTTGAAGATATGATTGGCTATCGGCCACTGCCCCTCATCAAGTACTGTTGGCGCTATACAACACCAATTATTTGCATTGTAAGTATTTGTAGAACTTCTTTGGGCAATGCTTCCTGACAAAAGTAATGTGTTTTTCTACTTGCCCAAGTTTCAGGCTATCAATTTTGGTTTGGAGGTTGACCTTCAGACTTTATTGTGTATAATCAGAAGTCTATTGAGCTGCTTTCACACCGGGCACGAAACAAATTATCTGTCGCGCAAAAAATTCATTTCGCGTCTGGTGTGAAAGCAGCTTTGCTCCTCGAAGTGAAAAACAGTAACTTAGATAGGGTAGACAGCAATGGCGACCCGCAACCAATTACTACACATGATATGATGTCTGATCACATGATCAGCATGGCAAATTCACAAAATATGTCACTCGTGCAGAGAAGCCCACCATTAGAGAAATATGTTAATGGAGGCGTTTCACTGGATGCAGAAAGGATCCCCAAAGTAACACAGGAAGATGGCTTTGATGGGATGGGAATGCATCGTTTAATTATTATTTATTTATACAAAAAAAGTTATTTCCATGCTCTGAAATGTGGCATGTATAGCCGGATATTGCACCTCAGGTCCAAATTCTCCGCCTCATCCACGATACTAGCTCAACAGACTATATATTCACTGGTCAATTTAACACTTGTATAGCTTTGCTGTGTTTGAACTTGAGCATATTCACGCAAGGATTCTCAGTCATAAGCCGACTTTGAAAACAACAGTTGAATATTTAGCAGTTAATTATAGCGAAAATACAAAAAACAAACCATTTAAGTGATTATACTGCTGAGTCTTCCAGTACATAGCTTACTGGTGAGAGGACTCGAAGATAGACTAGCTAAAACAATAGCAACCACAGATTTACCCACAAAGAGCTTTTATGACAAAATATCAAAGGTAAGAAACATTTTTCTCATGTCTGTCGCATTTAAAGTGAATGCATGCTGTTCTTTGAGCGTGGTGTCAATTAAAAATGACAAGGCTCATATCGTTGGAATCTGCGGACCGTCCTTTTTCATTTTCGGTATCGTTTGTATGCATAGAACAAATTAAGTAGAAATGCTCGCAATAGAGCACTGACCTTATCTTATTTAATGTTTTGCTAGATGCTTATTTTCTTTCTTGGTACTAGAATTGTGTTCGGTTTAGGTAAAAATTGTCATCACAGACTTTTCGCAGAGTTTCTTCGCCGCATGACGAGGTTGCTATTAGGAAACATGCTGTATTTACTATGCAAATTCATTGCTCCAGTTACGGGGACGTTCAGGCTTAAGGTTAATATTTGTATTGAATGTATATTTTCCACTAATTTCTATAAATCTTAACATTAAAACCAGTTTTCATTGCAACAAAACCGTTGACTTACTTGTGAACTTCTGGTACGTGAAGCTAGGGCCTATTGCACAAAGGCAGGATAAGGGATTAGCCCAGGATCGGCACAGGATTAGCCTGATGTCAAGCCCCATTTTGGTTGCACAGAGCGTGTGAGCTAAGCCACGGCACTAGTTACTATGGAAACAAAGTCTGTGGAGCTAGCCAGCTCCGGAGCAAGCTTACGAACTAGCTAAGCTCCTGCCTCCTGCCAATTTCACCTCACCTCATTCAGGAGTCACCACAATTGTAAATCAATGTCCTTAACAGTCGTTCTAAATTGTCCACAACACATTGTAATCTCAATTATTGTAGGCCCAGAGTAATTATCTTCGAAACTTGTGACCATTAATGACAGTAAAATAGCCTATATTTCATCATTATATTCAAGTATCCATGTGACAGTGACCATCACAGTTCAGTCAGTCCCCCTTCCATGTCACATTTTACCCATATTTAGAATCCGTCATTATCAGATTTGTCCTTATTCCCCAAGTTCAGACTTTCATCAGAGAGGAAAATGAGCAGTGCTGTATGAAGTGGGTTATCGTATTTCAGCGCGGTCTTAAATCGCTGCGCTAACCCCCTACCTACAGCACTGCTGCTACTGTTCTTCGTCTTTATTCAGACTGCGACGGGTAAGGTAGAGTCGTTGCCTTAGTGCTGGACACGAGAGCAATGTCTGGAATCAAACATTTTCAGGAGGCTCCTTGACATAATTTTCTGACGTTAACAATTTACTTTTTAACTTGAGTATGCCTCCGTCAGAGTTGATTAAAGCAGAAGGTAAATTCAACTAATCTGAAAATGTCTTCTAGATCGGACAATCAATTCAGTTTGTATAGGACAAAAAAGGGCTTTTAAGGGACATAAATATGCATCTACAGCTTCGTCCAAATTAAATTTGCCTTCACGGGTATTGTGCGCATTTCACACACAAGCACTTTCCGACACGGCCTCGCACAATATTAAACCTGTCTGACAGCGACGAGTTCATCTTGTTCAGAGTGACGCCAAAGTGCATCAGCTACTCCTTTTTGACGGCGCTGAAACACCTCCCAGGTTTACCTTCACTTGAGTTTAGCTCACTTTAATACTCCTCTCAAACGTCTCGCACCTTTAAGACAGAAACTGAAGAAATAGCAAGCAGAGGCATTTCAGAGATCCCATCGTCTCTCTGTCCGAACGTGGTATTTGAGTGTGATGATTCTGTGATCGATCTCTGGGTCTATTTGAGGTAGCCCTGCATGCGCACTCAGCAGGATCAGCAGCACTGGGCTTCGCTTAGCCTATCTTGTTCCCTACTCTCGCTACTGTTTGTAATGATATGGCCGTTCGGCGCGAGTTGAGGAAACAGGGAAACTCAAAAAACTGAAAGGAACGTAAAATTATTTAACGGGGCCTTCGAAAGATCGAAGGAAACATTCCAAATAGCCTGCTTTCATAGTATATCTGCATTAACGAGCCCAAATAGCCTGTGTGACATAATGGCGCTAGATGAAAAAGCAATCTTAACGTCTGTGTTGCTAGCCAACCATTCTGTCCACTCTATTTTGCTTGGTGGAAGAACGAATAGCTCTCAATTTTATTGTTGCATTATTACCAATAAATTGTTGATTAAATAAACACACAAGAAAAATATTGCGCTATATGTTGGGTAACTGTTTTATAAAAGCAATAAGCCCCTTGAAGCAGTGGGTTACAGTGATTTTATAACAGCGGAGGGGCACTGAGGCACTCTGCTGCACATCGTGCTTTAAAATGCCTCTCCACCGTTATAAAATCACTGTAACCCACTGCTTCTCAGGACTTATTCCTTTATTATTCTGCATCTGAGGGACCCAGTACGATTTTGAATTTCGTGCCTCGGGTAAGTGAACTCTTGCTGTGCGCTGACTGTCTGGTTAGCGAGTGAACAAAGTAGAATCGAGAGGAGCGAGGATTGTGGGAATGTAGGAGGTATATACACTACCTGACAAAAGTATTAGGACGTTCCTCATTTACACTCAATTTTTGATGTACATGTGTTATACTGTATTATATGCGAGCATTGTAGGACTTTTGTCCTAAAATATACATGTAAACATCACAGAACATTATTGAACATTTGGGGAAACTACAGATATACATATTGACATATTTTTTCTCAGTGCGAAAAACTCTCAATATTGGTCTGTCATCAGTAAGAAATATTATCATAAATTGTGCTTGCATGATGGTAATTTTCAAATTTACATGTTTGAAATTGTGTCCTTGGCATAATGGAAGATCAATGGCTACTGTTGGTCCAGTCATTATGATCAGGTGTGACACATGGGGTGATTTTAATTCTCTATAAAAGGGGGGTGAAGACAAACAATAATTCAGGGTGGCCTATCCAAAATGAGGTCTGTATTTTTATTTGAATAAACAACTATTTCCAAACATGATACATTCAGTATTTTCTACTGCACTGTAAGAAAATCACACACATAAATAGTTGTGTCCTAATACTTTTGTCAGGTAGTGTATAGGCGAAAGGACGAATAGGAAGGCTCGTCGGGAGTGGCCCTGTACATTCTCCTATGTTATCGGAACTCCTTTTTGTTCTTTGAAGAGCTTACTCTTGATAGAAACTGACTGTGCCTTTAACGAATGAACTTGTGCTTGTTTTTTTCTGTAATAAAACAAGACGATCATGAAAACTGCCATTTGCAAAAAAAAAAAAAAAAAAAAAAAAAAGCGCAACGCAATGTTATAAATTGAGAGAATGTCCTTGGTGTGTCACACAAGCAATATGCGGGCTGAAAATTATGTTGAAATAAATTATAGATCCCACAGAGACATGGAACGCTCAAAAAAATATTCATCCGGAAATGATAAAACGTCCAAACATGGTCGGATAACTCCTAAATTCTAATCAGTCTTTGCGCTTCAATGTCCTTTGTCTCTTCAAGGAACGGACACGCCATGTCTAACATCTTATCAGTCTGCAGTCTGAAGAGAAGATACTCTAATAACTTGAAGAAAACCCGCAAGCAAATAGGTTAGCTTCACAGAGTATGTTGTCACGGTAACTGACTGAGTTGGACTGAACTCGCATTGTGAACCCTGCAACTCTGAGCGAACAAACTCAGAGTTACCACTAATCCCACTTTCTGAAACGGGGCCCTGGTCTCGGTCTGGATCTTCAATATCTGGGTCTTTTTTGGTCTTTGTTTCAAAACCTCTGCTCCTGATTGCAGCTCTGGGAGAGGAGTGTCCAACCATCCAAACCATTTATCCTTCCATCAAAATGTCCCAGCAATAAAAAAGTTAGTGGTCTTGTTGTTCTGGTTGCAGGATGTGACAATTTGTTGTTTGTTTCAATACAGCATATAAACTAAGTGTCAATAGTACCTATAAGTTCTTCTCAGAATTTTATAAAGAGCAGAACACTCGTCAATATCGCAACGAAGAGTTTACAAACTGACATGCTTTCATCAACCTAATGTGGAAAAAGCAGCTTTATTGAAAATTCACCAAGTGGTCGGGGTCACTGTGGTCACATAGACCCCATTCGCCATTTATCTGTCAAAACTTTGAAATTAAGTCTCTGTTCAGTTTGTTATCGTCTTTCAAAAAATTATGTAAGTCCTTGTGACTAAACCTCCAGCTTTCTCTCAGTTGCCTCTATCCTCTTCCCACAGGCAACTTTAATCTTCTCCCTGGTCAAGTACACTCCCCTCAAGTTTAACAACACACTGGTGTACCCCTGGTGGGGGTATGCCCTTGGCTGGTTCTTAACGCTCACCGCTATTCTAACGGTGCCTCTGTACATGTTGTATGCAGTCAGTGTCACCCCAGGATCAGTACGCCAGGTACGTATATTTACCATGCGGGTAATTGCTCAAGTTCAGTAGGAATATTTATCATAATTTTATCCTTTATTTAGATCTTGCAATAATTATAAGCATGACTCATGAAACAGATTTTCTCACAATATTGGTGGGGCACTGTCACAGCCAAGTTAATGCCCCAGTAAACTTGAGAAAATTGTCAATTTTAAAAAGTTGGTTACTGGTGGAAGTTTCTCATTTAAATCACAGTTCATCAAAGCCATCCCCGCACTGGTCTTTTCAAAGACACATTATTCACTGAGGGCAGGACTCAAAGAATATTGTATTTCTGTTGTTTAAACCTCCATTTTATTTGTGGGAACTGAGACATTTGTTTGCATGCTGCTATGTCTGGCCATGGCAGCCATTCTCCAAGTGCAAAAGGCCAAAATATACCCAGAACAAGAGCAACGCCAAGCGTGACATATAGCCCCGCCTGTATGTTGATCAAGGGCATATTGAGATGGCTGCTGTGGCGGCCATATTAGATATCACACGATGCTGGTTTTCGAAAGGAACCTTCCTCTAGCCACTCCCAATACGCCATTAAGAAATGGCATCAATCTGACGAGGAATTCTATGGTTATCCCACGGAAACGAAAAGTTAACGCATGACGGACGGACGACGGACGGACATGGTGTCGACATAATGCCCCCTTTCCTCTTTGGAGGGCGGGGGCATAAAAAACATTGTTGTCATGTTTGGTAAAGAGAACACCAATATTTAGTACTGGACAATCTTGTGTCCTCTTTGTGGGTTGCTGCTAACCGTAAGTATGGCGTAACTAGTTGCTTGAATTTTATTCACTTTCAGCCTTTGCTTAAAAGGCGAAGAAAGCGAGTACCAGGCACTTTTGCAAGTGTTTATTATTGCATCAATTTAGTGGTGTTATTAAATCTAGGAATTACAACTCAAAAACTTCCTTTAGCGCAGTGAAACTCGGTCCAGGGGCCTCCCTGTGTTTGCTGGTTTCTGTTCCCTTGATTGCAGTCATTTTTACAGGCTGTCAATTATTCTTAATTAGCTGCATTTGAATTAAGAGCAGCAGTTTGTCCTCTCTTAACATACAGTATTTTGACAGATATGCATACATACAGTGAGGAATAAATTGCACGTCTACATTGCGATATATGAGTAACAACTGCATTTAAAAGAGGGAAAAATTAATTGTTAAAATAAGAAACAGCTGGATAGCTCACTCGGTAAAGCATCGCGTTGCAAATTAAAAGTGACTATCACGTCGGGGGTTCCATCCCGCTTCGTACCAGCTGGCAGTGGTCGGTAGCTTTTTCAGAGTAGCGCACAATTGGCTATTGCACTGCAAGGTTGCAAATTGGGAAGGGACTGCCGGGAAGGGAACATAATAGTTGCCTTGTTCGTTGCTCAAGCGCCTCCTGTTGGCCAGACTGGCGCTCGTCAGGAAGATTCTAAGCCTGGTCATGTCCAGGTATCCTCCGCCCTCGTTCTGAACCTGCGAAGATTCAACCAATGACTGTATAAGAAGCAGTGCCTGACAGGCACGTGCTTCGGAGGAGAGCTGTGAACTGCCTTCACTCTCCTGAATTGGCAGCAAGGGGTTGCATACGAGCAAGCCTTGTACATAGTTCACCAATTGGGCATTCCAGATACGGGTGGGATTGGAGACGCCAATTATTTTTTATTAAAAAAAAGAAAGAAAATAAATCTGAGTCACTAAATTATTTGATCTGGTATTGCGTTTTCATTGCCTCTGAGTATAACTTCTTTCGACACAAAAGGCACCTAATTAGGAAAATAAACAGCTTAATCAAAGCCTCTGATGGCAATTATGGTTGAAACTAAAACCTGCATACACAGAGGGCCCGTGAGGCCCCGGGACCGAGTTTGGGAACCCCTGCTTTAAAATGATCCAGTTGCATGAGGAAATTTTGTACTATAATCATGCAGCAAACGTCCAATATTCTGTTAAGGTTTCGCTGCTGAAACACATTCACATTCATCGCCACATTAATCCTTTCAGTTTTGCCTGGACAATCACAGTTTGTCACCCCTGTCCTTTTTGTACAGCTTATCCTCTTACATGAGCCTGACACTGGACTTTCCAAGAAGTTACTGATACATCTATTTTTTTTTTCATAAAAATGTAAGAACTCTCCATTGAAATACATCCTCAAAGTCTGATTAAATGTCACAAGTAAAATTACTCTCCTGCTAGAAGCATAATTACCCAGATGGATTCCTTTAAGTTACTGGTGTCACTGTAACACATTAAATTACGAGTCGTAGGATAGCCAGAAATAGACAAAAGGGAGGCCAAAACAAAATATCACGTGTTTCCACCATGCAATCTCAGCCAAGGCAGTGCCCCGTTATCATTCATTCATTCATCCTCTATACCCGCTTATTCCTCACTAGGGTCACGGGGCGAGCTGGAGCCTATCCCAGCTGACTACGGGCAAAGGCAGTGCCCCGTTATCATAAAAGATCTAAATCAATTCTTTAGGCATTAGGATTCCCGAGCTTGATAGATTGAATGAGTCCTCACTAACACTATTAAAATTGTCCTGTATAAATGCCACTCAGGGTTGAGGCAGAATATTTCTGGAAATACAGTTCAGTCTTGGTGAAAGTACATCAGATTAGCCTTGGCTCGAGCATGGATATATTGGACTTCACTATCTCTGGTTCCTGGGTATGCTTTCCCAAAATACCAATTCCTACTCAGCGACTGTAAATATCAAGCCATATTAATTTATTTCATACTTTTGTAAGTGATCAGTTTTATTGGCTTCTTCCAGCTTGCGTGTAGGTTAATGAAAGTCGATCTGACTGGTTTTCTGTTTCCCTATAGAGACTACACCAGCTCTGCACCCCTGCTACGGATCTCCCTGATATGAGGGGGCTGAAGGCCTCTCGCGAACCCCCTTTTGAGCCCCAAAGAATCCTCCTTCAGAGCACAGCCTCCAAGGAGGTTGTATGAGATGGCAACGGGGCCTATGATCACAGGCCGCTGGATTACGATTAAGAAATCATTAACTTCAGAAATGACAGATCACTGTGGTAGAGGAAGGCACTCTTCCCCTTCCCCCTTACCCATCATCCTGTCTGTACCTGGCTATTCAACCAATCCACTCCCATTGTTATCTTTTGAATGTCCCTCCAGCCCCCCTCTGTAGATCATTCATTGGTTTTCTCTGCCATTTGTCCTTCTGTATCCAATCAGTTCGATTCTTACTGTAAAGAACAGCCCACCTTGTTTCAGCATAAATCTCTGGGCCTCCATCACAGGGGCCACTGGCTTCCTGGTACCAGACAGAGCCGCAGATTTCAGAAGTTGGTTTTCATTGGTATGATTCACCATTTGTTCACAATTGTAACAGTACAATAAACTTGTTAAAAGACTATTTGTCATAATCTCTCGGTTCTACGACATCACCAATAAAGAATACTGACAATGTACAAATAATGCAGGTGAAATTTTAATTATTAGCTTTAACCTTTGAAATTAACCTTTAATTTTAATTTAGTTACAAAGAATACATTGAAAATGGGACGCGTTCTTAGGCAAAACATATTGAACCCGATATCAAACATCAGCGTAAAACAAATTCACTCATCAACCTATCTAACGTGCTGTTTTAGGAGCAACAGGAATTCTGAATCTTTGAAAGAAGTATTGACATTTTATGTCACGATTAATGTGGATGGGAAAATACCTGATAAATTTGTGATGTAATGAATAACAATGTAAACAAAAACAAATTAGTGAGTCATTCTTCTCTCAAATTAATGTTTGCCTGCTATTTGATTGTGAGGGGTAATCGCACACTGGTATCCATAACATTACAGGTTCTTAGCAGACGCTCTTATCCAGAGCGACGTACAAAAGTGCACAAGATCGGTACAGAAATCGGTATCCAGGATGTGGCATGTCATTTAAGTTAACAAAGTTTCCTCATACTATATCTCACAAAAGTGAGTACACCCCTAACATTTCGACAATCAATTTACGGTATCTTTTCAAGGGACAACGTTACAGAAATGAAACTTGAATATATTCTAGAGTAGTCATTGTGCAATATGTGTACCAGTGTAGATTTACTGCACTGCCCAAATAATTGAACAAACGGTCACTATTTCCAAAGCGGGTGGCAGCAAAAGTGAGTGTACATCCCAACTGGTAATGGTCAACCAAGCAATTTAACCTGTCTTATTCATCGTGTTCATGCTTTTGTCTGTTCGACTGGGCCGTATTGGGTTGTGTAGTTGTGTAGTTGGTCTGCATTTGGGGTGTCAAAATTAACTCGAAGGTCAAATATATTTTTAGAATCAACTTTGAACCTAACTTTGAGAATTCGAACTAGTAAAATTGATAATTTAACCGTTGGCATGCGCTACGCGATTTAATAATGAATGCCGTTTTTACTTCCTTGTCTGCAGCGATGGTTCCCTGTCTGTGATCATGAATATGGATATTTAAAACAGCACTGACTTATAGGCTAGGCTATAGCCAAGCGCTTCTTTGGAAAAATCTAAAGCGCAACTTCTGAATTAATAGGCTATTAGGCCATGCACGAATATAGATATTTAAACGGCACAGACATAGGCTATAGCCTAGCGCTTCATCGAGAAGCCGCTCCGCGGGTTTACCCTTCTATTGCCCCCTTGTGGATAATGACGCCAGAGCATTAAAAAAAAAAAAACATTCGAACGTTGTTCGAACTGCATTAAATTACTTAGAATATGTTCGAGCTCACTTTAATAGCACTTTTGACAGCCCTAGTCTGCACGGCTGTCGGCCAAGATGGAAGCCTCTTCTGGAGCTAGCCCACAAGAAAGCTGGAAAGCACTTTGCTGAGGACAACCAGTCCAAGAACTTGAACTACTGGAACTGTGTTATGTGGTCAGATGAGACCAAGATAAACTTGTTTTGCTCACATAGCATCCAGCATGTGTGGCGGTGCCCTGGTGAGTACATAGACAAGTGTATACTGCCTACAGTCAAACATCGTGGTGGCAGCATCATGGTCTGGGGCTGCATGAGTGCTTCTGGTACTGGGGAGCAGTCCTTCATTGATGGAATAATGGATTCCAACATGTACTGTGACATTCTGAAGCACAGCATGACTCTCTCCCTTTGGAAACTGGGTTGCACGGCAGTTTTCCGACATGATAATGACCCGAAACACACCTGCAAGTTGACAACTGCCTTCCTGAGGAAGCCGAATGAAAAGGTGATGGTGTAGCCAAGTATGTCTCCAGACCTGAGTCCCACTGAGCACCTGTGGGGCATCCTCAAGAGGAAGGTGGAAGAGCGGCAGGTGTCCGACATCCACCAGCTCTGTGATGTTGTCATGGAGGAGGATCCCAGCAACAACCTGTGCAGCTCTGGTGAAATCCATACCTCGAAGAATCAAGGCAGTGCTGGACAACATCGGTGGTCACACTAAATATTGACATTGACAGAATTTGGCATGTTGATGGTGAGGTGTATTCACTTTTTTTGCCACCCATTTTGGAAATAGTGACTGTTTATTCAATTATTTGGACAGTGCAGTAAATGTACACTGCTACACATATTGTACTTCTGGAGAATATATTCAGGTTTCATGTCTGTAACGTAACGAAAAGATAGAATAAATTAATTGTTGAAATGTGAAGGTGTACTCACTTTTGTGAGATACTGTGATTCGTCCTCTGTGCATTGGGGAATGATTCAGTTCCAGAATAAAACTTATGCAGTAACCTTTGGTATAATTTAACAAACCAGCTAATTAGTATATCATTGTGGCAATGACTGTGCGACAGCTCTTCTTATCGTTTGTATTTTCACCGTGGGCAGCAGGGCAAGAGTACCATACACAACCTCCACTTTTTTTGGGGTTTTTTTTGGCCAGAATAATTTTAAAAGGGGGCACAAATATTTTTAGGGGGTTTGTATGAGTGAGTAGGGGGTTTAGAATGATGGGGGAACAATTTTAAAAGGAAGGGGTAGACACGGCGCGCGTAAAAAAAAAAAGTCGCGCTAATGCTGATACACGCATATGAATTGTTACCTTGAGCCTTTCACTCTTATGTCCTATCTCTTGAACTTTATCGCTGAACCTTGAAAGACAATCGAAAGATCATATATATATATATATATATATATATTTTTTTTTTCTTCCTTTTTTTTCCTCATATATTAATTTTCTCTTTTATTTATTGTTGTCAATGAGGAGACGAGTAAATATCCATTTTGATGTCTTTCATGCTGGTGGCCGATCCGGAGACACTAGGTAGAATAATTTGAGCAGAACAAACTATTTGTGGCTGAGTTGGGTTAAGGTGAGGGATAGGGACAGGGATAGCATTCCCTATGAGTTGGATAGGGATACAGATGGTTTAGTTCGTTTGGTGATGAGTGTGCCGTGCGGCACACGGCGAGTACGGTTGGAAAAGGAGGAGAGGGATTCGGCACGATATATATATATAGGCCTATACATACACACACACACACATACACACGCTAAACTTTGTACGCATTCACCTGCTTATGACAGAACAATAGATCAGTGTCATGACAAATTGAAAACAATGAGCGCGGTGCCAAAGTCTTGCAGCTCAAGATATGAGGCAGACAGATTGATTTCTCGCGGTGTGAGGCACGGATAACATAATCAGCGAAATTATAGATAAGGTCCTTTTCCTATTGATAATGATCTATTATTGTCGTTAACGTCATATAAATGGGCAGCCTTAAATGCACTCGCGTGTTTCCTATTTCGAATGGAAATAAAGGGCGCGATGAAATTGGACATACGTGCACAAAGTTTATTTCGAGACTATAAAGGGTCGTATAGTCCTCACCGACAAACACTAATCAAAATGAGTGATTGCACGGTGCAAGATGAGTGGAACTTGTGGCGGCTGTCTCGACAGCTGCGGACTCCAGAGGCCAAGATTGAATTCTGCAAATAAAAGGGGTCTGATTGCTCGCTCTCCGCTTTGTCGGCGGTGTCGCAGAGCCCTCTCGTGAGAGGCAGACTCTCGAGTGGGCTTTATATGGCGCTGCCACAATCGGAGATGCAGCACTCTGACCTCCGACCGCGGCATTTGTCGTGGCAGCTGGTTCGCTGGCAGCAGGATGTCATTGGAAAAAGTCCTGGTGCTCACCTACTGCTGGGCAGCGCAGATCAAACAAACAAAGCAGTAATCCACAAATTGATTGTCCAATGCCCGGACACAAATGTTTTAAAGCCTAAACATTAAAAATGCATCATACGATCAAATTTTGATTTTTTTATGTTTTCAAGAAATTATAATGATTTTATTATTTAATTCTTGGGTAAATAGTTTGGCCAGCTGATCCTAACTAGGACTAAGCTATAAAAACCTTTAGATACTTGCGAGGTTTTGCTTCTGAATGGGCAACCTATTGCTGTTGGACTCTTTCGCCATCCAGGCCTTGCGCAGAGAGCACGTTTTTAGAGATCGCGCAGATCTGTTTGCTGAGACAGATGAATGGCGCTTTCACAGTAGGTACGATTGTTCCGTACCGTCCTACAGTACGATTGTCCCCTCTCCCCCCGCTGTTCAGCTTTCACACTAGTAATATTGTACTGTACCCGAGTACCCTCGGGTACTCCAATACAAAAATTCCAATACAGCGCGTTACAGTTCGCACCAAGGTGGTAATAAATAGGGAACGATTTTAAAAGGAGGCGCCACTGTATTTTGGGGGGTTTCATTATTGAGAAGGGGGTTTAGAATATAAATATTGAATATTATTATTCCGAATGCATATGCAGCGCGTTCCCTGGCAACCCGGTGTTTCATCTGTAACATGGATTACCAGGTATAGCTGCATAAAAAATTTAAATTGGAATTTTCTTGACTGAATGGTTGATGTTTTTCTTTCTCTGGGTACCCAAACATCAAGGTTATCGAAAAGTGTACTGATTACGGTATTGGTGGATGTTGCATATGGAATTCTTTCGCCCTTGCATTATTGGTCGATTATGCTGTCCACAGCCGTATACCACGAAAAATTATCTATAATAAGTTGTGCTGTCACACTTGCGCACTGCGTCCTGCACCACTGATATATTGCAGCCACATTTTCATGACTTTGTCATGGCAGTGATCTATGATAACCACGCAAATGTAACTACTCACAAATTATTCCATAAATAGTTTTTGCAAGTGGTATCCAGTATTGTATGTTTTTGTCCGCCTATGTTCCGAGCAAGCATTGAATTTTTTCATTTGAATTGAGATATCTTTTTGCTGCTGCGTTTGTGAGTACAAGAGAGCCGAAACACATAACAGTAATCTTCTGTGTTCAAGTACGGTTGCTTTCACATTCGGTAAGAGTACGGATGAATCGTACACCAGCAGTCGGCTCTTTGGCGACAATCGGCCTGGCGCTTCCAATTTACAATCAAGTGGGACTCAACGTTCAGCACACCTGGGTAAGAGCAGATTTGCACGGTAAGAGCATTTGGTGCATTCAGGGTTCATTTCTCTTATTTTTTCTCTTAGCAAAAAAATCTGAGAAATTTAAGAAAATGTTGCTGAATGAGGCCCAATATCACGTAAATAGAGGGGGGAGGAAGTCAATACAGAGACTCCTTGGATGTTTCATCTTTTCTTCAACAGGAAAAGAAAAAGAAATTGTCAATAAAATATTCAATTGATGATGATAGTTCAAGTATTTAAAATCAGAAAAATATCTGATGTTCTAGTATTGAACGAGGCCCCTGTCAGTCACAGACCCTTGGAATGTGCATCTGTTAATGTGCTTCAAATGATATGCTGCATAATGGGGTAGTTTTGATGGGGTAGTCTCCGTAGCGGTTGGGAGCTCGAGATCATAAGTGAAAATAATATATATTTTCTAATTAAACTCAAAAAAGGTTGCAGATGGGGAGATATTTACTATTATGACCATATGAGAACTCCTAAATGTGCTTTTATATGACACCATGACCTTTGACCTTGAGTGACCTTAAAAAGCCACCTTGAAAGTCGTGGATTTTCAAAGGACTATAAGTTGAAAATGGTTGAAAAATTGTGAAATTGAATCAGTTTGAAAAGCACTAAAATAAGTGCTGGTGGGCGAGCTTTGTTTTGCGTGGTAAAACTTGTTCAGATTTAATTGATTATTGCATTGCCACTTCACAGACTGAAATGCCAATTGCAAAATGCATCTTAATGCAACTTAATGAGCTTTTATTTTCATTTTTAATCAAAATCATTCAGATTGAATGGAAGATTGCATTTCCTCTTTGCATATTGAATTGCCAGTTGCAAAATGCATAATAATTAAATTGCATGACCAAATTGAACATTAAATTACCAATTGAAAAATGCATTGTCATTTGAATAAAAATGGCAAAAACCTTGGCAACATGAAATGTAATTTATTGACCTTTTGGTTTATTTTTTAATCAATATAATCCAAGATTGCATTTCCACTTTGCATATTAAATAGCCAATTGCAAAGTCCATATTCAAAATGAATAACCAGATTGCATGTTGAATTAACGTTTGTGAAATTAAATTCCATTTGAATAAAGAGAGTGAAAAGGTCTATAAATAAACCTCACCAAACTCTTCACGTCAGGGTCACCAACTTCAGAATTCCGTCTCATTTATAGCCAGAACCTACCATAAGATGGATGTATCTGAGAGGTGAATGAACGTGTGCAGTTTTGTCACTGGATCAAGAGTAATTTAAAGCTTATTAAAATGATTTCATGGCGCTGTATTTTTTAACCTGTAGTACTGCAAATATCCGATAGATAGCAGCAAAAGAATATTAAATTGAGGGACAGGCTTTGTCCTGATGCATATAAATTTCCCGTCTTTGTGCTTAGTCAAGTGGCCACCTGAGTGACGTATTTCTGGGATCTGTCCAAAGCATATACGTAGGAGTAAAAACTGCAAGTGCTATAAGCTAGAGTACAAAAGTGATGACATCACGCTGGTATCGGAAGTAAAATTTCCCATTCACCCACATTTTTCAGTTCACTTTTGAAGCACTTTCCATCGTTTTCAAGCCTCCATCGATTTCGAGATTTTATGCCACATTTCTGAGTAACGGTAAATGTTGTTTTTCTTGACCACAGTCAGCTATAATTTAAGTCATTTTAATTTTTCTCCACCACGCTTATCCTATTTGTAGTCTAAAAACTACACATCTCATTATCCTTCTGATTCCTGGGAAGAATGAGTTTAAAATGCGTTACAAACAAATGCTGCCTTCCATTTGTACTCGGAAGTCGGAAGTTTCATCTTGAACGCCCCCCGAGGTCGGATTTCCGACTCAGAAAGTCAGAGAATCTTCTCTACCCCATGGACCTACCCCCAAGTTAACATTCAAAGATGGCTGCCCCAGGTGCAAACAGTAATTAGAAGCTCCTGTAATATTCAGTTTGTTACTTCTGACTCATGTTTGTCGTACAAAATCAGCCATATACATTGTTCGAAGTATATATGGAAATCCACCATGTTTGAAGGTTGCAGAAGGACCACATAATTGTCCACTAGTTGCTTAGGCTATAGTCGGATAAGGCAAACGTGAGAATAGCTGTCGTAGATGTGAGCATCTTGGTTTGCTACTCTTCTTCCCGGTTTACGGCGTTTGCCAACTTTTTTCCGACTTTGTAACTGGAACGCTGATAACTCGGCTGTGACGTCATTCCCAGCTCCGACTTCCGAGGTGAATGGAATGCAGCAATAGACTGTACAAAAAGATGGACGCAGCACTCGGGTCTGGAAACTGAGGCCAATGCGGAAGTCTCCAAAATTTGCATTCTATTTAACGGCCAGGAGATGGCGATGTCGGTGGTTGGAGAAAGAAGTTCAATCCTATAGAAATCTAAGAGAAAATGACCCTACTTTTCCACCTCATTTATTATATAAATAATGATTTTCCGCATAACTTTATGGCATCTATCGCAAGTTTGAAGTCTCCTTCGATATATCATGATGTTCATTTTTGTAAATGATGGTCCCAAATAGACTAGAATAAAGGATAAAGCCAGAACATGCTTAAGGGGTGTAGCTATCCTCTGGTCCTTTGATTCAATCAGATCCACCTGTAGATCCACCCCTCGCTCCTCTCTGGATATTCAATTCACGTTCTCGTCCAATAGGAATCACATCCGGTTTCAAAATGACAAAATGGCGCAATTCAAATTGCCAAAATTGAGGCTTCCTCAAGAGTACACTGAAACCAATGGGTGACGTCACGGTTGCTTCGTCTTTTTATGCAGTCTATCGTTACAAATTACCAGCACCTTGCCATAGCTATTTGTTTGCTTACACTGGTGAGACTGAGAATTCCTCACCCACTCTTAGTTATGCCCTTTTTAATTATGTTTACTTGCTAGATATTAAGTTTTACAACTAGTGCCAATTTACAGATAATAGCGAAGCATCTTTGGCTAACGTTTGTTTGCTTAAAAACTTGCTAGCTAGCTAGCGAAGGAGCTAATCAGTTTTGTCATCGCATAATTGACTGAGCTACCCTGGAGCTAATTCAGGTCTGCTTGCTCATCTGACGCTAGTTAAGTGGCAAAATAATCACAATTCAAGGTTTCTAGCGCTAAATATTCACCATGTGAGGCTAGCTGAGCAAGCAAACTGACTTTTGGCTAGCTATCTTAGCCAGCAAGCTAGTTTACTAACTTTGGTAGCTGACTAATGTCCTATTAGGTGGTAATATGTAAATGCCAGCTCACTAAATGCTCAACGCTAGCTAAGTAGTCCAATCATGGCTATTTACCATTTTTATTGACTGAACTAGCTATTTTGTGAGCTTAGCCATTTATAGTCCGTCAATTTTAATGCTAGCAAGTTTGCTAAATAACAGTAAGTGACATTAAACAAACCATTTACTAATTCAATTGATTTAGCTATGTGCATAAGATGTAATAAGCTCACTAGCTGGCTAGCTAGGGGGTTCGCTAGCAAAGCTAAATGTTAGCCAGCTAAATGGTGAAACAGTTGTGATGGCCAAATGAAGCTTTCTGAATCATTGAAGCTTGTATCGATAAAGAGCCAATTACTCGAGGCATTACTTTTCATTACTTTCAACAGTCATTTTTGGTGGCATCTGGTGGCCAAAAGTATGAAGAACAGCTGAAATCAACAATTTGAAATGATTTGCTTGAATATGGTTTCCCGCTCTACACAGTTGAGTTGACAGCTTCTTTTTAATTTCAAGTGACAACGCTTTCAATGTGTTTTTTTTTTCGGTGAAAAAATAATGTCATGCTTATTTGGTTAAAGGAACTACAGCGTCAAGAGGGCAAAATTTCACAAACAGGCTCTGATTTGCATTATGAGCAAAAGAGAAATTGGCAATATGTATAATTTTTATTTAATCTTACACTGGTTTTCTTAAGGGGCAATCAGAGACACGCTAAATGAGCTAGAGAGCCGTGGTTCACTCGCGTTCGCCGTCTGTGAAAGCTACTGCTAAACGCATTACCCAGGTGTTTGGTTCTCCATTTATATCGACATAAGTACCGCGTTTTTAAAGGGAAAGGGACCCAGATTTCTGTTACGAAAATCTAATTCCTCGATCAGATGTTCGCGAGTTTGCCAAACTGCATGCTACACTTTGATGTCGATTTAACTTCGTTCATTATGCTCTCCTCAGCTGACATCCAACAAGTTCGTTAGATTATGTACGGCATTTGGTCAGGCTTGAGTAAAAAAATATGGTCTGACAAAGAGAAAAAGATTAGAACACGAGACACAGCGGCAGCATGCACCTAGATGCGCAGCAGCAGCTTGGGGGAAGCGCTTTCACACTGGACGCGAAACGAATATTTTGTACGATTACATTCAAAGTCAATGCATAGACGCGAATACACGCGTTTCGCGTCCGGTGTGTAAGTATCTTAATGGAGCGCTGGCGAAGAGAAGGCGTAAAACGTGTGGAATGCAAGCCAAAGCCTGCTAAGTGCTAGCCGCAGCCAGCGCTCTGAATTCATGTGCGATCGGGAAGATGATACTTTCCATTTGTGAATTCGAAATTACGAGTGCGTTGTGTTCAAGTGCTTGTGTTGCTGGAGCAAAATTAAAATTGGCGGACACATTATTTACCATTAGCGATGAATCCTTGCTCGCTCTCCGCCATGTTGAAAAGGTAAAAGGTGACTTCATCTCGGCAACTCGTGTATCAAAATTTTCTACGAGTTGCCTAGTGGAAAATACCACATGGGGGGGAGGGGTGTTCATGTGAACTTTTCACGTCGGCTTTTGGTATTTACCATAATTCCCATAGCACATGAATGCAGCATAAGCTCTATAAAACGAAAGCCCTGCTGAAGCGCTGGCGTTGCTAATGCATTATTGTTCATTAGCAGCCTACCTTCATTTTCTTCATAAAGTCATATTGTAACGTATATGCATTGCATTTTTCTTATGTATTTTTTTGACCTGGGGGTAGAAGTGCTTACAAACTGGACAGTGAAAGTGCTTATGAATCAATTCCAGTGGCGGCTCGTGAACTGGCAATAAAGGAAACTTAGACAATCCCTAAATGATTGGTCATGACCTATTTTCAATCATTGATTTAAATTACTATTGCCGAAACCCTGAAAACTCTCAACATTACCAGATGTGGCCAGTTTTCATTTATAACGCATACCGATTAGGCTATAACTTCGGACTTCTCACACTTTTCTTTACTCAAGGGTTGGATCAATGCAATGTGTTTCATGAATGTTTTGATGAAATAAGATCATTTGAAACGTCTTTATGCAATTCCATTGCTTCAAACCCCTTCATGCACAAGGACTTTGATTCCGTGCGAGAATCTCTTACATTCGCATTGATTGAATAATTGCTGAATACACCAGAGGAATGTAAATATGCCTCTTAAACTCATGCCAAATGCCTCAGAGTTGGCGGGTATGCGTTAATAATGAAAACTGGCCACACCTGATAACGTTGAGAGTTTTCGGGGTTCCTGTAATGGTAGGCCCTCATGTAAATGAATGATAGAAAACAGGTTACGACCAATCATTAATTTTAAGGGATTGTTTGAGCTTCCCCAATTGCCTGTTCACGAGCCGTCACTGTCAATTCAAAGTATTCTCACGCAGGAAAACGTCCTCTCTTCCTCGCAGGCTCCGTCCACTGGTTCGCTATCTACCGCACAAAATCACCACTGAAACGCATAACAAATCCTGCCAATGATTCACTGCCTCATAAACCATTTGAATTGGTACCGAATCAGTGACGCGGCAAATGAAGCTTCGAGCGTATTTGATCACGTGACTCCGGCCAAAAGAATCAAGCCTCGACACTGTGCTTCTGAAGCACGGTGTTGTTTTTTTGGACACATACGCCGGAGCCTCAGCTTCAAACGGACCATCTCCACGAAATAGCTCATTGATTCATTTCCAAGCGCGTGTCTAGCTAATGGTGGCCGGCTATGTGGTAGGCTAACGGATGGGCGGACATGGACAACGGCAATTTCAGGCACTGATCGGCTACCGTCGCGGTACGTTGTGAACGTTTGCTGAAAGTGAGGTACCCCATTGGCTGGGAACAAATTACGAGGTACTCGCAGGCTTATGCAATGGATATGTAGTTTGCAGAAGTGGACTATAAACTGGACCACAAATGCAAAAGCATATACTTTATGGCAATAAACAATAAATTTGATGAGATCATTTGGTCACACTTTAGATGAAGTGTTGCTCATGAAGGCTTTATACAGCATGTATAATGCCTTCATAAATGAGACCTAATATTTTCATAAATCGTACATAAAGCAAATGTCATGCTTTGTAAAGGGTGAAATAACACATCCTTATTCAGCATGTGATGACAGATATAACTGACAGTGTCAGTTAGTGTCTAAATACTATAAAGGGTGACATTGTGAGCTAAGTGTCATTGTCACATCTGGCATCACATGCTGAATTAGGATGTGTTATTTCACCCTTTACAAAGCATGGCATTCGCTTATGTCTCTTTTATGAATACATTATGTCTCATAACTGAAGGCATTATACATGCTGTATAAAGCCTCCATGAGCAACACCATCTAAAGTGTGATCGATCATTTGTAACTGTATACCCCATAGGCTAATCTCGGAGCGAGGCAGCTCATAAGATTAATACGAGTTTGAGCAATGCCAGAAAGTGTCCAAACCCCATAATAAATTCCCATAGGGATTTTACTTCCGACACCAGAAGCTAAGTAACTGTTTCATCACTTTAGTACTCCATTAGGTTTAGTTATCTCAAATCAGCACGCGCATGACCAATTTAAGATGGTTACAGTTAAGGTCGCAGTTTTAGGTGTTTATGCGCCAAAAATGATGTGAATAGGATTCTTAGGCTTTATCCAAACCCCACACTCGCAGGCTTGCTATCTTGACTGCTTGTTTATGTGCCATCAAGTAAGTGTGGAAAAATGTCCCAATTCTGAAAATGCTCAAGCTCAGGCACACTTTATCTGCACTGAATACACCTTTATCCTGATACTGCTACAGAGGGGTATTTAGGGCTAAGTATGTTGCACAATGCATTGGGATACTGTTTCCAGAAAGAATGGAGTCTTTAGTAGGGTGATGGGTAAAGAAATATTCCAATGTAACTAAAGTTATATCAGGTTACTGAAGCCTCTGTTATTGTGCAACATGCTCAGTGTAAATGAAGCAACTGTGATCTAATTCATTTATTTATTCAATCAATTCATCCAGCAAACCAAATGTGCTATTTTACACTCTCATATCAATGGCAGAGGTGTATAAATTACTGGAAAAATAACTACGTAAAAGTAGAAGTACCATGAAAGAAAGTTACTTTGGTAAAAGTTGAAGACACCCATACAAAAACTACTTGAGTAAAAGTTTTACAGTAGCTCACACTAAATGTACTTAAGTATCAAAAGTACAAGTACAAAGTATTTTTCATAGTATGCATCAAAAGAAGCAAAGCAACCAGGCATTGTTCTCTCATTGTGCTCTTTAATCAATTTTCAAGTGAATGAAAGATACAGTATTCAAAAAACAAACAGTCTCTCCTTTATATACTTCTTCCTTTTCTTCGAGTTTACTGGAAGTTTATAAAACCACTAAAATTGACTTTAATTGAGTCACTGAGCGTAAAAGTGGTCTAACTCTAATTTTCCCATTTTTGAGTAAGACCTATATTTCGCAAGTTAAAGGTAAAATCTATTCAGGACATAAATGGTCTAGATATCACTGTGATGCATCTTACTATACAGAGATTTTTAGTTATCCTCACTTCCATTAAGACAAAAAGTGTGAGTGCAACAGTGGTCTGACTCTTTGAACCCTTCAAAAGTCAAGGATTTGAAAGATGATCTCAACCTTGTACCGCCTGTGCACCACTCATTTTATCTTGGTCTGATCAAAGATGAAGATGGCCCAAACTTTCATCCAGATGATGACAGCGAAGACATCTGTGAGGAACAAGATTATGTGAAGGATGACTTTCTCTGCGGTCAGCAGTTTGCAATACAATGTTTCACTTTTGATCTGTATTGTCTTGTTATTTTGTGTTTCGAATTCCAAGGATGCTGGAAATGAACTTTTTGAGTTATTGATTTATTTGTCTTAATTTGTCTTAAGTCAGTTACATTTCTTAAGACAGCCAGTGCAAGAGTGGTCTAACTCATAAAAAGGGCCTTTTTCAGAAAATTTTGAGAAAGTAACCTCTGAGACATTACATTTGTGGATAAAAATAAAAACATGGTCATAAACTCTCAGGTTAACAACAGATGGCATACCCTACATGTGTCCTGAATTTCATCCAGGGCTTGAACTTTGGCATAGATTATCTCAAAACTATGAAAAAACAGAGTAAGACCACTCTTGTCCTCAGGGGCTCAAATAATAGTAGAATTACATAGCATCAATAGCCTGTCGAATTTTTGCTTCAGAAACTGATATTTCTTAACTACTAATTCATATACCATTGGGTCTCTGTGGCAAAAGATAATTTTTTTAACTGCTGGTTAGATACTATGGGCAAGTATTGTGAGCAGTTTGCACATCAGGCTTAGCTGAGGAGTTTAATTTAGGCAATTCCTGAAAAACAGGGATTGGAGTGAACTCGTCCCTATTCTAAACTTTGTTCGAGCTTGGCTTGCTTGTGAATATTCAATAACTGATCTGGGTGTGCCATCTAGTGATAGAGTATTGTAACTGTGTGCATAAATTTGCAGCTCAATGTTCGCTGGCGGACGCATCTTCACAAAGGGGTTAAGATACCCAGTTGTTCTTCTGGAACACGCCAAATCCAAATAAAAACAGTATACTTTTTATCTTTTAAATGTAGTAGTCAAAGTCCAGGTTTAAAAAAACTCAAGTAAAGTACAAATCTTCAAAAAAAAAAAAAAAAACAACTGAGGTATTCATTACTATACACTTCCGATCAAAGGTAAGGTCCCACTGACACCCAGGTGATCGTGAGGACTAGGTGCTCTTGTGGCTGCTGTCCAGGCAATTGTCACTGGCATGTGCTGGCTAATGCACTCTATTGCTACTAATATATATGAAGTATCCAGTATGTACTAGAGCAGCAAGTAAAAAGCAAACAATTTTGAACACGGCCGATGATGCCTTAGTGAACATTCTGCATGCATTTGATTTTTTTTTAACCCTTAAATGCCCCCTGTGACAAATTTGTCACACGATTTTGGGGTTTGTCACAACCACTGACCTCACACAAATTTTGCAACCTAATGCCCATAGTGACATATTTAGACCATCAGTGCTGCCATCTGATGCATAAAAGTGGAACTGACACTACACTGGCTGCACCAGCTAACCTTTCCAATATGGCCACCCCCATGGTGGAATCCACACTATAGATCAGCATCCATTCATCACTGGATAAAGTAGACAAACAGGTAAGCTAATGAAAAATAAGCTATGCCTAATACTTCAGCTATGTGTCAACTACCAAAACAATGATGGACAAAAGTTACCTTTATATCCAAGCAACTCAGGCCCGTATTCAGAAACGACCCTCACAGTAATTGAGTGTGAGTGAGTACCAAAACTTAGTTAGTGTCAGGTTATGATAAACAAGTCAGAGGTTGCCCTACCACTCATTTGCTTTCAGAGACCTCACTCACGCTGAAAAAAGCGACTCTTTCTGAGTGAAGGTTGAGTGCAGGGATCATCTCCCTTGAGCCGCACTAACTTGCGCCAGTATTTCGTTTCATGGCTTTCAGGTGGTTACAAACATAGGAAACTCTGGATCATTCACAGCCACGTGCTCGACGTAATCGCAGCTACGCAAATTTTAACTATCATGATGATCAGGATGCCGGTAACTTGCTGACTTACCACCTGGTTTCAGTGTTTACGAATTGCACTGTGGTGAACGCGAGGTTGGCATTTGTGCACTCACCGGTAGCTACTGGTGAACTGGCTAGGGGAAGCTCAAAACGATCCCTTAAAAATAATGATTGGACATGATCTGTGTTCAGTCATTTAATAGACTTATTTACTTGAACTGCAAAAATCCTAAGGATTATCATGTGTTGCCAGTTCTACTTGTTAAGTTAGAATGAACACTGATAAGTATTGCCCTGTTTTCAATTAATTCAAATTACTATTGCAGAAACTCCGAAAACTCTCAGCATTAACAGGTTTGGCCAGTTTTCATTAATGATGCATATCTGCCAACTCTCCCACATTCGGATTTCTCGTGCATGGGGTTGGTAAATTCTGCGCTCAGCTGGCTCGTGGGGCGCGTGTGGATTGGTCTGTGATTTTTATATATTCACCATGTCTGATGATGCAGGTATAAACCAATCGCCATGCCTGTTCCTATCCAGCTGCAAGGACTAACTTTAACCTCAAGGTCAGGTTTAATCATTTGGGGTCATTGCCAAGCAGGACCATAGTAACAGATGTTTCTTTCCTCTCTATGGGAACAAGGCCATCTGTCACAGCTGGATTAGGCTATATAAAAAAAGAAGTTGCTTATCATCCTTTTGGGCATTAAAAAAGTGAGGGGGGGGGGTTTATTTTTTTTTAAAGACTGAAACTGGAAGAAACGTGTTTCAACTGAAGACTGTTTAGATATTTGTGCATGCGCGGTATGGTTCAGCAAGTGTGATGGCTGGTGAGTTGAGAAGCCAAACGCAGCGGCCAGAATAAAAGGGGGACACGCAGATGAGAGCGAGACACACAAGAGGGCGAGACGTGCGCTTCAAACAGACATAGATTTCGTCCAAGGCAAGGAAGCAAGGCCAGCTCGACAGGACTAGAAGAAAGGGAAAAAACAGAAAGAATACCTTGCTATCTAGAACTTCTCCTCAAATATGCAGCTAAACCTCAACAACTCTCTTACTAGAGACCTTACCGGCTAAAGTACAAACATTACACTGACACTCTAGCAAGGGAAGTGAGGCAGAACTGGGGCTTAAATAGAAACTGGGTGAAGCCCCCAATTAATGCCAGCTGGCCCAAGAATCCGATTGGGAGCAAAACGATATCGTCCTGGACGAGAGCAACAAAGAAAGCTCTCAAAGCCTCCAAAACATGACAACAAACACTCGTCAGAGGGCTGGTCAGTCTTCCCAGCTGAATCGAAATACTGCATCGTTTGAATCACTGACGAACCATTTTTCCCGCTTTTATGCGATTTGAGATATTTTTTCGATGATAAAAATGTTTTTTTTGAAAAACCTAAACCTAGTTTTGGGTTGGCTTTCTTTTTGCCAGTCTGGAGGGGATGGTCACCAACTGTTTTTTTAATATGGCCTACTAAAATAATTTTTGGTTGTAATACAGGAAAGGAAATGTGTTATTTTTACAATGTACATTAATAGTAATGTCCGACTGACACCCAGTCGGTCTCAGACCTCCTATGGTCTCAGATCCTGTTATCATCCCAGCATAGCTGTTAATGTAAATAATAGCCTGAACTATCCAACATATGCTGGTGATTTTTGTCTTAAAGAAGTATGATGTCAAACACGGCTGTTAATGCGTTAGTTAACACCCTGCATGCATTTTAAATATTTTTTTAATTGAGAAAAATGCTCTGAAAAAAATAATTTAATGGATAACAGAATAAAAAAAACTGCTTTATTAACGTCAAAATATATGGTGAGGCACAAAATAATGGTGAGCGCCTTATTTAAAGTAAGCAAAGTCAATTGAGCCCCATAGAACAAGAGTGATCCACCAAAATTTTTTCATTTTGGACCACAACTGCATTGAGCACTTCATGCATACTTGACGTGCGGAACAAATGCCCCACCTATTTTATGGTGCCGGAACTACACAGAGTTAATTAATTATTGCGCTAAACAGATTGACCACATAGGAACAATTTTAAGATTCAGACTTAAAAAAGAAAATATGGAGCCACTTTTGTTGGAGCTAAGTTACAAGTTAGGCCACTTTTGTAGTCTTTTAAATATACTCTGCGATACGTGAATGGGAGTGGTTCTTCAGATGAGGATTCATTGGTCCTTTCGTATCACCTATGACAGGAAAAATCTGGCTCAAGGTCTTCAATGACAAAAGCATATCTAGGAAATATACTTGGGGGGGGGCCGGGGGGAAGCGAAATATTTTTGATTTAAAATATTACAACTCATGAAGCATGCAGTTCTTTTGATGTGAAAACCTTCCCAGAACCCAATCAAACTGCAGCATCAAAGTCGTCCATCCAGCACTTGGATGATGAGCTAAAAATGCATAAAATGAAGAACAAAAAAAATCCTCATATTTGAGGCAAGAAAGCAGAGCGAGGACCCTCTAAGAGTTCACGAACTCTAGACGTCACCAGACGAATCACAGTTTATAAGGTCTCATGGGTCAAATAGAAAATTTCCTAATATGAATAATACTTAGTCATACCTAGTTACACAGTAATACAGTGCATAGGGCATGAATGCACACCCATGGTGGTGGAGACCATCACTGTTGGCACAAAGGATTTGTTTCCAAACCTGGGAATGGAAAGCCCCACACTGGCAGCCAGAGATAGGAAATATGATTATTTAGCCTT
This sequence comes from Gymnothorax reevesii, assembly GCA_029721435.1. Classification (NCBI taxonomy): domain Eukaryota; kingdom Metazoa; phylum Chordata; class Actinopteri; order Anguilliformes; family Muraenidae; genus Gymnothorax; species Gymnothorax reevesii. The sequence goes on along the minus strand of CM056585.1, from coordinate 12,363,567 downwards.
ACGCTTGAAGAAAAGTTCATGATTACAGCACTCTGTAATGATTTGTGCAGTGCTGCTGAACCTGCAAGGCACTCGTTGCCCTTTTCAATAAATTCAGTCCATCCTTAACCCAGCAAATTGGGTGAATGGGGCTCTACGGCTGGCTGGAATCTTTGACACTGTCCCATATGACCTCCTTAGAAGGAATACTCTGTGAGGGGACTTTTATGGGCTCAAACGGGTATTTGAGGGGGTCCATCTGTGCCCTTGAATCAGGGGCACTTGTAGCAGGGGTGCACACCTGGCGTAGTCTCTGTAGGGAAACAGGAAACAAGTCCGACAGATAGCCTGTACATTAATAAAAGTCTGTCTGGAGAGAGTCGATCAAACAGATCGTTCCCTAGAAAAATATTTACATTTGCACTGCTGAATAAGTTTTTTGCGGGGAGCACTTATTAACCAGAGTGAGCGAGGTCCAATTTATCCCAGCTCTCGCCAGCACTTTTCTGACATACATTTACCAAGGTTTTTCCAACAACAAAAGGTCATACAGCTATGACCTTTTGGAGTGTTCATACAGCAAAATTTTCACTGTGAACCATGAACCTGATTCAGACATTTTTCGACATTTTTCAATATTTTGTGAAAATATGTTTACTGATTCACACTTGCTATAATTGCAAGAACTAAGTGGAGGATAGAATAGTGATACATAAATTTACAGCAACTGTGTAATTACCCATGTAAAGAACATACCTGGCGGAATGATCCAGGAGTGGCATTAACTATATACAACACGTACAGGGGCACCATCAGAGTAGAGGACAGGGTTAAGAACCAGCCAAGGGCATAGCCCCACCAGGGGTACTCCTGTGTGTTGTTAAACTTGAGGGGGGTGTATTTGACCAAAGAGAAGATTAGGGTAGCCTGTGTAAAAGAGAGAGGGAGGTTACTGGGAGAAAACTGGACATCTCCTCACAGCAGACTGTACCATACTCAGTTGATAAAAGCACATAAATACTTTAAAATCATGGTTGGGATATTGTAACTTACACAGTTTGTTAGAGGGGCAACACAGAAATATATGGGGTCAGTAAATGCCATATTGGGCAAGGCATCAGCCGAGCCTGTTGTGGTTTTCATTCAAACATATTTTCAAATCATGAGGTTCCCCCATCCTCAAGCAACTGGAGAGAGACAGATTCTTCAGAAAATTAGGCTTTATTGTGGCATGTTGATAAATATAAAGCAGAGTTCTTGTTGCCAAAGAAGAATTGATTTCTTACTCTTCACACCCAGTTTTTATACCTTATTTCACAGGAAATATCTTCCAAATATGGTCTTTCCACATTCTCATTCTCACGCTGCAATTGGACAGGCAAACCAAAACTCTGTCAGCTAATCCTTCAGGAATTCAAAGCAAAGACACGCATGCGCATCACTACACAGGACTGGAGAATTACAGTCAAGGGATGAAAAGTGCAGACAAAGGTAAAAAAAAGCCAGATGAATTGGATACATGTAGGTAGATAACTGATTCAATTGATTTTTTCAGTAACAATGATTTTACTGAACAAATATTGATTAAAGCTGCAGAAATCAAATACATCCTCTGATTATGTTTTTGGATCAGCTAAACAGAAGCCTGCTTACTAATCAAAGTTACAGAAGTGCGCTGCTTATGAGTATGTGAATTGAATTCCTTGTATGTGAGAGTGTCTGTGTGTGAACTGCTTGTATGTATGTGTGTCTGTGTGCTTGTCTGTGCATGTGCACGTGTGCTGCCTGTGTATGCGTGTGTGCATGTGTCTGTGTGCACTGCTCATGTGCGTGTGAACAGCTTGTATGTGTGTGTGTGTGTGTGTGTGTGTGTTTCATGTGTATGTGCCTGTGTGTTTGCACTGCTCATCCCCTCCCTATGCGTATGTGAACTACTTGTTTGTGTGTGTGTATTATGTTATGTGTGGGTGTGTGTTTGTGTGTGTGTTCCTGCTGCGTACATAATATGGTTATTGATTATGATTATTGATTATGGTTATTCAACATGGCAATTGATCAACTGATGAATATGATCAGAAATATTGAAGTATACTCCTCAACAAGCCCTGCTATTTACAGATCCCCATATATTTCAGTATTGGCCCTCTAACAAACTGTGTACCGAATTTATCCCACCGAAGACCTTTTTTTTTTCACATGCATGCCATTTCGGCAAAGGGAGATAATCTACTCGCAGGTCGTGTATGGGCTCAGAGACGTAATATTGGAATATATATTGGATTTCCATGTGACTGCTTTCAACCAATACCTTCCAAGTGTTCTTGTCTGAGGTGGGATAATAACAGGTGTTCTGATTAACGATATACAGTGCCCGGAACTAATATTAGCACGCTTGATAAACATGTACAAAAATGGTTATGAAAAAAGGCTATTATTTTTTACTCTCTTGATACACCATCCAAAATATGAACAAGCAATACAACCTTTTATTGACATACAATGTTTTATGATGTTACTATTTTCCTTCAAACATTTTTTTTTTCCAAACACCTGTGCCACAGCTATCGGACCCCCTTCACTTTGTGCAGCCCACCTCTGGTACAAATAACTGCCAAGTCATCTCCATTAGTGCGTACTGAGAATGGGAGGACAAAGCCAAAGATCTGAGACGGTTCCACGTTACAGAATCACTGAACATCCATCATATACCTCGGTCCAAGTCTATAGGCCCTCTTCTTCAGTGCCTCCACAGCTTTTGTATTGGGTTTAGATCAGGAGACTGGGATGGCCGGCTGCAGGATAACTCACCCGGTAAAGCATCGCATTGCAAAGCAGAAGTGACCATCACGAAGCGGGTTTGATCCCCGCTTTGTACCAGCCGGCAGTGGTTGGCAGCCTTTTCAGAGTAGTGCACAATTGGGTATCGCGCTACAGGGTTGCAAATTGGGAAGGGACTGCCGGGAAGCGAAAATAATAGTTGCCTTGTTCGTTGCTCAAGCACCTCCTGTTGGCCAGACGGGTGCTCGTCAGGAAGATTCTAAGCCTGTTCATGTCCGGGTATCCTCCACCCTCGCTCTAACTTGTGAAGATTCAACCAATGAGTGTATAAGAAGCAGTGGCTGACAGGCACGCGCTTCGGAGGAGAGCCGCAAACTGTCTACACTCTCCTGAATTGGCAACAAGGGGTCGCAAATGAGCACGCCTTGTACATAGTTCACCAATGGGGCATTCCAGATTCGGGTGGGATTGGAGATGCCAAATTTATTTTTCAATAAAAAAGGGTGGCAACTTTTTTGTGATGACATCCAGGCATTCTTTGAACCATTGTCCCGATGGAATATTTTTTAAAGCGTTTTTTTGATCCATTTGACCAAAGAATTCGGACCTATTGTATGTTCCAGTCCCATTTGGGAAACCTTGGGTTCATGAATTTGTTTGTTGATGGCAAGACACTTTTTTTGGTAGATCTCTAAAACATCTTGTAGTTACATGCCAATCCTCAACAGGGATCCTTGGAATTTCCTTTACTATCCTTATAACAGTGCCTGCAAAACAGGGACATGTCCTATTCCAGGCAGATTTCTAACACTGCTATATGCCTTACACTCTGTAATTATTGCCTCGACAGTTATTGAGTTAAATGGACATTTTCAACTTTTCTTTTAGCCATTCCAACAGTTGTGAGGCTCCAAAGCTTTTTGTTCAACATTACTGTCGTGGCCATGGTCATGAATGACCAAAGAAAATCAGCCTGCGTGTCAATGAAATGAAATTATTATAAGCAGAAAAAAAAATTGAAGGCGATCCAGGGCCAGACCATGTTTTTGTGTTATTCTGTGTTCTTGAGCCTAAGACCACAAGACTGTGACTCCACCTGTGCTCAGTGTTGGTGGAAACAAACAGTATCTCTGGGGGATACCAGCCTCAACAAGATCTACACATACTTACGCTGCAGACAACTGGTGTAACATAGGGCCAACAGTACTTAATGAGGGGCAACGGCCGATAGCCAATCATGTCTTCAATGTTATCATACAAGCGGTCTGCACCTGGGGGCCAAAATAGAACACAAGAAAATTTAATCACAACACTCAATTACGTCACAACCCAAACCCACTGCATTAACCATCAACCGATATGCATTTTCCACATGTCAATGTGGATATACAGGGAGTATATGGAACCTTTTGTCTTTTTAAGCAACCCAAGACAATTAATAATTTACCACTGAAGGTTAATGATTTCCCCATGAAGAAACAAGCCAAATAATTTAATAAGTTATATTAGCAATATATTTTTAAGTTGATTTTTTTCCCTTATTTGTTCCCCACACACAAGTTACTCAATGGGTCACATTAAGTTAACCATCACTGCGTTCGCTCTTCTGGCCCCGGCACAGTAAAAAGCTTAGTTTCTGTACTTTTAAATAAACCGGTTATCCCTTGGGTCAGAGTTTGAATGGATCAGTCCATACAGCAACTTCTGTATCTTAAAGCAATCAGTTCTCACCTTGAGTTGACTGCATTTCCATCGGATGATGGCACATTGGTTGCACTCAATTCTACATTCTTTGCCAGTTTACCATCCAAGCATGAGGAGTAAGTACTTGCATGGATGTTATTTCAGTCTTTATTATTTGTGTAGCCCTCAAGTAGACTTTGCAATTGGTTGATCCTAACTAGGCTCAACCTGAAAACCTCCTTCACAGCATCCTACCCCTGTAAGGCCTGCTGCTCACTTACCTTTGAAACTCAGCGACTAAGAACTGGGACCAGCTGGGCTTTAATTTACAGTTATAGGAAAAAGGAAGGACACCCTCTTTCAGTTCTATATTGTAACGTATCAGGACATTTAAAAATTTAGGTCTTAAATTTAGGTAAATCGAACCCCTGGGTAAAACAACACACGACAGATTCCACTGTGCCATTATTTAGCAAACCAAAATTCAGCCAAAATGCAGAAGTCATTTGAGATAAACTAAGTACACCCCAGGATTCAATAGCTTGTAGAACCACCTTTACTGGCAATGATTTGAACTGATCGTTTTCTATATGATTTTATCGTTCTCTCACATCCTGCTGAAGGAATTTCGTTCCACTTTTCTATACAACATTGCTTCAGTTCATTCATGTAGAGTAAACAAAATAACATTATGCGAATTTATCTCTCTAAACTTGTTTTTTTTTTCTCACTCACTTCAATTTTTCTTGGTCGTGCCCCGCCCACATAATGTAATTATTATTTTTTATCCGCGACCCCAAATTAAAACTTTTTTTCCTTTTTTTATGCTTGTTTCATGTGCATGTTCAAATCCAACCCAGTGATTCATGGTTAAAAAAATATGTTTTATTCAAATTATTGGAGATTACAGTGATCAGGTTTCCATACTTTCAGCAGCGGTTTGCTTGTGTGCTTTTTGTTCACGCCCAAGTAGCCTGGTTTCCGTGGCAGAAAAGTGTATTTTTTCTGCCACATGGCAAACCCGTCCTTATAGTAGCAATTCACCATGGTGCAAAGCACCTAGCTTTAAAAAGGAATGAACGATGACTCATCGAACCTTTTGAACCATGTCCCCATCACTGCACCCAGATAACCCACCAAAAAACGGGCAAAAATGGATCTAGACACACTCGAAATGTACAAGCGCCACACGTGTCAGACCTTTCACCTAGACCGTCAAAATAGGACACCTAATGCTCCTCAAAGAAAGACAGGAAAAGATTTAGCTATTTCGCCTTCTATGATACATGAAGCAATAAAAAGATTCAAGGAATGTTGAGGAATTTCTGTGTGCAGAGGGCAAAGGCGACAGCCATATCTGAATATCTGTGAGCTCCACTCACTCAAACAGTACTGCATGAAAAACCTTCATTTATCTTCATGTGATATAACAAAATGGGCTCTGGACTACTTTGGTTAACCTTCAATGAGGATAACCTATAATGAACCTATTAATGCTGTATAGTTAAGCAACATTTTCTGCCTTCAAGACAACATTTTTTCCAGGGTAACACAAGCATATTTCAATAATACAATGCTAAATCGTGATCTGCACAGGCGTACCTGCTTAAAAAGAGGGTGCAGGAGCTAGACCAGCCTGCCTATTGTCCTCATCGTCCCTGATAGAGAATGTGTGGTGCATTTTGAAAAACAACAGCTGAAACACTTTATAAACTGATGTCTTCAGACCGTAAATGTTTACAATAGTTGAGAAAAAGAATGGCAACATTAGTAAATGGTAAATATTTTAATGTCCCAACCTTTTTTTTAATGTGTTTCAAGAATAAAAATTTTTATGAAAATTTATATGAAAAATATGTTCACTTGATGTTTCTCCTCGTAGATTTTGTTGATTCTTCAAAATAGTGTGCTGTGGTATTGTGTTCAATGTAATACAAGTCAAAGATGATTTATAAATCACTGCTTTCAGTTTTAATTTCAATTTATCATACCATCCCAACATTTTCTGATTTGGGGTCATTGGCGCTAACCGGATCAAAAAAGTGGCCCACTCTATCAGTCTTATCAGGTTTACAGATGTGATCTACTGTGTTATGTAATCCAAGATGTGACCCATGAACAATGAACAACTAAAACGGTATTGTAATGCTGTCTGATGCCACTTACCATAAACCCAACCAATAGCAATGGACTGAAAAATGGCAATAGCTAGGAGGGTCATCCCACTAACGGCATAGGTATCAAACACCTGGAATACGTATAGACCACCCTGAGAGAGTGAGAGAGAGAGAGAGAGAGAGAGAGAGAGAATTTCTGAATGAAATGAAATCCATCATCAAATTGATCATCACAGTGGACATAATACATTTCAAAAAATATCACATTATACATCTTAAAGTGTAAAAACCCACCAAAACACTTGAACATTAACTTATATATGAGACCTTGAGAGCAAAAGTGGTCTAACGTTATACTGGTCACGGATAAAATTGAATAATGTAGCTTATATTTTCAGCACTTGGACACAATTGTTTATGTACCAATTTTAAAATCACTACTAAGCTGTCACGTCCTGATTGCAAACTTACAGTTCACAAAAGCTTACAATGTAAATTTAGAACATTCACTGCTTTCCAGCAGCCACTATACCAAACAAGACTAGGTCAAAACCTTGACCATTAACATTATCACACTGCCAATCTCCTTTAGCACCTTGATGGGAATTCTAGCATTGAGCGAACTCCATCGCTCAGTCAGTCACGGACATTTGCGTTTGTCGGGCTGGTTCCGCTGTTGTGGTCCAGCAAAAAGGCACAAAAGCCCAACTGAAAATAAATAAATAAATTAACTTTATTTACCCATGTGTGACTGAATGAAACCCTTAATATACACTGTCTTTCCAAAAAATAAATAAATAAAATCGCACACTCGGCTATTTAGTTGGAACTCCTGTACTTTGATCACAGAACAAATTCTTTGTGTCATCATTTTGAAAATCATCTACAATGTCAAAACTTTTATTTTCAATCACAGTTGCATTAATTTTTGGCTGAGATCTTGTATTGGTGATGGAATATTTTAAGCACTCTGTAGTTAGCTCCAGCACATCAATGTGGTTAAGGGCAGGAGTTTGTGGTGGCCAATTCATGAGTGAAAATAATTTCTCATACTTGTTTTTCTCATTCCTTGTTTTCTTTGCTTGATGCAGGCCAATTATTTGCTCTTTCTGATACATCATAACATCTTCTCCACCGCCAAGGGATACGTCTTCCGACAGTTTTTAAGGATGAGAAGCTACCCGATTCATCCGTTAGGGTTAAAGTAATTATTGCCATCTAAAACACATTAATTGTTGCAATAATGTCCCAATCATAGTATTTGTCGATTTAAATCCATCCAAATGGCAAATTTTTTTTGGACAGGGAGTGTATTAGGCCTATTCTGCATGGCTATTGAAAAAAATATTGCGATAAACTCACCAAAAAGGAATAATCACCCTTTTAGAGTACTGGGCATTCCTGGGGTGAATACTGGAAATGCAACTCACGTCTGTCGAGGCCTTTCTAAAAGCCTATTACATTGTTTCAGATGCTGCTTTCTTTGGGGTCCATCATTAATGGAGCTTCATGTTTCCAGGCTATTTATGGCTGAATATTTTCAGTGGCTAAATATTCGGTGCTCCTTAAAAAAAGGGCTAAAACCTGAGAGTCAATAAATCGATTCATCTGTCAGTGGCCCATCAGTCGACTTGGAAGTCTCAAATTCCAGCAGCCTTTTTTTTGCGACATGTGTTGTTGGTTAACTGAAGAGAGCTACGCTTAATGAATGGTTTTGGGACCGAATCCAAGCTATCCCTCTTGCTGCAAGTAATATTAGCTGGTCTGCTACGTTTTGTGCTGTTGCACTCACTTGATTATTAGCTGCGATGGGGAAGTTGCCCCATTGCCTTTGTTTTGTTTTTTTTTTACATCATAATGAAGTTGTCTCATTTCGACAGAGATTTCATCGCTAGCAGAACCACTGCCCGACATTGATTGTGGTAATATTTGCTTTTCTCTCACTTCACGCCTAGCTAGTGATGTTGGGTAGCCTGTCAACAGAGTGTACTAGACTTTGCAGCCTAACTGGTTTCACGATTAAAGGTGCACTATGCAAGTCTGTTTACTTTCTGCGTAATTACATTTTTGTCTCAATTCGCCGACATCTCTCCACGATCCGCTAGCTGCCTGCCCCAAAATTCACTGCAAAAAACAAAAAACCCGGGCTCTGGAGACCACACAGGGATCACAAACTGCAAATAAAAACAAAGGCACAGGCTGTGCCCCATAACATAACAAACCGTCCCGGCCAATCACCGACTAGAGTTGACAGTTATGGAAGCATGGGAAGGAGGGAATTATGGGCGGGAGGGAGGGGCGAGCTACCTCTGAGTTCGAATGTCAACTGCAGTGAAAGTAAACAAACTTGCATAGTGCACCTTTAATTTAAGAACACATTCAAGAGCAGAATGGACATTCCTGCCAGTGTTATGGAAGATTGCGACATTGGCTGCAACTTTATCAGTCATCCCTGCCTCATGGAGTCATGCTCGAATGCCAAAAGTTAGCCATCAAACCTCAGTTCTTTCTCAGGCTTGTATGCAAAGAAATACATTTATTAAAACTTGGTAAGTCTTTGGCAATCTCTCGCCAAGTAAGCATTCAAAGCGTGCAGCCTTACCAACTTATCTTGGCCAATTTTTTTAAATTACATTGTCCAATGTAGCCTATATCATTTCGCTGATGAGATTTTATTTGCTTAATGACATTCCAGTCCATTCATTCATTCATTCTGCATTCTCTGTATTTTAGTGTCAATCTCCGATGTCACGATAAATAAAACTACGCCAAGTCATATTTACATAAAATCCTGTAATGCAACCAGTGGCGGTCCGTCAGCAGGAACTAAGGCCAGCGGTAACCTCATCTTTCTCTGTTTAATAACCTAAACCTCCTGCAGTTTACTTCTCCCGATTAGCAACAGTTGGTCAGACCAATTGGTATCACCACAGCAGTCTAATTTATTTTTGATGGCATTGTTATCCATTACACCACAAAATTATATGGCATTTTCTTCCGCACATAAATGACAACCAAAAGCATCAATGTCTTTAGAATTTCTCCTGCTGTGTAGCTCATGAAACAGCATAGATTTTCGTAAATTAGTTTGCGAGGCTCATTAAGTTATAAGCCCAGTGTAGTCATGGCTAAAGGGCGTTGTTGGGTACGATGCACAGCTGAATGATGGCGAAAATAAATGCTGCGAAGTAAGCGAAAGTTTCCGATTTTTTGCATTTATGCTTCTATCCTAACAATGTTGTAACACGTGACCGCATGCTGCTGAATACAACACTTTTTCAGTCGCCACGGTTATTTGGTTTCTAATGTCGGCTTTTCCGATCTCAAATCCAGCTTATCAACAAATGTAAATGAATGCATTTCCATAACCAGTAGGGAAGTGGAACTTTTATTTTCAGTACTGGTGTTGCACTTAAAAGCTGTGGCAGTAAAGTTCTAAACTTTATCATGGAGAAAGGCATGTTTGATGTCCAACTGCACCTATATTGATAAACTCAGGCCAAATTCAACAAGAAAATCATTAATTCATATTGAATTTCATGCGTTAAATACATGATTATTTTATGATTTGACAGTGCTCCATTTTGAGGGATCATAGAGTTTGGGGATCCACCTGGAGAGCTGTCTTATTTGTCTCCTAGGGAGTAGGTAATTTAGAATGTAATCTAACCTACTCAAGGAAAAGGGGGGAGGAACTGGTTTCAGTCCAAATAGAGTGGAAAGCATTTGGAGAGCTCCAAAAATAATGAAATTCATTGACCATCCACTCACCTCTGTGACCATCGATAAGCCAATTGAGAAGGCAATCACGCAGATGAGCAGGAGCAGGAGCTTGCGGCGAAGTCTAACTTGAAAGAAGGAGGGGTACATGTCCGAGATGGCTGTTACCATGGCTTCTAATCCCACAAACTGAAACGAAGACAAAAGTTAATAGTACCTTCATGACAGGGACAAACATCCAGCCATAGTCCTGACTCCACCATCACCTAACAAACTTTATGACTCAGTTTCAATGATCAATTAATCGTAGCTCATTTTGTTTGGGTAACTGCACTGTAAAGCAATCTCATCCTCATTCTGTGAGCATGCAGTTCAAAATGTAGCTCCTATGCTTTAGACAAATATAAAATGGCGATCCAACACCTAGCTCAGCCTTGATATGTGGCTTTTCTTTATTACCTATACCCGACGAGGCGGCGTGGGTATACAGTTTAGCACCGTCTGTGTGTGTGTGTGTGTGTGTGTGTGTGTGTGTGTGTGTGTGTGTGTGTGTGTGTGTCTGTCTGTCTGTCTGCGCGGCAGCTCGGCCACAACTGAAGCTAGAGTGACCAAACTTTGTGGGGTAGATGATCCTAGGGTACCCTGTCCAAATTTGCATTTTGAGGTGGAAAGGTCAAAGGTCAAGGTCAACAAGAGGGGTGGGTTAGCATCTCTATAGAGTGCGCATCATCTAGTTGTAAATCTCTTCAAAGAAGAAAACCTTACCTGTTTCCATTGGTCTTCAATGTAGCATATTTCTGGCTCAGCCACAGTTTTAAGTAATAAGGGCTAAAAACTCTAGAAGTTTTGTCTAAAATGTCCTAATTTATCATTTTTCTCAAAGTCTCTGTCGCTGATACTTTTATTTTGCTTGACCATAGAATGTACAGAACTGAAATTTTGCTTCTCTAACAAATGCATGCTATTGAAGATCACAGTGTTTGTTCTGACTGTGAGATGATCCACTAACACCTTTAACATCTTCAGAAAGGAAGACGCCTGACCAAACTATGATCCAAAGATGGAAGGGCACCCCAAAACAGTACCTGACTGTCGAGTCCCAACAGGATGATCATGATGAAGAAACAGGCTGCCCAAACTTGGGGGACGGGCATCATGGCCACAGCCTGAGGGTATGCAATGAAGGCAAGACCGGGCCCTGCAGAGAGAGGTTAGATACACACATACCTCGTTTAAACAGACGGGGCAAGTCTTTTGGGATGGGAAGAAATACAGGGAGACATTAAATCCATCCAAACATAATCAGGCTGGCCAGGGCTCAAACCCTGAACTTGTATGTGGAAGCTGAGGCATTATCATTAGTCAGGGCTTTTATATGATGTTAGAAAAAATCTATTTATTCTGGAGTCCAACTAAAACCGGACTTTAAGAATACATAACCATGTTGGTCCGACTAGAATTGTACTAAATCAAATTTCTCAAAGTCGGACTAACACACCGAGATTATGCAGTTTAGAGTCAAAATACTCCTCCATGTATACGCTTGAATCAATCTGAAATGGACTATGCGCTCTGTGCACGCTCCAGCTTTACATGTTTTGCTAATCATTATTTTGTATGTACTCTGCTTGTGTGAAACTTTGTTTGTGTCTGCCCAGGACTCTCTTGCAAAAGAGATTTTTAATCTCAATGGGATCTTCCTGGTAAAATAAAGGTTAAATAAAAAATAATAAAAACAGTTCATCATGCGGGGCTTTGACCTGGAAGTCTTGAGGACTTGTACACACTAAATTGATTAGCAGCAACTCTGTTCTCTGCACAACTAGCAAGTTTGTACAGAACAGTAGCAATCGTTATGTGCTTGAACAGTCATGTCTTGGGAGCCTCATAACTTCTTGAATTAATCCACATAATTTATCGAATGACCCGCGTGTCATTCGAAAATTTTCCATCCACTCGCCATCAGAAAACTCTTTCAAAATGACTCGCACCCACCAGTCTTTGCTCCTGACCTGCATCCAACATACACAGGAGGCCCGGCGGTGTGTTTCCCGAAAGCACAGATGCTAGCTTGCATAGCTGGGACCACTGATTTTGAATGGAAAAACAATGTAAGCTGCTAACTTGGTTAGCAACAACGCTTTTGAGAAACGCATCTTAAGGTAGCAGAGAGAAGTGGAGCAAAAAGTGGAGCACAGTGGAGAACGCATTGTTGGACACTCCAGGCGCATACAGCATTGCCACCTGCTTTCAGCTAACACCATAACCACCAGGGATAGCGTGCATCTCAATTGTACGAAAAGCGAAGCGTATAGCATGTATGAAATCTACAGAGCCGTAAAGTTGTCCATCTTTTTGGCACTTGACATGCTACCAGTTTGCCACCAGCTAATTTGTTTGTGAATTGATTTGGTCTGCGTCGTAATGGGTCAAACAAAAAAGGTCAAACACGAACAAGCTGAAAATAAGCCTATTGCCACCTAGGGTAGCATAGACGGACATGCTTCAGTCTATAAATCGATTCCCCTCCTGTGCATGTATACTGGGACAAGGACAGTTGTCCAATTAAGTGACCTAATCAAGCTATAACTGTAGCTCGACTTAACTGGGGATGTAAATGTACTGACTGCGTCTGGAATGTTGGTATTTTGCCTCCAGCTCTGCGTTGCTTCTGCAGGTCTTACCTGAATCTGCCACCACGGAGATGTCCACTCCTTGCTGTTCGGCCATGAATCCCAGCACGGAGAAGATGGCAAAGCCAGCCACAAAGCTGGTCCCACTGTTCAGCAAGCAGAGATATAGACAGTCTCTGCAAAACAGGACACATAACTCCGTCACTAACTATCAATTTCCGCACAATTCAATAGCTTTCTCCGCCTCAGCCAAATCTGGGCTTCAATCACAGGCTGAGAATAGCCAGATTAGTCACAGTACACTGCCGTGCAGGTTTTTAACCCAAGGGTTGCCAATGTAGCATCTGTGTAATATCCAGAAGAGTACTCATCTGAGGTCTGCCAAATTAGTGTTGATATTCTGCTTATTTGATAAGGTTTAATTGAATAACCCTGAGCAAATGTAGACGCCTGCAGACATGGAGCTGCTTTTATGCACGCAGCTACATTATACTATCAATAGGTGGTACTTCCGAAACGATTATTGAATATTCACGAGGCCTGTAAACGATTTAGAAAAAGGACGAGTTAAGTCCCATCGTTGTTTCCCAGGATTGTATGAATTAAACTCCTCAGCTAAGCCTGATATGCAAACTCCAAATAAACTTGCCCATAGATTCAATCTAACAGTTAATAAGAATGATGTCTTGCGACAGGGAAAATCATCCTTTGTTGCAACCATTTCAGCTATAATAGGGCAAAGGTATCCTGATTAAGATGGTATTGATCCCATGTCATCCTACCATCAGTTATAGTCATCGGATATTAAAAACGCGTGATTCCCTACCTTTGATTTACGTGTAGACTCGTCCCTCCTACGTGTAGACTCGACCACCCACTGAAATCCAACCTTAAGATTGGACCCTAAGAAAAGTATTTAAACCCTTGGATAACAGCAAGTGAGGTCATATTCTCTCAGCTGTGCGCAGCTGAATGTTGTGAATGCAGAGAAATAAAGACTTCCAAAACCAACTCAAAAGTGCTTAGGTTAGGCTGACCAGTAGTGACCACCCTAATGCGAGTTTGATCCGGAGTTGTACCAGATGGCAGTGGTCGATAGCCTTTTCAGAGCAGCACACCATTGGCTTTTGGGTTAACCTAAAAGCCAGTTCTATAGGCTCAGATGTATTTGTCATTCAAACGAAGACTTTGTGCAACAGGCACTAGCCATGAAACAACGCTTTTTAGATCTAGACTATGCCAATGAATTAGTAAACGAATCTTGTGATGCTGCCTTCAAAAAATCAAGGCATGAACTTTTCCAAAAAAAATCAAAAGAAGAAGAGAGATTTCTCTGTCACGTGTATTACCACATCCTCTCCCAAATCTACCATGTTTATAAATATCATTATGAAACATTGGCATCTGCTCAAGTCAGATCCTAGTTTCGGTTCAAAATTTGAACGTACCCCTCTGTTTGTTGATAAAAGAGCACCCAATCTACGCAATGAGCTTGTTCGTGCTAGCTTTCATACAGGTCCTTCACAGTCACTCATAGCTCCTATTAAAGATGGATATTACCCATGTGGTAACTGTGCTCAGTGCCATAATACTTACTAAGCTCATGAATTTAGTCATCCTCAATCTGCGAAACGTTTTAAGATTAAAGGCGTAACACCAAAAGTGTGATATATGTCCTAAGATGTCCTTAAGACCTGGTTTATGTAGGAAACACATCCAGAAATCTAAAACAAAGAATCAGTGAACACAAAAGCACCATAAGATGTAAAGACCCAGACTATCCTGTTGCTGTACATTTTAATCATTGTTCTCACAACGTTGCCTCCCTACGCTTCTTGGCTATCGATAAGGTAAATACACCAGCGAGGGGAGGCAACATTGAGAAGTTACTTCTTAAAAGAGAACTCTATTGGATTCACAGTTTCGACAGCTTTAATAGGGGCCTCAATGAAGATTGTGATATGCGCGTATTTCTATAATTGGTTTATGTCTGACTTGGTCATGGAGTGCGATCCACATGTCTGATTATCCACACTTTTCTACAAGCCTTAAGTGCACCTGTTTTATGACGGAATTCCCTGATGTAGATTTCAGGCACTTTTATCCTGATTGTGTTGTATACATCCTCCATATATTATTCTTATATTTTTTTCATTCATTTATTTTTCACCAAGGTTCTTTAGTAGGCTTTTGTAATTAGCATTTTAACTTAACATGACTATAGGTAATTATTTATTATAAATAACTGAAACAATGAAAAGTTGCTTGCCAATTGTATTTAATTGGTTAAGTCAACTACCAACAACTAGTCTACAGACTTGCACAATTATAACGCCTACTATGTAAGAACTAGTATGACTATGTCTCTTTTGCAGTTAAATTGGCCAAAATCATAGAGAATTGTCCTCCTGTAATCTTCTGGTGTCAATTGAAATTCCATGCATGTAAAACAAAATGTTCTACGAGAATCTGCTTGCTTGTGTTTGACTTATTGGACTAATTGACAAATACTAATTAGAAGTCTACAGATGTACATTATTACTCGTAGCATATATCATTGGCTGAAAACTTGTATGACTGTTTCAAGTCATATTAGCTATTCTTCATGATTTTGGTTAACTTTCTGGTATATAATAGAAATGTGATGCATGTAAAACTAAATGGTCTATATGAATTGGCTTAATTGTTAGACGTATTTGACTAATTGATTACTACTTATTAGAAGAGAGCCTACAGACTTTCACAATTGTATAAGTGCCCTTTTTTTCCATTTGTGTTTCATTCTGATGAAGGTCATTTGACCGAAAGCTTGGTTTTTTTGTTGCTTCTTTTTTGTTTAAAAAAAAGTTCAGCTGCATTATCCTGGGAGTGCCCTCAGAAATTTTTTGCAAGCAGTTCATGATCCCAGAAATGTACTGTTTTAAGTCCCAGCTATTTTTCAATTCTCAGTTTTTTTTTATAATTTCGAAGCTGAATTTCCATAAAGATTTTTTGTGTTTGCGGCCCTTACACTATACTAAAAGTATGAAAAGAAATAAAAATATTATCAAATTCTAAATGCTACAAGTGTCTTGTTTTATTTAAGCCATTGTACCCCTCTCTGGGAAGCTCAAATCTTAAAATATAAAGCCTTAAATAGTGTAACACAAATAGCCAGATTTGGCTTCTGCACAAAGTGGTAAACAGATTGAACAGTACCAAAGTGATATTGACAATAATTCTGTCCTGAGCACAGATCCAACTCCCCTCAAATGCAATCTATTCAGGAACTTTAATCCCAAAATCCTTTGAGCCCATATTTATTTAACAATAAGTTGTAACTGCTGTGAATGTTGGTTTCAGTACAGATGTTTAGATTCACTTACTTGTAGCAGTTATTGTTGTACTTGTTATAACTACCCAGAGCCTCCAAACACCCGATGCAAAGAGCATAGGAGTAAAATATCTGTGTCCCAGCATCACTCCACACCTGCAATAGAGACCCAATAGAATTAACTTTTCCAGCTAAACAGTCTCAACTTAAAATGGTATTAGATTATACAATGTACCCTTTGAATATCAAAAGTTCAAGAAGTGTTTTTTTTTAACTGCATATTCAATCGCAGCCTCTAAAATACAATTCCAATTCTGAAATAGTTGAGATGAAGTGTAAATTGTGAATAACATCAAAATGCAATGACTTTCAGATCACATGAGCCAATATGTAATTTACAATAGAACATAGATAACAATTCAAATGTTGAAACGGAGGCATTTTACATTTTCATCCAAAAAATTTGCTTATTTCAAATTTTCTGCCTAAATCAGGTCCAAAAAAGTTGGGACAAAGGCAAGAAAAGGGCTGAAAAAGCTATTAATATATCAGAGAATCAACTGAAAGAACATTTAGCAAGTAAATAAGTTAACTGGCATTAGGTGTGCAGGGCTTTCAAAAGTAGCCAGCGATCGGCAATAATCGCTGTCTGCTCGGGACATGACGACCGGCTACTCGCGACACTGATTCTCCATATCATGAAATTCTTTTTGTAACCTTCCTTGTTTCTTTAACCCAGAGTTTAGCCATATTTTCTATAAAAGATTGAGTCATTGCGTTATTTCCTTGCTTTTGTAAGCAATCATGGTTTCCTTCATCACGCATGAAAGAGCCTGGCGCAGCCTCCGTATGCTACGTTAATACAGTTCTGATGAAGACTTGAGGTGCTTGCACAGGCAAAAAATTAAGACATTGCCTGCATTTGTCCTGCCATTAAACAGGCAGAGAACGAAGCATACGAAAATGGCCACCGCGGAGCAGCCATGGCGTCCCAGTCGCAGGCTGTTTAACTGGTATAATCAACCAAAAACTTTCAAGTCAAGGTTTATCACATCATCTCCGCCTGTGCAGCCGAACAATAGTCGGTGTGTTGTTGCGGTAATAATTGCGTGTTTGGTTATTGTCCAAATCAGGCTTATACCGCTGTCATCGGGAGACGACAAATGTTAGCTCATCCCTGCAACAAAAAGTCAACATGTTCTGTACAACAGGATGCTGGTTAATGGCAAAGCCAGTCTTTTTGTGCCAGACAAGAGCAGTGGACATTCAGCTAACCAGGGACTCCTCCAGATAACTATTATGCTGCTTCTTGCCGGGAACATTGAGCTGAACCCTGGTCCTCACCCTCAGCTAGTTGTGCGAGCAAGTGGAGCTAACAGCGGGTTAACACATTCAGCTTCCCAGTTTATTAACTCTTGGCTGCCAGCAATCAGGCAACTGTCACAGTCCGAGGTAAAAAGAATGGTGGACTTACTTCATCTGCCACCCTTGGTGTTTCGATGTATATTCAGCTTGGCGGTGGGTCAGTATGCACGTGAGGGCCTAACAGCTGGTGATTGTAGGCATTGGTCCGGTCGGGGTGCCCGGACCCCGCTGCCGGCGGACGCTGGTGGAGCTAAGCTCGCGACCCACGGTTCAGCGGCTAGCGGAGCTCGGGGCCGGCAATTGGTGAACAGCAACATATTTTACACCTGACTGGGGCTTCCACGGTCGCCAGTGGGGACACGCTGACGGCTTGCTGCCTGGTAGCTGGTGACCGTCGGTATTGCTCACGTCAGGGCGCCCGGACCCCGCCCGGACCGCCATTTGGACGCCCGAACTCCACCCGGATCCTGCCGCCTCCGGACACCAGCGAGGCTGCACTTAAGGCTCATGGTCCAGTAACCAGAGGAGCTTTGCCCACCTTTCCAGGGGCAGCAACCGATGCGCAACAACATTTCCTGCACCAGACTGGGGTTTCCACGGTCTCCAGCGGGGCCATGCTGATGGCTCGCTGCGTAGCAGCTAGCGACCGTCGTCGTTGCTCCCCCTGGGACACTCGGACCCCGCCGCCCACGGATGCTAGGGAGGCTGATACTAGTGTGAGGCAAGCCATACATAGAAACCCAGTGATGAAAAGGTACCGGTCCTCAAAACTCTTTCAAACATTAAATCATGCTAGAACAGTATGGGACCCAAAATATAAAAACAAAGGCTTATTCGGCAGTCATTTGAATGTCCGCAGCATGGTCCCAAAACGAGAACAGCTGGAACGTTTATTGAATAACTCCAACATTGACTTTTTGGGTCTCACAGAAACTTGGCTATCTGCCTCATCACCTGAAGCTGCTATTGCAATGAATGATTATTGTGTTTTTAGAAAGGACAGAAACTATGGGAAAGGAGGGGGGGTTCTACTATATGTCAAGAGCACTATCAATTGTAGTCAGATAAAACTATCTGAAGAAATTAACTTAGAAAGTGTCATGGTAAATATCACCCTCTCTGCCAATATGTCTTTCATTGTTATCTGCATGTATCGTAAACCCACAGCTAATGCAGATTTTTTATGATCAGTTTAAGGCCCTGCTCAAATCATTAAATTACAAAAAGGAGATTATCCTAATCGGAGATTTTAATGTAAACTGGGATAACAAGAAAGACAGGAAAAATTTTAAGACAATCACTGATTCTTTTAATTTAATACAATTAATTGACCAACCAACCACATTAACAAACCGCTCTAAAACTAAAATTGACCTGCTGTTCACGAATAAGCCAGAAAGAATTACTAAGACTCACAACCTTATCACAGGACTTTCTGACCACAAAGTGATTTTTTTCCCCCGTAAATTAAATAAAAATCGTTTCCTAAATTCTCATACATTCCAGTCTAAGACATCCTCAAACTGTAATTTTATCCCAAAGAACCAACAACAAAACATTGACAAGGCCCTTAAGGAGCTAGAATGGGATAATCTTATTTCTTGTGACGATATAAACCAGAGTGCTGACTCTCTCTCCAATAAAATCAAGGAGGTTCTGTTGTCCTTCTCTAGGAAAGTGAGCGCTAGGCCCAGGAAATCCATCTCCCTTCCCTGGTTCACTAAAGAATGTCGTACACTGTTAAAAGTTAGAGATTTGATGCTTCAAAAATTCTTGAAAACTGGTCTAATAATTGACCGTCAGAATTTCACTTCAGCACGAAATAAAGTAACATCAGCTTTACGAAAAGCAAAGGCAAACTTTTTCTTAAACATAATTGAGTCTGCTAAAGGAAATTCGAAAAAAGTATGGAAGGAAATCAATAACCTATCCAGTCGACAGATCAAACAGAACAGTAAAGGAATGGAGCTAAACATAAAGAATCAATTAGTGAAAGATCCTGTCATCTTGGCTACAGAATTAAAATTTTTTTTTGTAAATTCTATTCAAGAAATATCAAGTATGTTTATTACTCCTAGCTGTGCTCTCCATCCTGTTGATCACGAACAGCACGTCTTTAATATCACCGAAATCTCTGAAAAAGAGGTATTGAAAATCATTTGTGCTCTTAACAAATCCAATGCCAAGGATGATCATGGGCTTGACATAAATTTTTTAGTACATCATAGGGAGTCCCTGGTTTGTCCCATCACGCAGTTGATAAATATGTCTATTAAGCACTCTATTGTCCCGACTAATTGGAAGGTGAGCGTGGTAACTCCAATCTTTAAATCAGGGAGTAAATCTGAATTAAACAACTACAGACCAATCAGTATTCTTCCGGTTATCTCTAAAATAATAGAAAAATGGGTAGCTGCACAATTAATAGAACATCTTAATAACGGTCTGTTATGGCCCCAATTTGTTATTACATTTATAACACAACAGCAACAGCAAGGGATGACAAACACAGTTTTAACAACTAAAACACATTTAATTTTTAACAAAGACAAAGACTAATAACAACCTACAACTAAAGACCAAGATTGATAAATAAGAAAAAACAGAAATAATTACAGTCCCTTCTTGGTGGGGTGGCTTGGTGATGTCCTGGATGAAGAAAATGCTCAAACACAGGCAAAGAAATCCACAAAAGAAACTACACAGGTCTTGAACAGAAATGACAGGTCTGGTCACACGTATCCTTCTTCTTGCAATTTCTCCTACTACTTTACTGTCTCTTTTCTTTTCTTTATATACTCTTTTGCAGACCCCACCCACATTTAGACCTCTTTTTTTTAACTTTCTGAGACTTGCCCCAGACATGTCCAGGACATGTCTAAACATGACTCCAGTCTGAGCTTAACAAAAAAAAGGTAAATACTGCCATCTAGTGGCCTATATTCACATTACAGGTCTCACATCATTACACCCAATGCAGTTTGGATTCCGAGCTCACCATTCCACAGAATCTGCTATAACTATGTTTGTGGAAAGAACCAAGAGCCTTCTGGATAGGAACAGCTGTGTGGGAGCTGTTTTTTTAGACCTCAAAAGGGCTTTTGACACTGTTGACCACCGAATACTGCTAACTAAGCTATCTAAATTTAATTTTTCTGCACAGGCCCTTGATTGGTTTGGATCCTATCTTGCAGATAGAAAGCAGTGTATGATGGTCGATGGTGTCAAGTCCCCTTGCCTGGACTGTCCAGTGGGTGTCCCTCAAGGATCAGTACTTGGTCCTCTTTTGTTTTCCTTGTACATTAATGATTTTTTTTAATGTCTGTGAAGGTGTCCATGCCCAGCTCTACGCAGATGACGCAGTTATTGTCGCCTCCGCAAAAAATATGACTGAGGCTGCTCAGATTCTCACAATAGCAATGGGCAAGGTTCAGGACTGGCTCACTAAATCATGTCTCTCTTTAAATGTTAAAAAAGTGTCTGTATGTTTTTTGCAAAACAGCCACCAAAAATTGTTCAATCTGGTGTGTTTCTAGGAGGAGAGGAGCTCTCTGGTGAAAGAGTTCAGATATCTTGGAGTCATTTTGGACCCAACACTCTCGGTCAGGAAACACATCAAAAAGGTGTCTAATTCTGTTAAATACAATCTGGCAAACTTCAGACAAATAAGGAACTCATTAACTAATACTGCAGCTATGATGTTTTTACATTGTATGATTTTTTCACACATTGATAACTGTTTCACTAGCTGGGCATTGGCATGTTCGACAGCACTCAAACCAATAGAATCTCTTTATAAAAAAGCCTTAAAGACACTGGATAAAAAACCCTATTCGTATCATATCTGCATTATTCTCAAAAAATTTAATTTTCTAAGTTTTCATAGTTTTAAGTTTTTTAAATTTGCTTGCTCTGTATACAAAAGTCTCCACGGTCTTGCTCCTCCACCTCTGAAGGAATTTATAAAAAACAGGACTGTCAGTGGTGTGAACACCAGGGCCTGTGACAGAGGAGACGTTGAGATCCCTCACAGGCGCACCACATTTGGTAGAAGTGTGTTGTCTGTCCTGGGGGGGGACATTTGGAATAGTCTTCCTCCCACAATAAGGAAATGTTATACTTATTCTTCTTTTAAAGGCAAGCTTAAAGACTGGCTAAAGGATGTCCAGAGGTGCGTCCACTAATTAGATTTGGACTAATATATCTTTTTATGATGGACTGTATTTTAATGTGTATTTTGTAATCTGTACTTTTCTGTATTGTGTATTTTAATGTTTATATATTTGGCAATTAACATCTTGCCTAGGGGACTGCAGTTGGAAATTAGCTAATTAGCTACAAACTGGCACATTTACAGCAATGTTCATTAATGTGCACTGTCCCTGAACAAATAAACTTGAAACTTGAAACTTGGATGCAGGGAAAGCTAGAATCCACCCCATATAGACACATTTGTAGAACGGGTCGACATGCCCAAGTGTAGACTGGAGACCGTAGAAATCCAGTGGGTCTGAGTTTAGAGGGAAACATGGACAGTGAGGAGAAGCTAAAAGTGGACCAACAGCTTTTGGACTGCTTCAGTGTGTATTAGGACCTGCTGGTTCGTGTGCATAGCTGTGGTGTGTTGTTAGCGTGGAGAAACGAACAGCTTCTGCACTGGTATATGACGGAGGGGCGAAAGCTTCAAGCTAAACGGCCTTTTCGGAAATTACCCATGGTAATGGTTTACTTATTAATTCGGAATGACCAGCTTTTCCTCGCGGAAAATGGGCTCATTATGGATAGCGTGCGAGAGCAAGACAGAGCTCCGCTCATGTCATGAACATACATGACCGTTAGTTCCGTCTGCGTGAAGTGTTGCTTATGTGGAGCTAGCGAATCGATCACTTTTACAGGAAAGAATTTAATATTCAATCGATGGCAATGCAGAGAAATCATTTGTTATACCGGACACATTATAGTCTGTGCGCTTCCCTATTGCTTTCACCGGTAGTATCAGAGAGCTTGCCCAGACATTGGAGATGTATCAGGCTGACCCCAGTCATGGATAAGTAAAGCGATCATTTCATAAGCACCCAAAAGCGCACCCTAAACTCTGCAAAATCTTCGTCTGGTCTAACTGCAGCCCAACTCGGCAGACACATACAGCACCTCTCCGTTTAGCTTCAACTGTAGTGGCTGCAACCAGGCAACGTTACAATGAAACTGTTATATTGATGCTTACCGAAGTAACACAAGCAAACCGATCATAATTGCTGCAAATAAGTTAACCAGAAGCATTTTTAATTCGCAGTGCACGCAAACTAACATGCAGTAGCTGATAAGCGGTCGTGACTTTGAATGTAATCTGTCACGGGAAAAATTTGTTTCGCCTCCGGTGTGAAAGCTGCTTAACGCGCCCATGACGTCTGTATTCGCGTCTCTGCATTGATTTGCTAATCTGTCGCACAAAAGTTTGTTTTGCGTCCGGTGTGAAAGCGGCTTGAGTGCCCATAACGTATTTTCGCGTCTTTGCATTGACTTTGAATGTAGGCTAATCTGTCCTGTGAAAAATTTGTTTCGTGTCTGATGTGAAAGCAGCATTATGGATAGTACGCGACAGCTAGAGAGAGCTCGGTTATGTTATGAATATAATACAGGTTTTGCAGACCGTAAGTTCCATAAGTTTCTGTAAGCGCGGACAAGTGGCTTATGTGGAGCTAGCGAATTGATCACTTCTACAGGACAGAATTACCTATTTAATCTCCGCCTTTTTCGGCTTTTTTATTTGCCACAACAATTTCTAAAGGGGGGATGAAATTATGTCAAGATAGTGCAGAGTAATCATTTGTAAACCAGTAGAGCTTCTGCATTTCGCATTGCTTTCATGGTAGCACCAGAGAGCTTGCTCAGACATTTGTGAAGTATCTGGCTGATCCCGGTCATGGATAAGTGAAGCAATCGCTAACTGTAGTGTCTACAATCAGGCAACGTTATGATGAAACTGCCACATTGACGCTTACTGAAGTAACACAAGCATACAAGTTAACCAGGAGCATTTTTAAGTAGCACGACACGCAAACTAACATGCAGTAGCTGGTAACCCAGCGGTCATAACCACAGAGACAAACCCTTACAATACAGGTTTTACAGACAGCAAGTTCTGTTACTGTGCACAGTTGTACCAAGCATCCAAATTACGAACAAGTATTGAAAGTTAGCTTCATATGAGGTTTATGCTCACACACCTTCTCTTGAATTTCCTATGATATCACTCTTGCATTTTTAGGACACAAACATTAGCAACAGTAACTTGGCTACGTTAGCCTCTGTACCAAAGCCACAATCAACTGGCTATCACGTCAGGTTGGCTTATGCAGTGGAAGCAACTTACGGCTTCTGTGTCTGTGAGTCATGGACAGTCGCTACCGAAACAGGCTTTATCTCCAGATATTTTACAAAGCCTGCGTTTGAGGCCAGTTGTTAGTGCTAACTATCGCTAGCATTCCTGCTAGCCACCTGTAACAAGTTAGCTTCACTTACATTATTTTCTGTTATATGGTTATTTATAGCTTGTGGCGTCGAGCGCTTGATCGATGAAACTGCTTCAGGTTTGAGAACTGCTTCAGCTGAAACGCTTATCCTGAGTCGAATTATCCTGTATTGCCAAAGCTGTCTTTGGTGAAATGCTGAGCACAAACAGCTAACGTTCCCTTTGGCCGTGGCAGTTTGGTGCCAGCAAACAAAAAAATTACCCACTGTTTTCTGGTGGCATCGTCTTTTGGAAGAGAAAGATTTGTTTTTCATTGCGTCCAAAAGTAGCTTTGGGAGAGATACTGACAAAATTGGACCTCAAATGATCTGCGGTTCTTCTTTTATATTTCCAAAGGTGTAGAAGCTTCCCAGGCATAGTATGATCTGCTGTTGTTAGTGCCTGCTAGAACAGTTCACGAAATCACAGATGCTAACTTATATGGTTGGAACCATTGACAGTCAATGAACGAACTATTCAAGTTGCTAAAATGGCTGCGAAGTGGGTCATGCTGCAAGTGTCGCACTCAGGGAATGGTTATCAAACAGCATCCCACTCAGGACAACTACGTTAACATGTTAATACAAGTTACTCCAGTAACACTACATGACACAATTTTTTTTCCTGGTTCGTGTGTTATTTCTTTATTGCTTATGTTGTGAAAAGAATAGACGGTGCCTATTGTTTCCTTCAAACTTTGCTTTTGTGACAAAGATAATGACATTTAGGAATTTGCCTATTTTCTGTGTAAAAATTGGAAAGGTGCACATTTTCATCTACATAAGGTATGAATAAAACAAAAGATAAATCAAATTTTATTTAATTTGAATAATATCAAATCTTCCATTTAAACAAGCAAAAATATCCTGTCTTACCTTCATGAGATTTTTTGCAGTGGTCTTAGGTAAAATGAGGTGCCCAGAGTTTGTGTTGATCCTCGACAGGCATGCCAAAATATATCTTGTTGGCTTCATACATTTAACAGTTGCCCTCAAAGAGAACTTTTTTGCTCTTATTTTAATAAATTGGTCACATACATTGCAGAATGTATCTAGAGAATGCTTTGCAGCTTTTTTATGCCATCTCTGAAAAATTCTGATATATCTACAAGTTTACTTGTAGAACTCATCTGAGTGGTGAGCTTCTGTACAGATATTGCTATGGAAAGATCTAGAAGATTTAAAAAGGTTTTTGAAATACTTGTAAGTTCTACAACATCCTGAAAAAATTCTTGAAACTTCTTGGAAGTTGTAACGTTTTAAAGTTCTTAAATTCTTAAGCAATGGTATTCTAAATGCTTCAAGTTTCTGATTTCACTGAACCCATTTTACCCTCTGCTGTGAAGCTCAAATCTTCAATTAAAATGCCTTAAACAGGGGAACGCATATATTTTATGACCTGGCTTCTGCACAAAGGGGTTTGTTGCATGTATCTAATTCTAATGACTGATAATCGGAAGTGACAATATATGTATAAGGTAATGCATCATGAGCAAATAATGACAAGCTTCCTTAAAAATATATATGCTAAAACTAAAAAAAATTGAATTTACATCACCAAATGACAAGGAAATCAGGTGCTAGAAGGCACCGGAATGCATCAAAGAGCTTCAAATTTTAACATTTCTCCTGGTGGAATGCCTCCTGGAGGCCTTTGCACCCTCAATGCTTGGATTCTCGGCACCTCCACCACCAGCCACAGTTGCCTACTCAACTCTGCCAGCCGCCTACTCCAAAAAACTTTTGAAAGCCCTGAGTGTGTAACATGATTGGCTATAAAAGGGATGTCTTAGAGAGGCTGACTCTCGCAGAAGTAAAGATGGCCAGAGGCTCTCCAACCTGGGACGGCTTGCATAAAAAACTTGTGGAAGACTTAAAAAACCATGTTCCTCAATGTCAAATTGCGAAGGCTTTGAAGGTCTCATCATCGACAGTGCATAACATCATCAAAAGATTCAGAGAAACTGGAGAAATCTCTGTGCGCAAGGAACAAGGCCGGGCCCTCAGACGCCACTACATTACTCACTGGCATGATTCTGTCATTGACATTACTAAATGGGTACAGGAATACTTCAAGAAACCACTGCCTGTAAACACAGTCCACCATGCCATCCACAGATGCCTCCTAAAACTCTATCATGCAAAAAGAAAGCCATTGTTGAGCATGATCCAGAAGCATCGCTGTGTTCTGAGGGCCAAGGCTCATTTAAAATGGAATGTGGCAAAGTGTCATGAGGTCAGACGAGTCCAAATTTTAAATTCTTGTTGGAAATCATGGGCGTTGTGTCCTTCGGGATGAAAAGGAGAAAGACCACCCCTCCTATTATCAGAGTTCAGTTCCAAAGCCAGCATCTCTGATGGTATGGGGATGCATTAGTGCATATGGTGTGGGACACTTGCATGTTTTAAAAGCAACATGAATGCTGAAAGGTATATAAAGGTTTAAGAGCAACATTTGCACCCCTCCAGACAAAATTTATTCCAGAGTAGGCCTTGTGTATTTCAGCAGGACAATGAAAAACCACATACTGCAGCTATTACAACAGTATGGCTTTGTAGTAGAAGAGTCCACGTGCTGAAATGGCCTGCCTGCAGTCCTGATCTTTCACCGATTGAGAACATTTGGTGCATAATTAAATGAAAGTCTGTCAAAGGAGGCCCAAAACTTTCCAGTAGCTGGAAGCCTGAATTAAACAAGAGTGGGATCAAATTCCAATGGCTAAACTCAAGAAACCTTTTCTCCTCATTGCCCAGACGCCTCCACTCTGTGTAAAAAAGAAGAAGGGATGCTACACTATGGTAAACAGCCCCCTGTCCCAACTTTTTTGAGACCTGTAGCAGTCATCAAATTTGAAATGAGCTAATTTTGTCGAAACAATTGTCAAGTTTCTCAGTTTCAAGATTTGCTATGTTATCTCTGTTCAATTGTGAATAAAATACTGGGTGGTGTGATTTGAAAGTTATTGCGTTTTGATTTTATTCACAATTTACACTTTGTCCCAACTATTTTGGAATTGGGGTTGTAGTATTTTTCAAACCTTGGGCACAATTTTTTACTCTATGACTCAAACATTGGTGGAATTCAGATCATAAGACTGGGTTAAATGGGGTAAGTAAAGTTACCCGAGGGTCAGCTAGCCGGGATGGGTCGGGGTACAGGTAAAACTTGATGCCATCTACGGCTCCAGGCAAGGTCAGCCCCCGGACCAACAGCACTGCCAACATCAGGTAGGGGAAGGTAGCAGTGAAGTACACCACCTGAGAGGATAAGATACTGGACTTCAGCACAGAACCACACAACCTCCATTAGCCCACATTATCAGATAACATGAAGCCTTAAACTGGGCAGACATCACCTTTCCTGTGGACTTCACTCCTTTCCACACACAGAAGAAGCAGATGATCCAGGCCAACAGGAGGCACAGGGCCAGCTCCCATCGAATATTTCCAATCTCATTCATATTTCCAGTAATGTTCAACACTTGTCTCCTGGAGGAAAGGATGAACTATCATCCATTTTATCATGGAGAACTGCTCAACTAATGCATTGTGTAGCACTATCCTAACATTATTGGACAGTCAGAAAACGCATATTTACTATTCACAAGGAAGCGGTGTCCGTAAGCTATTTTGAATATGGATGTTTCAAGTTCCACCACTGTTGCTCAGGAACTGTGGGAGGAGTCATTCCAGCTCAAATAAATTAATTTATGAGAAATTTCCAAGGTCACCCTCTCAGATTCTTCTGAAGAAATTCACAAGTGCTCCTCAATCGTAATTATACACAAACCAAAAATATTAGCTCTGTATCTCAAATGGTTTTGAAGTTACAGCCCCTGGAAAGTTTGATTAATTTTTTCCATTTTACCAAACTTGCCTCTCAGTGCAACTTCAAGCAAGAACATCTCCAAGTATTTCCAATGTACAGCATTGAAATCAAGGATCTTAAGATACCTTTTCCCATAGATTATGAAAATACTGTCAGATTTGCTGTAGCTTGTACCCTTTTCTTCTCACAAGTCTCTATAAATGGCCGAAAATCAAAAACGTTAAAAAGCACTGCCTCGTTTGAGCTCTAATAACTCAAAGGGTATGCTAGATTAAGCAATGAAATTTTTTCTACTGTTATTTTTGACATATTGGGCCACATCTATCAATACAATGGTAGAGCAAGAACAATTTTTTAAATTTTGGTTGAGTTCAAAATGTTTTAAAGATTGTGTATTTCCACATCCTTATTTGGGCATGTGGCCAGTTATGTAACAATACCATATTCTTACCATGAATTCCTATATACCTAAAGATGGTATGATGAAAATATGATGTTGTTACCAGCCTTCCTAGTCATAATTTTTTTTGTTTCATTACCAGGAATTTGTAGTTCCAACCAATTTTACAAATTCAGTAAGGGTATGCAAACTATAGAGCACAACTTTATGGCAATTTAGTAGCAAAAAAAAATCAGCTTTCTGAAACAGAAATTCAACGTGGTATCGAAACTCCGTCATTCTACTGTCCATTATAGCCATCAGATACTTAAAAAACAGCATCACTCTATCATTGATTTTCATGTAGATTCGTCTCTCACAGGATTCAGGGGTCAGTTATCGCCTCAAACAACCTCTCCCGCAAATACAGTCTGGTTAGCAGTTAGTACTGCTGGCATTGAACTGTATAAAAGCTCAGCTGTAGTTCATGCTTGCATTGAACTTTCCTGGTAATCGCCTGCTGATTGACAAGTGTTTTATCCCAGAGATGACAACACAAACTGAATAGAGAGGCAAATTGCTCAGGGTAGTGATCCATTTTAAAACTGATATCAAATTTACCAACATAGAATGGCTAGGTTTACGCTGTCAGGGTCATGTCAGTTTTGGAGGTGTACTGCTCTTATTTATGAGAAATGACCATTTCTCGTATACCAGAAAAGCCCAAGTCCCAACTAATACAATTGTTTTTTCTTACTCCAAGCCTAATTCTAACCCCAAGCAACACCACCAGGAACAGTTAAATCTATCCCATGACTTCCATGGCTGTAGGAAAAAAAATTTAGTTTATTCTTCCTAGTATTATCAATTCATGCTTACCAGAACTATACAATTCTAGCATCATGAGTGTTATGAGTTCATGAATACCAGAACTGTACAATTTTAGGAGACAAAGAAATTACAGTTTTATACAGCCTCCTTCAGCTAAATGATAAATGGACATTTCTCCCATATATATGAGCCGCGTGCCTTCAAATTGGCAATATCCATGTTATTTTATAATATGAACAGGTTGAGCACTTCAGTATACTAACTTATGTTTGATGCACTAATTTCCATTCAAGTTTGAGTATCCTATTTTTTTTTTCCTGATGATGAAATTTTTTTGTTAACATAAGGGATACTTTTGACATTGCTGTGTTAGTTTACTTGGTTCTCGTAAGGCAAGGAAAATGTTAATCCAAGTTTGCTGTTCACTTGTGTGCTGGGTCGACAGCTAAATGGGGCCAATTCATGTGCGAGCTCCTAGACTGTACGTGAAAAGGCTACCGAGAGAACATACTGCATGCTTTGGTGCAACAGGAAGAATCTAAAAAAGACGTTGCACAAGCACCGTTCATGTGATGTCCCTCTCAACATTGTGACAGTTCACCTATTTTTTACAAATTGGCATGACCTATGGAGGAGTGGTGCATTGCAGAACGGAGTATGTAGCCTGATGTTCTTCGTAACAAAGTGTTCACGTTTTTCCTTCATTTTGCATATCTCCTAAAGTCCATAGCCTCATCCAAATTGTGATGTGGTGATAGTGCACAGCTTCCTAGCAAGGTAAACATTCAACAGTAAAAATAGTTTTTTTTTTTAAATAAATACAACATATGCTGGCAATTGAGGCTCTTGAGAACAAGAGCCATCAGGAGATGGCGTATTCGCCCGGCCCCATGTCATCAACTCCAGATTAGCAAATGGCACTACGTCAGGCCATGATTAATGTGCACACCAAGTGTTGTGAGAAAATATTTAACGGTTTTGAAGTTATGCTCCGGAAACAAAATGTCCACAGACAGACGGACGGACAGCCGCACCCTTAACTATATCCCCCCGCATTTTATGCCAAGGGGATAAAAATGGACAAATTTCAAAACTTTATAATGGAGTAAAAGCATTTTTGGATTTGGAGAGGTTCTTGGAGATCACTGATATCTTTCACCACCTATGCACCTTAGACTCATGCTAATTCCCACTTGAATATTCATCATATTAATCATCATGAGTCAGTTGATTTGTGGCAGAATATGGCTTATGGGGTAATGTTTAACCTGGGCACCATCAAACTGTACTCATCGTAAAATTAGATACATTGAAGCATACTTTGATTTCTGGCATGTCTGTCAAAATGTACCCCAGATTCATTGAAATGTACTAGAACTGGGGAACTGTTCGAAGGACATTCCAGGAACTAAGATACATTTCAACATACACTACCACTCAAAAGTTTCGGATCACTTGCCAGCAGCCATACCACTATTCGATCAGCTTCAGCTGCGTGGCTGAAGCTAAGCAGGTGTGGGCTTGGCCAGTACTTGGATGGGAGACCACTGAGGAAAACCAGGCTGCTGCTGGAAGACGTGTTGGTGGGCCAGTAGGTGGCGAACTTCCCTCTGGCGGGATAATCCCCAATGCCCCAGTGCAGTGACGGGGACACTGTACTGAAGGCGACGCCGTCTTTCGGATGAGACATTAAACCGAGGACCTGACTCACTGTGGTCATTAGGGGGTTCCCCGGTGTCATGGCTAAAGTCCCAACCTGGCTCATTCAATCTGCCACCTAATCATCCCCTGATCTAATTGGCTGTGCAATTCCTCTGTCCCTCCCCACCTCTTCCCCCAGGGCTCCCTTGAAAAAGAGATTTCAATCTCAACGGGACTTCCCTGGTTAAATAAGGGTAAAATAAAATAAAACTTGCAAATTTCTTTGTTTCCCAAAGAAAAATACATTTTACATGCATTTCAAACATTTTTCTCCATTTCACAAACGATTAAAATTAATCAGATGATTTTCAAAGAGTGATCTACATTTTTGCATAGAGGCCTATTATCAGCAACTGTCTGTCCTCTGCATCAATCTCCTGGTATGGCTGCTAATCCAAGTTATGCATTTTATAAGGTTAATTGATTATTAGAAAATGTCAGGATTACTTGTAGGAACCACAAGCGGGCACCAGAGAGTACAAAAAAGGGAGGCTTTATTTCTGACTCCCAACAGAGCAGGCAATGGTACAATGTCCGCAATACAAAAATCAGAATCCTTAGGGCGAAATCCAGAACCGTAAACAGGTACCAATCACAATACTCGTGGCCAGACAAAAATAGGTCCAATACACAGGCACAGGTATGTCAAAGAAGCAAAAGCCAAAATCCAGTTGGCGTAAACAGAGTCGAATACCAAGGCAGCAATCGCAGAACTCATAGTCTGGCAAAAAGGATTCGTAAACAGATGCTGACAATAGTACCAAAGAGCAGGGCCAAAAATCGTAAGTCAGACGGTCCAGTCAGAAGAGTAACACTATGAGTACAAGGCGAAAAGATAGCAGCACAGGTAAACAAGAGAAACGTTTTGACAAGGAAGTGCTGTGAAAAGACTCTTAATATACACTCATGTGAAGTCACATGCTTAACACACCACAGGTGGAGGAAGTCAGACTGATTACAAAGGAGGGAACATGAGGGAGACCCTAATCACATGAAATAGGCAACAGCCAAAACACGGACAGGGATCACGAGACAATCCTACAGACAGATATACAGCTCTAGTCATGGAGTTCTAACGTGCATAGATAATAAGAGACAGGACAGCGTGAGCAGGTGTGGAGAATCCACAGAAACACAGCAGAGAAGATTAGGGAGAGACAAGAGGCGGAGATTAGAACAGGGCGAGTGCTGAGAGCTTGTTAATCAATTAGTAAGTGCAGCTGTACAATCCCTAGTGCTCTTAGTAAGTTAGTATTATAAGTTAGTAACTTAGTAAGTTAGTATTATGTTAGTTTGGGTTAGTAAATTTAACAAAAACAACAAACTGTTAGTAAGGTTTAGTAATATAGAAAAAGCAAGGCGAGGGAACTAAACGAGATTGGAAGGATGGTTGAAATCCAGAAACCATTAAATCACCCGAAAGAGTGGCACGCAATACCGGGGCTGTGATCAATGTCAAGACAAGAGACCAGACAGAGGGAGACAAAGTGCAATGCATGGCAGAAACAAAAACATGGACTGGAATGAAACTGGTAAAATGCAAAACATGGAAAAACTTAAACTAGACAATAAATGAACAACTCAAAATGACCAAATCACAATACATAATCCAAGGCATGGTTGGGAAATACAGAGAACAGGCAGCACATTAAAAACATGGTAAACAGAGCAGAATCATAAGAGAAAACCCTTCTGAAAATGTGTTGCACAGCTGAAAACCGTTGAACTAATAAGGCAGCGCAAAAGGGAGCATGGAATTCTTGAGGTCGGTTTAGTACCTGAAGCATGAGCAGTTGTTTGTTTGTTTACAGGCTCAAAATGGCAAGAAAGAAAGAACTTCCTTTAGAGACCTATCAGTCTATTGTTGTTCTTAGAAAAGAAGGCTATTCGATGCAAGAAATTGAAAACTTACATCTCTTACCATGCTGTACAACTACCTTTAGAGAGCAGCATAACCTGGCACTAACAAGGACAGAAAAAAGGAGTGGGAGGCCCCAATGCACAACTGTGCAAGAAGACAAATATCTGAGAGTGTGTCATTTAAGACAAAGCCGCCTCACAGGTTGTCAACTAGCAGCTGCGCTAAATAGTTCCCGTCACACACCAGTTTCAGTATCAAGAGTGAAGGTCGGTTTTTTTTTTTTGCTGAAGGCAAAATTTGAAGTACATATTCATCATTTTCCATTAAAATCATTATTTCTAACTCGGACAATGTCACCATGTTCTATTCATTTGCTATATTTCATGTGTGTTTCCATGGAAAACAAGATTTCCAAGTGATCGCAAACTTTTGAGCAGTAGTGTATCAAATTGATGGTACACAAGTCGAACATGACTTAAATATGATTTTATGATTTCATTGTGCACCATTTGGAGAACCATTTGGGAAGCCACTTGGAGAGCGGTCTTATTTGCCTCCTGGAAAGTTGGATATAATGAATAACGCACTCAGATGTCACAACCTTGTGTTAAAGGAGTTCATGATCCCAGAAACGTATAGCTTCACCTCCTAGCCATTTTTTGGTATTTAAGTATTTTTTTCCAAAAACTTCAATGAATTTTCATGAAGATTCTTTATTTGCGGCCCTTATTCTGAACCAAAATTATGAAAATAAGCGGAAGTAAGCTGGTATTCCACACACTACCAGTCTATCATTTCTTGTAAGATATTTTCCATCTCTTTACATGCTGAAATTGTGAATTATAAAGTTTTTTAATGGGGGGGGGGGCATATATTGCCAATTTGGCCTCCTCGCAAACTTCCCTATGGATCAGGCCTCTGCATGTCAATTAGTGGAACTGGCCTCTTAGTGACACATCTACACAGAATAATTCTTACTTACCGCATCCTTTATGTGAAATACATTTTCATGAAACCAGTCTACATG
Source organism: Gymnothorax reevesii (assembly GCA_029721435.1). NCBI lineage: Eukaryota > Metazoa > Chordata > Actinopteri > Anguilliformes > Muraenidae > Gymnothorax > Gymnothorax reevesii. Next base: position 12,329,841 of record CM056585.1, on the reverse strand, counting down.
GAACCCATTTATCTGATAAGTCTACGATAGCCCTAATTCCCCGTTGGGCTAACACAGTGCATATGTTTGCTTGACTTATTTTGCTTACTTTAATTCATTACAGCTTACAGCTGGCTTGTCCAATAATATGATCATGTGAGCACATTCAGATAAGACGGAAAATACACCCTTATTTTAGCTGAGAATATTGTCAAGCATGACCATACCTCTGCTACGCTCTGCAAAAGAAACCAGCTGTTAATCACCTTAAAATGGAAATTCAATGCCATCACATTCCATTCTTAAAGCCAATGAACAACTGTCCTGCAGCTGTTTTTAAACAAAGAATACTTGTCAAATCACAGACGTGCATCTTTTTTCCATTCCTATTATTTTGTGCCTTCTTATATTATATTGATTTTTCGGCCAACAAAGTGTGCACCGTTGTCTCTCAAACTTACAAATCCATTCCCCTAAAAAATCATTCTATCGTTCTGTTTATCAAGACTTTTCAAAAACTTACTCCCAGAATTCCTCCAGTGGCGAGGTGGAGCTGTTATCTGAAAATGAACAGTTCCTTGAAAGGTTCCTCTTACAGTATTCAACACAGAATTCTGTATGGTTGGAAGACAAAGAACAGTACATACATATATAAGTATAAATTGGCTGCATCAGTCAGAATTCAAAACAAGTATATCCCATTCAGCTGATTTGACCATTAGAATATGCACTGAATAGAGAGGGCGATTCAGACTGATTAGGATCATGTCTTACAAAGAGACCTGCTACTTCAGGCCTGACCCAATAGCACCACACAAGCCACAATTCATTTCCAGTGGGACTGTATAAATCGGTTGACAAAAGGTGGTGTAGCAATGGGTGTGGCTAAACAACAAAGTTCGCAACTCTGGTTGCCAAAAACATTGCAGACCTCTACCTGACACACCCATTAAAGGGACATTATCATCCAATACAATTTGCCACTTAAATCATTCCAAGATAACAACACATTGAACTTCTAACCTTTTCTGGGTGATTCAACCCCCATGAAATTCAAATATTGAACAAAGGGTGCAAGCAAACAGGCTATTCTCCCTTGAATGGTGCTTGACATTTTATGAGAACAGTCTCTTTTTTGGTGCTTCACTGTGATGTTACGCCAGCTGCTTTGCATATACGCTACATACAGCATACACACAGTACAATTGCCGTCTTTCCACCGCAATTTCCGTGAAATGAGCTAGCTAAGCCAGTGCGTATGGAGCACCTTTTCATAACCATTGAGTAACATTAGTTTGTTAGCTGGCTTGCTAGTCAGTGTTCACTGAGAATATAAAAACCATGGCATAGGTAATTTCAACCATGAATGTCTGTGACTCATTATGGTGAATCAAAGTGATGTAGCTCAGCACAAACATAAAGCTCGCAACAAACGCAAAATTTACTCAACTTGTTTCATAACTTTCATGTGATAGGCTTACTCGTAAGATCCTCTATATCATGTATATCCCCAGGGTAGGCTAACGTCCCACACAGTCAGTTTGTGTCATTTGTCATGTATGTTTGTATTCAGTCATGCAGACAAAGTCGAGGTCTAGGTGCAGGAAATCTAACTTACCCACTTTCTTTAGAGGAAGGTGATTGGTATTAATAGCCGGATATCACACAAAAGAAGTGCAAGTATTATCATCACAACGCATAATGAATGAATGCAATACAATGATGGAAATGACCGCAGAAACAAAGGCAAAGAGCCGGGATTACGTCACTATTTACAGTGCCCCAGCAGTATTTCCTCAAAAATACCGTCTGCTAGACGTGTCATGGCACGATCCATAAACTCATCAAAAACATTGAAACAATTCAAAAGGAAGACCCCACATGAAAAATTTCACACACATGACTGATTGTGTATATTTATGCAGCGATTGAGTGTGATTTGCTGAACCATGATAATGTCCCTTTAACAATAGCAGCAAATGGTATTGATGCCATTTGGAGTTGGAGAAATTCAATTTCAGTTATTGAGTAACATTAAGGTGTTCCCCAAGGTTCCACCTTAAGGTCAGTTTAGCTTACAATTAATGCAAATGATCATTTTTACTTCATTCAATATTAGAAATTATCATTAAAATAAAAAAATCTCTTAATGCCCTTGAGGAACATTTGTTTGATCAAAAACAAAGTCTACATACAAATAAATCACACTAGGTTAAACAGAAATCCCCCTAATCCTAAAAGACACACAGTGCACTTAAAAATTATTAGCACCCTTCTTGAACATGAACAAAATTTAGAAATATCTTCCCTTTCAAGAAAAATAATTGAAATAAAACATTTTTTCTCCATAACATGTGTGCCACAATAATTGCCATCCCAAGAAAATCCTGTGATTCAAATCTCAGTGAAGTATATTCCCAGTCGTACTTTAGATTTAAGTGTTTAATTAGAAACTCATAACCATGACTTCCTGAATCAGTAGGGTATAAATATGACGTGTCACAGGCCAACTTTCTCAAGTTATTTATCACTATGGGGAAGTGACGATGGGTGACAAAAATTTGTTGAGTTATGGAAATCAGGAAAAGATATGACAAAATCTCTAAATAGTTGCAACAACCCACTTCTCCTATCAATAATAATTAAGAATTTTAAAACGACTGGATGCTGAGAATCAACCTAGAGGTGGATGTACGAGTGTACCTTAAGGATAAAGGATTAAGACAATTTTTACATCACAGTTTGCTCATTTGAAGAGTTCACTTGCAAAAAACAGTTATCTGCATATTGATTCATTCTCCTAAATTATGTTTTTTCACAGTGCACTAAGGGAATATCAGTCAAATTAATGTTGGGTTATTTCTGTGCATATAATTTTTTCCTTTTCCTGAATTTTATTTATTTGAATTTTTTTAGTAGTGCAGTCAGAGGAATATTCATCAAACTGGTGATCGTCAACCATTTTCAGAATGGTTTTTCACGTTTAAGCAAATTAACTCTTCATTTTTACAATTTGCCAATAATTCTGGAGGCCTCTGTAATAACACATTTGTACGGAGAAAACACGAGGAGTTCCCCTAGACCAAGCTTGCCTACTATTTGACACAAATAAGAATTTTTAATGCATTAATTTTGTTCACAAAAGTTCACAGTCATCCCCGTAGGTTCCAGAGTACATGTACCCCTCATACCAGTATTCCAGCTGTTTCCACAGGTGGACCAGGGAAGTTCTGGGCTGAATGATGAGAACAGGTAGAAGAAGGCCCAGGCCAGAATGATGACATAATAGACGCTGGAGTAGAAAACCACCACCTGAGACCCATAGCCCAATCCTGTGAGAGTAAAAAGAACACAGGCCACTAAATAGAACAACAGTTCGCACGAAACCTTTTGAAGCCACAGCAAACTTATTTTCATGATTCCATTTCATTGTTAAAATGCCAATAAACCCCCAGGTCTGAGCAAAACTCCACTCACCACATGATTTGCAATATGCAAAATTGTGCAGGTGGCTGAGGGAGGAGCTGAGGGTGGGGTCGGGGAGTCACTTCGTGACTGTTTTTAAGAGACCCCCTCATCTGAGAAATTTGTTGGTGAGGGTGGATCATCCTCCCATTTCCCATACTATTTCATGCACGTTTTTGAGTACCAAAGAACCAGGTAATTATGAATGTGGTAACTGTCAACAGTGCAATTTTACTTGTGAGACTATTTTTTTTTTTTATCAACCGCACAACTCGGACAGGGATAATCAATTCGTAGGTGTGCATCACACGGTTTTAAGGCACAACGCGGAGGCGAATAATCGGAGGATGGTTGCCTCTGAATTGCCTTAAAACCGTGTGATGCACACCTACAAGTTGATTATCCCACTTATACCACGATCATTTGCCAGCAATATCAAATCAAAGCATTCAGAAATTTTTGGTGAAAGTTTTGCGCTTAAAATCTAAAGTTTATGAAGCAAGAGCTTACTGTCGCCATGACAAGCTCTTAACAGTTTGACAGCAACACTCTCTAACGTTGCTATGGTTACAGGTTGGGTAGTGGATGAATTTCGAATGAAACTACCGAAGCCGAACTACCTGTGCGTTCCACGGTTTTAACACATCCCTGCCAGCCATTCCAGATATTCTAGCTCAATTGCAGTGAGGGCTCACAACAGCAAAGGCAAAAGGCAAAACATCGAGGGTCACAGTAAGCAAAAGTCCTCCACAGAATTTAATCCAGTCAACAGTTTATTTATTCCTTAAACTTGCATAAATTAATTAATAAAACTTGCATAAATAAAACTGATTTTGAATCTGGTGATCTAAGGTAAAATTGTTGCATAACATTGCTTAATCAAGTCACTTTAAGGACGTACTGCTCCTATATACGAGAAGAGTCCATTTCTCGTATACTAGAAGGTGGCAATATACAACTGATTTCTTCATCTCATAAAATTGTATAGTTCTGGTTTGATGAACTGATTATATTCATGATCCTAAAATTATATAGTTCTGTATGCATGAATTGATAATGCTCATGAAGAATAAGCGGTTACATTTTTTTTTCCACCCACAGCCGTTGAAGCCATGGGATAGATTTAACTGTTCCTCTTGTTAGGGTTTTACACAACGTAGCTTGTTGGTGGGAACTAGAATTTTCTGGTACATAAGAGAAATGAACATTTCTCATATAAAGTTTGAATTTCTTGTATGCTCGAATTGCTCGTACAAAACATGTCACATGGGTGTGAATTGCACTTTCTGGTATGCGAGAAATTGATATTTTTTGTGTATATGAGCAGTGTGTGCCTTCATATTGACACGATTCGATTTAAATAAAATTTTTCACGGTTCTTGACATTTAATCAGAGTAAACATTCCTGGTCTTGGGTCAGTTACGATCCGCACTTTAATTATGTGCGGCATCAGAATTTAAAGCGGCAGGCGCCTGCTGGCCGGCCAGCTTCTTGGTCTCGTACGGGAGGGCTTGGATGAAGCGGTCCATTGCTACGCAGGCTGCTATCTTGCTCGCGGGCAGTAGTTCAGGCTGTAGCCATCGGGTCCCCAGTCGCGCCAGCTAAGCCATCTGGATGTGGGTGAGGCAGCCAGGTTGGTACTTCCACGTGCTGAACTTCTGGGCGGCAACATAGACTGACAGGCCTGAATGCAGCAATATCTCTTCACACAGGCAGGGATAACAATCCGTGGGAGGCAGGTCAAAGTAGGCCTGTTGGTCGACGCCGGTCAGTAACGGTGCCCGGATCCCCACCCACTCATCCTGCTCCCACATCTCTCATTCTGCTATTCTCTCAAATGTGTGGAGGAAGCCCACGGCGTCGTCGGTCTCTGTCATCCTAGTCAATAATTTGCAAGGTTCGGCTGCTCTTTGGTGGGGGCTCTTTCTGATGGTGTCTGCCAGATGGGATACTTGTTTGGCAACAGCAGGGGAGGCTTGCTGGGCCCCAAAGTTGTTCTCGACTACAGCTTGAACCAGCTCCTCAATCTTGCCTGCTGGGTAACCAGAAAGAGACAGAAAGAGACCAAAACGCACAGCCCTGACACTTGGGACAAAATACACCACACATGATTAATCCCAATAATATTAATGGTCACCACTGTTCCTATGCACCTGTGTCAGTGCCTGCATTCCTCACCAGCGTAGCGAAACACTGGAAAAACAAGCACAGATGAGGCGGGAGGAAGGGACAAAATCCCCCACCCACAGGCGGTAATTTTATGTACGCAATAAACAATAAGGAAAAATGCGCATATTTTAATGCACCAACTGCAACTCAAACGCTGTGCTTGGGTGTCAATTCAGCAGGTGGCTTTGGACGAAGGCTGTGCCTATTTCAAGTCAGTGGTGTGAATCCTAGCTCTCCCCACCATTGGCATATTAAAAAGGAGGAAGCAGAGAGACGGTTAGCAGAGTGTTATAGGTGCGCACTCGTTGCCAGCCTCCATTCAGCTGCGCGGCTCTCCCTTTTGAGTGTTACTCAGCTCTGATTACAAGTCCAGGGAGTGCTGCGCGGACCTCAGCTCTCCGTCAGCTGTCCGGGGTGCTGAAGTTCCGTGCTGCATTGTAGCCGAAAGGCTGGGAATTGGCATGATTGAGGGGTGTGGCCGTGCCCCGGTTTGCCACCCGGGATAAAAGTTCAGCTGAAAAGTAATGTAACAGCAGTCGGAGGGTCACAGCAACAAAATATTTGGGTAGATATCCAGATCCTGTACAGCTCCGTAGAAGTTCAATTTGCCCCCGCCGCAGTCATACACACCCAACAAAGTAAAAAATCCAGGCACCTGTGTCAGTGGCCACTAAGGACTCCCAGAATAAATTCCTAGCCGCTAAGCAGCTCAAATGCAGCACTGCCTGCAGCTGGCTGTCAGCAGCTCGGCTGAGAGGTCCCCACAAGCTGTTAACAGTTAAGACACTCAAAACACTGAAATTGAAATGGGACATATTCCAGCTGGAAGGGAGAATCAGCTGCTCAAGCTGCCCAGGACACCACCGACAGCAGCCATGGCCGGAACGCAGACAAGGTGCCACATTCGTAAACTCCAAGGCCTCGGATCCCCGAGGAGAGGTGATCCGTCAAAGGTTGCCAAGTCTGAGCGAGGATAACGTGTTTCTGGCTCAGTTGAAGTGTAATACACTACCATTACTTGCACATACTTTCCTTTAATGCCCACAGTGAAATAGCAAACAAGAGCTACAGGAAAAGTGAGTGAAATGCTCATATTCCCATTGCTGGCCAAATCATGCAAATCCTTTCTCCCATTTTCCGTCACCAAAACAGAGACACAGAGATCATTCTACTCGGATTGATATTTAGAAATGACTAACCCCGTTTAGCAAAACTACTTAAAAATAGCTGCTTAATGTCATTCTATCTATAATTAAATCGTGATACTTGGTGCCAGGACATTGGTTTAAGTGCCTCCAGTCAAAGAGAGAGCAGTAAACAACTGACAGCCGCAGGTTTGTCGCAGTTGTTGTTATAATTGATGGCACTTGATACCCTGGAATTATGGTAGTGGTTCTCAAACTTGGTCCTGGTGCCCCTCTGTATATGCTGTTTTTGTTCCAACCGCAATAGTAGGATTTTAAGAGGTTGTAAATTTGACCGAATGCTGCCTTTCATGTTTAAAGTGGTTATTTACGGTCTTTTGTTACTTACCGCATTGACAAAATTTGTTAGCAAAATAAACTGTTAGTTTAAGTGCTGCGTGTCTATGGTTTCACCCTTTTGGAAACTTGCCTATTGAAAGTCTACTTTTATTGGTTAATTTGCCTTACACCAACAATACAGTCATTTAAACAAAACATGTATTGGGCCAGCGAATGAAAGAGTCAAACCTGTCCTGGGTCATATTTATGTTAGTAATTTCAAGCAAATTATTTCTGAAATTATTGCGCACGACTCATTATCGCCCCGGCATATAGCAGTCAGTGCAGTCACCTGTCCATTCGTCCGTCTGTGGTCATTTCATTTCTGGAGCCGAACTTTATACAGCATGTATAATGCCTTGATAAATAACACAATGTCTTCATAAATCATACGTGAGCAAATGTCATGCTTTGTAAAGGGTGAAATGACACATCCTTCATCGGCTGATGCCAGATGTGACAATGACAATGTCACTTAACTGACAATGTCACCCTTTATTGCATTTAGCCACTAGCTAATTAACATTGTGAGTTATATCACATCTGGCATCATATGCTGAAGAAGGATGTGTTATTTCATCTTTTACAAAGCATGACATTTACTCATGTATGATTTATGAAGACACTATGTGCCACTTATGAAGGCATTATATATGCTGTATAAAGCCTTTATGAGCAACTCTTCATGTAAAGTGTGACCATAAAACTCTTTGGTGGGTTTGGGCCCAGTCGAGCGCCATTGGTAAAATCGCCTTTTGTGATGTGGAAGCGGCTACCTCCAAAGATGGGGCAGATCTTCTGCCAGCAGGTGATGCTCCCCTGACTGGTGTACTGTCCCACTGAGGTCTCCAGAAGGAAGAGGGGAATCCCACAGGTAAAGAGGAACAGGAAGTAGGGCACAAGGAACACTCCTGTCAGGGGAAAATGCCACTCATCAGAAGATCGGACATTCAGCTGCCCTATGCTTTCAGCAATTCTGCAGAATAATTACTGCATTATTTCCCACAGGATTTGTGTGCACTCTGAATGAGGAAAAAGAAAATCCAGGGGGAGTCACTATCAAGTGAAGGATCACCTAAATGAGGAAGAGTAACAGAGTACATACACAGCCAATATCTATGGATTTGGATATTTTTGAAAAAATAACTTCCAAACAGGTGAACAGGGGAGAATAACAAGCTTCTGACATATTCTCTTTAATGCGCCAAACATTTGCACCTTCACAAGAGCCTCAATTCTACACCACATTCATTTCATCAAAAATTAAGTTGAACATCAGGGTGTGAAGGACAATGATTTTTAATGAGAACACTGAGGATAAAACACGAGAAAGCTGCACTGAGTTGTGGATGGTTGACATCTATGAGTCTGTGAGGTTTGCCTGGGAGGGCCAGTGATATCAGTGTTGATCGCATCAACAGTGTTGTCAGATTCTCAGCCATGGCACTTTGTTATAAACAACAAGGCTGGGGCTTCTGTCCAGGGTTGCAGAAAGAGCTTTTTTAGTTTATTTAGTTTATTAATGTTTTAGATCATACAACAAAAACAATGTCAGTAAACACGAAATGCAACTTTTAAATGATTATTTCATGTATTGAAGGCTAAAAAGTCGAAAAAAGTAAAAAAAAAAAAAAAACCTGTATAACCTATGTGAAAAGATAACCCCCCTTAACCTTATAACTGGTTGTGCCACTCTTAGAAGCAACAACAGCAATTCGAATCCAAAAATGGGAAATTATTTTTTACATCGCTGTGGAGGACATTTGGCCCTCTCTTCTTTGTGAAACTGTATTTTCTCGACACACTGGAGGGTTTATAGGTATGATCTGTCTGCTGAAGGTCATGCCACAGTATTTCAGAGGGGTTCAAGTCTAGACTTTGACTAGGCCACTCAAAAACCTTATTTTTGTTTCTTTTGTACCACTCAGAGGTGGACTTCATTTTATGCTTCGGATAAATGTCCTGCAGCATGGCACAACTGCGCTTGAGTTTCAGGTCATTGATAGTGAATACACGCGTGTATTTGCGTCTTTGCATTGACTTTGAATGTAATTCGTTTTGCATCCAGTGTGTATGCGGCTTAATACTATTATTATCACTTAGGTTTTATCGTTTTTAGTGGGGGAAAGGAATACAGCCTGATTGCTATGATATCGTACTGAGTTTAGATCACAAATTGAAAATAAATGAGTAACGTATCTTGCATTGCTGTCCATGCATGTTAATCCCAAAACTTTAAGCAGCAACAGGGTGTAATAATAGGAACACGCTATCCATCCTTTCTCTTCCCAATGATGCAGGCAGAAGAAATAAATGGGCAACCGTCGTATTTCATTCCAACTTCATAAGTTTGAATGATCTGACGTAGTTTCATTTCAAAATTCCATTCAAGTTCATAAATGGTAATAATTTGCGAATGCCCTAGCTAGCCAGCTAACTCATAATTGCAATGCTTAATATAGACGTAAGCGGTTCAGAAAACATGCCTGAAGCAGCAAAGTAAAATGCAACATTAAGGCATCATGCAGATATAGGACAGAGGCTTCTATATTCCAGCACATTAAAGGTGAGGAGAGGAGTTCATTTGATTGGTGAAGATTTGATTCGGCTGTATTATACCCAATCACGCCCTCTATCCTCCCTCTTTGCCACTTGCGCCGGCAGGAGGGATAGGGGTGGGACAGAGGAGTACTTGCGCCAGGCTGCACCAGGCACGAAACTGCAACACACGCCTGGACACATCCTGTTGGCGCGGCTCTCCCACCATTTGCTGCACCTGCGCCTGGTCTACGAATTTAGAGCGCATGATGCTGCTATCAAATTCAAAATGACTTTATATTTTTCATGAAATGATAAAATGTCTGATAGGTTGTGTATCTTCTATTGTGAATAAAATGTGGGTTTATGAGATTTGAAAATCATGCATTCTGTTTTTATTTACAATTTACACAGCATCCCAACTTTTTTGGAATATGGTTGCAGAAGCAGGGTAGCCTGTGGTACTATGTGAAGTTAACAGTGATGAGAAATTTCGCCCGGATACATGTACTTATATTTTGGTAGTCACAATGGTATAAGTGTACTGCTCAGATCATGGGTGCACTTCACAATGGTTAAAAAGGAAATCACGTTTCTCCAAACCACATCGAAACAAGAAAATGTTAGTTAACCTTGCATGGATATTGTACATAATAGAAGCAAGACTGAAGAAAATTTGAAAATAAATTTTGCATTTCCAACATTAGAAGGAAATTTTTTCTTTCTTGCTCCAAAATGTAAAATGCTACAAATCATGATGAGAATAAGCATTTGTCCGTGTCCATTGTGTTTTTTTAGTTTCCAATTACTTGCAATGCAGTAGTCGCTCAAATAGTTTTCCCTTCTAGTCAAAACACGTTGTGTCCCTGGATAAATCTGCCAACAACAAACAAAACACAACCTATTTTCAGGAAAACTGTAGCAGTGCAGGCCATGAAGTACAAATACAGGATTCTTATACATATTAGAGATGGTGATTTCAAACATTTTGAACAGTTTTGGAACTTATGAAACAACCACAGTTTCAAAACAATCAAAAAACGTTTTTAAAAAGCATTTCTACCAGTAGTGTACAGCCTGCTGGCATAAACTTGTAATCTGGCTATTATAGATGTTTTGAACTGAAAAGGCACTACAGCATCAATCATGAACCAACAGATTGGTAGTACTTATAGTTTTACCCACAAATATTTAAAATGCCATTTACAAATACGCAGAATGTAGGTAATCATGGCTTCAGACCAACAGCCCACCTTGTCAGCGACCAAACTCATTTCATTTTTGAATCACTCACACATTGTAGGCTAATGGTTTAATGTCACCTTATTTTTGAGGAATCAGACAGTCATTTAAAACCGCAGCTCTGCTTGGAGGGAGGAAATAATGAGATGGAACTCAACAAATTCAAAAGTCTACTCCAAAATAAACCATGTTAAAGTCGTTTTCCTCAGTATCTCCAAGAGATGTTCATTTTTCACGTCATGTTAATTGGAGGTAACCTTCTGGACAAGTTCAACAATGGATATAGGCTATATCATATAATAAAGCTAACGTGAATATACATAGCCAACGCATATATATCTATCTCATTATATCTGTTTGTTTATTTTAATCAAAATATCAATTTATCTAAGTAATCAACAATATGCCTCTCACAACTGAACTAGAACACCAAGGACCCTGAAGGTTGCTGGCAGTTACAGCTCCAACAGGAAAAAATGTAACTAGCATCAGTCCATGGATTCAACAGCAAGCCAACACGAATTCTAGCGAAAGCCACGCATTGTCTACACGATATCGGCGTTAAAAAGCTCCAGCTCAGACATCCGTGACAAAATTAAACCTATTTACTTTTTTCGCGCATTTCGGCAGTGATGGCGAATGGTCCCTACCACAGCGAATCAATTCACAGTTCTTTGAAACAATTCTTCTCTGTGAAAGAAGAGAACTGTTTCATCCGCACACTTCCGCGGGCCAACACAGCTCAGTGAGAGAGGGGTGAGAAAGGAGTGGTCACACTTTTTCATGAGTGATAGACAGCAACGTTTCTGCCACTTGGCAAAAATATAATCTTTAAGAAGTCTACATCATGAAATGTTTCTAACCTGAACCTTCACTGTCGTCTGCTGTCAATTTGTGAAGTGCACCATCTTCTCAATTCACCTCTGGTTCTTGCTCTGCTTTCAATGAATCTTTTTTTACACAACACTGCCACCGAGTGGGTCTAATTAGTATTATTCTTTCTATTTCATGATGCTAATTGGAATAAACATCCAAAAATGGGTTATGACCAGTTTTTATTGTCGCAATTGACCGTGAAAAAGGTCGACCATGCGGTTACAATGGGCGTAAAAATTTTGAATATACATACGTTAGTGCCTACTAGTTTCTAAAGACATTATTAAATAAGGAAATAAATTAATTTTGTCACATGACCTTGACCTTGAAGACCAAAGTGAAATCCAATATGGTGTGTTTCATCAGCATACATGATTTGTCATTAGTGTCCAATACATATTGAAGATCTAAAGGCTACATTAAAGGACTTTTAGGCTGTTTTGTCATTACCTGGACCTTGTTGCCAAAGGTCAAATCCAATATGTCAAAAACAACCATCAAACATATTTTGCTATTAGCGCCCAATACATACCTAAGCTCTACAAACAATATTTAACAAATATGGGCCATTTTTGCCATATAACCTTGAGGCCCAACATCTAATTTGACTGACTGCCTAAGAATGTTCAGCACACATGGTTTCCTATAGATGCCCCAAACACACCTGAGCTCTAATTACCATATTCAGCAAGTTATAGCAATTTTTGCCATTTCATCTTGACGCCCAATGTCATATTCATCTTGCCGAGAATGCTTGGTTTACATGATTCCCTATAGGTAACCCACACATACCTAAGCTCTAAATGCCACATTAAGCTGTTAGAACACATTTTTGCCATTTGGCCTTGACCTTGAGGCCCAAGGTCAAATGTAACTGACTCACAATGTTCAGCATACCTGGTTCCCCATAGGTGCCTCATACATACCTCAGCTCTAAATGTTATATTAAGAGAGTTATAGCATATTTTTTCCATTTAACCTTGACCTTGAGGCCCAAGGTCAAATGTGACTGACTCACAATGTTTGGCATACCTGATTCCCCATAGGAGCCTCATACATACCTAAGCCCTAAATGCTATATTAAGAGAGTTATAGCACATTTTTGCCATTTGACCTTGAGGCCCAAGGTCAAAAGTGACTGACTCACAATGTTCGGCATACCTGATTACCTGCAGGTGCCTAATACATACCTATGCTCTAAAAGCTATATAAAGAGAGTTATTGCACAAAACACCCCGAAAAATGATGATTCAACATTAAAATTGCCGCCAAGTCTAAACGAAAGATTCAATCAAAAAAATTTTTGCTTGGGCATTAACTTGATGACCAATTTGATCACATCCCCAAATTAAAAAAATTAATCAGACCGTTTATGAGATACGGCTTTAAATGGACGAAGCCGATGAAGCCGCCATACGCAAAGTGGCGACAATATGTTAGTGGCCTACGACCGGCAACCAAAAAATAGGACCAAGGGTCATGTTGCTTACTGGCAAGCAGTTTGACATTTGAATCAATGAAAATCAATGACAAGGTCACTAAATAAAAGTTCACATACATTTACAAGACCTTCTGAAATACAATCCTAAGCTCTGAAGTGGTTTTGGTGATACAAGTCATTATAATATGTCAATATTTATTCAATATGTCAATTGTGAACATTAAAGGTCATAGAATGTCAAGTTGTGGTCAGCAAATGGACTCCATATATAACTACCTAAATGTCTCTATACAAACCTTAGCTCAATCTGTGATCATTTTGGTGACGTGTCATTGTAATTTCACTGTTGACTTTGACCCTCAAAGGTCACTGACAGTCAAGTTGAATGTCACCAAATCAAAGTTCAAATGTGACTTCCTAGATGTCAGTAACACTAGGCTCCATCTGTGACCGTTTTAGTGATACAAGTCATTGAATTTTCACTAAGTCACATCTGACCTTTGAAGGTCAACAAGAAGGTCACCAAATGAAAGTTCATACATGACTTCCTAAATGTCTCTAATACAAACCTAGACTCCATCTGTCACCATTTTGGCAATACAAGTCATTGTAATTTAGTTATGTCAAGTTTTACCTTCAAAAGTCATCAAGTCAAGCTGAACATCACCAAATGAAAGTTCATATATGACTTCCTATGTCAGTAACACAAACCTATGCTCAATCTGTGACCTTTTCAGTGACAGAAGTCATTGAATTTTCTCTAGGTCAAGTTAGGCCTTCGAAGGTCAATTTGAAGGACACCAAATGAAAGTTCATACATGACTTCCTATGAATCTCAAAAACAATCTTAAACTCAATCTGAATAATTTTGCTGATATAAGTAATTGAAATTTCACTGTATTGTTTGGCCGTTGAAGGTTACTGAAGGTCGAGTTCAAGTCACCCACTGAAACTTCAGACATGACTTCCTTTATGGCCACAATACAAACCTAAGCTCTATCTGTAATAGTTTTGGTGATAGAAGTCATTGAAATTTCATTATGTGAAGTCTGACCTTCGAAGGACGCGGAAGGTCAAGTTCAAGGCCACCAAATGAAAGTTCATTTATGACTTCCTATACATCTCAAATACAAACCGAAACTATCTGTAACCATTTTGCTGATATAAGTCATTGAAATTTCACTATGTGAAGTCTGACCTTCGAAGGTCGCTGAAGGTCGAGTTCAAAGCCATCAAATGAAAGTTCATACATGACTTTCTATAAGTGTTCAATGCACATATATTCCCCATTTCAATATTTTAAAGCCAAGAAACCTTTGAAAATTGTAACATTTTGCTTGACCTCAAGTTTGACCTTTCAAGGTTATCTTTGGTCAACTTTAACACAACCAAAATATCGGTCATATATTACCACCTATATGACAGCAACACAAACTTAATCTCTATCTGCAACCATTTGGTCTCCACAGGCCATCTTGCATATTCATAAAGTACAGCGACCGTAAAAGACCCAAATCCATCCATTTAATCAAAATGGCGCACGTGTTGTAATTGACAGTACCAAGGTAAGTTGACTGCCTGATTTAGAAAAAAATGTATCACGCAGTTTTGGAGAAATCATTTTTTTAAATTTCTCAGTCCCATCTTTAACACTGGAGCCAAAGTTTCAAGAGCCCATTAAATGGACAAAAATGATTGAATCAAAAATCGGAGAAAAACGACTGGAGATATGGTCTGTAACAAGCCACTTAGAAAAAGTTACACACTTTGAAAATTTTTTTCAAAGTGTTTTAACATTTGGGACCAACTCAATGCACTTTGAAAAAATTTTTCAAAGTGCGTTAAAATGTTGGTCCACCTCAACGTATTTTGAAAAAAAGAGATTTTTTTTTCAAAGTGCGTTAAAAACAATCATTGTGACGCCCTTTGAAAAATTTAATCTAACGAAGATTGGTTAATGGCAGTTTTCGCATTTGACATGAATGTTCTCTGTAGACAGCCACAGAGCCCCGCGCATGGAATAAACAGTCTGACTTATGGCCTTACCTCACGTTTTTCAAAGAAAGCATTTTTCTTAGCAATTTTTTAGCTGACTCTCAGGCATTGTATTTTGTACCTAGATGCCAGGAAAACGCATAAGTGACATTTTAATTTCCAAATTTTTCAGTTCGAGGACGTCCAGATCTCCCACCAATATTGCCCCCCACATTCAAATCCTGCAATCGCTCCTGCACGCCCATAGGCTATAAAACAATAAAAAAAATTAAAAATTTGACTAGGCTAATTTTACCTGATAATCTGAGAGTAGGCCCTGTAGCCTAGGTCTATACTGAAACAGCGTTGAAAGGCCCCCAACCCCCTCCAGGTCTAGGTGAAGATGGGGCAAGAGGAACCACTTTTCCACCATTTTGTAAGAAAAGGCAATCAGTCACATATAGTAAGAAAGAGACTTTGTTAAGCAATACCATGAACCGTCAAACATCTACATGGCCAAATCCTTTATTTAACCAGATAAAACCAGTTGAGACCAAAGTCTCTTTTTCAATGGTGATCTGGCATTATGCAGCAAGTCACGAACAAGTATAATATAAACACAACACAGTTCAAGATATTGTTGATAAAAAAAAAAATACAATATAAAACAAGAAAAAGGGACAGAATAGAGACTACCACCTCCACAGGAAAAAAAAAATCATAAGTTCTAAAAATGGCTCAATATAAAAAAAGTGGAAAAATATGTTTAAACAGTATGACATGAGCAGCTAATAGGAAAGGCTTCAGAAATCTTTTGTCTGAAACTTGGTATAGACATGGGAGCAGCAATTTTAAAATGAGTTTGAAGGTCATTCCATGACCAAGGGCCAAAGTAAAACAGACTCCTCTTACCAGCGTCAGATCGCACAGGAGGAACCTTGAATCGCAACCAGGCGTTGGATCTGAGGTTGTACGAGTTCTGAATTAAAACAAATTTAGAGCAAATATACTGGGGTAGTTTGCCTAAAATAGCCTTGTATATTAAAACATACCAGTGGTGCAGTCGGCGCATAACTAGTGAAGGCCAGCCAACTAAAGTGTACAGTGTACAGTGATGCGTCCTATAGGGTGACTTAGAAATGTATCTTAGTGCAGAATGATAGAGCGGATCAAGTTTAGCCAGGAAAGTGGGACACGCAAATCGGTAAACTGTATCGCCATAATCAAGTTGAGACAAAAATATATTATTTACTAGCAGTTTACGAGAAAAAGAGGAAAAGCAAGATTTCAATCTATATAACAAACCCAGTGTAACCTTGAGTTTCTTTGTCAACATGTCAATATGGTAATTAAAAGTTAAATTCTTGTCCAGCCATGATCCTAGATATTTGTATTTATCTACAAACTCAATCGGAGTTCCATCCGAGGTAATAAGAGAGGGGCAGGAAACTACAGACCTATGTGGTGCAAACAGCATAGCTTTAGTTTTGCCACCATTCAACAGAAGTTTAGAATCAATGAGCGCATGCTGCAGAGAGATAAAATCAGACTGAAGATGTAAGACCGCAGCCTCAAGAAAGGGAGCACTAGAGTACAAAATGGTGTCGTCAGCATACATATGATGCAATGAATATTTAAAATGGTCACAAATATTATTTATGTATAGTAAAAAAAGCAATGGTCCCAAAATGGACCCTTGTGGAACACCCCCATCTATCATCACAGGGTCGGAGACAGTATCACCAAGCTTAACACATTGAGAGCGTTTGGATAAATAACTCTGAAACCAGCCAATTGTACTATGGCCAAAACCGAACTTTGAATGTTAATTAATATGTAGTGATCAACTGTGTCAAATGCCTTGGTTAAATCCACAAATAATGCAACACAAAATAATTTATTATCAACAGCTGCTTTAATATCATCTAGGACTTTCCAACTAGCCGTAACCATACAGTGCTTGGATCAAAAGCCAGACTGCATGGGATTTAAGACATTATGTAAATCTAAAAATAATTTAATCTGGTCAGAAATGAAAGACTCCAAGATCTTAGCTAAAACAGAAAGATTTGAAATTGGTCTATAATTATTTAAGTCAGAAGGATCACCACCCATCAAAAGAGGAGAGACAAAGGCTTGTTTCCAAACTACAGGCAAAGTCTGAGTGGAAATGGAAAGATTAAAAATATCTGTAACTGGCTGACCCACAATTGGTGCTGCAATTTTTAAGAAGTATGGATCAATGCCATCAGGCCCGGCGGCCTTTTTACGATCTGAAGTTGATAGCGCATGCAAAACATCAGAGAGGCCAAAAAGGGAGAAAAAAAGGGAGTCGACAAAGTGCCTGATTGCCCTGGAAGCTTAATATTATGCCTTGGATCATGACTAAGACCCTGTTCATCAAATAAATGCCCAGCCTTTTTAAAATGGGAATTAAAAGCATTAGACATCTCCTTATTATCCAAAATACAAGAATCACCATTATTCAGCCTTTGAGGAGGACCAGCAACTTTCTTATTTTGTAAGGTTTTGACTATTTTACAAAATTTAGAATAGTCATTACCGGTGTTGGAGGTTAAGCTGAGATAGTAGTTGGCTTTAGATTTTCTGATAAGGACCGTACATTTATTCCTAAGGAAACGAAAAAGGGTCCAGTCTTTAGATGTACCTGACATGCAGTGTCATGAATAATAACCAACAAAGAGACAGAGATCCAGGAAAGGAAGTAGAATTTGGTAAATGCATACAGTACAGTGGTGGATACTGGATTTAAACACAATCAGCAAGATACCAAAAGAGGTGATCAAGACAGTCAAGTTTCCAGAAGAACAATCCTTTCAGGAACTAATTCACATGGAATACCGCATTTGAGTGATTTTGGAAAAACAATTCATTTTAGATCAGTTCACAAAATGTAAATTGTCATATGATCTGAAAAAAGGTGATGTCATTAGACAGTAAACAAAGACAGGTAGAGGGAGGAGTGGATTACTGAAATGAGTTGGACCAGTAAAAAAAAAAAAGCCTGAATGAGTAAAGGACCGTAAAAGTTAGATAGTCAAGATGAAGGTGAGTGAACGCGAAAAAAGAGAATACAACAGGGGTGCGCCCGAAGCTGCTTATCTCATTCATAAATGCAAGGATCATGACATGGAAACAAATATTTGCGAACAGTTGATAAAATGTTTGTCAAATTATTCAAACCAGCAGTCCAGGTTAGCTTAATCACCAAAGTTCGATCAAAAATTACAACTCCCTTTAAGATCAAAGTACACAAAGTACTGGCCAACTGGGAACCGATTCTCTCTGGAGCCTCGCCAGTCACTGGGAAGTAGAGTGGGGTGCAAAAATTTGGGCACCCCTTGGTTTAAATGTGTGTTACAATTAATCTCCAAGTGATTGAAAGCAAACCTGAATGCTAAATGCTACGAAGTTTAACATGACACATTTCATTACATTTTAAAGCAAGAATAATTTTTATTTTTAACTCTTTACAGTTTCAAAATTATTAAAAAAGGAAAAAAGGCTTCGTGCAAAAGTTTGGGAACCCCGTCAGCAAGTAACTCCTCCTTGGAGTTACACTTCCTGTAGCCAGCTGAGAGTCTTTCGATTCTTGTCTTTGGAATTTTTCCCCATTCTTCCTGCCAGAACACCTCAAGCTCAGAAATATTCTTCAGCCTTCTTGCATGCGCAGCATGTTTCATGTCTCTCCACAGATTTTCAATAATATTCAAGTCTGGGGATGGCCATTCTAAAACCTTCATTCGTCTTTCCTGGAGGTACTTCATGGTGGATTTTGAGGTATGTCTTGGGTCATTGTCTTGCTGGAATACCCAACGTCTCTTCAACTTCAATTTCTGGACTGAGCTTTGAACGTTAGCCTCTAGAATGTCTTGATACTTGGTGGAATCTATTCTTCCTTCCACCCCCACAATATTGACTGTGGCCCCCAGCTGCTACACAACTCCAAAGCATCATGGATTCACCTCAATGTTTAACAGTTGGGGACATGTTCTCCTCCATAAATGCTTCACCCATTTTTCTCCAAACATACCTTCTTTTGTTGTTGCAAAAAAGTTCAACTTTGGTTTCATCAGTCCAAAGCACATTGAGAGACCTCAAGCCTATTGGAACAAAGTTTCCTTTTCCATAAGTGAAATGCTAAATTTTGTGTTGAGGTCTTAGGAAAGGCGTCTTTCTCGCAACTCTGCTATGTCAGTCTTTGTTGTTTATGGTACGCTGTATTGTTGTCCTGCGAACAGCTAGAAATGTGTCTGCTACTCTTTTTTTGCAATTCGTTTGCAGGGATGTGTGGGTTCTTCTGAGCATTTCTCACCAGATCTCAGGGCATTTTATCTAAAATTTTTCTTGGTCTTCCAGATCTTGCCTTGACTTCAAATGTTCAATTTATTTTACATTTTATGACGATGTTTCTGACAGTAAAGGTGGATAGTTTGAAACTCTGCGAGAGTTTTATAGCCCTCTCCTTGATGGTGGAAGTGAATTATCTTGATTTTGACATCCTTGGACAACTGTTTAGAGAAACACATGGCTTTTAACACCACACACAACAGCCACCACAGTCGGATACTTTCGTAAGCATGGAGTTACTTCAGAATATATAATTCAGTCTGGATTTATATTTATATAAATTTATATAATTTATATTCACCAGACTCACTGAAGCCCTAACGAGTAAATCACCTGGGTCTGGGCCTTAGTAATTATCTTCTTGAAAAATAACAAACAATAATCAAAAAGGGTTCCCAAACTTTTGCACAGGGCCCTTTTTCCTTCTTATCATTTAAAAACTCAGAGAAATTAAAATAAAAAAGAAACCTTACTTTTAAATTTGCTGAAAGGTATCATGTTTGACTTTGTTGCATTTGGTGTTCAGGTTTGCTTTCAATCACTTGGAGATTAATTGTAACAGACATTTAAATCAGGGGTGCCCAAATTTTTGCGCCCCACTGTATATCAGGGCGAACCCTCCAATAACTACCGCAGATTGCTGCTACTCGGAGTGCTTTATACTACAAAATTTTATATAGCCCACAAAGTATTACACATTATAATTTGGAGAAACCCCCTGTCCAAAATATGCAAAATCTGGATAAGACACTCTCATTTCCAGGTGAAATCTCACCCGCTTCCAGGTATATCCAAATCTGAATAAAGATACAGATCTTTCCATTTTCTTTAAATTCAAACAGATACAGATAGCGGCCCGACAACACACCCCTAAACTCCAAATTTTATTCAATCATATTAGCAAAGCCAGGAGAGAGGAAGGCTTCCCCCTGAGAATTTCAGGAAAAAAAAAACAGAGGAAAACTGATCAAGCAAGGTGATGCAGTGTTTTGGACACTTAGAGGTTATCAACCTAGACAGCTAGGATTATTGCTTGACCCACAAGCTCACTCCACTAACTTAAACAGCTCTTGATCAACCATGACAATGAACAGGCCAGCAATGACCAGCTAGAAGCATCCAAAACACAGCTTGAACAAGTCATAAACCAGCTTGGGACCCCAGCGAGTAGAATTTGGAATTTTCAGCAGGTATGGTAGCGAACTGAGCAAGAGACAGATGAATTTTGAGGACAAGCTCAGGAGTTCTCAGTTTCAGGGATGTTTTCACGATTGCCAGCACTCACCCCCTCCATTTTTGTAACACAGGTATGGGAATCTCCACACGTTTCCTAGGCCAATAATCTGTCCCGCCACAGCCAAGAGGAATTCTAATTTACTGCCCCATCTATCCCTCTCGTCGTTTTTGGGCAGTGGTTGTGTGGTGGTGCTGACCTGACTCGGCAGGTTAAGCTTCACCTCGATCTCACAGTTCTCCTCCATAACACTGTTGGAAAAACACAGTCAGTGGTCCTGGTTACAAACATGATTAGAGATCTAAAAATTGAGACCAACAGTGAAGTGATATGAAAGGTCCAGAATTGTATAGGAGCACTCATACCCTCACTGGACAAAACCATTGATCATAAAATTAACTGAACAACTATCATAGTTTTAATCCTTACCCAGAGTAATTAACTAGCATGATCATTGGACACCCATGTTAATCTAAAAAGATTTTTAAACTATAATTTACCAATCAGACACATCTTCACTCTTCAAACTTCACAGTACCTGACATTTTATAAGTTAGAAGCAATGTTTGTGCATGACAGAGGTGTGTAATCCAGGTTAAGAAAGTAAAAGTACTTTGAGAATCTGTAGGACAGAATTTATTCCAACCACAAACGATTTGCCAGCTGGCACAATTCTTCAGCCAGGAGGTAGAACAAAGAAGTGAAATGTCCTGGCAGGAGTTTAGGGGTAGATTGAATACAAAGCAGGACTTCTCTCTGGACTCTCTACCCCCCGTGCCCAAGTACACCTATTAGATGGGATTAAGGTCTAAAGTAGCAGAATGGTCATCCCAAGAAAAAAAAATCTCCCAGAGCTTCCCATTTAACCTCCTCAAAATTACAAGATTTAACCTCCTCAGAATTACAAGATTTTTTGTGTATTTAACGAAGCTATACAAACTTTAACCGACACACCGTGAATTACAGGCCCTTGAAGTACATAGGGGAGTGCCAAAACTTCACACTGTTTAATTTATATTATTACTCACCAGTCGCCACAAAGTGGATGGGGATATAGGAATAACCGTGGTCCTTAAAGTAACACTAGGCGCCCGTGGGTTGGAGGGCGGAACTTTCAAATACTGCAGTTCAATGCGACTACGCCCACCACCAATCACAGCGCACCATGATGTTGCCAAAGCCACGCCTGAAAACCTATGTGCGTGGGGTTTGATTGACAGCTGTATCGTTCCAATCATTCCAACATTGGCTGTTGTTTTTTTAGTTCTTGCCCATAACAGGATAGACATATTTTTTTCATTCCAGTGTCAAACATCTTGTGTTTCATAGCTCTATCGACCACTTAGAGGAAGAATAAGAATTTTAAAAAATTTTTACATGTACAAAATAAATGTACAAGGGAGGGGGAACACATGCTACACAGACACGTGCTGGAAATGAGACTAATTACAGAGGGTGGAACATGAGGGAGAACCTAATTACATGAAATATGCAAAAGCCAAAACACGGACAGGGAGCACAAGACATTCCTATAGATGGAACAACGGATCCGGTTAGGGATTTTTAAGTGCACAGAGTGAGAGGCAGAACAGAGATTAGAGAGGTGCAGAGAATCTGCAAGAAACACAGCAGAGCAGATCGAACGAAAGCAAGAGGCATAGACTAGAACAGGGCGAATGCTGAGAGGTCGTTTCTCAATTAGTAAGTGCAGCTATACAATCCCGAGTGCTCGTTAGTAAGTTAGTCTTATATACAATGTTAGCGTTGGTTAGTAAATTAGCGAAAATAACAAACTGTTAGTAGGTGTTCGTAATATAGCAAAAGCAAGGGGAAGGAAGAACACGAGATCGAGAAGGAAGATTGAAACCCAGAAACCATTAAATCACCTGAAGTAGTGAGACAAATTACTGGGGCTGTGAGCAAAGACAAGACTAATGACAAGACAGGGGGAGACAAAGTGCAATACATGGAGAATCAAAACATGGACTGGATAAAACTATGACTATAAGTAAAACATGGGAAAATCAAAACTAAGGCAATGCATGAAGGAAAAGCAACCAAATACACAATACACAATTCCAAGGAATAGTCAGACATGGCAAGGAATCAAAATACACATATGAGGCAGTCAGAACAAGAACTAGGCAGGGCAGAACCAGTGTAGAACCTGAATGTTTGGTTGATTTTGCTGATAACAGGCATGTCAAACATCAAAAATCATGTTGTTGGAACACATGCTCATTACGCGTGTAAAATCTGAATGTTTGGGTGATCTGGCGCAATCCAGAGCCAGCAGTAAACTCTTTAAAATCTAGAATGGTCTTACAGCCTGCCTGTGAGAGTGGCATCCTTTGTTCTACTCCGCAGGAGGCCGGAGACATTTAGTCCTAACAGCCCAGCTCTCCTCTGAAACTGCACTGCCCTCATTGAATTTAAAGCCCAGTTACATTAATCTGCTTAAAACAATCTAAATCTCTGTCAAATTCATAATATGTTTATTTTCAATATCCTATAAAGAAACCACTTATATATTTATAACACAATTGGACTATAATACTCCATTTTAAGGCTTTTCCATGACAACTGCATCATATTAGCACATATTCCTATCATGTTTGGTCTTTTTATTCTCGGGGGAATCTAAGGAGTTGAATGGAACATGTTACATCTTCCTTAAAATTATGGACAATCCCGTTTGGGAAGATCTTACAGTGGTCAAATCTCGCTCACCTCTCTCTATGCAAAATAATCTTATCACCTCGATGGGGAAAGCCCCCTTTGTTCGGAGGCGTGGTTTGGAATCTTTAAAGGTGGGAGACTCTAACCGAAAGGGGCTTCTTCTTCTTCTTCTTCTTTTTGACTTCTTCTATCAAGATCTGACGCGTGTAGGCGAGTTCAGGAGAATCACATTCCACCTCGCCCCGCCCGCCTAGGTCTGTGCGTAAGCAGCGGATCTCGGTGGGCGGGGAGGGATGGCATCTGAATTCTCCCCGGGCCATGTGGCCATTCATCTTTTCCCGGTATGAATATTTACTTTCTTCCTAAATTATGTGTAACTGGTAATTGGCTTAGCGTTGATTTGTTTGATCAAAGTTTGTGCCTACCTGGTAATTAAATTATTGTTATTCCTTTTTCAGCTTGCGTGGTCTCCATGACTCTTAACACTCGTGTATTCTTTCTAGCCTTGTTGCGACCGGGACTTAAGGGGAAATTCCTACCAAGACATGTGTAGGTAACGATACTTCTAAGTTAGATGTGGGATTACGTTCTACCCCTTAAGGGTTTGTGTAATACTGGTCCCGAAGATTTAGCTCTTAAAAGGTGCCCTTTTGGCGCATAATTAAGCCGGCACCCGGTTAAATATTTTTAAGGGGCCCTTGGGTTTACATAAACCTGGGTTCGTGATACGTTCACACTCAGTGCTACTTTGTCTATGCTTCGATGCTGCCATCATGGTATTTTCCTCTAACCAATGGAATTATGGTCGAATTAAGCCAGGACAGCTGCGCTTATTAACCCTGGGGGCGTATTTGCTGAGTAACGATGGTTTCCACTGCCAAGTCTGATGGCACAGCTGTCTCGAGATTCACGCATGCTGCCCCGAAACTATCAATTCTAATTCTAATTTGGAGTCAGATATTTAACGAGGAAACAACTAAATTTGGTATCTTAACTGTTTTATGGAGTCAGATTAATCGTAACCATTGCGTTTCTATGCCCCGTCTTTGGACGGAGAAAAATATCCATTATATTGTGATCCACACCAGCCAGTAAAATGCTCGAATTAAAGTTCTAGTCAATAAGAACACGCGAGTCCTTCACCTCACTGCAATGTCCGTCGTTGGTATTGTTTTGTGGGGCCTTACACCAGAATCACAACATTGTGTACCTTTAAACATGTCTGTCCGTTTGTCGATCTGTGACCGTGTTTTTTTTAAGGGCCAGACCTCCTAAACCAATCAACACTTCCCAAGAAAATTTAATACATGGATGCATTTTATTCTGCAGATGTGCTTTTTTATACACCGGTCTGTCCTCCAGTCCATCAATCCATCCCTCTGCTGTGTTTTGTTTCCAGGCCATGTATTAGCCATCTCTTGGCATAGATCTGAGTATTTCATGCTGGCTTCAGCATTTTTGAGCCCTCACAACTACTGAAGTATGGGATACAGTGACATGAAAAACACATTCGAGCTCAGTCAATGACAGCAACCAAATCAATTATTCATCCACTGCAGGTGTCACAATCTACAGCCAAAATCTCATTTTTGTTAGTACAATTTTTTCTATGACCAACTTCGAGTATCAATATCATGGGATACATCTTCGTTTCAAAAGCAAAACTGCACAAACTTAATATTCCAGCCATTTTGTTCACACAATTAATCCTCTCACTTCATCTGTCTCTCGCTGCAACTTTCTGCCTGCATTCCAGAACTTGTTGCGTGGAGCAGTGAACAGAGTCGGGATCGAAGGAGATCAGGCTGCTTTCTCCTCTAGCGGTTTTCATTCTTTCGGTCATGTTCATTTCGCTTGTTTTGGCTTTCTCTCTGGCGGGATGTGCCTCTGTAACGAGCATATACTAATTAAGGTTTGATTGAGCAGTCAGTCCAATCCTAAACTGTGGAGTTAAATTACTGCCAAAACCGAATATACAAACCGAACATGTTTTACAAATGCACAACGATTCGCAAACAAATACAATGTGATTTGCAAATATAAAAATGATTCATGTGCAAACAAAGTGTGGTTTGCAAATATAAAAACGATTTGCAAACAAATACAATGTGGTTTGTAAATACAAAACACCATTAACAAACAAATGTATTCAGTTTTACAAATACAAAACGTACCGATTACAAGCATACGACGTGAACCATTTCCCACAAGTACAAATCACTTTTGGCAGTTTTCTACCGGTGACATGGCGCTGATTTTCTCACTTGTATTTGTCCAAAAGTTATTGGCCCTTCTAAACAGCAGGTGGGGCTATGACTCAATTTCCTAGATCTCTACACCGTGAAGTTGAACAGAATAGACAAACGGCCGCCAGCAACAACCGTGGACATGAGGATGATGGCTGAGGCTAAATAAGAATGCAGTGTCTACGTGTTCGAAATAACTCCGTGTCCGACGGCCGATTATTGTTTTTAATCTCTTGAAATCTACTGAAAAAAAAAGATTTCTACAGTAATCAGAGGCAAAACCGAATAAAAGTTTCCCCAAAAAACATAATTCTGCATCCCACTGCTTGGAGGATTTTGAAGGTTTTTTTTTGAGTTGTTCTCTTTAATTCTCCTTCAAAATAACCAAGACATAATTGAGATCAGGGGCACACAATTATGAGATCTCCTCTGTTTATCCCACTTCTCAAGTATTGCTCAAATGGTAATCTAAACTCAACCTCCTTTGTCTCAGTGATGTCTTGTCTCTTTTTAGCTTATCTCTTGCTCCTAAGGGACCTTTAGGAGAAGTAACTCAGAAACAAATGATCACAGAATGATACAAATATGAGAAGCTCAAATTCATCTCGAGAGACGAGACTGAGCAACACATTCTTCCTATGGGGTAACTCGACATTAGCGTATTATGACAAGTAAAATTCACATCACCAAAGGCAGTAGACTCTAAAAGCCACCAGAATGCATCACAGAGCTTCAAATTTTACAAAAATTTCTCAGTTGAATCTCTTCCTAGGAGATCACCAATATTCACCAATCACCAATACCAATATCCAATATTGCCCTTTGGACTTTTCCCCTGTGCGAAGAGATTGCTCCAGATTCCCTGAATCTTTTGATGATATTATGTACTTTAGATGGTGGGATATTCAAATCTTCGCAATTTTACAGTGAGGTACATTTTTCTGAAATTGTTCCGCAATTCTTACACTCAGTTTTTTGCAGATTGGTGAACCTCTGCCCATCTTTACTTCAGAGAGACTCTGCCTCTCTAAAATGCTTTTTCTACCCAGTCATGTTACTGACCTGTTGCCACTTAACCTAATTAGTTGTAAAATGCTCTTCCAGCTGTTTTTTAATTACGTTGTAGAACATTTTACTTTTCCAGCCTTTTGCTGCCCCGTCCCAACTTTTTCGAGATAGTTTGCTACCACCAAATTCAAAATGAGCTAATATTTACAATGAAATTATAAAATGTCTCACTTTCTACATCAGATATGCTGTCTATGTTCTATTTGTGAATAAAATGCGGGTTTATGAGATTTGCAGATCATTGCATTCGGTTTTTATTCACATTTTACACAACGTCCCAACTTAATTGGAGGTGGGGTCCATCAATGTCCATCAATCAATTTAGAGCTGCGTTAAATGACGAAGGTGACAAATAAATGAAAATGCACATCTACAGCCATGTTCATAAATATTTGAAAATAAAGTCTATTGAGCTGAAAAAGGTCGGATGGATGTGGAGGATCCTCAAAAAATTTAAAAAATGATGAATCTGATCCAAAATGAAGCAGCACAGCTAGTTTCAAGCCGTGAAAATGTATGTGCCGAGCAGTTTTAATAAATGGCTCGTTATAAGTTTATCGGGACCTTGAATGGGGAGGACGTAAGGTCACCTTGTTCTGAGACCACCATAATCTAATCCATTTATTCTTGAGTCCAGGTGGATATTTCTGTCAAATTTGAATAAATTCCCTCCATGCTTTCCAGAGATAGCCTGCTCTTAAGACTGGGACGGACAGACATATGGACAGACGAACGACCCGAAAACATATTGCAGAGGCCTGAAAATGGATTTGATTTTCATGCAGTACAAATGACATTTAAAACTGTGAAATTATACTGCTAAGGGGGCATTATGTCGACACCAAGTCCGTCCGTCATCCGTTAACTTTTCGTTTCCGTGGGATAACTATAGAATCCCTCGTCGGATTGATGCCATTTTTTAATGGCGTATTGGGAGTAGCTAGAGGAAGGTTCCTTTCGAAAACCAATAATATGGCCGCCACAGCAGCCATCTCAATATGCCCTTGATCAACATACAGGCAGGGGCATATGCCACGCTCTGCGTTGCTCTTGTTTCTACAAGTGAAGCCTAACCAGATTTGACCGCCAACAGACCAGCAATGACCAGCAAGAATTGTTGAAAACACAACATCTGTAAGCCAGTGCAGGACTCTAGCCGATCTTGGCTGGAGCATTCAGCAGGGATACAACAAAGCATTTTGTTTTTGTCAGGAAGCAGTTACATTATTTTGATATTTCCCCGTCATCCCTTTGGTCAATGTTACACAATCAAGTAACAGAAGTTATGTTGTAAAGCAAAGAACATAAAATGCTGAGTTCAGATTTTTAGCTCGGATCCAAGCTTTTTGCCACAAAAAACTCATTCTTCTTTGCATATGTCCCCATGTGAAGACTTCTGACCATCATTTCTGATGGTATGTATCCAATCTGGGGCCACACATGAAAGGGTCCAAAATCCATTGAAATAATCTGATTTTTGTATAATTATTAGTGGGCAAGCTGGAAGCAGCTTGCACGTTCATTGCCTTCCCACTCTTTATTTCTTTCCTTCTTTATTCTCCAATTTTTGTGCTGACTCACTACCCCTACATACTTTAACCTAGAAACTTCAGTCAAACTTTAATAAATTCAGCTTGTTATGAATTATGTTGCTCGTATTTATTTTCTTGATATCTTTCATACTTTTAAAGTTATTAATTTTTATTTCAATATTTTTGTCCCATAGGAAACAATGAGACTGATTTTTCAAAACTGAGCTATTTTCAGATATTTTTTACTTTGTCATACTTTTTGCTAGAAACGTCATTCAAACTAGAAAATGTTAAGCTAAACTTGGATAATTTCTTTAATGTTAAACTTTTTTGTAATTTCAATAATTTTTTAATTACAATTTTTAAAAATTTTTTTACAGTAAATTCTGAGAACTTACAATGAATGGGGTGTGGTGACATCACAGTTAGAGAGGTGAACAGCTGCAAAACTGTCAAAAAGTCTTGTCTTAAACTTGTTCTAACTCCCACAGTTTTCACTCCACATATATATTTTTATATCCAAGTTGCAGCAAAAGGTTGTGCTGATCATGAAAATGAAACTATGGAAGCTATTGGACAAATGGATTTCGCTGTATGAGCTGAAAGGTGATGGGACTGCTCACTGAAACTCCACTAACTTCAATATTAAATAAGTCAAGAAAATTCAGGTTGCGAAGCCAAAATGCACATTTTTCTAATTTGCTCGAAATTCCCATATTTTTGTCACTGCATTCACAATTTTGACAAATTCTGCTCAGCAGGCTCTCCTCTTTAACGTGGTACCTCAATTTCGTAGATTGGACTTACTATCTTTGAGGTAGAAGTACAAGTATGCCTTAGCTGAAATCTCTGTTGGACTAAATGCTTTAGTCATGTGCTTGAAGGCCTGAGTGAGTCAGCGAAATGGATACAGATCATTTGCGGTTCGATTCTGCCCTCTGCTGGACTTTTACAGCATCATCATCGTTCGGATTAAAATTGATACAACTGAAAGACTAATTTAATTCTGCGTCAAACTCAGTGAAAGAATTTTCAGTATCGAAGTTGGTACGGTCACATTTTTTTTATGTCGCACTTGAATAATTTCCATAATCTTAAGCTATATGTGTAAATATATAAATGCAATTTTTCGAAAAATAAATAGTGTGATAGTCGTTTTTCTTAATTACACCACGTATTTTTATGTCATTATTTCAGTAGGAAAGGCATTAATTTATCTCGACGAAATATGAAATTGGTATGCTGTGTGGCAACACTGCATCTTGGGAAGGTCTTCCTTACGAAGTGGTTTCCTTTGGAAACGGCCAGGAAATTCACTTTACGCCTCCTGTCAGATAGGTGTTGAATTTACACCCGGTCTGCGTGAATATTGTTTGCCAGCTGGTGCAGTGGTCTTAAAGTTATTCCTCTACGACCACGCATCTTGGCTTATAGTCAGGCGTAAATCCAGTAGGTGCGTGCGACCGGCCCCAGCATATTGGTTGATCCCTCCTCCTGAATTTCTGCTGTTTATACTCCAATATGTTAAGTGTTTATGGTACATATAGGGTTCTTTGCTCCTACAAAATATTAAGAATAATTTTGTTCCTTTCTAAATATTCATGCAACATAAAATGTGGCTATATATGGATACCTTTATAATGTACAGTCAAGTAGCTGACAAGTATAAATAGTCCACTGTCTAAATGCCAGTTGTTTTATCTGTCACAATGATCTCAACTACGTAGGCGTAGCATTTGCATTTGAATCTTTCAAAGCGTCAACACTGTTCTACTTGAAGCACTACAACCCCTTTACTTTCTTTTGTGTACAAAACCACTTTTACTAGCATTTCCCTCTGGCATTTTCATACCTTTTAAAATGTGGAGATTTTTTCCTTTGTATTGCTTTTTTGATATCACAGTTAAAAGACAAAATATACTTCTATTATAAATAATTTTCAGTTTCTGAAGCTTTCAACTCATTTTAGCAGCTTAAACCATACATTTTCATCAACCTGAACCTCACATTATCTGCAGCTTCCAGCATGCCCAGTTTCCTATAGAACTGCACTTTTCTCGTTATTTTTAGCATCTTCCATAACATCCTAACATTGTTGGATGTGAGGTTGCAAAGCTTGAGCACATTTACTCTATAAGGATGATCTAATGCACTCAAATTTTTTCAACTGGTGTGTCTCAGAGAAAAATGTGGGGCCTATCCAAGGTCTCACTGCCAGCAATTTTGCACTGCCTGAGACACTGCATGTGTATTCCAACTCTTATTTACATGTAAACATCCTGGGGTGCGTTTCCCTAAATCACAGATACTCACTTACATAGTTGGGCCCATTGACAATGAATGGGCGAACTGTGTAAGTTGCTAAATCTTTTAGGAAATGTGCCCCAGGTTACAGGTAATGAAATTTGTAAAGCCAGATAACTCTCCGTCCCCAACCCCCCCGCGACAAAATGAAGTCCTTACCTCACCCTCTCGCTCACGTTCCCTCAAATGTGTCCCCAGACTACCACCCAGAAACCTGCGAAAGAACAGCCACAAACTAAGAAATCATCCCAAACAGACACACATGAAAGTCACCGGCGCATGTGAAGACACTCCAGCTTTCACACATTCCCGGCCAAAAAGCGCTGCCATATCCTCCCGGTCAGGGAAAGCTGATGGATCAGGTTTCCAAGAATCGTTACAGTAGTAACCGTCTGACTGCGGAGAAGGGCAAAATTACTAAGATTTCAGTGCTGACATTACTGCAGGGGCATAGGAGGCGTCATTGATGTGAGAAATCTGCTTTCAATGCTGCCTTTGTACTCCGAACAGGCTGCACAACAGAAAATGGCATGGGCTGCGCACTGTGCTTGTATTCCCTGTGAGTAAAACAGCAATGAATGTGGTCAAAACTCAAAATTTCTGAAAGGGAGATGAAAATATTGCCATGTGGTAAATACTCAGCAGACTTGATAGCTCATCCCAAAAGGCCCCTAACAAGACTTGAAGAAATAGTTCTCCTAAAATGGAAAAATCATTATTTCCTCAGCTCCGTGCCAGTTGAAATGCAGGTGAAATTTGTTATTCCATAAAATAAATTTTGAGCATACCAGCAAAACTCCACAGCAGCCTTCTAGAAACAACTGAAGTCCATGGAGACTCGTCATAAGTGTTCGTCAGTGTAAAAAAAAAAAAAAAAACGCCAAAAATAACAACGAAACTATCTATACAGCTCATGCAGCATATTCAAAGTCTCCTAAAGCTGATTGATCGCATTACGACTAGAAAAGACGTGAATTACACCATTATTTGGCAAAATGTTTACAGCAGCCGTAATAGTGCCATTAACAGGGCTTTCAAAAGTTTTCAGAGTAGGCAGCCGGCAAAATAGAGTAGGTGGCTACGGCTGGTGGCGCGAACACGAGTGCTGATGAGGTGAAGCCCTCCGGGGGGCTTTGGGAGGTATTCAACAGAGAAATTTTTTGAAAATTTGAAGATCTGTGGTGCATTTTGGCGGCCTCTAGAATCTACTTTCCTTGTCCTTTGGTGATGTGAATTTTACTTGTCAAAATGTGCTAATGTAGAGTTACTGAACATATTCCTTAATACATTTTTGATTCTAATGTGTTATGACTCCTGATTATCAGTTATTAGGATTAGATGCATGTACAGTAGATGTGTTTTAGCTATACCAATGGCCACACACCCATACTCTCCCGAATGGCCCTCTGCAGAAGGCCAGTTTGTTGATAACCTACTGCATCGCCAGCAGATCACACTTTTTAATTTGCTTTAGTTAGCTGACTGCTACCCCACCTCACTTTTCCCTTTTTATTACCAAAATATATCTACACATGGTGGTAGTTCTAATGCTTTTATTGCTCGTCACCGACAACATTTCTTTTCAGTAACATGACCGCATGGAGACATGTTACGTGTGCCCTTATGGTTAGCCGGGCATCAACGTGAGGGTGGGGCTTCAAGTTGTGGGGAGGGCTGGGGGGGGACTCTTGAAGATTCCTTGCAGATGCATTAATAGTGATGTAATAATCAATGACTGTGAAATAATGCAAATAATAAGTTTGATATGCGGATGGCATTACAGCAATATACAGTTACCATTTAAGCTGAGTCTGTTGAGTATTGACTCAAAATATTTTTGATAAAACTTCAAACAATACAGAATATCATCAGCACCATATGTAATGGAGTTTAGAATAAAATTATAGGCCACACATCAAAAAGCACCAGATGGCATACAATCTGCATAAAAGGCTGCATAACATCATATTCAATTTATTTTTAGAAAAAAATGTACAATGCTGATGTATAACTTTTTGCAATCACAGCATAACGGTTAAGCCTCTCTAACAACCCACGGTGCGTGCTTCTGCGTGCTGTCTATGGGCAAAAATGGGCCTTGTCGCAAGGGACACGCACGACACCCGTACGGATTTTATACCCCGCAGACCACACGCAAAGGCCCGTAGAAGAAAATTGGCATGGACATTATTTTCTGCGTGCACCCTGCGATTTCAGAATCGCAGCCAGCCCGCAAGGGGGTTGCAAGGGGAAGGTGCGCTACACTTGTGCCTCACTTCCCACTTGCGTTCCCCGTGCGTTGCGCGTAAGTACTGAAGCCGCACGTGTCAAGTACGTGGCAAGTGCGTACAACTTAAGTGTCTTGTGCTTCTCAAGTGCCCGTGCCGCCTAGGTCGCACGAAGGACTTACGGGGCAAGCACGTGCTCTACTCCACACGAAGGTGGCCAGTACTTGCCTATTAAAGGTCACATGGGCAGAGCACTTCTTCAGTTTGTATTTTGGGTTTTGAAGCGAAGGAATCAAAAGAAGAAGGATAAGAAAACGGAATGGCTCCCATGAAAGCAAGAGGGGAATTGCCAAGGCAGCTAAGACAACAGCATTGCGGCATTTTTCCTCCTCGAGCATCGTCTGATATTTAATCTGGTCCAATGTTGTAGCCATGATGATGCTGAAGATGATACTAAAGATGAGCCAAGATGCTCTGTCTTTATTACTCCTGGAAAAACGTCGGGGTAGACATAGTTGCCGTAGGAAGCCAGTGCGCCCATCTTGCAATGGAAGTGAGTGAGGCAAGTACAGTGGGCTAGTGGCGCGCAAGTGGGTTGCACGAGCCACTTGCTCCATAAGTACGACACACTTGCAACACCACAGAAACCCTACGTCCTCTACGGGATGGCTACGGCCAATAAATTTCCCCCAAATCGCAGAGCCCGTGTGGCCAGGTAACCTGTACGGCCGATTGCAAGAGAGGCTTTAAGGTTTAGAAAAATGCGATAAATGTCAAAAGAACCATAGGGCCTCATTGCTGATCATCAGAATGAAAGGCAAGTGGTAATAATTTATACAAGCTTAAAAATCAGGTGTATAGATGAATTTTTACAAGTCTAATTATAATACGAATTGACTTTGATGAAACAAATCCGCAGAACTCTGGCGAAATCGCCACAATATACAGTATATATTTACCGTTCTTGTCAAAAAAGTAGAGTTGGGTTAGTTTTGAGTTTTTTTACTTACGGGTTCAGCCATGCTTGATTCTTGTAACCTCAATAATTCTGCGCTCCAGCTGCCATTCATTACAATACAAGACGGGGGAAATAAACGCTGCCTGCATTTTCGCCTTTGTCATAGGGCTTCTAACTTTTTAAAATACCTTGTAGTGAGACTGAGAAAAAAAACGTGTTCGCACTGGCCTGGCTAGGACCCCCTTGAAAACGGGGAGAAACACCTCAAGGGGTTTATCCAAAGAAAGGAATTTTCAGCAATAAACCATCTTGGGGGTGTTTGCTCCCTGCGAGGAAAATTTTGTTCACATCTAAAGTTAAGTGGTTCACTTTTAGAGCAAAATAAAGGTTCAAGGTCAATGAAAAACGGTCTACTATTTTAAATAATCGTTTGCTATAGTGAAAATTTCTCCATAAACCCTATGTTTTGATATGAATGATGACGACTGGCAAATAAAAACTCACATCCTTAAATCATACTAAATGAGATTTTTACACATCTTATAAATAGCAAAAACCACAATGACCATTGCACACATTTGAGCCATAAAAATATTGAGTAAATGTGGTTCTGTCAGTTGAATTGGTTTGTTTTGGAGAACAATCCCTCCTTTAGGCCTCCCAATTGGCAAACTGTCCCATAAATTTGGACTCATAATATCTAGCCTGATTTGCCTTCAATGATTTTGGTTGCCTATCAGGCAATCATTAATCACTGTGTAATTAAGAAGAACTGATGATAGACTAGAAACTTTTAAAATGGCCTACATTCATCACTTTAGTTCATTGGGCCTCATGCAACAACATTTCCGTATTCTTGTCGTAACTTTTTCTTACTTTTTTTCCTACAATGGGCTCGTACAAGTGTGCCACGTCAGATTCAACAAACGCTCTTAACTTCAGATAACTGCGTAAATGACCCACGTAAACATGATGCATTCCACCTGTGCGTAAGTGAGCGCGCGTTCACGAGAATTGCAAATCTGCATAATTACCGCCCCAATGATTCCTTATAAGGCTTTGCGACCTCCCACACTTGTCAGGAAGTGTTCATTCACAAAAATGGCCTCAAAGACAAAGAAGAAGAATTTCACCAGTTCAGAGATCGAGGTCCTGCTGACTGAAATCCATAAAGGGAAATCAGTAATTTTTAGCAGCATCAGCAGCGGAATTAAAGGACCGGCAAAATCCAGGCAAAGGGAAAAAATAACAAGCGCTGTAAACGCTGTGTCGCCTGTCAGTCGCACTGTTACAGAAGTTAAAAAGAAATGGTTTGATATGAAAATGGTGTCAAAAAGACGTCTAGCAAAAGCAAGTCAGCCATGACGCATCTGGTTTCACCTTGTGTTTACCTCCTTATATACAGAGACAAATTAACTTGCAATTAGTACATAATTTAATTTAATTTTATTTAATCGTTTTGCAGTTTGAAATGTTCATATTGATATTGAAGTGTTATCCAAAAGCATCAATTATGCATTGAAATTAACGATGATATCAGGCTATGTGAATAAAAATATAATTTCAAATTCAAATTGCAGAGTTAAACAGGATACATAATGATGTGTAATTTATATTGGATTTTAAAACTCAAAATTGCTTCAAAGTAACGACAAATACAATCCTTTAGTGAAAAACTTAGGTTTGGATAACAGCAGACTAATGGCGCAAGACTCCTACGTGAGCTCTGGAGCACTCGTAAAATTTGTTCGTGCCTGAGAGAAGATTAAAAATACGAGAAAATTGGTGAATGCCGCAGTTTCTCCTAAATCACTCGTAGGAACCATTTAAGAACGAATCTGTTCGTACAAGTGCTTCTTGCATGAGACCCATTGACTATGTTTACATGCACACCATATTCCGATTACGGTCCATATTCAGGTTAAGGTAATATTCAGATGTTTATATGCCCTGAGCGATAGGAATATTCCCGTTTACTTTGGCCCAACATCTCAACATCCGGTTTTCAGCAAATATAACGCCCGAAAGTAATCATCATCGCTTTGGTTGCCTTCAGTTAGAGCTTCAAAGCTGACCTCAACTCTACTCTCTTGGCCACTGCCATCACCAGTGGTCTCTGTCCCAGAGACTTGACAAGTGAAATTTACTTACCCCACTGGCAAGCTAGTAAAAATTACCTCAAAACAAGAAATTTTTTTTTGTCTTACTAAGAAAAATGGTGATGGAAATAAGTGTTTTAAGTCTTAAAATAAGTAAATTCATCTTACCTAGTATTTTCATCTTATCATTTTTTGCAGTGTAAGTGCAACAATACAAATCCTTGGTGCTCGTTTGTAAGTTAGTATTATATACAAGGTCAGTTGTTGTTAGTAATGTCAGGGGAAAATAATAAACAGTTAGTATTGTTAGTAGATAGAAAAGAAGAGAGAAGCCAGCAAATGAGATCGGAAGGAAGATTGAAAACCAGAATCCAATAAATCACCCAAAGAGTGAAACACAAGACTGGGGCTGTGTGCAAGACATGAGACCAGACGGGGGAGACAAAGTGCAAAGCAAAATGGAAAACATGAACCGGAATGATAATGTGGCAAAATGTAAAACATGGAAAAGTAAACTAAGACAAAGCATGACAAATCAAAGTACCTAAATCACAATACATAATACAAATAGTCAGACAAAGCCGTGGTCACTAAATACCAGAATCAATCGTGGCAAGACCAGGCACAGAACTTAAACTAGGCATGAACATGGTCAAGGCAGAAATGGCAGGATCACAACAGTTCATGCCAGGTATTAGAATGTATAAATTCCCAAAGAATCCAATTGTGAGAAGAAAAAGAGTATGATTTGCTTGCAGATACAGACATGAGTTTTAAGATCCAAATTGGCAGTATCCAATGCCGTGTTCAGTACATTCTGCAGAATCATGCTATGAGCTAAACTTGTCCGTCCTCAGCAGCATGGAGGCCCAGAGCTTAAACATGCAATGCAAACCAGGGACATAGTGTTCTGCCAGCTCGAGTAGAGTGCAGAGTGCTAAGAAAATTTATAATCACAGGTTAAATAGTTATGTACTAATGTATAATCCTGAGCTTCTTTTGACCAATGTTAATCATCCTTTCTATTTTTTGAGGTTCTGTTCACAATAATTTTTGTTTCTGCTTTTTTATACTTTTGTTGGAAGATCTTTTTGCTCTTGAATGTTTCTGAAGTCTCTCGTTTCCCACACTTTTGGCAAGTAAAAAAAAACTGAATTTTCATGTAATCTAATTGAATGATGTGGTCAGACTGTGGCTACATTTTGAATGTTTTTCATATTTCTCTTCTTTCTTCACAGTTTTGGTGGAAGTTGATTTTTGAAACTTTGTTTTCCAGGGCTACATGTACATACATAATGAAACTTATCAGATTGCTATTATTAAGGTTCAACTTCATGTTGCATTGAGAACAGGAGAAACAAGAGCATTCAGAAAGCGCAGCACCTCCGCCAAGACAAGGAAACTCTGTGCATTACTTATTTTCGTTGGCTGATGTAGGGTGTTTTGCATTCCACTGCCAGGTGGCAGCAAAACCCAAAAGCACATGGGAAAGATTTCAAATCTCTGGCCGCATTGCTGGATTTGAACTTTGGCCTGTATCTCAGCTGTAATTTGCCCTAGGTTTGCCAAAATTTAATCACTTGTTCCACTTGTGTTACTTTAAGATCCTGCAGAGTTCGGTTAAAATCTATAAGGCCATTTTTGTTATATCCTGCCTGACAAACAGGCAGACAAACAGATAAACGCCGGCAAAAACATACACCTCCTTGGCGGAAGTGAATAATCAAAATTCATTTTTCTTTCTGAATATTCTGGAATTAATAGAGGTAAATATTCATTATTTTTGCTGAAATGTGATTCTCTTTCACAATCGAGTCCTTCTGGAACATCTAATACCTTGTGTGAATGACGTATTTTGACAACTTTTAGATAGGAGCAGCACTGAAAGATACAGGCGCTGTTCCACAAAATTAAGCCATAATGGCATTTAAATGAAGATGCCAGGTTGGACTTGACACAAAATGAATAAAATACTGTAGGGATAATCCTAATTTAGGCGATGGATGGATAGCACATAGAGATATTCCAAATAAAGTGGTAATTAGTAGCCCTTGAAAACTGAGAATGGAGGGTTAAGCCCAACACCCACTGGCGGAGAAACATCGCATCAAACTCCAAATGTTTTTGAAAGCCCACTGCCAGCATCAGTAGCATCAATATAGACGGATGACAACAGGACTGAGAAGCAAGCCATGGGTGTCACTCTCAATATCAAAAAAGACAACATTTAATTCTGATAACACCTACCAATAAAGCTTATCTTGAGTGATGGCAAAGTGCGACGTTCAGGTTACTCTACACTATAGGCGTAATTTTCCCCCAAAATTTAGCCATCTAGTAAATTAAGATTAAGATTCACTTTACTTCACTCAGCAGTGAATTAGCTAGCTGGCTAATACCCCCTTTCCACAGAGCTTTCTGGCTCATCGGTCACTAGTCAGAGCTTATTTCCTTCATCGGATGATTTCGCCTCATCGGATCACGCCCGACATGTCGGACATTGACCTGATTGTGGACAAACACAAATCGGTTTCATTGGCCTGTGATACGATAGTCTTCCGTGGGGGACCAGAAGAAATAAACTTTGCTCCCGACGAGTGATCGATGAGCTAGAGAGCTCTGTGGAATGGGGGTATTAGGTCCTGTCTAACTGTAGATCATTTAATAATTTAAGTGTCCACAAAATAATTGATTTCCCTTGAAAACCAACTTGATTAAAAAGTGGTTACATCGGTTTCGACAACGTGAGGTTTCTGCTAAATGCGTGCCACCACCAATGATAAAGCAAAATAGTTCAATAACCTAAAAAACAAAAGTGCTTCTATTGAGTTTACGCTCAAGAAATTGAGCAGTGGCGAAAAAAAAAAAAACTGAAGCGCGTCGACGGACATCACACGCCGCCAGTGGGCGTTGCTCCATTGAAATGAATGGTACTTATTTTTTGACACCTGTCCCACGCCTCCGGGAGGCATTGGGCTTTAGGCTATCAGGCTTCAGGCCATTTTACACTTGTAAGAAATGTGACAGGGTTTGATAACGATGTCAGAGAGACAAAAAACAGTCCAATCCAATGATGGCTTGTACCTGTCAAATATTTGTAATGTTGCGGACTCTGTAGTTGGTTATCTTATAATTTCATTGGCTAAATAGACCAAGAGTTTGGTGGTTGTCATGGATATAGAAAAGTGACACTGAAGAATTCCCAAAAAGATTGTGGTTATAGTTATAAAGAAATGGCTATAATTACCATGGAGATGACAGATCACACAGCAAAAGTCGTGTGAAACTTTGTTTAGGTAGTAAAGATTTTGTATCATACAAAACTTTTCTTAAGACATCAGGCAACGCATTTCTTACAGGTACAAAGTGGCCTTTAGAAGACAATGAGAGGAAACCATCCAGCACGGAGGCAATATAGACCAGGAACATAAATATGTCACAACAATTAAAATGAACACATAATGAAAAATAAAAAGCAATACCAGGCATGGAAAACCCTGCCCCTTACACA
The DNA here is from genome assembly GCA_029721435.1 of Gymnothorax reevesii. Taxonomy (NCBI): domain Eukaryota; kingdom Metazoa; phylum Chordata; class Actinopteri; order Anguilliformes; family Muraenidae; genus Gymnothorax; species Gymnothorax reevesii. The sequence goes on along the minus strand of CM056585.1, from coordinate 12,290,403 downwards.
TATTTTAGCTGTTCAATGAGTTGATCTACTTATCTGGTATATGTGCTCTTAGGTTTCACTCAAGGTGAAAGGCCATGATGTCACTTTACTTGCCATATAGGACTTGCTATATGTGATTAAAAGTAAACAAGTGGCCATGTCCAGTACTTTTTGAGATATAGCCTTCTAAAATCATGTCACCTTTGATTTTACCTTTCAAGTTCACTGAAGGTCACAGGTCATGGTGTCATTTAAATCTCCATTTATGATTTACTATATGTATTTCAGAGCCATATTCTGAAAGAATGGCACTTTTGAGATACTGAGTGGAGTTGACATCTCAGAATTGCATGAAATTTGGCAGAATGGTGCCCATATACATGTAACAGAAGATCCCGAAGTTTGAGCGCACAATTTTCATAGATATGGCTACAGCGCCACCTAGAAGTGGAGAAGTCAAGGACTAAATTGAGCACTTTTGAGGAAAAATACCCATTTTTGAAGGAATATTGTGAATAACTGCTTAAATGTGTCGGATTGTATCTGATACTGGGACACCCAAAGTTTTAAAATGTGAAAGTGCCACCTGGGGATCATGTTGGTTATATGTGCAATGACAAGAAATCTGTGGACTACGGGAAAAAATAATTTTACAAATTCAGGCTTATTTTAATTTATAAAACAGACCAGTGCCAAATTCATCTTACCCGTTTCCTTTTCCAAAAATAAAGGTGAGAAAAATTGAGGGATTTAGTCTGGCACTTTTTTGGTTTTTTGAGGTATTTGCTTGGGTGCAGGCTAATTTTATCCTGTTTGTACAGTGGATTAACATTATTAACCAGACACCTGTGGGGATGGGCAGACCATTAATTTGAACCTTCCTTTGTGCTAAACAAAGGACACCTGAAACATCTTTGGCACCATGTTCCATCTCGGAGCAGCGGCTACAGACATTTTGACAAAATCTCCAATTTGCCTATTTGCAGTGATGTTCAGGGGCCCATAAAAATGTTAGCCAAGAAGTTAGAGCCTTGAAATTAGCTGAGTCTGTGGCACTTTCAGGATATTTTAACATGCCAAAGGAAGTTTTATGACACTCTATGCCAAGGCCTGGTTATAAGGGGATGAATGTTCAAAAATACAGTATATCAGTATGGGGGGCTCTGGTACCAATATGTCAGATCTGACAATACTAGATATGTGCTATGGAGAAGTATCTTGAAATGGAATATGTGTCTTATGTACATTGTGAAAACACTGATTTTGTTTTGCCACTATGTTGGTTCATCAAGTAATATACAGAGGTAAGCAAGATTTTGGTGAGGTTGTATGACCAAAAAACTATTTCGACATTTTCAGTGACCTTAACCTTGACCCAATTAATTCTGTTATTTACTGGGACCTATTCTGGGAAAATATGGTATAAACTGAGGCGTGGTTTTCTCGTAATCTTGGCAACAAAAAAACAAACAAATAAACTGACAAAAAACAGACGTCTAATACAACCGAATGATATATTTGTGAAATCGTAGATTTCGGCAAGTTATGAACCAAGCTGATTACAGTACCATCGCCTTACCCTTTCAAAGGAGTGGAGCAATGAGGGAAAACAGAAATCCTGGCAAAGACAGCTGGATTGCAGGAAAAACAAAGAAAACTCAGGACGTAACTCTTTTGTTGGTTAAGAGTACCAGCAATGCAATATCGCCCTTGTTCCTGACAATTTTGCTTACCATCTACAGCATTGATCTGATTTTCTGCCATCAAAAAGATTATTGTCGCTTGGTATTTTAGCCATGCAATTTGAATACCCTTTTTGAGGGCAAAATGGCTCAACTTTCAGGGAAAATTGTCAATTTTAACCCAAAACGCTCATGACTTTGGACTGTGTATTTCAAACCATGCATTTTAAATATAAAAAATAAAAAATTCAATTCAAATGAACTAAAAAAACAATGCAAAGAAAAAATATTTTCACCTTACCAACTTGCCGAGCAACTAGTGTTTAGTTTTGTAGGATCCAACTAAACTTCAGAGTTGGACAGAATAACTGATTGGTAGTGACTTGTGTATTCCTGTTGATGGGTCCTGTCCCCCTTTACTATTGGAATTTAGTCTGTTCAATCTAGTCTTCATGCGTACATTACAAAGATGACCTTTTTAGGGCCATGAGAGTCAAGCAGAGGGTCATAAACTATGAGTGAACACCCCAGCAATCGCTATGACAATGCAGAACACCACTGTTCCAGCCTTGTGACCACCAAGATAAGAGCATGTCCCCCGTTAATTTAATTTTTCTTTTCATTTTCTTCAATGATTTTTTTTTTTTGTTTGTTTTGTACCCCTGACCACAGCCAAAGATCTGCCCATATCATGTAAGTTTTTAGGAGCAGCAGTAAACCTCATCAGAGGTATTTGATAACAGAGCTCCATTACCTCCAACCATATTCATTTTAAAATATGAATCCTTGCTTCTCATGGTCTCAGATCCTGTTTTCATCCCAACAATTTTTCGCGCAAAACAGATTTATCGCAGTGAGCCTGTGCTCACTCATGCGTGACATGTTGTGTAGGTGCAATTGCACGAAAAAGCACTTAACAATTGTCTATCAACCTATGTAAAGGGATTTTCAAAAAATTATAGCATATTAATTTTAGGGCAATTTTTCAAAGTGGGACATTTTTTTTGATACACCCTGTATAGAGAGTGTTCACAGTATAACTTGCAACGACGCTAATCATGTTAGAAGCGGCTAGCTGCTGGGCAGCCTGGTAAAATGGATATTTTTCGTCTTTTTGTATCCGTGGAAACAGTATTAGTAAACAGTGACAGCACTGACTGGGAGTGAAGGCAGCTCCAAGCAAAGCTCCATAGAAGACGTTTTCAAAACACACATTTACCTACTACAGACTGTACTGAGCAAAGCATCTGACACAGAAGCTCCAACACTGAAAGGTGCACCAACCCGCGCACACCAAAAGACGAGCAGGATCCATTTTAGCAGGCTGCCCGGCGGCTAGCTGCTAACTAGTGTGGTTAGCGTTGTCGCCAAGCACTGTGAACACACACTGCTCGCTACAGATCCCTGGTAGTAAGCAGTATATTCTGCCGTGCTTTGGATAGTTTTGGCCCACTGGCAGTATAAAAATAAGTCATTATGTTAGCTGTGGTTTCCGTTTTTAACAGCATCGTGCTTGGCACGATGGGTTTATGGTAGGGCTGGGCGATATGGACAAAATCTAATATCCCGATATCTATGACCGAAAACGATATCGATATTTTGCCGATATTATCGGGACAAATGTTGGTGCTTTTGCAAAATATTTACGCAATAATATTTTTTATAACCATTTATTAGTAATGTTGACATAACGATGAAACAGGTGCAGGCAACAGCTTCAACAGTCTTGCAAGTGCAGAAAAATGCAACCCATTACTGTAATTCAGCTTTTAAAACCAGTAAAGCCAACACTTATTTCATATCACGATATTACGATAGTCAAAATCCATGACGATATTTTACTTTGCATCACGATATTGATATAATATCAATATATTGCCCAGCCCTAGTTTATGGAGTTTTAAGAAAGATGTCACAGCGCATATAGCATGCTAATACTGAACATAGGTACGAAACCATGCAGACATCGCACCAGAAAAGGGGCTAAAATTAGCATGTACACCCCAGTGTCCCATTTATATCACTGCTGATCAAAGCCGGAGCTGATAAATACCAGCGACTATTGCAGTCATTTGACGCAGGAGTGAATGCAGATTGTACCAAACCCAGTTGTTAATGGGTGTTCGTGGTTTATTTGGCCGGTTTAAAATGGGCTTCAGAATCAAAGGCTAGCTAACGTTAGCTATGTTTCATACCAAGCCATGCATCATGCGCCTGAAATTAAGCACTGAAGCTGTGCTATGTTAACAAAATCTAACAGCTACAGTTACGCCATCTCTGGTATAACTTTACATTAGTCAAAAGACTGGTAAATATGGTGTAAACAATTGATATTCCCCTGTTTAGCAGTCTAGAGGCGGCATCCATGACAGTACTAAGAATTATGTTCGGCATCAGCAATTGATTGCTTTTCGAGAGGCACAAATCGTCATCAGGGTCCCAATGTGTGGCAGTGCAATTTTGAATCTGAAATAAGAGTTTTGAATTTTAAGTGAAATTTTGAATCTGAATTGCAGATTCAGACTCAAAAGACTCAAAGCTGAACCGTGCTAAGACTGCAATTCACAGACCTAGTCTCCAGGACAATTTGAGGGAAAATGTGCAGCAGAAATTTAAAAAATATTTTTTGGTCATTTCCAAAAAAGTTTTTTTTCATTTATTGCATATTTAAAACAACGAAACAGGGAAAAAAGTTCATGTTGTACACAATTTCAGTAAAAACGTAAATGATTAGTCAGACTTTAATATGACTTAGTATAACAAACACCACAACAGCGTGGCTCTGTAGACAGAGAGCTGGTATAGACTGGCCTTCTCACTGCCCTGATCTATCTTCCATTGAAAATGTGTGGCCTGTTATGAAGAGCAAAACATGACATCAGAGATCCCAGAATGTCCATGAAATGAAGTCTTACGTGAGGCAGATTTGGGACCAAAGTCTTCATTGAAAACCTCAACAATTAGTTTCCTCAGTTCTAAAATAACTACTGAGTGTTATTCAGAGAACGGTGGTGTTACACAGTGGCGAACATGAACCTGTCCCAGCTTAATTCTAACACATTGAAGACATATTTCAAGCTATTTTCAGCTATAATTTCCATTCCAAAAATAATAAAGTGGATACTTAAAACAATACTTTTTTTGGTTTTTTTAATTGAAATACAGTTTCAAAAGGGAGTGCTAATTGCTGCCAACTGTTTTTATTTACCCTTAACGCACTGGAATTAAGGTTCTGTGGGAGCGGTACACACTGATATAGCCTGCACAGTATGGGGCATGTGCAGGGGCTGCATACTGTACTTTATTACCATAAACTGTAAACTGCACTTTATCCTGGCCAGCATTGGGTATATGCATGAGATGTTTACTCTAGCGGTCTGCACTAGATTAACTTCTTCAGAACAATTTAATAGACACACCTTGCCCAAGTGAAAAAGATTTAGGGGCATTGTCATCGCCGAGCATGCACAGTAAACTTTGTAACTAGTGGAAAGTTTAAAGTGATATTGCAGTTAATCGTGTCCATTAATCATGGCCGTTTTTCCCAAAAAATTATGTTCATAGGGCAGGACTCATTATTTTTCAAGAATCTATTTTGTTTGCGCAAACTTTGAGGCGTCCATTTGCTGCTACGTCTGACCACGGACAATTAAAAGAAACATACTCTCATGGAACCTTTTGTGACCTCACGGTCTATAATATTGGATTATACACGGTGTGTAGAAAAATAAACAGAAGTAGAAGAATTGTGAGTCTTCCAAGGTGTTCAGTTAGACTGCAAATTACACACTAAAGTCATAACTGTAGAGCAGCTGAATTATCTCTCTGATAATCCATGAGCATGCACTTTGTATGCATGGCCATGACGGTGCCCCTTTGAAAACGGGATGAAATCTATCATTTTCTTGAACGCACAACATTACGGAAGCACCACTCCCTAACAACATGACACAACCATCAGAGCTCAACTCCATGACAGAACCACCAGTATTCTGATGCCACTGTCCAAATAAATGTGGACCAAACATTACACCAACTGGAATAAGCATCTTATTCTACCCGGCACTTTCATTCTTTCTTTCATTCTACAGTGCAGAACTCACCATGTAGCCTTCTAGCACAAGAACCTCTTTAAGACGCTTCAGGAATTATAGATACCTCCGCTAACATGCCATTATCATGCACACTCTTCACTGGATAATAACTTTAACAGTAAGCAAAAATCAGGTTTGCCATTATTCCAGAGCAATTCGATAAACATACTTCCAATGGATAATATCTTCCTTTATTTTATTTTTTTAATTCCCTTAAAAGTTTTGTGAGAATAACCTGGCGGCCCTGAGAGAAAATTTTAGCAGCATACAGTAGTTGTGAAGGAACTAACCTTTGCCCTAGATGGACACCACGAAGAATTTGGTGGTAGATACCCATCCGTAGCATCATTAGAACAATGGCACAGAGGCAATCTCGGTAAATTAGTAAATGAGCTGAGCTAGCCAAAAAACAGACTATTTTCGCACTTTAATCTCCATCATAAATGTTATTATTTATCAACATTTACTCAATTATCAAGCAATTGTAGACTTATACATTCATTTTCTCAAGATAATGCGAATTTCAGACGACTGCAAGAGACGCAGACACTGCCAACTGATTGAAAATAAGATGCTCAGGTCTGAACTCATTTAAACGCGTTAAAACGGCCCATGGAGAATAATCTATCTTAACCGAGTGCTGTAAACAAACTACGACCAGCCGATACTCGTGCGGACTACATGCGCGGGCACGATAACAGCTGATTGAATTTGCCGGTTTTACAAGCAAAAACGGCTTCAAAATCCAGCTTTCGCATCAAATTAAGTTCGAAACCTGGCGCATCGTCTTTGTCACACAGTGAAACTGATATATGCGGAAGACAGACTCATTACTCACGGTGGTTTCGGAGGAGATGTGTGAAATTTCGCAAATCGTCAAGTCAGTAATAATATATAGATCATCCAGTTTCAACACTGAGTTACTATACATAGTAATATGTGGAGTCATTTCAGCTAACAACTTCTGCGGGAGGATGTTCTCACGTTCGCAGCCACGGTCACGCGGAGTCAGCGTATGGTGACCTTTCCCCCACATTTTACTTCACAAGTTCAAACTCCGGTTCCACTACTGTACTTGTTACACTTAAAAAAGCGAGGGATAGAGTGGCTATCATTCCAAAGGCTGTAAGGAAATGACAAACTTCAATACGTGTCGCTGGAACTAAATCAGAACAGCATCAAGCAAAACCGGTATCATGGAAAAGAGCAGCAGCAGACGGAAAGTCACAGTGGAATAATTCACGGCAGAGGGTACCTTAGGGATCTTTCTATCCTCTCTTCCAAGCTTACTCTGATTGCGCAATTGCGTCGCAACTAAAATGCCCGAAATGAGGATGTGTTCCCTCCGAAATCCGGCGGCTACCGCTCTCTCTGTCTGTCCGGCACTACAAGAAGCCATGTGGGGAGGTGTGCGTGTCTGTGTGTGTGCGTGAGTGTGTGTCTGCGTGCATGTGTTTGAGCGTGTGTTTGCCCGTTGTGCAGGGGCGGGGCTAGAAAAGCAACAAGGCCCCAGCTGTCTCCTAACAGTCCCCGCTCCCCAAAGGTCAAGTGGAAAGCCCGCCAGAGGTTGAGCAGACGCCTCGTCGTCAGGTTTGGAAACTACGCTGAGTTAAGAGTGTGAAACGCTTGCAGGCGCTAACTTTAGCAAAGTTGTTTTCTTCGTGATGTTAATCTTGCGTTTTATAACTCCATTGCGTTTATTTATTTTTATTTGCACTTATGAGAGACACATTACAAAAGAGATCACTCAAGAGGAGAAGAAAGAAATGTGCGGGTGAGGTCTGAGCAGGGGCCAAGCTAGAACCGGGAATTGGGGTGGCACTGACACGTCCCTTTATGACAATTAGGATAGTCCTGGGTAGTTCTCAATTATTTTTCTTTATTGACGCGTTTTCCAATTATCGTAAAAGGTAACTGAAGACACGGTTTCTCATGCGATCTAACAGCGATGAAGTCATGGGGTAAATTCCGTAACTGAGAATTGGGGTGGACGTAATATCTGTTTTAAAGAATTATTAGTCCTGACCTGTCCGCAGTCATTTTCATGATTAACAAAATGTTCACTCCCAGAGCGCTCCGCACTTGACAGGTGCTGCTTGTTCTCCCCGATTAGGTAAGACGACAATCATTCATCTGGAAACGTTTGCTTAATTTAAATCAACGTTATTCAAAATTACTCTTGGTATTGAGTGGGAAAAAGTGGCACTTGGCAGTGAAATAGGCTATAAAAAGCATGCGGCTCTATTTGACGTTGATTTAAATTATGCAAACGCGTCCAGATGAATGATTGTGGTCTTACCTAATAACTTACATGTTACTTACAGGTAACTTACATGTACTTCTTTACAGCCCTTAAGTTGTGGTTTTGTTTTTTTTTTTTTGTTTTTTTTTTTAAGGATTTGTACTTTACTTATGATTTTTTTTTAAACTGGGACTTTTACTCTACTACATTTAGGAGATAAAAAGTATACTTTCACGTCGCTACTTTGACTCTGGCAACTTAGTTACTCGTTTCAGATTAAAATATTAATTGAATTCATCATTTACGGATTATCCGGATTTTGCGCGTTCGCGAAGAACAAAGGTGTTCGTTGTGCAGATGTGTCTGCCAGTGGACATGGAGCTTCTAATCTATGCACGCAGTTACAATATTCTGTCACCAGATTGCACAACAGGATCGGTCGCGGAAGTCTTGTGCGCGTTGTAGGCTATTTGCAGAATGAATGCAGACTGCGTTATCCTTCGCATCTTGTTGTCAGAAGTGGTAGCTCAAGTAGGCGAGCAATTAAACGTTGCGATATACAAGTATTTATCTTGTATCTGCATGCTGCATGTATATTTCCTTTTACTTTGCAGCATCAAGCATTTTACAACACAGTTAACAGCTGTGCTTAGTGTCACAAATATGAGTTTGCTGGCCAGCTACGGCATTCGCGAATACTATTTGACATGAGCTTAAAAATTTGATGTCAACTTGCTTGCGTTTACCCGTGGAGTAGTTGTTAGATTTTGAAACAGATAATGTTTAGCCATACCTGTACTTTTTTATTTCAGTGGGACTCCCCAGTATAATAAAGGCTATTTTAAATAATTCTTTTGTGTATTTGTATCGTTTTGTCTGTCACAAACAAGAGATGTTGCGGTACCACCTGTGACACCGGATCTGAGCAGGGTTTGTTTTCGGCCAAAATACACTACATGGAGGACAGAGAAGTTTCAAGTCAATTCATCAATCCATAACTGTCCAAAGCTGTTAAATTGAGGCAAAAAATGATCCATAAATCAAATATCCTGCATAGTTCCTCGACTTTAATCAGCAGCCATTGTAAAAAGAAAAAATTAAAGTGATGAAGTTATTACCTGATTTTGGGCTTCTACTTACAGCTCTTCGTTGACATATGCACACAAAAGCAGCATTCGCGCACATGCGGAGGATGTGATTACGGCGCTGCTATTTCACCTAGCAACAAGAAATACTATTTTCTGATTGGCTGATAGGTTGCTGATTCAAGCAGAGCAGTCTACCTTCACCTCATCCATTCATAGATTACTAATCTCTTTTATATACAGTCTATATTAATGTGCAGCGATTTTATCACGTCTCAGCGTGAGAAATGTCATGAGTGGTGTGAGAGTGTTTGAACTTATTGAAATGCGTGACTCTCACGTCCAATGCGTGAGACTTGAGAGCCCTGCCTTAGTAGCGTCTACACTTTTCGAAATACAAAAGAAGAACCACAGATCATTTTAGGAGCAGTTTTGTCAGTATCTCTCCCAGAGCTGCTTGTCCGTTTACTTTTGAACGCGAAGAAACACACCTATTTCACTTCCAAAAGACAATGGCACCAGAAATCAGTGGGTAGCTTTTTTTGTTTGCTAGCAGCAAATAGCCGCAGCCAAAGGGAACGTTAGTTGCTTGTGCTCAGCATTTCACCAAAGACAGCTTTGTTAATTAAGGATAATTCGACACTGGATAAGCATTTCAGCTGCTTCTAAAACCTGAAACAGCTGCATTGATCAAGCGCTCGGAGCCACAATCTGCAAATAACAATATAACAGCAGATAATTTAGTGAAGATCAAAATATAACCTTGTAAATATAGCAAAATAGGTCCCCTTTAAAGTCTTCATCTCATAAAACCTACAGACCCATACAGTATAAGGGTCTGTCGCATGTAGCGGCTGTTTTCAACTCTGTGGAACTTCAGGCCCATGTTAAATTCTGTTGGAGGTCCTGTGGTTCTGCCGCGGCACTAGAGCAGTGAATTGGGTGAGCGCAGACATGTCCCTTTATGACAAGAATTAGTCCTGTTGAGTTCTCAATCATTTTCCTTTATTGACATGTTTTCCAATTATCGTAATTGGCAACTGATGACACGGTTTCTCTCCATATGCGATCTAACAGCGATGAAATCATGGGCTAAATTCATTACAGTGACGAAACCAGAACTGAGAACTGGGGAGCACAAAACATCCGTTTAAAACAATTATTATTCTTGACCTGTTCTCAGTCATTTTCATGATTAACAAAAGGTTCACTCCGAGAGGACTCCACATTTAACAGGTGCTGCTTATTCTCCCCGATTAGGTCCAGATGAATGAACAAATCATTCATCTGGACGCGTATTTGGTGGGAAAAATATCCCAAAATATTATAAATTCAGAGTATTACTATAATCACAGTTCAGCAGAGAGAACTCAGCCAGGTTCTTGTGGCCCCTTAAAACTGCTGCGAGAATGTGGAGCTGTGAAGAAAAAAAAATTCATAAATCTGCCAAAAAACCAAGATAACAGGGGCCCTAGCCGGCCGACAAAGGCTGGCTAGATGAGCTTATCTTCTGGAATGACCATATTGATAGTCTACCAATAAGCAGCTTCATCATACGAGCCGGCTCGCTCCAGTTTATTCTGGAATATCCAGATATCCAGCCAATTTCAGCATCCGCTCTGACCTTCAAGTTAACCCCAGGTCTAGGAGGATAAAATACGGTCTTCAAGCATCCCTGGCAGCCAAAATTGAGTTTATAAAACTGATGCTTACCATCCTTAAATGTGGCTGAACCGCGTTCCATGCCAGTATAAAATTACTGTAACCCACTGTGGCAGGCCGCAGCACAAAATATCCCTGCGCGCAACGAACTGCTCTGTGCTCAGCTGACTCATTAGGTTTTGTTTCAAGACTTTAAGCTTGCTATTTCAGTCTCAGTGAAGTTTAGCCTTTTAACCAGATATCCAGTTGGCTATCTACCTAGCTAGCTATTGCATTACAGCGTTCGATATCACTTTTGTGTTGCAAGCTATGTTGCTAACTTGCTTGTTATTTCAGTAGCCTATTAGCGATAAATTGTTGACTTTTTCTTGTGTGTTTATTTTATGGGCTATATATTGGGTAACCACATCCATTGTAGTGAAAGCTAGCTAGTTGACAAGCTGGCTAGCAAAATAATGCACAATTCAACATTTTCGGCAAGTGTGGAGGACAAAAGTTGATCGTTTCCTACTCTCGCTGCTGGTTGTAATGATTTGGCCGATCGGCGCAAGAGTTGAACAAGGAAACTTGAAAACCGAAACGCAGGTAAAATTAATTAATGGGGTCAAGCGAGTTGACAAGCTGGCTAGCAAATTAATGCACAATTCAACATATTTTCTTGGACACCGGCAAGTGTGGAGGACAAAAGTCAATCGTTCACTACTCTCGCTGCTGGTTGTAATGATTTGGCCGATCGGCTCAAGTTGAGAACAAGGAAACTCGAAAACCGAAATGAACGAAAAATTTATAACGGAGTCTTTGAGAGGCCGAAGAAGACATTCAAAATAGCCCGGTTTCATAGTATATCTGCATTAGCGAGCCCAAATAGCCTGATGTGACATGATAATGGCGCTAGATGAAAAAAGCAATCTTAGCATCTGTGTTGCTGGCTTACCATTCTGTCCACTCTTTCTTGCTTGGTGGAAGAAGTTCTCAATTTTATTGTTGCATTATTACCAATAAATTGTCGATTTTTTTTTTCTTGTGTGTTTATTTAATGGGCTATATGTAGGGTAACCATCTTATAAAAGGAATAAGCCCCTAGAAGCACTGGGTTACAGTGATTTTATAACGGCAGCGGGGCACAAAGGCACTGCGCGTCGTGCCTTAGTACGCCCCTCCCCCGTTATAAAATCACTGTAACCCACTGCTTCTCGGGACTTATTCCTTTATTACACCATGATGTAATGGCTAGTTTGTAACTAAGGGTGGAGTGTTGCCTTATGACAATGAACCAATCAGGAAGTAATAATGTTGGATAAGGTGGGAAGAGTCACGTTTAATCCCACCTAGAGGCACGTGCCAAAGGGGTGATAAATACGAGGGTTCGGACAGTCAGCGGTCAGTCTGTGTCGGGTGAAGAATGAATGCTATGTGGTTTGTGCAGACCAGCCTGGGTTTTGTATTTCACTTTGAGTGACTTACAATAAACCCGATGCCATCAGACTCTGGAGAATGTGTCCATTCCTTGAGGGTAGATTTACAAGGGTTAGGGAGACACTTAGCCCACGAGTGTTTTCACCCACACTGTATCTAACCCTGAAGTCGTACACTCCGGTACCAGGGGCCGGTTGTTACGCATTATAAATACAGCATGTTTCCAAATTGCAACATTGTCATGCGGCATATCCACATTTCGCAAAGAAACTCGTCAAAAAGACCATTTTTACCTCAACCAAACACAATTCAAGCTCCAGGTAAGTAAACAAGCATGCAGCAAAACATAGGATAAAATCATATCAGCGCTGAATCACCAGAATTTCTCCTGAATTTGCGATATGCATAAAAACGATATCTCAAATGAAAGAAGAAAATCCACAGAATCCAACGATGAGCCCTGTCATTTTAAAGCGACACCACACTCAAAGAAATGCAGGCATACACTTTACAGTCAACAGAGATGAGCCAAAAAAAAAACATTCTTACCTTTGATATTTTGTAATAAAAAACTGCTTGAGAGTAAATCTGTGCTTGCTATAGTTAGCCCAATGTGTTCGTGTTATAACGAAACTAGATCTGCCAGTATTCTAGCATGTTCTTTCCCAGGGCGTTGCTTCAAAGATCTCTGCTCCTTAGCATTCAGCTTGCTTGCAATGTATTTTCCTCTCTGCGGTCGGCTTGGGATCCTTTCAGTAAGACTATGCCGGCAGCAATTTTATTCCATGGGTCCTGATGTTTCCAATGAACTCTAAACCACCTTAATGGCAGAGACCTAGCCTAACCTACAGCTTTGTGTTCCCAGTGCGTCAAACTGAGTCCATGAGCCATTTGCATGTGCTTGAATAGCGCGACAATATAAATGCGTAACTAGTTAGTTTGAGGTATTGTCCGAATAATTATCCGATAAATATTCAACATTCATTTTCAAAGTCATTTTCTGACGGAATTTTTTGCGCTATTCTGCTCAAATACTGAGACTACAACAGTACAGTACGTATTTTCCTTACCCATTCCTTACATGGGTAATTTTATGACAGTATCACAGTCAATTAGCGTTGCCTAGTGCTTAAAATGCTGCGCCGCAAGGGAGACTTCGAAGGTTCGGTTCCTGGTCTGGGTACATTTTTTTGGGAAATAATCGCAGTTTCCTTCAACAAATAATCGCTGGAGTTTTTGTTATTCTTACTTTTCTTTAACATATTTTCACATTGCCTTTGTATTTATAATTTAATTTATTTGTTTTGTTTCTTAATAAATCAGCTCTACTGGAGTCAAACTTCATTTTCATTGTATATATCATATTTAAATGGGATATTGTATGGACAACAAAACTGGCAGAAATAATAATATGTTATTCTTTCTAAAAATTAAAAAATGTTTTATTTGATGGACTGTATGCCTGTAGTGACATATGAGTGAAATTTAATGTAAGAAGAGGTCCGGGGAACACCAGATGCAGGAGGCAGAAGGGTTTATTAAACACAAAAAAACACTAGGAGAAAGGGTTGGCAGACACGCCAGAAATAAAACACCGTGCTCAAGCACTGAACAATGGGGAGAACTAAGGTACACTGCCAAAGGCAGGGGGGAACAGAAGTACACTCTCCAAGAGAGGATAAACTAATAAAACAAAAACTGAACCTAACTAAACTGACGGATACACTGGGAGACTTTAACACGGGGCAGACAAGACTAGAACGCAGCAAACAGGAAGACTCGGGAACCATACACGGGAGACACTCAGAACGCACAAAGAGCTGAGACTTCACCATGTAACACACCGACAATACGGAGGATCCGTCTAACAATCGCGTGGAAAACTGGAGCTTTTAAAATCTCGAGAGGAGGCGGGGACTCGGAAAGCAATCTCACTGAAACAGAAACACATGGGATTAATAAACATTCACACGAGGACCGGGTTACAATAATGACTCGAGACAAGACGCTGAGACGAGCAATCAAACTAGACGGTTTAGATTAAGGCAATCTAAACGTGACAAGTAAAAAGCACCGCAAGAAAAGCGAAAGGAAAGGCACAGTTTTAAATGCAGTTACTCAGAAAGCTCAGATTGAAATCACGAAAGCCAGAAACACATACGTTCGCTAAATGAGTTAATCAAGGTTAATACTAAGTGACGAAGTATTTACAATCACCCTTAAATACGTGAAGATTAGTACGGGTTTGTAATGTCCTATCAGAGAACGCATTCACTCAGTTTAGCGAGACCCGGAATTAAGTGCAGCTGGAAGCAATGAATGAAATACCAAAGCCAAACCGAAAGTAGAAAGGTGATTGGACGACGGGACACAGGCACGCTGAAGGCAATCACGCAACATCACTGGAAACAGATGGGAGCGATTGTTAGCCGGCAGAACTGAACGCTGGAAAATAAACGAGACGAAAGTAAATCACAAGCACAAAGACGCACGGGACAACACACGAAAGGGCAGAATCATAACATTTAATGAGTTTTACAGTTTGTATCTGAGAAATATGAAATGGAACACAAGGTACCTATATTGTCAAATTGGAGAAGCCACCTAGACATTCCTCTCTCATTTTGATTTTGATTTACCTGATCAGAATAAACTTTGGCACAGATTATAATGATATTCTCTGCTGTAATTTTTAGAGGTTTCAGACTGCTACTCAAGAAATTTACAAGGGATAGAAGTAAAACTTTGTTAGGCGCAAAATGAGATCTTTCATTTATACTGTGTTTCATCTCCATTTACTCTGACTCAGTGACATACAGCGTTCTCCATAATTATTGGCACCCCTGGTTAAGATGTGTTCTTTAGCTTCTAATAAATTCAGTTTTTTTTCTAAATAGTATAGGACCACAATGAAAAAAAGGAAAATCCAACCTTTAATTCAAGTGCATTTATTTAGTGGGAAAAAATTCTTTTATATCAAATCATGTGTGCCACAATTATTAGCACCCCTGATGTTAATACTTTGTACAACCCCCTTTTGCCAACAAAACAGCACCTAATCTTCTCCTATAATGTTTAACAAGATGAGAGAATACAGAAGAGGGATCTTCGGCCATTCCTTTTTGCACAATCTCTCTAAATCATCCAGCGACCTGGGTCCTCTCCTCTGCACTCTCCTCTTCAGCTCACTCCATAGGTTTTCAATGGGGTTGAAGTCTAGGGACCGAGATGGCCATGGGAGGAGATTGATTCTGTGTCTGGTAAACCATTTCTGTGTAGATTTGCCCTCATGTTTAGGGTCATTATCTTGCTGAAAGACCCAGTGACAACCCATCTGCAACTTTCGGGCAGAGGCCACCAGATTTTGATGTAAAATGTCCTGGTATCTAAAAGCGTTCATGATGCCATGCACCCTAACAAGGTTCCCAGGGCCTCTGGAAGAGAAACAGGCCCACAGCATCACCAATCCTCCCCCATACTTCACAGTGGGCATGAGGTGCTTTTCTGCATAGTCATCTTTTGTGTTCCGCCAGACCCACTTAGAGTGTTTGTTGCCAAAAAGCTCTATCTTGGTCTCATCTGACCAAAGCACACGGTCCCAGTTGAAGTCCCAGTACCACGTAGCGAACTACAGACGTTTGCGTTAATGATTGTGAGTGAGAAAAGGTTTTTTCAGTGCATGCCTCCCAAACAGCTTGTTGGCATGTAGATAGCGCCTGATGGTTGTTTTGGAGACTTTGTGAACCCAAGATGCTACCATTTGTTGCAATTCTTTAACAGTGAGCTTTGGAGAACTTTTTATTTCTTTTACCATCCTCCTCACTGTGAGTGGTGGTAAAATAACCTTGGATCCTCGTCCAGGCTTGTTTACCACTGTTCCAGTTGTTTTAAACTTCTTCATGATTCCTCAGACAGTACATATGGGCAAGTGCAGGCGAGTGGCTATTTTCTTGTAGCCATTGCCGGACTTGTGAAGGTCGGCACACATCTGCCTTTCTTGAATGGTGTGTTCCTTTGTCTTTCCCATGTTGAAGAGCGGATAAGAGAGATGGCCTCTGTGTCACGTCATATTTGTACCCCAGGGAAACAGGAAGTGATGATTTACTAATTAAATGTTCCTAGATACTCTAATCAACTTTGTAAACTTCTGTAGAAATGACAGAAATACTTCAATTACATTTAATTCCTAGGAATTGTTAAGGGTGCCAATAATTGTGTAACAGGAAAAATAATTATTTGAAGGTTACATTTTTCTACAATTTTCAATGTGAGAGTATGCTTCTGCAATAAAAATTGAATGTATTTTAAGGCTTTTAACACATCTTAACCAGGGGTGCCAATAACTATGGAGGGTGCTGTATATAGTGATTTTTACACCAGGGCAGATATCCCAAATGGTTTTACCTTTATTATGAGACCACGATTATTCAAATGGACTAAGCAGTCGTAGACATATACTCGTTTCATTTTGGGCTTGCAGTTTTCGAAAAAGAGGCTCAGGGCTTAAATCAACGTTATTCAAAACTGCACACATATGCAAATAGCTTGAGCCGCATGCTTTTTATTGCCTTTATCTGCCGAGTGCCACTTTTTTTTAATCAACTCATGCAATACCGGGAGTGAAACCAGTTCAAATAAGTAAATTATTTGTTGGTACTGAATTTATCCCACGATTTGATTGCTGTTAGATTGCATAAGGAGAGAAACCTTGTCTTCAGTTGCCAAAAACGATAATTTAAAAATGTGTCAATGAAGGAAAATGATTGAGAACTTGCCAGGATTAATTCTTGTCATAAAGGCCGTGTCTGAGCCCACCCAATTCCCAGTTGTCGCACCGTGGCAGCCGTGGTTTCCAAAGATCCCAAATATGTCAATGCTGAATGACAGGGAATTGTGTATAAAATTATGTATAAGACCTGAATCTTTTCTTTTAGATATACAGCCTTGGCTATACAGTAACATGGCATCTTGGGTTTGAATATTTCTCCCAAGATTAGTTTAATGTACCTGCAGTTAAGTGCTGCAACCAGCAGATATGGAATATGTATGTGATGTTTCCTTCAAAATGAATAAATGCCTTTTATGACTTTGAACCAACTTAGAGTCTAAGGGGTTTAACCCATAGAACCTATATGGGTTCATCTAGTGTAGCCTCTGCATTCAAACCTTTTGTGCAATTTTAGATTTTAGTGGAAATTTAAGGTTTCCAATGAAGGGCGAAGCAGTGATTTGAAAAGTGTGGGTGTTCTTGTAACGGTGCGTTCAGGAACCACATGCGAGTACCAAAATTCCAAAAATCGCGAGCCTATATTGCAAAATGGGTCAAAACCAGAAAACACAGGAATTGCCTTGCCAAAGTCAAAATCCAAAAACGAACTCGATAAATAGGCAGGGGTTGAAACCAGAGAAGCAGATGTGCAACGGTACATAAAACAGTAATCCAAAAATCGCGGTCAAAATCCGGAAGGGTCGGTCGTACACAGGGCGTCAATCACAAGAATTGTGGTTGTACAGAAAAGGGTCAGAATCCAGAACAACAAGAAGAGGAGCCAAGACAATAACAAGGTCGCACAAAAAAAGGCCGTAGTTGGTACCAATAATCAAAGACATACGAGGCTCTCTGCACTCGTGAAAACTGATCAACCTTCTGACAGGGTAAAAGCTGCAGTGAAGACCTGAAATAGAGAGAAGTCACATGCTATGCAGGGCCAGGTAAATTGGATAAGAACTAATAACAAAGGGAAATTCACGTGGGGAAGTCCTAAACACAATAATTGGAAGGAGCCAAGACATGGACTGGATTCACATAGACAACCTATGGCAGATAAACGGCTCCGGTCAAGGAGTTCTACGTGCACAGACCAAGGAGTGCAGGATAGCAGTTAAGCACCATAGACAGTGTTAAGCATGTGCGAAAGATTTTGCGGAAGCACAGGGAAATACAGGGAAAGTAAAGCAAGGGGCGGAGACTACAGCAGGGCAAGAGCTGAGATTGCGTTAGGAGTGATTAGTAGCGGTGCAACTTTACAAAATAACCCAAGCCGTTAGTAAACGAGAATTTAAGTATTAACGTGAAACACCAGAAACCACTGAAATCACCCGAAGCAGGTAAGCACACCGACTGGGAGGACAGACTGTACCACACTGATCACATGACCGGGGTGACAAAAGTGCAGTGAATGCAGAAATGGCATAAAGAGAAAAACCAGGATGTATAATAAGCAAAATGAATAAACAAAAGACATGGGCAAAACCAGAATCATGACAGTTCTAGGGGTGAAACGTGATCACCACAACCCCCACCTTTAGCCCCTACTCCAGTCTCTACAACAGGCCAAATTAAAATGAATGCCTTGCATTCCTAAATTTTCTTCACCAGCTCATTAAAATAATATTGGGTTCAAAACAGGGGTCAAAATTAAAGCCAGCCACCAGCCAAATGCTGGTAAAATATGCTGGTGGCTGGTAGATTTGCGTCACTCACCAGCCAAAAAAATAATGGCAACCTATTAGGTGGCTGGTAAAATTTGAACGTTCACAGGCCAATTGGCTGATGGACAAAAAAGTTAATTTTGCACTCTGGTTCAAAATGTACACTGTAGCATCACTCCTTTCTTCTCCAAGATAGTACATTCACTGGCATTGTCATTCCGTAGTATTACGCAATAACCTAAGACTTTTTTATGAAATTATGATTTTTACGAGCTCTCTTTGGGCGTGTACAGTGCCCCCAGGTATGACAGGTGCTCTTACTGAATATGAGCAATGCGGGCTACGAATAAAATGTCCCTGCTGTTTGTCCTCTTGGTCTTTCACTATAACTAGTCACAAAAACCTTACCTTTTCGTTAAAGGTAATTATTGTAAGAAATTAAATTTTGACATCAAGTAAATAATTTTCTACCAAACATGTGTGCCGCAATTGGCACCCGCAGAGAATCCTACGATTAAATTCTGTTTCTCGAGGGTATAAATACGACGTGACATAGGCTGAATTTCCAGTTATATATCAATGTGGGAAAGACTCAAAAACACAGTAAGGATGTGCAACGAAATGTTGTTGAGCCAAAGACAAGAAATAATAGAGGGTGGTTGTGTTTGTAGCCTACAGTCTGACAAGCCCGCCACAGGTGGAAAACTTAGAAAAATCCTATTTTCATACTGCATGAGACTGCATGGATGCATGTAAAAGGGAATATTTGTGGAATATTCGTTTTCATTAGTAATGCAAGTTAAACAGCTTAAGCCCCTTTCACACCAGGGTGCGCAGGGGCGCAGAGCAATGCGGATGGCCGTACGCAACGATAATGACACATCCGCAGGAAACTGAGCAGATGACTCCTTCCAGAATGGAAGCGTGTGTGGATCACAAGCAGAACACGAATAAGCGCTTTTGTACTATGTTCATATCACGTATGCAATACGCTCAGGTGCGTTCTGACTGCGTTCGTAAAACATTTCATTGCGTATGAGAGGCCTCCGCAGCGGTCCACGTAAAGAATTGACATCGATGTCTGCACATTACTGTGTACTCCTGCGCATCCCCGCAGATGTCTATGCTTTGTCCATGTGCATTAACGCGGATGGCCATCCGCGCTGCTCTGCGCCCCTATGCAGCCTGATGTGAAATGGCCTCCAAAGGAAAATTGTCTTTTGCAGAACGATGGTGAAAATTGGAATATGCTCTGCATATAAACGCAGTCGATGCCAAACTCACTTGCGAACAAAGTTATATATAGCCTACTGTACAACCAAGCTACATGCGCGTGTGAACATGTTTCTGCAGAGGGGTGCTGCAAGGTAAATTGGGGTGTCATCATTTAGGTAATGTAAAATGTAAGCCTAATAAGAATGATATTAATAATAATAAGTATCAGGAGATTTGATACAGTCAGGAGAGACTCTAGTGAAATCGGGGAAAATTTATAATTCGTTGAGCATAAGTAGAATTCAATTCAGTCTTATTTAAACCCTGTTTACACCGGACTTGCGAGCAGGTTGCGACAAAAATCGCCATCACTCTCACTGACTCTTGATGAGGTTGCAAGTAACTCTCAATAAACTCTCAGTGGTCTCAAATTCAATCTCTCTGATCTCTTTCACTCTCTATCGATCTTGAAGGGGTTTACGATTGTTTTGAGCTGTTCAAAAAAAATCGCATAACTTTTGCGAGTGTGTGCGAGTGATCAGAATTAAATGCAGATCTCAAAAACAATCGTAATGAGCTCTCCTAACTCTCAAGTCACTCTTAACTCGGTCTCACTGGTCTCGATGGACTCTTGATGGACTCTCAAGCAGGTTGCATAAATAATCTCCAAATATCGGAATATTTTTCATTATGCGACTATGGCGATCTTTTTTGCGAGCTGAACGAGCCCATTGCAATGTCTTCAAGAGCAAAAAAGTCATGGCGAGTGAAATTGCGAGAGCATCAGTGATGGATGGGATCGAAATTTGACCAATGGCGATCAGTGAGAGTGAAATTGCGACCAATGGCGAGCTTCCATGCGACTCTGTCTGAGAGTGGGTTTCCTATATAAAGCCATTGTTTCAACCAGTTCATCACTTGCTGCAACGATCGCATCAACAACACAAGACCAAGAGAGACCAAACAAGAGAAAGGAGAGTCATCTTAAATTATGTCGCATAGATCGCCTAATTTTTATTAATATATCTCAAATGTGGTGTCACTGGAAGCTTGGTGTGAACGCAAATTAGCGATTAAATTGGAGAGTATACAAGACTTGTGCGAGTTCATCAAATCCTTGTGATCTCACAAGTCGCAGCAGTCGCCATTTCAGTCGTATTTTGGTGTAAACAGGGCATTATAGCGCTTTTCACTGGCTGTCACAAAGGTGCTTTACAGAGAGAAAATGGCAGACCCCAGACTAATTCTTCATCCCCAAATAGCAGGCAAAAAACTTCCGGTAGGGAGAAAAAGCCTCGAACAGTGGTGAGAAAAAACTCCTCAGTGTGAAGAAATCTCAGGAGGAACCTGGCTATTCTGGGGAAGCCCATCCTCCGCTGGCTGGCTAATTAATTAATGGTAAATTAGGGATGAGAGGATCAGGACGGCAGGAAGACAGCAGTCAGAATTAACATGCTTAAAATCAGACAAGTCTTTGTGCTGGGACTCTTCGGGAGACTCGTAGAGCAGAAGCACGGCTCAGAGCAGCAGTTGAAAAATCCCCCCAAAATAGGGGGCGGAAGCCCCCCAAAAACTCAGCCTGATGAATCTCCCAAAGAAAGGAAGGAATACTCACAAAGCAGAAACAGCATAATGACCGAGAAGCACGGGCTGCTGAGAGAAGAAAACATGATGAGCATGACATGGGACACAAATGAGGTCTAAAGAATTATACAATCTGGACATAAGCAGGCAATGACTAGGGGCTGCAAAGCTCCGCATATTTTGCATGATGATAGCCAGCAATGGCTAGGGGCTGCAAAGCCCTGTCTGTGATTAGCCTAAGGCCGCAGAAATAAAGATAAAAAAGATAAAAACCAACCACTGACCACCAGTTATATGCAAGCTTACCATGGACTGAAAAGGATTCAGGGATCTTTAGGCTATGATGATTGCAGATGCTTCAGGGCGCATGTAGGATACGTTTGCTGAAGATGACCAGTGGCTTAGTTGATAGAGAGGCCGTAGATATACCTTGCACAGCCGCTGAAGAGCGGCATTTATTCTGAACAAATGATCCAGGTATTGTTTGGGGCTATTAGAAATAGGCTTGGAAAAGATGGGTCGGAACATCTAGCTCCAAACTGAATCCCAGTGATAGACCTCATATATTGTGGAGTTTAAAGTGACAAACATCAACCAATGACGAACAAGACAAAGATTTCACACCCTCGCCCCTTAAGGAGTTAGCAGTGGTGGCAATGAGTAAAACTTCCAAGTAAACCGATAAGTTTTTTTTTTTTTTTTTTTGAGTAATGCGGGCTGACAAATAGAAATATGGAGAAAAATTCAGAAAACGGTTCAAAAAAAGAGAGTGAGTGTCAGAGTGAGTGATGATATTGTTATTGATAATGTTTAGCTCCCCGCTAACACGGCAGTCAGCTAACAAGGCTGTCGGCTACTGAGCTGTAACATTAGCATGATATAATGCAGTAGAAGCAAGTTGAAAACCAGTCGGAGCTTTTTGAGAGTATGTTGGAGGTGAAATATGCTGAATTCTTTATTTACTCATATTGTGTTTACAAGTTCATCATTTCATGTGAAAGCACTGTTAAAAATGTGTAAAGGTTAAAAGCATGTTACTGTGTTATTTTTAAAAAAATTCTTAAATTCATTGAGAGTGTGGATTTGAAGAAGTTCATGTTTAAATACTGTTAAAAATCTGATAAATAATTATTTAGATAAGAACACTGTAAAAAATAAATTGTAAATTCATGGTGAGATTATTTATATGTTAAAAAATTAAGTGTAAAACTTAAGGCAAAGATTGAACCTGACATTCTTGAATTTATGATGATAAAGTAATTTGATTGGTTGTTTTGCACAATATGTGCAGACTGGTTTTTGATGACCCTGGATCATCTGCGAGACATTTGGGATGGATGGCGAGCCAGACCCACCAGAGGAATTCTGAAGATCCCTGTCAGTAGCCTGGCCAGCTACTTCAGGATCCTCAGTCAGATCGTCGTGGAACACTATACACTATACACTATATTTATACCTACCCGGGTAGTATAACTCTAAAACACCAGAAAAACAACACAAGAACCACACGGACACCAGGAGTACAACAAGAACTGAAGAAGAAAAACTGAAAATCAGACACTTCATTCACTGGTCTTTTATTTTATTTTTTTTATTCCAAAAGAAATAAAAATTTTATTTGAAGTCATTCTAGTCACTGTAACTGTGATATTTTTGTGTTATTCTGCAGTAAAACTGTCAGGGTTTTGGTGGCAAAAGCAGAGAAATGCAAAACATCCTCCGGCAAAATCATGCAGTTTTAGAGCTGAGAGAGCGAGACCCTTTCTCATGTAGAGCCGAGTAAAATTTAAATAAGGCCAAAGGAGAAGTTGAACCTAGAGAGGGGACTGGAGGGCCCAGAGGCAACCCACGAAGAACATGCAAATTCCACAAGGAAAGGTCCCAGGCAGGATTCAGACCCACAACCTTCTTGCGGGAGGCTGCAGTGCTAACCACTGTGCCGCCCTGACTTTTGACAAAAGTGCTTGCTGCGGCTTCATTGTCGCAGTTCTGCAATTCGTTTGCAATGCCGGAACATGCTCCAAAGTCAACTGGCTACAGCAATGGCTAAATTTCGTGCAGTGCTGAAGATTAGAGCTTAGGCAAAGACAGAAGCCATTTACATGCGAACCACTGACCTTGTTGTGTTCTATGGGTTTTGGTTAGTAAATTTCAAGTTTTATTATTTTTGTGATGTCTGTTTCTCGTCTGATGTTTTAGTGTTCCACATTTCGTATCTCTCCCATGTTGTTCCGGTCCACGTCTTACCCATGTACGGTTTTTGTTTTCTCCCCAGTCGCATCATTAGTTTGTTGCTGTTTCTGTCTTTATAGATCGCGTCACTATTTCGGGTGATTTAATGGATTCTGGGTTTCAGCCTTCCTTCTGCTTCACCCTGCTTTTCTATCTTACTAACCCCACTAACAGTTTGTTGTTTTTCTATAATTTACTAACCAAAACTAACATTGTATACAAGACTAACGAGCACTTGGGATTGTACAGCTGCACTTACTAATTGACTAACGACCTCTCCGCATTCGCTCTGTTCTAGTCTCTACCTCCTGCTCTCGCCTAATCTCCTTCGCTGCATTTCTTGCAGATTCTCTGCAAATTCTCTCATCTCTGTCCTGCCTCTTACTCTGTGCACTTAGAAGTCCTTATCCAGTTTATTTATCCCATCTATGGGAGAGTCTTGTGATCCTTGTCCGTGTGCTGGTGTTTTCTTGTTTCATGTAATTAGGTTTCCCTCGTGTTCCACCCCGTGTTATTTATATTATTTTCAGCACCTGTGTCTGTCCATGCCCCCTCCCTATATATTTTCCGGCGCTGCAGAGCAGTGCAGATCTGACTTCATTCCAGTTCTGTGCCAGTCCCGTGCAGAGCAGTCCTGCGCAGTTTCGGCTAGTGCAGTCTGGCAGACGTCTCCCGAGCCTTCTGTGTCGGAGTGTCCCTGTGCCTCGCGAGCCCTCTGTGTCCGAGTGTCCCTGTGCCTCCGAGTCCTCTGCATCCGAGTGTCCCTATGCCTTGCGAGCCCTCTGTGTCCGAGTGTCCCTGTGTCTCCCGAGTCATCTGCATCCGAGTGTCCCAATGCCTCCTGAGCCCTCTGTGTCCGTGTGTCCCTGTGCCTTCCCGAGTCTGCCAGCTGTGCCTTCCAAGTCTGCCGTCTGCCAGCTGTTCCTTCCGAGTCTGCCATCTGCCAGCTGTGCCTTCCGTGTCTGCCATCTGCCAGCTGTGCCTTCCCGAGGCTGCCATCTGCCAGCTGTGCTTTCCCGAGTCCGACATCTTCCAGCTGTGCCTTCTCGAGTCTGCCATCTGCCAGCTGTGCCTTCCCGAGTTTGCCATCTGCCAGCTGTGCCTTCCAAGTCTGCCATCTGCCAGCTGTGCCTTCCGAGTCTGCATAGGCCTACAACAGTCGTGGACGTTATCATTATTAAGGTCGAACGTTAGTTTAGTTTGATCAGTTACCTGTTGGCTGCAATGCTTCTTGAGGAAGGGTAGTCCGTGGTGCGGAAACTGCTTGAGGTCAAATGAACTTAGTGATGGTAGCTTTGCTACCCTCTCCTCCAGGTCTTTCTTTTCTTTTCTTTTTTGACTACTTCTTTTATGTTTGAATAGAATGACTTCTCCTGAGTTTGCGAATTTGATCATGTTCAGATTTTACGCTTGAACTATCAGACGTTACAGACATTAACGTGGTCACATTATTAAATCAAAGTACAGACTTTGGGCAAAACATTACCCAGCAATCATCTTCACAATTTGCAAATCAGTATGAAAGAAAAATACCAAATAAAATAATAAAATGGTTGATATCAGTAATAGTCTTTAAAACGTGGTTATATTAAGCTTGAAAACTTGATATAATAGTGATGAACGATTGTTCAAAGAACTATGTTGGGGATTAGAATAACGACATTAAGGTTAAAATAAAGAACATCACGTTTCATATAATAATTGAGGTACGTCCGATTTCCAGTACCATTGGTGTACACATTGAACGATATATCTTCTTATTTGACAGTAATGAGACTGTAGCTCAGTGAGACTGCGGGAGCCCAGCGGGCTTTGAGGCAGGTATCCCCTTGGCCCCCGCGGTCGCTCCGCTTATGCTTCATGGGTTGTGGCTGAGAAGTTAAATTTTGGTTCTGTCAGTCCAGGGCATATTGTTCCAATAGGCTTGGGGTTTCCTTTGCATACTGCAGACACTTAATTTTATGTTGAGGTCGTAGGAAATTCTTCTTTCTTGCAACTCTGCCATGTAGGTCCTTGTTGTTTAAGGTACGCTGAATTATTATCCTGTGACCAACTAGACCTGTGTCTGCTACTTTTTTTTGCAGCTCATTTGTAGTGATGAGTAGGTTCTTCAGAGCAATTCTCACCAGATCTCGGGCCATTCTATCTTAATTTTTTCTTGGTCTTCCAGATCTTGCCTTGATTTCAATTGTTCTATTTATTTTCCATTGTCTTACGATATTTCTGATTGTAGAAGTGGGTAGTTGTGAGAGTTTTTTGTAGCCCTCTTATTGTTGGTGGAAGAGAATTATGTTGATTTTGACATCCTTGGACAACTGTTTAGAAGAAGTCATGGTTTTTAACACCAGACACAACAGCCACCACAGTGGGATACTTTAGAAAGCATGGAGTTACATCAGAATACATAGTTCAACCCTGGAATTATATTTACCTGACTCATTGAAGCCCTAACGAGTAAATCACCAAGGTCTGCGCCTTAGCAATCATTTTCTTACAAGGTAACAAAGTACAACCCAAAAGGGTTCCCAAACTTTTGCACAGGGCCCTTTTTCCTTTCCTATCATTTAAAAACTCAGGAAAATTAAAATAAAATGAAATCTTGCTTTTAAATTTGCAGAAAGGTGTCATGTTTAACTTTGCAGTATTTAGTGTTCAGCTTTGCTTTCAGTCACTTGCAAATTAATTGTAACCAATGGCGGCTGGTGAACTGGCACCTGGGGAGGCTCAAAACAATCCCTTAAAATTAATGATTGGTCACAACCTTATTTCAATCATTCATTTAAATTGCCATTACAGAAACTCCGAAAACTTAACATTATCAGGCATTGCCAGTTTTCATTTATAACGCATACCTGTTAACCCTCACGCTTTCGGTGTGAGTTTAAGTGGCATATTTACGTTCCACTGCTGTAGTCAGCAACTATTCAATCAATGCATTGGCTATGTAAGAGATTCTCGCGCAGAATTTAAGTCCTTGCGCGTAGAGGGGTTGGAAGCTATGTAATTGCATGAATATGTTTCAAATGATGTAATTTCATTTTTTTGTTAAGCCCTGTCTGGAGCTAGGTTTTGGGCATGTCCTGGGCATGTCTGAGAGGGGAAGTCCCAGAGAATTGAAAAAAGTCTGGAAGGTGGAAGGGGGCTGCAAAAGAGTATATAAGGAGAAAAATTGAGAGGAGAAGGATATATTTGACCAGACCTGCCACTCTTTTCAACACCTGTGAAGCTTTTTGTGGATTTTTGCCTGTGTTGAAGCATTTTCCTGTCCCAGAACATCGCACAAAGAAACCCCATCTCTGTAACTATCTCATTTTTTATATCCCCGAATGCCGAATGGCGTTCCGGGGGATATTATGTTTTTGGTCCGACCACCGCCGCCGCACTACGTGTTAACGCGATAACTTCAGTAAATTTCAATTACAAATTCCGAATTTGGCACATAAGTAAGTATCATAAAGAGGAAGAACTGATTCGATTTTGGACAATTTACGTTGCCTAGATTGGCCACCAGGAGCCAAAAACTGATTTCAGTGTTAACGCAATAACTGCTGTAATATTTCAATTAGAAATTCCAAGTTTTGCATATATGTAAGTGTCATAAAGAGGAAGAACTGATTCGATTTTGGACAATTTACAATTTCTAGATTGGCCACCAGGGGCCAAAAACTGAAAAAATCACTGTTTTTATCATATCTCTGGAAATGTTTGTGCGATTGACCTCAAATCAAGTGCAAATGAAAGGTCATGACCTGAGGACATTATAACTGTTTGGTTCAAAATTTTGACACAAGGTGGAGCTTTGTCACATAAAATTCACATTTTTGCTATATCTTTGGAACTATTTCTCCAATTGACATGAAACTATGTGCAACTGCAAGGTCATGACCTCACAACATGTCACATGATGACATCATACCTGTATGGTTCAATATTTTGCCACCAGGTGGCGCTTTGTGATGGAAAATTACCATTTTGGCCATATCTTCAGAACCATTTGACCGATTGACCTGAAATTAAGTTCAAATGAAAGTCTATTCAAGGTCTATTTAAGAATTGAGGAATTGGAGGATTGGGGGCGTTCGGGGATATACATCCAGCCGTCGCCTTCGGCGACATAAGCCTAGTTTATATTATCAATCTTGGTCAGTGCTTTATTTTATTAAATCTGTTCCAGTTTTAAAATTTTGTCTGTCATCCCTTGCTGTCCAATTTGCCGTAACAAATTGGGGCCATAACAGTTCAAAAAGAATTTGATCTTTACTTTATACTTAATTACCTTTGAAAGAAAGGGAATAATTTCAACACATTGAACTAATGCTACAACTCCATTTAATCAGGCACAGAAGTTAGGCCAGTCACCAGCCCCTTTCTGTCCAATCATTCTTGACTTCAGCATCTTCCACCCAGTTGGTGAGCTTTTATAACCAAGGCAGCATTCATTCATTTCTCCTGCTCTATGCTCTCTACACCACTCCTACTCTGGCCTACAAAAGATCTGCATGTCAACTCCCCCAACTATCCAGCCTCCACCTTCACACATAACATTTTTCATCATCAGCAGCATCTGTTCATATTGTGTTCATTAATTCAAACATAAAGAATTTCAGGTTCTGCTGAGGAGTATGTGATCTCAGAGACTGTCTGTGCCATACTTGCTGAGATTGTTCCAGAGCATCACTCGAGCAGTCACCGCCAAACTCAAATGCATGTCATTCTGTAATCAATGGGTAATCTGAGGTCAGAGTCCTGACAGAGATGTATGGGCCTACTGACCTTTAAAGATGGCAAAACCCGGGCTTGTCAAAAAAAAACTTTAACCCTGAACTTTATTGGAAGAAATAGACTCAATATCTGACTAAAATGAGACCTAAGTTTTCCAAACTGCCATCCAACTGCTAAAATTCAACATGTGCAATTAAGCACAGTTCATAACAAACCCAGTTCAACTTGAAATGCATGTGAAATTCATGCTGAAGACTTCATGCAAATGTCAGCAGTTCAGGAATTTTGAATATGGTGGTGCTTAACTGCCCATATACTGCGGGCAACAATTCTTTTAACCGTGACTGATGCAACAGTGTAGCTTCCCATTTCTGAAACAGCTATGTCAGAAGATAGCCTTGCTAGCTGCTGAAGTTCAAGAGGGCTCCTGTATGGTTCTGGTAAAAACATTTGCAGTATTTTTTTTTTTTTTTACTGTATTTTCATTTACAGTATTTTTTATGTATTTTCACTTAGTAGGCCACTGTTCTTCAATTACAGCACCTCTGGTAAATACTTCAAGAAAAACAGTACCATTTCTCAATTAGTTTAACTTAATTTACCATAATTTTTTTTTTTAATCTGCAAAATAATCCAGTAGCATGGCAGCACATAAACCATTTTTTCATTTTACCTTCAAAAAAAAAAAAAAATCACAATTACTCGTGAAAGTTCTCCTTAAAATATCCACTTTTTCAGAAGGAAATATTCAACAATTAAAAGTACAAATCACAACCATACTGATTCATCACAAATCAAAATGTGAAAAAAATTAATATTCTGGTCTGATGATTGCACAAGATAAAATGAAGAGATTAAGTCATCCTGAAAGAAACATGGTTGTCTGAATCACATTTCATCACAATCCCTTCAAGGTTTTTCTTTTTTGATAATCTGTTTTGTCAATAGGTGGTGGTATTTCACCATTCCTGTTTCATGTACCTCCACTCTGAGGGCCATCTACATACTGGGGACCAAGCCCAATCAACTCATTTTAATGCCCTCTCCTGCTTCCCCTAGCCCAGGGGTGGCCAATCACGGTCCTGGAGGGCCGGTGTGTATGCAGGTTTTTATTCCTATCAATTACCCTGACTAATTGAGTTAATTGATTGCATGCACAAATATAGATTTTCGCAATGATTCGATCAAAGGAAAATGTTATATGAAGGGAGACAAGACTAGTCTTTGTAGTTTCATGATAATTTAAAGAAATGCGCATGAAACGTCAGATTTCATAAATGGTTTGGCCAATTGAGACAATCAACTAATTAAAGACCAGACGTTGGTGTGAAAACCAGGGACAGATACGGCCCTCACTGCCCACCTCTGCCCTAGCCCCTTATGCCTGGAGGAATCCCTTTACAAACCAGATTTGCACATTGGCCACTTGGAGGGCAGTTATATCCATTAGACATGCAAGTGAAGAATGCAGTATCAGCCCCTTCACCCTTCATATGGCTGAAGGAAACAAGTCTACAACACTGCAAACTTGAAGCAAAAAAAAAACAAAAAAAAACCCCACCCACAATGCTGTGACGGTGCGTTCAGGAACCACATGCGAGAGAGAGCATTTCCAAAAAACGCATGCCTTTGAGTGCCGGGTCAAGACCAATAGGCACAAGAATTGCCAAGCCACAAAAAGAAATACAAAAAAACAAAGTTGACTAGACAGGCCGGGGTCAGAAACAGTAAAAACAGAGGTGTGACGGTAAAAAATACAGCAGGCCTAAAGTCGTAGTCGAATTCTACAGCAGTGGGTCATACACAGGGCATCCAAACACACAAGACGTGGTCATACAAAAATGGGTCAAAAATCCAGAAAGGCAAAACAAGACAAAAAGGGCAATGGCTAAATTCTTGGTCGGAAGAAACAGATGAAGAGAAAGAATAATCAATGACATACATGAGACTCTGCACAAAGGAATATGGAATAAGCACTTCTCTAAGGTGCTTCCTCCACCTAGGCCAGGCAAGAAACCTTAAAGGAGGACTATCATAGCTGGGCTGGGAAAGGTGGGTACTATTATTTGAATTTATCATGAAAAAAGCTCCTACGACTTTTTTTTCTTTATTTTGCGATTTTACGAAACTTGTGGACCGTGCCATTTTCACCACAGCAGACGAAAATTCACCCTCGATCCACTTGGGGCGTCCCTAATCGTGACATCAGTGCGGCTGTCATCGCCGAGAATTTCCAATTGGAAGACCTGTATTGTGATTGTTGAATGACCGAGATATTCCTGCTTCCTCTATGGGGCAGACAGACGAGCTTGATAATTACCTTTTTCTATCCAACACAAGTTAAATTTAGAGGTAAAATAAAATCATGTTAAGATGGCCCTGGTTTTAAGCGTCTAAAAATAAACAAAGTAGAAAACGTGTGAAGCGCATCAAAGTGAATGTGAGAGAGAAATGATTTTCGCATTGCAAGCAATGGACAAATGCACCAAAGACTGGGCCAGCACGTTCAGGCATATCTGTGCCGCAAATTTTAAACATTTTTTATTTAATAATTGCACAAGATTCGCACACAACGGCCAAATGTAATAATCAAGCAAACACATTCAGGCAAATTGCATGATGAACTAAGCAAAGTTAAGGTCTTCAAAATAATCCTCCTCTACTCAACAATTGTTTTCACCCCTGTCCCATTTACTTTGCTCAATTTGCAATCAAAGAGTTGATCCGCTCAATGAACAATTTTAAATTGGTTGGTGGTCTAATTTATTTGGATATCCATGTATTCAGACATTTTGACATCGCATGCATCATGCACATGAATGCATGTGACAGCCGCAGTGACGGCAAGTATACATGCCAGGCGTGGCGTTAATGGCGGCCTCCTGGAAACAGCAATTCTGGCTAATTAATGGTCATTTAAAAGAACAAGGGGTATAATGCGCCACATATTTTCAATGGGAGACAGGTGTAGACTACAGGCAGGCCAGTCTAGTACCCGCACTCTTTTATTACGGAGCCATGCTGTTGTAACACGTGCGGCATGTGGCTTGGCATTGTCTTGCTGAAATAAGCAGGGGCGTCCATGAAAAAGACGTTGCTTGGATGGGAACATATGTTGCTCCAAAACCTGTATGTACCTTTCAGCATAATGGTGCCTTCATATATGTGTAAGTTGCCCATGCCTTGGGCACTAATACACCCCCATACCATCACAGATGCTGGCTTTTGAACTTTGCGCCTATAACAGTCCGGATGGTTCTTTTCCTCTTTGGTCCGGACGACACGACGGCCACAGTTTCCAAAAACAATTTGAAATATGGACTCGTCAGACCACAGAACACTTTTCCATTTTGCATTAGTCCATCTTAGATGAGCTTGGGCCCAGCGAAGCCGGAGGCGTTTCTTGGTGCTGTTGATAAATGGTTTTTGCTTTGCATTGTAGAGTTTTAACTTGCACTTGCAGATGTAGCGACGAACTGTAGTTACTGACAGTGGTTTTCTGAAGTGTTCCTGAGCCCATGTGGTGATGTCCTTTACACATTGATGTCGGTTTTTGATGCAGTACCGCCTGAGGGATCGAAGGTCACGGGTATTCAATGTTGGTTTTCGGCCTTGTCGCTTACATGCAGTGATTTCTCCAGATTCTCTGAACCTTTTGACGATATTAAGGACCATAGATGATGAAAGCCCTAAATTTCTTGCAATAGCTCATTGAGGAATGTTGTTTTTAAACTGTTCGACAATCAGCTCACACATTTGTTCACTAAGTGGTGACCCTCGCCCCATCCTTGTTTGTGAATGACTGAGCATTTCAGGGAAGCTGCTTTTATAGCCAATCATGGCACCCACCTGTTACCAATTAGACCGTTCACCTGTGGGATGTTCCAAATAAGTGTTTGATGAGCATTCCTCAACTCTCTCAGTCTTTTTTGCCACTTGTGCCAGCTTTTTTGAAACATGGTGCAGGCATCAAATTCCAAATGAGCTAATATTTGCAAAAAATTACAAAGTTTACCTGTTCGAACATTGAGTAACTTGTCTTTGCAGTGTATTCAATTGAATATTGGTTGAAAAGGATTTGCAAATCATTGTATTCTGTATTTATTTACGATTTACACAACGTGCCAACTTCACTGGTTTTGGGTTTTGTACATTCTTTCAATGTTGATCATATCAAGGTTGATTCATTGTCAGAGTTGAGTGGAAATTCAATGTTATTTCCATGTTGATCATAGCGAGCACTTTCAATGTTTTTTTCAATATCTGCCATCAATGTTGATTACAATCTTCAGCCTGACAATATCACAATGTTGATTCAATCACTTTTTGCTATCTGGGTAAGCTCTCTGTCAAAGAGGTCGTGGCTGCAATATCCTGACTGCCAGCAGTGTGGATTTTGGAAAAATAGAGACATTAGAAGGCAAATTTTATGTACTCATTCCAAGTTACTCGCTCAACTTACATAATGAAGGAACTAAAATGTAGTGCTGACTTAAGGGGATATCACCACTCAAGTATTCTACACCAATGTGTAAACACTAACACTAACTAAGGTAACGCTAATACAAGGATGGAACTTTGTGTGTTCACTGTTAAGTTTGCTCATATTAACAGAAACCAAGCTCACAAGCTTAGTTGTAATGTAATTGAATGCAATTCTGCTAGGGAGCTCTGCAGTTCTTACAAATGATTGATTTTTAGCCTCACAAGCATTTTTTCTTTGTAGGCAATCATTTATACAATCTGAATGAATTACTCTGAGGCACCTAAGCAACAGTAAGTGCCGTTTCCATGGTTTCACTCAAGAAATTCTGAGTCACTGTGCAGCCAAATTAAAAAATCTAGGCCAAGTACCTTTTCCCTCATTCCCCTTCTTCGGTTCAAGAGCCTACCCAATAAATTTCTCGTTCTGCCATTAAATAAAAAGGGGATTAAACAGCAGCCTACTCCTGTCCTTCTTCATAGAGAGAAGTGGTTAGGGGCAATATTATTTGTATGACCAGAAGATTTTAGCTGCTGATCATAACAGTTTGATTGGACTACAAAACATGACAAATAAGTATTCCCACTCAACCCTCGCAAATGCTTTCTCAGCATCTAGAGCAACAGTAGCTTCTGGCTGCAGGGTTGAGAGGTCTGCATATAAAATATTAAAAAGGTATTAAAATACTAAAATCGGTCTGGCTCCCAGGCAAAATGCCTGTTTGATCAAGATCAATAATAGTGTGAAAACAGTCTCAAAACGATGAGAAAGAACCTCTGTTAAAATTTTGTAAAAGCAGCATAGGAGGCTGATTGGGCGATAGGAACCACAATCTGAAGGGTCAGTACCCTTTTTTAACTGCACCAAAATCATGGCCGGTACAAGCGACTGTGGTTTGCCTGAAGCTGTGCTAACATTATTGTACAACAGGATTATTTTACCACGCTTGAATTATTGTTCAACATAACATTGTATGGGGTCGTACTTATAAGAGTCATCTTCTTAATCTAAAATAATTCAGAAAAAGATCATCAGAGTTGTCTCAAATTCCGACATAAATACACACACTAATCCTTTATTTTCACAGCTTCGTATATTACCCATACATGATTTAATCTCCTATAATTCTTTGATGTTCTTTTTTTGGACTGTGCCATCTATGCTTAATGATATGTATATCCCTAATAGTACCATTCATTCGTATGAAACATGTCGTGCATACAACATCAGCCCTAAATTCATTTCTAGTGAAGTTTCTAAAACTATGGAATACTCTTCCTCTAGACTTGAAACATAACACGTTGCTGAATACCCCTCGGCCCGTACAAGATTTCCTACCTCAAGGCCACAGTGCTAAGGTGAAAGGTGAAATCCAGTAAAAAACGTAACGTTACACATGTGTCACAGTGAGTTACCATACCATATTTGGCAAAGCTGCGATCAGTAGTTGCTGAGTACTGACCCATACAAAATTTCCTGCCAGAAAGTCACAGCGCTAAGGTCAAGGGTCAAATCCAGCAAAAAACAGGACATTGCACATCTATGTCTCCCACTGAGTTACCATACCAAATTTGGTGAAGCTGCGATAATTGGTTGCCGAGTACTGACCCGGCCAAGATTTCCAGGGTCAAGGGCACAGAGCTAAGGGCAAAGGTCAAATCCAGCAAAAAACCTGATGTTCCATATCTGTGGATCATGGTGAGTTACCATACCAAATTTGGTGAAGCTGTGATCATCATTTGCTGAGTATTGGCCCGGATAAAATCAAAGACGGACGACAGATGACAGACATACAACAGACAGACACGCCCGGTGACGACAATACCCCTCTGGCCGAAGTTGGCTGAGGGGTAATAAAAACTGTTCATCTTTATTTAGATTTAGAAGACTGTGTTTTAAATTGCTCCATTCTGGGAAAGGGCCATACGTTTGTTATTAACATTGTTGACTGGCCTTCAAATCTAAACAAGTATGCGTTTCATTCCAATTTCTGCCGGTCAACAACGGCTGAGCTGACGTGCCCTCGAATGCTATGTCATACTTGCTGATTCACTTGACTGCATTCTTTTTTCTCTCTATTCCTATCCCCTCTATTCTCCCAGCTATTTTATCCTTTTCAGTACTATCTTGATTTGTACAGTTTTTGTCTGGTTATTCGTCTGTGTATGTATACTGGGGCCCCTGTCTATAAGCTCTGCCTCTCTTGGGGTTCCCACCATCATTACTCTGCTTTATTCTTGACTTTGTATGCATTTTATTTCATATATATATGTCTTTTCCCTTGTCTTTTCTTTTACATGTTTTGTAATTGGTGGTGAATAAAAATTGAATTGAATTGGTTGCTTCTAGTTATTGTACATTGATTAAAGGATGGTAATAAGAGGCACATGTTGCATAAAAGTAAACAGGGAACCCATCCAACACTCAAGCTTTTCCTCTTGGCAGTGGCTTTTCTTACGGCAGTGTAATGTGAAAAAAAGCCACTAGATGACAGTATTGACTTTTTTTTGTTCAGCCCAGTCTGGAGCTAGGTTTGGGCATGTCCTGGGCATGTCTGAGAGGGGAAAGTCCCAGAAATAAAAAGGTCTAAAAGGTGGGAGGGGGCTGCAAAAGAGTATATAGGAGAAGAATTGAGAGAGTAAAGTAGTAAGAGAAATTGCAAGGAGAAGGATACATTTCACCAGACCTGCCACTCTTTTCAAGACCTGTGAAGCTTTTTGTGGATTTTTGCCTGTGTTAGAGCATTTTCCTCACCCAGAACATCATCAAGCACCCCCATCTCAAGGGACTGTAAATATTTTTTTCTTGTATATTATCAATCTTGGTCAGTAGTATTAATTGTAGGTTAGTGTTGGTCTTTGTTGCATTAAATCTATTTTAGTTTTAAAATTTTGTCTGTTATCCCTTGCTGTCTTATACACTCAACAAAAATATAAACGCAACACTTTTGTTTTTGCTCCCATTTGTCATGAGATGGACTCAAAGATCTAAACTTCATTTCAGACACACAATATTACCATTTCTCAATATTACCATTACCATTGTTCACAAATCTGTCTAAATGTGTGTTAGTGAGCACTTTTGCTTTGCTGAGACAATCCATCCCACCTCACAGGTGTGCCACATCAAAATCCTCATCAGACACCATGATTAGTGCACAGGTGTACCTTAGACTGTCCACAATAAAAGGCCACCCTGAAATGTGCAGTTTTTGCTTTATTGGGGGTCTGGGGACTCAGAACCAGTCACTATCTGGTGTGACCACCATTTGCCTCATGCAGTGCAACACATCTTCTTCACATAGAGTTTATCAGATTGTCAATTGTGGCCTGTGGAATGTTGGTCCACTCCTCTTCAATGGCTGTGCGAAGTTGCTGGATATTAGTGGGAACTGGTACGCGCTGTCGTATATGCCGGTCAAGCACATCCCAAACATGCTCAATGGGTGACATGTCCAGTGAGTATGCTGGCCATGCAAGAACTGGGACATTTTCAGCTTCCAAGAATTGTGTACAGAATGGAGCAAGTTCCAAGTTGGAGGATTTAATATTGATTTTGGTCTTTATTGCAGATTGGATTTGCTGAAACTCTAAAAACTGGTTGTTCTCAATGCCAAACATCTGGACCAAATGAGAAAATGTTGCCCAAGAATTGTTATGGAGAATGTGCTCAAGGTGCATGATAGCTCTGGAGATCAATGAGGAGAAATTGAGTGGTTTTCTGTTCATTGAGAAGTCAGGATTGTTCCATATGGGGGTGCGTATGGTGGGAGAAGTTGTGATGTTAGTCATTTGGTGAAATTTCCACCAAACAGTCAGAGTTGTAGCTACGGTAGGATTTTTAAAACAGGGATGGCGTTTGATGATGGGGTTCAGGAATGGAGGATCTGAGATGCTGATTTCTTTGCAGAATGTTTGTTCAATGTCTGTCCAAGAGGTGTCTGATTCTTTCGGGTTAATCCATTTATAAATATACTGAAGTTGGAGGGCACTGAAATAATGGAAAAAGTTTGGAGCCTGCAGTCCTCCTAAGTTTTTGGGTTTCTGTAGAGTACACAATTTAATTCCAGGTGGCTTATTTTTCCAGTAAAATTTTGAACTGAGGGAGTCTAGAGGGTTTGATTGGAATCATTGAGTAGAAGTATTTTATTTTAGGAGGATAGTCATTTTGATTACTGCAATTCTACCTATAAGTGATAATGGTAAATTCATCCAGCGTTTAAGGTCGTCCTCTATTGTTTTAAGGAGGGGGTTGAGGTTAAGATTTACCAACTCTGACAGCCTGGGGGAAATGTTGATTCCTAAGTATGTGATGTTAGCAGTGCACAGGAAGAAAGGTGGAGTTTGGGCTGCCACATCCCAACGGTTAGGAGTGAGAGGGACAATCTTGGATTTGGACCAGTTAATGGAATAGTCTGAAAGTGTTGAAAAAGTGTTAATGAGTTGAATGAGTTGCCTCTGTGTAATAAAGCGAGGGATACTAAAGCACAAGAACCTGATGTAGATGATGTTAACCATGGCATTGCTTTCACTGGACTTGTCTCCTATAATGAGGATGTGCGCAAGGACAATTATGTTGTTTCACCAGTGTTCAGCTAACAGACCTGGTGAATCTGTACAGTACCAGACTGGAACAACTGGGAATGCATGTGATGGGGCGTGTACACTCCACCAGACTCAAGAACAGAATACAGAGTTACTTCCCAGACATGTACACTCACAAGCAAGTTCGTGATGTGGTCCTCGTGTGCAATGAGGATATTGGTGCTGCACTGGGGGAAGCATGTGAGCATGATGCTAACAATGATGCAGGTCATCTAGCCAGAGTGGCTAGGATAGTGAGGAAAGATATGTTCAAGATGAAACAAGAATTTATTGGCTCTTTTGATGCCCACTGCCAGGTGAAATCAGTGCCAGTTTCACTCTTACACTTTCCATGGTATTGTATGGCACAAACAGCATAACCCAGTACAGCTCTGCCTCAACCAACCCTCACCCTCTCACAGCTACTTATGTACAACAGTTTGTCACACCAAAGGCAGACTGCCAACCCAAGTAGGCTTAACCCTAGGCACAACGAAGACCAGGAGACAGCATTGCCCATCTACCTAGGTATCATGATCCACATAAAGACCCATAAACGAGCTCTTGTGGACACCCTCTTTGACCTGGGACTTTGCATTTCAAATGATTGAGTGCTGGACATCTCCATAGAACTTGGGAACAAGATCTGTCATCGCTATGAGAAGGAAAAAGCTGTCTGTCCTCCTCAGCTTAAGGGTGGCCTGTTTACAACCGCTACAGTGGAAAATATTAACCACAATTCCAATTCTACTAGTGCATACGACTCGTTTCATGGAACTAGGATCTCTCTCCTCCAACATCCAGACAATTTCACTGGGGTTCAGC
Source organism: Gymnothorax reevesii (assembly GCA_029721435.1). Classification (NCBI taxonomy): domain Eukaryota; kingdom Metazoa; phylum Chordata; class Actinopteri; order Anguilliformes; family Muraenidae; genus Gymnothorax; species Gymnothorax reevesii. The sequence goes on along the minus strand of CM056585.1, from coordinate 12,252,167 downwards.
GGAATGTTGCCACCAATCCAGAAAACACTCAGAGAGGTCCCAAGAGAAGGCCAGCTCAACTACCAGACACATACACGAATGTGCCCCCTGTTGCTATGCTCAGACAGGATCCTCCTATACCGAAGCTTGAGGGACCCAACAAAGCAGACTGTCAGCTGATGTCTCAAGCCATGCAGACAGAGTACAGGTATGTTAAAATTTACTGGCATATTTTAAACAATGCTTTTGCCAATTTAACAGAATGAGAATGAAACTACTACCACCCTAATGAGTTAATACAGCATCTCACTCTGCATGGTATTTATCTCACAGGTGGCTTGAGCATATAAAGATCATACTGGCCACTGACACCCTCCAAGGGGAGGAAACGGTCTCTTGGGCTGCATACCACGCTAGCCTTCAAACACCAAATGCAATACCAGAAAGCAGTGTCGCGCTCACTGCTCTACTTCCCCTGTTATATGACTAGGCAAAATCTGGCACAATGATTTGCCATGCCATGGATGCGGTGAAGCAGGCAGTGGAGATTCTGAATCCTGGTCAAGTACCCATTGTTATGGCCCCAATTTGTTATTACATTTAAAACGTAACAGCAACAGCAAGGGATGACAGACACAATTTAAAACTCAAACACATTTAATTAACAAACAAAGACTTTAACTAAACTACTGACCAAGATTGATTAATAACAAGAACAAAAAAATATTTACAGTCCCTTGTTTTGGTGGTCACTCTTGCTCAGGTTAACAGTCAGGTTAGCCTGGGTCAGGCGCTGGAACAACGTCTCTACATCTTTTAGATGTTCTTCCCAGGAGTCACTCCATGTGATCAGGTCATCGATGTACGCACCCGTGTGTGGCAATCCGGCGATTGTAGACTGTATCATCCTTTGGAACGTGGCTGGGGCATTTTTCATGCCAAAGGGTAGGACTTCATTCTGGTACAATCCAGATGGTGTGGCAAAAGCAGAGATGCTCTTGGCCCTCTCAGTTAAAGGCACACACCAATAACCCTTCAATAAATCAATCTTGGTCAGAAACTTTGCTTGCCCTACTCTGTCAATACAATTATCAATCCTAGGTATTGGAAACACATCAGTTCTAGTTACAGCATTGACTTTGCGATAATCTGTACAGAATCTAGTACTTCCATCAGGTTTTGGAACTAGCACACAGGGTGAACTCCAATCTGAGTTGGAGGGTCTGATAATACCATGTTCTAACATGTACTCAACCTCTTTCTCAGCAATCTTTCTCTTTTCAGGATTCATCCGGTACGGATGCTGTTTAATTGGTTTGGCATCACCAACATCTACAACATGAGAGGCTATAGAAACTCTCTTTGGAACATCAGGAAACAGATCCTCATATTTCTTGATCAACCTCTCAAACTGATCTCTCTGTGAGGGTTCTAAGTGCAGGAGTTTTACATCAAGATTTTGCAACACTTCAGAATTTGACAATTTACATCAAAGAACTTCAGCTTTAATTCTAGGTTCATCATCTTGAAACTCCCCCTCATCTTCACAAATCTCGGCCACAGGAGAATCTGAAGTGACAGCTGCAACCCTAGCATTTCTGTCATGATAAGGCTTCAGCATGTTAATGTGACACTATTGTTTTGGTTTTCTCCTATCTGGAGTCTTCACAATGTAATTGAGATCATTGAGTTTTGTCAGAATTTCATAAGGACCATGAAATCTAGCCTGCAATGGATTGGACTGCAAGGGAAACAACACAAGAACCTTGTCTCCTGGTTTAAACTCACGACTTCTAGCCTTATGATCATACCAAGTTTTCATTTTTCCCTGACTTAATTTCAAGTTCTCTTTGGCTAGGTCACAAGCTGCACGCAATCTTTCCTTGAACTTGCTAACATAGTCTAACAGACTGAGAGAGAATCTGCTTTGCACCTAGTTCATACACAACCTGCTTAAACAAACCAGAAGTGAAATTGCTACCTTGGTCTGACTGAATTTCCCTGGGAAGGCCAAACAACGTGAAGAACTTTATCAAAGCCTTTGAGATTGCAGTTGCCTTGATGTTGCGTAGAGGTATGGCTTCAGGGAATCTGGTAGATGCACACATGATTGTCAGCAAGTACTGATTTCCAGATCTCGTCTTAGGTAATGGACCAACACAGTCAACAATGACCTTAGAGAACGGCTCCCCAAATGCTGGGATAGGCTGCAATGGAGCTACAGGTGGGTCTAACTGGTGTTTTCCAACTACCTGACAAGTGTGACAGGTTTCACAAAAGTTGGAAACATCTTTCCGAAGCCCAGGCCAAAAGAAGTGTTTCATGATCTTATCAACAGTCTTGTTAACACCAAGATGACCTCCTAAAGGTAAACTATGAGCCATTGTTAAGATCTCATTCCTGTAGACCTTCGGAACAACAATTTGCCTGACCACTGCCCAATCTGCATTGGCAGGGATATCAGGAGGGCGCCACTTCCGCATCAACACACCATCCTTGAGATAATACCCAACTGGAACTGCGTCTATTTCTTTATCAGGAAGGGCTCTCCTCTTTAGTACACAAATTTCAGGATCATTAGTTTGCTCCTCAATCAACCGCTTTCTGGACAGAGACAAGTCTCCAGACACATCAGAATCACCAGACCCATCCGGCTGGCTGAATAGAGAACTGATAAAAGTATCTGATAAGTCCTCAAACGGAGAAACCATAGTAGGCCAATCAGAGTCATGAGGCGAACCACCTGAGTCCAGACTATTCAATGTGCTGGACGGCACCACAACATCTTCTTTAGCCTTCTTGGCCATAGCACGAGTCACTGCGCAAGAAGGATACAGAGATGGGTCCTCATCCCCATCTTCAGTGCTCGGCTGTGAAGTAAGATGTACAGGGGGAACTACTTTGCCCCCAGCCAGGTCATTGCCTAGCAACAGAGAAACATCCTTTATAGGTAGACTTGACATAAGTCCCACCTTTACCTGTCCTGTAACTAAATCTGACTTCAAGAATATAGAGCGCAGGGGTACAGATACAGTCCTCCCTTCAATACCTTGTACAAGTATGAAATCCCCTGAAGCGGTCTCATCACGTAACTCCAAGGAGTCCATCAACAAAAGTGACTGAGAAGCTCCGGTATCCCTTAGGATATATATGGGGACAGGAGTAGTATGCTCATTCAGAGCCACAAATCCCTCTGACACAAATGGAAGAAATTCCTCCCTCACGAAGTCAGCTGTATCAGGCTTTTTAGCCCCACAAGAAGCAGGCAATTTAGCAGATCGGTTATCTACTACAGGGGTTTCTAACCTTGTTTTCACAAAGGCATTTGGTTTGGTATCCTTTTCTTTTTCTTTCTTAGCTTTAAGGAACCAACAGTTAGTTGTAACATGACCAGATTTCTTGCAATAACTGCAAACTAGACCACTTTTGTCACTGTCAGCTTTCACACTTTGATCAGACCTGTTACTGGATTTCTGAGCACCATCACCAGATTTGTCTTTGGGTGAGGAATCTTGGGTATCACCATAACCCTTTTTCTGAAATTGGGACCATCTATTGTTACTGCTAGACTGAAATTTGGACTTATGTGTGAGAACATATTCATCTGCAAATTTGGCAGCTGATTGCAAATTCAGTGCTTGCTTCTCATTAAGGTAGGTCTTAACATCATCCTTAACACAGTTCTTGAATTCTTCAACTAACACTATCTCTTTTAGTGAGTTGAAATCATCCTTCACCTCCATAGAAGTACACCAGCGCTCAAAGCAAACTTTCTTCTCCTTAGCAAATTCCACATAAGTCTGATTTTCAGATTTCTTCAGACCTCTGAATTTCTGTCGGTAAGCCTCTGGAACCAACTCATAAGCTCTCAAAATAACCTTTTTGACAACCTCATAATCAGAGGAATCATCGGCAGACAAAGCCGAATAGGCTTGTTGAGCTTTACCCTTGAGGACAGTTTGCAACATCAGAGGCCAGTGTTCCTTTGGCCACTGGCAACTCTTTGCTACCTTTTCAAAACACTGGAAATAGTTGTCAACATCCTTTTCCGAAAATGGAGGCACCAATTTTACCTCCTGGCTAGCCCGAAATTTATTTTCACTTGCTATTTTAATTTTTAGTTGCTCCATTTGGAGTCTTTCTTCTCTATCGAATCTCTCTGATTCAAAATCTCTCTGTCTCTGTCTCTCTCTTTCTGCTCTTTCCTCTTTCTCTCTTTCTTTTTTCTCCTCTCTTGCTAATTTTTCTAACTCACCTTCTCTTTCTTTCTCTTTTTCCTCCCTTTCTTTCTCTCTTTCTTCCCTTTCTTCTCTTCTCTCGCTAATTTTTCCAACTCAAACTGCCTTTGTTTTTCTTTTTCTTCCCTTTCAATCTCTAGCATTTTTAATTTAAGTTCCATTTCTATATTTGGATTTTCCACTGGAAACTGTTCCAGATCTCCTGGTGCAAACACATTTTCATCAATGTAATATTCAACTATCTCTCTAGCCAGTCTTGCTTTTCGCATGGCTGGTTTTACCTCTGTCAGCTCCAAATGTCTGCATATTTCCAACAGTTCGGTCTTTTTAAAAGACTTCAAAACCCCTACGGTTGGTGATGCCAAGAAATCATCCATTGCTGTTGTCAATATATTTATATAGGAAAATTCACAAAAACAATTTTACAATCTGAAATGTTAGATTTGTAATAAATGACTCACAAAATGGTCTATCCCGGACCTTGAGCCCCCAATTTGTTATGGCCCCAATTTGTTATTACATTTACAACGTAACAGCAACAGCAAGGGATGACAGACACAATTTAAAACTCAAACACATTTAATTAACAAACAAAGACTTTAACTAAACTACTGACCAAGATTGATTAATAACAAGAACAAAAAAATATTTACAGTCCCTTGTTTTGGTGGGGTGGCGTGGTGATGTCCTGGGTTAGGAAAAATGCTCAAATCCAGGCAAAAATCCACAAAAGAAACTTCTCAGGTTCTGAACAGAAATGACAGGTCTGGTCACATGTATCCTTCTTCTTGCAATTTCTCCTACTCCTTTACTGTCTCAATTCTCCCCTTTATATATTCTTTTGCAGACCCCACCCACATTTAGACCTCTTTTTTTTATTTTCTCTGGGACTTGTTTCAGACATGCCCAGGACATGTCTCAACATAACTCTAGTCTGGGCTTAACAAAAAAAAAAAGGTAAACGCTGCCATCTAGTGGCCTCTATTCACATCACACCATCATCACAGGAGCCCATGGACAAGCTGAAGTTTCTACTCCTGGAACAGCAGATTCCTTTCTGAAAGCTCCCATGTGAAACACATTCGAGGCGCTCATCAAGTCACAGCCAGCAGCCTATATCTTCTCCTGCAGAAGGCCTACACTGAGTACAGCAATGACCTAGATGAGGGAAACAAACTGAAGTCTCTGGAAGACTGGTGTACTGAAAGAGCTTTCATGTCCCCAGTTCCACTTCTGGGCAATCATCCTGCAGCTGGAATTAGAGGTGATGATCTATGTGCGATCAATAAGAGAGGTCAATTTTCTACTCTATATAGATGCCCTGACCAAGATCGTGCCTTGGTTCTTTGCTTTGGATCACACCCCCTATGCCAAATGGATACCAGTCCACTTCTGATGTCCAGGCAGAGTTTCTGAAAGGAAACTTTGTTGTAAAGACACACAGATTCTGCTATTGCCATTGACTAGGCCCATGAGCAAAACAATGCCTCTGTAAAAGGTCATGGTGGTGCTGTGGGCTGGACAAAGAACCCTGCAGCTCTGCGATGCTGGATGGTATATGGTCCTGAGATGGCAGGTGTGCTTGGAGAGTTTGAAGCTTCCACTGAGAAGAGAAAGGAGACTGGAACCCAGCACCACAAGCAAACTGAGGTTTTATGAAATGAACTAAGAGCAAACACCAGTAAAATGCAAAAAGGAGGCTTTATTTCTCAAGGGGGAAACCCCCCCCCAACAGAGCTGGCGACAGTACAATGCCCTCAATCCAAAGTCAGAATTCAAGGGGCGAAATCCAGAATCATACACAGGGCACATATCACAAAAATCATTGTCTGACAAAATGGGTCAAAAACAAGAATGCGGCAAAGTACAGGGATCAGGCAAAGCTTGAAGTCAAAGCTTTCCAGTCAGAAAGATAATCACAATGATACAAGGTAAGAGAAGCATGGCAAAGGAAGAACGATCTGACAAGGAAGTGTAACAAACAGACATCTAATATACATTTCCGGGAGACCACATGACTAGGGAACACAGGTGCAATCAATGGAAACAATAATCATGGAGAGACACATAAGGAACAAAGTGATTACATGAATTTGGCCGTAGCTAAAATGCAGACAGGGATCACAAGACAAATCTATGGACTGACTAACAGCTCCAGTCACGGAGTACTAAAAGTGCATAAATTAGAGAAAGGAAAGCACAAAGCAGTTTGTGGAGAACCACAGAAATGGCAGCAGAGATAATTAGGGCAAGGCAAGAGGCGGAGACTAGAATAGGGCGACTGCTGAGAGATCGTTAGTCAATTAGTAAGTGCAGCTATACAATCCCGAGTGCTCCTTAGTAAGTTAGTCAAAATATACAATGTTAGTGTTGGTTAGTAATTAGCAAAAATAACAAACTGTTAGTATGTGTTCGTAAGATAGCAAAAGTGAGAGGAAGGAAGAACACAAGATAATGAAAGAAGATTGAAACCCAGAAACCAATAAATCACCCGAATGAGTGGCACGCAAGACTAGGGACTGTGAGCAAAGACACACTCAAGACAAGACGGGGGGAGACGAAGTGCAATGCATGGAAATGAAATATGGCACGGATATGAAACATGGCGTGGTAACTATAATAAACTAAAACATGAAAATCTGAATATCAAAACACAATACATATTCAAAGGATGTTTAGTCATAAGCAGAGGTCACTAAACACATGGGTCAGTCAAAAACATGGCACTAGACCAGGCACAGGAAACTGGTGGATGGGAGGTTCACTGGACCACACAATTAGAAGCTACCCAGGCCTGTGTGAACTCCTCTGCTGTGGATGTAAGACGGGATGCAGTGGAAAGTTCAAATGTTTCAAGGCAGATCTTAACTGCACTGCACTTTGCCACTGCGGTGGCTTGAGTTTTCATAACTAAAATAGCATTTCACAGACTGTGTGACCTCTTCTTTATTAAAGAACAAAAAAATAAAAAAAATAGCTTTTCATTGAAAAAATTGGCAAGTGTACTCTCATGTCACAATTCAGAAACATGCATAACTTCGACAATATTAAACATTGGTATGGTTTTACAATTATATAGTGACCTTAATGCCAGCTATATGTCGTTAGGTAGGTACTAGCATGTTGTAAATAGTAACTCTGCATTGCTCATCCTTAAAAATGTAGGATTAGCCACGGAAGTCAAGAGCCTTGGCTGTCTAGCACCTGAGCTACTGATAAAACAACAACTCGTGGCGGGCATCTTGGAAAATGGCCACCAATGCGATGCCCCTATATCCAAAAATCATCTTCAACCTATGCCCTAACAGTGCACCAAAGCTCATGCTTTTATCGTAATGTGCACGATTCATTCACATATATGCTGGACTAACAGAAATGGAGCAGGCTTCAACAGTTGCTAAAATTGTGAAAACTTATTTTCATTTGATTGTTGTAAATGTCTGTTATTGGCTGCCATGAAGCTAGAATGTGTGTACTGTAGTTCTTTTGTTTTGTTTTTTATTTGTTTTTGTGCTTAATGTTTTAGTATGGTGACCAACTGGGCTCCGTTGCAAAAGAGAGCTTGCTTTTAATTGGACTGCCGGTATAAATAAATAAAAATATAAATAAATATATAATAAGTGAATGACTTGGGACTTAGGTCACGCGGTTCCCTGACAAGCCTAAGAATCCTGGAGGATTTGAGGGGTGCTTCGGAGTCAGACGTCAGCCTGGTTGGAATGTGCAGAGTCGGTATCAGATAAGGCCGGTGACGATCTGGATTCAAATGCACGGTATCAGTTGGAACAGCTGGTTTGGGCTCGAGCCAGTCTGTAATGGCCGTTTTGTTCTCGGGAAAGTCAAGCCAGACGATTTTAAATTTCTGACGCGCCTCTTGTCGGGTAATTGGGTAATCTAATGCGGGTGGCATTGGGTGGATTATCGGGCAGACACTTTTTATTACGGTTAAATACAGATTATATTTTGGTACAGAAACACCACTAGAGGGTGCCAAATGAACAAAATAAATAGCTGACCAGCAAGGCAGCAAAAACAGCATATAAAAAAATCTCCATTTACAAATGAAATATAACGCTGCACATAAAATACTCATACATAACAGGTAGTTATTACATTATTGGTCCGGTCTAACATTATCAGTTCTAACATGCGAGTTACTTCCCTTGATTAACCTACAGCAGCTTAATCACAGAAACGCATTCACTTGGTTACATAGGTTAAATTGAGCCACGTCCCAATTTTGAGACAGTGCTCATTAATGGGTGAATCCCAGACACAAAATGCATCAAAACATTTGATCAGACAACTTTATTACCCCAAGACAGGGTATCCACAGGGAGGACCAGAATCACACAGAGTCCAGACTATTAAATCAAAATGTCAAATAATGTTTGAAGTCATTTCAATATCATGTGAGACCACCACATGCTCTCACTTCAGCAAAAGAAAATGACAGAGTAAAAACTTGATGATCCTAAGATTTTTTTGTTGAGCATATTTATATTCCCAAAACAAAGCATGTGACAGATACAGTTTTTTGCCTGGTCGCCGTCAAAGCTGCCACTGATCATTTGTGTGAGCGCGATAACTCAAACAGTTTTTTTGGGAGGCGCAAGAAAATTTGTGTGTTCAATCCTGGTGCACAGAGGACAAACCCCATTGTTTACAGATCTGATGGGAATCACGTCATACTCCCTGTGACTGCTTCTGGCGCAGAGAGAGGACATGTTATTGATGTCGGTAACCTAATGACCTTTGCTGTACCACCGCTGCCTGGTCAAACTTTTCATTTTTAAATTGAATTGGACTTTTTGTGGTCATCGCTGGCACATGGAACCAACACAGGTGCATATTTTATCAGGTCCAAGCCCCACATTCCTTTCAGGAACGCAAAGCTCTTTCCAAAGCATATGGCCCTGATCCAAATAGAGCAAGTGTATAAATTCTTTGTGCCAATTTATATGTCTGCATCAGCCACCCGTTTGTCCCCTTCTCCCGCACGAATAACATTATTTTTATAACACCTTTCAAAGCGACCGTCTCAAAGTACCTGCTGTGCAATCAAAAAACATTGGCAGGTCCCAACATTCAGAGCAGCCTTGATATCAAAACCAGATCTGCTTCTGTCATAAAAGATGCAGGAGAGAGAGAATCAGTGCAGTATTTCTGAAGGCTATGTCCATGTCACTAGCTATAATGTCGGGCTCTGTTTATATTCAGCTTGATAACTTCAAGTCTAAAACTAGACAAATGCTGCTGGTGGACGACAGCAGGGTATTGTTATATATGTGTACATGTATGAAGAATAGTCTTGTTTTTTGTGGAACAGTCTAGAAAATTCTGTATAATTCTCAATTATACTGGAAAGTTCTAGTTACAACGGTTTTCTACTGGCACAAGACTAGAAGCGATGAAAGTTGTCAAGCAAGACATAGATATCCGGAAAACTGTGGAAACGTCTGGAAAGTTCCTCTTGGTGTATAAATAATTGTGGACTTGTGAGGCTAAATTTGTCATAGATTTAGCAGTTCTTGTTCACATTACAACGTTTTTTCAGCAAATCTTGGGTACAGTCAAGCCTGCGTTTCTCATTCGTGGGCTGTACAGTTTTCTTTCTCAATTACTTCACTGGAGATTAATCATCTTGGGCCTCTTGGAAATCCTTGGACTCCCATGGATATCTCCATTGGCATCATTCCTTCATCATATTGGTACATTCACAGTATCTCACAAAAGTGAGTACACCTCTCGCACTTCAACAATTAATTCATTATATCTTTTCAAGAGACAACGTTACAAAAATGAAACGTGAATATTTTCTAGAGTAGTCATTGTACAATATGTGTAGCAGGGTAGGTTTCCTGCACTGTCCAAATAACTGAACAAACAGTCACTATTTCCAAAATGGGTGGCAACAAAAGTGAGTACACCTTACTGTCAACATGCCACAGTGTCCACAGTGTCAATATTTAGTGTGACCACCATTGTTGTCCAGCACTGCCTTGATTCTCCTCAGCATGCAATTCACCAGACCTGCACAGGTTGCTGCCGGGATCCTCCTCCACTCTTCCATGAAAACATCATGGAGCTGGTGGATGTTGGACACCTGCCGCTCCTCCACCTTCCTCTTGAAGATGCCCCACAGGTGCTCAATGGGATTCAGGTCTGGAGACATACTTGGCCACGCCATCACCTTCACCTTCAGCTTCTTCAGGAAGGCAGCTGTCATCTTGGAGGTCCTTATCATGTTGGAAAACTGTCGTGTGGCCCAGCTTCCAAAGGGAGGGCATCATGTTCTGCTTCAGAACATCACAGTACATGTTAGAATCCACTATTCCATTAATGAAGCGCAGCTCCCCAGGACCAGAAGCACTCGTGCAGCCCCAGGCCATGATACTGTCAGCACCATGTTTGACTGTTGGCAGTGCACACTTGTCTTGGTACTCCTCACCAGGGCGCTGCCACGCATGCTGGACATCATCTGAGCCGAACATGTTTATCTTGGTCTTGTCAGACCACAGAACATGGTTCCAGTATGTTCTTGGACTGGCTGTCTTCAGGAAGCTGTTTTTGGGCTTTCTTGTGGGCTACCTTCAGAAGACGCTTGTGTCTTGGCCAACGGCCATGCAGACCGATTTGGTGCAGTGCATAGCCTATGGTCTGAGCACAGACAGGCTGTTCTGCCACTTCTGCAACCTCGTTAGCAATGCTGCCAGCATTCCTTTGACAGTTTTCTGAAGCCAACTTGTGCACCTGACACAGAGCAAGGGGACTCAACCTCTTTGGTCGACCCTGACGAGGCCTGTTCCGTGCCGAACCCGTCTTGGATAAAACTGCTGGATGGCCTTGGTCACCGTGCTGTAGCTCGGTTTCATGCGTTTCATTCGTGAGCATGCGTAAAGGGTTCGCTCACGTGCTATGTTAAATGTGAAGCACAGAAATGAATGGATAGCAGTGATTAGTTATAAGTTTGTTATTTAGTAAAGAAGCTAGCATTTACATGTATCAGATATGACAAGCTAGGTCGGCAAAAAGGCTTACTAGCTGGCTAATGTTAGTTTGCTTGGTTAGCTAGCTAGTTTGCTAACCTAGCAAGCTAACAGTTATATTTAGTTTATTATAAATGCTTGCAGTTCAACTTTAGCAAAGTGAGATAGTGAAATAATGGAACATTTTTTTCAATTCTCTATTGACTTCCCTGCACCTGATATAACGCTGAGTGATCTGGGCTAGCTAAATAGCTAGCTAAGCAAGCAAAGTAATGTTAGCTAGCTTGAACAACACCCATTTCAGCTAGAAAGCCTTTTTGCTGACTTAGCTCGCTAGTCTTGCTCTAGAAAGAAGTAAAATCTGTTGTAGTTGGTGCTTCCCATAGCAGCTGGGAGCACTTCCATTGTGCTGATGTCTAAATGCAGTGCTTTTCACATGCTTTTACTTTTGCAAAAAAAAAAAAATATTTTGGGCTAAATTAATGCCGATGAAATACTGGGAGAATAGGGTCATTCCATGTCAACTCAGCCACTCATCTACATGACACCTCGGAGATTTTGCTCAAACTTTGTCCAAAATTACTTTACGGCACCAAACAAAAGAGTCCCGATTTTTGTGGCAACATCTCCACTGGTTTTCGTGTGGCACTCTCTTGAAATTTGACTGTAAAACCTCACAGCAATACCAGCGAAGGAAATCACCAAAGGCGAATGCTCAGCGCGTTGTTCTGGCTGGTGTGTTAACTTGTGGGTTGGTGTAAATTAAAATAAGAATGGATCCATTTTCTCTGTTCGTAGAACAGGGCACAGAAGCACAACAGTTAAGATTAATCTGACTCCATATTATTAATCACAAATATAAAATTTAGTTGTAAATGTGTCGCGTTTAGAATTATAATATCATACTTGTTCCTTTGCCTATTTTACACGATTGCGCTTCCGGACCCACACACTTGCAAAACCTTAGTTCGGGGAGCTCTGCATTGGTTAGCCAGCAACCACCGTAATAAGAAAGTACCTTTCCCTAGCAACAGTTACGGACGCGAGTCAACTAGTATGATACTAATAGTACCTATCGGGCTCCTTAAGGAGAATTTGACCACCATCAAGAAACAGCCCAGCAAAAACGCCTGTATGGGCCCAAAATGGGTTAACTGTATGCAGTTTGGGCAGGGGCAACCCTCATTAATCCCATGCGGGACCCCAGTAGATTAGCCCAGGTGTAGCCTACGGCAATTTGTCCCCTTTGAGCCTCTTTGTGGGCTTTCTGTGGGCAGCCCTCAGTTGAGCTTGCCCACTCAGGCACTACATTGGCAAACCCCTACCCCACTCAGACACTGCACTGGCTGACCCTAACCCACTCAGGCACTGCACTGGCTAACCCTAACCCACTCAGGCACTGCACTGGCTAACCCCTAACCCACTCAGGCACTACATTGGCTAACCCCTACCCCACTCAGACACTGCACTGGCTGACCCTAACCCACTCAGGCACTGCACTGGCTAACCCCTAACCCACTCAGGCCCTGCACTGGCTAACCCCTAACCCACTCAGGCCCTGCACAGGCTAACCCCTAACCCACTCAGGCCCTGCACTGGCTAACCTCTAACTCACTCAGGCACTGCACAGGCTAACCCCTAAGCCACTCAGGCCCTGCACTGACTAACCCCTACCCCACTCAGACACTGCACTGGCTAACCCCTAACCCACTCAGGCCCTGCACTGGCTAATCCCTAACCCACTCAGGCACTGCACTGGCTAACCCCTAACCCACTCAGGCACTGCACTGGCTAACCTCTAACCCACTCAGGCACTGCACTGGCTAATCCCTAACCCACTCAGGCACTACATTGGCTAACCTCTAACCCACTCAGACACTGCACTGGCTAACCCCTAACCCACTCAGGCACTGCACAGGCTAACCCCTAACCCACTCAGGCACTGCACAGGCTAACCACTAACCCACTCAGGCACTACATTGGCTAACCCCTAACCCACTCAGGCCCTGCACTGGCTAACCCATACCCACTCAGGCACTGCACAGGCTAACCCCTAACCCACTCAGGCACTGCACAGGCTAACCCCTAACCCACTCAGGCACTACATTGGCTAACCCCTAACCCACTCAGGCCCTGCACTGGCTAACCCATACCCACTCAGGCACTGCACAGGCTAACCCCTAACCCACTCAGGCACTGCACTGGCTAACCCCTAACCCACTCAGGCACTACATTGGCTAACCCCTACCCCACTCAGACACTGCACTGGCTGACCCTAACCCACTCAGGCACTGCACTGGCTAACCCCTAACCCACTCAGGCCCTGCACTGGCTAACCCCTAACCCACTCAGGCCCTGCACAGGCTAACCCCTAACCCACTCAGGCCCTGCACTGGCTAACCCCTAACCCACTCAGGCCCTGCACTGGCTAACCTCTAACCCACTCAGGCACTGCACAGGCTAACCCCTAACCCACTCAGGCCCTGCACTGACTAACCCCTACCCCACTCAGACACTGCACAGGCTAACCCCTAACCCACTCAGGCCCTGCACTGGCTAACCCCTAACCCACTCAGACACTGCACAGGCTAACCCCTAACCCACTCAGGCACTGCACAGGCTAACCCCTAACCCACTCAGGCACTGCACTGGCTAACCCCTAACCCACTCAGGCACTACATTGGCTAACCTCTAACCCACTCAGACACTGCACTGGCTAACCCCTAACCCACTCAGGCCCTGCACAGGCTAACCCCTAACCCACTCAGGCACTGCACAGGCTAACCCCTAACCCACTCAGGCACTACATTGGCTAACCCCTAACCCACTCAGGCCCTGCACTGGCTAACCCATACCCACTCAGGCACTGCACAGGCTAACCCCTAACCCACTCAGGCACTGCACAGGCTAACCCCTAACCCACTCAGGCACTACATTGGCTAACCCCTAACCCACTCAGGCCCTGCACTGGCTAACCCATACCCACTCAGGCACTGCACAGGCTAACCCCTAACCCACTCAGGCACTGCACAGGCTAACCCCTAACCCACTCAGACACTGCACAGGCTAACCCCTAACCCACTCAGGCACTGCACAGGCTAACCCCTAACCCACTCAGGCACTACATTGGCTAACCCCTAACCCACTCAGGCCCTGCACTGGCTAACCCATACCCACTCAGGCACTGCACAGGCTAACCCCTAACCCACTCAGGCACTGCACAGGCTAACCCCTAACCCACTCAGACACTGCACAGGCTAACCCCTAACCCACTCAGGCACTGCACAGGCTAACCCCTAACCCACTCAGGCACTGCACTGGCTAACCCCTAACCCACTCAGGCACTACATTGGCTAACCTCTAACCCACTCAGACACTGCACTGGCTAACCCCTAACCCACTCAGGCCCTGCACAGGCTAACCCCTAACCCACTCAGGCACTGCACAGGCTAACCCCTAACCCACTCAGGCACTACATTGGCTAACCCCTAACCCACTCAGGCCCTGCACTGGCTAACCCATACCCACTCAGGCACTGCACTGGCTAACCCTAACCCACTCAGGCACTGCACTGGCTAACCCCTAACCCACTCAGGCACTACATTGGCTAACCCCTACCCCACTCAGACACTGCACTGGCTGACCCTAACCCACTCAGGCCCTGCACTGGCTACCCCCTAACCCACTCAGGCCCTGCCCTGGCTAACCCCTAACCCACTCAGGCCCTGCACAGGCTAACCCCTAACCCACTCAGGCCCTGCACTGGCTAACCCCTAACCCACTCAGGCCCTGCACAGGCTAACCCCTAACCCACTCAGGCCATGCACTGGCTAACCCCTAACCCACTCAGGCCCTGCACAGGCTAACCCCTAACCCACTCAGGCACTACATTGGCTAACCTCTAACCCACTCAGAAACTGCACTGGCTAACCCCTAACCCACTCATGCACTGCACTGGCTAACCCCTAACCCACTCAGGCACTGCACTGGCTAACCCCTAACCCACTCAGGCACTGCACAGGCTAACCCCTAACCCACTCAGGCACTACATTGGCTAACCCCTAACCCACTCAGACACTGCACTGGCTAACCCTAACCCACTCAGGCACTGCACTGGCTAACCCCTAACCCACTCAGGCCCTGCACAGGCTAACCCCTAACCCACTCATGCACTGCATTGGCTAACCCCTAACCCACTCAGGCCCTGCACAGGCTAACCCCTAACCCACTCAGGCACTGCACTGGCTAACCCCTAACCCACTCAGGCCCTGCACAGGCTAACCCCTAACCCACTCAGGCACTGCACTGGCTAACCCCTAACCCACGTAAGCACTACACTGGCTAACCCCTAACCCACTCAGGCCCTGCACAGGCTAACCCCTAACCCACTTAAGCACTACACTGGCTAACCCCTATGAGCCTACAGCACTTTTACTCTTTGGAACCACAATGGGGTTTAGTGTGGGCTAACCCCAGCGTAAACAGTTCCATTGTTATAAGATTATAGATGTTCTAGGGCTAGAGGTAAGAGCACTTTTCTTATTAACAGTCCCCATGCAAATGTTGCATTACAAAAATGTCAACATTCAACAACCAATCACACTTTAACGGCCCATTCTACACAACTAAAATTGCACACAGTCAATACGACTGCAGGACTAGTACTGTCTCAGTATTTTATTTGTAGGGACTTTAATACTATTTTTAGAGAGGAAGGATACTATTCAGTTTTTCGTTAATTTCTTTCTTTTTCTTTGTTTTGAAACTCAGATAAGTAAACATACCTGACTCAGGTTGCCAACCGAATTTGGCTGATGGGGATGTAGCACAGGGGAAGGTGGACCTGCCGTTTCAAGTGGGTCTGGACCATGCTTAATCAGAATTTAGTGGAAAATAATGCAGGAAATTTCCTCAATATTGTGGACCAAAAACTCATGTCATATCGTTTAAAAGAAGACAAGTGCACACGCACATGCACACACAATTGGTAATAATTGGGCTTACAGGCCAAATTACTGAAGCATGAGTAAGTACTAATAATGACACAAAATACATTCTTACATTTTTAATATCATTTCATTACATTATATTTATTTGGCAGAGGATTTGATCGAAAGAGACGGACAACAAGTGCAAAGAATAAGCCGTTTCACTGAAAGTTACACAACAGATTAGACATGATGAAGTCTGGAATATGTCATTGGAATAATAGTAGGCTCATAAAAAACTTTCACAGCTATAATTGCATTTCCTTTCTCTGCTTGGAGATATTAATATTTACCAATAAATATTTAATTCAGTATTTGACATTAATTTAAAATGTCATAACATCAATAAAAAAAAAACTTAAAATCAAAATAATATTTATTATGTGAAGTGAATTATTTATATACTCTTCCAAAAAAGAAACTATACATTGTTTTTAGCATCAATTTATTATACATGAAATGTTTTGTCAAATGTGGAAAACATATTGTAATATACTCTTCCAAAAAAGAAACTATACAAATATTGAATTATTGATTACACTTTATTTTCAATATGTTTTCCACATTTGTGAAAACATGAACTAAAAACAATGTATAGTTTCTTTTTTGTAAGAGTATATTTGCAAGACAATAAGACGGAACATTTCTGCTTGGCAAATCGGTGGGAGTACAACTGTTTTCTATGCTACACAAAGTTGTCAATGTCAAGAAGGAACTTCGGTTTTTAATTGCGCGCCATGTTCGAGAGACAGCGGTGCGAAGGACGGTTGATGACCGTTCATCGGTTATTATGGAGCTGGAGCGCGTGCATCACTGATCTAATCAGTGGGCTTCACATCTCATTCAGGTGAGGCCAATCTAAAGTAAGTATTCAATTGAATATAGGTTGCACAGGATTTGCAAATCATTGTATTCTGTTTTTATTTCGATTTACACAACGTGCCAACTTCACTGGTTTTGGTTTTTGTAGAATTTAAAGGCAGCAACACATTGCAAAAAAGTTGGCACAGGGGCCTTTTTACCACTGTCGTACATCGCCTTTCCTTTTAACGACACTCAGTAAACGTTTGGGAACTGAGGAGACCCATTTTTGAAGCTTTTCAGGTGGAACTCTTTCCCATTCTTGCTTGATGTACAGCTTAAGTTGTTCAACAGTCCGGGGTCTCCGTTGTCGTATTTTACACTTTGTAATGCACCACACATTTTCAATGGGAGACAGGTCGGGACTACAGGCAGGCCAGTCTAGTACCCGCACTCTTTTACTATGGAGCCATGCTGTTGTAACACGCGCAGAATGTGGCTTGGCATTGTCTTGCTGAAATAACCAGGGATGTCCATTAAAAAGACGTTGCTTGAATGGCGACATATGTTGCTCCAAAACCTGTATGTACCTTTCAGCATTAATGGTGCCTTCACATATGTGTAAGTTGCCCATGCCTTGGGCACTCATACACCCCCATACCATCACAGAAGCTGGCTTTTGAACTTTGCGCCTATAACAGTCCGGATGGTTCTTTTCCTCTTTGGTCCGAAGGACACAACGTCCACAGTTTCCAAAAACAATTTGAAATGTGGACTCGTCAGACCACAGAACACTTTTCCACTTTGCATCAGTCCATCTGTCATTTTCTGAGTCCATAATTTTTTAAATTACGTCTCAGAATTCTTCAGTAAATTAATTGTTTGGTTATCAATCGGGTGATCTTAAACGGGTACAGGTTCAAAGGAATTATGCTTTAAAAGGTAAGAGGCTTAACGTTGTGTTTGCTGAAATGTGCATAGCTCGCCCCCAGCTCCGGGGTCACTCAGGTTGAGGAGGTTGATAGAATAAAACCACCAAAGTCATCTAATGTAATACATAATGTACATTTAACCCATTTAACCCATTTAAATCTATGTCAAGTGTTTATATTTGATGTGAGAGTTGCTGTAGACATCAGTGGTAACCACCCTTAACCCCTGTTCCTGGAGATCTACCATCCTGTAGGTCAGGGGTCGGCAAGTAACTTGGGCTGTGGGACAAGATTTTTCCTCGCCACTGGGTGGCGAGCCAGAGGCCAGGCTACGGCCTATTTAGACATTGGAATAGGTGCCCCTAATGCCCACTCACAAAAACCAGGCCTACACGGAGAATGGTGAGTCTAATAAAAATAACTAATGAAAATAAATAAACCATGTGAACTGTGCACAAGCCCATCGGCAGTCTCTTTGAAAATCTGATACTCTTGATGGACTTCCCATTGTTGTGGTTTTGAGCATATTTGTTCAAAACTTCAGGGAAGCTCCAGGAAGGAGCGGCCTTGACCGGCAGGCACGCTAAACTGCCACCCGCCCGTCACTGGAGTGAGAAAATAAAATACAGACACAATTACAGGCACATGCAGATTCACTATGTGGCACATACAGAACGGGGGTCATCTGCTCCTGGATAATTTCACTTAAAGTCTTAGATGTACCAGATTTATAATATTTACTTTTTGCAGACACTTTTGCCAGAACATTTTTTTTTTAAAACAGTTTCATCCGGCCTTCTCAAGGACTTACATTTGGAATATCATAGCGCCTTCATGCAATAGCCCATAATAATAATCTCCCAATAGACTTTGATTTCAAAATGACCTAGGGGTCGATTCACCCCTGCCTTAGGTTGTCTCCTTGATAGGAGATCTTACCCGCCTCTGGAGTGAGTCACAACACACACACAGGTGCTCAGCATTGAGCTCTGTACTCATGAGGGGGACGGTTTCCTCACCCCTCATAATGGGACAGTTATGAGATCATTCCAGTTGACAATTTTAAATCAATATTTTTTTTCGGTAGTGTACCCATAGTTTTGTGTTTCAGTGTATTCTGGGTCAAAAGATAGGGCAATAACAATAATATCTTTGCACGGTATTTTTCAATGAATTTTGATTTCGCAACCCACCACAATCTAGGGTTCCGCTAACAGTATGGAGGAGATGCACAGTCAAGCCTTATTTGTCCCAGTCATGACAACTCCCCATATCCTCAGCAGAACCGGGTGGATTTGCTTTAGACTGTATGTTACAATTTGCAGGTTTTTTTTCCCCCAGACAATTCTCCAAAATGTTCACATATTGAATATTCAACTGGAATATAGTTTTTTATTATTATTTTTTATTGGGATCCCAGCACATATAGGAAAACAGTCATTCCAGATTTAGTCAGTTCAGTCCGTTTCTGTCATTTGAACACTGAAGACTCAGGTTGCCGTCAATGTCACAGTTCCCGTCTTTCTCACTACTCATAAAAGGAAAATATTTTGTCAGCCTAATTAAAAATAAATTTAGAATGTGATCACGTTATTAGTCGACTTTTTCAATTATATGGTGCACCCTTTTCAATTTGGCCTTAGTCTTGTGTTAATATTCCAAATTGGATTTCCCCAAATTTATTTTAGAGGAATTTCTTTTAAGTTGCAACCCTGCAGTTGAATCCTTAGCTGGCCAGCTTATCTTTTCACTCAAGGTCATTTTACTCTCTTCTCTTCTGGAGTGCGCAGTCTGTGGAAAAGTTTCAATAGAATGTGTTAGATGCAAACAACAATGAACAAAAACTCAGTCATCATAATTTTGTTGTTTTTCCTCTTGCTTGGGCTTGGATGTTTTCCTTTAAAAGTTAAAAATCAGGGAAATTTTTATTCGTCATTTTGTCCTCTTGTATTGTTGGTCCACTCCTGTTTAAAAACAGAGAAAAGATCATGAATTTATTAATAAAATTTCTTCGGTCAGGAAAACTTTGAGACACTTTTTTTAAAATCACAATCACTTGGTATAAAACTTGATCCTTTATATGACTCATTTTCTGGACAAAATTCTTGTTAAACAAATCAAGAAAACTTCTCATGAAATCGTATTGCTTAGACCCCCCTTTCTCCTCTTTTGTTCTCTGACTTTGGTATGTCAAACTTTCATCTTTCTCCTCCTCCCTTACATGCTCTCTCTGTGCACTAAAAATCCCTCCAGTCTCCAGTCTCCTATCCCACAATAGTTCACTTGATTTTTTTAAATTCTTTTCTTAATTTGTTCTCTAAGTTCAAGTTCTGATTCCCCAATAGGAATTTTTAATTGCTTTATTTTCCCTATTAATTGACAGTTAATTATAATCTTAATCATTGTTTCCTGGCCTGGGGTATTTGGGCCTCTACATACAGTATTTTCCCCAGGATATTCCAAACTTGCTCTTTAATTTGGTCTACTATATCCCCAAACCAAAGAACATTTGCTTATTCGCTTTTTTTCTCTCTGATTTGGTTTTTTCAGCTGTGGTCTCTCTCTCTGTTCCTGACTCTATTCGCTCTCTCTCTCTCTCTCTGCGTCTCCCAGCTCTGACCATCACCCTCTGTAACCCCCCCCCCCCCCCACCCCCACCCTCTCTCTCTCTCTCTCTCTGATCTGCCACAGGCCCCTTCAGCTGCCTTCCCTCTCTCTCTCTGTCCCTGAAACTGGGGGGGCACATGGCGCTGGGCCAAATAATTCATCGTCAGTAACATTTTCAGATGGCTTGGACTGAGACGCAGCTTCACTTTGTTCTAGTAAATATTTCTCCTGATCCTCAATGTTTAACATTCCCCTTTCTCCAAGCAGCTCCAGAACTGCCAGCTCATTTTATTCTTTTTTTAACCCTTTTTTTGCCGCCTATGCATAATTTGTCATTATAACCATTATATATTTTTTTCTTCACATATTGCGAATCAAATTTCCTTGCTACTGTTAGTCTGTTTTTAGTTCTTTTTGCCCAGTTATTTGACAATTTTTTAAATATCATTCTCAAAGGTCGGAAATTGCTCTCTTAATTCCTCCACAGGCGTTCACTTGTTATCTATGAATGAATTTAAGTTTTATTACTTAGCCGAATTATTTTTCCCCATGTATTAAATTGCACTATGTCTATTTTACTAGTTACACTGCTCAATACGGTCAGTAAACAGTTTATAATATAAACACACTTATGCGATTTCTCCTCTCCCTTTTCACTTAGATCGTATTTTGTTACGCATTCCTAAACCAGTGTTATGTTTAGTTTATAACCATCTAGTTGTCTAATCAATGGTATTTCCTGTTTAGTTCCATTTGCCTTTTTTTAATGTTTTTTTTCTTTCCTTCAAACATACGAAGTTGCTTTTGCCTTTTTTTCCTTCTTTTTCCCCCTTTTTTCCTCTGCCAGCTTTTCAGTATTCGTCATTGTTTATCTTTTATTCCTAATTTCATTTCTCGGCCAAATAATTTTTAGCCGCGACCAAGCAGCTCTATGAATGCTTCTGTCTGTCTGTCAGTCCGTCCGTCTGTGACACCTTTTTGACCATGTTCCTGTCATCGTATCATCATGAAATTTACAGGAGTTATTGACCTTCACCAAAGTGATGTCCATGCACAAGGTCAAGGTCAAAGGTCAAGTTCACAGAGGTCACGACCTTGTTTACGGGTTTTCGTGCTGTAACTCCAGTTAGAATTCATGGATTGCTATGAAATTTTGGAAATAGCTTCTAGGCATGAAGGAGGTGTTTCCTATTGTTTTTCAAGGTCATCCATCAAATCCCAAGGTCACAAAGGCAAAAAAAGTGTCAATTTTGCCCAATTTGACGGTTTTCGCACCGTAACTCAAGTTTAATTCAATGAATGGCTATGAAATCGTAGAACAAGCTTCTTGGTATTGAGCTGGGGTCATCTGTCGAATCCCAAGGTCACACCGGTCAAAAAAGTGTCGATTTTGCCCTGATTTCACAGTTTTCGTACTGTAACTCCACTTTAACTTGATGGATGGCCATTACATCTTAGAACAAGCTTCTTGGTACAGAGGAAGGGTCCCCTATTGATTTTCAAGGTCATTTGCCAATTTCAAGATCACACTTGTACAAGAAACCACCAGTCATGGACACTAGGCCACGTGACGGATGCTAGGCCAGGTCGCAGCTATTAGATCCTTCTGATCTACTTGTTTTCCTCATCTATTCAATGATGATAGTACACCAATCAAAATAATACTAAAATAATCATCTCTTAATACATGCAATTTACTACTTCTTTTAATCTGCCAAATAGTAATGACCAGTTATAATAATTTTAACTTATTGCATGTAAACTAGAGGTTATTTATTTATATGGAGTGCACTATTAACACTCCCAACTAATGCAATACGCAACAAGACCACTGTTCATATCCATACTTGCTCTATACTCATGCAAACAACAAGACAGACAACATTGCAATAATGGATCCCAATACCTCTCAACAAAAACGGATCCAATACCTCTACAAAAACGGATCGATCCTAGAGCCATAAAAATGGATCCCGGTACCTCTTCTAGGTCCCGGCCGTATCCCAACCTCAAACGGGGAGGCCTGCAGGTTTATTCCCTCCCTTTAAGGTCTCCAGCACTGGCTTCACATATAACAAACAGTCATACACCAAACCAGTTACAGAACGCGCTCCGATTTTCAAACACTCACTCACAGTAACTTGTTGCAAATTCATTCGTTAGTGGTCAGTAGTTACATATCAATTCTGCAGACTCTGTCCCTCTCTTTTTAATTTCCCCAATTTAGTGTCTAGATTCTTTGAGCCGAAAGGTTACTTGTCTCCAGTGCTGTAGATCAGGGCCAGACAACACAAAACAACACCCTCACTTACCTATCTGAGCAAAATAATTAAAGCAAATTAAATTGCTCACCTTATCCTTAGTTTGCTGGGATTTTAGGGTGTGTTTGTGCTCTCTGCCCCATCTCCGAGCACCAGAAGACCGTCCACTCTTACGAGTGTAACCAACCTTTGCCGACTCCTGCCGCTGGCTCGCCAAATATGTTGTGGTTTTTTTCAACATATTTCTTCAACATATTGAGGTTCCACCATCCTCAAGCAATTGGGGGGAGACAGATTCTGAAAAGAAAATTAGGCTTTATTGTGTCATGTTGATAAATGTAAAGCCGAGTTCCTCCTGCGCAAGGAGAACTGCACTCCCGACTTTCACACACATGTCTTATACCCTTAACTCACAGGAAATATCTTTCAAATATGGTCTTTCCACTTCTCATTCTCACACTGCAATTGGACAGACAACCTGAAACCCTGTTAGCTAATCCTTCAGGAATTCAAAGTAAAGACGCATGCGCATCACTTCTAAAGACAGTGGAAACTTGCCCAGACATGCTCACAGGCAAGAGAGATATACATGATATACAGACAGAGAAAAAGTTACAAGTGGATGAATTCGATGCATATCAAATGATTACAAATGATTCAATTGATAATGTTTTCAGTAGCAACTAATAAATTTACTGAACAAATATTGATCAAAGCTACAGAAATCAAAATACATCCTCTGTGAATCAACTAAACAGAAGCCTGCTTACTAATCTAAGCTACAGAAGCTGCTGCTTATGTGTGTGTGAGCTGCTCATGCATGTGTGAACTGAATTGCTTGTATATGTGTGTTTGTCTGTGTGTGTTTTATGTGCAAGTACCTGTGTGTGTTTCTGCTGCCTACATAATATGGTCATTGATTATGATTATTGATGGCTAAATATAATCTAAATCTAATTGTTAGTTTATTGATTATTAGTATGAGTAATGAATGAATAATGGAAAAAAATATATAATCAGTATTAGTGAATATAATGAATAATGCTGAAATATAATCTTCAACACCATCTCTTCCAATATTGAGTCATCTGCAATTGTGAAAAAGGCAATGATGCAATGATAGGCGCAGGTTAGGTCTATTAGGCTACCAGTAATATTAGTCTATCTTGGGCGACTTTTATTTTGAAATACATGGTTAACCGCCTCCTTCCAATGTTTGCTGTTTTGGTGGAAGTAGCGTCCAGAGAGAAGTAAGTGAATTAAAAAGATGTCTCTGTCAAAAGGTCTAAAGAGGAAAGTTGCCCGCAAAAACAGAGCCTATAAAGAGAAATGGAGAGTCAAATTCGCATTCATCTTACCCAGTTGTAGTTATGGAAAGCCCATGTGCCTCATATGCAAGGAAATTATTGCGGTTTTGCATTATGTATAATGTCAGGTGGCATCACGAAACGAAGCATGGCTCTTTCAACGTCCCAAATGAATCAAAAGTTGTTTTTGTTTTGTTTTGTTTTCTGTGTATGTGTTGTTGTGTGTGTGTATGTGTGTGCGTGTGTGTGTGTCAGCACTCATGTTGTATGTGTGCTTGTCTGCCATGTCTGCTCTTGCTCTCCATGCCCCTCACCCCCCCCTCCCACCACTCTGTTCCTAAACTTCTAAGGTACCATTGATCTTATCAAAGGTTTAAAGATCATCCATCTTAATATCAGGAGCCTTGCACCCAAAATTGACCTTATCCGGACCTGGGTTAAAATTCATAATCCACATATTATTACTTTGTCTGAGACATGGCTGCATGACAGAATTCCTGATAATGAGTTAAAGATTGACAATTTTGTACTTTACAGAGCTGACAGGGGCTCTAGGGGTGGTGGTGTGGCAACTTATGTTGCCTCTCACCTGAACTCTAAATGTATCACCCCTCATGTTGAACCAGTTAATTTTGAATGTCTCTTTACTAATATTGTCTTTCATGAAAATAAAACAGTAACTATTGGTAACATTTATAGACCCCCCTCAGCGCCAGCCGACTCTACCAAATGTATTCTGTCAACTATCAACTCTTTTGAGAAGCATAATGAAATGATTATTTTGGGTGACTTCAATAGCAATTGGCTTAGCCACTCTTCTACAAATGATAGACACTTGTTTCATGGTGCAAATCTCACCCAGCTAATAAAAACACCCACAAGAGTAGATCCCCGGTCTTCGTCTTTAATAGACTGGATCCTCGTTACAAACCCCGATAGGATCGTTAAGTCTGGTGTAATGTCAGACTGCTTCAGTGATCATTGTATTATATATTGTGTTTGGAAAATAAAAATTCCACGATCTCCCCCCAAATATATTGAATTTAGGCAGTGTAAAAAAAATGAACTTTGAACTTTTTATCCATGATCTAATTAATATTAACTGGGACCGATTTCAATTAATTCCTTATGTTAATGAGGCTTGGGATTTCTTTTATTGTGAAGTGATTAATGTAATAAACAAGCATGCCCCCATACGATCTATTAGAGTTAAAGGCTCACACCTTCCCTGGATCAATGCTGATCTCATACACCTCTTCAAGGAGAGAGATACAGCATGGGCAAAATATCGATTATCCAAACAGCCCAATGACTGGGAAACATACAGACTTTTAAGGAACAAATGCAAAACTAAATCAAGGAATGCTAAATCCAGCTATTATAATGATCATTTGTTGCAAGATTTTCACAACCCTCGGCATTTTTGGAGTCACCTTAACAATGTTCTTAACAAAAACAGTAGTAACCCCATACATCAGCTTGATGTTGACAACAATATTATCTCTGATCCCCGTCTTATTTCTGACGCTTTTAATGAACACTTTTCCTCTGTCTCTCGTGCCTTGCATACTACTCCCTATGCTATGACTGAATATCCTACTCCCTCTTCTGTAGATGGCTTGTTCTCCTTTAAGAAAATAATGCCTCTTGATGTCTATAATGCCATCTGTGAGCTGAAAGAGAGCTGTAGTGCTGGTCCTGACGGTCTTGAAGCTAAATTTGTGAAACTCGCGGCTCACATATTGATGTATCCCTTGGCCGATTTATTTAATCTCTCCCTGTCCACACATTGTATCCCCCCTATATGGAAGTGTGCTAGAGTCACTCCGCTTTTTAAAGGAGGAGATCCCACTGATGTTAATAATTATAGACCAATTTCTATTATTTCTGTAATTGCAAAGATTTTTGAAAAACTTATTTCTCTTCAATTATCTCATCACGTCACTCAAGCTAATATCTTGTCCCCATACCAATCTGGATTTCGACCTAACTTCTCCACAACTACAGCTCTTCTTAAATTCACAAATGCTTTATTTTCTGCTTTTGACACTGGCCAACTTACTGGCGCAATATTCATTGATTTAACTAAAGCCTTTGATTTAGTTGATCATTATCTTCTTCTTGATAAACTTAATCATATTGGTCTGAATAAGAATGCTGTCCTCTGGTTCAACTCATATCTTCATAATAGATATCAATATGTTTCTGTTAATGGTTGTCTATCTAGCCATATGTTAGTTGAAACGGGTGTTCCACAAGGTTCTATTTTGGGTCCACTGCTCTTTTCTATTTTCATTAATGATCTTCCCCAATTGTGTTCAACTTGTCATGCCCATCTTTATGCTGATGACACCGTCATCTATCATTCAAATCGGGATATATCACAAATCCAGTACAATTTACAGCATGATTTTAATATGGTTCAACACTGGTTTAACAACAATAGACTTGTTCTTAATCTGAAAAAGACCTGTTTAATGGTGTTTGGCTCTAAATATAGCTTATCACACTCACCTGAACTATCCATTAATTTCTGTGATGGAGCTTCAGTTGATAGATGTGATGAATTTAAATACCTCGGACTCTGGCTGGACCCCGAGCTCACCTTTAAACCACATATTGATTATGTTTGCAAAAGAATTTATGGTCACTTGGGTTCTCTTTATCGTAGCATTAACTGTTTTTCATTTCAAGTCAGGAAAAGGGTAGTTACACAACTGATATTTCCTATACTTGATTATGCAGATATTGTTTATCAAAACACCACTGACTCCATCCTCAAACCTCTCAATATTTTAACTAACTCTTTATGCAGATTTGTCTTGAGATGCCCATTTAAAACCCACCACTGCCTCATGTACGATGCCCTCATCTGGCTCCATCCTAAACCCAGGCGTCAGTTTCATTGGTTTTTGTTTCTTCATAAATGTATCTACTCAGAAGCCCCACCGTACTTAAAACAGTTGTTGGTCCCTTATACATCTCTCTACCCCCTTAGACACACAGCAAATTTATTTTTCACGGTGCCTATGATTCATAAAGAAATTGGCCGCCGATCTTTCAAATACAAAGCTCCATCTGATTGGAACAATCTACCCCCTGTGTTAAAGTCCATCACCTCCTTCTATATCTTTCGAACAGATCTATTTTCCCATTTAAGAACAAGTTGCTCATGTTTTTGATGCAGTGGTTTACTGTTGCCTCCGATGTGTGTTGCTCTTGTTATTGGGGCTGACCCATTTGTGTATTTGTGTACTTGCTCATGTGTATACTTGCTCACATCTACATTTACGCAGTATGTAGGTTTATGTGCATTTTTCAGTGTAAGTCTATGATAAGTTGGGTGGGGTTTGGGGGTTGGTGAAGTGGGTGAGCAGTGTGCTGTGCTTTGTGTCTCCGTGTGTTTTGTAATAATATGTCTTGTTTGTTTATTGTTTGCATTGTTTCTGTATAGGGACCCCCTCGAAAACGAGATGCTGCATCTCAAGGGGCTATCCTAAATAAATAAATAAATAAAAAATAAATAAATAAATAAAAAGATGATGGTTCCTCTTCAGAAGGAGGTAGGTTTCACTTTAAATGCTGATTATGCATCCAAAACTTGTACTAAAGTGCATAGTTTCACATGTCTTGAGTTTTTAACGTATGTAGTGTTTTTGTTGCCAATTGCTCCAGATGATATGGGAGGCTGGCAACTTTGAACTTTGAAATGAGTCCCATTTTTTCTCAAAATTACCCCAAAATGGGTTGGCCCAACCGATATGGTTCTTAGGGGCTCAATTCACACATTTGGTCGCCCTAACTTTACTACACACAGTTAATGATTACTATCTTATTCATTACATTACTTATAGCTATTGTCTTACCTCAATGTTACTGGTCAGGTTCTAGGCCAGAATTCATCGCTGACCATCTGCTGATCCATTGCTGGGCCCACACACCATTCACTCGCACACTCATGCCCATGAGAAATTTTGGATCTTGAATGAGCCTATCATGCATGCTTTTGGACGATGGGAAGGAACCTGAGAACTTGGAGACAACCCACAGGAACACGGTGGAGAACATGCAAACTCAACCCACGAAAGCCCTGAACAGATTTCAACTGGTTTTAAGTGAGGCAACATTGCTACCCACTCTACTGCCCTTTTTGTGTATTTCAAGCCCAGTTTCACAAGTTACATACACATTACTGGGAGCAGCAAGGATTTTCCCTACTGCTGAGCAAACTATTCTATGAGAAGCAAAAAAAAGTTGATTTTCTCCACGCGTTACTTTCAGTTTGATTTCTGAATTTATTTTGGTATGCATTATTTTTGTAATTGAGACTATATATGAAAATAAGGGCAACCTCCTAAGTGGGAAGCCATGGTTGTAGCAAGAGTCTTTTAAAACATCAATAAAAATGGCAAAAACAAGAAATGCAAGGAAGTTGGCACGGTCATTGAAACTTCTGTGGTGGCCATTAAAGGAAAAAAATTCATTGTGATGTAAACAAGCACACCAGCCAAACAGGCCTGACCGCAGTCTGAGACTAGCTTTTCAGACACAAACAGGCCAATCATAAGGCCGCAATCCACAACAAGAAGGCTCTTTCAGGTTTCGCTTATTTAACAGAGAGCTCTCGTGTCACACAATGCCCACTGCAGAGATTTGCCTTAGAGTTAAAATGCAAAATGTCCGTAAGAAGGAAGTATCACTCCATTCAGGGGTCTTGCTTGTAGTCTCCTTGTTTCTTATTCTAAAATATACAGTCCCTGTCTTTGAGCTTTTGGACAGTGGCAGTCTAAAAAATGGCTGCAATTTCTGCTGGGTTCACACAATATGTATGTAATTGACCTCATCAATTCTTGTCTCTGCTTCAACCTTATACTAAATGTTGTTTTTTTTTTTATTATTCCAATGCTTCAAATCTGCTGGAATACAGGATGCAGCATCTAAAGCCTTTAAATGAGAATGTAAGAAGACCATGCCAGACAATGCAGTATATTAGAGAGAGCCAAATGGGCTTGTAGCTCCTTCAAATTTGGTCAAGTGGCAGCCATCCATCTAGTATGTAAACCGCTGCAGTATGACTAGGGTTGTGGGGAGTTGCAGCCTATCCCATTCAATAATGGGCAACGGCAGCGTTGCCAGAAGTAAAAATTGGATGGGCACAGAACAGCCCTATACAAAAGTGATTAGTATCAATCTGTTCTCTGTCAAGAGGCAAAATTTCATCTGAAAATTAGTTTTCTCATGAGTAGACCCGTGCTTTGCCAAAGGTAAACTGCTCTGGAGCTTTTTTTGCATCACCCTTTCAGCAGATTAGGCAATCTAACCTGCTTTGTGACATCTTGGAAAAATAAATCAAAGATCAAAATTTAAAACACCTTTACACAATTTTAAATAAAGCTTATTGAAATACATCAATTAACGTTTCAAAGTGAATGACTATCATCTTACTTTAATCTTTGATCTTTACTTTAGTAGCCCAATGAGCCTAATTTAATACCACTGGTGGGTATCTGATGAGGTAAATGAACTTCAACAGGTAATATCACAGCTCTCTTGCTCATTGCAGTGTGCCCAACTTGGATCTCAGACGGAGGCGCATAGTGGCAGGCTTAACCTAAACCTCAGGTAAAGTGCCCTCCAGTGACTGTTTGGTGATTTTTACTGGACACAGAAATTGGATTTAGACAAAACCACAGGTGTGCATAAAACCACAGGTTCTGAGGACACAGCAATCAGGTTTGAGGGATGATGTGACTTGTTCAGAACACAGGTTTAAACTCGCTTAAACCTCTAAACTGCAGCTAAGTCAATGACGGAGCAATAGCCCCTTAATGTTTAAAGATGCCCTATTTTACATTGGAGACAATGTTTTGCCTGGGAGCAAAATTAAAAATTTTGCAGAATAATTAGTTTTTTACATAAAATTATGAAATATGGCACACAGAGTGGGCAAATTACCATTGCAGAATATTGTAATTTATTTTGAAGTATGGTCGATTGAACTTATATTAAGAATTAAATCACAATGTGAGTGTACAGCAGTGTTTACATTCTGATATTTTATGCACTGTAGTTATTCTGTTGGGTATGGTCCGCAGATGCTGCCATTTATATGTAATTTGAAGAATATTTGAAGAATTAGTTCAGTTTAAATAGCTTTACAGTTGTTGATAAAAATTTTGTGTTAAACTTCACAATTTACCTTAGGTTGCTCTGTAACAAGGCTTCTGCAGATTTGGGGCTAGATTTGGGGCAGATTGCAAAGTTGTTGGGCGTGCAGCGGATTGTTCATATTTTTTAAATGTTTTGAACTCTACACGATTGATGCAGCGCCACCATCTGGGAATTTGGGGCATTTTTCAGTCTACATGTTTTTCGATCATTATAAGAAGTTTGTTGTTTTTTCTTCCAGGAGATGAAAGTTTTATTAAGAAGAAGAAAAAGAATAATACAGAGCAAAAATAGGGGTACTGGCATCTTGATCCTCATTAAATCCTACACTGTCAACCCTGATAGTGTGGTGAACTCAAATCTTTTCTGGAAACTGATTACCTCAAAAAAATTGTGTCGGCCAACTTTATTGTATTGTGTGGAAAGAACATATAGGAAATATGGTCGTTATTTTTCACATTTTTATGCTGTGAACACAAGATCATTAAGTTGGTATACACAATTTTTTTTAGGTAATCGGTTTCCACAAAACATTGGAGTTCACCACACTTGTCAAGATTTACAGTGTAATGTTGGCTAATGGCCTGCTTAACTGGATGTGCATATTCAATATGAACATCCAGTCACTCCAAAGACTGGATGTTCAGACTGAATGTTAAATGGAGTTCTTAAATGTCTGCAAACATTGTCCGACCTTTCAAGGAGCAGGATCTCAATTACTCCATTTGAATGTTTTAATGTTGGAGTTAAAATCTAGAATTAAAACCATTGCAAAAAAGTTGCTCCTCGAGAGGTTTAATTGTTGAATCAAGAATAACTGTACATTACTTTCCTGCCAATAATGAAGTACTGTAAATACTAAAAGGATTTTTGCTTACTAAATGTGTACAGGTCATGGAAAAACGGCATGCAATATCAGACCACCAAAGCCAGTTTTTTTTTTTTTGAGTTCTACCACTGATCCTTAAGGATTTCATTCCAACCCTACCTGGGAACACCTGATCCTACCTATTAGCAGCTCAATGGAATTCATAGCTTTTGTTCAGGTTGATGTGAGATAACTATGGGCCCAGAGCCCATGAACCAGGAACCAGGAGGCACTGTAGTATTGAGGGAGGGGGGGAAGTAGTTTCGTTTGTTGACTTCACCACAGCACAGCCAATGGGAAAGAGGGGATTGGCTTCGAAAGTCCCATGAGCTAGAGGTGCATTTGAAGGTGATCCATCAGTCCAGCAAGATGGAGGGACCTGTCACTCAAATTAAGGACCGGGGCCAATGGGGAAGTAAAGTGGAGTTTTTCTTCGCTATGGCTGGAAACGTTATCGGCCTGGGAAATGTGTGGAGGTTCCCATACCTGTGTTACAAAAATGGAGGGGGTGAGTGAAAGGCAGTTAATACAATGACCAGTATTGAATGAAAGAGTGTGTTTTAGTAGCTATCACTGTGAAGGGTGGCAGTGTAGAAAAAGCCTGTTTGGCTTGATTTTCAAGACGTATCCATGACTTGTGGAATTGTTTGAGAAACATGTAAACCATGAAACAGGGCCAGCCAAACAAAATTCTATATATTAAGATGCTTATCTGGAAATGTGGTTCGCTTTGCACACAATATTATTGTCGTTTTGTTGATGCAAAGCAAAATTAAGTTTTGTCCGCTTAAGGATTTTGTGAGGTCACTTCAGCTGTGATGCAGGCAGAAAATCAAAAATTTACTTGAACAAAAGCCGATGCTGCTTTACACATCAGAATGAATTCTGTGGTTATCAGCAACAACATCACCAGTGGAAAAATATGTGAGCAGGTATCTCTGGCAGACCTACTTTCACAGCACTGCTACCAATGTTGTAGGGGTCAGATGGCGCATGCTGTACCCTGCTCAGGTCCTTCCAGCATCCTTTCAGCAAGCAGTTTCGCTTTTGCCATGATTCTGCTGAAATTAAATATTGGTCTCATGCAACTACACTGTACTTCATAGCTTGGCAGGGTTTTAAGGGTATTCCTCAGCAAAGCAGGTGATCCTTTTGTATGTCAGATTGCTTTCGTTCATCTAGCTATGTAGCCTTTGCACTGTTTAAAAAAGAAGTTCTTTCAACTTAAAACAGTGGAAAGGGCTGCCTTAAAAATTGAAGTTACCTCATATCAAGACAAGTTGAGGTAATTTTGTAATGAACCAAAAGTACCTCAACCTGTCCTCTGAAATTCTGTTCACTTAAAAGTTTAAGCCAGCCCAGACTCTAATTGTTTTTGTGATGTCTTCTGCAGCAGTGGTCATTGAAACATACACCCCAATGTTTGAGGGTTTTTCTTCAGTTCTGTGCGAGCCAGAACCATCGCCTAGACTGTGTGAAGTTTGCCACCGCACAGGGACTCGCGCCTAGCCTGCAATCCTGCAGTTTTTTTTCTTTTTACTTTATTTTTCATGACTTTTCTTTGACCAGAAATGCTTCAAAAATTTTATTCCCGTGTGTCAATTTTTGCTCTTGATCACATTAAATCCATCTAAATCGTACAAGCCAGGATAAGCTTGCGAAGTATAAGAATTTGATGCTGAGTAGATGAGTTTCAGGAGCAGGACCCCACATAAACTGGGAGGCATTCAGCACTTTTCACGAATCCACACCTAACTCACTCCTCCCCTTCCACTTTGGGACTTCGCGCCGCTCTCTTCCTCCCATCCCGATCCTTTCTTCTCTTCCTTTCTCTCTCTCTCCTGGTCTTTTTGCTGGGGCCCTAGTGTGAGGCAGCAAGCTGGACACAAGGGGTTCGGGACGTCTGGCAAGAGGAGATGAAAATGTTGTGTTGCGCAGAGTAGGAGGGAAACCACATGGAGAATCAAATGAAAATACAGACCTCACACAGTGCTGCTCCAGTAGTCGCGCGGAGCCAGTCATAAAACTAAAGCAGAGCCAAATGAATGTCAATCCACGCGCAGAGCCAGTCCAGTGAGCAGATGCAGCACCTGTTCAACTGTTGCATGTGGGACGGGTCCACATTAAGATTGTGCTCTTGACTCGTTTACCTCTTATTTATCCAATCGGTGTTTCTCTGTGGCTGTTGAATCTTTTGTGTCAGAGACTGTGCCCCTTTCTTGTGGAGTACCACAGGGTTCGGTTCTGGGTCCTATTCTTTTTATTCTGTATATTTTACCACTTAGCCATATCATTGGCAGGTTCAAGGGAATCTTGTACCATCCGTACGCTGATGATTTACAGCTAAACTTTTCTTTTAATCCTCCTAGGCCCAATGGTTTTAATGTTTTACTCAATTGTATGGCAGCCATTAAGGAATGGATGTCTTGTAACTATTTGCAGCTAAACACAGCCAAGATGGAGGTTCATATCGTCGCTCCAAATAATATTGCTGCTCAGCTGGGTAGCTGTATTGGGTCTGTTGGCCATAATGTGTGTTATAATCTACGAAATCTGGGAGTTGTTTTCAATCAGGCCATGAACCTGGACTGCCATGTTAGGGCACTAACCCGTACATGCTACTTCCACTTACACAATATTGCCAAACTCAAGTATATTATATCTAAACCTTTTAAACCGTTTAAAATAATTATTCATGGCTTTATCTTGTTAAGGCTGGTTACTGCAATGCTCTTTTTACATGCCTCAGAAAGGCTTCCACTGACCGTCTGCAGCTTGTGCAGAAAGCCGCTGCTAGACTTTTAACCAAAACGAGAAAGTTCGAACATATTACTCCTGTTTTAGCTTCCCTGCATTGGCTACCTGTGAATCTAAGGATTCATTTTAAAGTTTTACTTTTAACTTATCAGGCCCTTCATGGCCAGGCACCCACCTACATTGCTGAGTTGCTTACGCCTCATGTCCCAATCAGGGCATTGAGATCAGCGGACCTCAGCCTTTTAATTGTCCCCCGCACTAAAAAATCCACCAAAGGGGACAGGGCTTTCCAGGCGGTCGCTCCCAGACTGTGGAATTCCCTCCTACTGACTTTGCGGACTGCCACATCCATTGAGTCCTTCAAAACTAAATTGAAGACCCACTATTTTAGGTTAGCTTTTGGCTAAGTCTGTAACGAGGCAGGCTTTTTAGTATATTTTTCAATTAAGCAATCTTTGCCCTGGTTTTTACCCTCGGCCCGACTTCAGGCCGAAGGGTATTGTCATCAATTCGTTGTCTGTCTGTCCGTCTGTCTGTCTGTGTGTGCACCTCTAAAGTCAGCATCAATAAACTAGTTACCCATGCCAAAACATTTGCGGTAATGTAGGGAATCCCGGCCAGGAAAGACTTTTTCAGATTGGACCATTTTTTGGGGAAAAAAATGGCATTTTTGGCGTTTTTGAAAAAAACTTTTGTCATGGACTGATTTTGATGAAGCATTTGAGCTAGGGGGTTTAGACCTGGAGGAACTATCATATATATGCGGGGCTGTAGATTAGTGAAAAATATTTGAATTTTCCATAGTTTTTGTGGGACTTTGGGAATTTTTGTATTTGTAAATGTATTTTCTGTGGAATTTACTTTGGTTATTGTGTAATTGTTCTGGGACACTTCATAAGTCAGGTCGAGGGTGTTCAAACGCGGGCGTTTCTTGTATGTACTGTTGTTCTCGTGATTTTACTGTGTGTCTTATGTATTGGTATATTTATTATATATATTTATCATTGCTTGTATTTTACTGATTTTGTTTTTTGCATATTTTTTATACTGTGAAGCCCTTTGTGAGTTTTATGTCCTATGTGAAAGGTGCTATAATTTACTATACAACAAACTACAAATATTTTATAAACACCGATCGGTTCGAGAGCATTAAACAAAATATCTGTGTCTGATCTCTGCCCCTTCTCTTTTCTCAGTCCTCTCCAATGAGGAAAAGGTTTACCAGTGGTTATCATTGTTTGTCCTCTTAGTCAATTACTTTTTCCCCCATAGTTTGCAACTGCTGCTGTGGTCTATGCATTGCGAATTGTGGTCACTCACACGTGGACGTTTAGCTGGGAGGCTTACTGGGAAATGTGCATTATGTGCCGTGGGTCTGGGCAGTTGTGTGTGCTTGTTTGATTGCAATCCTTCCTCCGAACATCAAATTTCTTTATCAGGAGCATCATGAACTTTTCTTGGGTTTTTCCACTATACTCCTAGTTACTGTAGCCGAAACCTATTCCATGGCTACAGTTGCTCCCCTTTCAGCTCTGGCAAACCAATAATTTCTGGTTGACATGAGCTTCGGAATGTCACCAGAGATACCAGGGCTGTGGTCAAATAGACAAAAATTTCATCCTGAGGGCTAATTACTAACCACTTTTCCTTGACCTTGATGAAAAACATCATGACATTAAGGAAAGATGTGAAGGAGATTTCATAAGGACTCAGTAAAAGACAACCGCGGCGCGAGGTTCATCAGACTGTAGACGACGTCATCATGCAGTGTCAGATGTTATTGACAGTCTGTTGCAGTTCCTTGTTCATTACATTTCTTTGATTTCGTGCCACTAAAAGGAATTGGGGGAAGGTATTATCTCTTTCCTTTTTTATAAAGGATGGTCCCGTCTATCCCACACTAAAGGAGATAAATGAGGAATGCACCTTTCCATATTATTTGGAGAATCCAACCACCTGTTATTATAGCAGCCATGCAAATACTTTCGGGTCCTTTCCAATGAGTTGGGAACTGATCTAAGCAATAAAGATTATTCAGCCACAGCCAGCATTTAAAAACTCAGAAACACTGCAAACTACAGAGATATTCTGGGCAGTTAAAGGCTTTCTATGTAAAAGTCCCATGTTCCAGCTTTAACTTCCTGAAGCCCAACATCCTGCTTCTGTTCGTTCTCCGTTCTGCCTGTTTTTCCCAACACTTCGTTTTTGTTTCCAGGCCAGATTTCAGCTGTGCTGTGGTGAGGGATCTGAATATTTTATGATTGTTATTTCGTGTTGCTCTGAGCACTCATCACTTTTATGTTTAATTTCAGTTTTATTGTGAACCAGAAACGGCAAATTTCTGAAAGTTAAGAGAATCTGAACTTCTTGTTCTCTGTGTTGCATTTTTCCCCTCACAGGAGTGTTCCTTGTGCCCTACATCCTGTTCCTCTTTACCTGTGGGATTCCCCTCTTCCTCCTGGAGATTTCACTGGGACAGTACACCAGTCAGGGGAGCATCACCTGCTGGCAGAAGATCTGTCCCATCTTTGGAGGTAACATATGCCACATCACTAAATTAGATTTTACCAATGGAATGCAATTGCCCCCATACCCAACAAAGCATCAGTTATGAGTATTGACAATTCCCTTTTTTTGCTATTTTCTTTTGGTCTTCATAATGTCTTTCCCTCAATATTTTTTCTTTTTATTCCAGCTTGGATTTTTTTCAATATCTTAAACTGAAGATAAGATCAGACCAGCAAAGCATGTGGCGGTTCCATGCTTGTTGATTGCCGGGGCAAACTAAATTATGAGTCTCCCGCTCTCCAGCAGAATGATTCAGATTTTGGCAATTTGAACAGCGCCATTTTGTCATTTTGAAACCGGATGTGATTCCTATTGGACGAGAGCGAGAATTAAAGTTCCAGGGAGGAGCGAGGGATGGATCTATGGGTGTATCTGACCATATCTGACGAGGACCAGAGGATAGCCACGCCCCCAAAAGCATATCTGGCTTTATCCTTTATTCTATTTTTTTTTTTTGGCATCTCCAATCCCACCCGAATCTGGAATGCCCAATTGGTGAACTATGTACAAGGCTTGTTTGTATGTGACCCCTCGCTGCCAATTCAGGAGAGTGTAGACAGTTCGCGGCTCTCCTCCGAAGCATGCGCCTGTCAGCCACTGCTTCTTATACACTCATTGGTTGAATCTCCGCAAGTTCAGAATGAGGGTGGAGGATACCCGAATATGAACAGGCTTAGAATCTTCCTGACGAGTGCCTGTCTGGCCAACAGGAGGCGCTTGGAGCAACGAACAAAGCAACTTTTATTTTCCCTTCCTGGCAGTTCTTTCCCATTTTGCAACCCTGTAGCGTAATAGCCAATTGTGCGCTACTCTGAAAAAGCTGTATCACTCCCTCCAGATATTCGATCACACGCCACAAATCTTTAAATACAGCTGACCTTTATTCTTCGTCACCGTCAAACTATAAAACATCAAGACGATGTAAATAGACAATACACAATTACGCAATACGATAATTACACATATTCAAAGAAAAGTACAGCAACACCATCAACTGAATGAAAGCAAACATATTTACTAGCAACAGAAAACATACCTCGATGGCTGCGCAACAATTCTGGAGAGAACGAGGTCCAAATCTTGTCACAAAAAGGTCACTAAAACAAATAATTCCAATCGTAAAATGATATCTGCGCAACTTCACAAAATTAATTTTGGCTCACAGACAACGAGCAGCTTCCCTGTCAACTGTCAAGCAGCACCTGTGTTGTCGTCTAACTTATAACGTTCATACTTTGCACGAGTCTGAACGGGAATTGCGACCCAAAAAGACATCCCCAGAACAACAAATCACAATTAGGAAAAAAAACTGAATAACAACTATGCATAACTTATCAATTAAATCAATTTGGTTAATTAGGCTTGACAATAGATAACATTATAACAAAATTAAATGACAAATAATATTTTGGCAGTTAAAAGCTGCCGACCACTGCCGATTGGTACGAATTTATCCTTTATTCTAGTCTATTTAGAACCATAATTTACAGTAAAAAAAAGAATATCTGCACACTTGGATCAATGCAAATTTCTTTAATGCCCCAAGCTTTTGGTCAAAGGACCTTCATCAGGGTACTGATCAGGACATGAGTACAATGAACAATCTTATGTGTTTCAACAGACAATCACTGAATCTGTTGCACCACTCCTGCTCAGATGGAGAAAATGTGTTGTCTTCTCTGCACTGCAGTGGATACCACTATCAAGAGGAGGAAACAGAAAGATTTACCACATGAACTATACACTGACAAAATCAACTAAACGATAAAGAAAAATAATTTTTTGAATAAAAATATATGTATAAAACAAAATGCTACATATATTAAAGAGGTAAAGAAACTGCACAGACATCAGGAAACCCATCATAAAATCTCCAACCATAATCAAATTTAGACCTGAAACAAATCCACAAAAATCCATATTATAACATAACACTCATTTCAAAATCAACATTCAAGCCCTCCGGGAGTCAAGAGTCTAAAGAGTCTAAATGTTTGTATCCAAAATAGTTCTTTTAGACATCGGGCTCTAAATTCGTAGACCAGGCGCAGTTGCGGCGAATGGGGGTGCGCCGTGCCAACGGGAAGTGTCCAGGCGTATGTTGCAATTTCGTGCCCGGCGTAGCCTGGCGCAAGTACTCCTTTGTCCCGCCTTCCTACGCAAGTGGCGAAGAAGGCGTGTTTGGGTATAACACAGCCGAGTCAAATCTTCACCAGTCAAATGAGCTCCTCTCCTCACCTTTAATGTGTTGGAATATAGAAGCCTCTGTCCTATATCTGCATGATGCGTTAATGTTGCATTTTACTTTGCTGCTTCAGGCATGTTTTCTGCACCGCTTGCGTCTATATTAAGCATTCCGAACATGAGTTAACTGGTTAGCTGGGGCATTCACGAATTATTACCATTAGCGAACTTGAATGGAATTTCAAAACAAAACTATGTCAGATCATTCAAACTTATGAAGTTGGAATGAAATACGACGGTTGCTCATTGGGAAGAGAAACGATGGATAGTGTGTTCCAATTATTACACCCTGTTGCTGCTTAGAATGTTGAGAATAACATGCATGGACAACAATGCAAGATACGTTACACATTTATTTTCAAAATGTGATCTTAACTCAGTACGACATCATAGCAATCAGGATGCATTCCTTTCCCTCACTAAAAACGACTTAAGTGACAATAGTAGAGTATTGAGCTGCTTGCACACTGGATGCGAAACAAATTTTTCGCACGACAGATTGCGTTGAACGCAGTGTCTCGTGTCCGAAAGTCTGACAGAGTTTAATATATCTCCGTGTCTGACAGTCGATTATTGTTTTAAATTTCTTCAAATATACTGACTCTTTTAGATATTAAACGTGAATGTTTTGATAAGAGGGCTCAGTTCTTCAAGATGAGTACCGAGAATTTCAATCAATGTTTCTGTTTAAGCTCTGCTCAATAAAGTGAATCGACATTGGCACGGGACAATGTACAATGCCACCGTGTCTGACAAAAAAAAGAGGACGATTAGAACAGATTGATAATGAAATAAAGAATAAAAAGAAACATTTTAACAACAGAACATCCAATGAACACTGCAATTTATTTATGTGCGGGTCATCTTTTTTGGATGTTCCGTTTGTTGGTGATATTTTTATTCTTTATTTCGTTATAAATGTGTTCTCATATCAATACTTTTACTTTTTGCTGGCTGCAGGACATGGAGTATTTTGCATTTCGCGTCGGACAGTCTTGATCGTGCATGCGATAATTTATTCACACTGTCAATGGTCATGGAATTGATTTGCTCACTGACTTCAAATTCTATTTTATCTCTGGTGTGGAAATAAAGCGTGAATCTGTTCGATCCATCTGACTCATTTTCAAAAGAAAGACCGAATAAAGACTGTTGTCTCTTCAACGGAAGAAAACGGACGAATAGGCTAAAAAGACCAAGAAAAGTCGATAGCAATCAAGTTGCATTTTGTGAAGGTCGAAAACAAACATGGCCAAGCTTGCTCGTCTAATAATTCCTGGAATACTCTGAAAAATTATAACTTCTATGACTTTCAGACACAGAGCTATATTAACACCCTGTCCAACGCGAAAAATTTGTTTCGTCTCCAGTGTGGAAGCGACTTTACTGAGCATAGAACGCAAGCATGCTATATATATATATATATCCAGTTTGTGGTTGGCTGAGAAAGATGTGAAGTCGTTAGCTTGCATCACAGATTCAGCTGCGTGGATTAAGCCAGGTCAAGTTTCCATTAAGCGTGCCAACCGCCTTTAATCTGACATCAGGACAATCGATGTAGATACTATAATTTATGTCCTTATTCATATAGTCACATTAAATAGTGCGTCCTGTAATTATTGATTGCATTGAAATGTGCCTGACATTCTGGAAACCTGCCTGTGAGATTTTGGTGACGTGTGTGCACTCTGTGCCGGTCAGCCAAATTGCCACTGCACAGAAATGAAACCAGGTTGGAGCTGGCAAGTTTTCTGCACAACTCCAGCGGAGACTTTTTCTACGAAATTGTCACTGCGTCTTGATGAATATGTGACACCTCCCCCTACTATGCCGCCACACCCATCTCAGCACACTTTCGTCTACCAAAGGCTGCGCACGGTGTTGCACCTTACGAAATTACCACTGCGCGGGCTGCGCCGGACGAAATTACCACTGCTTGGGCTGTGCCACGCAACGCCACCTGCGCTGCGCCAAGAAATTAGAGCCCATAATCTTTTATTGATATCTCCACCTCTTGACAAGTGTACGTGCTCTATTCCCTGAAAACAGAGGGAAGAGACAGGATGAGAAAGAGCATTAAAATGGCTGGCGACTGGATAATTAGGATCAACACGTCTGATGGAACTTTTATGCTCACTGACCTCTGCTATCCACAGCAGTGCAGAGAAGACGACACAATGCTATTCTCCATTTGAGCAGGAGTGGTGCAAAACTGGTGTCACAGATTCACT
The DNA here is from genome assembly GCA_029721435.1 of Gymnothorax reevesii. NCBI lineage: Eukaryota > Metazoa > Chordata > Actinopteri > Anguilliformes > Muraenidae > Gymnothorax > Gymnothorax reevesii. Next base: position 12,211,229 of record CM056585.1, on the reverse strand, counting down.
GATTGTCTGTTGAAACACTAGATTGTTCATTGTACTCGTGCTGATTGTTACCCTGATGAAGGTCCTTCGACCGAAAGCTTGGGGCATTAAAGAAACTTGCATTGATCCAAGTGTGCAGATACTCTTTTTTAGTTGTTGTTTGGTTTTCTGGCACCTTGGCATGTTTTGGTCATGAGTGCCGTTATTTGCTCTTAGGATGATAATTTATAAAAATGAACATCATGATATATCGAAGAGGACTTGAGGCATGTGATGCATGCCATAAAATAATGTGGAAAATCTTTATTGAAATGATAAATCAGGTGGGAAAAAAAAGGGTCATTTTCTCATAGACTTCTATAGCATTGAACTTCTCTCTGGAAACACCGACATCACCATCTGCTGGCTATTATAATGGCATGCAATTTTACGAGATTTCTGCATTTGCCTCACTTTTCAGACCCAGTTGCTGCGTCCATCTTTTTATAAATTTTTTGGGTAGAATTTGACCATCTTAGCCTCCCACTATGAAATTTCCATCATGTCGATTACCCATTATAAGCACTACAGACAAATTGCTGCTCCTCCATTTCCTTCATTGTTTAATGTTACATTTTTGGGTCCACGCACTTAGTTCTGGGGTATACTACAGCAATTTGGTTGATGGTGAATCTTTTGTGTGCCTAAATGTTTACAAATGTGTTGAATGTCAGTCATACTACTAACCTGGGGTTCGTTTCTCTTTCATAGTTCATCCACTCACAGTCAATGGGCCTAACTATGTAAGTTAGCATCTGTGGTTTCAGGAAACACTCCCCAGAGCGGCCAAACCTCTGTTTGTGATTTTTATTATTTTTATTGGCATGTATGTGACAGATTAATTTGCCAGCAAGACTATCTCTTGCTCTGGCTGTCTCTCTGACACGTCCTCTGTCTTTCAGGACTAGGTTACGGGAGCCAGGTGCTTACGCTGTTTGCAGGAATTTATTACATCATTATTCTGTCTTGGGCCTTCTTCTACTTATTCTCATCACTGAGCACTCAGCTCCCCTGGGCCAGCTGTGGAAACACCTGGAATACAGGTAAAGGCAAAACCTGTCACAGGATATGACATTCCAGGGAGATAAAAATCAAAAAAGTAGTCCCTATCTGGAAACAAACACATGCAAGTCCTCTCATGGATTCTTTAATAAAGAATCATATTTTATTTGGCATAAGCAGTGACATTTAGTGCTAGAATGTGATTTTAGTGCTCATAAGATATGAGTCCACTGAAACCTTCAGGGGCCAAAGAATCCAATTATGCCATCAGTTGTGAAAACAAGCTGTTTTAGTTTTCATTTCACTCCCTGTAAGAGGATAAATTTGGTAATCAAATCCTTGGACGTCCGCTTGACACTTGAATTTATATTTTAGGAGACTTTTGACTTTCTTCTTTTGGATATTGGCGTAAAAGCGTAAGTTGTGTTATTCCAGAGCTAGACTGCAGTAAATCAGCTTGAACAGTATTGGATCCAGGGTCGGGAGGTGATCTTACTCTTTGAGAAAGAAAAAAAGAGATGAAATTGTGCATGAATAATTAATTCATACACTTCAATCTTCATCCATTCTTTTATTGGTTTCCCCAGTCCCAGCTCTATGGATTGGAACATTTCCTGTGGGAGAGGTGCTAACATTTTCTGTACACATACATAGAACTTTCTCATTAAAGTGCCACGGTTCTTACCGCTAAACCCTCACAACATTTGACTGAACATCATCGCAGAGCCGTTTTGTTTATTTGACTGATTTATATTTACTGATCCAATATCCAAAAGAAGAAAGTCAATTTAACGTATTTGACGTATTTGTCAATTTTTATCAAACCATACATCAATGTCTATTGGATTTCCCATGGAAGAAGGTTGAGCTAGTCGATTGGACTTCGTTTAAATGTTTATATGTCAATGACAATTGCATGGTTAAAATCTTGTCTTATACACCAACTGTCAACCTTGTCATTTTCAAACTTGAAAAGTATGCTAATTTCGCATATTTGCTTGCGGGGCGTATTTCAGGCTTTAATTTTTCAATAAACTGAGTGACCGAAGGGTAGCAATGCATACTGGTATTTACCACGTGTCCCTACAATATAACGGCAGCAACTGTTTTGGAATACCATATCTGTTAGATGGGCAAACGCACTGCAAAGTCCTTAAAAAAAAAATAAGTGCAAATTTTTCTCCCATTTCAACAATATTTAATCTGAATATGAAATTTTCCTCAGTGCTTCTGATGGTGAAGCCTAAAAGTGAACAAGGCATAGATGACGTAGAAAAAAGTCTTGAGATTCTCACTGATGTGCAAGCAGATACTGGCCTCTAAACACTGGACCCGGAGCAAGCAAAATAGCAAAATGGGCGTGGTCAGCGAATATCAAATCATGCATATCTTGAAAGCTATTTCACCGTTGTTTCTGAAATTTTGGTATATCACTATTGGTCCTAAGGGCAATTCGCAAAATAAGTTTCATGGAAATCGGAGGGGAGCTTTGTTCAGTCTGGCGTGGAATGACCCATTGAGCAAATGTTGTGGAATTGCCTGGGAACCCTCAGGGTTTAGGGTTCATTGCCCCTGGTGTCATGCTGCTCCCCCACTTTGACTACTACTATTTTGCCCCCCCCTCCCCCTGTTTTTACTGCTATTTTTAAGTCACAGCGTTGTTACATAATATTTAGTTTAATATATTTAGCATAATATTTAATTAAAACCAAAATAATGAAAAAAATTATTTGTATTTAAATAATCGCATTTGAATTATTGTCCACCCCCTTTTCAAGCCAAGTGAGATACTCCAACTCGGACTGCGGCGAGGATAGAGCAGTCACTGCACTTAGGCAACAGCAGAACTACCGCCAGGGTGGGTCATTCGCCGATGCGAAATTAATCAACAACTGGAAAAAACAGAAACGCCAATTTGCCCAGCCAGCACTGCAAAGTTTATGGGTTAAGAAAAGGAAAAAGCCTTTAGATCTATTTTTCTCTGAAGAACCAACTATGTAACCTCATAGTTGGAGGGAAAAGTGTAAATGTGCGTTAATGATACCATGACTTTTCGTTTCCTAGCTAGTTACATAAGCTGTCTTCGTGTTTGTTAAATTAACACTAATTAAGCCCAGAAAGAACTGTTGAACCGGCCAGCTAGCGTTAATGTCAATATGGAATGTTTCAGGGGCTTTGTGTTCGGATTTCGCTCTCTTGCAAGTTAAAATCTTGTGTACGAATGTGAGGGGAAATATTGAGGTCCGTTCACTGCTCATTTTCTTGAGATTGGCAGGGTTTTTGCGCGCCGCAGTCGTTCTCTGGAGCTCCGAACAGAATAATCTGATGTATGGTTGAACTGTTCAGTATTCCTGACAGCACCGATTTCGTGCTTATGTGAATGATGCGTTATTCTCGCCGATTCTGGCTTTGGTTCCCTTTCAGTCGATTCACTCGGTACAACACATGTAGTATGGGATATCACGCCCTCGCGTGCCTGACTGAAGACACCTCTATTCACGCCTAAAAGGCAAATGATCTGTGATGACGTAAGCGAGGCCACGCCTGCGCATATATACGTCCACCATCACAGTCATTTCTCAGTTCTTACGCTCTTCACCTTGCTAAGAACACCTCTACCGAGCCAGACTAGCTAGCTGCTGCTAGTTAGTTTCTGAACCTCTCGAAAGGCTACTGCCAGCCCGAAGTTAGCTTAACTGCCCCTGTTGGTGTTAGCCTCCACCGTATTAATTGGTGTGTTGGCTGCCCGCGGAGCGCTAATTTCGTGTTGTTTCGAGTTTGTGTTTCGGAATGTGCTCAAAGAAGTCTTCTGTTCGCCCCTGTCCGCAGGGGTGCGGCTTCTCTTTACACGATAAGGACAAGCACGAGGCATGTCCCGTCTGTTTGGGAATTGTTCACGCCAGAAGGGCGTTGAATGAGCCTGTGGCCTGCGAGTGTTGTCGCCTGCTACGGCGCTCAACCCTAGAAAGACGGGTCTCGTTTGTCGAAAGAGTCCTGGGAAAGACTGCTGTCGCCCAATATGACCCCCTCCTCTCTTATTCAAGAGACCCGGTTTCGTCCGAGTCCGACAGCGAGGAGCTCTTGGTCGAAATCCCCGGTTCCTGGGCTGACCATATGGAGTCTATTGAGGGGTTAACTGAGCCGGAGCCCTCCGAGAGCGCTAGCCAGCTACAGCTAGGTCAGGCAGCTCCCCATGAAGACGATGACGTACTGGACATCGGCTTAGACATGCATAGGTTATCGGAGGACGAACAGGAAGCCTTGTCGGCGGGCCATGTTGCCGCCGCTGCTGCTACGGTTGATCCGGGCGATACGTCCTTCCTTTCGCTGTACCGGCGTGCTGCTGAAAAACTGGAGGTTGAGTGGCCCTCCCCTCCTCCAGCTAGTAAGCCGTCACGATTCGCAGGGTTTTTCCTTCCCCCTGAACCGACTACGGTGAAAAATCGCCTACCCATGTTCCCAGACTTCGTCTCGGAATTAACTTCGTCATGGAGTAGACCGCTGTCTTACCGCGCCACGCTGCCCGGCTATGGACAGTATGCTGATTTGGATGGCGCTGAGAAGGCCGGTTTGGTTAATCCCCCTCCCATGGAACCTTCCCTGGCTGCTTATCTCGCCCCGTCCCACAACCATGGCGTGGGAGGCCCTACAACTCTCCCGTCCAAACATTGCCGATTTTCCGCGTCTCAGCTGGAAAAAATCTATCGAGCCCAGGCTGGCGCTGCTCGTGCCCTGAGCTCCGTTACTATGCTTCAGACTTATCAGGCAGTGTGTTTGGCGGAACTGGGTTCTGTGGTACCTCCCGAGAGCCCTCTGTTACCTCTTCTCAACGAAGTCAGAGTGACTACAGATTATATTCTACGAGTGTCTCGCAGCGCAGCTCTCTCCCTTGGCAGAGGGATGGGGTCGTCAGTCGTGGCACTCAGACACCTGTGGTTAACTCTTTCTGAGGTTCCGGAGAGGGACAGAGCCGTTTATTTGGATGAGCCAGTGTCTGCAGAGGGTTTGTTTGGGCAATCACTCGACGCCATTCAGGCGAAATTCGAGTTGAGTAAGAAGCACACAGAAGCTCTGCGCAACATCATTCCCAGGCGGGATGTGAGGTCAAAGGTTTTGCCGAACGCTAAACGCAAACCTACTGGTCCGCCATTGCCCCCCAAACGGGTTGCACCATCGGCCAGTTTGGGTTCGCGACCTGCGCAGCTTGAAACGCATGGGCAAACTCCACGCCAGTCGGCTTGGAGCAAAGGCCCGCCCCCCAGCCTACAGAAGGATTCAGGGCATAGGAGGAAGAAACCATATTCCTCCCAACAGTGGGGCTGAATGCAGAAGGGGCACAGCAGCAGGGAGACACTGCTTCCCTTCTATTGTCGCCGATAAAAAGGCGATCAAGTTTTGTTTGGGAGCCCAGTCCCAAAAGGCGCTGTTTTCTCCTAACACAGTCTCCCAAGCACCTGTTCCCTGTTCACACACAGTTTCCTATGTTGAATTCAATAAACGGTGCATTTGGTGTTCAAAAAATTGCAAACCGAAATACAGCAAATCAAACTCGGGGTCCGCTGTTCCCCCTAAAACTACTAGAGGGCGAGATTCTCTCACCTACGATGTTGCAAGTCAGTCCGCTCGCTGCTCACCTCCCTCAATGGCGCGCATGCGCACCATCTCAGTGGGTGGAAAGAACTGTGGCTACGGGTTACCGATTGCAGTTCCGAGCCAGACCTCCCCGTTTCCGTGCTATAGTAAATAAGGTTGTCGGAGACGAAGCAGCAGCAGTGCTGAGCGAGGAAATAAATACATTGCTAATCAAGCGAGCAATACGAAGTGTTCCCGCTTCGGAAGCCAACAAAGGTTGGTACAGCCGATATTTTGTTGTTCCGAAGAGGGGAGGGGAACTTCGCCCTATTCTGGACTTGCGAGTGTTAAACAAATGTCTACGAACTTACAGGTTCAAAATGCTAACACTCAGACAGTTTCTCAATGCCATCGGGACAGGGGATTGGTTTGCAACAATCGATCTTACGAATATCTGGTGCTACCGTTTGGCCTGTCATTGGCCCCTCGCACCTTCACGAAATGTGTCGAGGCGGCATAAGTCCTCTCCGAGAGAGGGGCGTACGCATTTTAGCGTACCTAGACAATTGGAGTCTAATAGCGAACTCCAGAGAACAGGCCGTAGTGCAGCTGTCATTGGTTCTGTCGCACATTCAAGCATTGGGCTTTTCAGTAAATTTTCGGAAAAGCTCGCTTATCCCGAGTCAGCAGTTCTCTTTTCTGGGGCTCGAAATATGCTCGGTTTCCATTCTGCATGAGAACTGGTGAAGGCACCGAACTTCGTGAACATTCGGACATGCGGTTTACTTTCGCTCACATTTTATAATGTTATACCTGTGTGTTCACTAAGGACAAGTAAGTAAATGTATATTAAGGCATATTTAAGCAGCGCATTTACGTTATTTCTGTCCTTGCTTCTATCCATTCCTTGCTTAGTAGCACGAAAACCGAACTATTCAGTTTAGTAGGCCTAAATTGGGCTTGTCCACACATAACTTAGCCTAACTAACACAATATTTTTGGAACTATAGCTTTTACTATTAAGCTACGGGTTTCTTTCTGTAAACACTGGTGTCCATGGTCACAAGCGTAGGTAATTTAGACCCTTTAGAGCTGCTCGACCACTATTTAGCGAAAATTCTTGAGTTGTATTTGTAACTAGAAAAGCACTCAGAGAGCGCAGACCTCCGCCAGGGGTCAGCAAAACCCAGAAGCACGGTGATTGGAACTCCGGCCCATTGGAAAGACTTGAAATCTTGAACTTTGGCGTATATCTCAGCAGTACTTTGGCCGAGATATGCCAAAATTTAATCACTTGTTCCTTGACTTAATACCCTCCTTCCCTGAAAATTTCATCAAAATCTGTCCGTTACTTTTTGAGTTATGTTGTACACAAACAAACCAACAAACAAACGCCGCCAAAAATATAACCTCCTCGGTGGAGGTAATTAGTATGAAAACCAGCATATACAGTCTGGGATCCTTTGGGCTAACTGATGTGCAGTCCTACTGGATTGTACAGGATGCAGAGCGTTTTGGCACATTGATGAAGTATGGTGCAAATTCTTCCTAACTGTTATCAGCTTATCTGCTGCACTGCATCTGTTAGTGTGCAAAATTAGAAGTTATAGCTGGAACCTTCTAGAGATATTGAGTACAAAGATTGTCAATCACTCACTTTATAGCCATATTAGCCTGGGAATAGGGAACATTTTTGTTTCTAAAATCACTGCGATAACAAAAAGGCTGTCATACATAAAATAGCCTACACAGAGGAGGTTTCACAAACATAACAGATTCATTTTAAAGAAGTTTTTACGTAAAGATGCCTGTTGTTGGCCTTCTTGGAAGTTTGCAGCTTTAATATGGTTCATTTCAATTTCGGAATTATTTTGTATAGACCAACATTAGGATATGTATGAAGAGTTTGTTTCCAAAAAGCAATATATCCATTTTACTCATTTTTAGTAAATCAGCTTTTTCTCTGTTGATGTCTATTGAATTTTATCAAAAAACACAAACTTTGACCATGAAAAAAAATACATTTTATAGTATGAATTTCTAAAAACTGGTTCTTGCACCATATGTAAGAGACACTGGGCTATCGCTCAATGGTATTATCTAGATTTTTGTAATATTGGCACTTATTGCATTTTGGAAACAAACTCTTCATATTGTGATTTAAATTTTGGCCATATCGTCCAGCCTTACCTAAACTGAGTCCCAGCACCCCTAAAAAATAAGAGTATAAACAGTGCACACAGACTTATGATCAGATGTGACAGTATCAAAGGGAAGAAATTACAAATACATGAATGAAAAATTAGGCTATTTTGCAGAAGAGTTCATTCCCCCTACGCGTCTCCCACCTTCTGTTTCACAATCACTCACAATGAATAAATATTAAATAAATGCATTGAAGCTACTAATAAATTGTATGTCCTTGTGCTTACAGTAAAAAAAATTGACTTGGAACTGAAATATAAAAATTTCAAAATTGAGGAAATGACCTCCATTTTTTTACTGTTCTCACAATGCTTATATAAACGGGAGTAATTTCTAAGCTTTTTTGATTTTTCCTGTACTTTGACATAATACACGATAAAGGGGGGAGAATTGTCAAAATGTTATCTTGCCTCATTTCTTTTAAGGAATAGGTCCTCTGACATAGTGTTGAGACTCATCACAGTATACAAATCAAATGTAAAATGTTACATTTAGGGGAATGGAAAATGGGGTGTGTGGAGATTTCTGTCAAATGTAAGCCATTCTGTAAGCTACGATTGTTCATCAATAAATTCAAATAAAAAAAATATATATTGGATTAAAGCTGACATTTTCCAAATACTGCTTTGTAGAGGAACTTTGCAGTAACACTGGGGAACTTGGTATCTGAGATATTAGACCTGTTAGGTACATTTTGGTCACTGATTCAAAATATGCCATCAGTTTTTCTCCATCAACTCTGGTTTTTGAGATATGATATACTCCTAATTGTTATACATTCAACCGATTGGGCACAAGTATTGATTATACAATTATTATTGCCTTTTTGTAAAAAAAAAATGAAAAAAGGCTTCATGCAATTAGAATTTGTTTATGATTAAATTATGTCCATGGAATCAGATAATGGTGAAGCTTTCCATGCTTGTTATCATTGAAATATTTAAATATAAGTGCATTATCTCAAAACTGGAGCTGCTAGATGGAAATGAAGATCATATTCTTATTGAGCAGTGTGATTGAATATAACTAGCATCAAGTCTAAATTCTGAGGCACCAAAAAACCTTTTTGTTTTCCATTTCCTCCCCAGTGTAATCAATAAATTTATTAGGATATGTTTTGTATTGGGGGGTGTGGGTGGATTGCCACCGGGTTTTTCGCACACCCTTCCCTCTGATCAGATTTTGCCCCCCCACTTTTACACAAAGTTAGGCACCCATATGTGCTGCTAGGTAAAGACGCTGTATTGCAGTGCAGTAGTGACCTCTGAACAGGGATACAGAGACTTTCTTTGTCAAATGAGCAAATACACATTTTTCCTTCAAAATTAGTAAGATAAAAAGCATCCTTATTTCATTCTTCACTTTCTACTCTTAGCCTTATCTTTCAGCTTATAAACTGTCATAAGCAAAATTTTTTATTTACTGTTTCTATGACATCATACCAGAGGTGGACAATCCAGCTCCAGAAAGTAAAAGTCCGTCGCAGTATTTTGCAACAACCGCCTGGATCTAATAATTGCAGCAACCCTTCAACCCAGAGGTTGAACTAATTAGGAAAATCAGCTGCCTGAGCTTAAGGCTGGAGGTAAAACATGGCCGGACTTTTACTTTCTGACCCCTGGAGTGTCCACCTCTGCATCATATCAGACTGAAGCTTTTCCTCTTTATTACTGAACTATTGGTGTATGAGGTCAAAGATCTGCAGGTCAGAGACAGTGGTCAGAAAGGCCCCCCCCCTACCCCCCCCCCCCCCCCCCCGCCAAACTCAAGAGTTTTGCGTCATTCCATGTCAAAACAGCCAATATTGAGGTGCCTTTTACATGAAACATTTAAGATATTGCTCAAATTTTGTCCAAAAAAACTTTATGGTACCAAACAAAAGAATCCCAAGTTTCATGTCAGTATCTCCGAAGGTTTTCTCCTGAAAATTTGGGTGAAACACTCCTTTTTGACTTATGTGAATTGGTCATTTCATTTTGTAGCATTTTGTAAGGACCATAACTTCTCACGTAATAGAATAGAAGTTAAGGCGGCAAGTGATTTTTCTCTTTTAGGGGGTTCCTAGGATTCAGTTCACTGAATGTTACTTGAAATGTGTTTCTCCCTCATATTCGGGAACTTTCCCACCACCAAACTAAGTTTCAGGATAATAGTACCATTGGTGGAGGACTTGTCGGGGTCAGAAAACCACTTCGACCAAAATGATCCTCTCAGACCCTGGACTTCAGACAACCAGATAACTCTGTGGGCATTGGATGATAGTACTGTCATTTTAACCAGACAAATATGCATATTTAAACATTCATTTAATGAAATAAAAAGTTTGATTATCAACCTCCTTCTATATGAACACATTTTACGAAAGAAGGCGTTCTGAGACCCTTATTCGGCAGAAATTTTTAAGTACAGAAACAGGATTACATAGAAAAATAGTCAAAAATCAGTTATAATAACATTAATACAAGTGTTCATCAATGAACACCTGTGGAAAATATCCAAAACTATGCAAAAAGGGACTTTAACCCCTAGTATACCATAACACGACCATCACCTAATGTAGTGGGAAACCAGGTTACAACACACTGTCAACATGGGCAAGGTTGATCACTCCCTGCAAGATCAGACATCCCATGTTATACTACCATGTGTCCTAATAAATTATGTTGTTTATGATTCCTACCAAATGAGATATAGCTAAGGGTTAAAATAAGGGCCCATACTGTATGTCTTAAGCAAGGGTCGTGTCAATTCACTCTAACCCAATCAGAATAAATTTGCAAGGATTCCAAGTGGTGCAAGACACGTGAGGAAGAAGCAACATGGTGACGTCTATGGGGAATTCATGAAAAGTGCCGACAATATCGCTTCTTGACCATCTGACCAGGAACAGGTTCTATACTGGGTGCCATTCCAGCATATTATCCGCTGTATAGAAGCGCCTGAAATATTTGGACTTGGTGCGCCCCAGTACAAAGTTGCGGAATATGACCATCAACAAATCATGTTGCTGCTTCCTCAATTTGTAGGACAAAAGACCTGAAGGATTCTAAATAAATGGTTTTCCTTTTTCCTGGTAACAACAGAATACTACCACGTGTCCCAATAAATTATGTTGCTGATGTGCTGAAACCACGTCTTGAACAAGTTTTGGCAGTATGTTGTAACCTGGTTTCCCACTACATTAGGTGTTATGGTGTACAAGGGGTTTAAGTCCCTTTCTGTATCATTTTGGATGCTTAATACAGGTTTTCTGTGTTAATGTAATTGTAACAGATTTTGGAGTGTTTTGTCCACTCTTTCTATGTAACCCTGTTTGACCTAGTTTCTGGACTTCAAAATGCTTTAAAAGGGTCTCAGAAAGCTTTTTTTCATAAAATATGTTCATATAGAAGGAGGTTGATAGAGTTTTTATTCCATTAAATGAATGTTTAAATATGTATATTTGTCTAGTATAAATGCCATTACCATCATCCAGTGCACACAGGGTCATCTGAGTGTCTGAAGTCCAGGGTCTGAGAGGATCATTTTGGTCCGAAGTGATTTCTGACCCCCACAAGTCCCCCACCAATGGTACTATTTTCCTAAAACTTAGTTTAGTGGTGGGAAAGTTCCCAAATTTGAGGGAGAAACACATTTCAAAGAGTAACATTGACTGAACTGAATCCTTGGGACCCCCAAAAAGAGAAATCACTTGCCGCCTTAAACAAATTTTTGAATTTTGGGGGCCCTCCTCTCACCCCTCTGATCTGTCATGGTGATTCTGGCTGTAGAATCCTGATATATATGGGCCAGAATGCACGAGCACATGAAATTTCAGCTTCCTGTCTCTATTACATGAGAAGTTATGGCCCTTCCAAAATGCTACCAAACAAAATGAGTAATTCACATAAGTCAAAAAAGGGCGTTTTACCTAAATTTCAATACATTTTCACACGAAAACTGTCGGAGATACTGACATGAAACTTGGTATTGTTTTGTTTGGTACCATGAAGTATTTTTGGACAAAGTTTGAGTAAAATCTGAGAGGTGTCATGTACATGGGTGGCTGAGTTGACATGGATTGACCCATTTGTGTCAAGCGTCGGGGCTCGTATTTTGTAGGCGTCTTTGTTTTTGCATGGGTGGGGAATCTGTAATCGGGCACACGTATACAATATACAATCATATACACTGTCAAGTATTCACATTCCATTTGGGCAAGGATGATTCAATGAATGTGAGATTCATTCATTCCTCCACCCTGTTCCAAATCATACAGACACCTGCATTGACTTTGACCAGAACAGCACCGGCGACTACTTAGCTGAGGATGTTGCATCCCCTGTGACGGAGTTTTGGGAGTAAGTGAGGAGTTTTCTCTAGACTGGGTCTCTGGCACCCCCCTGTGGTGCAGTGAGGTACCTACAACAATCACAACCAATCTTAAATCTCCATTCAGTAACTTGGGCCTTAATACAGTAAGCAGCACACCACACACAAATTTTCTTTAATTCTTTTGTTCCCCAGAATTCACATGGGGTTAAAGTGGAGATCTTTTCTTATAAAGGGATATTCTTATGCATTGTGGTGTCACCATGGATAAATGACTACTCCTGTTACGAAGATAATCTGCTGAATGGCCCAAAGTGAGGGCAGATTGTAGCGGCACAGAAAATTGATATTCTACATCACTTGTTCGAAGTATCCTTTTTCATGCTAGTTTCTGTAAGGGTCATGGCAGAGACACAGTGACAACTTAAGCTTGATACATACTCCAAAAGAACAGAGAAATTTGTTCTTGTTCTTGAGGCTGCGAGAACGAGAACAACGTTAGTTTTGACCGGGACATTTCATACTTCATTAGAAACTCAAGTGCCAAACTCCTGGTAAGTCCTCAAAGGGCCATGCCCGCTCCCTCTTTCTGACCAGTCACACAACGTTTCTTGGACACCACTTGAAAAAAAAGTTCCGCCCAGATGATGTGTTGAGAACAAGCTGCAAGAACTCCGAAACCAGGGCTGCGAGAACAAAACGACGTCATATTGTTATTGCAGCCTCGATAAGAACAAATTTCTCTGTACTCGTGAAGTATGTATCGGCCTTTATCCTGTTCCTGAAGTTATATCCACCAGTAGATTTTCAATTCAACTGTAAATATTTACTCTTTACTCACCAGCTCGAGATTAGTGCTGAACTGCATATTGTTAGAATCAGGTTCGCCTAATTAAACCTATGGGATGGCGGATCCCCAGGAGCAGGTTCGGTATCCACTGCCTCAAAAACTGCACTCTTGTCCTGATCACAGGAGAAGGGTGCTGGGCCTGTCTAAGGGGATTGAGTATTTGGGAAACATTCGATGGGAGCTGGCCCTGTGCCTCCTGTTGGCCTGGATCATCTGCTTCTTCTGTGTGTGGAAAGGAGTGAAGTCCACAGGAAAGGTGATGTCTGCCCAGTTTAAGGCTTCATGTTATCTGATAATGTGGGCTAATGGAGGTTGTGTGGTTCTGTGCTGAAGTCCAGTATCTTATCCTCTCAGGTGGTGTACTTCACTGCTACTTTCCCCTTCGTGATGTTGGTTGTGCTGTTGGTCCGGGGGCTGACCTTGCCTGGAGCCGTAGATGGCATCAAGTTTTACCTGTACCCCGACCCATCCCGGCTAGCTGATCCGGAGGTAACCTTCCCCTCCCCATTCAACTAAACCCAACCCAACCCAGCTGTGATCTTTTGATAACCTTTTCATCTTTAGTTAATCCCACTCGGCCAGCTGCCACTCAGATAACCTTACTGTCCCCATTTAACCAAACCCAGCCAATTTACCTACATTGTTTTTGCCAATCCTGCTCATGAACACTTCGGGAACAATACCCTCCCAATTTTACCCCAACCCATCCCGGCTAGCTGACCCTCAGATGTCATTGCATTCTGCATTTAACCTAACCGAGCACACTGACCCTCAGGCAACAACACCTTTTGCATTTAACCCATACCAGCCAACTCGCCCTCAGGCAACTTTACCCCCTGACATTTTTCCCTAACTGGCCCTCAATCTCTCAGATAACCGTACCTTTCTCTTTTAACCCACCCTGGTCATCGTCCCTCAGTTAACCTCAGAGCTGACTCTATTTCAGTAAAGATTGTTATAGCCCCAATTTGCTACGACATTTACGACAGCAAGGGATAACAGACAAAATTTTAAAACTCAAACAGATTTAATTAAACAAAGACCAGCACTAACCAACAATTTATACTTCTTACCAAGATTGATATTATACAAGAAAAAAAACAATATTTACAGTCCCTTGAGATGGGGTTGCTTGGTGATGTTCCGGTTGAGGAAAATGCTCCAACACAGGCAAAAATCTACAAAAAACGTCACAGGTCTTGAATAGAGTGACAGGTCTGGTCAAATGTATCCTTCCACTATTTCTCCTTGCAATTTCTCCTACTACTTTACAATCTCAATTTTTCTCCTTATATACTCTTTTGCAGCCCCCTCCCACCTTCCATTCTTTTTTCAATTCTCTGGGACTTCCCCTCTCAGACATGCCCTGGACATGCCCAAACCTAGCTCCAGACTGAGCTTAACAAAAAGAAGGCAAATACTGCCATCTAGTGGCTTCTTTCCACATTACAAGATAAATTAAACAGAAAGATCCCTTTCAAGAAAATGAACATATCCTAAGACTATCTAATCTTTGATTCCTATTTGATTTAATAGGTGTGGTTGGATGCAGGAAGCCAGATTATCTACTCCTATGGTCTCTGCGGTGGATCCCTTACAGCCTTAGGCAGTTTCAATAAGTATAACAACAACTGCTACAGGTATGCTACAACACATGCCAACAATGTTCACAGGTGAATCATTAGGGATAATTTGTGACTGTCTGATTGAAACACTTGGTAAACAACCGAGATATGTGTTATAACTGATGTCATATTCAAACAGGTATGGCTCTCATTGCTGACCAGGGAATGAAAAGGATTTTGTTTCATGATGGCTTTATTTAGGATTGACGCCCACATTAGTGCTATGATGAGTAGTGCTCTGATGAGAAAATGGTTTGTGACGGAGTTGTGTTACCTGTGCTGCAGAGACTGCGTGTATCTCTGCTTGCTGAACAGTGGGACCAGTATTGTGGCTGGCTTTGCCATCTTCTCTGTGCTGGGTTTTATGGCTCAAGAGCAAGGAGTGGACATTGCCATGGTGGCAGAATCGGGTAAGAATTACCGTTGGAAAGCTGAGCTGATGCTGAAATACAGCATCTTCCCTGCAGACAGTGGGATCACTGGTCCTGAATTTAATTAAACCATGTCATTCCACTTAAGCAGTCTTGTTGTAGTCAGAGTTGATATGGGGGAGGGAGGTTCATTAGAGGAGAGCTGGAGTCTATCCCAGCATGCATTGGACAAGATTTAGGATTAATCCTCGAGTAGTTTGCCAGTTCATTGTAGGGCATGACTAAAAAGTTCAGAGGGTATAAAAAATGCTCATTATAACAAAAACGGTGGTTTCTAAGTTTTCTTTGACTTTGTACTTCATTGCCTGACAAAAGTACGAAGACAAGATATTTAATGTTTTGTCTGGTCAAATTCATTTTATTTGCAAATATACTGTACCTGCATTCCTGCCACTCAGGTCAGCAACACGTTCCAAAAAAGTTGAAACAGGGGAAATTTAGGACTAATAACAAGATAAAAAATTCTGACGAATGATGTGACCTGAAACCGTTGATGTCAGCATGTGATTGTAATTATGAATTTTGAACAAAAGTAGCATCCATGAAAAGTTTAGTGGGCCGCAAAATCTGGGAGCAGCCACCCCCACCCAAAAAAAAGAAAAAAAAACCCACATACACACACATGAAATCCATTACTCACACATACAACATTCTAATGTTTAGAAAAAGCATTCAATGTCAGCAACTTCTCACTGTATAAATGCAACACATCTGTGACAAAAATATATGTATATGTGACAGTCAGATTATGAAACCAGTCATTTCATTTCATGAAATATATGTGTGTTCGTATGTCTGTCAGTCCATCTTTCTGTCTGTCTACCCTTCATTTGTCACCGTTTGAGCTGGTGAACCATCATAGGGACAGCCCTCAAATTTTTATAGGTGATGGATATTGAGCATCTCCACTGGGTTATTTGAGGCCAAGGTCATAACTCTGATTTACAGTAGACCCACTTTTTCAAGGTCACAGGTCACAGACTGCTCTAGGGCACACCGAGGGGATTTATAGTGCCGAGCGCAATCTAATTATCACGTTGCACACACCCCCCAACACGTGATGAACAGCGCTTTCCACTTTTCTGAAACAACAGCAAATCACTAGTCACGTGTGCCTAAGCCAATAATTTTATTGTTTTTGCTATTTTTTTTTGTTAATGCATAATGCTTAAGCAGAGCGGGCAAAAATACAACTTGAGGGGGCTACGTACCTGTATGTCTCAGGGTGGCACCAGGCCCAGGTTAGTTGAGATTGTCTCTGAAATTCATAACCTTGTTCATTTTTACCAGCATTTACCTGAGGAATGAAAACTCGACTGAAAACTCTCATTACAATGTGTTGCGACAGTTAATACGTTTATCTGCTGTGTGTTACAAGCTGAATGCCATTATGTCTGCATTTTAATCATTGAGTTTCCCAGCTCCAACGAATTAGAGGTCTGTATATCTTTTAACAAAACGAGGAACTTTCTTGTAATTTCAGCCAAACGCATCCCAATGACACTCCCTTGTAAAGAAATAAGCTAAAATATATGGGCCATAACATATGGGCAAAAAAAAAGATACATTTTTCCCTTTCTTGAAAAAGAGTGTTCCTTGGAGTTCCTTTGGAAACTCAAGAATTCAATTTAAGTAGCAGCATCAAATTTGCAGATGTAAGACTGTGCTTTGATATGTTTCAGATGTCTCAAACAAAGCTGCCCAGTCCCTTAGCAACAGGATTATACCGTTTTTTTTTGTTTTTTTTTTACTTAATTGATTTGTGATGAATATTTTACAAAAATAATCGCTTTGATTGGATTTTGATTTCATCAGGGCCAGGCTTAGCATTCATTGCATACCCTCGAGCAGTGGCCATGATGCCCGTCCCCCAACTCTGGGCAGTTTTCTTCTTCATTATGATCATCCTATTGGGGCTCGACTCTCAGGTAAGTCTGATGGAGACTAATCTTTTCTCTCATGTTATTGAAATGTATTTGTCATTTATTGGGAAAACAACACTCCTGGGACCTCAGCGATTTTTCTGAGTTTGCAGTCATGGTAGTGGATGTTACGATGGAAAAAGAATAATAAATGATGTTCAGCTAGAAGAAAATCTTGTTCAAAGAGCTGGATTAACCTTTTAAGACCTAGGGCGCCCTCTATAGAAACATTCTAAAACTTAAGGCATTGGGCTCTAATTTATTGGCGCAGCGCAGGTGGCGTAGCCTGGCGCAGCCCAGGCAGTGGTAATTTAGTGAGGTGCAACACCATGCGCAGACGAATGTGCGCCGAGATGGGTGTGGCGGCATAGTAGGGGGAGGTGTCACTTATTCATCAAGACGCAGTGACAATTTCGTTGAAAAGTCTTCGCTGCAGTTGCGCAGAAAGCTCGCCAGCTCCAACCTGGTTCACTTTCTGTGCAGTAGTAATTTGGCTGACCAGCGCACAGTGCACACACTCACTGAAACCTCACAGGCAGGTTTCCAGAATGTCAGGGACATTTCAATACAGTAAATAATTACAGCAACCACTGTTTAATGTAACTCTCTGAATCAACACATAAATTATAATATCTATATCGATTGTCCTGATGTCAGATCAAAGGCGGTTGGGACGCGTGATAGAAAGTCGACCTGGCTTAATCAAGGCAACTGAATCAGTGACGCAAATGAACGACTTCACATCTTTCTCTGCCAACCACAAACTGCCTCGGCATCAGGCGTATATAATGCTTGCGTTCTAAGCTCAGTAAAGCCGCTTACACACTGGACGCGAAGGAATTTTTCGCACGACTGATTACGGTCAAAGTCAATGTAAAGACGCGATAGTCGGACAGGGTTTTAATATAGTTCCGTGTCTGAAAGTCATAAAAGTTCTAATTTTTCGAATATTCCAGGAGTTATTACACGTGTAAACTTGGCCATGTTTGTGTTCGACCTTCACAAAATGCAAATTGATAGCTATCCACTCTTCTTGGTCTTTTTATTCCTTTGAAGATAGACAACAGTCTTTATTCGGTCTTTCTTTTGAAAATTAGCCAGATGGATGAACAGATTCACGATTTATTTCCACAGCAGAGATAAAATAGTGCTTGCAATCAGAGAGCAAATCAATTCCATGACCATTGATAGTGTGAATAAATTATCGCATGCACGATCAAGACTGTCCGACGCGAAATGCAAAATACTCCATGTCCTGCTGCCAGCAAAATATAAAAGTATTGATATGAGAACAGATTTATAACAGAATAAAGAATAAAAATACATATACGTCACCAACCAACAGAACATCCAAAACAGAACATCCAAAAAACAAAAACATCCGCAAATAAATTAATCGCAGTTTTCGTTGGATGTTCTGTTGTTAAAATGTTTCGTTTTAATTTTTATTTCGTTGTCAATCTGTTCTAATCGTCTTTTTTTTTTCTTTTTCTTGGCTGTCAGACACGGAGGCATAGTACACAGTCTTGCGCCAGTGTCGACTCACTTTATTGAGCAGAGCTTATACAGAAACATTGATTGAAATTCTCGGTACTCATCTTGAGGAACTGAGCCCTCTTATCAAAACATTCACGTTTAATATCTAAAACAGTCAGTAGATTTGAAGAAATTAAAAACAATAATAGACTGTTGGACTCAGAGATGTATTAAAACCCTGTCCGACTTTCGGACACTAGACCCTGCTTTCAATGCAATCTGTCAAGCGAAAAATTTGTTTCATGTCCAATGTGCAAGTGGCTTAATACTAGGCTACTATTATTGTCACTTAGGTTTTATCTTTTTTAGTGGGGGAAAGAAATACAGCCTGATTGCTATGATCTCGTACTGAGTTAAGATCACATATTGAAAATAAATGTGTAGAGTATCTTGGATTGTTGTCCATGCATGTTAATCCCAAAATTTTAAGCAGCAACAGGCTGTAATAAGAACACGCTATCCATCGTTTCTCTTGCCAATGAGCAATATTTGACTCGGCTGTGTTATACCCAAACACGCCTTCTTTGCCAACTTGCGCTGGAAGGAGGGACAGAGGAGTACTTGCACCAGGCTACGCCGGGCACGAAATTAGAACATACGCCTGGACACACCCCGTTGGCGCGGCGCACCTCCCATTCGCCGCGCCTGCGCCCATAGATATACATAAACACTAGATGGCTCAAGCACGCTGCGAGCCAATGTGAAGTAATGTCGTCACAGGGCGGCCATCTTGGGACAGGGCTGCTCGATCACTCATAGCATTCCAGCTAATGGAGCACGGACTTTGAAATAAATGTAAATTGCTCAACTCTCCCAAATTCTCGACTGATTTTCAAACAAACGGCTTGGTTTGTCGGGTAAACATCAGAGATGTAGTTATTTAACTGCATTTTAAGAATAATTAAAACCATTGAATTCGATATGAAAAGTACATTAAGGTTTGTAATAACCCAATCCGTTTGTAAATCCGTCAAGAATTCAGCGAGTTACGAGTATTAAAGCGAGTAAATCATCCACCTTACCTCCGACTACAGCGCAGCGCACCAGAGCAGTCCCTGTCCTAAGATGGCCGACCAGTGACGATGCTGCCTACTCTGCCTTGAGCCATCTAGTGTTTATATATATCTATGCCTGCGCCTGGTCTACGAAATTAGAGCCCATTGTCTGAAAACAACTGCAAAAGTTTCCTGAAAAATCAGGCTAAATGTCACTCTAAAACCTTTATTTTTCAACTTTTGTAGCCAATAGAAACATATCATAAAAATAATTTCCGTTGGCTTTTATTCCAAATTATTGTTTTTGCCAGAATTTTTATTAACACATTTTAAAAAATGAAAAAAGAAATAAAAAAAAAAAAAACCATGTTATACTGATTTGTTTACAAGTGGCAGTTTACGAAAATTGCAGCACTGTAATGAAAAGTCAATGTGCCCACTGACATTGCACATAACTCTGTATATTGCGCTACTGGGTAACAAAATAACAAACGTACTGTTGGGTGACAAAATAATGAAAACTTCTACATGAACAGTCAAAGTAAGGTGCTGAGCGTCGGCAAGCTGACAGATCAGCTTATCATGTCTTGGCATAGAGTCTACAAGTGGGAAAAATTTATCGGAAGGATGGCGGACCTTTCTTCCCAAAGGTGTTCCCTCATTTGGTGCTTTTATGAAAAGCACTGTCTAATGCATTGTTCCAAAATCTCCCGTTTAAGTTCAACTGGTTCTTGACCTGGAGATTGTGAAGGCAGTGGCATATTCTCAGGATCATTTTCATTCCCATAAAACCATTCACTGACCCCTTGCGTCCTGTGAGGTTTGGGCCATTGTCATCCTGGAAGAGACCCCTCCCATCATAGCAGAAATGCTTCATCATGGGATATAAAGGTGACCACACTGGATAACTCTGTATTAATGTGCAGCAACCCCTCTGCCTATAAGAGGTCCTGTATACCCAAACCACGCCAGGAAAATGAACAGAAGCATATGCATTTGATTTGCCTGTTCATGCATTATTCAGGGTTTTTCCTTTAATTTGTCATGCCGTCTCCATGTGTAGCTACAGTGATAAACTGAAGAAGACCTCCTACTACAGAGGATGAAAAGTGTCATGAATATATTTGAAACAATCTGGGAAACGTGGCCATTTACAGACTGCTGTTGGTATGTAAGTAACATAAATCCATTTTTCGGCTTAGTTTGTACAACAGGAATCACTGGTCACAGCCTTGTCAGACAGGTACCCCTCCTTCTTTCGAGTTGGGCACCGGCGAAAGCTCCTGCTTCTGGTGATCAGTGTGGTCAGCTTCTTAATCGGCCTGGTGATGGTCACAGAGGTGAGTACATGTTACTCAGTGTGGCCCGATTCTCAAAAGTTAAACTCAGCTATGCACCTTCATACTCTGAGTATGATTAATCCGTTCAGATGATCAGAGATTTCATTAATTTTCTCAACAGCAGCTGAGGTAACCCTAACGAAATCGACCCCATTTCGTCACTTTTTCTTTTTTCTTTGAAATTGCTCATTGTTTTCAATTAAACAACATAATTTTAGCTCTCTGAATGTTCTAGCATTACCAAGACATCGTGTTTCAAATGAAACATTGCTGTTGAGGATTCTGAAGGCCAATTTTGGTGCTCCTTGGTGACAAATCTAAATCAGTGTATCACAGTGAGCTGTGATGGGTGAAGTGTGGGAAACTGTATTCTCACACTCCAATCTCACACTGCTCTTCTGGGGTACATTTCCCACAGGCCTACTGTTACCTGCATTCGCTACTTACATAGTTCAAACAATACAGTTGCAATGGAAGTGTTACTCAAAACCATAGTTCAAAAAATTGCGGGAACTATAGTAACTTATGTCCTACAGAACATCGTTAAGTGGTTCAGATGTTTCCCAAAACCATAGTTTGACCAAATAAAAGCTCTGAAGTTTAAACTACAGCTCCCGGTTGGCTGAGTTCCATTTTTTGTGTGAACTGCCATATTAACATTTGCTTTTGGTTGCAGATGTTGATGGAAAACAAGATGCCAAAATTTTGTCCAGGGGGCCCAACACTGAAAACCGCTAAAATAGAATAAAAGTGCTGTTGATGTACTCACCAAGATTCTGTATCTGTATCTTTATTTTTGTACTCACAGTACCCGTAAACTATAAATCCAAGTAACAATAAACAAGCGGAACAGTAAGTAATCACGTCCAGAACCTATTAATAAAGAGACAATACAGTAGTATTAGTAGTAATAATAATAATAATAAATAACTCTGGCGGTGGAACAAAGGTAACATAGGCAGATACATCAATGCAGAACAATCCCATCCTAGTAGCCTTAAGGAAGGATGTGATTTTGCTCATGTTTTTCAGAGTCAAGTGTAGGCCTCCAACATGCATGAAAACCAATCATCTGCAACAACATTAAAACTGTCTGCCTAATTATGAGTATGCCAATACGGCTTTGATCTGTCAAGGCGTGGGCTCCACAAACCTCTGAAGGTGTGTTGGCATCTGGCCCCAGGGTGTTAGCAGCAGATCCTTTTAAGTCCCGTAAGTTGTGAGGTGGGCCCCTGACATTGTTTTTCCAGTATATCCCACAGATGCTTGATCAGTTTGAGCTCTGGGGAATTAGAGGCCAAGCCAATGCCTTGAACTCTAGTTCATGTTCAGGAAACCACTCCCGAACAATGTGTGCAGTGTGGCAGGGCGCATTATTTTGCTGAAAGAGACCAATGTCAGTAGGGAATACCATTGCCAGGAAGGGGTGATCTTCGTCTGCAAAAATGTTTCAGTCGGTGGTTCCCCTTGCCCAGAGTATCACATGGTCTCAGCTAACTTTCCTTTTTCCCCGCAGCGCATCCTGGTGCCATCTCTTCCCCAGATAGTCAACAAACACTCACCCAGTGATTCACATAATGTAAAAAAAAATTGGATTCATGTGACCACGTGACCATCTTCAATTGCTCTGTACACCAGCTTTGAATGCTCATGTGCCCATTATTAGCATGTTTTACAGTGGACAGAGGTCAGCATGGACACTAAGACTGGCCTCTCGCTCTCTCCCCGCCCCCCCCCCCCCTCCCCCCCCCCTCCCTCTCAGGGTGGCCTGTACATTTTCTTGCTGTTTGATTACTACGCCTGCAGTGGAATGGCACTGCTTGTCTTTGCCATTTTTGAGTCAGTCTGCATTGGCTGGATTTATGGTGAGAAATCAACCAGAAGTTTTCAAAATTAGCTGCTATTGAGTCATATCCAGGAGAAGCACTGAATTTTTTTTAACGTCAGGTGTTCGTTCGTATAATGAGTGCTTCCTTGCATACGGCTCTAAAAGCTTTTTTAAACTACAGCACTCTCCATAATTATTGGCAACCCTGGTTAAGATGTGTTAAAAGCCTTAAAATAAATTCAAGTTTTATTGCAGAAGCATACTCTCACACTGAAAATTGTTGGAAAAATGTAACCTTCAACTCAAGTGAATTTTAAGGGGGGGGGGAAAAATCCCTGACTAAGAAATTATTATTTTTCATAAAATCACCTGTTCCACAATCATTGTTATAAATAACAATATTTATTCCAAGGAAATAAATGTAATTGAAGTATTTCTGTCATTTCTTCAGTAGTTTACAAAGTTGATCAGAGTATCTAGGAACATTTAATTAGTAATTCATCACTTCCTGTTTCCCTGGTGTGCAAATATGACGTGACACAGAGGCCATTTCTCTAATCCACTCTTCAACATGGGAAAGACAAAGGTACACACCATTCAAGTAAGGCAGATGTGTGTCGACCTTCTCAAGTCAGACAATGGCTACAAGAAAATAGCCACTCACCTGCACCTGCCCATATCTACTGTCAGAGGAATCATTAAGAAGTTTAAAACAACTGGAACAGTGGTAAACAAGCCTGGACGAGGAGGCAAGGTTATTTTACCACCACGCAGTGAGGAGGATGGTAAGAGAAATAAAAAGTTCTCCAAAGCTCACTGTTAGAGAATTCTAAGAAATAGTAGCATCTTGGGGTCACAAAGTCTCCAAAACAACCATCAGGCGCTATCTACATGCCAACAAGCTGTTTGGGAGACATGCACAGAAAAAACCTTTTCTCATTCACAATCATGAACGCAAACGTCTGGAGTCCGCTAAGCGGTACTGGGACTACAACTGGGACCATGTGCTTTGGTCAGATGAGACCAAGATAGAGCTTTTTAGCAACAAACACTCTAAGTGGGTCTGGCGGAGTACAAAAGATGAGTATGCAGAAAAGCACCTCATGCCCACTGTGAAGTATGAGGGAGGATCAGTGATGCTGTGGGCCTGTTTCTCTTCCAGAGGCCCTGGGAACCTTGTTAGGGTGCATGGCATCATGAACGCTTTGAAGTACCAGGACATTTTAAATCAAAATCTGGTGGCCTCTGCCCGAAAGCTGAAGATGGGTCGTCACTGGGTCTTTCAGCAAGATAATGACCCTAAATATGTGGCCAAATCTACACAGAAATGGTTCACCAGACACAGAATCAAGCTCCTCCCATGGCCACCTCAGTCCCCAGACCTCAACCCCATTGAAAACCTGTGGAGTGAGCTGAAGAGGAGAGTGCAGAGGAGAGGACCCAGGTTGCTGGATGATTTAGAGAGATTGTGCAAAGAGGAATGGTTGAAGATCCCTCTTTCTGTATTCTCCAATCTTGTGAAACATTATAGGAGAAATTTAGGTGCTGTTTTGTTGGCAAAAGGGGGTTGTACAAAGTATTAACATCAGGGGTGCTAATAATTGTGGCACAAATGATTTGATATGAAAGCATTATTTCTTAATGTGCAATTTGTTTCCCACCGAATAAATGCACTTTAATTAAAGATTTTCCTCTTTTTTCATTGTGGTCCTACATTATTGAGAAAAAAACTGAAATTATTAGAAGCTAAAGAACACTTCTTCATAATAATTATATCCCCGAACGCCGAATGGCGTTCCGGGGATATTATGTTTTTGGTCCGGCCGCTGCCGCCGCCCTAGGTGTTAATGCGATAACTTCAGTAATATTTCAATTAAAAATTCCAAGTTTTGCATATAAGTACATATCATAAAGAGGAAGAACTGATTCGACTTTGGACAATTTATGATTTCTAGATTGGCCACCAGGGGCCAAAAACTGATTTGTTAAACATGTTAACGCGATATCTTCAGTAAGATTTCAATTAGAAATTCCAAGTTCTGCACATAAGTACATAAGTGCAAATGAAAGGTCATGACCTGAGGATGTTTCCCACAATGACATTATGCCAGTTTGGTTAAACATTTTGACACAAGATGGAGCTTTGTCACATAAATTTCACCATTTTTGCCAATTCTTTGGAACTATTTGTCCAATTGACATGAAACTATGTGCAACTGCAAGGTCATGACCTCACAACGTGTCACATGATGACATCATACCTGTATGGTCAAAGTTTTTGCCACCAGGTGGCGCTTTGCGATGGAAAATGACCATTTTGGCCATATCTTCACAACCATTTGTCCGCTTGACCTGAAATTCAGTTCAAATGAAACACTATTCAAGGTCTATTCAAGGATTGGGGAATTGGAGGATTGCGGGCATTCGGGGATATACCCCCAGCCGTCGCCTCCGACGGCATAAGCCTAGTTATAATTGTGGAGGGCGCTGTACATAATTTTTCACTCTCCAGTAGCAGTGCGTGTATCTTTGTTTTTTCTTGTAGAGTAGAAAATGTGTTAAATCTGAAGGTCCGACAAAAGATTTTACAATGTGGTAGAACAGGTTGAAGAAAGCAAAAATAGGTCAGAAAGAACCGTCAGGTATAAGTGGTTTTGTCTTGCAGGTGCTCATCGACTATATGACCACATTGAGGACATGATAGGCTATCGACCTTGGCCTTTAATACAGTACTGCTGGGTTTATGTCACGCCAATTGTCTACATAGTAAGTATCAACAGCCTTGAAACCATGTTCACCGTCACATCTGACACCTATGTCAGTTTAGCTTCATCATCACAGGGAAATTTAGATTGTTTTTATCTCACACTGTATACTGAAGCAGAAAAATATATTGATTCTAGAGCTGGACTCGCGGAGGCCCATACCTTGGCCAGCATGGCAGGATTTGAACTTTGTTTTATATCTCAGCTGAACTTAAGCCTAGATATGCCAAAATATAATCACTTGTTCCTCTTGTACTACTTTAACATCCTGCAAAGTTTGGTTAAAATCTATGCAACTGTTTTATGCATAGACAGACAAGCAAACAAATGAATAAAGAAATGGAAGCAAAAACATAACCTCCTTGGTGGAGGTATAAGCTGCCAGTACATTTTAACTTAAATAACACGATTCCAAGAGTACAATAGTGTAAACTGTATTGACTGCCATTAAATGGATCAGTCCCTGAAATGACTCCTGACTCCTCTAACTTTTGCCACAGGGGACCTTCATTGCTACCTTGGTCAAGTACACCCCACTCATGTTTAATAACACATATGAGTATCCCTGGTGGGCTTACTTCATCGGGGGATGTTTCATGCTCTCCTCCACTCTCCTTATTCCTGCCTGGATGTGCTACTCCTTCTGCACCACCCCAGGAACCCTCTGGAAGGTATGTCTGGTGCCCTGACTATGCAGCCATAGACTGTATTTCAAGATGGACAAAGCAACCGTGACGTCATCCATAGGTTTCAGCATACCATTTAGGAAGCCTCGATTTTGGCTATTTAAATAGCGCCATTTTGTCATTTTGAAGCTGGATGTGATTCCTTTTGGACGAGAGCGTGAATTGAAGATCTTGGGAGGAGTGAGGGGTGGATCTACGGGTGGATCTTACCATATCTGATGAGGACCAGAGGATAGCCATAACCCTAAAGCATATTTTGGCTTTATCCTTTATTCTAGTCCATTTGGGACCATAAATTTACAAAAATGAACATCATGATATACCAAAGGAGACTTGAAACTTGCGATTGATACCATAAAGTAATGTAGAAAATCATTATTGAAAAAAATATATCAGGTGGGAAAGTAGGGTCATTTTCTCATAGACTTCCACAGGATTGAACTTTTTTCTGCAAACCACCATCTGCTGGCCATTAAATAGAATGCAAATTTTAGAGATTTCCACATTGGCCTCAGTTTTCAGACCTGGGTGCTGCGTCCATCTTTTTATACAGTCTATGGTCCCTGCACACATCCAAGCACAGGTGTTGGGAAAAAAGCTTGTTGGAATATAAGGGCTGCGATAAATAAATGACCCAATCTCATAGCCACAATTCGGTGGATACACTAGTCGGTCAAAAGGAAAAAGTTGCTGTTTGGATTTTAATAATCAAATACTCAAGAGCCCATGATTCAGTCATAATTGTGGTGATTAGTTTTGTTATGCCCCAGAGCGTTGATATCATGCTGATAATGGGCTGGAGATTCAACATTTACTGTATCACAGTATGGGGACATTGACAAAGAGCATCTTCAAAACCCATAAAACTCATACTGATGAGAATGTAATTAACCCTTTGTTGCATGACTCTTTTCCCTATTGAGGGTGGTGGGTGAGTTTGGTCACTAGAGTAACCACTATGCAACAAATGGTTGAAATCAGATGTCAGTTTTTTTTGGGAGAACATTTCAGTGTCAGCTGATCTGAACTTTAAAGTGTTGGTTTCCTCTCACCTCTCAAACTCCACAGAGAGTCCAGAAGCTCTGCACCCCAGCTCCTGACCTCTGCCCCCACAGGACCCAAAAGCAGACTCTGTGCCCCAGGACATTCGATACCTTCACGGAAATGTGCACCTTACGCTCCGACCGGTCCCCAACCACCCCCTCTGCTATGGCAGCCCGCTCCACCACATCTTCTGTTCCAACGAGTACTTACCAATGGGTATAAAAACTGAGCTTGTGACCCTCTGCGAACCCTGAAGTCAACCACTGCCAATTTAATTGTCTTTGGGCCAGCCAGTCTACGAACCTTCCTACAGGCATCACTCTCCTCACACCCCCCCCCCCCATGTCGTACAGACACGCAGTGTAAGGCCGGATGCCTTATACTGCTGGACATGGGTATGGAATGGAGAGCTCTGCTGATCTGATAAGCAAACCCTGAGGGACTGCAATAGAGGTCATCGATTCTATTGGCCGTTGCGGTTATGGGCTCTGATATGGGTTATGTTTGAGAAACCAGTTACATGTGTTCAGGTTAGCGCGTTTCCAGGAAGAGCGCCAAACGCAGGCCGAGGTTTGAGCAGAATAGGTACGGGCTGGACCCACCGCTTACGCACAAGTGGTTATTCACCTTTAATAAACTCTTTCTCGTGCTATTTTATGTTTTATGTTGGTGTTATGTGTCATATTTCTGGAATGAATGTCTCCTCATGCTCATAGAAATGCGTCAAGCTGGTGTTATAAATGCTTTTCCCCTCAGTGGATGCTTCCTCTATCACTCTTGTCCCCATGATGGCTATATATGATGGCTAAGTGCATGTCAACTTTTTACTGATTCCCTACGGAATACTTTGATATAAAATTGTTGTGTTTGTACGGAATACTTTTCCCAAAAATGACACAATATAAAATTTTGAAGTAAAGGAGGCCCATCACCGCGATCGTCAACTGATTTCTTGCTTTCATCGGACTGCAAATGGTCATCCGTGCCACTGGCAGCGCCTTACCGTAGGGAATGAGTTAATTGGGTTCTAAATGTGGGTTAGTGAACCAGACCACGCCTAAAAACTTCACCCCATTCATCCATGTCCTAACCAACCAGGCTATTTATACCGCCTTCATTCTGCAATCGTCATCCAGCTCCTCCTCATCCTCGATGTCCCTGCCTCCCATTCCCTTCTATTCATCTCTCGCCCTGTCACTCCATAGGAACCCCAGGGAACTTGAAGAGCCTGTATAACTCCAAGCAGAGAGGTGACCCCCACCCTGAGTATCATCACCTGGGGCTTCTCTTTTTCCGACACTGGTCTCCACCTACTCAACCCTATTCCGTTCTTCATCAGTACAATGCTTATTCCATGCTTATTTAATTCAATAAATAGAGATAACGACTATTTTAGGTGTTGTCTAGAATTCATTATCAGCTTTGACTTTGACTCTTTCCCATAATCACTACATATGAAACCTATATGTACATCAATGGACCTTCTCCTCAGCCTCCCCTTGGGTCATCATTTGTAGTCATTATGGGGAAAGGGGGGCTACGGGGAAAAGTTAAGCAGCTGCAACTCAACAAATCTAACTATCGTTTTCTCAACATCAGCCGCAGGTTTCCTGCTGCTACTTCGTCTAAGGGCTGTCGCCCTTGTCAACAATAAAATAGCTCTAGATGTCATGGCTTAAGTGTTGGCTGCTTAATCTAGCTGCAGTAGCTAACTTGTCCACCTCTCGGAGCCCAAATAGGACATGTAATGCACAAATGCCATTTCCACTCAGTTCTGAACACATCATGGACATTCTGGGCTCGCTCATTGCCCAAGGTGCCTTTTCATGGAGCATTCATCTGAGGTACAAACTTGCCCTGGCCTGGACCGGTCAATGGTCTCATGAGTTTCTGGTGCTATCCAGTACTCCGGTACCAAATCGAAAAGGCATGGACACAGAGGGAGACGCCAAAAGATGCCAAAAGCCCAAACCCAGCTTAAGTGTTAGCTCGGATATAGCTAAGGTCTTTGCCGCCATGGAGCGCTTGCTCTGTCTTTTGGTTAAAAAACAGCCAGCGGCATAAATATAAGCTGGGAAGACGTAGAATTTTGTACATTTCCGGGATCACAGAGGAAATCTGACATGGCGACAAATCAGCAGATTGACAAACAACGGTAATGTCAACTATAAGGCGAAGTCATGACCAACACTACTCTATCTCTGAATGGCTCATACTCATTGTTTTTGTTGGTTGGATCGGTTAGGTTTAGGCATGAGGCGCGAGATTGGTTGACGGAAACAGAGGTGGAAAATCCCAGGGTCAGAAAATAAAAATCCTGCAATACCGCCCCCCCCCCGCAACCACACACACACACACGCGCGCACACAATCTGCTGATCATACTAATAAATTCATCTTCATGGCTGAAGCAAACCCAGGTGGCTGGAATAAAGTTCTGGGAACGACTTTTACTTTCTGAGCCAGGACTTTCCACTTCTGGAGCTTAGGGTAAGACAATCAGGGCAAGCCAATCAGAGGTGAGTGGGGAACTTCATGCCATGGCTATCCTGGGAAAGAAACATCTCCTCCGGGAAGACTGCTCTCATGTATCTTTGCTAATTGTTCCTCAGAGCTCTGTCCTCACTCCTCGGTCCTCACAGCAGAAATAAGAGCTTTGAGATGGCCTGGATGATGGGGGATTCGGAACAACCTCCGGCTCAAGGGAAACACAAATAAGAGAATTGAGCTGCACTCAAGGACTAACCCCACAGCAGCTAAAACAAATCAAACCTTCATAAGCTTATTGAGTTATATTGCTGGGGAGCGCTGTAAACCGGGCTGTAGCTAAGCTGCAGAAATGCTGGGAATACACCTATGATGGAAAAGGCTTTAGGTGTAAAGTTGGAGACAGGACTGAACAATTTGGACTTAAGGAATTTGAATATGGCCCATCAGTAGTCTTGGGCAATGGAAGCCACGAGTTCCACAATTAGCTTTATGTAATTATTTCTTACTGAAGACTGTGGGTGAAGTTGAGGGGTTTTTTTTCTGTACAGCGGCAACTTTGCTAAACATCATAAATCCAGCAGTCGGCGGTTAAGCACCAACTGAATTGTAAATACAGTTTCCCACAAATGAAGAAGCGGAAGAAGGGTGGAGGCATGTTGGGAGTGGGGTAGAGGAGGAGGTGGGGAAAGCAGAAGTTTTGTTTACAGGGTTGGAGTGGAGGAGCTGGGATTGAGTCGGGTGCGGCAGGGTTCTGCAGTGCTCTGGCCTTCTGTTCTACCATGGCTGCTACCAAATGTAGAGGTAGCCCTGCAGTAGCTGAAAGGATAAGGCAGGAGGTAGAGGAGACCCAGAGAATTTGGTGAGAGAAAGGATGCAGGAGGACTAGGCAAACCACATACAGGTGTTTACAGATGGTTCCATGGACCCCAGCAGTAAAAGGGTGGGTTTCGTAATACATATTCCCGGCCTGCGGATCACACAGAGCAGGCGGCTGTCAGGTTGGGTGTCGGTTTTTACCGCAGAAGTAGTGGCCTTAATATGGGCACTAAATTGGGTGGAAGAAGTTAGGCCACAGCAGGTATGGTCTGACTCCGCAGCATTAGGTCAGACCAGACCCAATTTGTGAGCTCCTAACAACACTGTATGGCAGGGGTCCCCAGTCTCTCCCAGAGAGGGGCGGTGTGGGTGCAGGCTTTCATTGCAACCAAGCAGCTACACTCCTGATGCGCCCACGCCGGCTCTTTCTGAGAAAGATTGCGGATCCCTGCTCTATAGAATAGAACTGTCTTGAATTGGAGTGGGATTCCCAGCGCGTCTGGGGGCCGAGGGCAAAGAGGCTGTTGATCGGGCAGCCAAAGAGGCCCTAAGGGGGGAGGAGTTGGATGTGGGCCTGGCCTTAGGCATCTCAGAGTACCACAGTGTAATAAAAGAAGAGATAAGTAGGAGATGGCAGAGTGAGTGGGATGGGAAAAGAGAGGAAAGTTTTCATAAACGATACAGAGCAGTATTAGGGGTGGGAACAGCCCACAGGGGAACAACAGAAGGGGGCAGGTGATCATGACAAGACTGAGACATTGTGGTCTAGCGTGGGGACTGACCCGCATCGGAAAACATGATCATGGACTTTGTGAATGTGGGGAAAGAAAAATTGTGCGACATGTAATCATGGAGCGCTCCAAATATACAATAGAGAGGAATATGCTGTTCACTGCAGTTCTTGGTACTGGACTACCGTGCATATCTATATGGAATATTCTCAACCTGGAGGAACTTCAAATTGCAGTGGGGAAAGCTGTGATGGATTTTCTTTTGGACTCAAGTCTGTACCGTAAGGTGTCAGGCCACAGAATACAATGTGGAATACCTAACGCAATCAGTGGGAGGCAGTAATACGCTGATGTGTATCTACTCAGGGAAAACTAAAAGAAGAAGAAGAAGAAGCGGAAGAAGGGTCTTCCCATTATTTATTATTTAGGCCGTTTCTCAAAGCCGAGGCTGCATCCTTTGAAGGCTGCATTTTTAGGGGTCATCACTGACTTCCATCTACTAAACCAGTGGTTCCCCAAGTGGGGGGCGCAGAGCTATTGCAAGGGGGCCGTGGGGTGCGGGAAGAAAATTTTTTCTCCCCCACTAGAGTTTCGGACACCAACAGAAAATTTTTTGCATACAGCCCATTTTCTGACCGGTGGCACAGTGGCACAGTGGTTAGCATTGCTGCCACACAGCAAGAAGGTTGTGGGTTCGAATCCGGTCTGGGGCCTTTCTGTGTGGAGTTTGCATGTTCTCCCCGTGTTGCGTGGGTTTTTGCCGGGTACTCCGGTTTCCTCCCACAGTCCAAAGACATGCATATCAGGCTAATTGGAGACACCAAATTGCCCATAGGTATGAGTGTGAGA
This sequence comes from Gymnothorax reevesii, assembly GCA_029721435.1. NCBI lineage: Eukaryota > Metazoa > Chordata > Actinopteri > Anguilliformes > Muraenidae > Gymnothorax > Gymnothorax reevesii. Next base: position 12,179,214 of record CM056585.1, on the reverse strand, counting down.
GCGAATGGTGTGTGCGCCCTGCGATGGATTGGCAAGCTGTTCAGGGTGGGTCCCTGCCTTTGCCCGTAGTTAGCTGGGATAGGCTCCAGCTCGCCCCGTGACCCTAGTGAGGAATAAGCGGGTATAGAAAATGGATGGATGGATGTAGTTGTTCAAATATTTGAAGCTGGTAAAATGAGCTGGTTACAATCAATGTAGTCTCGCGATACCCAACTCGCCGCTTTTTATCCTGCACTGATCTGGCATATTGATAATAAAATGGCAAGTGACACCGAACAAAATCTGATGAATACAAAGCAGAAATAACCGAGATTGTGTCATCTTATTCTCGATAATATGAATGCTCTGTAGGCCTACAGATTATTTTTATCTAGCCTCGCTACTGAACGTTACAAACATATCGGCAGGTTTGGCAAGTAGTGTTCATGAATTTTTTTCGTACTTAGCTGTCGGCTGTTAATATAGGTTGATTATGGTGCTTTCTTTCAGCATCATAGAAACGTAATTTTAAGTAGACGGCTATACTCAGGCAGAGGGGTGTGATACAGCCTAATGACTTTATACTTTAAAAGAGGTTTCGAATTATTAAATTTTCGTGTCCTCAATTGGAAAATTACGGTGGCCGTTTCCAAACCTGCCAATCGTTTTCAATGTTTCCAGCTAGGCTACACAAAAATCATCTGTTCAGAGCATTCATATTTTCTAGAATAAGCTGACGCAATCTCAATTAACGTATTTTAACTTAAAAGTGCAAGGCCAGTGAAGAGAGAAAATGTAACTGTCTCGAGACACTCCTTCAGCGGTCCGGCACAAGGTCGCTGATTAGCTGTATGCAAGCAAGTTTCTGTTGGTGTCCGGAAAATGCACAAATAGCTATGTTGTTGAATATTAAAAAAATAAACCTGTTACACTGAACATAATTACACAGTTAAGGTCCTTGAAAACAGTTACACTTAAAATAATTACACTGTGGTTGTTTGTTTTTTTTGTTATTTCTAATTCTAAAAGTAGCCTAGATGTAGTTTATGACAACCTACAGTTAATGACCATTTACTTATATTTTTTCAAAAAAGGTTGAGGTTTATATTAATTACAATGTGTGAAATAAACTGCAATGGACTCTGAAAATAAAATGTGCGTATGTATTACCTTTTTTTGGGGGGGGTGGGCGCAAAAAATTTCCTATGTACCAAATGGGGGCCCAGCAGAGAAAGTTTGGGAACCACTGTACTAAACTGACATTTAGGGTAAGGGAAAAGGTTAAATTTAAGGTTAGGTTTTGGGTTAAGGGTTAGAGTTAAGGTAAGGTTAGGGAAACCAGTGACAACTCACTGAAACCAAAGCCGTTTAATGGAGATGAAATGACGTTACGTCAGTTCGGCAGATGGAATTACTTGACGACCCCTAAAAATGCAGCCTTCAAAGAATGCAGCCAACGCTTTGAGATGCACCCACGGCGACGGTGCAATGGCCTAGAAGTGATGTCTATCAAGGCAGCTGCCTACGTTTCGCAGTGCAGCCTCTCGAAACTCAGCCGACGAAGACTAGGCCTATATTTTTCTGCTGCATTCGGAGGCGCCTTTACAGAGGCGTAGTCTTCACTGATTTCGCAGCCCTCGAACGCAGCCTTCAAAAACTGCAACCGACTCATTAAGTAATACTAGAATTTAAATGTAGGGTTGGGTTTAAGGCTAGGTTTAGAGTTAGGGGTTCATGTTAAGGGGGCTCATTTATATACGGTGCGTAGGCACAAAAAAGAGACTTACGTCACTTTCTTTGCAGATTTCTGATTTATAATAACAAACTTGACATTAAAAAAAGGGAAATTAAGATTATGCAAAATGTCAATAATTTCCAAGTCCATCCTGATTAATAGATGAAAATTCCATGCAATTTATTTTACCCACAGGTTTATAAATTAGGTTATTATGCACAAAATGTAATTTTTATTTTTTTTGTGCGTGCGTATTTTTTAGGTATTAAATCCACTCAATTTTTTATAAATAAGACCCAAGGTTAGGGAAATCGGTGGCGCTTAAAACAAAGCTGCTTAACGGAGGTTAAATGACGTTACATCGATTTGGTGGATGGAATTGAGCGACGACCCCTAAAAATGCAGCCTTCGAAGGATGCAGCCTGGGCTTTGAGAAACGGCCATTGATTGTGTCTTGCTACAGACACACCACCAGAGGGTGCTAAATTAACAAAATAAATAGCTGACCAGCAAGGCAGCAAAAACAGCATGTAAAAAAAATCTCCATTTACAAATGAAATATAATGCTGCACATAAAATACTCATACATAACAGACAGTTATTACATTATTGGTCAATTTTATTACACTATTGGTCCGTTCTTACATTATCAGTTCTAACATGCGAGTTACTTCCCTTGATTAACCTACAGCAGCTTAATCACAGAAACGCATTCACTTGGTTACATAGGTTAAATTGAGCCACGTCCCAAATTTGAGACCGTGCTCATTAATGGGTTAATCCCAGACCCAAAATGCATCAAAATATTTGATCAGACAACTTTATTACCCCAAGACAGGGTATCCACAGGGAGGACCAGAATCACACAGTCCAGACTATTAAATCAAAATGTCAAATAATGTTTGAAGTCATTTCAATATCATGTGTGACCACCACATGCTCTCACCTCAGCAAAAGAAAATGACAGAGTAAAAACTTGATGATCCTAAGATTTTTTTGTTGAGCATATTTATATTCCCAAAACAAAGCATGTGACTGATACAGTTTTTTGCCTGGTCGCCGTCGACGCTGCTACTGATCATTTGTGTGAGCGCGATAACTCAAACAGTTTTTTTGGGAGTCGCAAGAAAATTTGTGTGTTCAATCCTGGTGCACAGAGGACAAACCCCATTGTTTACAGATCTGAAGACATGTTATTGATGTCGGTAACCTAATGACCTTTGCTGTACCACCGCTGCCTGGTCAAACTTTTCATTTTTTCATATCTTTGCTGTCTTCTCATTCCTTACTCCCCACCAAGATTACTTCGTTCACAAGGTGCTGACTACTTGGAAATTCCAAATATATCTAGAATTACAATTGGAGGCAGAGCATTCTCTGACAAAGCACCAATTCTATGGAACAATCTCCCAAGACAAATTTGGGCTTCGGACACACTCTCTGTCTTCAAGAGTCGTCAGAAAACTTATCTTTTTAGTCAAGCCTATGATTAGTTCATGATTAGTTATGTGTTGGCTCTGGTGGGACTGACTACAACCTGGATTTATGACATGTTCACAATATTGGAAGCCAGTGTTATGTAAATCCATGTGGAACCGGTGGCACTGAGCCTGCATTGACGGTGCCAGTGGGGCTTGCTCCAGCCTTAGTCACCGGGGAGGTCCATATGGTACTAGTGTCTAGAAAATCTGAAGTGATCTTCCTGGAATAAGTGTAGGGCCTCTGTGCTGCTGGAAGTGGATGGAGCGGTGTTGACAGTTTCCTGACCAGTCAGCTCCTAAATTCTCATTTGGCACATGACACAGGACTGTATTTTTATTAATATGCAGTAGTTTTATCCAGTGCCTCACCCCACTTTTTTCTGTCTTTCTCCGAGGATCTTTCCCTCCACAACCCTGAGTCCTGGACCATCCGAGCCCTGGACCTCACCATGAGCGCTGGCTGCTGCTGTCCTGATCCAGTTCTGCACCATCCTTGGCATGCCACTTCCTCCAGCAACTGATAGCACTGTTTAGATGGACTTTAATGGAACTCTATTGTCATTATCTTCTTATTAACTTGCTAGCCCGCGGAGGATGGGCTTCCCCACTATAGCCGGGTTCCTCCTGAGATTTCTTCCCACTGGGGAGTTTGAGGATGTTTGAGGATTTTTCTCCCTACTGGGAGTTTTTTGCCTCATTTGCTGTAGTGGGGAATAGGCTGGGCACTGCCCTTTCAGTAACTCATCTCTGACTGTAAAGCGTCTTTGTGACAGTTTATCTGTGAAAAGCGCTATACAAATAAATTGAATTTGAATTTTTAAATTGAATTTGACTTTATGTGGTCATCGCTGGCACATGGAGGACGACCCCGATTGTTTTTCTTGACCCTCCAACTATTCCTGTAGTGCCACCATCAGTTCCAACTTTATACTTTCGAAGGCAATTACTCAAAAAGTTCTGATCGGAATCATGTTGCACTACTTGTGATAATTTTTGATGTCGATGGAAGGCTATTGATCGATCTTGCACCCAATGACCTTTGCTACAACACTAGCACAAAGCCAAACTTTTCATTTTTTTTTAAACTGGTTTAACTGGATAGTTTTTAGATGAATCAGATGAGACTTCTTGTGTTCATTCCTTATGTGTACAGGACAACTCATACCATTTTGTGTGACTGGACAATCTTTCCTGTAGCGTGACTTCCAGTTCTGATTCGATAACTCAGTTTTGCTGTGAATAAAGGCATATCTCTTAATCAGTGTACCTGTTGCATTGTTGCTCTTTCAACGATCTCCAATCCTGCATTCAGGGAATATGCACCAACACAGGTGCATATTGTATCAGGTCCAAGCCCCACATTCCTTTCAGGAACGCAAAGCTCTTTCCAAAGCATGTGGTAGTGATCCAAATAGAGCAAGTGTATGAATTCTTTGTGCCAATTTATCTGACGGCATCAGCCACCCGTTCGTCCCCTTTCTCCCGCATGAACAGTGCCGGCCCTACCCTCATGGCGCCCTAGGCGAATTTGCTCAATGCCGCTCCCCCCCCCCCCCCCCGGCCTCAGGAAATACAAAAACTTGAGAAAATAGGAGCATGGCTGGGTAAAACATCACAACTGTTTAATCTTTGTTAAACAGTTAATGTATAACATTAATAAAATGAAATAAAAGGAAATACAACGAAATAGATGGAATAAATCTGAAACTTGAAAAATATAAATAAATAATGGATTTAAAGTAATAAATACTTATGTGCAACATCAAAACTGTCACAAGTAAAGTAAGTAAAAAATGCAAGAAACATGGTTTTCGAGTAATAAATACACAACAACAATAGTGCCATAACAACAAGAATCTTTCAGTGCTTTCAATATTTCAAGTAAAAATCTTTTCTCATGAATATTTATCTGGAACTTCACAGACGTGTAACAAGAAGGAGCCCACTGTCGTATAAATATGTTTTACCAAGAAGGTTACTGTTCAATGATTGAACGGCGAGAATTATTACACTGTGCCGTTTAAAAACAGAACGGTTTTATTATTGACGAAAAGTATCTAATGCATTTAACTTCTGTACACTCAGAAAGGGCGTATGGCTCCCTCCGTTGATTGGATGTAAAACAAAAGCTTTATTCCCGTAATTAATCAAGGCTCAGGCAGATGTCATGAAAGACGAACATGGAATGCCATATAACCACTTGTCCTCTTCTTACTGATCGCTCGTTCGCTAACTTAAGATGCGCCCTCACGTCACGTGACGTAAATGGCCAAGTGACAAACATAGTCACTTTAGTTTATTTTATTTTATTTGCTATTTTTAGAGCTGTCAAAATTAACGCGTTAATGCGGATTATAAAAATTTTAACGCGATTAATCCATTTTCACGTTTCAGGGACTTTGAGTAATTCTGCGCTGCAAATGGATTAATTGCGTTAAAATTTTTAATCTGATTAATAGTGATGATGATGGATTAATCCGCATTAACGCGTTAATTTTGACAGCCCTAGTTATTTTGTTATGACAAAAACGTAAATGGGGCGCAAGTGGGCGTCACAAGACATTTAATGATTTTTATTTTTAAAAATTTCCAGAGGAGGAGGGCGCCGGCAGTGCGCCCTCCAGCAGATGGCGCCCTAGGCGACCGCCTATGTCGCCTATGCCTAGGGCCGGCCCTGCGCATGAATAACATTATTTTTATAACACCTTTCAAAGCGACCGTCTCAAAGTACCTGCTGTGCAATCAACAAACATCGGCAGGTCCCAACATTCAGAACAGCCTTGATATCAAAACCTGTCTGCTTCTGTCATAAAAGATGCAGGAGAGAGAGAACCAGTGCAGTATTTCTGAAGGCTATGTCCATGTCACTAGCTATAATGTCGGGCTCTGTTTATATTCAGCTTGATAACTTCAAGTCTAAAACTGGACAATGCTGCTGGTGGACGACAGCAGGGTATTGTTATATATATGTACAAGTATGAAGAATAGTCTTGTGTTTTGTGGAACTGTGTAGACAATTCTGTATAATTTTCATCTATTCTGGAAAGTTCTAGTTACAACGGTATTCTACTGGCACAGGACTAGAAGCGATGAAGGTTGTCAAGTAAGACACAGATATCAAGAAAACTGTGGAAATGTCTGGAAAGTTCCTCTTGGTGTATAAATAATTGTGGACTAGTGAGGCAATTAGTCTTAGATTTAGCAGTTCTTGGACACATTACAACATTTTCTCAGCAAATCTTGGGTACAGTCAAGCCTGCGTTCCTCATTCGTGGGCAGTACAGTTTTCTTTCTCAATTACATCACTGGAGATTAATCATCTTGGGCCTCTTGGAAATCCTTCGACTCCCATGGATATCTCCATTGGCATCATTCCATCATCATATTGGGACATTCACAGTATCTCACAAAAGTGAGTGCACCTCTCGCACTTCAAAAATTAATTTATTATATCTTTTCAAGGGACAACGTTACAGAAATGAAATGACAATATTTTCTGGAGTAGTCATTGTACAATATGTGTAGCAGGGCAGATTTCCTGCACTGTCCAAATAACTGAACAAACGGTCACTATTTCCAAAACGGGTGGCAAGAAAAGTGAGTACACCTTACTGTGACCACCATTGTTGTCCAGCACTGCCTTGATTCTCCCAGGCATGGAATTCACCAGAGCTGAGCAGGTTGTTGCTGGGATCCTCCTCCACTCTTCCATGACAACATCATGGAGCTGGTGAATGTTGGACACCTGCTGCTCCTCCACCTTCCCCTTGAGGATGCCCCACCGGTGCTCAATGGAATTCAGGTCTAGTCTGGAGACATACTTGGCCATACCATCACCTTCAGCTTCTTCAGGAAGGCAGTTGTCATCTTGGACGCCTTATGTTGGAAAACTGCCGTGTGGCCCAGCTTCCAAAGGGAGGGCATCATGTTCTGCTTCAGAATGTCACAGTACATGTTAGAATCCATTATTCCATTAATGAAGCGCAGCTCCCCAGGACCAGAAGCGCTCACGCAGCCCTAGGCCATGATACTGTCAGCACCATGTTTGACATTTGGCAGTGCACTCTTGTCTTGGTACTTCTCACCAGGGCGCCACCACGCATGCTGGACACCATCTGAGCCGAACATGTTTATCTCGGTCTTGTCAGACCACAGAACATGGTTCCAGTATGTTCTTGGACTGGTTGTCTTCAGCAAGCTGTTTTTGGGCATTCTTGTAGGCTAGCTTCAGAAGACGCTTGTGTCTTAGCCAACGGCCATGCAGACCAACTTGGTGCAGTGCATGGCCTATGGTCTGAGCACAGACAGGCTGTTCTGCCACTTCTGCAACCTCGTTAGCAATGCTGCCAGCATTCCTTTGATGGTTTTCTGAAGCCAACTTGTGCACCTGACACAGAACACGGGGACTCAACCCCTTTGAGGGTCTGTCGACCCTGACGAGGCCTGTTCCAAGCAGAACCCGTCTTGGATAAAACCGCTGGATGGCCCTGGCCACCGTGCTGTAGCTCGGTTTCACAGATCTTCTTGTTGGGATGGTTTGAGCTTCCCCGATCACCAGTTCACCAGCTGCCACTGATAGGCAAAACAACTGGGTTCATCTTCTGCGGGCGAGGAATGAACAAAAACATTTTTATGCGATTCCAATAAAAAATGTTTGAATTATTGTGCTGACACAAAGATCTGTGGTGGTGACTGTGACAGTGGCCAAGGCGAAAATATAATATCTGCGAACACTTTGTTTCAGGGATATAATTAATAAAGTCATCGATGTTACTGCACTTGTGACAAAGAACATTTCTGGCAAGCAAAGTGTACCTTAGGAAAATTCTGAAGCAATTAAAAATCAGAAAAGAAAGTGAAGAAATGCTGAATGTAAATTTAAAAAAAATAATAATTCAACTCCAGGTTAAGCACGACATCTTAAAAGGACAGCCTTTGCACCTACAATAAAAAAGTTACTGCCAGATAATGTTTTTTCTCTCTCATTATAAATAAAAATATAAATAATGTTCATTCTTTACTTGTACTGCTTGTACTTCATTTGTCAAGGTGGAAAAACAAATCAACCTATAAAAATATTATGGTGGCCGACAGGGGCAGACATGCTGGAATGGCCCGAAACATCTCCAATTAGAGAAACACGCTGCAAAACCAGAAATGTTGCAACTTCAAAAACACACAAAGAGCAAAAGCAAACGCAAGAGAAAAATGCTGCATATCCATGTCAACAAAAACGCGCTGCAACGGCATAAAGCATCCCCAATTGGAGAAAATCTCTGCAAAAACAGAAACGATGCAAAGTCAAAAACACGCAAACCACAAAAGCAAATGCAAAAATGCTGTATTTCGACATCGACACAATGTAAGTGCTCCATGCCACTATGGAGAGCGTCAACTACAACAGTTATTATTTTTGACCAGAGCGAGACCAGCTGGAGTATTTTATATTACGGTTTTACACCACAGCGAAGGGTTTGCTCAGGATTACAACCTTGTGAGCATGCGTAAAGGGTTCGCTCTGTCGCTGTGCTATGTTAAATGTGAAGCACAGAAATTAATGTATAGCAGTGAATAGTTATAAGTTTGTTATTTAGTAAAGAAGCTAGCATTTACATGAATCAGATATGACAAGCTAGGTCGGCAAAAAGGCTTACTAGCTGGCTAACGTTAGTTTGCTTGGTTAGCTAGCTAGTTTGCTAACCAAGCTAGCTAACAGTTGTATTTGGTATAATATAAATGCTTGCAGTTCAACTCTAGCAAAATGAGATAGTGAAATAATGGACAATTTTCATTCAATTATTCTCTATTGATTTCCCTGCACCTGATATAATGGTTAGTGATTTAGGCTAGCTAAATAGCTAGCTAAGCAAGCAAAGTAATGTTAGCTAGCTAGAGCAAGACCCCTTTCAGCTAGAAAGCCTTTTTGCTGACTTAGCTAGCTAATCTTGCTCTGGTAAAAAGTAAAAGCTGTTCAAGTTGGTGCTACCCATAGCGGCTGGGAGCACTCCCATTGTGCCGATGTCTAAATGCCGTGCTTTTCTCTTGCTTTTACTTTTGCAAAAAAAAAAAAAAGTATATATATTTTGGGCCAAATTAATGCCGATGAAATACTGGGAGATGTGGGAAAATATTAATCTACAGTATGTAACTTTAATAATTAAGTTTCTTCAAATGAATGAGCATTGAAATGTATTATCAAATGTATTATTAACAGAAGCATTACTATATTGATTTATTGCTGAATTGTTGTATTCATTATATATCCGAATATATTACTAATCAAGCATTATATATCCGAATGTATTTATGATCAAGCTTTAACTGATTAACTGAAACACTGTATTAATCTAAAGCAATGTGAATCTGACTGAATGATACTTTTTCAGGGACGTTTCCAGGGACGTTCTGTATCTCATATTGAAAGAATGCAGGCACCTGTAATCAGTGAAAAGGGGGCGCACTGTAATTTTAGACTATCTGTGCCTTTTGAAGACTCCAGCTGCGCCATTAATTTATTGGCCTTGTCTAAAAAAGATTACCGTGAATCCTTCTTCCGGGTATTAATTCTTACTGGAAGACTGACATCATAAGGGTCAGAAATGGGTTATGTTCCTGGGTAAAATATCTCGTGATGTGTGGCATGGGAGCCGCGTGGGGCTCATGAGTTTGGAAGTCCCCGGGTGGATAGAGTTAATGCATATTTTTAGTCTGAGGGAGTTTTGCAGCTTAAGATCATAAAGAGTCGGAAGATTGACAACAAAGGGACAACGAGCTATAAAGATGGGGACTTGGAAGAGCTCTGGGCTGCTGCTCTCTCAGCCCACTGGTCCTATGACCAGTGCTTCTGTTTATCTAACTATTCTTCTTTCCAATTCTTTGCTAAAGATCATCAGTTGTGTATGGTTTCTGTATTATTTGATGGTTTAAAGCCTATCTTTCATTTGTCTGTATCTGTGCACATGAATTTACCTTATTGTACTGTTTTTACCTTCTGTATCGTCTAATGGTTTGATTATAATTGTCTTTGATGCTTGTTGCCTTTATTTGATTACATGCATATGATTTCTCTTGATTATGTACTGACTTACTTTCTGATTAAATGATGAAAACATAATTGCAAATATAAACAGTTGTTTGGGTCCTTCATTTAAGGTCAAGTCCAACCAGTACGAATTCCTCAACAATTTTGGCTACGCACGAAGGGACTGGTTTGATTGACACCAAAGAAGGACAGATTTGATCCCGTCCGGTAACAGCATCAGACGCCCGGACAACAGACACAGTACACCAATCGAGGGTTTTCATGTCTGTGTAAAATATTTTCATATATACATCTTATATCCATATTATTGCATAATCATTGATCTCATATGCTTTAAATTGGTTTATATTCTATCTTTAAGTAAATTTGAACCAGCTTTGATATTTTATGCTGTTTTTAGATCATTTTGAATCAGTTTTAAGTTTTTATTACCTGCATGCCTTTTGCATTTGTGTGTACGATGTAGGCAAGAATATGGTATAGACAGGATTTTGTGATCGACCACAGCTGGGGTGCGAATAAGTCCTAAATTATACCTAAATTAAAATAAAAATTCGGAAAAAGGAAAATTTGGGGATCTAGGCTACTCTCATTAGGAGAGTATTAGTAAGTCCTATTGTTTCATTAGAGAGGGCTGGAACATAGGCTATTCCCTTGTCAAGGAGAATATAGAAAGTCCTGTTTTACCATTTGAGAGGTCTGGATAACAGGCAATTAGAAGTCCTGTCTTACCATTTGAGAGGTCTGGGAGACAGGCTATTCTCACTCAAAAGGAGAATATAGATGTCCTGTGATCCCATTTGAGAGGTCTGGGTAGCAGGCTATTCTTAATAGAAGAATATAGATTTAGAAGTCCCACTTGTACCATTTGAGAGGGCTGGACAAGGAGGGCAATTCTCAAAGAGAGAATTTAGAAGGCCTTGAAGCAAGGCACAAGCATTAGGCTTGTGAAAGTCCTGTTACTATTACAGGCAGTGTTCTTTAGGAAGGCTTGCGTCCAGTTTATCTGGCTGCCCCTATAACCTTCACGATTTCAGATGCGTTTACTTAACATCTCTTCACCCTGATCAAGCGGGGAGGTGAAACGGGTCAGTGCGTGAGTAAGGTAGGGAACGACAACTACAGATATTCGGCCGCATAGGCCTAGGATAGGGAAATGGGAATAATAGGAAATGTAATAATAGGAATAATGGTGTAAAGATATAGGTTTGGTTAGGGATAAATGGAGCCATAGGTATAGTTTAAGTATATAGGGCAATAGGGATTTAAAATTTGTCTCCCTGCTTTGGTCATCACATCTATTGCTGATTGTAATAATATTCCTGTAAATATTCCGAGAGATTGAAGTTTTCATCTTTGGGTCGATACATGCGCAAGACTCTAAGAAAATATATCCTTGGAGCTGAAGTTTTAGGTCTCTGTTGGGATGTCTCTGGCCGATCCTCAGTTTCTCCAAACTGTTTTTTGCTGAGCTGAGACCCATCGAAGCAGGTCATAAGAAAATTTGAACCTTGGAGCTTTTCCAATGTGAATGAATGTGAGAGCGGAAAGTGCACTGAGGTGTGTGTGCGTGTGTGTGTTCTGAGCTCAGACTGCGTGTGTGGAAATCAATGTGAATGAACCTAACGGCATGACTGGCATATTTGTTGGTCCTGTCTTTGTTAGATTGAATACTGTTGTTATATCATTCCATGAAGTGCCTTTGAAGATGTTGTATTGTATTGTAGATGTCTACAATAATATTAGCATTAATCAAGTGACTAACAATTCGTTTATGAATAATTTAAGGTGCCAGTTGATTAGATTATGTTTATAGTATTTTATGGAATTTTTATTACAATTGCAGGATTGTTTAAAAAAAAAGGAACGGCAAAAGGAACTAATCAAGAGATATCGATGATAGGACAAGTAGATAGATATAAACATTTTTTAAGAGAACACTGGTTTAGGAATGCGTAACAAAATACAATCTGTTGATAGTGAGGCATTTCCCAAGGGGGGAGAAAAGTACAAGTGAAACTGACTAGAGAGAGCTGGGAAGTTGTTGAAGTGTTTGAGGTTTGATGATGAGAAATCCTGTTATGATTCTGCCATGTTTGGAGCGTCATTTCTGCTTTGCCTGACTATGCCTTGTATTGTGTATTGTGATTTAGTTGCCTGGTTATGTTCATGTTTTGTCTTAGTTTAGTTTTGCCATGTTTCTGTGATAGCCCTTTTTTCATTCCAGTCTATGTTTTTGTTTTTGCCCATGCATTAAATATGGTGATTTAAGTTGTAAAGTTTTACATGGTTTCTCAGAGAGGCAAGAATGATGATTTTGTTAGTAAGAACTTTAGCTGGTTATTGTCATCAGAGTGGATTTGGCAGTTGGTAAGCAGGTCATGTAAGTGCGAGATGACAGATGGAGGTATTAAATCTGCATTGTGCAACATGGAGATGGTTGGTTAAAGTAAGGGAATTAATTTAGGTGGAAAATCGAGCAAGAATTTAGCCTTTTTAATGGGTGTGGAGCTGTAAATGGACAAACTTGATTAGCAAAATTGTGTGTTCATTATTATTGTTAATTGTATGTCTTTGTCATTGGAGTAGTGGACTGGAAAATAGATTAAAAGGGGACATTAAGGTGATCTTGATATTAAAATTTTGGTTTAAAGTAATAAAACTTGCTTGGGTGTAATAACATTGTTCTAATTTATTAATGAAACAAACATATGCTCCCTTGAATGGTCAGCTGGCACAGAATTGAAAGATGTAGAAGAAACAGTCACTGAATGTTCATTGTACAGTGGCATATTATTGTTCCCAATGTGTGTTCAACAGCATATATGTGTTCCTAATTTTATGGACAGTAGTATTTTTCTGATAACGGCTGATAAGTGGAATTTAAAGGTGGGAGGTCGGGAAAATTAACTGTCTACTTTTAGAATACTACACTACATGATTAATAAAGACAATTTGAAGAAATATTTTAATAGAAAGACAATAATGATACAAGTAGAAAGAATAAGTGACAAAACAATAGAAAATTTTAAAGCAAAACAGAGAAGATATATATGTGATGCAATAAAATATTGTTGCTGATTAAACATTCAGATTGCTGATGGAAAATTAACTGTTAGTACTTTTATTGAATGAGAACCATTGTGGTGTACTGAGTTAAAAACTGAAAAGTACCTAGGAAGTGTAATTGTTAACTCATTTGGGAGCAAAGTGGGTAACCTCAAAAAGGTTTTAAGGTCTTATTAATCTTTTTTAAGTAATGCTTGAAGGAAAAGCGAGAATAGGGGACTGAATTCTAAATGCCGTCAGATAAACAGCAGTGCAAAGACGAATAGTTAATTATATCATGTTGCTCCAGTTGTTATTATAGCACTCTGATGGGTGGGTGCATGAGGGGCACTTTGAGTGGATAGGAATAAGCGGCATATTTTTGATCGATCGTCGTGCTGTTTTGGAATATAAGCGATTAAAGATAATATTTTTTGGTTATATATTGTGTATTGAGCATGAGCAGAACACTGTGTTATTTGCAGTGAGAACAGAATACCTGGATAGAAGGATACTGGAGTAATCTTTTACTGTATGTAATATTGATTGAGCAACTTGCATTTATAAATATTGATTTAATAAATCTTTCAAAGTATCATTGTAGGTGTGAGCTTAAACTATTTGCATTTATAAATACTGATGTAATAAACTTGTTGTAATTATTTTGTACACGTTATTAAGTTGATGAAAAATGGGGAAAATTTTTAAGGAAACACACAGTAAGAGGGGTTAAAATAAAGCAAATTAAGAGGGGTTAAAATAAAGCACATGAAAAAGATATAAAAGGTGAACAAATAAAAAGACACCAAAGAGGTGAAGAAAGTGCATCCAACAAACTGATTCAGAAGTTTCTATTTTAAGGAAAAGGAAGAGTTTATGCCTAAAGCAGCGGCAAATATCGCACATAGCATGAAATCTAATAGTACATAAGGGGTTTTAAAAAAAAGATTTAAATAAAATTCAAACTGTGATATTGGATGGGTTTTTGTATATATGAGACAGCTCAACTAAGTGAACATGATTGGCAGAGAAAATATCTTTATTTGAGAATCTAACTGAAATAGTAATGACTTTATTAGGGATGTTGTGCTTTTTACATCAGAGATAATCAATCTTGAAAATGAAAAGTCTTTGATCAGAAGTCAGAGAATAGAAGTGAAGGATCTAAGTGAGAAAGGGGGGTCTAAGCAATATGATTTCATGTGAAATACTCTTCATTTGTTTATTCATTTAAGAATAAGCTCTGCCCAGTAAATGAGTCGTGTGAAGAATCAATTTTATAATTACTGATGCATTGTGATTTAAAAAATGATTGAAAGCTTTACTGACCAAAGAAATACATTGAATGAGTAATGAAAGATTTTTTTCTCTGTTTTTGGACAGGTTCTAAGTGCTACAATTCAAGGAAAAGTAACTGACTAATAAACTTTCTCTGATTTTTAACTTTTTATAGGAAAGGATCCAAACGAGTGGGAAAGCAACAAAGTTATGTTGATGGAAGTTTTTGTTCATTGTTGCATGCATCTCTTTTTCACAGAGTGCAGACTGCAGAAGATAAGAAATGAGAATAACCTTGAGTGAAAATGATAAGCTGGCCAACTGGGGAATCAACTGGGGATTTTCAACTTACAAGTTTACCTTCTGAAGTAGATTTGGGGAAAAGCCAATTAGAAGTATTAACACAAAACTCAATTCAAAAGGTGGTACCACAACATAATTGAAAAAGTCGACTAATAACGTGATCACATGTTATTTTTCTTCCTGTTCTAAATTTATTTTTGATTAAGTGGACAAAATCTCTTCACTGAATATAGTAGTGAGAGAGACGGGAACTGTGACAGTGACGGGGACAGCAACTTGCATGACGGTGACAACTTGAGTCTTGAGTGTTCAAATAACAGAAACGGACTGAGCTGACCAAATTTGGAATGATTATTTACCTTTACGTGCTGGGATCCCAATGAAAATACTGTATCACTATTGAGTATTTATCCATGTTTTTGAATTAAAAAAAAAAAAGAATAAATAAAAGAACAAATAAAAATTTGCATATAGTAACACAGTCTAAAGCAACTCCACCCGGTTCTGCTGATGATGTGGTGAATTGTCACATGCTGGGGCTAATAAGCCCTGACTGTGCATCTTCTCCATGCTTTTAGTAGAACCCTAGACTGAGGTGGTTTTGCTCAATCATAATTCATTGAAAAAACTCTTTGAAAAGATATTATTGTCTCTGTTCCATTTTTGACCCCGAATATACTAAAGCACAAAAATATGAGAGCACAGCTCAAAATGATTGATTTAAAATTGACAGGGGCCCAGATGTGAGGATGAGTAATGTGGTAATTATGAATTTGTAAATTATATTAATTTCTCGAGGTGGCACATGCACTGTGGTCAAGAAGGCATTTTATTCCGAATAATAAAGGTGAAATGAATGATTTTGTAAAGCACATCCAGAGCGAGGGGACAAAAATACACAAATCAAATTTCTCTAATTGGGACTTATTTGGTTGGTGTCAGAACCAGAATTCAAAACTCTTTTTGCTGAGTCAAATTGTTACTGATGAATTGTAACTTTGACTGTTTCATCTATTATTCCCCCAAAGCAACTGTAATAGCACCAGATTAACTGGAATCACCATTTGACCATCTCATTAGAAGAATCAAGGAAACTTATCTCCTCCACAGTACAGACCTATGTGTGTTGTGACTCATTCCAGAGACGGGTAAGGCCTTCTGTCAAGAAGATAACCTAAGGCAGGGGTGAGTCGACCCCCAGGTGACACGGTACTGTATTTCGGTATAAAGTGGTCATTGTTGAGTGCTTTGGGAGATTATTATTGTGGGCTCTGGCATGGGGGTGCCAGGGTATTCTAAATGTAAGTACTTGAGAAGGCTGGGAGGAAAACTGTTCCTGAAATGTTCTGACTCCAAATTGTCTGCACATTCTTTGCAGCTAAAGTAAATATTATAAAATCTGATACATCTAATGTTAAATTATGCAGCTGAATGTCACCCTCATTCTGTATATGCTGAGTACATAGTGGAGCTGCATATGACTGCGGTTGTATTTTATTTTCTCACTCTAGTGATGAGCAGATGGACGCTGTGATAGAAGCTAGAATGCTAATGTAAAATATGTACATATCTTAGAATATTGCTTAAATGCATTATTACCAGCTTACAAATGTATTAATATTTTCTGGTTGTGGACACCATTGAATGGTGTCAAAGGAGGGAATTGTGGTAAAATATTAATCTATGTAACCTTTATGATCAAGTTTCTTCAAATGAATGAGCATTGAAATGTATTATCAAATGTATTATTAACAGAAGCATTACTATATTGATTTACTGCTGAATTGTTGTATTCATTATATATCTGAATATATTACTAATCAAGCATTATATATCCAAATGTATTAATAATCAAGCTTTAACTGATTAACTGAAACAGTGTATTAATCTAAAGCAATGTGAATCTGACTGAATGGTACTTTTCAGGGACGTTCTGTATCTCATATTGAAAGAATGCAGGCACCTCCGCTCAAACGCGTTTCGGCGTAGTGCCTTCTTCAGTGTGCTTACAAACATAGTCAATCCACAGGTTATATGCCCACGCCAATGCACTGACACAGTGGCGTTCCTAAGCAACTTGGCACCCTAGGCAGGATTTCTGGTAGTGCCCCCCCCCCGCAACTTATTAGACTGACCACAAAATATTCATCATAAACTCACACAGGGCACAGGGTATCTTCACTTCTCTCAAATTTTAAAACCGCAGTTGCAGTGCAATATGCATAATGTAGTAATTGTACTACAATAAACTATACAGCAGCCATATATGTTATACAAAAATACAGGAAGAAAGTAGAATCTGCACACTGGGTACACTCCATATATTTACTGCTAGTCACAACCCAATGTAACAATCTTCCTCATCATAGAAAAATACAAACAAATTTAAGACTTTTATGCAAGTAGTTTTCTTCTGGGTGACTTCAACTTTTACCAAAGTAATTTACTTTGGTAAAAGTTGAAGTCACCCATAAGAAAATTACTTGCATAAAAGTCTTAAGTACATTTAATGTGAGCTACTTTAAGTACCAAAAGTATTTTGTGAAAATTATACTCAAGTCTCAAAAGCAAGTACAAGTACAAAGTATTTTTCATAGTACGCATAGAAAGAAGAGGAACAACCACTCTTTCTCCTGGTGCCCTTTAATCAATTTTTAGGTGAAGGAAAAATACGGTATTCAGTATTCGGCTTGCTTGTGAATATTCAATAAATGATTCTGGTGTGCCATCTAGTGATAAACTATTGTAACTGCGTGCATAAATTGCAGCTCCATGTCCGCGTTATCCTGTCGCTTTCCTCTCTCCTCCCACCGGTCGCATTTGCGCAGGCGTGCCTGAGAGTTGCGAGAAAGTCAAATGGCTCACTCTGAGGCTGCCTTCATCTTCAGCTCCTGTGAAACTACGCTTAGGCCAGTTCCAAAGCGTGAAATAGTTTTGCAATGACTTAACGACAAATTATCGATGAATAAACTAGTCAACAACTAACTTTATCATCGAATTTTGTCGACGATGTCGATGAGTCGTTGCACCCCTATTAGTTACCATTGAAAAATAGCGTTGATACTGAAGATTCTCGAGCAGAGCCTCCGCCCTCTCGCGTTCATATGGCAAGCCGTTTTCCCTTTACTGACAGACTGAAGTAGGCGCAGTTAATCGGCATACAGCTGTATTCCACTCGTCAAAGTGGCGAGTACCTGCCACAATTCGGCCGCAAGCCCCGAAATCTACATGCCATTGGCGCTTGGCGGGTGCCAATTTCGAGCCCTGTATACACATACTCAAACACGGGATTAGCAATCAGCAATTACATTGTCAGTACCCTTTACGTGCTTAATTTCCAAGTCAAACTCCTGTAAATTCAAACTCCAATTCGACAATCTCCGATTCAAGAGAGCGAATTACCAACACAACTTACCTCAGAGGCAAGCGCAGTCGGACTACAGGAGAGAGCAGGGGGGCGGGGAGGAGTCGTGTCCTGTGTGCAATCCATTGGGGACCGTGGCGAAATTGCAGGCAGGTTGCAGGCAGACAGACACTCAAGCCCGAATATAAATGCTTTATTTAGCCATTGCTTAAAGACTTTACGACTGTATGTACTGTTGTTAGATTGCTGTGTCTTTGTTGTTGTTGTTTTATATTGTGAAATAAAAAGTATTTATTAAAAAAAAAAAAAAAAAAGATTTCTCCCCTCCCTGGCGCCCTTTCTGCTCGCGAGCGCCCCTAGCATCCGCCTAATCCCCCCAATGACTGGTGCGCCCCTGACGCCGCCACGCCGTGTTACTCCTCACGAAATTACCACTGTGTGGGCTGCGCCACGCTACGCCACCTACGCTGCGCCAGGAAATTAGAGCCCCAAAATTTAAAACACCTTTACACAATTTTAAATAAAGCTTGTTGAAATACATCAATTAGCGCTTCAAAATGAATGACCGTCATCTTAATTTAACCTTACATCTTTACTTTAGGAGCCCAATGAGCCTAATTTCATACCACTGGTGGGTATCTGATGCAGGTAAATGAACGTCAACAGGTAATATCACAGCTCTCTTGCTCATTGCAGTATGCCCAACTTGGATCTCAGACGGAGGCGCATAGCGGCGGGTTTAACCTAAACCTCAGGTATAGTGGCCTCCAGTGACAGTTAAGTGATTTGTACTGGACACAGCAACTGGATTTAGACAAAACCACAGGCGTGAATAAAACCACAGGTTCTAAGGACACAGCAATCAGGTTTGAGTGATGATGTGACTTGTTCAGAACACAGGTTTAAACTCGCTTAAAACTCTAAACTGCAGCTAAGTCAATGACAGAGCAATAGCCCCTTAATGTTTAAAGATGCCCTGTTTTACATAGGGGACAATTTTCTGCCTGGGAGCAAAATTAAAAATTTTGCAGAATACTCAGTTTTTTATATAAAATTATGAAATATGACGCACAGAGTGGGAAAATTACCATTGCAGAATATTGTAATTTATTTTGAAGTATGGTTGATTGGACTTATATCAAGAAATAAATTACAATGTGAGTTTACAGCAGTGTTTACAGTCCGATATTTTATGCACTGTGGTTATTCTGTTGGGTATGGTCCGCAGATGCTGCCATTCATATGTAATTTGAAGAATGTTTTAAGGATTAGTTCAGTTTAAATAGCTTTTCAAATGTTGATAAAAATTTTGTGTCAAACTTCACAATTTACCTTAGTTTGCTCTGTAACAAGGCTTCTGCAGATTTGGTGCAAATTGCGAAGTTGTTGCGCGTACTGTGGATTGTTAATATTTTTAAAATGTTTTGAACTCTACACAATTGCTGCAGCGCCACCATCGGGAAATTAGGGGACATCTTTCAGTCTACATGTTTTTCGTTCATTATAAGAAGTTTGTTGTTTTTTCTTGCAGGAGATGAAAGTTTTATTAAGAAGAAGAAAAAGAATAATACAGAGCAAAAATAGGGGTACGGGCATCATGATCCTGATTAAATCCTACACTGTCAACCTTGATAGTGTGGTGAACTCAAATCTTTTCTGGAAACTGATTGCCTCAAAAAAATTGTGTCGGCCTACTTTATTGTATTGTGTGGAAAGACCATAAAGAAAATATGGTCGTTATTTTTCACATTTTTATGCTGTGAACACAAGATCATTAAGTTGGTATACTAAATTTTTTTGAGGTAATCGGTTTCCACAAAACATTAGAGTTCACCACACTTGTCAAGATTTACAATGTAATGTTGGCTAATGGCTTGCTTTACTGGATGTTCATATTCAATATGAACATCCAGTCACTCCAAAGACTGGATGTTCAGACTGAATGTAAAATGGAGTTCTTAAATGTCTGCAAACATTGTCCGACCTTTCAAGGAGCAGGATCTCAATTACTTCATTTGAATGTTTTAATGTTGGAATTCTGATTTAAAATTTAGAAGAAAAACCATTACAAAAAAAGTTGCTCCTCGAGAGGGGCGGGGGGTAGTAGTTTCGTTTGTTGACTTCACCACAGCACAGCCAATGGGAATGAGGGGATTGGCTTAGAAAGTCCCATGAGCTAGAGGTGCATTTGATGAGCTAGAGGTGCATTTGAAGGTGATCCATCAGTCCAGCAAGATGGAGGGACCTGTCACTCAAATTAAGGACCGGGGCCAATGGGGAAGTAAAGTGGAGTTTTTCTTCGCTATGGCTGGAAACATTATCGGCCTGGGAAATGTGTGGAGGTTCCCTTACCTGTGTTACAAAAATGGAGGGGGTGAGTGAAAGGCAGTTAATACAATGGCCTGCATTGAATGAAAGAGTGTGTTTTAGTAGCTATCACTGTGAAGGGTGGCAGTGTAGAAAAAGCCTGTTTGGCTTGATTTTCAAGACGTATCCATGATTTGTGGAATTGTTTGAGAAACATGTAAACCATGAAACGGCCAGCCAAACAAAATTCTATATATTAAGATGCTTATCTGGAAATGTGGTTCGCTTTGCACACAATATTATTGTCGTTTTGTTGATGCAAGGCAAAATTAAGTTTTGTCCGCTTAGGGATTTTGTGAGGTCACTTGAGCTGTGATGCAGGCAGAAAATCAAAAATTTACTTGAACAAAAGCCGATGCTGCTTTACACATCAGAATGAATTCTGTGGTTATCAGCAACAACATCATCAGTGGAAAAATATGTGAGCAGGTATCTCTGGCAGACCTACTTTCACAGCGCTGCTACCAATGTTGTAGGGGTCAGATGGCGCATGCTGTACACTGCTCAGGTCCTTTCAGCATCCTTTCAGCAAGCAGTTTCGCTTTTGCCATGATTCTGCTGAAATTAAATATTGGTCTCATGGAACTACACTGTACTTCATAGCTTGGCAGGGTTTTAAGGGTATTCCTCAGCAAAGCAGGTGATCCTTTTGTATGTCAGATTGCTTTCGTTCATCTAGCTATGTAGCCTTTGCACTGTTTAAAAAAGAAGTTCTTTCAATTTAAAACAGTTGAGAGGGCCGCCTTAAAAATTGAAGTTACATCATATCAAGACAAGTTGAGGTAATTTTGTAATGAACCGAAAGTACCTCAACCTGTCCTCTGAAATTCTATTCACTTAAAAGTTTAAGCCGGCCCAGACACTAATTCTTTTTGTGATGTCTTCTGCAGCAGTGGTCATTGAAACATACACCCCAATGTTTGAGGGTTTTTCTTCAGTTCTGTGCGAGCCAGAACCATCGCATGGACTGTGTGAAGTATGCCACCGCACAGGGACTCGCGCCTGGCCTGCAATCCTGCAGTTTTTTTTAACCTAATTTTTCATGACTTTTCTTTGACCAGAAGTGCTTCAAAAATGTAATTCCCGTGTGTCAATTTTTGCTACAGATCACATCAAATCCATTTAAATCGTACAAGCCAGGATAAGCTTGCGAAGTATAAGAATTTGATGCTGAGTAGATGAATTCAGGAGCAGGACCCCACATAAACTGGGAGGCATTCAGCACTTTTCACGAATCCACACCTAACTCCTCCCCTTCCACTTTGGGACTTCACGCCGCTCTCTTCCTCCCATCCTGATCCTTTCTTCTCTTCCTTTCTCTCTCTCTCCTGGTCTTTTTGCTGGGGCCCTAGTGTGAGGCAGCAAGCTGGACACGAGGGGTTTGGGACGTCTGGCAAGAGGAGATGAAAATATTGTGTTGCGCAGAGTAGGAGGGAAACCACATGGAGAATCAAATGAAAATACAGACCTCACACAGTGCTGCTCCAGTAGTCGCGCGGAGCCAGTCATAAAACTAAAGCAGAGCTGCCGGGTGGCTCACACGGTTAAGGCACTGCGCTGCAGTGCAGAGGTGATCACCACGTCGCGGGTTCGAGCCTCGGCGTACCCACCGGCAGGGGTCGGCAGCTTTTTCACAGTGGCGCACAATTGGCTATCGCGCTACAGGGTGACAAATTGGGAAGGGACTGCCGGATTTGGGTATTCCATAACAGCTTTGTTCGTTGCTCCAGCGCCTCCTGTTGGCCAGACGGGCGCTCGTCAGGAAGACTCCGGCTTGGTTCATGTCCGGGTATCCTCCGCCCTCGCTCTGAACTTGCGAAGATTCAACCAGCGAGTGTATAAGAATCAGTGGCTGACAGGCACGTGCTTCGGAGGAGAGCCGTGAACTGTCTTCACTATCCTGAGTTGGCAGCAAGGGGTCGCATACGAGCAAGCTTTGTACATAGTTCCCCAATTGGGCATTCCAAATTCGGGTGGGATTGGAGATGCCAAATTTTTTAATAAAAAAAAAAACTAAAGCAGAGCCAAATGAATGTCAATCCACACGCAGAGCCAGTCCAGTGAGCAGACACAGCACCTGTTCAACTGTTGCATGTGGGACCGGTCCAAATGAATGCAAGAGACGGATTACGCAGCTGCAGCACAAGGCCTGTTCAAATGTTGGGCGCAGGACAGGCCCAAATTCAAGCAGCAGTCTGGTTAGACCTAGATTCCAAGCAAACAATTTCTTGTCTTCAAACTTGGCTACAAACAAGAGGGAAAATAACTCAACCATTTTGGACATACATATTTCGATTTCAATATTTATTACAAAAATAATCAGCAATGTAGAGGGTTGCATCTTGTATTACTGGACAGATATTTGACTCTAATTGGTGGGCCAATACACACTAATATCGATTTAAATATTGTTTTAAACATTTTCAATTCAGCTCAGATGCCACAGAAGGCTTGCTCTTCTTCCGAAGACAAAAATAAACTTCATTTGGATGAAAAAAAATGCAGTGGTAGTTTTCCATTTTCTATCATTCTCTTGCACTGCATTCTTGTTAACATCAATTATCCCAAGATATTTGCTCTCCACAATGAAGTACAATGTTTGTTAATGGGAAAATGATGAAGTCAGCAGGGTATGTGAAATATGCTATTCTGATGATACCTAAGGTTACTCTTTTATTGTTTACTTCAAATGAGATGACAACACGGCTGTTGTCTTGCATATAGTTGTTCTTTACTCCTCACTCCTTTTGCATCGCAGCAGCAACAACTGCCGCTTCAGTTGCCTCAGTTTCTACACTTAAGGCAATGGGACATTGGTCATCATCAACCAATGAACGTTACCTTTGCCCTGGAATCAAGGACAGAATTGAGGCTCTAAACATGAATCACTAAGCTTGTGTAAGCTAATTGCATGTTTTAATTGTTCCTATGTATTGCATGCTAAGACACACTCCCATCTTTTCGTGCACAAAAACTGGACCATAAAGCAATACTGGACTGTGCCATGCCAACTCATCCATCTCTATACACAGAGCACTTAAAAAAAAAAAGTAGGGAGTAGCATGCATATTTTTCTTTCAAGTGAAATTGTATCTGCCACCAGGCTGTCACTACGCACAGTACACTTCATAGAGGATATTTCTCTTGAATCGGCTTCAAGAGATATTGTGTCATCCACCTGGCTGTCACTAAACACATTTCACTTCATAAAGTATATTTCTCTTGAATTGGCTCCAAGGGAAACTACATATAGAACGCTTGCTGTACTTTGTTTGGCTTCAGAGAAATTGTGTCAGCCACCGAGCTGCTTCTACAATTAAAGCATTTCAAATAGCCCTTTCCTCCTGTCTCTGCTTTAAGAGAAATGGTGTCAGGCCAGCAGGCTGTGATCATACTAATTTATACAGTAGTTCAAGTGAGCCCATGACAGTATTGTTCTGTTTGGGGGGTTAGTTGCAGCCCCCTGCCTTCAGTTCCATGCTTGGATGGTCAGGGATCTCTCAGAACAGAGCCGTGTCGCCAAACCCAATGTATGCATGTATGCCTGAAATCAATTTTTTTTAGTTGTATAGGATTCATTATGTCTTCACTTATGATACGATTATTGGCATTTTCTTTTATCACAGACATGTAAATGGATTGATGTTTATTTTTCCTACCTTGACATGTTTCGACGGCAAGCTTCCGTCTTCACCAGAAGGTCACACAGGTGGAATTGTGTGACGTGTTTTTATCAGCTGATGTTACGGAGGTGTGACTCCGCTGTCAGTTTTTTTTTTTTGCAAAGTGGTTCCATTCGAAATGGAACTTTGATGTAAATTCTGATAAGCTAAGGCGTCAAGCTCTTTTATCAATGTGGAGCAGCTTCTTCCACCTACAGGAGAGTCATCTGAGTGCACATGACTGCCATCAGATGACTGCTTGACCAGGAACATTTGGGCTTGCTTGTCAACCATCTTCCACCTCGGCTCCAACTGTCAAGTATGGCATACATTAATCCAGCTTTCCCATGACGACTTTGTCTATCTATAGCAATGCATCTTCCTTTTGATGTCATTGTTGCTGTAGGCTGAGTTCTATGGGGGGTGGGGTTGAGTTGCAGCTCCATTGCCCTCAGTTCCGCGCTTTGACAGGCAGGGATCCCTCAGAGCAGAGTTGTGGTCGTCTCAGAAATATGCACAATTGACTGTTACTGAAATTATTTGCTCTGCATAACAGTGTAATGAGAACATTCAGCATAATTAAGAGGTAGGTAGTGTCTATTATAGCATAACACCGGGTCTTGATTACCCATATCCGCCATAATCTTGTGCAGTTCACTTCCATTCCATTTTGCGTATTTAAAGGCCCCAATCTTATCATTTTCATTGTGTCATTTAAAAATGTGCAAAAACATTAATTTGGGAGTGTGGAACTTTTCTCTCCCCCTTCCCCCTTCTGGCAGCGAAAGTACAAACACTGTCAACACTTACTTTTGATGTATGCCTACAGGTGAGCTTACCCCTATCTCCTCTACGCCCAGATGCACCTCTGCATGTGATGGAGTCGTCCGATGAGGTTATTATCTTTGGAAGAAATTTAGAATATTTTCCCCACAGAAAAGAGCAGAGTTGTGACCAAGAGCCATGAGCAGCATTTCATGTTGACACTGACCCCTTTCTGATCCTAAATGTATCTAAGCTTTTAACTCTCTCAGCTTTCCCCACTCTGCTTGTTAATTAGTTGGCTCATTGTCTAATTTGTTCCCCTGCCCCCTTTCACTCCTCGTTGCTCTGCCTCCTCTGCTTTGAGTTTGAGCTCATGACCAGTGACTTGATTTGACTTGAACGTGATGACTTGGTCACAACTCTGAAAAAGAGCACTACTAACATAACAGTGTTTTTGGTTGTTATAAATCGAATGCCAGTTACCACCCGATTCATGACCGACAAGTTACTGGATTGAAACTATTAGCTAGCTAGCTAGCAGTGAGTCAGTTGAAGTTATTCATAAGCTTCTGACGCTGGTAAATGCACATTTCTAGTGCTGCTTGATCTAACTGCTGCTTTTGATACAGTAGATCATCATATTTTGTTAGGCAGGCTCAGATATAATGTAGGCATTTCAGGTTGTGCTCTTGACTGGTTTACCTCTTATTTATCAAATCAGTGTTTCTCTGTGGCTGTTGAATCTTTTGTGTCAGAGACTGTACCCCTTTCTTGTGGAGTACCACAGGGTTCGATTCTGGGTCCTATTCTTGTTATTCTGTATATTTTACCTCTGAGACCTATCATTGGCAGGTTCAAGGGAATCTCATGCCATCTGTATGCAGATGATTTACAGCTATACTTTTCTTTTAATCCTCCTAGGCCCAATGGTTTTAATGTTTTACTCGATTGTATGGCAGCCATTTAGGAATGGATGTCTTCTAACTATTTGCAGCTAAACACAGCCAAGACAGAGGTTCTTATCGTCCCTCCAAATAATATTGCTGCTCAGTTGGGTAGCTCTATTGGGTATCTTAGCCATTATGTGCACTCTAATCTACAAAATCTGGGAGTTGTTTTCAATCAGGCCATGAACCTGGACAGCCACGTTAGGGCACTAACCAGTACATGCTACTTCCACCTATGCAATATTGCCAGACTCAGACATATTATATCCAAACCTGAGTTTGAAATAATTATTCATACCTTTATCTTGTCAAGGCTCGTTACTGCAACGCTCTTTTCACATGCCTCAGCAAGGCTTCTACTGACTGTCTGCAGCTCATGCAGAACGCCGCTGCTAGACGTTTTACCAAAACGAGAAAGTTTGAACATATTACTCCCGTTTTGGCTTCCCTGCATTGGCTACCTGTTAATCAAAGGATTCATTTTAAAGTTTTACTTTTAACTTATCGGGCCCTACATGGCCAGGCACCCACCTACATTGCTGAGTTGCTTACGCCTCATGTCCCAATCAGGGCATTGAGATCAGCGGACCTCAGCCTTTTAATTGTCCCCCGCACCAAAAAAAATCCTCGAAAGGGGACAGGGCTTTCCAGGCGGTCACTCCCAGACTGTGGAATGCCCTTCCGCTGACTTTTAGGACTGCCACATCCATTGAGTCCTTCAAAACTAATTTGAAGACCCATTATTTTAGGTTAGCCTTTGGCTAAGTCTGTTGCGAGGCAGGCTTTTTAGTGTATTTCTCAATTAAGCAATCTTTGCACTGGTTTTTTGTACTTTCATGATGTGATTTTACAGTGTGTTTTTTGTATTTGTATATTATTATATATATTTATTATTGCTTGTATTTTACTGATTTTGTTTTTTGCATGTTTTTTATACTGTGAAGCACCTTGTGAGTTTTATGTCTTCTGTGAAAGGTGCTATAGTAAATAATTTTTACTTACTTACTTATTTGTTGCCAATTTATCCCCTCTAGCGGCTCTTTGACTTGATATGCACTCAAAGATCAGAGCAAGAGCTACGTTTCTATTTTGCTTCCGCAAACTCCAAATATTTTATAAACACAAATTGGTCTGAGAGCACTCAACGAACTATCTGTGCCTGATCTCAGCCCCTACTCTTTTCTCAGTCCTCTCCAATGAGGAAAAGGTTTACCAGAGGTTATCATTGTTTTTGCTGTTAGTCAATTACTTTTTTCCCCCATAGTTCGGAACTGCTGCTGTGGTCTATGCATTGCGAATTGTGGTCACTCACATGTGGACGTTTAGTTGGGAGGCTTACTGGGAAATGTGCATTATGTGCCGTGGGTCTGGGCAGTTTTGTGTGTGCAAATTTCTTCATCAGGAGCATCACAAACTTTTCTTGGGTTTTTCCACTATACTCCTAGTAACTGTAGCTGAAACCTATTCCATCGCTACAGTTGCTCCACTTTCAGCTCTGGCAAACCAATAATATCTGGTTGACATAAGCTTTGGAATGTCACCAGAGATACCAGGGCTGTGGTGAAATAGTAAAAAAATTTAATCCTGTTGTCTAATTACTAACCACTTTTCCTTGACCTTGATTAAAAACATCATGACATTAGGGACAGATGCGAAGGAGATTTCATAAGGGCTTAGTCAAAGACAACCGCGGCGCGAAGTTCATCAGACTGTTCTTACACCAGACGACGTCATCATGCAGTGTCAGATGTTATGGACAGTCTGTTGCGGTCCCTTGTTCATTACATTTCTTTGATTTCGTGCCACTAAAAGGAATTGGGGGAAGGTCTGATCTCTCTCCTTTTTATAAAGGATGGCCCCGTCTATCCCACACGAAAGGAGATAAATGAGGAATGCACCTTTCCATATTATTTGGAGAATCCAACCACCTGTTATCATGGCAGCCATGCAAATACTTTCGGGTACTTTCAGTTGGGAACTGATCTAAGCAATAAAGATTATTCAGCCACAGCCAGCATTTAAAAACTCAAAAACACTGCAAACTACAGAGATATTCCGGCCAGTTAAAGGCTTTCTATGTAAAAGTCCCACGTTCCAGCTTTAACTTCCTGAAGCCCAACATCCCGCTTCTGTTTGTTCTCCGTTCTGCCTGTTTTCCCCAACACTCCGTTTTTGTTTCCAGGCCAGATTTCAGCTATGCTGTGGTGAGGGATCTGAATATTTTATGATTGTTATTTTGTGATGCTCTGAGCACTCATCACTTATATATTCAATTTCAGTTTTATTGTGAACCAGAAACGCCAAATTTCTGAAAGTTAAGAGGATCTGAACTTCTTGTTCTCTGAGTTGCATTTTTCCCCTCACAGGAGTGTTCCTTGTGCCCTACCTCCTGTTCCTCTTTACCTGTGGGATTCCCCTCTTCCTCATGGAGACCTCACTGGGACAGTACACCAGTCAGGGGAGCATCACCTGCTGGCAGAAGATCTGCCCCATCTTTGGAGGTAACATATGCCACATCACTAAATTAGATTTTACCAATGGAATGCAATTGTCCCCATACCCACCAAAGCATCAGTTTTTCATCTTAAATCTGCTGGTACTCTATGGAATCTGTGAATCTAATCTAGCGGTGCCAGGTACAACGTTCCTTGCTGCAGCAAAAAATTCAGTGCTCTTGTGTTGACTGATTTTACCAAATTGATTTATTAAATTGATTAATTTCCTCCAAATTTGTGGAACAATAAGATATCCCTAATGACATGGCACACATCATATTTCAACGTAATCCAACAAAAATTTTTGATTTGTAGGACATTTGAATATTTTTTAAAATGGCTAACTGTCCTGACAGTTACCCCCCTATCGCAACAGAGGGGGTGGCCCCACGACATGCATATCAGAGGATGTAAAATTTAAAGCTTGATCTTGATTTGAACTTGATTTGAACTTGATCTGACCGATTGTACGGCAAAACTTAATCACCTGTGTGAAATCTCCAATGCTAAAGACTTTACTGCCATAATATTAAATTACAAGCGGTACGTTGGCTAGAAAAAAAAAAACTAAAGGGAAGCCAAAATTTTTACGACGCATAGTTTCCCACTGTGCATGTTCAGCCATTATAGACAGCAGCCCTTTGATGTGTGCAATTAACCAACTTTGATCCTAGTTTTCTTTGCCTCTTCAACCATCATCTTCCCAGTGCCGGCATTCAAATTGTATTAATGCATTCTCCCTGGCAGATCTTTTGCATTATGAGTATCGACAATTCCCCTTTTTTTGCTATTGTCTTTTGGCCTACATAATGTCTTTCCCTCAATCTTTTTTCTTTTTATTCCAGCTTGGATTTTTTTCAACCAGAGACCATCTGAAGATAAGATCAGGCCAGCAGGAGCACCCCCCCATTTACCCCCAAGCCATTTGCCCACAACCCCAATTTCCAATCCCATGCTAAATTGTCACTCAAGCCACGTACCTTCCACGTTTCATCATTTTCCCGAGTAGCGTTCAAAAGTTAACTAACAGAGAGACAGGCAGACAGAGAGACATGCAGACAGTACAATTCTCAGAATGACATGGAACATTGATTTTGGGATGTTTGCACTGTTAAATAACTCGAACTTGAGCTCACACACACACACAGCTGAAAACAATACCAGCTGTCCTTCCTGGCTGGTAATAAAAGATTATGACTATTAAAAATCACCACCTTTTTTCATAGCCGTAACCAAAAGTGCAATTAATGGTGAAGACCGTTGCTTATGCAATAAATTCCTGTGGTAGAATCATAGGCTGTATAAAAAGATGAGTGAAGCAACCGTGACGTAACCCATTGGCTTCAGCATACAATTTAGGCCACCTCGATTCCTATTGGACAAGAGCGAGAATTAAAGTTCCAGGGAGGAGCAAGGGGTGGATCTATGGGTGGATCTGACCATATCTGAGGAGGACCAGAGGATAGCCACGCCCCCAAAAGCATATCTGGCTTTATCCTTTATTCAATTTTTTATTTATTTATTTTTTTAATTTGGCATCTCCAATCCCACCCAAATCTGGAATGCCCAGCTGGTGAACTATGTACAAGGCTTGCTTGTATGTGACCCCTTGCTGCCAATTCAGGAGAATGTAGACAGTGTAGACAGTGTAGACGCGGCTCTCCTCCAAAGCACGCGCCTGTCAGCCACTGCTTCTTATACACTCATTGGTTGAATCTTCGCAAGTTCAGAATGAGGGCGGAGGATACCCGGATAAGAACAGGCTTAGAATCTTCCTGACGAGTGCCCATCTGGCCAACAGGAGGCGCTTTGAGCAACGAGCAAGGCAACTTTTATTTTCCCTTCCCAGCAGTTCTTTCCCAATTTGAAACCCTGTAGCATAATAGCCAATTGTGCGCTACTCTGAAAAAGCTGCCGACCACTGCCGGTTGGTACGAATTTATCCTTTATTCTAGTTTATTTGGGACCATAATTTACAGTAAAAAAAAGAGTATCTGCACACTTGGATCAATGCAAATTTCTTTAATGCCCCAAGCTTTTGGTCGAAGGAACTTCATCAGGGTACTGATCAGGACATGAGTACAATGAACAATCTTATGTGTTTCAACAGACAATCAGTGAATCTGTGACACCTGTGTTGCACCAGTCCTGCTCAGATGGAGAAAATGTGTCGTCTTCTCTGCACTGCAGTGGATACCTCTATCAAGAGGAGGAAACATATAAAGATTTACCACGTGAACCATACACTGACAAAAACAACTAAACGATAAAGAAAAATAATTTTTTTTGAAGAAAAAATGTATGTGTAAAACAAAATGCTACATATATTAAAGAGGTAAAGAAACTGCACAGACATCAGGAAACCCATCATAAAATGCAGTATCTCCTACCATAATCAAATTTAGACCTGAAACAAATCCACAAAAATCCATATTATAACATAACACTCATTTCAAAATCAACATTCAAGCCCTCCGGGAGTCAAGAGTCTAAAGAGAGAAGCCTAATGTAGTTCTTTTTGACGTAATCTTTTATTGATATCTCCACCTCTTGACAAGTGTACGTGCTCTATTCCCTGAAAACAGAGGGAAGAGACAGGATGAGAAAGAGCATTAAAATGGCTGGCAACTGGATAATTAGGATCAGCACGTCTGATGGAACTTTTATGCTCACTGATCTCTGCTATCCACAGCAGTGCAGAGAAGACGACACAATGCTATTCTCCATTTGAGCAGGAGTGGTGCAAAACAGGTGTCACAGATTCACTGATTGTCTGTTGAAACACTAGGTTGTTCATTGTACTCGTGCTGATTGTTACCCTGATGAAGGTCCTTCGACCGAAAGCTTGGGGCATTAGAGAAACTTGCATTGATTCAAGTGTGCAGATACTCTTTTTTAGTTGTTGTTTGGTTTTCTGGCACCTTGGCATGTTTTGTTCATGAGTGCCGTTATTTGCTCTTAGGACGATAATTTACAAAAATGAACATCATGATATATCGAAGAGGACTTGAGGCATGTGATGCATGCCATAAAATAATGTGGAAAATCTTTATTGAAATGATAAATCAGGTGGGAAAATAGGGTCATTTTCTCATGGACCTCTATAGCATTGAACTTCTATCTGCAAACACCGACATCACCATCTGCTGGCTATTATAATGGAATGCAATTTTACAAGATTTCTGCATTGGCCTCACTTTTCAGACCCAGGTGCTGCGTCCATCTTTTTATACATTCTATGGGTAGAATTTGACCATCTTAGCCTCCCACTATGAAATTTCCATCATGTCAATTACCCATTATAAGCATCAAAGACCAATTGCTGCTCCTCCATTTCTTTCATTGTTTAATGTTACATTTTTGCGTTCACGCACTTAGCTCTGGGGTATACTACAGCAATTAGGTTGATGGTGAATCTTAAAGCGTAGTTGCTAACTAGGTTAGCAACTTTCATAGCTCATCCACTCACAGTCAATGGGCCTAACTATGTAAGTTAGCATCTGTGGTTTCAGGAAACACTCCCCAGAGTGGCCAAAGCCTCTGTTTGTGATTTTTATTATTTTTATTGGCATGTATGTGACAGATTGATTTGCTAGCAAGACTATCTCTTGGTCTGGCTGTCTCCCTGACACGTCCTCTGTCTTTCAGGACTAGGTTACGGGATCCAGGTGCTTACGTTGTATGGAGTAATTTATTACATCATTATTCTGGCTTGGGCCTTCCTCTACTTATTCTCATCACTGAGCGCTCAGCTCCCCTGGGCCAGCTGTGGAAACACCTGGAATACAGGTAAAGGCAAACCTGTCACAGGATATGACATTCCAGGGAGATAAAAATCAAAAAAGTAGTCCCTATCTGGAAACAAACACATGCAAGTTCTCTCATGGATTCTTTAATAATGAATCATATTTTATTTGCCATAAGCAGTGAAATAGTGAAATTTAGTGCTAGAATGTGATTTTATTGCGCATAAGATATGAGTCCACTGAAACCTTCAGGGTTCAAAGAATCCAATAATGCAATCATTTGTGAAAACAAGCTGTTTTTTTTTCTTTTGGATATTGGCGTAAAAGTGTAAGTTGTGTTATTCCAGAGCTCATAGACGGATTAAGAGACGTTGGGCCCCTGGGCACGGACATGTGAAAGCCCCCCCCCCATAAAATAGGCATATGCAAAATATTTCTTATATTCTTGTAAGAAATCTCACTTGTCCCAGTCAAGGGCAAACACTGAAACATACTTAACCCCTTGTACCCTGTCTTTTCCCTTAAGTTTTTCCTTTAAAGGATTTAACATAAAATAACACATTTTTTCCTACTGGAGGACAATGACACACAAATATTCCAGATCTGCTGGTCTCAGCGCTTCACTGAAGTTGCATTGCACTTATATTGAAAAAAATATTCAAACCCAGGCCGCCATGTTTGTATGGCGACAGCATTACTTCAAATGGAAATATCTACATCAAGTACATATTTTAAACACAGTTCCCTGTTATTCACATGGACATATTTGGGATTGTCAGAAACCATTGGATCTCCACTAGAATTTGAAAATGGGCCTGACATTTCACAAGTTTGAAGATAGCATTTGATGGACTGCAATTGGGGGCCTCTCGGGCATAAAAAGTTAAAGGGGCCTATGATAGTGCCACAAAAATAATAAATAAAACTATAAATTAATGAATCAATCAGGAAATCTCAATCTCCCTCTCTCTCTCTCACACACACACACACACACACACATATGCAGGCCCATGTTATATAATTGAGGGGCCTATGTGGGTCCTTATGAACCATGACTTTGTGTATTTGTGTGTGTGTGTGTCTGACAGAGGGTCCATACCTATGACCATGAGAGAGGCCCCGTGGAGAGAACTTGATCGCACTTGATTTGAACTTGTCTTTGGTCTTGGTCTCCCCACAGAGTTGAAGGGCCGATATTACATGGAGTACCTCTAAAGTCCTGTGGATAAACCAAAAAGATAAACACCCTCCTAAAATGCTACATGATGGTTTGTTTCTTGTAATGTCTTCAAAGTGAATTTTTAGGTTATTCCTTCAATTTGCCTGTAGGACTTTTGTTATTGGCAGGAATGATTAGGCCCTTTGACTATGCAACAAGAAATACAAAGTGAATAGCGGTGACTTTGCGTTGGGC
Source organism: Gymnothorax reevesii (assembly GCA_029721435.1). Lineage (NCBI taxonomy): Eukaryota > Metazoa > Chordata > Actinopteri > Anguilliformes > Muraenidae > Gymnothorax > Gymnothorax reevesii. Next base: position 12,145,588 of record CM056585.1, on the reverse strand, counting down.
CCCCTGAGCCCTTGGGTCCCTGGGCTCGGGCCCGGTGGGCTCAAGCCCGGTTGGCCCGTTCATTAATCCATCCCTGCCAGAGCTAGACTGCAGTAAATCAGCTTGAACAGTATTGGATCCAGGGTCGGGAGGTGATCTTACGCTTCGAGAAAGCAAAAAGAGATGAAATTGTGCATGAATAATTAATTTGTACACTTCAATCTTCATCCATTCTTTCATTGGTTTCCCCAGTCCCCGCTCTTTGGATTGGAACATTTCCTGTGGGAGAGGTGCTAACATTTTCTGAACACATACATAAAACTTTCTCATTATAGTGCCAGGGTTCTTACCACTAAACCCTCACAACATTTCACTGAACATCATTGGAGAGCCGTTTTGTTTATTTGACTGATTTATATTTAATGATTTACAGCAGTCTAGTTCCGGAACAGCACAACTTACGCTGTTACTCCAATATCCAAAAGAAGAAAGTCAATTTAACGTATTTGACGTATTTGTCAGTTTCATCAAACCATACATCAATGTCTATTGGATTTCCCATGGAAGAAGGTTGAGCTAGTCGATCGGACTTCGTTTAAATGTTTATATGTCAATGACAATTGTGTGGTTAAAATCTTGTCTCATTCACCAACTGTCAACCTTGTCATTTTCAAACTTGAAAAGTATGCTAATTTTGCATATTTGCTTGCGGGGCATATTTCAGGCTTTAATTTTTCAATAAACTGAGTGACCTAAGGGGAGCAATGCATACTGGTATTTACCACGTGTCCATGCAATATAACTGTTTTGGAATACCATATCTGTTAGATGAGCAAAGCGCACTGCAAAGTCTTTAAAAAAAATAAGTGCAAATTTATCTCCCATTTCAACAATATTTAAAATGGATATGAAATATTCCTCAAATATTCTGATGGTGAGGCCTAAAAGCGAACAAGGCATAGATGACGTAGAAAAAAAGTCTTGAGATTCTCACTGATGTGCAAGCAGATACTGGCCTCTAAACATTGGACCCGGAGCAGGCTAAATACCAAAAATGGACGTGGTCAGCGAATTTCAATCATGCATATCTTGAAAGCTATTTCACCGTTGTTTCTGAAATTTTGGTATATCACTATTGGTCCTAAGGGCTATTCGCAAAATAAGTTTCATGGAAATCGGAGGGAGTCGGGGGGGAGCTTTGTTCAATTTGGCGTGGAATGACCCATTGAGCAAATGTTGTGGAGTTGCCTGGAAACCCTGACCCTGGTTTAGGGTTCATTGTCCCTGGTGTCATGCTGTCGTTATGCTTGTGGGATACGCAAATATATGAGAGTTTGTGTCCATGTGCCTCTACAGGCGCCTACGCCTATAAGCAAGTCAGGCAAATGCTCCCCCACTTTGAAAAGTAGTGTGGCAAAACTACTCCCCCCCCCCTCCCTATTTTAATTGCTATTTTTAAGTCACAGAGTTGTTACATAATATTTAATTGAATATATTTAGAATAATATTTAATTAAAACCAAAATACAATTTTTTATTTCTTTCTGTAAACACTGGTGTCCATGGCCACAAGCATCGGTAATTTAGTCCCTTTGTAGGGCTGCTCGACCACTATTTTGCAAAAATTCTTGAGTTGCATTTGTAATTAGAATGAAAACCAGCATACACAGTGGTTCCCCCCGGTAAGGAGTCTAGGATCCTTTGGGCTAACTGACAGAAACAATGTGCAGTCCTACTGGATTGTTCAGGATGCAGTGCGTTTTGGCACATTGATGAAGTATGGTGCAACTTCACAAATTCTCCCGACTGTCATCAGCTCATCTGCTACACTGCATCTGTTAGAGTGCGAAATTAGAAGTCATAGCTGGAACCTTCTTTAGATATTGAGTGCAAAGATTGTCAATCACTCACTTTATAGCCATATTAGCCTGGGAATAGGGAACATTATTTTTGTTTCTAAAATCACTGCTGTAACATACAGGCTGTCATACATAAAATAGCCTACACAGAGGAGGTTTCATAAACACGGCAAATTCATTTTTAAGAAGATTTTAGGAAAAGATGCCTGTTGTTGTTGTTAAAGCTACATGAGCCTTGCAGACCAATCCACACACACCACGAGACAGCTGAGCGCAGAATTTTCCAGCCCATGAGCAAAGAGTTGACAGATATGCGTCATTAATGAAAACTGGCCACACCTGATAATATTGAGAGTTTTCAGAGTTTCTGCAATGGTCATTTAAATTAATTGAAAACAGGGCAATAATTATCGGTGCTCATTCTAACTTAACAAGTAGAACTGGCGACACTTGATAATCCTTAAGATTTTTGGGGTTCAAGTGAATAACATTTTATTAAATGATTGAAAACAGGTCATGTCCAATCATTATTTTTAAGGGATGGTTTTGAGCTTCCCCTATTGCCCGTTCACCAGTAGCCTCTGGCGGGTACACAAATGCTAACCTCGAGTTCACCACAGTGCAGTTACCAGCATCATTATAGTAAAAATTTGCGTAGTTGCGATTGCGCCGAGCATGTGGCTATAAATGATCTACAGTTTTCAATGTTTGTAACCACCTGAAGGCCATGACAACGAAATACCTGCACAAGTTAGTGTGGCTCAAGGGCGGTGTTCCCTGCACTCAACCTTCACTCAGAAAGAGATGCTATTTTCAGTGTGAGTGAGGTCTCTGAAAGCAAATGAGTGTTAGGGCAGCCTCTGACTCATTTAGCATAACCTGACACTAACTTAGTTTTAGTACTCACTCGCGCTCAATTAGTGTGAGTGTCGTTTCTGAATACGGGCCTTAGACTAATTTAATAACGAGCACTCGGGATTGTATAGCTCAGGGGTGTCAAAATGACCCATAAACGGGCCAAGAGGCTGCAGGTTTTCACTCCAACAATGTAGAAGCGCACCTGATACAACTAATCAGTTGTGTAGGCCCAGATCAGTTGATTAAATCAGTGCTTTCAGGTGAGCTTCTGCTTGGTAGCATTGAAGACCTGCAGCCTCTTGGCCCGTTTACGGGTCAGTTTGACACCCCTGGTATAGCTGCACTTACTAATTGACTAACAAGCTCTCAGCACTCGCCCTGTTCTATTCTCCGCCTCTTGCTTTCGTTCAATCTGCTCTGCTGTGTTTCTTGCAGATCCTCTGCACCTGTCTTATCTCTGTTCTGCCTCTCACTCTGTGCACTTAGAAATCCCTAACGGGATCCGTTGTTCTGTCGATAGGCTGTCCCGTTATCCTTGTCCGCGTTTTGGCTTTTGCTTATTTCATGTGATTAGGTTCTCCCTCTTGTTCCACCCTCTGTAATTAGTCTCATTTCCAGCACCTGTGTTCTGTGTAGCATGTGATTCTCCCGGAGTGTATATTAGGAGTCTTTTCACTGCACTTCCCCGTCAGATCGTTTCCTCAGTCTTCTTGTGCCACGTTTCTCTCTCCTTGATTGCTCAGTGATTATCTTTCTGACTGGACCGCCCGACTTTTCGATTTTTGCTTTTGTGATTTTGGATTCTTGTTGCATCTGTGTGTTTTGACCTTTTTTCTGCCCGACCACGAGATCTATGTTTGCTGCCCTGGTTACAATTCGGATTACGCCCATTGGATTCTGGTTTTGCTTCTTTGACATACCTGTACCTGTGAACCAGACCCATTTCTGTCCGACAATGATTACTGTGATTGCTGCCCTGGTTTTTGATTCTATTTTTGCCCAACTGGATTTAGATTTTTGGAGTGTGGACTTTGTACCCTTCTGCCCTGTGGGGGTCCTCCACCTTATTAATAAAACAAGTTCTACTGCATTGCTTGGTTCTCGTGACTGGTTCCTGATCGCACCCTCATAGTATACAAATCAAATGTAAAATGTTACATTTTGGGGAATGGAAAAATGGGGTGTGTGGAGATTTCTGTCAAATGTAAGCCATTCTGTAAGCTGCGAATGTTCATTGATAAATTCAAATTTAAAAAATATATATATTTTGGATTAAAGCTGACATTTTCCAAATACTGCTTTGTGAAGGAACTTTGCAGTAACACTGGGGAACTTGACATCTGAGATGTTAGACCTGTTGGGTACATTTTGGTCACTGATTCGAAATATGCCATCAGTTTTTCTCCAACTCTGGTTTTTGAGATATGATATACTCTTAATTGTTATACATTCAACCGATTGGGCACAAGTATTGATGACTAAAATTATTATTGCCTTTTTGTAAAAAAAAAAAAAGGCTTCATGCAATTGGAATTTGTTTATGATTAAACTACATCCATGGAATCAGATAATGGTGAAACTTTCCATGCTTGTTATCATTGATATATTTAAATATAAGTGCATTATCTCAAAACTAGAGCTGCTAGATGGAAATGAAGATCATATTCTTATCTTATTCAGCAGTGTGATTGAATATAACTAGCATCAAGTCTAAAATCTGAGGCACCAAAAAACCTTTTTGTTTTCCATTTCTTCCCCAGTGGAATCAAATTTTTTAGAATATGTTTTGTCTGGGGGTGTGGGTGGATTGCCACTGGGTTTTTCGCACACCCTTCCCTCTGATCAGATTTTGCCCCCCCACTTTTACACTAAGTTAGGCGCCCATGTGTGCTGCTAGGTAAAGGCGCTGTATTGCAGTGCAGTAGTGACCACTGAGCAGGGATACAGAGACTTTCTTTGTCAAATGAGCAAATACACATTTTTCCTTCAAAATGAGTAAGATTAAGCATCCTTATTTCATTCTTCACTTTCCACTCTTACCCTTACCTTTCAGGTTATAAACTGTCATAACAAAATTTTGATTTACTGTATCTATGACATCATATCAGAGGTGGACAATCCAGCTCCAGAAAGTAAAACTCCCTTGAAGTATTTTGCTACAACCGCCGGGATCTAATAATTGCAGCAACCCTTCAACCCAGAGGTTGAACTAATTAGGAAAATCAGCTGCCTGAGCTCTTGGCTGGAGGTAAAACACGGCCGGACTTTTACTTTCTGACCCCTGGAATGTCCACCTTTGCATCATATCAGACTGAAGCTTAGAAACCCCCCCCCAGCTCAAGAGATTTGGGTCATTCCACGTCAAAACAGCCAATATTGAGGTGCCTTGTCCATGAAACTTTTAAGATATTGCTCAAATTTTGTCCAAAAACACTTTATGGTACCAAACAAAAGAATCCCAAGTTTTATGTCAGTATCTCCGACGGTTTTCTCGTGAAAATTTGTGTGAAACGCCCCTTTTTGACTTATGTGAATTGGTCACTTCACTTTGTGGCATTTTGTAAGGACCACAACTTCTCACATAATAGAATAAAAGTTAAGGCGGCGAGTGATTTTTCTCTTTTAGGGGGTCCCTAGGATTCAGTTCAGTGAAAAGACATTCTGAGACCCTTATTCGGCAGAAATTTTTAAGTATAGAAACAGGATTACATAGAAAAAATTGTCAAAGATCAGTTATAATAACATTAATATAGGTGTTCATCAATGAACACCTGAGGGAAATATCCAAAATTATGCCAAAAGGGACTTTTGTACACCATGACACGACCATGACCTAATGTCGTGGGAAACCAGGTTACAACATACTGTCAACATGGACAAGGTTGATCACTCCATGCGAGATCAGGCATCCCATGTTATACTACCATGTGCCCCAATAAATTATGTTGTTTATGATTCCTACCAAATAAGATATAGCTAAGGGTTAAAATAAGGGCCCATACTGTATGTCTTAAGCAAGGGTCGTGTCAATTCGCTCTAACCCAATCAGAATAAATTTTCAAGGATTCCAAGTGGTGCAAGACACGTGAGGAAGAAGCAACATGGTGACGTCAATGGGGAATTCATGAAAAGTGCCTACAATATCCTTTCTTGACCATCTGACCAGGAACAGGTTCTATGCTGGGTGCCATTCTAGCATATTTTCCGCTGTATAGAAGCACCTGAAATTCATGTATGTAGTGCGCCCCAGTACAAAGTTGCGGAATATGACCATCAACAAATCATGTTGCTGCTTCCTCAATTTGTTGGACAAAAGACCTGAAGGATTCTGAATAAATGGTATTTCTTTTTCCAGGTAACAACAGAATACTACCACGTGTCCCAATAAATTATGTTGCTTATGTGCTGAAACCACGTCTTGAACAAATGTTGGCAGTATGTTGTAACCTGCTTTCCCACTACATTAGATCATAGTCGTGTTATGGTGTGCAAGGGGTTTAAGTCCCATTCTGCATCATTTTGGATGCTTACCTCAGGTTTTCTGTATTAATGTAATTATAACAGATTTTGGAGAGTTTTGTCCACTCTTTCTATGTAACCCTGTTTGACCTAGTTTCTGGAATTCAAAATGCTTGAAAAGGGTCTCCGAAAGCCTTTTTTCATGAAATATGTTCATATAGAAGGAGGTTGATAATCAAAGTTTTTATTTCATTAAATGAATGTTTAAATATGCATATTTGTCTGGTTAAAATGTCATTACTACCATCCATTGCCTACAGAGTCATCAGAGTGTCTGAAGTCCAGGGTCTGAGAGGATCATTTTGGTCCGAAGTGATTTCTGACCCCCACAAGTCCCCCACCAATGGTACTTTTATCCTAAAACTTAGTTTAGTGGTGGGAAAGTTCCCAAATTTGAGGGAGAAACACATTTCAAAGAGTAACATTGACTGAACTGAACTGAATCCTTGGGACCCCCAAAGAGAGAAATCACTTGCCGCCTGAAAAAAAATGTGGATTTTGGGGGCCCTCTTCTCACCCCTCTGATCTCCCATGGTGATTCTGGCTGTAGAATCCTGATATATGGGCCAGAATGCACAAGCACATGAAATTTCAGCTTCCTGTCTCTATTACATGAGAAGTTATGATCCTTCCAAAATGCTGCAAAATGAAATGACTAATTCACATAAGTCAAAAAGGAGCATTTCACCTAAATTTCAATAAAATTTCTCACGAAAACCGTCGGAGATACTGACATGAAACTTGGTATTTCTTTGTTTGGTACCATAAAGTATTTTTGGACAAAGTTTGAGTAAAATCTGAGAGGTGTCATGTACATGGGTGGCTGAGTTGACATGGAATGACCCATTTGTGTCAGGGGTCGGGGCTCATATTTTGTAGGCGTCTTTGTTTTTGCTTGGGTGGGGAATCTGTAATAGGGCACACGTATTCAATCAGAAACACTGTCATGTATTCTCATTCCATTTGGGCAAGGATGATTCAATGAATGTGAGATTCATTAATTCCTCCACCCTGTTCCAAATCATACAGACACCTGCATTGACTTTGACCAGAACAGCACCAGCAACTACTCAGCTAAGGATGTTGCATCCCCTGTGACGGAGTTTTGGGAGTAAGTGAGGAGTTTTCTCTAGACTGGGTCTCTAACACCCCCCTGTGGTGCAGTGAGGTATCTACAACAATCACAACCAATCTTAAATCTCCATTCATTAACTTGGGCCTTAATACGGTAAGCACCACACCACACACAAATTTTCTTTAATTCTTTTTGCACCCCGAAATTCACATGGGATTATAGTGGAGATATTTTCTTATAAAGGGATATTCTTATGCATGGATAAATGACTACTCCTGTTAGAAGATTATCTGCTGAATGCCCCAAAGTGATGGCAGATTGTAGCTGCACAGAAAATTGATATTATCAATCACTTGTTCGAAGTATCCTTTTTCATTCTAATTTCTGTAAGGGTCATGGCAGAGACACAGTGACAATTTAAGCTTGATACATACTCCAAAAGAACAGAGAAATTTGTTCTTAAGGCTGCGAGAACGAGAACCATGTTCGTTTTGACCGGGACATTTCATACTTCATAAGAAACTCAAGTGCCCAACTCCTGGTGAGTCCTCAAAGGGCCATGCCCACTCCATCTTTCTGACCAATCACACAACAGTTCTTGGACACCACATGAGAAAAAAGTTCCGCCCAGATGATGTGTCCAGAACAAGCTGCAAGAACTCCGAAACCAGGGCTGCGAGAACAAAATGACGTCATTTTGTTTGCAGCCTCGAGAACAAGAACAAATTTCTCTGTTCTTGTGAAGTATGTATTGGCCTTTATCCTGTTCCTGAAGTTATATCCACAAGTAGATTTTCAATTCAACTGTAAATATTTACTCTTTACTCACCAGCTCGAGATTAGTGCTGAACTGCATATTGTCAGAATCAGGTTCGCCTAATTAAACCTATGGGATGGCGGATCCCCAGAAGCAGGTTCGGTATCCACTGCCTCAAAAACTGCACTCTTGTCCTGATCACAGGAGAAGGGTGCTGGGCCTGTCTAAGGGGATTGAGTATTTGGGAAACATTCGATGGGAGCTGGCCCTGTGCCTCCTGTTGGCCTGGGTCATCTGCTTCTTCTGTGTGTGGAAAGGAGTGAAGTCCACAGGAAAGGTGATGTCTGCCCAGCTTAAGGCTTCATGTTATCTGATAATGTGGGCTAATGGAGGTTGTGTGGTTCTGTGCTGAAGTCCAGTGTCTTATCCTCTCAGGTGGTGTACTTCACTGCTACCTTCCCCTACCTGATGTTGGCAGTGCTGTTGGTCCGGGGGCTGACCTTGCCTGGAGCCATAGATGGCATCAAGTTTTACCTGTACCCCGACCCATCCCGGCTAGCTGATCCGCAGGTAACTTTCCCCTCCCCATTTAACCAAACCCAACCCAGCTCTCAAACCCAACCTTTTCATCTTTAGTTAATCTCACCAGGCCAGCTAACACTCAGATATCCTTACCCATTTAATGAAACCCAGCCAACTGACCTACATCACTAATGCCAACCCAGCTCATGAACACTCAGGGAACATTACCTTCCCAATTTTACCCCAACCCATCCCGGCTAGCTGACCCTCAGATGTCATTGCACTCTGCATTTAACCTAACCGAGCACACTGACCCTCAGGCAACAACACCTCTTGCATTTAACCCATCCCAGCTAACTCGCCCTCAGGCAACTTTACCCGCTGACATTTTTCCCTAACTGACCCTCAATCTCTCAGATACCCGTACCTTTCCCTTTTAACCCACCTTCCTCATCGGCCCTCCGTTAACCTCAGAGCTGACTCTCTTTCCGTAAAGATAAAGTAAACAGAAAAAATCCCTGTCAAGATAATGAACATATTTTAAGAATATCTAATCTTTAATTCCTATTTGATTTAATAGGTGTGGTTGGATGCAGGAACCCAGATTATCTACTCCTATGGTCTCTGCGGTGGATCCCTTACAGCCTTAGGCAGTTTCAATAAGTATAACAACAACTGCTACAGGTATGCTACAACACATGCCAACAATGTTCACAGGTGAATCATTAGGGATAATTTGTGACTGTCTGACCGAAATACTTGGGAAACAACCAAGATATGTGTAATAACTGATGTCATATTCAAACAGGTATGGCTCTCATTGCTGACCAGGGAATGAAAAGGATTTTGTTTCATGATGGCTTTATTTAGGATTGACGCCCACAATAGGGAGTTGTGCTCTGATGAGAAAATGGTTTGTGACGGAGTTGTGTTACCTGTGCTGCAGAGACTGCGTGTATCTCTGCTTGCTGAACAGTGGGACCAGTATTGTGGCTGGCTTTGCCATCTTCTCTGTCCTGGGTTTTATGGCTCAAGAGCAAGGAGTGGACATTGCCTTGGTGGCAGAATCGGGTAAGAATTACCGTTGGAAAGCTGAGCTGAGGCTGAAATACAGCATCTTCCCTGCAGACAGTGGGATCACTGGTCCTGAATTTAATTAAACCATGTCATTCCACTTAAGCAGTCTTGTTGTAGTCAGAGTTGATATGGGGGAGGGAGGTTCATTAGAGGAGAGCTGGAGTCTATCCCAGCATGCATTGGACAAGATTTAGGATTCATCCTCGAGTAGTTTGCCAGTTCATTGTTGAGCATGACTAAAAAGTTCAGAGGGTAAAAAAAAATCCTCATTATAACAAAAACGGTGGTTTCTAAGTTTTCTTTGACTTTGTACTTCATTGCCAGACAAAAGTACGAAGACAAGATATTTAATGTTTTGTCTGGTCAAATTCATTTTATTTGCAAATATACTGTACATGCATTCCTGGCACTCAGGTCAGCAACACGTTCCAAAAAAGTTGGAACGGGGCAATTTAGGACTAATAACGAGATAAAAAATTCACCCACCCTACCCAAAAATAAAGGAAAAAAACCACATACACACACATGGAATCCATTACTCACACATACAACATTCTAATGTTTAGAAAAAGCATTCAATGTCAGCTACTTCTCACTGTATTAATGCAACACATCTGTGACAAAAATATATGTATATGTGACAGTCAGATTGTGAAACCAGTCATTTCATTTCATGAAATATATGTGTGTCTGTATGTCTGTCTGTCCATCCTTCTGTTTGTCCTCCCATCAGTTGAAACCGTTTGAGCTGGTGAACCATCATAGGGACAGCCCCCAAATTTTTATAGGTTATGGATTTTGGGCGTCTCCACTGGGTTATTTGAGGGCAAGGTCATGACTCTGATTTACAGTAGACCCACTTTTTCAAGGTAACAGGTCACAGACTGCTCTAGGGCACGCCAAGTATGAATGTACATTTGTGTCTTTATTATTCAATCCAAAAAAAAGTTGCTTCAACCAAAAGACATATTTTCAATGATAAAAAAACCTTTTCAATCAAAGAAAAAAAGGTGTTTGAATGCAGAAATAAAATTGAGACCCAAAAAATTGCATTTGAACACTGTGTTTCTTTGATTGAAAATGTTTTTATTTTGACTGAAGTGAGTAATTATTTGATTGAAAATTTTTTTTTTTTTTTTGGTTGCAGCAACTTTTTTTTTGTTCCATGTTATCGGTAGGACATTTGTGTCTTTATTATTCAATCCCAAAAAATATCACTTCTTTCAAATAAATATGTTTTCAATCAAAGAAAAAAAGTGTTCAAATGAATTTTTTTGGGTCTCAATTTTATTTTTGCATTCTTTGATTGAAGTGAAAAAAGTTTTGAAGTCGTTTTTTTTTCGATTGAAGTGAAAAAACTTATGAAGTCATTTTTTTTTTTCGACTGAAGTGGAAAAAGTTCTGAAGTTGGTTTTCTCGCAGTGGGCGGATGCTTCCCCATTGGTCAGACATGTTTGAGTAACAAGTGTCTATACCAATGACGTTTGAAATAGGAATCTCTTTCTAAAACCTGGATTGCCATTAGCAATGTACAGTTATGCGGTGAAAATCCGTCTTCCGTCCTTTCGATATGCCCAAACTTTTCTAACAACGGCGGCCGATGGAAAAGCGCACAACTGTTAGTTGTAATTACCGATACATTACTGATGTTTGAACGTAGCTTCAAGTGTGTCCATTCGTAGTTTAAACTCCAAACCCGTAGGCGACACATAGAACCCACTTGAATGTGAGGTCTCCAACCGCTGTGTGTACGCCTTATTGACGTTTCAGTCTGAGACATATTTTCCATAAACTGAGCGACATCAAAGCATACGACCCGCACGGTCCCCACGAACGTAGAATCGATAATTATTTGAAGCGGTCAGAACAGACCCAAGAGCGGATCTACGCTGCAGTTCCGATACTGTGTCCGATATGTGATAATTACGTTTAAAACACGATAAAAATGGAAATCCATGGGTTAAACAGAGCGCTTGACATTGGATTTTGTCTCCCTGAGTATCATAAACCGCATGAGCCAGGACAATGATGTAAATATTGCCGATACACTGGTTCCCCCAGCCTCTCCACTCCTCCCCTTCATTTTTTTCGTGCTATCACAAACCGGTTGCGAAAGGTTTTCCATTTTATCTTATACACGTCTGATGAAAATTTCAGATGTTCTTCCATGTGTTGGAAGTCATACGTATTTTCAGCTGTTTGTATGTTCAGCTGGCCTTTCTTTAAAGCTTTCCATTTTTAATTTTAATCGGTATACGTACTTCGGAGTCCTGTAGCTAGCCAATCATTGCAACGCGGTCTGTGCGACCCTGGCTGCGTTATCACAAAGTCCTTCGGGTGCACGGCTCGACGTTCAGAGCCTCTGCGGACCCCCCGCGCTCTGTCGCCCTGGCCGCAATTGCGTCATTTCGCCGTATGGGCCGTGGTGACCGCGCCGACCGCAAATAGCATAAATCAGGCTTTAGGCTTCCTACCGAGAGAAGCTTCTCTCGGATAAATCCTTTGAAATTCGTCGCTGAACATCACACATGTCTGTAGTAGTTCGATACGAAATGTTATTTGTTTGTGGTACATCTAATGCAGTGAGTCTCAACAAGGGGGAAGCGATCCTCTCCTGGAATGTTTTTTTTTAAGATTACGTCACCTGCAGTCATATACAATTTGCCTTGAAATAGATTTTACTGAGGGTAGCTATTGTGGGTAACAGCGCGTCAAAGTGTCAGCAGCATCAACAACGGAGAAACGTAAGGTGCAACCGGCGGGTGAAAAGGAGCCCCGAGCTAAGCTTCTGAAATAAATTTATCTAGAGGACGGCTGCTTCCCCTAACCTGGACTGTGTGTGTCTGTAACAGTTTATGCAAACACAGAACATTCCCAGCCAGCATATCCATGTGGGGCTCACAAGGGTTTAATACGGGCTATGTGGGTATTGAGTGGGCATGGGCTTGAATTGGGCAAATATTGCAGGTCCCATGTGGTTTCATTGTCATGGGCCCCACATGTGAAGCCCATGTGGGCTGGCCATATAAGCCTCACAAGGGATCTAAGTGGGCATGGGTATAAACAGAGCAGATTGTAAGGGCCTCATATTTTTTCAGAATCATGGACCCCACATAAAGAGCCCATGTAGGCTGGCTAAGTGGGCCCTATTAAGTTTAAATGTGGGCTAAGTGAGTCTGGGTTGGAACTGGGTAACATGGAACTGGGCCCTATATAGAATATGCGAGGGCTAAGTGGCCATGGTATGGAACTGGGAAACGCTATGTGGGACCCATTTGAGTTTAGTTACATGGGGACCACGTGAAGAGCCCATGTATGCCAACTAAATAGGCCCCATTAAGTACATATGGGGGCTAAGTGAGTCTAGGCTGGAAGTGGGTAACATGGACATGGGCCCCATACGGAATATACGTGAGCTAAGTGGGCATGGTATGGAACTGGGAAACGCCTTGTGGGACCCCTTTGAGTTTAGTTACATGGGGACCACGTGAGGAGCCCATGTATGCCAACTAAATAGGCCCCATTAAGTGCATATGGGGGCTAAGTGAGTCTGGGCTGGAACGGGGTGACATGGACATGGGCCCTATACGGAATATACGTGAGCTAAGTGGGCATGGTATGGAACTGGGAAACGCTATGTGGGACCCCTTTGGCTTTAGTTACATGGGGGTAACTTGAGGAGCCCATGTAGGCTGGCTAAATGGGCCGCATTAAGTATTTAAATGGACTAAGTGAGTCTGGGCTGGCATTGGGTGACATGGACTTGGGCCCTATATGGAACATACGTAGGCTAAGTGGGCATGGTATGGAAGTGGGGAAACACTATGTGGGACCCATTTGGGTTTAGTTGCATGGGGGCCACGTGGGGAGCCCATATAGGCTGGCTAAATGGGCCCCATTGAATATATATGTGGGCTAAGTGAGTCTGGGCTGTAAATGGGTAACACGGACATAGGCCCTATAAGAATATACATGGGCTGAGTGGGCATGGTATGGAACTGGGAAACATTATGTAGGACCCTGTTGGGTTTAGTTACATGGGGGCCACACAAGGAGCCCATGTAGGCTGGCTGAATGGGCCCCATAAAGTAGATATGTGGGCATAGTGAACATGGCATGGAAATGGGAAACACTATGAGGGGCCCATTTGGTTTCAATAATGTGGGCCCCAATGAATATGAAGCCCCGATTAGAAAGAATTGAAAAAATTGAAAAGTTCTTTTAGCAAAGTAAAGGCTCACAGATCCCCAGCGTGTGAACAGCACCATCAGGACTGGACTCAACTCACAAACGTTCTGCCTTGCTGGCACGGCCATTTATACAGGTCACCATTCTTCCTTTGAAACCTCAGAGCCAGATCAATTCTGAACTATCCTTCCACCTTTGGGCCAGATACAGATGATGGGGCAGAATTACAGTAATGTTTTTACCTTGAAAATGCAATGTAAATGAGGCTTCAGTTTTTTCTGCCAGAAAACTGAGCATATCAGAATGCGACTATCTTGGGTTAACAAACCTTGCCTATAAATATTGTCTTTACAAATAATCGTGCTAAATTTTGAAATCAATTGGAATGCACCACAAGGGTCCATTATGTTGTGTTTAGATAATCAGACTGAGAGTCCTTATATATATATGTTGTATATAAGACATAAACAACATATTGTAATATGGAAAGAAGCCACTAGATGGCTTTTTTTTTGTTAAGCCCAGTCTGGAGCTAGGTCTGGGCATGTCCTGGGCATGTCTGAGACGAAAAGTCCCAGAGAATAAAAAAAAAGTCTAAAAGGTGGGAGGGGGGCTGCAAAAGAGTATATAAGGAGAAAAACTGAGAGTAAAGTAGTATAGGAGAAATTGCAAAGAGAAGGATACATTTGACCAGACCTGTCACTCATTTCATGACCTGTGAAGCTTTTTGTGGATTTTTGCCTGTGTTGGAGCATTTTCCTCACCCGAAACATCACCAAGCAACCCCATCCCAAGGGACTGTAAATATTTTTTTCTTGTATATATCAATCTTGGTCAGTAGTGTAAATTGTAGGTTAGTGTTGGTCTTTGTTTAATTAAATCTGTTTGAGTTTTTAAATTTTGCCTGTCATCCCTTGCTGTCGTAAATGTCGTAGCAAATTGGGGCTATAACAAAATGGGGGCTATAACAAATTGGGGCCTCGTCGGGATAGACCATTGTGTGAGTCATTCATTGAAAATCTAACATTTCAAATTGTAAAATTGTTTTTTGAATTTTCCTATAAATATATACTGACAAATCAACAGCAATGGATGATTTCTTGGCATCACCAACCGTAGAGGTTTTGAAGTCTTTTAAAAAGACAGAACTTCTAGAAATATGCAGACATTTAGAGCTAACAGAGGTAAAACCAGCCATGCGAAAAGCAAGACTGGCTAGAGAGATTGTTGAATATTACATTGATGAAAATGTGTTTGCACCAGGAGATCTGGAACAGTGTCCAGTGGAAAATCTAAATATAGAAATGGCATTTAAATAAAAAATGCTAGAGATTGAAAGGGAGGAAAAACAAAAACAAAGGCAGTTTGAGTCAGAAAAATTAGCAAGAGAAGAAAAACAAAGAGAATTTAAGAGGGAAGAAAGAGAGAAAGAAAGGGAAGAAAAAGAAAAACAAAGAATTTGAGTTCGAAAAATTAGCAAGCCAGAGAGATTTCGATTTACAGAAATTCAATAGAGAAGAAAGGCTCCAAATGGAGCAACTAAAAATAAAAATAGACGCTGAAAATAAATTTCGTGCTAGCCAGGAGGTAAAACTGGTGCCTCCATTCTTGGAGAAGGACGTTGATAAGTATTTCCAGTGTTTTGAGAAGGTAGCTTAGAGTTGCCAGTGGCCAAAGTGAACACTGGCCTCTGATGTTGCAAACTGTCCTCAAGGGTAAAGCTCAATAAGCCTATTCGGCTTTGTCTGCAGATGATTCCTTTGATTATGAGGTTGTCAAAAAGGTTATTTTGAGAGCTTATGAGTTGGTTCCAGAGGCTTACCGACAGAAATTCAGAGATCTGAAGAAATCTGATAATCAGACTTATGTGGAATTGGCTAATGAGAAGAAGGTTTGCTTTGAGCGCTGGCGTACTTCTGTGGAGGTCAAGGATGATTTCAACTCACTAAAAGAGATGGTGTTAGTTGAAGAATTTAAGAACTGTGTTAAGGATGGTATTAAGACCTACCTTAATGAGAAGCAAGCACTGAATTTGCAATCAGCTGCCAAATTTGCAGATGAATATGTTGTCACACATAAGTCCAAATTTCAGTCTAGCAGTAACAATAGATGGTCCCAATTTCAGAAAAAAGGTAACGGTGATACCCACCCACTGTTGGTTCCTAAAAGCTAAGAAAGAAAAAGAAAAGGATACCAAACCAAATGCCTTTGTGAAAACAAGGTTAGAAACCCCTGTAGTAGATGATAAAATCAATGGGAGAGATAAGAGATGCCGAACTGGAGCTAATTAAGTTCTGCCAAAGAAAAATGTTCCCCAAAGAGTTCTCCTGTCTCCAAAAGGGAGAGTGTGTGACGGGAAACAGTCACCTGTAGAAGCTGAATCCCATATGAGAAGATGGAGTATTGAAAGTTGGAGGACGGCTTAGTAAGGCTGCTATGCCTGAAGAGTCCAAACATCCAGCCATAATAGCTAAAAACCTCCCAATTTCAGACCTCATCCTACGGCAGATACATCAGGAGGTTGGCCACGGTGGTAGGAACCATATGTTGTCAAGGCTACGCCAGCATTATTGGATTCCTGCTGCGGGTGTTGCCATAAGAAAGATCATAGCCAAATGTGTCATGTGTCGTCGGTTACACGGAGCTGCAGGTCAACAGCAAATGGCAGACTTGCCTGGTGATAGAGTTTCAGCTGGAGAACCTCCATTCACTTATGTCGGCGTAGATTACTTTGGCCCCTTTGACATCAAGCATGGCAGAAGTGTCGTTAAACGTTATGGAGTAATCTTCACATGTTTGTCAATAAGAGCTGTACACATTGAAGTGGCCTCATCTTTGGACACTGATTCATTCATCAACGCCTTGCGACGCTTTATCGCGAGAAGAGGTCAAGTCAAAGAGCTACGTTTTGACAATGGCACAAACTTCATCGGTGCAGAGCGTGAGCTGAAGCGTGCTATTGATGGATGGAACCTGGAGCAAATCAATGATGCACTCTTACAGAAAGGAATCAAGTGGACGTTTAACCCTCCAACCGGATCACATCACGGCGGAGCATGGGAGAGGTTAATCCGATCAATCAGAAAAATTCTCAATTCCACTTTGAGGACACAAAACCTGGATGAGGAGGGACTTCATACAGTACTCTGTGAGGTGGAGTTAATTCTGAGCAGTAGACCATTCACTAAGGAATCCACAGACCAAAATGACTTAGAAGCATTAAAGGAACAGTCCACCGTACTTTCATAATGAAATATGTTTTTCTATGAAATGAGACGAGATGATACGTACCTCTCCGAGCTTTGAGCGACCACTTAGTCGGCCAGACGCGCTGCCACTCCTGTTAGCATTTGTAGCTAGACTCAGTGTGGGCAACGGTATTTTTCAGGGCTGTAGTTAGATGCGACCAAAGTCTTCCACATTTTTCCTGTTTACATAGGTTTATATGAACAGTGACATGAGTTCGGGTTCGGGTAAGCAAGTGCGTACCATAATGACAGGCGTAGTAACACCGTCTGCGCGCTTCGACAGCGCATTGATACCTTCACTTCACTTCTTCACATACGATTCATCTTCGTCCGTTTCTTCTTCCCTCTCACGGTCCATTTCGGCTAGCTCCTCCTCGGTATATTCCGGTTCAAATAGATATGGCTAAGGCTCCGCCACAAGCCAGTCGTCGGCATCTATGTCCTCCATTTGAAAATGTTCCATAGTAGCACACTTAATTATTTTCTTTTATAATTTTCTGCAAGCTCTGGCTTCCTGACTGTGTACCAAGTAGTGCAGTGCAGTCACGTTGGTTGTATTTATGGAAGTAGGGGGGGTCGTGGGAGAGAAAAGAAATCAGAAGTGAAGGTATCAATGCGCTGTCGAAGTGCGCAGAAGATGTTACTACGCCTGTCATTATAGTGCGCAATTCCCACAGCATAGAAAAAGCCACGTTTGGATTTGCGTACCCGAACCCGAACTCATGTCACTGGTCATATAAACCTATGTAAACAGGAAAAACGTGGAAGACTTTGGTCGCATCTAACTACAGCCCCGAAAAATACCGATGACCACAATGAGTCTAGCTACAAATGCTAACAGGAGTGGCAGCGCGTCTGGCTGACTGGGTGGTCGCTCAAAGCTCGGAGAGGTACGTATCATCTCGTCTCATTTCGTAGAAAAACATATTTCATTATGAAAGTACGGTGGACTGTTCCTTTAACTCCCAATCATCTTTTGCTTCTTAAAGTCAAGCCCAGCTTGCCACCTGGTTTGTTTCACAAGGAGGACAATTATGCACGCCGTAGATGGAAACAGGTTCAGTACATCTCTGATTTGTTTTGGAAAAGGTGGATTAAAGAGTACCTGCTACAACTGCAGGAACGACAGAAATGGACAAAGATCAAGCGAAACTTCGTCCCTGGAGACATTGTGCTCATAATGGACGATTCCGCACCACGGAATTCTTGGATCATTGGGAGGATAACCGAGACTGTTCCAGACCGAATTGGACTTGTAAGACAAGTACGAATCAAGACCCACACCAGCTCTCTCTGCAGGCCTATAACAAAGATCTGCCTTCTTCAGGAATCGATGGAGTCGTGAATGCTTCACTACTTTCATGACACTGACGTTTCTTAAGACTCATGAATTAATTTGACTTTTACTTGACTTTTTTGGACAGGACTTGATTCAAGAAGAGATTCAAGACCTACAATGAACTATTGTCTGCTAATGCGCAGAAAATCTAAAAAAGGAACAAAACTGTAAAAAAAAATGTGGACAATCGTACTGGTGATTTTTTTGTATAGTAATGATGGGTTGATAATGTTGATAATTATTACTGTATAATGACTGTAATAATTAGGGGCCGGAATGTTGGTGCCAGGTTTTATTATCACTTTAAATGGGGAGCACGTCACATGGTGTGGGCGTTACAGACTCACCTCAGAGGTAAATCAGCTGATTGGGGAGAAGGTTTGTTAATGAATGAAGGAGCGAGAAAAGAGAGGTGGGTGAGCGGGGGAAGCTCATATTTTGCTGACCGCATCACGCATCACTTTTGGTTTTTAAATAATTGTTTGGTTCACTGTTTGAAAAGAAAAATAAATCTATGACACGCAGTATTGGATCTTCGCCTTTTATACAGCCAGTTAGCGAGTCAAGCAGGTAAATTCCCTCGTTTTAGCCTCTCGGCAATAATCGAAATTGTTTGCCGATATTCGCCGAATACAGGTTCTCGATATGTTGCTCAATTAGTACCTTCTCAATCAATCCATTTTACGCAGAAAAACGGGCCTGAACAGGTGCGAAGTGTTTCTTTCATGCAGTTTGCGACAAAAAAAACGCAAAGTGCTAATTGTTGTTATTGAAATTCTATTGGAGTAAAATCGAAAATTCTTATGGACTCCCAAGAAGACACAACGTGGAAATAACATGAAATGAATAACTGGGTGCAGTCAGTTATTTTTGTTTTCATTGTTGCTATTAATTGAATTAATCGGTTGGGCTTTTAATTCGTGTTTAAAGAAAACAGCTGACGTTACAGTCCATTCCACACGGCTGCCGTAAGGGTTGCTTTGTTTTTCCTTTGAAACCGCGTTACAGAATGAACCAGAAGTTCATTTGATTTGAACAATGTTATATAGCCTATTCTAAATAACATAATAACTAATCAAAGAACTTACTGAATAAATTAATTGGGGAAAGCAAATTCACATATGATGTGGCACATCGCAATTTGCAAATTGCAAAGCTGCGTGAACATTTAATGCCATTCATTCAACTCGGCCGTTCAGCTTTCGGTTTTAACGCCCTAGCCCTTAAACAATTAATTTGTGCCAAAAACGCCAAATATGCCCAGTGAATGATCCGCTATGTGAAGTTTAATAATTTATGGTGAAATCCCATTCCGCCATAATAAACGAGATAAGAAAAAATGACACGTTTTACTGGGTTTCTTTTTTTTTTTTGTAAAAAAGTACATCTCAAGTGTATTATGTTTAAGATTTCCTTTTTATAAAAAGTGCAACTCACTTGTTTTATGTTTAAAGCAAGATTATTATTTTTTTAAATAAAAAGTCCAACTCAAATATTTATGTTCAAAGCAACTGTAACATTCATTGAAATACAACTTTATGTTGTGGTTTTTGCTGCTATGGGGCCTACATGGGTCGTGCGTAACTCACCAAGTTGGGCCCTACCTGAAACCCAGTCAGAGCCAACTTGAAACCCATATAGGCAAACACAGGTGGGGCCACCATGGAAACTGCGGACAAACCCACTTGGGACCCTTATCTGCAGCCCAAATTCAACTCTTCTGGGCCCCAGATAGACATGCTGGCTGGGGTGTTAAAAGCTGAATGCCATTATGTATGCATTTGAATCATTGAGTTTCCAGGGGGCCCCAACTCCAACTAATTAGAGGCCTGCATACCTTTTAACGAAAAGAGGAACTTTCTTGTAATTTCAGCCAAAAGCATCCTAATGACACTCTCTTGTAAAGAAATAAGCTAAAATATATGGGCCATAACATTTGGGCAAAAATAAATAAATACATTTTCTTGGGGGAAAAAAAAGAGCGTTCCTTGGAGTTCCTTTGGAAACTCAAGAAATCAATTTAAGTAGCAGCATCAAATTTGCAGATGTTAAGACTGTGCTTTGGTATGTTTCAGATGTCTCAAACAAAGCTGCCCAGTCCCTTAGCAATGGGATTATACTGTTTTATTTATTTTTTGTTTTTTTTTACTTAATTGATTTGTGATGAATATTTTACAAAAATAATTGCTTTGATCGGATTTTGATTTCATCAGGGCCAGGCTTAGCATTTATTGCATACCCTCGAGCAGTGGCCATGATGCCCGTCCCCCAACTCTGGGCAGTTTTCTTCTTCAGTATGATCATCCTATTGGGGATCGACTCTCAGGTAAGTCTGAAGGAGACTAATCTTTTCTCTCATGTTATTGAAATGCATTTGTCTTTTATAGCGAAAACAACACTCCTGGGGCCTCAGCGATTTTTCTGAGTTTGCAGTCATCCTAGTGGATGTTGCGATGGAAAAAGAATAAATGATGTTCAGCCAGAAGACAATCTTGTTCGAAGAGCTGGATTAACCTTTTAAGACCAAGGGCGCCCTCTACAGAAGCATTCTAAAACTTAAGGCATTGTCGGAAAACAGCTGCAAAAGTTTCCTGTAAAACCAGACAAGATGTCACACTAAAACCTTTATTTTTCAACTTTTGTAGCCAAGAGAAACATATCATAAAAATAATTAATATAGGCTTTTATTGGAAATGATTGCTTTTGCCAGAATGTTTATTACCACATTTTCAAAAATGAAAAAACAAAACAAAAAAAATGGTATACTGACTTGTTTACAAGTGGCAGTTTATGAAAAATGCAGCACTGTAAATTTTCCCACTGACACTGCACATAACTCTGTATATTGTGCTAATGGGTAACAAAATAACAAACGTACTGTCGGGTGACAAAATAATGGAAACTTCTACATGAACAGTCAAAGTAAGGTGCTGAGCGTCGGCAAGCTGACAGATCAGCTTATCATGTCTTGGCATAGAGTCTACAAGTGGGAAAAATTTATCGGAAGGATGGCGGACCTTTCTTCCCAAAGGTGTTCCCTCATTTGGTGCTTTTATGAAAAGCACTGTCTAATGCATTGTTCCAAAATCTCCCGTTTAAGTTCAGCTGGTTCTTGACCTGGAGATTGTGAAGGCAGTGGCATATTCTCAGGATCATTTTCATTCCCATAAAACCATTCACTGACCCCTTGCGTGAGGTTTGGGCCATTGTCATCCTGGAAGAGACCCCTCCCATCATAGTAGGAATGCTTCATCGTGGGACATAAAGGTGACCACTGACTCTGTATTAATGTGCAGCAACCCCTCTGCCTATAAGAGGTCCTGTATACCCAAACCACGCCAGGAAAATGAACAGAAGCATATGCATTTGATTTGCCTGTTCATGTATAATTCAGGAGGATGAAAAGTGTCATGAATATGTTTAAAACAACAAATAATGAATGACTTTGCAATTTAACCTATTTATTTATAGATTAATAAATTTATTTGTGAACAAATGTTTATTCTTCTTGTTTTATTATTCATCAATTAAATGTTTTATTACTATTTTCCTGACACTATTGCTCCTCAATACCCTGCAGTCACTCCTAAATCAGGATGGGTGGCAGAGTGTAGTGTTTCAGCTCTGGTGAGCTGTGCCAGTCATACTAGAGCGTCTCAGGACTTGGTTTTTAATGTGACTTGCTGACTCTTTTCAATGTACACATATAGCTGAATCCATTCCAGTTAGGACCAGTGAGTCAATGTTGAGTCTTGTAGCGATTGCGAATATTGACTGATGTTCTCGACTTGCTTACCTCACCCGGGATGTGAGAACCTGCCAGTGATAACGCAGTGTAGGTCACTCAGCCAAATGGAATACATGCTGGTCTCACAAGCTTTGTTTATGTGCAGCACAGTCCAGACGTTTTTGGATTGTCGCGAAGTTTTGTTTAATTTCTGTTATCCAGAAAATTTTAATGAAAGGATTAATTCAAGTTAATGTGAAAACTGGCAGCTTTGATCTGAGGATGTTTATGCTTAGTTCCCAGCCCCACTGTCTTGCTCTCCGTCACGAAGGCCGCGATTGGCCATTCGTCGTTGATCGTGGAACTTCTCTGAAGCTGCTTTCACACGGGACGCGAAATGAATTTTTCACACAACAGATCACATTCAAAGTTGACTTTGAATGTAATCTGTCGTGCGAAAAAGGAGACGTCCCATTAAGCATCAAAATCAGCCTTAAAATTATTTCCTTTTAGGATACTAACATATACCCTCTAATATATCAGAAACTATCTGATAAACGTTAGCAAGCAGATTTCTTAGAACTTTTGACATTTGAAATTGACCCTACCAGAATGGCGACTCTGTCCATTACACCGGAATACTAAAGTTTGGGGTATCTACGCATCAAACTGAACACTGTAACAGTTTGTACTTGATATCGAAGTATATTATCGGTTGTTAAGTTCTGCAGCGGTGGCCCTCTTCTTGCATAAAATACAGCAGTGGTACTTCACTATGTTGGAACATTGTACTGACAAAGCCCATTCTAAATCTCAGCCATGAGTACCACCTCTCGTGTGTTCATTGGTCAGAAATATCTCAGAGATGATTGATTTATGAATTCTGATTGGTTTGGGATATGTTAAATATATTGGTGGAATATGTCCCACAATGTGATTGGTCCGATAATTATCGTGTCAATTCTTATTGGATATATTTTTCTGACATTTATTGCTCATGTCAAGAATGAAATAAACTCTCATCTCATGAAAAAACAACTCAGAGGATTAAGAAAGCAAAATGTTACAAGTTGCTTCTGGAATATAGGTCTCATACACAGCTGTCATGCATGAGTTTCTTGATCATTATAATGGCCATAGTAATAAATAATCACATGTCAAGATATTCTATTGCAATTGACAAGCGGTTATCGACAGAACGTCATCGTCAGTGCTCATTGGCTGATTCTGACATGTGACCATACGTTGTTGGTCGTCTGCTACAAATCACCCACACGAGTTTCCGTAGCATTCGTGGCAATGTGTGCAGAGAAGACACTGATCTGCATACAAGTGCCTTTGTGTATGCCTTGAAGTTGAATGATTCGCACATTCAAATGTGATTCAATGCACTAAAGAGGAAGTTTTACAGACATGACAAGTGAATTTACATGTGAATAAAATTTGTGCCTATTAAATGTTAGATGGTAAATAGTTGTACAACTTTGTGAGAAAAAGATGATTTACCAATATTAGTCTTAAAACGTTTTGAAACAAATTCCCAACACTATTTCTTGTTATATCAACAGAACAAGGCACAAAAGATTTGTAAATCAATATCATCTATATGGTTGAAGATTTTATACTCTTGGATAAAATCCTCCCTTATTCTCCTACCCTTCAATGATGGCAATTTCAGGAATTCAAGTCAATCCTCATATGACATATTTTTACACGTTTTAACTATTTTTGTAGCTCTTTGAACTTTTTCAAGAGCAATCCTTTAAAGTGCCAAAGATCATGGTCACTTTTTCCAGAGGCGCGAAGTGTTTAATATCTGAGATCAGGCTTTTTTACATTCACTAATATCCAGTCCAGAAGACTGGGAACATCACCTTGTCTTCTTCGTGTGTGTGTGTGTTTTTTTTAACTTGTTGTATCAAGTAAAGACAGACATCATTTTTACTTATTTATACTAACCATCAAAACAAAAGACAGACATAGGGCTCTAATTTCCTGGCGCAGCGCAGGTGGCGTAGCGAAGCGCAGCCCGCGCAGTGGTAATTTCGTTGGGCGCAGCCCGCGTAGTGGTAATTTCGTGAGGCGCGCAGCCTTCGGTAGACCAAGGTGCGCCGAGATGGGTGTGGCGGCGTAGTAGGGGGAGGTGTCACATATTCATCAAGACGCAGTGACAATTTCGTAGAAAAAGTCTCCGCTGGAGTTGCGCAGAAAACTCGCCAACTCCAACCTGGTTTAATTTCCGTGCAGTGGTAATTTGGCTGACCGGCGCAGAGAGCGTACACGTCACCGAAATCTCACAGGCAGTTTTACAGAATGTCAAGCACATTTCAATGCAAGAAATAATTACAGGAAGCACTATTTAATGTAACTATCTGAATAAGGACATAAATTATTGTGTCTATATCGATTGTCCTGATGTCAGATTAAAGGCGGTTGCCACGCGTAATGGAAACTTGACCGGGCTTAATCAACGCAGCTGAATCTGTGATGCAAACTAACGACTTCACATCTTTCTCAGCCAACCACAAACTGTATATATATATATATATATATATATATCGAATGCTTGCGTTCTATGCTCATTAAAGCCGCTTGCACACTGGACGCGAAACGAATTTTTCGCCCGACTGATTACAGACAAAGTCAATGCAAAGACGCGATAGTTGGACAGGGTTTTAATATAGCTCCGTGTCCGAAAGTCATAAAAGTTCTAATTTTTCCGAGTATTCCAGAAATTATTAGACGTGGAAACTTGGCCATTTTTGTGTTCGACCTTCACAGAATGCAAATTGATAGCTATCGACTTTTCTTGGTCTTTTCAGCCTATTCTTCTGTTTTCTTCCGTTGAAGATAGCCAGCAGTCTTTATTCGGTCTTTCTTTTGAAAATTAGTCAGATGGACCGAACAGATTCACGCTTTATTTCCACAGCTGAGATAAAACAGTGCGTGAGCAAATCAATTCCATGACCATTGACAGTGTGAAGAAATTATCGCATGCACGATTAAGACTGTCCGACACGAAATGCAAAATACTCCATGTCCACCAGCCAGCAAAAAGTAAAAGTATTGAAATGAGAACAGATTTATAACGGGATATCCAACAAAAATGACCCGCTAAAAATAAATCCCAGTGTTCATTGGATGTTCTGTTGTTAAAATGTTTCGTTTTATTCTTTATTTCGGTATCAATCTGTTCTAATCGTCCTCTTTTTTTTTTTTTTTAGCTGTCAGACACGGAGGCATTGTACATTGTCCCATGCCAGTGTCGACTCGCTGAGCAGAGCTTAAACAGAAACATTGATTGAAACTCTCGGTACTCATCTTAAAGAACTGAGCCCTCTTATCAAAACATTCACGTTTAATATCGATAAGAGTCAGCAGATTTGAAGAAATTAAAAACTATAATAGACTGTCGGACACGGAGATTTATTAAAACCCTGTCAGACTTTCGGGCACAAGACGCAATCTGTCGAGCGAAAAATTCGTTTCGCGTCCAGTGTGCAAGCGGCTTAATACAAGGCTACTACTATTGTCACTTCGGTTTTATCGTCTTCAGTGGGGAAAAGGAATACAGCCTGATTGCTATGATCTCGTACTGAGTTAAGATCGCATATTGAAAATAAATGTGTCACGTATCTTGCATTGTTGTCCATGCATGTTAATCCCAAAATTTAAAGCAGCAACAGTTTGTAATTCATGGGAACATCGTTTCTCTTGCCAGTGAGCAAGATTTGACTCGGCTGTGTCGCCTTCTTTGCCAACTTGCGCTGGAAGGAGGGGCAGAGGCGGGACAGAGGAGTTCTTGCGCCAGGCTACGCCGGGCACGAAATTGCCACATACGCCTGGACACACCCCGTTGGCGCGGCGCACCCCCCATGCGCCGCGCCTGCGCCGCGCCTGCGCCTGGTCTACGAAATTAGAGCCCATAATTTTCACTCAGTTGTTGCTTAAGTTTTCAGTCGCAATGATTCTGTCAGTGTCACAGTTTCCTCTACTAGTCTACAAGCATACATCCAGTTGCTCGGCTTCTGCTCTCACTCTTTTCGTTTGGCAGTGTGCTTGTCAGCATACTTTCCTGTCGAGTACAATACAAACCTAAGCATAATGCAGGTTTGAGAAAGTGCCGCGAGGTTTATTTGCAATTTTGTTTCTTTTAGCAACAAAGTAGATCGCCAGTAAAACCCTACACCATACAGGCAAATAACTCCACAAGCATATTAAATACCAATGAATTTGAAAAAGACCTTTGGGTAACCTTTGACAAATTACTTTCGTTTGACACTCATATTCAGAATTGTATTAATAAAGCAAATAAAATGATTGGTTTAATTAAAAGAACATTTATACATTTGGACCGTGATATCTTCATCAAATTATATAACGCACTTGTCCGTCCACACTTTGAATATGGTCACGTTATCTGGCACCCACACCTCAAACGACACAGCTTTTCCGGTCACATGCCAGAATTAGCCAATGAGCGCTGACGATGATGTTCTGTCGATAACCGCTTGTCTGCAATTGTAATATATAGGAGTCCATAAAACTGACATTCTCTTCCAATTACAAGTGCATGTTTTCAAAGATTCAACAGAAGTTTTGAAATAATTACCTATAATTTCACATTCTCTACTCAAAATCAGTATTATATTGCCCATGTGATTGTGATGCATGATCAGATCAGTGTATTTTATGAATGAGTTTGGTTCTTATTTTCTTTCTGGCCAAAATTGTTATCTGAAACATGTCAGGTGTCCCATTGCCATTTTTTTCATAAAAGTTTTTTTTTAACATAGAGCACAACATCGGGCAAAAATTTTTATCTATTTAAAATGCAGCCAACTATATGTATATTCAAATAAACAAAAAAATGGCCTTGTGTGCTGTTATGTTTTTCTGGTCTTAAATGCCAGAAAATCCACTACATTTGGTGAAAATGGCTGGTATCCCTAACTTTGAATGTATAGAAAGAATCAAATAGGTTACACATAAATGAAAATTTTGTTATTTCTAGACAGATTAACACCTAAATGATAAATTCCAAGCCATATTTTGATTGACATTTGAAAAAAAAAATCTTGAGGATTTCTTCTTGATAATGGGACGCCACCTTTGTTTCGCGTCCAGTGTGAAAGAAGCGTAAAATTTTAGGTTTTGGTACGAGGTGATGCGATGATCACGATTGGCAATTAATCGTGTTGATCGTAGGAAATTTTTTAACCGTTCCAAACTTTTCTATGATCAACGCGATTGCCATGACTCACCTCAAGATCTGATAAGATCTGATAGGATCACCATGATTACTCCATGATTAAGACCACGATTTCTTCAGTGCTATGATGCGAAAATATTAGCAAAATGTATAGCATTGCGTATAAAGAATGTCCTGCATGATATTATACATCATGACCAGTCTGGTTTTATACAAGGTAGAAATATTTCAAATAATATAAGACAATTACTTGAAATTATAGAATATTATGATAAAATAAAAAAACCAGGTTTGATTTTTATAGCAGACCTTGAGAAAGCCTTTGATAAAATCAGATGGGATTTCATCTACCAATGTTTAGAATTTTTTAACTTTGGTAAATCTTTAATACAGTGGGTTAAAGTAATGTATCATAACTCCGTCTCCAAAATTATAAATAATGGTTCTCTCTCAAACCCCATTATACTCTCTCGGGGAGTAAAACAGGGCTGCCCGTTATCACCGTATCTGTTTATTATGGCAATAGAAGTACTTGCTATAAAAATACGAGCAAATAATAATATCAAAGGTCTAGAAATGCAAGATCTAAATACAAAAATTTCAATGTATGTCGATGATACCATTTTTTTACTGAATTCTGATTATGAAACACTTCAGTGTCTTACAAAAGACCTGGATGAATACTCAAAACAATCTGGGCTGAACCCTAATTACGAAAAATGTCAAATACTGAGACTTGGTTCCTTGAAAAATAAAAATTTCACTCATCCATGCAATCTACCACTTCACTGGACAGATGGACCGGTCAATGTTCTCGGTATACACATTCCAGAAGATATTAGTGAAATTTCAACGGTTAATTTCAATAATAAACTGAGTAAAATTGAAAAAATTCTGCTCCCATGGAAAGGGAAACATTTGACCATTTATGGCAAAATAACTCTGATTAATTCATTAATTGCATCCCAGTTTACATATTTATTCATGGCATTACCAACTCCTAAAGAATCATTTTTCAAAATTTATGAACAGAAGATATTTAAATTTATATGGAATGACAAACCTGATAAAATTAAACGTGTGTATTTCTACAATGATTATGTATCTGGTGGCCTAAAATTATTAAATTTAAAAGCTCTAAATCTTTCACTGAAGGCCTCCCTTATTCCAAAATTCTATCTCAATTCAAACTGGTTTTCCAGTAAGTTACTTAAAAGTGTCCATCCTATGTTTGAAAAAGGATTCTTCCCATTCCTGCAGATTAAACCTGTGCATATTAAGTTAATTACTGACATGTTTTTTAGTGTTTCCACCTTTCTGGAAGAAGCTCTACAGAGTTGGTTGCAATTTCAGCTTCATCCACCAGAAAATACAGAACAAGTTCTACAACAAATAATATGGTTAAATTCCAATATACTTGTTGATAGAAGAATGATTTTCTGGAAACGCATGTTCGATAACGGAATTATTTTTTTAAAGGATATAGTGAATGAGGAAAATAAAATTATGTCCTACAGACAATTAACTAGTGTTTATGGAACTGTCTGCACACTGCAACAATATAATCAACTTATTGGAGCTTTACCAAATACTTGGAAATCAAAAATTATTAAAAGACCAGGAGGACATTTAGTCTGTCTGCCTCAAATGAAAATGGTACAATGGTTAAAGAAAATAAAGATTAATAAACATATATACACATTTTACTTAAGAACAAAGAATTTAGTTGCGACACCATATAGAATTCTAGATTGTTGGGAAAATTTATTAGACACACCAATTCCATGGAATAAAGTCTTCAAAATTCTTTACAATACATCACTTGATCCGAAGATAAGATATTTTCAATATAAGCTAATATATAAGTTTCTAGCAACAAAAAAGATGCTAAATATCTGGGGAATTGAGCCGTCACCCCTCTGTCGATTCTGTCAAGAGGAAGCGGAGTCAGTAGTCCATTTGTTTTGGTACTGTCCTGTAACAGCCCTTTTTTGAATAAAAGTTGCAAAATTGGATATCTCAGTATAATAGTATACAACTAGATTTATTTAAGGTATTACTGGGTGATGTAACTAAAGAAAAACACCAAATATGTAATATCATTGTATATCTTGCAAAAATATTTATTTTCAGGTTGACATCTGTTGGGGAGTTAAGACTTGAGAGATTCAAGAATTTTGTCATGTATTACAGTAGAATTGAGTGTGCGATGGCCTATGAGACGGGTCTTGTAATTTATGCCAAAAGATGGGATAAAATTCGGGAGGCTGAAGGTTGGGAATAACAAAGAGATGGAATGGATGAGCTAATGGTTACAAATGCCAAAAATATAAAACTCTGTGAATGTAATCCTTATTGTATTGTATTTTTTTTTTTTAATTTATTTTTATTTTTTTTGTTTTTTGTGGGTGTGTGTTTTGTTGGGTGATGGTAGGAGGATTCATACTTAATTATATAACTGATTAAATTAATAAAGTTGTCCTCCAAAGTGGGGGGGTGGTGGCGGGATAGAAAAAAAAAAAAAAAAAGACCACGATTTCAACTGAATTGTGATAGTGGGAACCTAGCATTACATCTACATCAGGTGATCTTTGAAATTTTACCAATTTTTTTTATTTTTATTAGTGACAGTCCAGATATTGGCCACATTTCCCAGTTAATAGCATTCTTAACTCCTTAAGAAGGCTCCAAAGAAGAGTCCAGCCAAGAGGGAGCCATCTTAGGCTAAGAAAGAATCTGGGAAACGCGCTTGCTTCTTAATGGAGCCTTCAGAAGGATGTAAAGAAGCTCTTAGCGCTAAGATCTTCTTAAATGAATCTGGGAAACGTGGCCATTAACAGACTGCACTGTTGGTATGTATGTAACATAAATCAATTTTTCGGCTTAGTTTGTACAACAGGAATCACTGGTCACAGCCTTGTCAGACACGTACCCCTCCATCTTTCGAGTTGGGCACCGGCGAAAGCTCCTGCTCCTGGTGATCAGTGTGGTCAGCTTCTTAATCGGCCTGGTGATGGTCACAGAGGTGAGTACATGTTACTTAGTGTGGCTCGATTCTCAAAAGGGCTCTTCACTCAAAAATTAAACTCAGCTATGCACCTTCATACTCTGAGTATGATTAATCCGTTCAGATGATCAGAGATTTCATTAATTTTCTCAACAGCAGCTGAGGTAACCCTAACGTAATTGACTCCATTTTGTCACTCTTTTTCTTTTTTCTTTGAAATTGCTCATTGTTTTCAATTAAACAACATAATTATAGCTCTCTGAATGTTCTAGCATTACCAAGACATTGTGTTTCAAATGAAACATTGCTGTTGAGGTTTCTGAAGGCCAATTTTGGTGCTCCTTGGTTACAAATCTAAATCAGTGTATCACAGTGAGCTGTGATGGGTGAAGTGTGGGAAACTGTATTCTCACACTCCAATCCCACACTGCTCTTCTGGGGTACATTTCCCACAGGCCTACTGTTACCTGCATTCGCTACGTACATAGATCAAACAATTCAGTTGCAATGGAAGTGTTACTCAAAACCATAGTTCAAAAATTGCGGCAACTACAGTAACTTATGTCATACAAAACGTCGATAAGTGGTTCAGATGTTTCCCAAAACCATATTTTGACCAAAAAAATGCTGCAGTTAAGTGCTGAAGTTCAAACTACAGCTCCTGGTTGGTGGAAACACGGCTAAGTTCCATTTTTTTGTGTGAACTGCTCTATTAGCATTTGCCGTTGGTTGCAGATGTTAATGGAAAATAAGATGTCAAAAATTTTGTCCAGGGGGCCCAACACTGAAAACCGCTAAAATAAAATAAAAGTGCTGTTGATGTACTCACCAAGATTCTATATCTGTACAGTACAGTCGCCGTTAAAACCCGCTGTTAAAAGAAAAAGTCGTTAATCCGCCAGTATGGGGGCGTTAGACTCTCAGTAGGACTGGGAAATCTCGTTGTGAGCTGTGCAGTAGGACCGGCGTATTGACGCGCATGAAGACGAAAGAAGCCTACCGCGCACGGGGTAGCTGGGTGATAGCCCGTTAGCCGGGTGTTTGTTTAATCATAACTGAGCCACGAGGGCGGTTGGGGCGGTCGTTTTGACAGTAGTCCGTAAATGTAGGTAATGGCACAGCTTGTTGGCGATTTATTTCCATATATGATTGCAAAAGTAACGTAAGCCCACTTAAAATATTAATTTGCTTTGGCGGGGGTGATGTTGCCGGTAATCATTTCTGCAAACCTTTTTATATTTGACGATATACTTTGCTCAACCTGTGCTACTATTTTAAACTTTAGTGCGGTATAATACGCAATTGAATTATTAAATATCATGCTATTTTTGGAGAGGATTTTGTTTGTCAGGTATCATTTCTGCAATATTTTATGTTCGGAGATAATGCATGCTTTTATGCACTATTAGGCCTATTTTATACTCAAGTGCCAAAATATAGGCCTATTATTTTTCATGTTGCAAACCTGTAATTTAGAATAGCCTATCCATTCCTACAGTAGGCCTACGCTGACCGGTTCTGCAGACGGGATTTGTTTGAAGCGTCTGGTATCGTTACAGAATTCGCTGGCAGAAAGTTATCTGTTCACGAATTTGCGGAAATTACCCAGTCAACAATTTGATGTCACAATGATGTCACAGGTGATACCACAGTGCGAGTTTTTTTGTGATTTCACTGTGACCTCAATTTGAAGCCTCACAAAGTTCTCACAGTGATATCACAATGTGATATCAAAATTAGACAACTGCTTGATATCACAGCTGTAGATCTCACTGTGATGTCACATTGTGATATCAAAGTAAGACATCACAAAGTGAGAAGGGGTAGATGCGGCGCAAGTAAAAGTTCCTGTTTTCACCACTGTGCTCTTGCATCATGACTTTCACTGTGTGTATAGTCTCTCTAACGTATTTGATGCGAGATCAGGTAGACACCAAGAGCTAGGTGAAGCGGAATAGGGAGTTTATTAACACAAAAGAAAAACAGGCACGAGGGCCAACAAAAAAATTGGCCCAAAGGGTTGCAAAATACAAACTAAGGAAAGCTTCACAGAGCTGATAACGAAAAAATCCAAAACGACAAAAAACAAAAGGCACTTGAAACTCCAGGCAGGATAACCATGAACAGAAATAAAAGACTAACAATGTAAACAACGAGGCTTGGAAAACAAGGCTATGTACAATGCTGGTAAGAATATATACAAGAACTATGATCAAGAAAAGCATGAGACTTGACAAGGGACTTGAACAAGACTTGAGACTCTGTCTGCCAGCCAACTTCCACCGCATCCAGATAAAGGCTAAGAAATCAGGACACGAGGGGCAACACCTGGAGAAGGAGAACAAGAGGCATGGCAAGATCATGAAATGTGGACAGAGATTGGTTGACAAGACTTGCTCATTAAGAGAATGAGCGTGCTCAGCTTAAGTACCAATTAAGTATGCAGTTTGAAAGCAGCATGAATGTTTAGAACAGAAGAGCACAACAAGACTTGAAATAGCAAAGCAGGAATCATGACAATAAACTCCCTACCTAAATTAGTAGTATTAGTAATGTGCCTATCTAAGAATTACACCACCCAGTGAGTGTTAGTAAATGTTAGTAACTTAAAAACAGTTAATTGTCAATTAAGCTTAGACAGCCCCGAATCCAGCACAGCACAGAAGGAAGGGGAAATACCAAAGCCAACCAGAGCTCTGAAATGTGCAACAACGAAGGCACGGGGCGGAACGCAGACAAGCGGTGGAGTGGCTGGGCAGACCTGGCAAAAGACAAAACCGGGAAAAGTAAAAACATGGACACTGAATGTGAACTATGAAATGCAAAAACCTGATACAAGAAACTGTTAAAACTGTGACATGAACTATGAACTATGAAATCCTGGTACATGAAACTGTTAAAACCATAAGCAATACTGTCCTGGCCCCCAGAACACAACAGTATTCTTTTTTCCTCCTTTGATGAGTCTGTGAACAACGGTTTACGTGTTAAGTTAGACATTACATTAGTGATTGCCACGGGATTCGAACCAGGAAACCTGTGGAGAAAGCAATGTTAGACACACCACACACTGTGGCCTTAGCCACTAAACCAACTGAGTTTTATATAACTGAAAGTCTATATATTCATTTAATACTCTTTTATTTATTGTTTTTAATGAGGTAATGAGGAGACTTCATGTGATCTATTTTGACGTCTTTCATGCTGGTGAGTTGGCAGTTGGCTGATCCATTGACACTTAGTAGAATAATTTTAGCAGAACAAACCGTTGTTTGTGGCTGAGTTGGGTTAAAGTTAGGCACAGAGATAGGGAGAGCATTCCCTATGAGTTGGGTTAAGGTTAGGGATAGGGATAGAGATGGTTTAGTTTGTTGGGTAAGCATGAGCACGAGCATGCCGTGCGCGGACACTGTACGCGAGTATGGTCGGAAGGGGTGGATTAGGGCACGATCCATGCGTCCTAGTTATCAAATGCGAAAGCAACCGTACTTCAGGCAGATAATGTTATGTGTCACGGTTGTCTTGTTCTGACAAATGCAGCAGCGAAAGGATCTCTCCATTCAAGCAAAGAAATTCAGTACTTGTTCGAAATGTAGGTGCGCGAAAACATAATCCACCACTGGGTAGCTACTGCGCACAAAAGAACTCGGAGGTTTTCGGAATAATTTGTGCGCAGTTTATATTCGCGGGCTTATGACAGAACAATAGATCAGTGTCATGGCAAAATTAAAGAAAATGTCACTCTGATGGTTAGTCCTATATCAAAGTGCGCGATGCGGTGCCAAAGTCTTGCAGCTCAAAGTTATGAGGCAGATAATTTTACGTCATGTAAATGGGCAGCCTTAAATGCACTCGCACGTAGTGTTTTGTGTTTAGAATGTTTTTAGCCACCTAAGAGTACCCAGTCAACAGTTTGATATCACCAGTTGGTCTCATATAAACTCTACTGGAGTTCAGTTAACACTGGGATGTTTGCTGTGTACTCGCGCCTTGTCTCAGTAAAATTCATTTAGGGAAAGAACTTGAATGTTTTTCGATTTACATACTGTTTCGTTTTAAAATGCTAATTGGCAATTTTTAACCAATTTTTCAAAACGTTTTGCATCGTCTGTATTTGTTTTAATGACTTCTCATAACCATTCAGATAACCATTCATATGTTTAAACATAATGTTTGCAAAGCTTGCAACTAGAAAATAATTGTGTACAATATGAATTTAGTTCGACCATAACGACTCTTGAATGCACTAAAAAAACAAGCAAAATAAACTATTTGCAGAACCTTACACGGGATGTTTTAGTAAGCAAATTCTATATCTACCAATAAGGAAACACAATTTAAAAAAAATTTGTTCAATATCTTATCTCTAAAGGACAATGTCACTTAAAACTGAATGGCTCTTTCGTAAACTGAATTCAAGGAATTAAAAGCGGATACTTGGCACTGATTCAATATAGCTCAGTTCGTGTCATCTCTATTTATCATTCATTGTCACCCTAATATTCCCTTTAAGCTCATTTAGCCTATTAAATAATTAATGACCTGGTCAGCGTGTGGCAGAAATGTTCTATAAAATGCCCAACCATAAACTGACATCACATTCACAATGGAACCTGTCACGATACGACGCATTTCCCCAGAGTTTAGGACAAAGATTGACTCCTTGGCGAAAGACAACCTCTCACCTCTGCTAGTCCGAAAACGCATAATTTCGGAGAATAACGTGATCATACGCTCACAGGCTATTAAGTTGTATATTGCCAGTTTATTTATATTGCGGCTGGCTTTTCAAATCAATAAATCAATTGCGGCACACTTCGCTGAAGGTCTACCCACAAACTCTCAGAATCACAGTTTCTGCAGTAAAAATACATATTTAAAATGCCAACAAAAAAATTCCTTCAAGAATACAATTTCTGACATTTCGCTGTCAAATTTATTTATTTATTTATTTCTTGTTCATGCTAGGCTTTTTAAACAGAGGATCAGCCACACGCTTTCCAGGGGTCGCATAAGCTGTCACTTCCACTTTCGCAGCAAGAGAAAATAAAAAGATGTTAAAATAGAAAACGGCAAACACACACGTAATCCTAACAGTCAAAATGCCCTCTATTCTATAACTTACTTGCGGTACTACATTCAGTTCCCGGAGCCACATGTGGTTATTCCTGGCGGTAAATTGTCCTGTAATACGGCTCATTGGTTAGATCGTGGTTAGAAATGGGTGAGGGGGCGAAATGTTCAAGATAACCGGATGTGAACTAATGCCGTCTCTTTGGTTTTAACGGCAACTGTACTGTATCTTTATTTTCGTTCTCACAGTACGCGCAAACTATAAATCCAAGTAACAATAAACAAGCGGAACAGTAAGTAATCACATCCAGAACCTATTAATAGAGAGACAAAAAAAGTAGTTGTAGAAGTAGTAGTAGTAGTAATAATAATAATAATAATAATAGGGATGAGCTCCGGGTATTGGATCGAAGAACACGAAAACAACTTACCATGCATGGTGCTTTCCATCCTAGAGACAGTGTGGCAAGGGTGTACCTGCCAAGGAAGAGAGGAGGAAGGGGCCTGCTCTCTGTTGAGGACATTGTGGACCAGGCAGATATCGGATTGCTGGCATACGTAACTGAAAGCAATGAGAATATACTTGCAGCTGCTCGTGATGGTCTGGAGAAACCGCAAGAGAGTACGGAGGAATTCAAGAAGAGACAAATGGAGAAGAGAGAGAACGAAGCGAAGGAGAAGAAACTTCATGGACAGTTTCTAAGGGAGATGGATGGAGTTGCAAGCGAGAAAAGCTGGATTTGGTTAGAAAAGGGTCACCTGAAAAAGCACACGGAAGGGCTTATCATGGCAGCCCAGAGCCAATCACTTAGGACAAACGCAATCAAGTTCAAGATTGACAAAACGCAGGAGGACTCTTTGTGTAGGATGTGCAGAAAGAGTGATGAGACGGTCTCCCATCTATTAAGCGAATGCCCGAAACTAGCTCAGTCAGAGTACAAGCGACGTCATGACAACGTAGCCAAGGCCATCCACTGGGACCTCTGCAAACTATTTGGAATGGAGGTCAAAGACAAGTGGTATGAGCATGAACCTGAGGCAGTGCTAGAGAATAACGATGCCAAGATTCTGTGGGACTTCACTATCCAAACAGATAAGAGACTACCATGTAACTGACCTGATGTAGTCGTAGTGAATAAGCAGAAAGCAGAATGCTTTATCATAGATGTTGCCTGCCCTGGAGACAGCCGAATCGCTCTCAAAGAAGAGGAAAAGACGAGCAAATACCAAGACCTTGCGCTTGAGATGAAGTCTATATGGAACCTAAAGAAGGTCTCCATTACCCCAATTGTAGTTGGTGCACTTGGCAGCATGATGGACAGGCTGGAGAAATATCTTTCCGATATTCATGTGGGCCTCAGACCCATCACGATCCAAAAAACGGTGCTGTTGGGCTCGGCGAGGATCCTACGCAGAATTCTGGAAAGCTAAGGCAACTTGTTGTTGCCAGCCCCAGATATCACTAGTACTATGTACTATGAACCATGAACACACATAATAATAATAAACTAGTGTTACGTTTGCCCGCGGGCAAAAGTGCGGTCTCCTCATAGTACCTGGACCTATGAGGATGACCGGTTTGACACTAGTGACAACATAGTGAAAATGTTCCAAATAATAGAATTTAAAAACAATTTGTTTTTGCTTCAAAGTTGTACAGATTTAGTCGGGTCTCTATTCATAGGTCTTTCTGACATGGGTGTCTCTACCACGAGTGTAAACTCTGGTCAGCATAGCCCGCAGGGCCAAAGAGACACACAAGCCACTACGCCACGACAAGGCACTGTAAATGTGGTGGTTCTTTTTTTTTTTTGTTTGTTTGTTTGTTTGTTGGTTTGATGACAAGAGACAGTTAATTCAATAACTCACACTCTTCAAGCAGTCACCTATTTCAGTTTCCAACAACTGTATTAAAACACATGTTCAACACATCATATTATTTAGGTTAGCAATAATTTTTTTAAATACATTCTTGCGATATGAACACAAGGAACATTTTTAACATATGCATCACATTAATGAAACTCTTCTAGCAACAATTACTGATTAAATTGTCAAAACAAAGCTGCAGGTATGGTAAGCATTAGAGCCTTGCATCTTCCATTGCAGCAAATTGTAAATGATTCACAACTCTAATGTGATGCAGTAATACATGTTAAAAGTTATACTTACACTAATACAAATATGTGCACATGCAAATAAAAGAGATATAGACATCAGTACCTACCTCTTTTTGCCTTTAAAAAATTGAAATTCTGAGTACAAAAAGGCAAACATTTACCTAATTGCCCAAAGAGGCTAAGAGGCTGCAATAGGTTTGACGTTGATGTTAAAAACATGCGAGGATGGTGGCAAGTCAGCAAGTACATCTAAAGGACAACCCCGCCAAGTGGCTCAAAGAAAATACAAAAATTCTCAGCACGCTTTAAAAAATGTGTTAGTTTACAGTGCACATCCAATGGCAGTAATCTTATTCACGACAGAGAGAAAGGGTGTCTCATCAAACCTCCCTCATTTATTTCAATGGAAGAGGAGGGAAATATTTTTCTCACGCCAGAGCGGAAGTGAAAGACCTTTGATTGAAACTGAAAAATCTTTCATACATACTGAAATTCAAAAGCTTCTAGTTTATAAAGTAAAATTTATTTTAAAATTCTGCTCGAGATCGTTTGCTTAGGAGAGTCTTTAGGTTCATATGTGTAATTTTCAGAATTTTGTAACCAGCAGTTTTTTCAGAGAAGATTTTAGAAAATGGAAGGGTCATCAGGTGGGGAAAATGCGAAAACTCCAAGATGGCAGCTAAACCACGTGACCTACGACTTCATCGCCATTTATTTTTTTATTCAGAATTTCATGACGCATCTTTTAAAAAAATTGCATCGCTCTAGGACCATTTTGAAAATTTTTCCTATGTTAAATTTTGGACCTTTTCAGGCCTCCTGCTCGAAAAGGCCCGAGGCGATCCGGCCCAAAGCTTATTGGAACCCCTTCCCATTGGTATGCACCAGCTCACCAAGTTTCACGACAATCGGTCAAAACGCGAAACCTGTAGAAGAGACACAAAATTGTGCAAAATAATAAATAATAATAGTCTGAATAAGAACAATAGGTCTCTCTCAACTTTGTTGAGAGAGACCTAAAATAATAACTCTGGCGGTGGAACAAAGGTAACGTAGGCAGATACATCACTGCAGTACACACCCATCCAAGTAGCCTGAAGGAAGGATGTGATTTTGCTCATGTTTTTCATAGTGAAGTGTAGGGCTCCAACATGCATGAAAACCAATCATCTGCAACAACATTAAAACTGCCTGCCTAATTATGTGTATGCCAATACGGCTATGATCTGTCAAGGCGTGGACTCCACTGACCTCTGAAGGTGTGTTGGCATCTGCGCCCCAAGGTGTTAGCGGCAGATCCTTTCAAATCCCGTTAAGTTGTGAGGTGGGCCCCTGATATTGTTTTTCCAGTATATCCCACAGATGCTTGATCAGTTTGAGCTCTGGGGAATTAGAGGCCAAGCCAATGCCTTGAACTCTCGTTCATGTTCATGAAACCACTCCTGAACAATGTGTGCAGTGTGGCAGGGCACATTATTCTGCTGAAAGAGACCACTGTCAGTAGGGAATACCGTTGCCACGAAGGGGTGCTCTTGGTCTGCAAAAATGTTTAAGCTGGTGGTTCCCCTGTCGAAGATTGCCCAGAATATCACATGGTCTCAGCTAACTTTCCTTTTTCCCCACAGCGCATCCTGATACCATCTCTTCCCCAGATAGTCAACAAACACTCACCCAGTGATTCACATAATGTAAAAAAAAAATCCGATTCATGCAACCACGTGACCATCTTCAATTGCTCAGTGCACCAGCTTTGAATGCTCACGTGCCCATTATTGGCATGTTTTACAGTGGACAGAGGTCAGCATGGACACTAAGACTGGCCTCTCGCTCTCTCCCCGCCCCCCGCCCCCCCTCCCCCTCCCTCTCAGGGTGGCCTGTACATTTTCTTGCTGTTTGATTACGCCTGCAGTGGAATGGTTCTGCTTCTCTTTGCCATCTTTGAGTCAGTCTGCATTGGCTGGATTTATGGTGAGAAATCAACCAGAAGTTTTCAAAACTGCTATTGAGTCATATCAGGAAAAAGCACTGAATTTTTTTAACGTCAGGTGTTCATTCGTATACTGAGTGCTCCCATGCATACAGCTCTAAAAGCTTTTTTAAACTGCATAATTTTTCATTCTCCTGTAGCAGTGTGTGTATCTTTGTTTTTTTCTTGTAGAGTGGGCTTGTAAGGTGTGAAATACTCCTCAATTATCAGAGCACACGGTGATATTAGCCTGTCAATGTGTTATTGGGTGCACTCTGTAATTTTAAATGGCCTTGAAGCTCGTGGGGCCACGAGTAATAATTGCAGCTTGCCATTGAGGCCCACAGCAACAGGTCTATGTGCTAATGGGGGCACAGGGTGATAATGACAATTTTAGGTGCTAAAGAAGTCACACAGGAAGGCCAGCTGTTCTAACAGGACACACAATCATGTTGATTGATGCTGATCAATGCTGAACCTCACAGTGAAGTTGTAGTGTGGCGCTAGTAGTAGGCACTGTTGCTTGAAAAGTTCCAAGCAGCATGGAGAATGGCAACTTTTGATTCCAATTTGGGACAAAATGTATTAAATCTGAAGGTCCGACAAAAGATTTTACAATGTGGTAGAACAGGTGGAAGAAAGCAAAAATAGGCCAGAAAGAACCGTCAGGTATAAGTGGTTTTGTCTTGCAGGTGCTCATCGACTATATGACCACATTGAGGACATGATAGGCTATCGACCTTGGCCTTTAATACAGTACTGCTGGACTTATGTCACACCAATTGTCTACATAGTATGTATCAACAGCCTTGAAACTATGTTCACCGTCACATCTGACTCCTATTTCAGTTTAGTTTCATCTTCACAGGGACATTTGACAGTGCTGTGAAAAAGTATTTGCCCCCTTCCTGATTTTTTACTTTTTTCCATATTTTTTACACTTAAATGTTTCAGATCATCAAACAAAAAAAAAAATCTATCCAAACCTTCCTGTCCCTCTGTGAAAAAGTAATTGCCCCCTATATCCTTATCACTGGTTGTGCCACCCTCAGCGACAACAACTGCAATCAAACCTTTACGATAACTGGCAAGGAGTCTTTCACATCGCTGTGGAAGAATTTTAGCCCTCTCTTCTTTGCAGAATGGTTTTAATTTGCCCACACTGGAGGATTTTTGAGCACGAACGGCTTGTTAAAGGTCATGCCACTGCATCTCAAGCGGAACAAGTCTAGGACACTCCAAAATTTTAATTTCGTTTTTTTAAGCCAATAAGAGGTGGACTTGCTAGTGTGTTTCGGATCATTGTCCTGCTGCATAACCCAAGTGCGCTTGAGCTTGAGGTCATGAACTGATGGTTGGACATTCTTCTTCAGGATTTCTGGTAGAGAACAGAATTCAAGGTTCCATCAATTGCTGCCAGTCCTCCAGCTCCTGAAGCAGCAAAGCAGCCCAAAACCATCGCACTATCACCACCATGTTTGACTTTTGGTATGATGTTATTTTAATGAAATGCTGTGTTAGTTTTACGGAAGATGTAACGGGACGCACACTTTCCAAAAAGTTCAACTTTTGTCTCTTCAGTCCACAGAATATTTTTCCAAAAGTCTTGGGGATCAACAAGATCTTTTTTTGGCAAATGTTAGACAAGCCTTTGTGTTCTTTTTGGTCAGCTGTGTTTTTCACCTTGGAACTCTCCCACAGATGCCATTTTTGCCCAGTCTGTTTTTTATTGTTGAATCATGAACACTGACTTAAATTGAGGCAAGTGAGGCCTACCGTTCTGTAGATGTTGTTCTGGCTTCTTTTGTGACCACCTGGATGAGTTGTTGATGCGCTCTTGGAGTAATTTTGGTAGGCCAGCCACTCCTGTATTTACTTTAGCCATTTTGTATTTACTTTGGCAATCTTTGTCTTATATTAAAATTTGTTTGATGATCTGAAACATTTAAGTGTAAAAAATATGGAAAAAAGTAAAAAATCAAGAACAGGCATATACTTTTCTACGGAACTGTAGGTTGTTTTTATGTCACACTGTATACTGAAGCAGAAAAATACATTGATTCTAGAGCTGGACTCGTGGAAGCCCATACCTCAACCAGCAGAGCTGGATTTGAACTTTGGCCTATATCTCAGCTGAACTTAAGCCTAGATATGCCAAAATGTAATAACTCGTTCCTCTTGTGCTACTTTAACCTCCTGCAAAGTTTGGTTAAAATCTATACAACTGTTTTATGAGATATCTTGCCAACAGACAGACAAGCAAACAAATGAATAAAGAAATGGGCGCAAAAACATAACCTCCTTGGTGGAGGTATAAGCTGCCAGTACATTTTAACTTAAACAACATGATGCCAAAAGTACAGTAGTGTAAACTGTATTGACTGCCATTAACTGGATCAGTCGCTGAAATGACTCCTTACTCCTCTAACTTTTGCCACAGGGGACCCTCATTGCTACCTTGGTCAAGTATACCCCACTCATGTTTAATGACACATATGAGTATCCCTGGTGGGCTTACTTCATCGTGACATGTTTCATACTCTGCGCAACTCTCATTATTCCTGCCTGGATGTGCTATTCCATCTGGACCACCCCAGGAACCCTCTGGAAGGTATGTCTGGTGCCCTGACTATGCAGAAGGACTGGGCATGTCCCGGCCATAGACTGTATTTCAAGATGGACAAAGCAACAGTGACTTCATCCATAGGTTTCAGCATACAGTTATGACTTGAAAAAAATCACAACAAAGAAAACCGGCAATGACAACTAAAACAAATTTATTTGTCATAAAAAAAAGTTCTACAAAAAAAATTCCACTATTTACAGCTCTAATAACACTCTGATGCCACTATTTAACTCTGTTGCCAAAACAAAAACTCTGCCTCTGCTCTGCTCTGCTGTGCTGTGCTTTGCTGTCTGACTAAAATCACAGCATTTATATAGACAAGCAAGATTGTGGAAAGATCCACAGGATTCCTGGGAAATCCCACCCCCTCCAGGCAGGAAGGTGCCAGAAGCTTCTAGAAAGCACTAGTCCTTTACATAGAAGTGAGATATTACATCAGATTCTGTTTTACAGACACGCCACCAGAGGGTGCCAAATGAGCAAAATAAATATAGCTGACCAGCGAGGCAGCAAAAGGCATGTAATAAATCTCCATTTACAAATGAAATATAATTTTGTACAAAAAATTACCTCCCCTCTTTAAGAAAAGAAAGGTTTGCTAAAAGCTTTCTTTTGTTAAAATTAATACGGTTTTATAATCAGTATAATCTTGAACTTTACACAAAAGTATCATTGATCATTATAACAATCATATACATAACAAACAGTGTAATTTTCACAATCAGATAGAAAAGTAAAATTACCTTTTTCACAATCAAATAAAGAAATAAAATTACATGCATGAAAGTGTATCTGGGATTACATTATCTTTTCCCCTGATGTGAGAAATATCCAAATCATACTCTTGCAAAAGTAAACTCCATCTTAGTAATCTTTGATTCTTGTTTTTGATCTTGTGCAAGAATGTGAGGGGATTGTGATCACTGAAGACCTTGATGGAAGTAGCTGAACAAGTCAAATAGACTTCAAAATGTTGTAAAGCCAAAACAAGTGCCAAACATTCTTTTTCAGTTGTTGAGTAGTTTTTTTGATGTTTATCAAACCTTTTGGAAAAGTAAAAAACAGGATGATCTACTCCGTCAATGTCTTCTTGCTGTAAGACTGCGCCTGCACCAATGTCACTGGCATCAACCACCAACTTGAACTCCTTTTTGAAATTCGGAACTGGTGCATTTTTGAGGATAGCTTTCAGCTGGTCAAATTAATTTTTCATCCCAAACAAATTTTGCGTTTTTCTTCAGTAAATTTGTCAAAGGTTCAGAAATGATAGAGAAATTCTTACAGGATTTTCTGTAGTAGCCAGCCATCCCTAGAAATCTCATTAGTTGTCTTTTAGTTGTAGGCTCAGGAAATTCAGTGATAACTTTTAATTTTGCATCAGTTGGTTTGACTTGACCCTGTCCTACAATATGACCTAAGTAAACAACTGTAGCTTTACAAAAGTCACTTTTAACAAGGTTGATAGTCAGCTTGGCATCACTCATTCTCTGAAAGAAGTTTCTGATGTAGGTGAGGTGCTCTTGGAAGCTGTCACTGATAATGATAATGTCATCGATATAGGCCTCACATCCTGGCAATCCAGCAATCACTCTGTTTACCAGACGTTGGAAGGTGGCCGGATAATTTTTCATTCCAAATGGCATGACCTTGTATTGGTATAATCCATCTGGTTTGACGAAGGCAG
Source organism: Gymnothorax reevesii (assembly GCA_029721435.1). Lineage (NCBI taxonomy): Eukaryota > Metazoa > Chordata > Actinopteri > Anguilliformes > Muraenidae > Gymnothorax > Gymnothorax reevesii. Next base: position 12,101,753 of record CM056585.1, on the reverse strand, counting down.
AGATCTGCTTTGCTCTATCTGTTAGAGGGATCTGCCAGAAGCCTTTGAGGAGATCAAATTTTGTGACATACTTTGACTGTCCAACTTTGTTAATGCAGTCATCAATCCTGGGAATAAGATATGAGTCTGTTTTTGATGGAGCATTTGCTTTCCTGTAGTCTGTCACCATTCTATATGTTCCATTGGGTTTGGGAACTAGGATGCATGGAGACTCCAGTCACTGTTACTTGCTTCAACAAAGTCATTTTCAAGCAGATATTTGTCTTCCTGTTTAAGGTATTTCTGCTTCTCTGGATTCATTCTGTAAGGATGCTGTTTTACAGACTTGGCATCATCTTGTAGGATGACATCATGGTAAACCATATCAGTCCTTGATGGAACGTCAGGGAATATGTGACTATATTCAATTATGAGCTGCTTTAGCTGTTGTTGTTGAAAAGGGTCCAGGTGGGACAACTTGCTGTCAATATTTTGAAGAATGTCTGAGTTTTCAAGTTTGACTGGACCAGGTTCATTTTCTAAGGGGCAGTCACAATCTTCTTTGGAATTTTCCAGTCCAACTGTATTTACCACATTGACTGGCTTTTGCTGAGGGTCTCTATCATTGTATTCTTTCAGCATGTTGATGTGACATATTTGTTTTTGTTTCCTTCTTCCCGGAGTTAAAATGACATAATTTAGATCACTGACCTTTTTGAGGACAGTGTAAGGGCCGAAATATCGGGCTCTTTGAGGGTTTCCAGGAACTGGCAAAAGTGCAAGAACTTTGTTACCAGTTTTAAAATTTCTATCTTTAGAATGAAGGTCATCTGGCTTTCATTTTTGCCCTGTGCTTCTTTAAGATTAGACTTAGCAAAGTCACAAGCCTTTGAGAGTCGATTACGGAAGTCAGAGACATACTGAAGCAAGTTCATTGGGACATCATCTTCAGCGAGCAACTTTTCCTTCAGAAGCTTCAAAGGTCCACAGACTGTATGCCCTAAAACGAGCTCAAAAGGACTGAACCCAAGAGACTCCTGAACAGCTTCACGGGCAGCAAACTGAAGAAGATGGACACCTTCATCCCAGTCTTTCTCTGTGTGAAGGCAGTAGGTCCTTATCATGTTCTTCAGGGTTTGATGGAACCTCTCCAAAGCACCTTGACTCTCAGGATGGTAAGCTGACGACCTGTATTGTTTAATACCAAGCTCATGCATAACTTGTTGAAATATGCCAGACATGAAATTTGACCCTTGATCAGACTGAATAGACTTAGGAAGACCAACAAAGCAGAAAAACTTAGTAAGAGCCTTGATGATAGCCTTCGCCTTGATATTACGAAGTGGAATTGCCTCAAGAAACCGGATGGAAGCACACATGATGGTCAGTAAGTACTCACAACCAGATCTAGTCTTCGGCAATGGTCCAACACAGTCAATAATGATTCGACTGAAAGGTTCTTCAAAAGCAGGAATGGGCTTAAGTCGAGCCTTTGAAATATTCTGGTTCGGCTTCCAAACCATTTGACAGGTATGGGAGGAGTTGCAGTACTCTTGTACATCAGACCTCATGGAAGGCCAGAAGAAATGGTTTCTGACATGTTGAAGGGTCGTCTTGATACCCAAATGACCTGACATAGGATTGTCATGGGCCAGACTAAGAGTTTCTTGACGATAAGACTTTGGGAGAATAATTTGATGGGTGATCATCCACTCTTCATCTGCAGGAACATCAGGTGGACGCCACTTTCTCATAAGCACCCCACTTTTGTTGTAAAAACAGACAGGAACTTGAGTAGCTTCTTGTTCACTTGCAGCCTGTGGTAGAAGATGCGCTAGATCACGAGCTTCTTGTTTGCTCCTGAATAAGTTGTTTTCGAGACAAAATGTCATTAGAATGACCTGACAAGGACAAGTCTGAGGATTTCCCAGACATCTCAGGACTGGAGGGTTCCTGATGAAAAGACTGCCCAATGAAGGTGTCAGCTAAGTTAAAGTTCAGGTCAGCATCATCTTGAATAGCCTTTTTGGCCATAGAGCGAGTAACTGCACATGGAGGTTAGAGGTCTGGAACTTCCTCCTCTATAGAGTCAAATTCACGATCAATCAAAGGAGTGTCAGTTACAACAGGGGAGGGCACAACCTTAGCCCCAGCCAGATCATTACCAAGAAGCAAATGAACACCTTTGAAAGGAAGAGAAGACCTAACACCAACAGTAACAGGCCCAGAGACCAAGTCTGATTTGAGATGAACATTATCGAGAGGTACACTTGTAAAACCACATTCTACTCCTTGAATAAGGACATTAGCCTGAGTAGACAATTTGTCCGAAAAAGGCAGAATATCTGCAAGAATAAGAGATTGGTGAGACCCAGTATCCCTTAGAATTCGAACTGGAGCAGATGAGGAAAAGTCATGTGAAAGTGAGACAAAACCATCGATAATGAATGGTTCAAAACCCTCCATAACAGGATCAGACACAGAAGGTAGAAGATCAGGCGAACTGACCTTTGAAACAAGAGATTTTCTCTTAGTGAAAGCAGTTGGCTTGGTTTCTTCTCGTTGTTGTTTTTTCTTGAGAGCATATCACTCAGAAATAAGGTGACCTTGCTTTTTGCAGTACTGGCAAGACACAGTGCTTAAAGAATCAGAGGATTGCTTCTCACTGGAAGGTTTCCTCTCAGAAGTGGCCGTAGAATCATTAGAAGTGTTATTAGAAGAAGTCTTGGACTGAAACTTGCTTTGAAATTTAGAAAAAGTAGATTTTTGGACAAAGAAGACATATAAGTCAATGCATAACTATCGGCTAGGGTGGAAACATCTTGCAAAGTATTGGCTTGTTTTTCCTCAAGGAAAGTTCTGATATCAGGCTGGATAGACCTTTTGAATTCCTCAACCAAAATAAGTTGCCTCAGTCTGTCAAAATCTTTCAACTTTCAAGGAATTACACCACTGATCAAACAACTGTTCCTTCAACCTGCCAAATTCAACATGAGTTTGACTGGCTTCCTTGCAAGAATTCCTAAATTTTTGCCTGTAAGCCTCGGGGACCAATTCATAACCCTTCAGAATGGCAGATTTGACAAAATCATAATCAGAACACTGTTGGACAGATAACTGGTAATAGATTTTCCTAGCTTTACCAGTAAGAACACTTTGTAACATCATTGTCCAATGCTCTTTTGGCCATTTCAAATTTTCAGCAATTTTTTCAATTTGAGTTAAGTATTGGTCAACATCATTTTCTGTGAAAGGAGGAACAAGTCTAATGTGTTTAACCACATCAAAATGATCAGAAAGTCCAAAAGATTTTGAAATAGTACCTGCTTCTATTTTCTTTATTTCCAATTCGTACTGCAAATGCATCCTTCTTTCTTCCAATTTTCTCTCCAACCTTCTTTCTTCAAGTTCTCTTTCCTCCTCCCTCTCCAACCTTCTCTCTTCCAGTTCTTTCAGGCGTAGCTGAAATTCATGTCTTTGCAGCTCTGTTGCAGGCACTTCCACACCTTTAATTAATTCTGCTGTTTCTTCCCCAAAGATATCTTCATCGATGAAATGTTGCACCGAAATGTTGAATATTTCTTGTTTCTTCATTGATGACTTCACATCAGATAATCCAAGGGTTGAGGCTATTTGCAGCAAGTCCTTCTTCTTTGCCAGCACAATTAATTCCTGGGTTGGAGTTTTCAAAAAACTTTCCACATCAAAAGTCATGATTGCTGGTTTTTCAACTAGTCACAAGATTTTAAATAATAATTCAGCTTTAATCTTTGGTGAATCCAATCTCGTTGGAACCTCCAATTTGTTACGACTTGAAAAAAATCACAACAAAGAAAACCGGTAATGACAATGAAAACAAATTTATTCGTCACAAAAAAGTTCTACACAAAAAATTCCACTATTTAATTCTCTAATAACACTCTGATGCCACTATTCAACTCTGTTGCCAGAACAAAATCTCTGCTTCTGCGCTGCTCTGCTGTGCTTTCTGACTGAAATCACAGCATTTACAAGTATAGAGACAAACAAGATTCTGGAAAGATCCACAGGATTCCTGGGAAATCCCGCCCCCTCCAGGCAGGAAGGTGCAAGAGGCTTCTAAAAAGCACTAGTCCTTTCCATAGAAGTGAAATATTACATCAGATTATGTTTTACAGACACACCACCAGAGTGTGCCAAATGAACAAAATAAATATAGCTGACCAGCATGGCAGCAAAACAGCTTGTAATAAATCATGTAATAAATTTGTAATAAATTACAAATGAAATATAATTCTGTACAAAAAATACTCAGACATAACAATACCATTTAGGAAACCTTGATTTTTGGCAATTTAAATGGCGCCATTTTGTCATTTTGAAACTGGATGTGATTCCTATTGGACGAGAGTGTGAATTGAAGATCTAGGGAGGAGCGAGGGGTGGATCTACGGGTGGATCTTACCATATCTGATGAGGACCAGAGGATAGCCATAACCCTAAAGCATATTCTGGCTTTATCCTTTATTCTAGTCCATTTGGGACCATAATTTACAAAAATGAACAACATGAAATATCAAAGGAGACTAGAAACTTGCGATAGATACCATAAATTAATGTGGAAAATCATTATTGAAAAAATAAATCAGGTGGGAAAGTAAGATAATTTTCTCATAGACTTTTACAGGATTGAACTTCTTTCTGTAAACCACCATCTGCTGGCCATTAAATAGAATGCAAATTTTAGAGATTTCCACATTGGCCTCAGTTTTCAGACCCGGGTGCTGCGTCCATCTTTTTATACAGTCTATGGTCCCTGCACATATCCAAGCACAGGTGTTGGGAAAAAAGCTTGTTGGAATACAAGGGCTGCGATAAATAAATGGCCCAATCTCATAGCCACAATTTGGTAGATTTGGTCGGTCAAAAGGAAAAAGTTGCTGTTTGGATTTTAATAATCAAATACCCAAGAGCCCATGATTCAGTCATAATTGTGGTGATTAGAGTGTTTCAGGGAGTCACAAGTCTTTTAACCCTGACAGATGAAGTCTGAAGCTTCTCATTTCTTAAACCACTGTGTTAGTGTATGCATTCCATGGCCGTGGGAAAGATATGAATGTGTCTCAAGAGGGACAAATTATTGGCCTAATTCAAGCAAAGAAAACAACTAAGGAGATTGCTGAAATCACTGAAATTCAGTGAAGTCCATGGTATTATTAAAACTTAGAAGGTTAGTTGTGAACTGTCAACATTGTAGACAAAGTGGGAGGGAAGTAAATCACCAATGATTGTGATCAGAGATTTGAATTGAAATAACATTGAATTGACCACCAGAGAGTCCTGAACTTAAATGGCTTGTTCATCCAAAAATAACATTTGGACCACAGAATCTTTAATGTAAATTCATCCTTTGTACACTGGTAATGTCAAATTAGAATCAGCCATTACAAATTTATTTGCATTTTAATCACTGCATATCGAGATCATTTCAGAAAGAATTTATCTTCGGCTATCTTCGGCAATGACATCACGGATGGTATCCAGCCAGCGACGGAGAACACACAGTCAATGTCTTTCGACTCAGTTATTTGTAATTGTGGATGATTATTGGGGAAAATGCTGAATATCTGCCTTGCTTATGGCTGCCACAATAAGGCCGATGTATGCAGAGGCATTGTGGTCCATAAATTAAAAGAAAGAAAAACCCACAATTCGAAAATGGATGGAATTTATGAAGAGGAAACAAGCAGATTCTTCTTCTATGATTATTGGTGGTAGCATACCATATTACGTCATCCGCAAGCATCAAGGAGATTCATCACAGCTTGTGATCATGGAACTTGCCCTCAAAGAAAATTTGTTTTTTTACATATTTGAAAAGTGAACCAGAAATGCGCGGCTAATTTTGTTCATTTCACTTATTTTTGCCTGAAATTCGTAATATAATCCGCTACCATGCAACAGTGAAGGCATTGACTGACTGGAAATCTCCTCAGTGGCATGAAAAGTGTTGAATACAAACTATTTGTGGAATGTATTTCAACTTCTGTGCAGCTGTGGGAAGCCATCAGAACTGAATGGAAAGGCTATTGAGTTGATTCACTTGGTTCAAGTGCTGCTTTCAGTGCAGGAGTGACCACGGCATCGGATTGAATCCAGTCATGCCAGTGCCGACTGTACCTAGCAGGCTTTTGAGAACATCAAAAGTTGCTTCATGCTTCTCTGGGATATGGGAGGGATACATCTGGTTTGGGTTAGCATTCATCCTTTCTCAAGCACCTCCTACTGACCATCTGAAAACACATCAGTTACAGTCTAAAGTAGCAAATGTTTGGGTTTCATCTGTAGCCTCGTTCTGAGCTTGCAAGGTTTGACGTAAAAATTTGCGTCGGCTGACAGATTTCTGTTTTGGAGGAGGTCCGCATGTGCATGCTAGTACATATTTTGGTGATTGGACATTCCAGATTCGGGTGGGATTGTAGATGCTATATTAAAAAAAACAACAATGACATGTTTTTTTTTTTTTTTTTTTTCTCTGTACAGTTTACCTACAAGGCTTCAAGGTCTAAGAAAATCAAAGGGAAAAACTATTCCATTATTCTTTATTTAATCAGCTTGGTTAAAGGAGGTTTTGCAGGGTGTAGGCAAATTTGCCCACAGTCCACTTTGAACTATCTTCTGGTTATCGGGAGACTGTCCAGAAAATAGATTTGAAATTTGAAATTTGCATACAGGGAGTGAATTGAGACCTATTTAGTGATTTCAAGATTTTTGTGGGGCAAGGCCTCAAAGTCCATATTGAAACACATAAGTCCATGTTGTCCTGGCCATTGTTTTGATGATAAAAACATAATGAATTCAGTTTCTTGCCATTTTTATCTTGTCCCATTTTGTTTTGCCCCGGAGCGTTCATATCATGCTGATAATGGGCTGGAGATTCAACATTTACTGTATATCAGTATGGGAACAGTGACAAATAGCCTCTTCAAAACCCATAAAACTCATACTGATGAGAATGTAATTAACCCTTTGTTGCATGACTCTTTTCCCTATTGAGGGTGGTGGGTGAGTTTGGTCACTAGAGTAACCACTATGCAACAAATGGTTGAAATCAGATGTCAGTTTTTTTTGGGAGAACATTTCAGTGTCAGCTGATCTGAACTTTAAAGTGTTGGTTTCCTCTCACCCCTCAAACTCCACAGAGAGTCCAGAAGCTCTGCACCCCAGCTCCTGACCTCTGCCCCCACAGGACCCAAAAGCAGACTCTGTGCCCCAGGACATTCGATACCTTCACGGAAATGTGCACCTTACACTCCGACCGGTCCCCCACCACCCCCTCTGCTATGGCAGCCCGCTCCACCACATCTTCTGTTCTAACAAGTACTTACTAATGGGTATAAACACTGAGCTTGCGACCCTCTGCGAACCCTGAAGTCAACCACTGCCAATTTCATTGTCTTTGGGCCAGCCAGTCCACGAGCCCCCCCCAAAAAAAGTGTGCATGTCGAACAGACACGCAGTGCAAGGCCGGATGCCTTATACTGTTGGACATGGGTATGGAATGGAGAGCTCTGCTGATCTGATAAGCAAACCCTTAGGGACTGCAATAGAGGTCATCGATTCTATTGGCCGTTCCGGTTATGGGCTCTGCTATGGGTTATGTTTGAGAAACCAATTACATATGTTCAGGTTAGCACGTTTCCAGGAAGAGAGCCAAACGCAGGCCGAGGTTTGAGCAGAGTAGGTACGGGCTGGACCCACCACTTTCACTTTAATGGAGTTCTAAATGTGGGTTAGTGAACCAGACCACGCCTAAAAACGTCACCCCATTCATCCATGTCCTAACCAACCAGCCTATTTATACCGCCTTCATTCTACAATTGTCATTCGTCTCCTCCTCATCCTCGACGTCCCTGCCTCCCATCCCCTTCTATTCATCTCTCGCCCTGTCACTCCATAGGAGCCCCAGGGAACTTGAAGAGCCTGTATAACTCCAAGCAGAGAGGTGACCCCCACCCTGAGTATCATCACCTGGGGCTTCTCGTTTTCCGACACTGGTCTCCACTTACTCAACCCTATTCCATCCTTCATCAGTACAATGCTTATTCCATGCTTATTCAATTTCAATAAATAGAGATAATGACTATTTTAGGTGATGTCTGGAATTCATTAACCTTCAAGGGTACTATTGTGCTATTTCAGTTTTGCTTCAACAGCAGCTTTGACTCTCTTTCCCATAATCACTACATATGACACCTATATGTATATCAATGGACCTTCTCCTCAGCCTCCCCTTCGGTCATCATTTGTAGTCATGGGAAAGGGGGGCTACGGGGAAAAGTTAAGCAGCTGCAACACAACAAATCTAACTATCGTTTTCTCAACATCAGCCGCAGGTTTCCTGCTGCTACTTCGTCTTAGGGCTGTCGCCCTTGTCCACAATAAAATAGCTCTTGATGTCATAACTCAAGTGTTGACTGTTTAATCTAGCTGCAGTAGCTAACTTGTCCACCTCTCTGGGCCCAAATAGGACATGTAATGCACAAATGCCATTTCCATTCAGTTCTGAACACATCATGGACATTCTGGGCTCGCTCATTGCTCAAGGTGCCTTTTCATGGAGCATTCATCTGAAGTACAAACTTGCCCTGGCCTGGACCGGTTATTGGTCTCATGAGTTTCTGGTGCCATCCAGTACTCCGGTACCAAATCAAAACGGCATGGACACAGAGGGAGACGCCAAAAGATGCCAAAAGCCCAAACCCAGCTTAAGTGTTAGCTCGGATATAGCTAAGGTCTTTGCCGCCATGGAGCGCTTGCTCTGTCTTTTGGTTAAAAAACAGTCAGCGGCATAAATATAAGCTGGGAAGACGTAAAATTTCGTAAATATCCGGGATCACAGAGGAAATCTGACATGGTGACAAATCAGCAGATTGACAAACAACGGTAACGTCAACTATAAGGCAAAGTCATGACCAACACTACTCTGCCTCTGAATGGCTCATACTCATTGTTTTTGTCGGTTGGATCGGTTAGGTTTAGGCATGAGGCATGAGATTGGTTGATGCTCCCCCCCCCCCGCCCCACGCAAACACACACACACGCACACAATCTGCTGATCATAAAAATGATTTCTTCTTCATGGCTGAAGCAAACCCAGGTGGCTGGAATAAAGTTCTGGGTACGACTTTTACTTTCTGAGCCAGGACTTTCCACCTCTGGAGCTTAGGGTAAGACAATCAGGGCAAGCCAATCAGAGGTGAGTGGGGAACTTCATGCCATGGCTATCCTGGGAAAGAAACATCTCCTCCGGGAAGACTGCTCTCATGTATCTTTGCTAATTGTTCCTCAGAGCTCCGTCCTCACTCCTCGGTCCTCACAGCTGAAATAAGAACTTTGAGATGGCCAGGAAGACGGGGGATTTGGAACAACCTCCGGCTCAAGGGAGGATTGAGGAGCGAGGAAACACAAATAAGAGAATGCACTCAAGGACTAACCCCAAAGCAGCTAAAACAAATCAAACCTTCATAAGCTTATTGGGTTATATTGCTGGGGAGCGCTGTAAACCGGGCTGTAGCTAAGCTGCAGAAATGCTGGGAATACACCCATGATGGAAAAGGCTTTAGGTGTAAAGTTGGAGACAGGACTGAACAATATCGACTTAAGGAATTTGAATATAGCCCATCAGTAGTCTTAGGCAATGGAAGCCACGAGTTCCACAATTAGCTTTATGTAATTATTTCTTACTGAAGACTGTGGGTGAAGTTGAGGGTTTTTTTTCTGTACAGCGGCAACTTTGCTAAACATTATAAATCCAGCAGTCGGCGGTAAAGCACCAACTGAATTGTAAATACAGTTTCCCACAAATGAAGAAGCGGAAGAAGGGTGGAGGCATGTTGGGAGTGGGGTAGAGGAGGAGGTGGGGAAAGCAGAAGTTTTGTTTACAGGGTTGGAGTGGAGGAGCTGGGATTGAGTCGGGTGCGGCAGGGTTCTGCAGTGCTCTGGCCTTCTGTTCTACCATGGCTGCTACCAAATGTAGAGGTAGCCCTGCAGTAGCTGAAAGGATAAGGCAGGAGGGTAGAGGAGACCCAGAGAATTTGGTGAGAGAAAGGATGCAGGAGGACTAGGCAAACCACATACAGGTGTTTACAGATGGTTCCATGGACCCCAGCAGTAAAAGGGTGGATTTCGTAATACATATTCCCGGCCTGCGGATCACACAGAGCAGGCGGCTGTCAGGTTGGGTGTTGGTTTTTACCGCAGAAGTAGTGGCCTTAATATGGACACTAAATTGGGTGGAAGAAGTGAGGCTACAGCAGGTGGTCATATGGTCTGACTCGGTAGCTGCTCACGAATCAGACCAGACCTAATTTGTGAGCTCCTAACAACACTGTATAGAATAGAATTGTCTGGAATTGGAGTGGGATTCATGTGGGTCTCAGCGCATGTTGGGGTGGAGGGCAATGAGGCTGTTGATCAGTCAGCCAAAGAGGCCCTGAGGGGGGAGGAGGTGGATGTGGGCATGGCCTTAGGCATCTCAGAGTGTAATAAAAGAAGAGATAAGTAGGATATGGCAGAGTGAGTGGGATGGGAAAAGAGAGGAAAGTTTTCACAAACCATACAAAGCAGTATCAGGGGTGAGAACAGCCCACCGGGGAACAACAGAAGGGGGCAGGTGATCATGACAAGACTGAGACTTGGACATTGTGGTCTAGCGTGGGGACTGACCCGCGTCGAAAAACATGATCATGGACTTTGTGAATGTGGGGAAAGAGAAACTGTGCAACATGTAATCATGGAGCGCTCCAAATATACAATAGAGAGGAATATGCTGTTCTCTGCAGTTCTTGGTACTGGACTACCGTGCATATCTATAAGGAATATTCTCAACCCGTAGGAACTTCTAAGTGCAGTGGGAAAAGCTGTGATGGATTTTCTTATGGACTCTGGTCTGCACCCTAAGGTGTCAGGCCGCAGAATAAAATGTGGAGTACCTAACACAATCAGTGGGAGGCAGTAATACGCCGACGAGCGTTAAAAATAAGAAAAACTAAAGGAAGAAGAAGAAGAAGAAGAAGAAGAAGCGGAAGAAGGGTCTGCCCATTATTTATTATTTAGTGTTCGGTCCGTCTGATTTGGAGTTTCGCACGAATTGTCTTCTCTGTATTTGTGATTGTTTATGCCTTCATAACAAGTGTAGTCTTCGGCTTTGCAGCGAACTGCAAATAACATTATTTTGCCTTCGAGAACAACGATTGGAACACTAAAGTAATATATTTTAAGATGGAGTCTGCAAATCAAGGTAAAACCCCAGTCAGTCTGTTATATTGATATGAGATATTGTTCAGCTCAAGCCAGCTATATTGCGTCTCTCGAGAAAGTGACATTAATCTGCCAGCTAACGCACTTGGCAAAGCTGAATGTTAGGGAGGGCCTGGGGAAATTGTCACTTGCGTATTCGTAAACATGTCACCGAGTTTACACTTGATTATGGCTTTATATCGGGCTAGTTGGCTTCTTGGCTAACAGAACAATTTCTTTAGCTAGTAGCTACGTATTGCTTTGGTAACTTCGTTGATGTAACTTTATTATTATTATTAATGTTAATAAAAATAATGATAGTTATAAAAATAAAATAGCAATTAGTTCGCTGTTAATATTACTGTTCTTAGAATTAGTTCGTATTTTAAGCAGTAACTTTAGATTGCGAAATACTCAGCCAATGTTATCATTACTTTGCTTCTATGTATTGACGTGCTTGTTGCATTTGTGATATTTTGGATTTGTGCGTAGAAGGGTGACGTTGGGTTTCTCAGAGCTTCCCTGCAACTCGCTATGAAACCGCCTCCTGTGAGGGAAGGTCGCCAGCCACGTCACCTGTGTTTAAGATAAGATTAGCGTTATGATTTCCGTGGATTTTCCGCGGAGTAGAGCATGTTTGATTGAGAGATGGCTGACTGTGTATTCATCATTTAGCTAAATGTCGTAAATAAACATTATATGCTGACAAACTGCTCGAAATCGAGGCTCTTGGGTGGTTATCTGGCAGCTCGCTGGTTACTCACGTACGGATACCCGCAAATTATCTCAATTGCAACTGCTGAGTAGCCAGCAGTTTGACAAGCTTATTGCAAATGCTTGTTGGTGTAGGTCAGATAATTCAAGAGTGCGCTTCCCCTGACAAGACTTAAAAGACGCTGCCACCTCCTTCCAAAAAAAAAAAAAAAAATGCTTACAGTTCATAGCGGGGCGACATGGATAAAAAAAACTGCTTGCATCCTACATGCTGCATGTAGATATACTTAAGCAAATTATTGTTTATTACTAGGCAAATGTCATATAATCAAAGTATGAAATTTTTTTTCTTGGCATGTTCTAAAAAATTCGGGCCAAGATGTGGATTTTTCTGTATTTTACAAAAAGACAGAGAAAAGTTTACATTTCTTCGAACCATATACGTTTTTGTATGTAATGGTCTTATTAGAGATGGCAATTAACTTTGTCTTGTAGGTAACGGTAATGTTGCTTACGGGAGAAAAATACTGTTTTTGGAGACTATAATGGACTGAAACTGAATTGAAATCCTCAGATATCTGAACTATTACAGGGAGTGTAACTGGTTCTAGAAGTTTTTTCCACGTTGAAAGTCCTAATCAACAAAAGACAACAAGCTCCCTGATGACGAAACTAACAAGTCGTCTGCAGGCAGCCATGATTAATCTGCAAATAATCATTCAAGTTCCCTAACTTCGTGTCATGTGCTGTTTGCTTAGTTGCCCTGCTTTTGAAGCCAATTGTTTAATTATACAGTGACTAATGAAAACCCATTCAGCCCACGGGCGAGTGATCATCTACAAACTGTCCGTTCATGCCTAGCAGGGGTGCAGACAAGGACGCAAATTAACGAGTCTCGCCATATAAGTCATTGCCGGTTACAAAAAGTGATACTTGATCATGGTTTTTTAGTCCTATTTTTCTCTACGTTTTATCTCACTAAGTTCACAGGTGTCGACCTCTTCAACCCCAACTCCTGGTAATGCGGGTGTTTCGGTATTTTCAGTTGAGTGCCGTCACATTGTTGCCTCGCACCTTGTTTGCATAATGGATCACAACCTATCCCTGTTTAAGATCAACCGATTATCAATCAAACTATATTTACGGAATTACTTGGACCATTATATAAGCGTACATTGATTAAAAACTATGGCCATCGATAGGCTACACTGAAAACATACAAATAATTCACGCGATATTGTAAAGATGACAGTTACGCACATAATTAATGAATTCAAAGCATTCTCTGAATCTCCCGTCTCAGCATTTTTTTAAACGCAGTGTCTAGATACGCCAGTTTTAATTGGTACGGCAGTCAATTTGAAGGGATTAGGATAAAGCTTTGGGATTATGTTTAGGGGAAGGGTTAGGGTCAGGGTTAGTTTAGGGCAGGGTCTGAAATGGGGATAGATACATGCAGGTGGCAGGCTGAGCCAATGAAAGCGATAAAATGGTGATAAACCTGCCCTTAGGTATTGGGCTTTGGTATGCAACCTTACTGGTGGGGCAGCGTCACATTTGTATCTGCTGGCGGTGGGATGCTTTGCCCATGTTCTCTGCAGTTTGTGCCATTTCCTCAGCTTGAATATTGGCAAAGGGATTTAATCTAATTTTTAAATCCATCAAACTAACCATCATTTGTTGTCATATTTGCAGAACATTCTCACTTTTTTTTTTAAACTAGGGCAGTCATATAACTGTAATGAATTTGCAGCTGGACGGCCATCTAACTTCTCAAAGACGTGCTGCACTTGAGGTGTGCTTTTCATCAACATTTTCGCCCAATAAGTCCCAAAACCGCTTGACTTTAAGTTGGCTGTCGGAAAATAGAAGGAGCTTATTTGTCTGTTTACGTTGCAAAATTTGGCTTCTTTGAGAATTCCAAAATTTTGGACTCTATTCAAACAAGTAAATTATTCTCTTTTCACTTCTGACTATTTACCCTTTACAAGATTCTATTTGAGATTATATAGATAAGTTAAGCTGTTTGAATTTCTTTAAAAGCTGAGTGCTGTGGCATTAGCAAAGCGTGTCCAAACTTTTGACTGGTACTGTAGATGTGAATTCAGTTCATTAGCGTGCAAACATTCAGTCTCCATCTTTCCCTCCTCTTGTGCTTGTGTCCTGGCTGTGTTGTAGACATTAACCTGAACTCTCCCAACAAAGGCCTGGGGGCAGACTCTCTGACAGACGTGCCGGTGGATGGCGCTCCCAGTAACGCAGCCAGTGCGGCGCCTCCCGGCCTGACTGAGGAGGAGGCAGAGGAGCTAAGAACCGAACTCTCCAAGGTAACATTAGGGTCTCGTTTCCTGCTCCGTGCTGGGTGAGTGTTCCCTATCAAAGCCAGGGATCCTGCACTCGTGAAGTGTAGCGAAAGAACTTTTAAAATTATTTAAAGATCTCCCGAGCCCATAATTTCGTAAGTTAATGTGGATAGTTGAAGTAAAATTATGAGGGTGGGACGTTAGTCTCTGTGTGCTGTGGAATAGGTTGTCAGGTGGGTCAGTTTTGTCGCCGTTTATAATCTTGGCCCTTAATGGGGGTTACAGGACTCTTCGTCCCTGGACTTTTCATCCCCAAATTTATAATCTCTGGACTTTTCGTCCCCCGATGATAAACAGACTTGCCTCCATTGTTGACAGACGGATGGGCAGATAGATGATTGGCAGATCACCATGATAAAAGGGTTAGGCTTACGATTAGGGACAAGGTTAGGCTGCTTTCACACTGGTTGCGAAACAAATTTTTCACACCACAGATTACATTCAAAGTCAATGCAAAGATGCGAATGCACGCGTTTCGCGTGCATTCGCGTCTTTGCATTGACTTTGAATGTAATCTGTCATGCGAAAAATTCATTTTGCGTCCGGTGTTGAACGCCGCTTTTTAATGCAGGAAGAGGGTAAAGCATTATGAGGGACGAAGAGCGTGGGGACGAGAACTTCACGTAGACGAAAAGTCCGAAGACAAAAAATTTGGGGACGAAGAGTGCTGGAGCCCTTAGCGGGTATTACGCCGTGACATCGCCGTGATGTTTTATGATTGCAGGTGGAGGAGGAGATACAAACCTTGCGGCAGGTACTAGTAGCCAAAGAGAAACACTCGAGCGAGCTCAAGAGGAAACTGGGCATAAGTCCCCTGAATGAGTTCAAACAGAACATTACTAAAGGCTGGCAGGACGTCCAGACCTCCAATGCGTAAGTATTTCCCATGACGAGGCTTTCCTGCTGATCAGGTTAACCTGGCTGAAGGCCGCCAAAGGTGTTCAAGGCAGACCTGAGGCACATCCTTGGGTCTGCTGTGGCCATATCAGATCTTTACTGGGCAGGGCATCCCTTTGCTCTGAGCGCAGCCTGAATCATTATGGTCTGTATTCCATATCATGCATGGCAACTAGAAGCTAGAAGTACGACTCCAACATCCCAACACTGCAGTGGTTTGGCCCATCTGCTGTTGTTCCGTAGACAGCTGCACAATTGTGGTTGCTGACTTGCTACTTTATTCTCTGTTAGCTTCATAATGAGCTTCTAATTTAAAAAGTTCAACAATTATTAAATTCTTGGGCATTGTCTGTGTCTTAAGAAGTGCAGAAAAAAAAATAGGTGATGGGGCTTTCAAAATCAAACGTGAGTTGTTTAGTTTCTGGGCTCATTTTGCCTTATTACTTTACAAAAGGAAAGCCGAGTAAACCTGAGGAGGCCTTCTGCTGCACATAGACACGTTTTGGAGAAATGAGGAAATGTTTCCTGCCGGCAAAATAATAATGGAGTCAAAGCACCTTAGTGACGCTGGAAGCCTCGGCAGGTTTATGGGAAGTTGCTGGAGGACATGGCGGACCGGTGCATGAGTAATATTCCCATGGTTGCAGTGGGAGGAAAAGTCTGAGTCAGTCACTCACTTCCTCACTGGAAGTGGCTTCATTTCGTAGGTCAAAGACACTTGCTCTCCAGAATGTTTTTATCTGCTTTATATGAAAAGTAACATACAAGCACGCTTTCTGGTGTTTTCAAAAATATTTTCAATAAAATAGATTTCACAATGCTGTGAAATATACAAAAAAAATCATTATTATTTTTTTCAATAATTTGTCCTATTGCTGTGACACTTTGTAGTCGCTGCCGTCTTTAGTTTGTGCTGGCCGTAAAAGATTTGTTGTTCTTCCTTGGGGGGAGTCGAGAGAGAACATGATGTTCCTCAGCCTGGAATACCTTGCCATTATGGCAAATGTATTAGCCATTTGCAACCATGGCTAATACAAAAGAATAAGAAAAAAAATTTAAACCATACTTTTTACTTATCAACTTAATTGGTTATCTACCTGGGTGGGACTTGTATTATTTTACCCCAGTGATGTATTACAGCATCTTTTTCAATATCTGTGTCATGCTATATGATTTGGCCTGTTGTTATCACTGAAACTTGTCTAAGGTTGGGAACCCCCTCAGCTGGTAGTGTGGCAGGCGTTCGAAGAAGATTGCAAACATGTCACTTGAATGTGAATATTTCTGGATGTTGAATGTGCTCTTCTCCAGCTATGGTTGGGCCGAGTATGATTGCGTCAAATTCTTTGTCCGCTATGTGGATGTTTTTGGCCCCTCGACTTGAGCTGTCGGACAAATTTTTCTTAACTGAAAAATTGAACTCATTTACCTGAATCTGACTACTACATCCCACATTTTTGTGGGTGTTCAGGTGCTAGTTGGAGACCATAAATTGGTTGCAGTGCTGCAGTAACTTACTGAGCACTTCTCATTAGCTGGGTAGTTCTAAATGATATCGTAATATACAAAACCCAAAACCATTCAATTGAATATAGGTTGAAAAGGATTTGCAAATCATTGTATTCTGTTTTTATTTACTATTTACACAACGTGCCAACTTCACTGGTTTTGGGTTTTGTAAGTAGAAATGCGCATGGTCAGCAGCGAAAGAAGGCGTAGCATAATTTTATTATATTATTATCATAATGTGATAACCGTATAATGGTATTAGATTAATAAAGGTAAATAGTACATGTATAAATGGTATTACACGTAATGTCGTTAAAATTGTAAATGATAGTGAATAGAATAACAATCACTGATGAGCCGAAGCATTAAAACCGCTCACAGATAAAGCAAATGGTGATTATCTTGTAACAGAGATACGTGCCAGTGTCTGCAGACAGACCTTCGACCGTTAGCTTGCGGTCGGTCTGAGTAGTCGAGGCATTGAAAGTGGGAGAAATTGTCCCTGAACGACTGAGAAGGGGCAAATAATTAGGCTTGAAGAGTGGTTCAGAACATCTTAGAAATGGCAAAGCTTCTGGGGGACTGTCGTTTAGCAGTGGTGAGTTTCTGCTGGTCCAAGGACAGACTAACTATGACCTGGCAATAGGGTGTTTGGCGCCATTGGCCAAGTTACGGTAATCTTCACCCTCTCTTCGGGCTTTTGTTCTCCTCATTGCTGCTGGCTAAAGTGAACAGAAAAGATGCGTGTAAAGAACATTAGCAGGTTTTAGCATCTCAGAGACACACCAGTAATTCCCAATCCTTCACAAGGCGCAACAACCAAAGGCCTTTTTGGCAAAGTGTGATATTAACCATAACTACTAAATTCTTATAGCCTAATGATGCACCTACAGTTTGGAGATGAGTCGTGAGACGGAAGACCAATTGTTTTGCTCCATTTCTAATCCTGAAAGTCTGACCTGTCCTGTCTTAGCCCTCCTGCTTTAAGCGCTCGCTGCCGAGCATGTAGGTCTCTAAGGCTGAGAAACCTTCCCTTCTCCCTCTTTGGACACTTCTATAGTGTTAGAAAAGTGTAGCTAGCTTGCCAGCTAACCGGAGTGGAATTCGTAATGTCAGTTGCCTCGCGAAAACAAACACCTTGTCATAAACATTTGATTGGAGATGAGATCAAAGTCTTGATGATGGGTTATTTAGCAAGTTTAATGGCTAACTTTATAGTTGTATGATTTCTGATAATGTCTCATCGTACATTGCTTGCTAGCATTATTTATAATGTTGGCAATCAATAGTTTGACATTGGTGACCAGCTTGGAACTTTGAGCTGTCAAAATAATGTTATAATGGGTTTTATGGCAAGTTTCCTGGTCTAATATGGTGGCAGAGGTCGCGTTACACTTTCTGATTGTCCGTCATTGTGACAGACGGGCATAAGAATTCTGTCATAATTATTATTCGTCATTTTAATTTTCTATATTGCGCACTGTGTTAAATACATCACTGCGTGGGGTTTTTTTTTTAACTTAGTGCTGTATGAACTTTATAAAACATCACAAATGATTTCTCCCCCCACAGTGTGCAAATGTACAATGCTTTGCCAATGCGTAGCCATGTAAATAGGAAAGTGCTTGAATTCTCGCTAAGCAGAGCATGAATGAGCTTGAAAGCGAAAGGGTGCATGCTAAATGAACTTCTGGAATTCAAGAGCCCGTGTGAAGATGTATGCTAAATAATAGTGAATTACAGGTCTTTTCTCACATGACCGTATAATCATTTGGCTTCAGGAGACTAGGTTATGCTGCAGGAGCTGTATGGTGTAATTTCTCTGTCATTTTTGGCTGTTTCATGAACTACTAAAGAAAGCCAATCTACAAGTCCCCATGGACTTCATTTGTTTTGGAGAAAGCTACCACTGAGTTTTTCTGGCACACTCCCAGTGTGTTTTATGGATTAAGAAAGATCTGCGTTTTGACTGGCACAGGGAAGAGTAGATGATGAGCAGATCACAAATTAACCAATGATTCCTGGAGTTTCTTAATGTTGACATAGGGGTGGGCCATAGATGTATCACAATAATTTTAAACGCAGTAAAAGTAATGGTCACTATAGGACAAATGGACAAGCTTGCTTCTCCTCCTCTTACCTGATGCGTTTTTAAAACTAAAAAAAACTGCTATTAAACATCAGAGGCCGTTGGAAAGGCTACCGGGTAGAAAATTGTGTTTTGTGTTTAATTACCAGGAAGTTTGGACAGCTTCCATCACCTTGGCATAATTGGCCAGCCCTAAATCTATTCCCTTTGCCTGACTAACAATCAAGCCATTTATTTAGCTCGCTGCCCAATCAAATTCAGTATAGCCCTTGATGGTTAAGAAGTGATCATGAGAAGCAGACAGACTTAACTAGGTTACTGTAGCTATGTTTGCATGGACACACATAATCGGAATAAAGGCCCAATCAGATTAAAAATGCTTAAAGTAAACACGCCATTCGAAAGATTCTTATCCAATTCGGTCCACTTGGAAAGAAATTTCATTTCATTTGAGAGGTGGTTTATGCCGTTCATCATTCCGAACGGTGTCCATGTACACACCCATTCGGATACTGTCTTCGAGGTTGGGGTAAAATTGTCTTCACTGCGCATGTGTGCTACAATGAGCGAATGAGGACATGCAGACAACGTGGCGTTTGTTTACAACAGAGGTGGAAATACAGCTTTTTCGTCTTTGTCTTCTAATATTTCTGAAAAATTGGACAACTCCGCGCATGCCCAAATGATTTATTCTGATTAAACGCTTGGTCATGTATACGCACGTCATGATCAGTTCATTCCATTTAGTGTCCATTCGCATGCAACGGCTAAATGTAAAACTAGAAATTACCCAGTTAGCACATTCGGGCAAATCTGTGCTGTTTCATGGACATTTAAATGTCAAAATGTGACAAACAAACGTTCTATCTAAATTATTTGGACTGCCTCCCAATTTATATTGGTAATTGAGCTAATCGACTATTTAACTGCTAATTGAGCAGAGTAAATGGGAACAGTGTGAGAGCAACAGTCTATTAAAAGGTAATGATTCTGCAGACATTGTTCAGCACATCGCTGATAAATATTTAAGTTTGTAAAGGTCTTATCAGTAAGCAGTTCATAAGGCCTTTGAAGTTGGGCAGATGTTGGCTCAAGACGGCATCAGGTATGATTCGTGGAAGACGAAAGGAGCAAGCTCGTATGTCCACCCAATGGAGGCAGTTATTATAACTTAACATTATCACAATAAATATCGCCCAACTTTATGTTGACATCGCATTTTCTGGTTTGATCTCTCGCACTGTATATATTTAATGATCTTAGTTGTAGTTGCCCTTTCTTTTCCAAAATACCTTTGAATTTAATGTTGCTCTATGTTTTTAGATTCCTTACAGCTTCAGTCACTTTGGAGGACATAAGCCAAAGTGAAGTGTGAGTTTTTTTTATTGTGTTTCTCTGTATTATAATGCATCCTGAATAGACTTTTGGGGGAGGGGCCCTGTTTTCTTGCGTCTCATTCTTCCTTGACTATGGTTTTTAAGGTTTTGGGAATTGTATTGTTGGAAGTGGGGTAGATATTCATTGTTTGGACTTTCATCTTTCTTTTCAGTTGCTTGTTCTTTCAAAATAACCTTTTATGTCCAGAATTGTTGGCAACCTTTTGTAAAAATGTGCAAAATGAGATTTAAAAAAAAGTCCCTTGTTTATCCTCTTGATCTTTAACTGAAGTAACATAATTGAAAGAAACATTAAATAGTTGTCGTGAAAGAAATATTTTTACAAAACTGCATGCCACGGTAACTGGCCTTCCCTTATTCCCTTATTTAATACAGTGCACTCCCGACGTATTGGCGCCCATGGCGAATATGAGCAAAATGGGCCGTGAAAAATGTCTCCACTGTCATATTGTCTTTGTCTTTCACTCACAATATTCACAAAAAATGTATTTGTGGTTTATGTATGGACATAATACATAGTACAGTTTGAAATTTGCTAAAAGGAATTGTGCAGGTAAAAAAATTCAGCATTAACACAAGTATTAATTGTTGAGCTAAATTAAATATTGAAGGACAAAATTTACAGATTATCGTTAAATATATTGCCATGTACAATGTGAAAACATGCAATGAAGTGAAAATTATTTTGAAATCTACTCGGGCAGAACCCCATCTTTCCACTTCATTTCAAGATTTCGCGACTCCTCAAGGCACCTTTAACTTTAGGCAGAAGTATATCGCCTGAACAGAATCCAGAGTTCTTTATTCATGATCCAGACTTCCCTCCTCGTCTGCTTCATCCAGGCCTTAAAGAAAAAAACAACCTAATCAAAAAATCAGAATCCGAATGAGGGAAATTACGCTGAGTAGCAAGATTACTGATTGACAGGGCATGCTCCGTCCTGACCACAAGAAAGTGTGGTTCAGACCAACGGTCTGTTTTTGCTCATATTAACCAAGCACACCAGTAATTCCGGAGGACACTGTATTTCGCTTTGGTTAAAACTGTCATCGGTTTTAAAAATCATTGCAATATTATTGCACTGGACCGTGTTTAAAAAAGCAAGCTTGCATTTCACTCTGCCCATGAAAGAAGGCTGGTGTTGGGAGGCTTGTGTATTTAAGGAGGTAATGTGGCTAATGCTGCGAAGATTGAGAAGAGAATCAAATATTGACTCTGAGCGATGGGTGTAGCGCGCAAGATGTGCTGTTGAGGCAGGCTTGGAAGCTGGACATGCTGGTATTTCGTGTTTGTCCTGACTTTTGCCCTCCTGCCTTTCTACAACTTTATATGCCCTACATGTTGCGTCACTATGCTCCTCCTTAGTTCAGAGGACATTTGAAAATCTGGGAAGAATTTTACACAACCGGCAGATGAATTTCAGAGTACAGTGATGTTTTAATGGGATGTTGACATCGTTTATTTTAATGCTGTGCTGTCTGAATAGATGCTCGATTTTTAATTGCAGTACTCAACTTTTTGCTTTGGAGTTACTTTTATTTGGGATAACCATTGGATCACTCCTGCTAGGTACTTATCCTAGCCATGAGGGAGGATCTGGTGCCTATTTTTAATCTTGAAACTCATTGAAAAGTAATTTCCTTCACACTGTTTCCGTGATGTTGAAGTGGAAGTTTTTTAGAGGGAGTTGGATGAAGGGGAGGAGGATTGAACTTTTGATTAGGGATGAAGTACTCTGGGTTTTATTCTGATGATGTATCCCTAACTGAGGGTTAACGTACCATGAGGAGTTCTGAAATCGTGATATGATGTCGTATAATGAGTTTCTGTAAGAGTGGAATGCTGAAGAATTTTCACTGTTTAGCGTTGTTTCACATCGTGTCGATATAGTACACGTACACAATTTTTTTTTTTTTTTTTTTTTTTTTTTTAAATGATGAATGCAAAATTTAGTTCCAGTATTTAATTTGGTTCAACATTAATTCTAATGTTTATGCTGAGGTCCTTTAGCCATGCAGTTCTTATTGGCAACAATCATGTACTATGTGTAATATCCACGTGTGCCTTTAATAGTATGGCTGGTATTTTTTTGATTATGTGTAAAACTCGACTTCCATAGTTAAACTCTCATATAGAGACTTACTAACTTTTCTTCGACTGGAGTCTTTGTGCCCTGGGTATTATTGATTTTAAAAACAAACAAGGTAGTTGTAGTTGCTGGTAGTTCAGAGTAGCATATTGCTCATCTCTGTGGACAGAAAGCTGACACTGCTACATGGCATAACAGAGTGGAGAAAGTGAGCAATTTTGCCGCACAAGGCAAGTAATTTCCTACCGCTAAAGTAAAGTGTGCCTTAAACTTGGGACAAGATGGAATCTACATTTTATTTAGCCTGGTTCTTACATGTTGTCAGTAATGATTATGACTATTGGAGAGCAGAAGAGACCATGATTATGCCTGTAGTTACCTCCGCCATGGAGGTTATGTTTTTGCTTTCGTTTGTTTGTTTATTGGTTTCAGAAATCAACTACCATGTTACTTGATTCTGTTAGTCATCTGGCTGGCTGTCTGTCTGTGTTTGTCTGTTTATTAGCAGGATATCTCAAAAATAGCTGCATAGATTTCAACCAAACTTTGCAGGATGTTACAGTAGCACAAGAGCAACAAGTGATTAAATGTAGGCATATCAAGGTCAAACTACATCTGAGATGTAGGTTAAAGTACAAATCCAGCGATGCTAGCAGAGGTTTGAAGTCTGGACTCAGACACCAGACGATTTCGACAACGGTCCCGCTAGGCGGGAGTCATTTGTTTTATCTGTCTGTCAGCAGGATATCTCAAAAACGGTTACATAGATTTTAACCAAACTTTTTAGGATGTTTAAAGTAGCACTAGAGGAACAAGTTGGCAAATTTTGGCATATCTTGGCCAAAGTACAGCAGAGATATCGGCCAAAGCCCAAACCAGCTATAGTGATGGAGGCATGGGCTCTTGCGAGTCAAGCTCCAGTTTAAAGTTTGCTCTACAAAATTAAAACTTAGGTTTTGGAGGAAATTTGCTCAAACAAGGTGTGTCAGTTAAGAGGTTAAAATAAGCCTATTGGTGTATGGCATTTCAGATACATATTAAGGGTTTCAATTAATAATGTGTACACAAAATGTAACAAAAAACAATACAATTTTAAAGTATTAATCTTGTGAAGGAAACAAGATTTTTATTTTTTTGCCCAGGATTGTGATTTAACTGTCCTCCTGATGAGCTTGACTAAAAATGACTTGGGTGGAAATTTGAAAGACATTGGGTGCTTGTAATAGATTCATTTTTTATCAGGATAGCTCAGTTCAGCACTGGCATTTCATGAAATGGTGTAGAAGTGGCTACTGCCAGCTGTTTCTGTTTGTTTTTTGGAAGATATACTAATTGGTGAAATCACCTTGTGGGGAATGAAATTTTGTCATGTATTGGTATTTGGTTACATCCCCACTGGATTTTGTGATTAAATTTTTCAGGGTTTTATGGAGATTTTCATTTTTAATTGGGACGGGATCTTACTGTGGAGAGGGGGGCGGGGCTTATAAACAAAAGAAAATAGGCCTGCATGAAACCATTTGATTCACTGTTGGGAGAAAGTTTATTACAATGCTTTGATTACTGCACTTTAGGAACATATATGATTCATAGCAATTCTCAAACAAGACACATTGTTAAACTGCTCATTGCAACGGCTCCGCTGTATGTACTGTTGAAATTCTGTACAAGAGTTGACAAGGGAATCTAGTGCAAAGTCCAACCTTCAATTGTCAAGACATGCATTTTCTGCACTGCGTGCTCCTTCAGTCGTCACATGATATTCACCATGGCAAGTCATGTACCATTCATCATTCTATTGCTGGTTTACAGAATCTTCGTAAAGACACACGTCGTGAATTTGCATCGTTGTTTATTTTCTTGAGTGCTTCCTTTTATAAGGCCATAATAATGCAAAGGCATGTCTCAGAATGAACGCTGCGGACTTCAGGTTGTCATTGACCGCAGATGATTTGCAACGAAGCATAAAGAATGATGGTTTCATTTACAATCGTTGATTTGTCTAGTTGCTTTTGAGGTCCTAAATGCGTTAGGCTACAATAAAAATGGTTGTAATTCCCGGGTTACTGTTCCTACGGATTACACAAATCCCTCAACGTGAAAGCCAGCACCCCAAGCTTCACTTTATAATCACTTCATTTCATAATCACTGCAGTGGTATTTCACAAGCCAAAATGGCGAAAACTGTAGCTGTCCAAAAACATATCGGCCTGTCTGTATTTTACTTCGACTGCTTGGTGTTGTGTCCTGAATAGCTTTTACCGCGATACTCTCTTCCCTTGCTTTTCATTTTACCGACTTTTCATCCAATTTGCGGGCAGACTAACCCCATCTTGACTAATACAGTTTCTCTGGCTTTGGAATGTATACACTGTTCTCTTCTAAATGGTGATCACGGCTGCTCTGTCGTCAAAGATAAATGTGCTTGCATTTGTCCCTCTCTGAATGCAGGTATAAGAAAACTCAGGAAACTCTGTCTCAAGCCGGTCTGAAGACCTCTGCTGCCCTATCCACCATGGGCACGGCTATCAGCAAGAAACTGGTAGACATGAGGTACTGCATGACCCTTTCCCCTGCCAGGCTAACGCTCATCTCTCAGTACTGAAACAAATGGGCAAAATTCTTCAAATGTTAAAAATATGATGCACTGAAATTAATATTTCTCCATTATTTTCATACTCCTCTCTTAAGAATGTCCTTGGAAACCATGGTTATGTGTGGTCTTATTTAAGCACGTTAAATGTAAAAACAGTAGGATCCATTTTAATGTTTTGTGCGGTTTTAAATGGTTTTCCTGCAGTGCTTGTCTTTTTTCCAGCAAAGATGATTCTCAGTGAATGTGCTCTGGCATGTGCATGATGTCCTGACTTCCTGTCCTGCTCATTTGTAATCAATGGCCTTTCAACAGCATTTCCTCTTCATCCTGCCGGATGGCCACTTCTGTGTGGCTTTTCAGCCTTTGTTCATCCTGTCATTAGTTATTAGTGTGTTTTCCCCCTTCATTTAAATCCTGTTTACAATTGGGAAGATCATTTTTTTTTGGATGCCAGTGTTTTTAGACTAACTGTATCAGTGGTCTTTGTTGAAGTCCTTTTCCTCCATTTCAATTAATCAAAACAAGCTTTGAATTAAGCATCACATTGGAGCTTTTGCTAATTGCGATGTCAGAGCAGCTAGCATTGCATTGACACATCATCAGTGAGATCTTGGGTCCTTGCTCTGCCCTGCACACGCACTTACTTGGCCACAGTGACTCCTGAGATTCTCCTGGTCTCCAGAAGTGTGCCTGTGGTGTGGGGCAACAGTCCAGAGCAGTGGCTCTCAAACTCGGTCCTAGTGCCCCCCTGTATATGCTGGTGTTTTTCTCCAACCAGTATTGCAATCGTAGGTTTTAAAAAGCTGGTCATTTGTCCCAATTCAGTGCATTTCATGCTTAAAGTAGTTATTTTATGGTGCTAAGCCTCATTTTTACAGAAGTATGTATGTGTGCCATGAAGAATAAAAGAGCCTTTAACATATCGTGTTTGTATTTCTATATTGCAAGCAATTTCATGTCACAAATTTTTTAAACATGTCAAACTGGATGCTGAGAAAATCTGAACACAAATGTTTAGAGTTTTTTTCAATATACTTTGCTTGAACTTGATGTAAAAATGACCTAGAACAGGTTTGACTCAATCGCTTGCTTGCCTAATCCTAGTAATATAGGGCAAATTAAGCAATCGAAGTAAACAATCAGTAGGATCCAAAATGGTGAAAGCATGGTCAGATGGTCGCTAAAACTAACATTTTATTAGGTAAATAACTACTTTAAACATGAAATTCACCTAATCTGGACTTATTAAACGGCTTATTCAAATCTTAAAATAGTAATTGTGGTTGAAACAAAAAGCAGTGTATTCGGGGGCTCCAGGTCCGTGTTTGAGAAACACTGGCAAAGAGTTTTCACCCCACAATATCTGGATTGAAGATTTAATTGAACCTTGAACCAACCGTTCATTTTCATGTGGAATTAATTGGATTGGTTTGGTCCCTGATTTATTTTTTTCTTTTCTTTTTTTTTTTTTTTTGAGTAAGTTGGTATATTAATGGATGTCCATAGTGGTAGATTATAAACTTTTCAGTGAAAAAAGTAAAACACTCCACACTCTGGCTGGTTGTTGCCTGTCATCCCCTCTCCGCTGAACAGAAGGCTGTTTTGTGTGACCATCCCCAGAGACATTAATCTCTCTACTGACTGGTCGACAAACAGAGCTACTTGCCCCCTTAAACTGCGCGTTAATTTGTAGGAACTATTATATGAAATTCCCCAGGCTAAACCAGCCACAGTATTTTTAAACAAATGAACTGATTTAAATTACTGTAATGAGGAGGTCATGCCTTCTCAAACCACCCAAGAATCTGCCATCACCACTCAGATTTTCATGGAATTTTGGGGAATTATTGCAATCTATAGAAACTGCAAGAACCTGCCGACTTGGCGAGAGATGGACTGCTGAATTTTGAGCTAATCACTAAATCCCTGCGACTATTGGTGGCAATATCTTCGGATTTATTGAAGGGTAAAGTGTTCCAGCGAAGCAACTGAGAGGATGGCACTTGCACACATGACCGAGTGTGATATACTGTTGCCGTACAACTTTAAATGCACATGGAATTCATGGGAAATATTTAATAAGATTGGAAATTCTGAGCAACAAACTTCCAGATTTGACTTGGAGTGGAGCTGTCCTTAAGTAACTTTTCAGATAATCCAGCGCACTGGCCCTCATTGAAAAAGCAGTCTGATGTGAAATGTTGAGCTCACATGAGCAGAGCTGGATTAACTTTGGCTGGAATGATGTTGGCAAACGCAAAAAACTTTGTTAGTGCTTCAGTGGAGAGAGACGTGGGGAGGTCCGCTAAGGCTATTTAAGGGAACAGAGTGCACCAAAAAATATTTTCCATGCTGGGTATCCTTTAATACTTTGTGACTCCTGCTGTTGAATCCAACTTTTTAGATTTAAAATTTATGAATGTCTGAGCAGCAAAATTGAGCACTCCCTCGCGTGCCTCGTTCTGTTTTTTTTTTTTTTTTTGGTTGACTTATTGAGCTGTATGCCTCCCTTAATTATTTTTTTTTCTTGTTTTCATTTGCTGCCTGTGGGTTCTACAGAGCTCTACCTTTTTCACATTCGTTTGGGTAAGAGGGAGAAGACATTATCTGTCCATCCAACCATTATCCACACGGTCTCCTCCTCACTAGGGTCACAGGGGAGCTGGAGTCAATCACAGCTGACTCTGGGCGAAAGGCAGGGACCCACCATGGGCAGCTCACCTAATCATTGCCGGGCTCACGCACCATTCACACACCATTCACCCACTCACTCATTCCCACAGGCAATGTGGAGTCTCCATTTAACCTGACCTGCATGTCTTTGGGCTGTGGGAGGAACCCACAGTACCTGTTGGACACAGACGTGAACACCGAGAGAGCAGGCAAACTTCTTTCTGCGAAGCGACAGTGCCACCCGTCGTGTTTTTAAATGCCAGTGTTAAACTTATGAATTTATCCGCATGAACTGCCCTCACTTATTTCCCCGTCATCTGCTTTGTGAGTGAAACCTTCCTTCGCTGTTTTTCTGATGATGAATTCTCTTGAACACAGCTTGAATGTTGGTGCATCTTAGAGCATGGAATGAAATGCATTTTTTGAGTGTGTATATTTTTCCTTTCTTAATTCTCCAAGCAGAAATGAAGACATTTATGCCCTGGAATTATCACCCACTGTCATAGTTCTCAATGGAAATTAATTTTGGCCGATTTTGGCGTCAAATGATGTTTTGCTTTTACTATTGCGTATTCTGGGAGTGATTCGGCTTCTGATTTTCTGCTCTATCCTATGTACTGCTGCTTATTCTAACTCATACCTCTTTGTTTTCTTAATGCTTTCGAAGTAGCAACTACTCCATTCGCCATTCAATAAGTATGCCTTCTATGAGGTAAAGTACCTGGTTGACTAACGGCCTGTTCTTTCTTGCTCTCAGCTGAAATGCTGCAATTAATGATCCTATGGTATACATTTATTTTTTTTTAATGGAGCAGAGCACACTTTTAGACTAACATTTATTAATTTATGTCTTTCTGGTACTGTTAACGTGGAGGAATCCAAATTTTTATTTGTTTTATGAAAATTGAAGTGACTGCTGCTCTATTGCTCAGAAATTTAAAATTGTACAACTTCTAACCCAAATTCTATCTGCTTTAAAGGAACTCCCCAACGTTCAAATCCTTTGAGGACAAAGTCGAAAACATTAAGGTACAGCTGGAGAGAATGTATGTGAATGAATGAATGAATGAATGTGGAGAATGTCTTTTGAATTATGCCGATTTGAGTCAAAAACTAAATGGAATAAATGATGTCTTTCATTGTTGAATATCTCGCTGCATTTTTCACCTTTGTGTGTGGACTTCCAGTACAAGGTCGCAGGTGGCCAAAGCAACGGAGCAGGAGTTCAATCTCCAGATGAGACGAAACCAGCGCAGGACGATGCCCCTTTCTGAAGAACCTATCCACCGAAATAAACCCAGTGCAGGACGATGCCCCTTTTTGAAGAACCCATCCACCGAAATAAACCCAGTGCAGGACGATGCCCCTTTCTGAAGAACCTATCCACCGAAATAAACCCAGTGCAGGACGATGCCCCTTTCTGAAGAACCTATCCACCGAAATAAACCCAGTGCAGGACGATGCCCCTTTTTGAAGAACCCATCCACCGAAATAAACCCAGTGCAGGACGATGCCCCTTTCAGAAACGCCCATCCACCAAGACAAACCCAGTGTAGGACATTGCTCCTCTCTGAAGAACTGTCCGTTGAAACAAACCCAGCACAAGTCCGTGCTCCTTTCTGAAGAACCTATCCACAGAAACAAACCCAGCGCAGGACAATTCCCCTTTCGGAAAAGCCCATCCGCCAAGACAAACCCAGTGCAGGACATTGCTCCTCTCTGAAGAACCTGTCCGCCGAAACAAACTCCATACAGGACAATGCCCCTTTCTGTAGCGCCTATCCGCCAGCCTGTGCCATTACTGCGTCACTGAGTGACCCCCCCAACACCACGTATTTACACCACATTTACACCGCATCTACTTCAGCATGACATGAAATTT
Organism: Gymnothorax reevesii; assembly: GCA_029721435.1. Lineage (NCBI taxonomy): Eukaryota > Metazoa > Chordata > Actinopteri > Anguilliformes > Muraenidae > Gymnothorax > Gymnothorax reevesii. The sequence goes on along the minus strand of CM056585.1, from coordinate 12,072,284 downwards.
CTTTGTGCAAATACTGCACTGCAGAGAAGTTTAGATTGGATCATTTTGCCATCAGTTGTAAAAATGTTTAACCAATTTGTATATTTGCTGCTTTTTGTTTTTGCATAAATTTTACTGCAAAACTTCATTTGCCAATCGGAGCAAAAAACGCCAAAATATGTGGAGCAAATTGAACGGTAAAACGCCAAATTATCTTTTTTGTATCCAAATTTCTCCTAATGCCATGGTAAAATCTGTTCTTTTTTCAAAAAACCGAGTGAGGCAATGTTACGCAGTACACCAGATGAATGTCAAATATAACCTCTCAAGCCTTACAAAATTTTACGCTTTATCTGTAGTCGAAAAGACGCCAGCAAGAAATCAACCATTGTATTTGTTCTTTTTCAGTGTTGGAGTGATGAAAGATATAAGGCTGCTGCACATCTTACTTTAGGTTCAGATGCGTGTGTTGTACCATATTTGGAAAAGATCAGTTGCTGTGTAGAGATCTTCTATCTTGATGATGAGTACAGTTCATCCTTTCTTTTCCCGAGCTTTAGCAAGTCTTGAGTCTCCATTGCACACTTGCACACCCTTTGCATCTTCGGATGGTGTTCCAAGGGTTCTAGCACAACATAAATGCATTAATGAAATTTGGTGAAGGGCTTGACACAAATCACAGGTTGTTTTGGTAGCACAGTCACTTTTTTTTTTTTGCATTTTTATTTCTGCCAATTTGAGCATTCTGTTCTTTTGGGATAGTGCGTTGTATGTATCTTTATGTTTTCATTGTGTTCTGGATTGTTTTTATTGGATACATTAGTTTGTTGATATAATTACGTGCTTGTGGCATTTTAGCAATTTATTTCATTGAGGACTTGCTGCCAATATTTGTTGATTGTCCTAATTACTGCTGTCCCTGTACACAATTCAAATTTGACCGGTAAGAGGAAAAGGCAGGTCAGACATGTTGAGGGGAAAAAAAAAAAAACAACGTTTAACTCTGTGGGACGGTGAAAATTGAATATATATCTCAGATCAACTGTATCATAGCTTTTGTACAGAGACAAGAAATATTGCTTAAATGTGTTGAGTGTAGATGAAGAAGGGATCAGATTGCTTGAATTGGAATCAGTTATTTTATTTCTGTCATGTACATTTGAATATCAATAAAGCATTCCTTTAAACACTGTTGCCTTGCATATCAGTCGATTTTTTTTCTTATAATGCTCAAATCTCTAATTATTGACATGGACCGCTGACATTGTTCTTAGTTACACCTTTAAAATGACTGCATACCAACCACGGGTCCGTTTAATATTCAGTTGTCGTCAGTTGAAAGGCGTTCGAAGGGTGTTACTTTCTGGTAAATATAGACCAATGAAGCTGTTCCAAACATTAGCCTTTTTGCACTTTGGGCCCTAGTTTTGAATTCAACCAGCGAAAACAAGTGATGACTATATCACACATCAAAACGGGAGGCGTATAACTCCATTCTGGTATTTTTGTGACAGGAGGGGATAGCAAAGTTGTGGTGCTATAGTCAAAAGGGTCAGACTAAGGTGAATTGATTACCTGTGGGTGTGGTGAGGTTTTGGTTCCATTAAGGCCAACTGTATTAGCCATTGTCATTCAGTGCATTAATGCCATAGCCACCTGGCAATTTTTGCCTGGTGAATAACAAGAACATAACTTGTGTTTCTCTCCCCTATTTCGGTCCTCTGAGAACTGCGCTCCAATGTTGTAATGTGTGGGGGCATTTTTGAGAATGGAGGTCAATTCACCAGGTATTCTGTTTTGTTTGGAAAGATGTGGGTGATTTAAATCAAATGCAAAACTGCTCTCATGGTATTGGAATGAGTGAGACCTAAGTTATTTGCACAGGTCATTTCTTGGAGTTAGCCTTTGGGCAGTGGGTGTGAAGCCCCCAGCTAATAACAGCATGTAGGTTGGGCTCTGTGAAAACTTGGCGACTTATGTTCCCGAGAGGAAGCTACAAAAATAAATGACATTGCCCAAAAAAATGAAATATTCCGAGGGGAAGTGCTGAGTGGAAAGAAGTCTGTGCCAAAATTTGTGTTTATCTCTGGTTAGCAGTGACTCGCTAGCATACGCTAATGGAGGCAATTAGGATTAAAGGGGAACTTTGGTGGTCAATTATCAGTCTTTGAAAAAAGAAATGCAAGGCTATATAATGTACTGCCTTTTTTTCTCGGAAAAATGTTCACAGGACAAGTATTTAACTTTGAATAGGTTCAGGAGTGGTGGATTTTATAATCATTGCTTGATAGATAATATTTATTTCGGACTTGAGTCCATAGACAATAGTATACAGAGTATATACTCTGATAATAGTATCAGAGTTGTATACAATAAAAACAAAATTGCTGAGAATTTTATTTTCATAATGTAAACCAATGGGAGATGTTAACATGGCACAGTCACAGCTGGCTCTGATGATATAATTGGTACAGCTGACAATAACTTTTTTTTTCATGCAGTAAGACAGACTACGTAAGAGCTCCCCAAAAGACCTGACAGAATTAGACAAACATGGCATTTGCGCTGCAGCGCCAAGGGAGAGACATAAGTCTCCTAAACATATTATTGTAATTTACAGTCCATTTTCGTAGGGAACTTTTTGAAAAATGACACCCCAATGTGGCACAATACAGACTGCTAGTCGGCAGAAAATAAGTATGATTTAACTTCTTCATTATATATACTAAAATTATGAACAAGGTAGCTACTCCAGATATACACTGCTCAAAAAAAAAAAAAAAAAATGGGAACGCTACAATAACACATCCTAGATCTGAATGAATGAAATATTCTTATTAAATACAAAACCCAAAACCAGTGAAGTTGGCACGTTATGTAAATCGTAGATAAATACAGAATACAATGATTTGCAAATCCTTTTCAACTTATATTCAATTGAATACACTGCAAAGACAAGATGTTTGATGTTCAAACTGAGAAACTTTTTTTTTTTTTGCAAATAATCATTAACTTAGAATTTAAAGGCAGCAACACATTGCAAAAAAGTTGGCACAGGGGCCTTTTTACCACTGTGTTACATCGCCTTTCCTTTTAACGACACTCCGTAAACGTTTGGGAACTGAGGAGACCAATTTTTGAAGCTTTTCAGGTGGAACTCTTTCCCATTCTTGCTTGATGTACAGCTTAAGTTGTTCAACAGTCCGGGGTCTCCGTTGTTGTATTTTACGCTTCATAATGCGCCACACATTTTCAATGTGAGACAGGTCTGGACTACAGGCAGGCCAGTCTAGTACCTGCACACTTCTACTCTTATTACTACATGCTGTTGTAACACGTGCAGCATGTGGCTTGGCATCGTCTTGCTGAACTAAGCAGGGGCGTCCAAGAAAAAGACGTTGCTTGGATGGCAACATATGTTTCTCAAAAACCTGTATGTACCATTCAGCATTAATGGTGCCTTCACATATGTGTAAGTTGCCCATGCCTTGGGCACTAATACACCCCCATACCATCACAGATGCTGGCTTTTGAACTTTGCGCCTATAACAGTCCGGATGGTTCTTTTCCTCTTTGGTCCGGAAGACATGACGTCCACAGTTTCCAAAAACATTTTGAAATGTGAACTCGTCAGATCACAGAACACTTTTACACTTTGCATCAGTCCATCTTAGATGAGCTTGGGCCCAGAGAAGCCAGCGGCGTTTCTGGGTGCTGTTGATAAATGGCTTTCGCTTTGCATTGTAGATCAGCATTAAGATAAACACCAAGGTATTTGCAACCCCAATTCTGAAATAGTTGGGACAAAGTGTAAATTGTGAATAAAATCAAAATGCAATGACTTTCAAAGCACACCAGCCAGTATTTTATTCACAATAGAACAGAGATAACATAGCAAATGTTGACACTGAGAAATTTTACAAATTTATCCACAAAATGAGCTCATTTCAAATTTGATTGCTGCTAGAGGTCTCAAAAAAGTTGGGACAGGGGACTGTCTACCAATGTGTAGCATCCCCTCTTCTTTTTAACACAGAGTGGAGGCATCTGGGCATTGAGGAGACAAGCTTCTTGAGTTTAGCCATTGGAATTTGATCCCACTCGTTTAATACAGGCTTCCAGCTGCTGGAGAGTTCTGGGTTTTCTTTGACTGACTTTTCGTTTAATTATGCACCAAATGTTCTCCATCTGTGAAAGATCAAGACTGCAGGCAGGCAAGTTCAGCACACGGACTCTTTTACTATGAAGCCATGCTGTTGTAATACCTGCAGTATGTGGTTTTGCATTGTCCCGCTGAAATACACAAGGCCTTCCCTGGAACAGATGTCGTCTGGAGGGAAGCATATTGTAAGAAAAAAAGGAAGAAAAATGATTCTTCTGAGTTATTGCAAAGTTTGTCTTTAATCCAGTAAGTAACGTAACATGTCCAAATGCTTCGGGGTCATCGGTGTCAGAATGAGCTCCGAACGATCGAAAGGCTTTGCCCTTTATACTATGCAACATGCATATGTATATTAAGTAAAGGGGATGGGTCTTTGCTGCAATGTATATTAATGAGGTGTAGCATGATTAGGTAACAAATGGTCAGAAGACTATTCAGCAGTGTAGCAGTTTGGGCGCTAATTAAGTTTCAACCGTTGATGGCTGTCATTGGCTTTTCCTGTTTCCAGGTGTTACCATGAAGCCAGGGTGTGGGGCTTCTCTTTAATACCATGACAAGATAACTATTTCAGAGCGTGTGACGGGTCTATGTTTGTTGATTGCTGGAGCTAACTAGATTATGAGTCTCCTGCTCTCCAGCAGAATGATTCACAACTCCTTACAATATGTTGCACTAAAACCTTTATATACCTTTCAGCATTCTTGGTGCTTTTTATAACATGCAAGTGTCCCACCCCATATGCACTAGTGCATCCCCATACCATCAGAGATGCTGGCTTTTGAACTGAACACTGATAACAGGAGGGCTGGTCTTTCTCCTCTTTAGCCCGGAGGACACAACGCCCATGATTTCCAACAAGAATGTGAAATTTGGACTCGTCTGACCACAGGACACTCTGCCACTTTGCTACAGTCCATTTTAAATGAGCCTTGGCCCACAGAACAGGGCAGTGCTTCTGGATAATGCTCAACAATGGCTTCCTTTTTGCATGATAGTTTTAGGTGGTATCTGTGCATGGCATGATGGACTGTGCTTACAGACAGTGGTTTCTTGAAGTATTGCTGGGCCCATTTATTAATGTCAATGACATTGTCAATGTCAATCATGCTGGTGAGTGATGCAGTGGCATCTGAGAGCCCGAAGATCACGGGCATCCAGTAAAGGTCTTCGGCCTTGTCCCTTACGCGTGGAGATTTTACTCAGCAACAAAAGTTTCTGTGACACCATTTATGTGTATGTTATAAATGACACGCAAAGATCTCAATGCAATCAATATGTTTATTTAACAGGAGAAACACTGACTTTTCAGTGCCAACGTCACTCAAAACGAAAAATGTCATTTTCATGCGTCATGAAGCACTTGTCTGACGTCTAACCAATTGTGACCTTCACACTTCAATACCGGGTGTGACTTCCTCGTGCCATGATGCAAGCAACGCATCTCCGGCGCATGGACCGAATCAGATGTGCCAGAAATTGCTGTGGGATGTCATTCCAAATCTGACGTAGACGTTGTCGCAATTCCTGGAGTGTAGCTGGCGGGTTATCCAACCGCCGCAAACGTCGATCCATCTCGTCCCAAAGATGCTCGATTGGGGACATGTCTGGGGATCTTGCTGGCCATGGCAGGACATTGACATGTTGTTGCATCAGATACTGCTGTACAATCCTTGCAACGTGTGGTCTGGCGTTATCATGTTGCAGCGTTATTCCGGGACCATGTTGCATCAAAAACGGTACCACCAATGGCCGTAGCACTTCATCGCGATATCTTTGACCTGTCAGATTTCCATCAATAACAAGCAAATCTGTTCTGTTTCTAGCCGTGATCCCTCCCCAAATCATGACACTACCACCTCCAAAACGATCAAATTCCTGAACACAGTTGTTGGCATAACGTTCTCCACGTCGACGGTATACACGTAAACGACCATCACATCGGTTAAGCATGAATCTTGATTCATCAGTAAAGAGTACAAGATCCCACTGACGTTGGATCCACCGTCGATGTTGTTGTGCCCACTGTAGACGCAGTCGTCGGTGTTGTACTGTGAGTATTGGACGTCTTGCTGGCCGACGTGGGACAATGCCAAAATGACGGAGACGGCGACGGATTGTCTGTGCAGACAGTCGCCTCAAACCAGGTATCGTTCTTGCAGTTATGGTTGCAGGTTGGAATCGATTTCGGAGATGGGTTGTTCGAATCCAGTTGTCCTGTCTGGGAGTGGTTACTCGTGGACGGCCGCTGCGAGGACGGTCTCTGACATGTCTTGTCTGCTGATTACGTGCCATAAGTTCCAAATGGTGTTTCGGTGGACATTCAGGCGATGAGCAACTTCCCTCTGCGAGGTTCCGGATTCAATCATCCCATTGGCCCTCCACCGATCATTTTCAGACAGTCTTGGCATTTAGAGGGTAGAGTTCCTGATCCGAAAAGGCTGTGTTTTCGATAAGTGATGCTTCCGTCGTTCATCAGGCACAATGTGAACATTCCAAAAATTCTCCTCTTTTATTGCCATCCACAAGCATGATTTACGCACATTTTCACGTGCAAAGTCATTTTCTCGCATTTTCATGATTTCCATTTCAATGTTGTGTTTACGTGTACTGTTTCAGTCTGATATCACCATGTATGACAATTTCATAATTGGGTTATGAAAAATAATTAACAATATTGGTGTCACAGAAACTTTTGTTGCTGAGTATATATATATATATATATATATATTGCGTGAGAGTCAGTATTATTTTTGTATTGCTGTGCTGCGCAGCATTGGAAGATTGAAAGCGGCACACTTTCTTAAGGGAAGATCAAAATGTGACTCTGTGTCAACGTTAAAGTGCGAGCAGAAAAGTTAAGTAAACATGACCGAGGCTTGTAATGACCCTCTGATAAGATAATTGCTTAGGCGTTTTCGCCGTTAAAAGAAACGTCGATGAATGTCCGTATACGTCATCAAATTACCCTCTGGTTTCCTCACTTCATTGTACCCTGGTTGAGAATATTTGCCGTCAACCCAGTTGTTCATATTGAATCATATGGCTAATGCCAATGTTGTAAAAAGGAGGAGCTAGTTAACACTGGCTACTCCTTTACTAAGGTTCATCTTTGCCCCTGTCCCTGACACTGCTGTCAAAAATTATCACTGCACAGCACGGATCGAGGGGATAGAGAAAAGTTTTCTCTCCTGATTTCTAACAGCCAAGCCTTTCTCCCCTCCTTTTCTTTTGGAACTATGCATAAACAGACAGTGACTTGTCCACTGTTTTAAATATTATGCAGGTAAAAAGTACTGTTGCTGAATGTCAATTACAAATAGCTAGCTAGTTAGCCTCCTTGTTCATTTTATTAACTGCTAAGTCAATGAAGTCCCCTGCGACGGTAGGGATACCAAGGTAGCTTGCTGGAAACCGTTATCATTCGCATTTGCTTTCAGTCAGCGATCTATTCAAGCCAATGGGACGGCTAATTAGCTAGCTAGCATGGGAATGCGATTTTTTTCTATTAAAGTGACAAATTTGCATTTCTACGTTACTTTACACATGAAACATTTTATTAGAGCCCTTCAAATGAATATTGCTGTTAAAGATAGCCACACATCTTGGCATTTTAATGCTTATATTGACTTTTTTGAAATTGGCCTCATAGAAAACCATTCATTTTTACAAATGAAGATGTTGGGTGTACCAATATGGTGGCTGGGTGCTTCACTTTGGGTAATGTAAATATGACATCATCAGCAATCTAGGAACATTTAATTTGTAATTCATCACTTCCTGTTTCCCTGGGGTATAAAAATGACGTGACACAGAGGCCATTTCTCTTATCCACTCTTCAACATGGGAAAGACAAAGGAACACACCATTCAAGCAAGGCAGATGTGTGTCAGTCAGGCAATGGGTACAAGAAAATAGCCACTCGCCTGCACCTGCCCATATCTACTGTCATTAAGAAGTTTAAAACAACTGGAACAGTGGTAAACAAGCCGGGACGAGGACGCAAGTTTATTTTGCCAACACGCACAGTGAGGAGGATGGTAAGAGAAGCAAAAAGTTCTCCAAAGCTCACTGTTAAAGAATTGCAACAAATGGTAGCATCATGGGGTCACAAAGTCTCCAAAACAACCATCAGGCGCTATCTACAGGCCAACAAGCTGTTTGGGAGGCATGCACAGTGTTATGTATGAGTATTTTTTGTACAGCATTATATTTAATTTGTAAATGAAGATTTGTTACATGCTGTTTTGCTGCCTTACTGGTCAGCTATATTTATTTTGTTCATTTGGCACTCTCTGGTGTTGTATCTGTGAAATCATTAGGAAAAGACTAGTGATTTCTAGAAGCTTCTGGCTCTTTCCTGCTTGGAAAGGGCGGGATTTCCCTAGAATCCTGTGGATCTTTCTAGAAAGTTGCTAGTCTATATAAATGCTATGATTTTAAGCACAAAAGAGCAGAGAGCAGAGCAGAGTTTTTTTTTGGCAACAGTTAAATAGTGGCATCAGAGTGTTATGCCTTGTAAAAACGAGTGTTAGAGAATTGAATAGTGGATAGATTTTTTTTGTACAACTTTTTTTGTGAAGAATAAATTTGTTTTAGTTGTACTTTCTGGTTTTCTTTTTTGTGATTTTTTTCAAGTCATAACAACGGAAAAAACCTTTTCTCACTCACAATCATAAACGCAAACGTCTGGAGTTCGCTAACCGGTACTGGGAAGATAGAGTGTTTGTTGCCAAAAAGCTCTAAGTGGGTCTGGCGGAACACAAAAGATGAGTATGCAGAAAAGCACCTCATACCCACTGTGAAGTATGGGGGAGGATCGGTCATGCTATGGGCCTGTTTCTCTTCCAGAGGCCCTGGGAACTTTGTTACGGTGCATGGCATTATGAGCGGTTTGAAATACCAGGACATTTTAAATCAAAATCTGGTGGCCTCTGCCTGAAAGCTGAAGATGGGTCGTCACTGGATCTTTCAGCAAGATAATGACCCTAAACATGTGGCCAAATCTACACAGAAATGGTTCACCAGACACAGAATCAAGCTCCTCCCATGGCCACCTCAGTCCTCAGTCGTCAATCCCATTGAAAACCTGTGGAGTGAGCTGAAGAGGAGAGTGCAGAGGAGAGGACCTAGGTAGCTGGATGATTTAGAGAGATTATGGAAAGAGGAATGGTCGAAGATCCCACTTTCTGTATTCTCCCATCTTGTGAAACATTATAGGAGAAGATTAGGTGCTGTTTTGTTGGCAAAAGGGGGTTGTACAAAGTATTAACATCAGGGGTGCTAATAATTGTGGCAACCATGATTTGATGTAAAGGAATTATTTCTTAATGTGGGATTTTTTCCCACTGAATTAATTCACTTGAATAACAGGTTGGAATTTCCTCTTTTTTTTTTCATTGAGGTCCTATATTATTTCGAAAAAAACTGAATTTATTAGAAGCTAAAGAACACATCTTAACCAGGGGTGCCAATAATTATGGAGGGCAGTGTGTGTGTGTGTGTGTGTGTGTGTATATATATATATATATATATATATATATATATATATATTCAGTACTCAGTCTGATCACTTGGAGCTCTGCCTCGTTAACCATCCGCATAAAATACGCCGGATCAACCAACGAACAGAAGGCGTGGCCGAGAGCCATGATGTAGCAGCCAAGCCGAGTTTGAAATTGTAGTCTCCATAATCAACAATGGCTACGGACATAGATACATTAGTGGCCATTTTCTCTGTCATGGAGAAAACCTGGGTATCAGCGACTTACAGCCACAACTAGATAAATGTTTGGTTAGTTTTTTGAAGGGAAATGATGATATAGCGCTACTCCCTACAGATTGTCATATCTAATTAATAGCCATCATGAAATAGGCACCGTGTTCATCTCTGTGAGAGAGAACCAAACCTCCTCAGCTAGCTTGTAGCTTCTAGTGTTACATTGCCCGCGAATTTCACACTATTTAAGTTCGCATCAAACTTTTTAAAGGCTATGTTTTTGTTCATGTCACAAGACATATTCGCTGTCTCAGTGTTATGTTGTCATTATCCATGAATGAAATGGCTGAAACGCTCAGAGCCAAACTGTGTTGCTATAAAGTTAGATAGCGAGCGCGGTATGATGTTAGCGCAAGTATGGTTAATGGCTCAGTTTCTGTGTCAACACAGATTTCATCCTGATGTAAATAATGCGTTAATCTCGTTGATTCTGCCCTTGGTTTCGGGTCTCTTACCTTTTTTTTTAATAGCAGCAGTATCTGCAGGAAAAACAGTTTGTTTCTTGTCAGGAGAACAGAAAGAGCACCTTTGGTTCTTTTAAGTGAATGAGTGAAGGGTAAAATTTGGTAGATGGGCATATGAATGGGTACAGTATTAACCTTAATGAACTGATCAGTTTGTTTTTGCTGCATTCCTGGAATGAAGGACTGTAATTTCCAGTGGAAGTACAAGGCGGCTGAGCTGGCGCATAACATACATCATCGGCAAATGTTGGTGATTCATTTACGGGTACACCAATGATTTTAAACTTCTGACAAGCGCTCACCCACCAGGAAGTAAACACTTGTCAAAGACGACTACCGAGACTTTGGTTTTACCAGGCTAAGGTTGGAGTGCTTCTGACCATCTTTACTTCTGAGAGACTCAACCTCTTTAAGACATCCCTTTTTATAGCCAATCATGTTACACACCTGATGCCAGTTAATTACTTGCTAAATCTTCTTTCAGCTGATTCTCTTATTTATTAATAGCTTTTTCAGCCCTTTTTTGCCTGTGTCCCAACTTTTTTGAGAGCTGTTGCAGCCAGAAATTTTGAAATAAGGTCATTTTGTGGATAAAAATGTAAAATGACTCAGTTTTTAGTCGCCTCTATCTTGAAAGTCACGATAAGTCGATTGACGAGCACGAACGAATAGGAAGAATAGGGTAACAGATTGCAATATATTCATTCGTGATCGTCAATTGACTTATCGTAACTTTCAAGATGGAGGCGACTGGAAACTTCCTCAAGGTACTGTCTGCATAAACAGTCTTTTTTAAAAAACTACCTGTGCATTTCCAAAGTTCTCAGTGCCTTGTTTTAAATGTCAGGGCCCTCGGAATTCAACCAATGAAGTGTGGAACTACTTTGAGCGTTGTTAATGATGAAAAAATAGCAATTTCTTTGCATGGCAAAGAATGCTATGCCCGATTCACTACCATTGTAAGCCTGTTGGGAGCTTCGGCTAAAAAGCCATGTATTTTGAAATGTTGCGTACGTACAGAGGTGGGGTATCGCATCACTAAAGGAAAATGATTGAGAACTACTAATTGCAGTCAAAAAGGGATGTGTCTTAACACCCCTGCTGGCCACGCCACTGACTCTGGCAAATACCCATGCACAATATGGCCAGTAAAATATGTAATCTCGTACATACAAAAATAAGGTGTTCTGGTGAAATATTATCCGTACCAGGGGCTTTAACCCTTTTTAACCCCTTTGCGCAGAAGCCAAATTTGGCTATTTATGGGTTACCCAATTTGATGCTTTATAATTCAAGATTTTAGCTTCATAAAATCTGGACAAATGTGGCTCAACTCAGAAAAGACACTTACAGCATTTAGAATTACAAGGTATGAAAGTTTATTTCCTTGATTTTGGTAGAGAAAATGGGCTGCAAACATAAAATCTTCATGAGAATTCACCATTGAAACTGCAAAAAAAAAATTAATTCTGAGGATTGAAAAATGGCTGGGGGTTAAAACAATACATTTCTGGGATAATAAACTCCTGGACCACAAGTATTCTTCATCTGAACATGAAATATTAAATTATTACTTTTTATAAGCCAAATAATATAGACATCCAGGTGGCTCCTCAACTCCCAGAGCCTTGAAAATGGCGCTCTTTATATTCATAAAATAATCATATTTTTAATGCAAATCAACTTTATACTCATGAAGTTCAATATGAATGGATGATTTTCTGGTTGAATTTAGCATGAGTTTATCAATATAGGCACAGCTGGACATCAATGGTCACCAGTGACCTCTCCAAACCAAAAACATGCCTTTCCTCCATGATAAAGTTCAGAGTCTCGTCCATTTATCAAAAAAAGCTGCGTAATAGCTGTCGGACTATGAAAGAGCGAAAATGCAAGGCATTCCATTTCATTGAATGTCATGGGGCAGATGTACGCAGTCCTATACGGATTAACTATAAGATGAGCCATAATGTTTGTTTGAGTAGTGATAACAGTGCTATATCTTAGAGTAATGTTTGTGCCAGTGCAACTGGATCTTAAACTTGATTATGACAAAGTGATCGATATGTGCGCCTGTAGATACCCCCGAAGAGTGCTCTTCATCAAACCATTCAGATTTCCAGAAGATGATTTTGTATCTCTGCAAGCCAACTGAATACGCCAGATGTGCAAGGAAATTCACTTCAAAGTGAATTAAATACCATTCTCCATGAAAGAAAATAACTTTAGTGTTGTGTTTTAAATGTTTAATCCATGACGTATGAAGGAGTGAACTTGTCAATATTCTAGATTGTTCCAGCTCTGCTTGCTTGTGAGTATTCAATAACAGATTTAGTGCCATCTACTGATAGAGCAGTGCAACTGCGTCAATAAAAAGAGCTCTATGTCTGCAGGTGTCTACATCTGCAGAAAGGCGTTAAAGAGTTTATTGCCTCAGTAACCTCCAATTGAGTGACTAGACTTGTCAAAGTTTACACCAGACAGGTGGTCCAGGACAGTTTGTCTTCTGGATCCTGGTACATCAGACATAAAAATATCCTGATAGTAGCTTTTGCTGCAATCCAAAATCCAACAGAATCGTTATCCATCAGTTGCTTTGCAAGGCAGTCAGCAACAAGTTCAGCTTCATGTTGCCTGCAGTGACGCAGTCCATATTTAAATTTTGCACAGGTCCTCATCTCAAAGGCAGACCTAGCCTCAGTATGGAGTTCCATCCGGGATCCGACGGGTGCTTGAGTTATGATGCACATTCTGGGGTATACACACGGTTGCTGCGCTAATTAAACAATTTAGTAATGTTTTCATACAGTTCCTCCGTGTCAAATATATGATCCGGATTTGTACAGTTGATAGACAGAGGGAAGTGGCCTGAGGAGACAATATCGTATGACACACTGGTAGATTTAATAAGGCTGTGTACCTGCACACTACTGACACAGCGGTCCAACCAGGGAAACATTGTGCAAGTCACTATAGTGAGTAAAGGTGTTACTGTCCCTTCCAAGTAACTCCGCATCAGACTGAATGTAATGAAACTCTGAACAAAATTTCCATATTCCTACCAAAGATGGAGTCTGTTAATATATTAGCATTCCAGTCACCCAGACATGTGGGTATCTGCTTCACCCGCTGCAGTGTGTACATCACCAAGCAAAGACATGAACAGTTCATAATTATCAGTGTTGAGATCTGTCGTCATAAGGCATGTAGATAATGGCTTCAGCCTGCTGCTGTTGAATAAGGCCAAGTCTCACACTCATGAGTCTCCCATTGATAATGTCAGTTTTAACAGTTTGTGTATTTGAGAGATCTTTACGCCGTAGGACAGCTAGGCCTCTATAGGGTCTATCAGATAGCAGATGCTCATCAGTTTTCATGGCTGAAACTCCTGTTACATAGTAGTCAGGGTGTAGAAGCCTGAGCATGTGAAGTTCCTCCTTGCACAATCAGGTCTCTTGAAGCAGGATGATATCACTTCTAACACAGAGCTGCGTTAGAGCACCCACTGAGGTCTTCACATTTTTACAATTAAAACTAGTTTTAAAACTATTTAAACTAAACTAAGTAGTTTGTCTTCTGTAATGTATATATATATATATATATATATATATATATATATATATATATGAAGATACATAACACATCAGCTAAAAACATAGCAAGACAATAAAAGCAGTTATACTCAACAAATATCAGTAATAAAACATTCTGACAATGGCTCCTTTAGGCCATACTCTTGGACAAAGGAGTTTTTTAATGTAACTCTCAGCCACAAACAATCTGAAGGAAGAATGAGAGTCATGTTTAGTGTTAAGTTTGACACATTTAATATCTGTGATGCAGCCACTAGACATGATGTCATGTGGTTGAAATTGTCTGGTGTAATTCCACGCGTGAGCATACAGCCCCCATCAAGGACAGGATTATTTATCACTCGTAGTGTTTTTTACTATTTTATTTTTTTTTACCGGTTTTACTATTCAAAGTCAATGCAAATACGTGAATACACGCGTTTTGCATCCGGTGTGAAAGCGGGGCAATGGAGTCAGATTCAGAGGCACTGGTCAGTGAAAACTAACCAACAGTAATTGCATAATATTCAATTCTATATGTGGTATAAAATAAAATGCCCTCGTAAAGTCTGATGAACTACCATTAACGTTAGTATTTATAGCATTTCAGCGCTTGTTTGTTTACAGCTTCGTGTTTCAGCAGAATTCATCCATATTGTCTTGCAAAACTGCTGTCATAACGTCTTACCTCACCAGAATTGTCCCAGTAACGTCCGTCATTAAATCAAGAGCAGTTGCAGCTGCTTGGTTTGCAGGCTAACTTCGTTGAGTAGCTACCCGTTTTGTCTCTACCAGTCTGCTGCTCTGACAAAGAGGCGTGGGACTCGCAAGCAGTGAGAGCGGTAGGCACCTGGAGGGGGCACAGCAACGGATGACAGACAGGAAGCTCGGCAAATCATTTTATTTGGACCGAAGAAAATGATTGGTCAGACTTTTATCAGAAATATATGAGAATTTAATATCGATGAGTTTCAACACCTGTTGGATTTCTTTTACATTTTAGTGTGCCATATGCTTAGTGGGAGCATTTTAAGATTACAAAAGAAAAGTGGGTTACACTTCACTTGAAGGTACCGTCTTAAGAGTGACATGACACTGTCGGAACTGTTACATGTGTCATGTAATAGTTATGACAGTGTCATGTTACGCTTATGACAAAGTTGTCATAATCAAGACAACCCAAACTGTCAAATTGTCATCTCAAAAAACGAATGACACTTAATGACAACGTTTATGACATGGACATAATGTTTATGACACGTTCATGACTGTGTCATGTTACTCTTATGACGATACCTTCAAGTCAAGTATTACCGAAAAGTGTAAAATTCCAGAAAGGTAAGAATAGCTTTAAGCTCTATAGTGTCTACAACGAAAGCCCTGAGGAAGTGCTGGCGTAGCTAACGCGTTATGATTGCTCATTAGCAGCCTACCTTCATTTACTTCCATTTTCAGTGCCCGGTCTGCTCTTCTTTCTCTCCTTTTCCTCGGTGCTTCTCTCCTCGAATGGACTTTTGATTGTCGGGATAGCACCTGGCTTGATTTTTCTCATCTTTTTCATCACCAACTCAGACCAAAACCCTTCATCCTCGAAGTTGGAATCATTGAAGTGGTTGCGACAAATCACGCTATTGTGGTTCGGGTCCTTGCCATTTTTCCCGAGTCAGTTTCACCCATGATGCCCAAATTTGACTTATTTTTTAATCTTTTGGAAATTGATGAAGGCTGACTCCTTCTTTGGATATGTGACTACAACCTGCTACAATGCGTCTGGTAGGCATTTGCTCCACTGTTTCCCGAAATTTCGTGAGAAAATAATCTTATAAACCTTCAGCAGTTCCTGTCCCATAGGCAGTATAGAGATGACGTCAGCGGGTCGATGTGTCAATCCAGCGGATTTTGGACCTAATTGTGGGCGGGGTGGAAACTGGCAGAAAATCAAGGTCTGCCATCAGAAAACAAGCCTAAAATTATTACTGTGTGTATATTCATGGGAAATTTTGGCGCAGACATAGTTTACAAGAACAGAACTATGGAATTAGTGTCAAAGTACCCGGTAATAGAGAGTACCTTTAAAAGATTCAAAAGTGTACTTTCACTTCGTTACTTTGACACTGGCCACTTACTTGTAACACATTAAAATATGAATGTAATTCATCATTTAAGGATAAGGATTAGGGATTTGGGATTTTGCCTGTTCGATAAGAACAATGGTGCTCGGCAAGGTATCTGAGCCGCTTTGTGAAGATGTGTTTGCCAATGGACATGGAGCTACAAATTTATGCATGCAGTTACAATATAATATCACTAAATGGCACACCCGGATCAGTTATTGAATATTCACAAGCAAGCCGAGCTCTTAGAATATGAACAAGTTTGCTCCAATACCTGTTTTTCAGGACTTGCCTTAATTTAACTCCTCAGCTAAGCCTAATGTGCAGACTGCGCAATATGGTTACCCATAGCAGTTTTAAAAAAGTCTATATATATATATCTTGTTACAGAAAAAAATTTTTGTCCTCTGTAGCAACCATTTCAGCTACAGTGAGCCAATGGTATTCCATTAGAAGTTAAGAAAAATCAGTGTTCTGAAGCAAAAATTTAACATAGTATTGATACCATGTAATTCCAATAATTACAATCAATTCATTAAAATTAATTGCATTTACATTTTTTTCTCACATATTTAACCATATTCAACCATCACCAATATCGAATAACGCTTTATGAAAGCACACTGTCACACTCCCACTCTCCCACTCTCCTCACCCACTTTGTAAATCATTTATCAACTCCAGCTCGTTACTAAACTTGCAATTCATATAACTGAATGAGCTTTGCCTCATTTAGAATTCTTATCTTGTGCCCGCATTCTCATACAGCGCTCGGTGGCCCAGCCATATACTAGGCTGCACGTTGTCTTGTTTTGTCCTATTTGGTTGCGAGACAGGATGACGCTAATGGGTGCATCGCTTCTGGAAAGCCATGCTCTTTTTAAGAAGAATGGCACAGGCTCTCCTCCACCTAGGCAGGAGCAACGGATCAGGAGCTGAGCCATCAGATACTTAACAGACACGGCTTACAAGAATAAAATGGCCTTTATGATGCTGTCCATTCTGAGGCTTTCATGACTCACATGAACCTTTGAAAAGATTAATTCTAGGTTTGATAACCAACTGCATTTGCATGTTGAAGTGAAACCTAGAAGTTGAAGAAAACAATTGTCAGTTTTCTTTACAATTATGCAGTCCAAATATCTTTTGTACCATTCTCAAGTGCTCTACAACACATTATGGTAAAGGGCCAGTTTGGGTGCAGGTTTTTGTCCCAGCCAGCAGTGCTACTGCACCTGATTCCACAAATTAACTATTCCTGGGTCTCAATCAGAACCTTGGTGGGTAGACTCAGGTGCGTTAGTGTTGGGCTCTAACAAAAACCAGCACCCACACTGGCCCTTTCTGGATAAGATTGGACACTAGTGATGGGTAAATGACACCGAGGCTTCGGAGCGTGTGTCGCTCTTCCTGAAGCGAAGTGGTTCGAAGCACTGTGTCAGAGCTTGTATCAAAACTCCAGTGTCACCTGACCGATAACGTTCGAAGCTTTGAACGTCATTACTGTTTCGCTTCGTGCTTCATTGCTTCGAAATGTTTCGAAGCCTTTAATTGGCTCATAGTCTTTCAGTGTGTCATTGATTCGTGGCGCTTCAATGCATTCTGAGCCAATGACAGCTTGACAAGTTTGATAAAGTTGAGTGGTTTGGTGCCATACCAGCTATATAAGATGCATAATCATGCTTCAAAATGGAGTTGTGAGGAGATAGAGATTTGGAGAATGAGAGCTAGAAGTTTTTGGCAAGTTTCATGGAGAGTACCACCAATAAGCGACGTTCGAAAGTTTGGGATCATTTTGATCCCATACCACCAAATAAGGTATAATGCAGTTTATGGCATACATATTATGTTTCCATGATTGAATTGTATTTTTAATCTTTAAATGGGTCTCAAAATTACAATAGCTTGAAGGTGCGTTGTTTGCTCTGCGCACAAGAGTTGTCTTACAGCAACAACACTTCATCTATGCGGAGACACTTGCGTGCCAGGCATGACGACAACCGGCAAACCAGTGACCCTGTTAACACTGGAAATCCTGACAGTAAGCTAAATATGTGTGTGTGTGTGTGTGTGTGTGTGTATATATATACTGTACATATGTATGTGTTTGTGTATATTTGTAGTAGATTTTGTATATCATATTCATATAGCAACCATTCTCCCACACACTGTCCAGAAAACAGAGGCTGGATGAGGCCTTGGCAGACCTGATAGTTAAGGATGGTCAGCCTTTTTCTATCGTTGAGGATGAAGGGTTCAGAAATGTCATCAAAATCCTGGACCCATCCTATTCCATTCCAAACTGTAAAGGCAATGGTGGAAGCAAGGTACACTGTAACCAACGAGAAGGCCATGGCAGAAATTAAGCAGACTTCAGCAGTTGGTTTGACTGCTGACATGTGGACATCCATCAACATGGATGTCTACCTTGGTGTCACTTGCCATTATGTGTCAGACAGCCTAGATGCTGTGCTTTTAGGTGTGCATAATTTTCCTTTGGCCCAAACAGCAGCTAATATTTCAGAAGCAATTGCAAATTTGATGACAGAGTGGGGAATCACTGACAAGGTCTGTAGGATGGTTGCTGATGGAGCTCACAATATTGTGGCAAGTGTTACTCAGTCAAACATTCGACATATTTATTGCTTTGCCCACATGCTAAATCTCATTGTCAAAAAATCACTCTGTCAGACTTCTGAGCTGGGAAACATGCGCAGTAGGGCCCGCAAAATAGTTGCACACTTCAAGTCCAGTTCAAAAGCGAACATGAACATGAAATATTCAAGCCAACATGAACATGCCCCCAAAAAAGCTTGTTCAAGAGGTTGAAACCAGATGGAACAGCATTTATGCCATGCTCCATAGGCTTTATGAGCAGAGAGAACCTTTAGGGGCAGCCCTGGCATCACTTAGCACTGACATAGTGCCTTTCACTGCTGAGGATTATGCAGCAATCAACCAGTGCCTGACAGTTTTAAGGCCATTCTATCAGGCAACTGTTGAGCTTTCTGAGGAAAGGAGAGTGTCGGGGTCAAAGGCAATTCCTATAGCCAAAATGCTGAGACGTGATTTCTGCTGAATGTGCCCAAATGGCTCCTTGTATTGCTGCCATGCTTGCCAAGCATTTGAACACTAATTTTAATGAGAAATTGAGTGGTTTGGAAAAGGTGCACTCCCAGGCTGTGGCCACCATATTGGATCCACGGTCTAAGAAGGCTGGCTTTACTAATCAAAGCAATGCTGATGCTGCTGTAGAAAGGCTGACACGAGAGTGTGCCAGTCTTATTCATCAACTGGCAGAAGATGTGCCACTGGAGACTGCAGCAACATCTGCCAGTGAGGGTGAAGAGAATTCCAACTTGTGGGCTTTACTGGACAACTATGTAGAGTCTCAACACTGCACCAGCACTGCATCTGCCAGCGCTACAGTGGAGATCCAGAAGTATGTGTGTTGAATATTGTTGAAACATCAGTTGTTTTATTCAGTCAATAATTGTCTTACTGTCTCTGTCATAGATATTTGAAAGTACAAATTTTGAAAAGAGCAGAGGATCCCCTAAAGTACTGAGTGGCACGCAAGACTCTGCATCCCACGCTGGGGAAACTTGCTTGCGAGTATCTCTGCATCCCAGCATCATCTGTTCCATGTGAGAGGATATTCTCCAAAGCTGGGGAGGTAGTCAGCCAGAAGAGGAGCCGACTGAAGCCTGTGACCGAAGAGAAGATTATTTTTCTCAATAAAAACCTGTGAAGAAAAATGACTTATCTGCATCTGTGTATAATCATTCCAAGTCCCCAAATGACAAACCATTATCTTTAATGGTTTTCCTTAAAAACGCTTCATATAAAAAACGATGTTTCTGAATTTAAAAACCATAATCATTTGCAAAATAGGAAGGACCTGTAATCCTGATGGGGACTTTTAGTAGAGTGTTTAAATAAACCCTTAACTAACATTTGACCCTTAATATAATTTGCATTTATTCTTTGGGTTAGAGTATGGGGGACAGGATCTGCATATTTTATTGCAATGACAATATAATCATCATTACGTATGAATGAACAAAACTAATGACCGCACGGACCTTTCCGAAATTTTATTGCCGTCATGGGATTGAAACGGTGCCAGTGCTTCAGTTGCGCTCTTAAGAGGTTGCTGTAGCTTCATTTATCCACCAGATGTAACTGTCACTGAGGCCTCGAAGCTTCGAATCTTTTCCGGCACAATTGTGAGGAAAGGCTCAATGCTTCATGAGGCTTCATTTTCCCATCACTAATTGAACACCCCTGAATTAGACACTGAGAAAACCAGCAAGCTCCATATTCACAGGTGCTTTGAGTGATCTCAAAATGACTTGCCTGAACTCAAGAACATGAATTTGACACAAAATAGGAGTGGTTATGATTTATTTTAATGGCTTGCATAGGTATGTCAAACGTGGCTCAGGATAAATAACTGATCTGAACTGTAATGTGCCTACTTAAAAAAAATCAGCTTTTCTAAAATTCTATCATTTGGTTGAGACAAACCATCGTACACGGGGGGGCGCCAGGACCGAGTTTGAGACCACCGCTGTACATGGCTCTCTGTAGATCCAAGCTCCGCCCAGACACATTTCACCGTGACGTAAGTGCACATATATAATGCTTCTAGCTGCAGATGAGTGGTTGTTGAAATTTATCCTGACAGTGCGTAGATTGAAGTTAAATGGGCGCAGTGACCTTGCGAGCTAAAATCTTCTTTAAATGGGTCTTGCCGCCCGGTGTTCACTTTCTTGAGCCTTGTCGACCGAAGTGAGTTTATTATCTGGCAAACAGCAGTAGCTCCATAAGAAGGTGAGTTTTGCTGAGGCTAATCGAAATGAATGCTGAATATATATTTTTTGTCAGATATCAGAAGAAAAACGCGATTATTGTTTGCTATGTTCCAGTATTTTCGTTTGTCTAGTAACACATGCTGGCTATATACCGTTTGTGATTCCATTCCTGTTGACTAACATTAGCATTTCTCATCATGTAAGATGACCAGCAGCGAGCCCCATACCGTTATATTTTCGCTGATTTCGTTATATTAGCTGGTGGACGTTATGTTTGCGTTTTGAGTGTTACATTTACACCTACTTTGTGAAACGTCTTAAACCCTGTACTTCTCTGTATTATCTTCCGTTACTGTATCTAGCTCGGACGGCTTGTAAAGCGTTCTACGTAGTTTGTATTTAATCGAGGCTGGACGTGCCTGTGAGAGATTTGGGGACATCATGTTCTTGAACCCTTTCCTGAACATTTTTGGCCAAGTGGCAGGGCAGACGATCCAACAGAAAGAGGCTTCTGCCCTCAGGGAATACTGTGGCACGAGTGTACTTGGCCTGCAGTAATGTTTAGGTTGGTGGTTCTTTTCTAAGTGACATCCATATAAATGCCAGGACCCGGCGTTATCCAGTTGAACATTTCCCTGAGCATCGGACTGCCTCTGCTGGCGTGTCTCTTTCCCAGAGTGCAACCCGGTGTCATCGTTTCCCCAGGAAATGACTCGCATGCACCCGGTATCTACAGCGCTTAACACATTTATTTGACCACTAACTGTTACCCAATGTAAGGTTTATGCCACAGCTGCCCTAAATTAAGAGTGGGTAATTACTAAGGTAATTTTTCTGTAATGGTTAATACACCAGAGTATGCGCTAGCGCTTTAACTGAAATGATATTTTTAATGCAAAAGTGTAATTATTGCTATCCATGAATTTTCGAATTTACCATTTTACAAAAAAAAAACGTTAAGCACATTATTACGATGCCAAATAAGTTATTTTCTTGCATTCCTGAACGTAAAAATTAGTTTTAGTGGTTGAATGAGAGCTGTTAAGGCCAGATGAGGCCAAACAAAATAGTTGAGTGGGTTGTGGGGTTTTTTTTTTTTTTTTGTTAGAATAAGGACTACTCAGTGGCTTCAGTTTATTTGACAAAGAAATGACTAAATGATTTTTAGTTTTAAACCTGTTTTTGTCAGATTTCTTCATTGTGTTTTCTTGTTTGGTTTTTATTGACCGACGGTATAATAAATTTAAAAGCTGTATATAATGTGAAAGAATGTGTGATTCATCCGATCAGGCCACCTTTTTCTCCATGGTCCAGTTCAGATGCTCACTTGCCCATTTTTGATGCTTTTGGCGGTTGAGCAGGATCAGCATGCAGTGTTCCCCACAGAATTTTTGGAGAATATGGGGGCATGTGTGGTGGCAGACCACGTCTTGCAGTTCTGCGTCTTACAGTACTTTCCCCATCTTTTTTTTGGGGGGGGGGGTTTAATTTATTTTTTTAAACGTTCGCATTTTTAGATCATCGCGCAGCAATTGCGCATATTGAGACTATGGCAGGCGAAATGGGGAGCCGCCATAGTCTCGCCAATGTATGGCAAACAATAGCATGGGCACCGGTCTCCTCGTTGCGTTTGGCCTTTTTTTTTTTTTTTTTTCTCTCCCCTGCTTCTAACATGTCAACTTCAAGAACTTGACTGTTCACCTACTGCCTAATATCTCGCCTCTTGACTGGTGCCACTGTAGCAAGACCTGTAATGTTATTTATTTCACCTGTCAGTGGTTTTAATATAGTGGTTTATCAGTGCATCTTTGGTAACATTAGTTGATGGGACGCTAAAGAACAATATCATGAATGAAATGTTTACATTGAATTGTGGTTGTCCAGGTGATGTTGGTGACCTTTTCCTTGTGGCCCCACCACCTGCATAAATGTTTCATTAAATGCAGTAGCTTGGAACAGATTCAGTGGGAATCTTGTCAAATTTACTTTGATCATTCCTGGTCCACAGAGGAGGAACCTTATTGAATTATTTTTTATTTATTTATTTATTTTTTTTTTTAATGGCTTTTCATTATCAAATCCAGTAAGACAAACTGTTCTAAAGGGAATCAAATGGATTTTGCTGAGAATAACTTTGTGCATAAAAAGACAATCTTATTGTTGTGACACTACTTCGTTGTTTTTGTGCCACCTAAATGCTTAAACTCATACAGTGCTTAATAATCTGGTAAATTTTGCTGTGAACATACTTGGAACCAAGAGTAGTTTTGTGGTTGGTTTTCTCTGGACCATACAGCATTTCTTGTGGTGTTACCACTTGTCAAAACTATTAAATTTTATGGGGAGAATACTCCCCCATTGTTTAAGGTCTGGATAAAGCAAAAGTCAATGTTTGTCCTGAGTTGATCTCACCACTAAATTCTTTTATTGAGCAGCGGATTTTTAAATTACATGAGAGGACGTGTTAAAATCGTTAAAAAATAAGCAGTATTTTCTGCTTTGAAACACTGGGGCGTTTCGTTAAGGGTTTGGAAACAGGAAAGGTTCAGCCTCACTACGGCCAGCCAGAGAAATGGATGTCCTGGGTAAAAACTTGTACATCCATACATGTTTGAGTCCCTAGAGCCAGAATCCATTTTTGAACCCGAGCCCACTGACCTACTTCAGAATCAACCTTGTTCCTCTTGGTCTATGACAGAATGGAAATTTCTGGTTTTGGTTGGTGGCTGGCTGGCTGATTATGGTTTCATTTGGTCTTAAACATTACTGTCATGAACTTCTGTGCCCCATATTGCTATTTATGAGCAACTTTAACATTAGTTTGCTATGATATTTCTGTCCCTGAGCCCAAAAAATCCAAAACCGATAAATACTGAAACTATAAATGGTCTTACCCCACTTGTGTAGTCAAGTTTTCTCATGTTTTCAGAATGAACTGTGTTTAGAAATCTGATATACTTTAACTGGACCCAAACCCGGGCTTTTTTGTTCATCTTTCACCTTATTCATCATCAGCGTTTTCCATCTTTGCACAGATAACAAGGATCCTAAGAATGGCGGCGATTCCATCAGGGGGTTCGCTGGTTGCTACCCATGATTACTACAGAAGTGAGTTCTTGCGCAAGAATGCTCATCCTCTATTCGGAGCAGTCTCGTGCTGCCTCTTAGTCGTACCAGATGAGGTTTAATTTGACTTGTGGCATGGTGCTGGGGAAGGACCATTGTTTTCTAGATCCTTTTAGCATGTAATGTTTTAACATTTACGGCACTTTATCTACTGCTTTTTAGCATGAACAAACCCATATGCACGTGTTGGCTTAATGTATTTTGAACCTCATCGAAATAAATTCCGTTTGGTGATTTTTTTATTTTTTTTTTGCAGGGCGCATAGGGTCCACTTCCAGCAGCAGCTCCTGTGGCAGCTCAGAGTACACCGGGGAGGTCATTCCTCACCATCCAGGTCAGGCTTGGGCGATGCTAAGCATTACCTTTTTTTTTCAGAAGGAATAAAATTGTTGCCGTTGCAACCATAAAATGTTCATCTGGAATAATCCATTCTTCCTTGTTTGTCTAAGATGTGGTAAGCGACAACACTGGCACCTTAATGTTGCTCTATGAATCATAAATTTCGGTTTGTTTAGGAATAGGAGTTTGGAGACTCAATGGAGTTATACCAACCATTTGACTTATTTTGGATGAACACAACCAATTTTGTTCAGTTTTTTGCCATCTTGTTTTTTGAAGAACCAGGGAAGACCTACACAATGCCATTGAAATTGTAAATCTATCTTACTATCTTTTGGAGCTCGGATACAAAACACACCAGTTTTGTAACTCTGTTACCGCGTGACCTGGCCCGATTACAAAATGTAGTTACATGCACAGCTGCAGGTTAAAACTTAACTATGCGAAAAGGAAACCTTGTTTAGTGTCCCTTTGGCCTCCGGGGCATCGAGGAACGACTGTCACTCAGTGGAAACACATTGTGGTCATGAATTAATATTTTCAGGTCTCTGGAAGTAATGGTTGCGGTGTGCTCTGTACCAAAGAAAGAACCATCCTGAAAGCCCAAAAGCTATTCGCTATCATGGTGTAGGATTGTGTCAGTGCCCTTAGCCTGGGTATCATGCTTTTCTGTGCTGGCAACATGTCAAAACCTCTGTGCTAATGCTGATGAATGCACTGAGATTTTAGGGTAACAAAAGACAATATTTTTCTTGGAATGCCTATGCGTATCTCACCAATCTTGCATGCATGACACAGGCATGCCTGTGAAAGTAGAGGGTGCAGGCGCTGGATTGGACTGCCTGCAGTCCTGACTTGTCCCAGTAGAGAATATTTCGCACATTTCTAAATGGTACTGTTACACACCTTAAGATTTGTGTGCATAAGGAATGAATTACACTCGAAACACTTAATCATTTGGTGTTTCAGTCCCTGCACATTTTAGTGTGACACAGGAAATATTACAAAGTGGTTTCACAGTACTTCTCTAACTTTTTGAAATGTGTTGGATCAAAATTGAAATAAGATTTTATTTTAAAATTCAGTGCAATTTTGTGGAGAAACACAAGCACGTTGATTTATTGTTTTCAATGTAACGCAGGTCAAAGATTTCCAAATTAGTGCTTTCAGTTCTCATTTTAGTTTTAACATGCTGTCCCAAAATTCTGATTTGGGATTATGTCATGCAGCTGCCCGTCTCAGCTCTGACTGCAAACTTGTATTGACTATTTTGCCATTTCTATTTTACTTTGCTCTAAATCTTGTGTTGGATCTCCCTTTGTTTCTAGGATTGCCAAAGCAAGATTCTGGCCACTGGTGGTCTAGTTTTTTCTTTGGAAAACACAACCAGCCTGGTACAACCGCTTTGACTGAAGCCCTGCAGAAGTGAGTGCAAGAAATGAATTGTAAAGATTAGAAACCCATTAGTGGTCGCACTTGCAAATATTAAACATTCCACCACAGAGTCATTTGCATTTTATGTTGAATCTGAATCATGCCTCTGAAGGGATCATTCACTGATTGTCATACTGCCTCGTTTCAGGGAGAGTGAAGGGTGGGTGGTGTCCAGTATTAGATGTACAATGTGCCTAATTATCTCTTTGTAATGTATTCTGTATTGCTTTTTGTAACGGTCTTTTCCAATGGCACTTTCCAGGGCCGGGGAGTACAGTGTGACCAATGGCCAGATTACCTGTGTGGCCAAGGAGATGGCGCTGAAGAGTCCGTTAAGTTCGAGTAACGCTGAGAAACCCAAAGAAGGCAGTCCCCCACCTTCCTGAAATCTCCTCTGAGACCAATCTTTGGGGGTTTTGGAAGCTCCTTTTTTTTTTTTTTAACCTGGTTTAATTTAAAAAAAAAAACAAAAAAAAAAAACATTTTTTTTAAAATTTGTAACACTATGGGCCCCGATTTGGTTATTGTGTATACATTTTTTTCTTTTTTTTTTTTTCTTTTCTCCTTTCTCCTAGCATATGGTACTTGTAAGAACCATCACTAACTCATCCACAATCCGTCCATGGGAATGTTTAATTTGGGTGTATTTGAACATTTGCATGTTTTATGCTGTTGCCACTAAGAGGTGTGGTTTGAAGATCGGACATATACCCGCTCAGCTTGATACCAATTCTGCCACCTTATGTCGGGGCTCGTGTGTGTGTGTGTGTGTGTGTGTGTGTGTGTGTGTGTGTGTGTGTGCGTGCGCAAGTACTTTCGGGTACCGCACCTAATTGACTTTGCTGTTATGGTACTTGCATTTATTTGTGAATAATAAAGCATTTTATTAATTTCATTTTCCATTCTCATGGAAACTTCATTTGTACTTTTTTTTTGTCATTCGAAAAGAAAACATTAATTCTGGGTGTTCACGAAGGCAACAATAGACGTGTTCGAAATGGAATACCTTACCACATACTGCGCCCGTGTATATTGGGCCACCTCATGCTACTCTACAGTTTCTGCTATACCATGTTTTAGCTGGCACATGTCCAGTCCAAGTAATCAAACTTACCTGATTGTCAGTAGGACATCACCATTGATTGCGTTAATTTGTGGTATACGGGACTTCGCAAAGCTGTGGCTGTGTTTTGTGAACTTGAGTGATTTGTAGTATGACATTGAAGCGACGTAATGGAAAATTTCTCATCCCATTGCCTTTCTCTTAGTGAGGCCAGAGTGACCGTTTCAAAACTCTGTTCCATAATATATAACCTACCACTTTCTAACAATACAATTAACCCTATAATGCCCAGACACAGACATCATTGTAGGAAAAATATGACCCAATAATATTTTTGAAGTATTGAAGGGTAGTATTCAGATCCACTGTTCATATTAGGTTTTGTGACCGCAAAATATACATTGCTGAATAGAACTTCTAATTCCAGGAGTATCATATCTGATACAGCCAAAAATCAGCAACCCTCCAGAACTCAACGCCTGAAATTTCAAATTATATGCTCTTTACTATCTATAGCTATCCCTTCACATGTATAAGAATAAGTTTTTGTGTAATATTTACCTTGGAATGCTGAATTTCACTGCCAAAGTCCAAGGAAATTCATGAATTCCCATTCACATGGGAGTTACTATCTTGAAGTGGCGGCAGCACTGTGTATCGGATATGATACAGTGAGCAGTCGTGGTTGTGTTGCATCTGACCAGGTGGGCATGGTCCTTCAATTTGGTGTATCATATATGATGCAGGGGGCATTATAGGGTTAACATTGGCATATAAGGCTAAGGCAGTTATTTTGACTGCAACCAGGAGGGAATGTAGTTTACTTGGGTCACAGATGTATATGACCTACAGAGAACAATGTCTGCAGCACTCCTCTTCACATAAATTTAGAAGACTCTCAAACTGTATATACATCTCTGACTGTTGGCAGTTAAGTGTTCCATGGGCTTCTCTGTCAATCTATGCTAATGACAGCATCTGCACACACCAAAATTACTGTTCCAAGCTAAGCAGGTGAAATCAAAAGCGAGAGGACATAATTTTTCAGTGTCAATTTCCACATGCTGCTGACATGTTCTGCTGATATTACACTTTCCCTTACAAACCTCTAGAAGGGTGAAGCTGGTTGAGCAGGCTCCACAGTTAAGTTACATTACTTTCAAACACATTCTCATCCGGACTCGTCATATGTCGACGCAACCTGACCAAGCGTCGATATACGACGCAGAAGGAAGTTTTTGACGTCTTTATTTGACGGTTAGGGTTCGGGTTAGGGGTTAGGGGTTAGGGTTCGTTTTAAACTGGCGTCAAATGAGGACGCTAAAAGCAACCTTTTGCGTCGGGACTGCGCTTTACTTTCAATGCTAAAATGTTTGCAAGTAATGTAAATGGATCGTAATGAACAACGACATAGTCATGATACATTATCAATATTATTACCGTTAAATACGGACTTATTCTGTTTGTCAGCCCCTTCTGGTGAAATTAGAAACGGGTGGCTCTTCAGTTTAGATGTGGTTTTGAGAAGTCTTGCGGATTCTACTGAATCCACTTAAGGGAAAACTTATTAGGAAAAGTCTGAGTTTAAATTACACTTCCACTGGTGCCATGTGCTAATTCACATTGAAAATGCCCCCTCGATATTCATCTCCGCCCAGTTGCATGTTGGGTTGTGCGCTCACTGTCAGATGATGTGCATGCAGAAACATCGGGCCCTTTCTGAAAAAACATAAAGATGAGAAAATTCCTTCACCGCAACATTTTGGATTTGTATAACCTATTGCGTGTCATCCCAAGATGTCCGTTAAATATTTTTAATGTAAGCAGACTGCTATTATGTGTTGCTTTTTGTAAACATTAACAAGCAAGTATCCATTATGAGAATTAGGTGAGGGATTGTTTCAGTTCACGCTGTTCATTTGGAACACCATCTAAATGGATGCTGTGAATAGAAATCTACAATGAATACAAAGAACTGCCATTATGAATGTGATGCTCATATGTAGGGCAGCTGTGATGGGAGTTTAAAGTGAGTTTTCCTGAATGGTGACTGCTCCAGCATGAGCAGCTGTGGCAGTTTGAGAACGATGAGGGCGTGTTTAATGTGCATGGCCCCACATAGCCCTGGAGGAGTGGAGATAGTGTCATGCAATGCGAAGGAGAAAAACAGATCTGTCCGCAGCACTTAAAGACACAGTGCAATGGAAGTTTGCAGAGCATTTTACTTCCAGTATTTTACACACGTCTGCATAAAAAACTTGGAACTTTGCCCCAGATGTATGGTCCTTTGTGTTTTGCTGCGGAAAATACAATAAATTCAGCGTTATGTGAGCATACCGGTGCCAAGAGCAGTGTGATTTGGTCACCTCATCTGGAGAACGAGACCAAGAATATGTCTGCAGGACCAGATGGTTCTTCGAATGTAAAGTATGATTTGTCCAGAACAGGTGTATCAAATATTTTATAAAAAGGACAAGCGATTTTTGTTATAGTGAAGAATTTGAGCGGATTCAGTCAAGCGCTTTGGCTTACTCTGGTCTGATTACTCCACCAATTGCTGAACAGTAAAAAAGAAAGGGGAGTTAATAATAATAATAATAATAATAGACAACATATTTTCAGTACTATATCATCGAATGACATTGATACGTCATCAGAGATTTAGGAAACATG
Source organism: Gymnothorax reevesii (assembly GCA_029721435.1). Classification (NCBI taxonomy): domain Eukaryota; kingdom Metazoa; phylum Chordata; class Actinopteri; order Anguilliformes; family Muraenidae; genus Gymnothorax; species Gymnothorax reevesii. Next base: position 12,042,765 of record CM056585.1, on the reverse strand, counting down.
CTTAATTTAAATTCCAACAACATTGCTACAGCCTGTATGTTTTCCTGGGTAATTTCCCTTCCAGAGTGAAACATCTGTTTTGACCTGTGTGATCCCACACCCTCCCCATTTCGACACACGTTGCCTGATATGAAACAAACTGAATGGCAAACTCAGTGTGCTGCAGCCATGGAGGCGAACAAACACACTGGATCAACAGAGATAATGTTCAGGTTCTACCCAGCCCAGCCCACAAAGCTTTGGCATCCATTTGAAAAGCTCCATGACCTGCACTTGACACTGGTGGAGGCCCTTAATAACTTTTGGCAACGACAGTAGGCTTCTACTCTGAAATAACTGTGAAAAGATTTGCACGTTATTCGTCAAATTGAGTAATATGTTATCGAGGTCTGGAAAGTAGTATCTACAATTTCAAGGTGTGTTTCAGGATAATAGGCTTAGCTGGCTACTGTACATAGCCGGCCAGGCGTCGAGCTAAGATGTGCTGTACAGTTGTAAAAAATCCAGGAGGACTGGTTGATAGTCATGTTATATAAATTTGCCAACATATCAAACGTATAGACTAGCTGAGCAACTTGCAGTGTGGGACTCGCTGTCGCTCGCTGTTGTGAAAGTGTAATGTTGCACTGGCTTGTGTTGATTCCATGGTAAGTTCAGTGTCCTCATCTTGGCATCCTGCCAGAGCAAAGAGTCTGGGGAGGTGATGTTTCCAGTATTTAGAAGTTGGTCGACGGTACCCATTTTAAACACTTGCTGTTGGAGTTACACACTGTTCCTTTATGACTGGGAGATCAAAGAATTGGAGGAAAGCCTGGTCTCACTCAGCTGTCCTTGAATATGATTGGCCGACCCTGCTCAAAAGTATTGCATGACGCAGAAGGGCCAGAATGGGTATTTTGGAAAGCTCCCTATCTAAAATTTGATGCATTTTAACACCTTGAAATGTGAGTACCAGTAATTTCACCAAATCAATTTTTGAAAACACTTGTGAAAGATAATAACAAAGGTTTGTTTAAATCATGAGTGCAATAAAGAGATCATTCCAGACTAATCAAATATATCAACAGCACTTTATGAAAAATAAGTCAGCAATTTGTATTACATATTGTACAACATTCAACCAGGTTGTATTTGCAAAAGAAGTTTTCAAACAGTCGACCCATTGCTTGAATTCCTGCCTATGGAACAGGGCAGCTCCCTAAAATTTCTCCTAAAAATGCGAGGCGGAGCTCAGTCACCGGAGAACATGAGTAAAAACACACTTTATGTTTTTCGCAGTCGCTGCTCAGCAGAGAGAATTTCACATCCTTTTCTGAAGTGCAGTCTCTTTTCTTCCCCGAGCGCTCTTCGTCACCCCAGCAACAGATCCAGGTAAGGAAAGAGAGAGGCCTTCTGGGTAGCAGCTGTGGCTCTGATTGGACGATTGCATGAAAAAAGTTCCCGGCCGCAACATAGCAACAGTCTCGGAGGGGGAGAGGGGAATACCGTATTTTCTGCAGTTCCGAGTTACATGCTGTTTCTCAAGCACCTTTTTTTTTCCTCAGGAAGAAAAGAAGCGACGAGTGAAAATCTGAGTTTTTTCTTCAGGTTTTTTTTAAAAACAGCTTTTTCTCTGTTTTATATGCTGATAAACTGTGGGCTCTGAATTGGTTCATATTATTGCAGTATTGTCCCCATTGTCCTTATTGCACTATGACAAAGTTCATATGCTGTTTGTCCAGAATGCCACTGCACTGGTTTCTGCCTCCTGCGAGGTAAGAGGTAGTTCTACCTCACCACCCTTTCTGTAGGTTTCTGGCGTTTTGGAGGACGAGAGGGACTGCCTAAAACCACACTGATCCACAATCTTTGGGCCATTGTTGCTGGCAGACCTGGAGGAGGTAGTTGGTGGAAAGATATTACACAAGCTTTAGCACACAATGGCATTATTTTTGGTAAGATTGTGCATTTAAATTTCCAGTCAGTTTTTACTACAAAAATTAGAATGTACATAGATGGCACACAAATGCATGCTCAAACAAAAACATACCACCTTTTTTCGCATATTAACAGTAACTACACTGAAGGGAAACCTTATTATTTCGTATTTAGAAGAAAAAAATGTTTGCTGTTCAAAAATAAAACATTTTGTGTGAGAGCACTTTCTTAAACACATTTTGAACGTAATCTGCTTGTGTCAGTATCTGCTTATGTCAGTACCTTGATGCGTGGATACGGTCACCCAAACTGTAACTTGTCTCTGTGCTGGTTGTGTTGCGCAGTGGTGATAATCCGGCTTTCCTGCTGTTGACGGGTCAAGACCTGCACAAAACAGTCAACAGCGTAAATAGCATTTTGTAAATAGCATCTTTGCAACTGACTGCTGTTACTGACATACTAAGCCACATTTACTGATGTACAGTAGACTCATTATTCGTGCTGAGCAGAGCACAAAATAACACTTTAATCCATGTTTATGACACCACCCACATAGCGAAATTGGTCTGGCTCAGCTCTGGCCCACATAATGCATTTACACTTGGCCCACATGCAGAAAAGAATAAGAGCTCTTTTGTGGCACAGATCTGCACATGGGCCAGCACAGGGCCTGCTGCAGACACAATAGGCCCACACATGGCATACCATCACATACACAGTTCCATCATCGCCAAACCTGGCCCACAAACGGTTTACATACCACTTTCCATGCCAGCAGTAGCCCAGCAGTGCAGGCAAATTAACTTTTGGGGCATGAAATTTAGCATGAACTAATGATTTTCTGGTTGAGTTTAGAATGAATTTATCAATATCAGTGCAGTTGAACATCAGTGGTCACCAGTAACCTCTCCAAACACAAAACATGCCTTTTCTCCATAATAAAGTTTACAATTTTGTCCATTTTTCTTCAAAGTCCCCCAAGCATTAAATAAAGTGCTGATTAAACAGCCATAACATTCACCCTGCAATGAAAAGCTAACCGCTCTCACATCCGAGCTCATAAACTTACACCTTATAAGGGTAAAAACTCACTAACTCAATAATATCTGAATTCTGAAATATACCTTATTTTAACAAAACAGAAATTTCACTATCAGGAAAAATCAAACGACAAATGGCACCATATTCAACAGAATGGTGCAATGAACGTCCCGAGGGATCTACCGACGTGCGTGGGCTGCATGCGTTTGGAGAAACGAAAACCTCGGCATTCGATGTCTTTAAACGTGGTATAAATTCTACAGCAAAAAGCCATATTGAGCAAAAAGCAAACTGAGTAGAAGTATAACCTGTTTTCTTCATTGATGCCCTCCTCCAGAGACAGATGTATCGGCTAGAAGGAACCCTCCAGTACTGTTTCATTCGGGATAATTCCCATTGACCGTGTCCTTATCTTGTTTAAAACCTCTAAATATAACTGAACATTTCAAGGCCACCCCCTTGGGTGGCCAAAAAGGGACAGGGCTCTGCTGCTTGGGAGACGGTCCAATTGCTTGCACTTTGTGGAGTTGTGTGGGTCACTAAGAGCTAACTGGTATGGTGTGTGACTTTGAATGCAGCGATACTCTCCTGGAATTTAGCAGAACAGAGATGGACACTTTGTGGGAGGAGAAACTTGTGGGGGGTGGGTGTGTAGCGGAAGCCATGCTGCTCTGTTCATTGACAATGCTCACTGGAACAAAGTGTCCGAGCCAAACTGGCATTGCACTGATTTAGGATGACTTGTGGGGACAACCAGAGGTTTTTCAGCAGCTGAAATACTTATGCAAGGCCTGTTTCTCTGTTTCTGATGCTTGTGGTTAATAAGTAGTCAGAGGAAGTGTGTTTTCAGACAGGCGAGCAACGGAACTTACTCTTGTAGAACTGGTTACATGCAACCAGGCACCCAGGGGCATTGACGCTGGTCATTCTTCGTCAGATTCTGGAAAGGTAGGCCTACAAGGAAAGAAAAACAAACTTGCTCATTCAACAAAGAAACGGTCTATTTTGTTTGCCAGAACACAGACAGTCTACAAGGAAGATGTATGCTTGCAACATAATAATCTGGCTCCCTACATTATTTTTAGACTTGGGATACTATTAATGCTGATCTGCTGACTCATCAACCAATATTTCTACCAAAACTTTTCTCAAGCTGAGAACAACATATTGGAACTAGTGGGGATACATTTATGTTAAAAGTAGTCTGGTGACTCTGAGGGGAAAAATGCAGAGAGAAACCAGAGAGAAATGCATTCGTCAAAAAAATCAAGAGTAACATTATTAAAAGGCAGGAGGTCTGGTCAAATTCATGTCGTCCCCCCCCCCCACCCAGTCCCCAAGATTGATGTAGGTTATTGCCAATGATTAACATGAAGTCACCAAAAAGGTTACATTGATGAATATTCACAATATTCCCTGTCATTGAATATTCACTGATGTTCATGCAACAAGTTTGAAAGAAATTCCACAAATTACAAAAGGCAGGGTGTATTCATGGATTCATGATGTTTAAGCCAAATTCTGACCTTATTTTTTGCATTTTAGTGCATCAATTGAAATTTCTCTGATGTGATGATTACTTATATTCAGTCAACTAGACTCTGTTTTACACCCAGCGCATAGTGGTGCAGAGTTTTGCTAATTATGTACTGGCGCAGTTTTCATTACCCTGTCCAGCACAAGTTTGCATTAATAGCTAATGTAATTGCGCCAAACTAAGCGCCCATGAGGGTGCGTTGGTCTTAAAATGTGATGCGGCCAGGTGCTTTGATGGCACACAGCTGAAATAGATTGCACAATTGACAAACAAAAACCTGGTCAAAAGTCAATTGTCAGTTTCTGACTGTTCATTTAAGGTTGCACAAAAAGATAGTAGTATGAGCTTTCCTTGGTGAGTGCAAAATGTGCATTCTGCCTGTTACATGATGACACAGGGACGAGCAGCAGCCCCCTCGCATCCAAACAATTAAAAATGAAAAGATCACCAAATGCAAGATTATTGCCAAGATGTTAAAAAAGTACATGTCGGACTGGTTATTGCAATTAACGTCCCCACATCAGGGCATGCTGAGATGAAGGTAATTTAAATCCTAAGGGGAACCTACTCATTTGGTAATTTGCGATTAAACATGTGAGGTACTGCACGTAGGTATACGCAAATTATTCAGGATGAAAGATCCCCCCTCCAGTGGTGGCTGTTCGGGGACAATGATTAGCCATTGAATACATGGAATATCATGTCTAAAATAGTGCGTGGATTTTATTTCCATCACATGAAACAATGATGACAATATCCTCTAGTTCATGACAGGCATGGAAAATTCTGTCAACATTTGTGGTTCTGTATTTGTAGAAACACACAGACCTGGTGACATACCTATATACCAGTGAAATTCACAAAATTTTAAAAACTATGAAGATCTAATTTCATTATCTCTGGTAGTCAGGCAAATCATGCTGCCCAAGGTAGTGTTGCATGGCATGCTAACCTTCAATGCAAATAACTCACCCAAGCATAAATATCTGGGAAAAAATACTAAAATCTTTGGCGTAGCATGTTATGATGATACAATTTCATATCTTGTTTTCTCCATGTTGCAAAAAGTGGAGATGAGCCCAGATAATCCTCAGCCCACGATGTACGTAAAATAATTTTTTAAATCTCAAAAAAAAAATAAGCAGCATTCTGTGTTCTAAAGCATGAAGACGTGTCCGTAGAAGGCGGGGAAACCTGAACCATTTACAGGTAAAGGTGCAACCTCTCTGTAGTGTTGGGTGAGTTCGGGTAATCTGGGACATTGGGTAATATGGGACACCTAAGCTCCAATGTCTTTATTTCCTGATCTTACTAAATCTAGTCAACAGGACTAAGGAATATGACTTAAAGTACATGACTTCATGGGGGTGATGTCACTGAATGGAGCAGGATACCTGTTAATCAGAGTGCTTCCCTGGAAACTCTATGACAGGGTCACTGACATATTATTCTGACAAGGTTAATGTTAAGGATATTGTAAATATCTTTCATAAAGAACACAATGTCCTTATCAAAATTTTTTTGTGATTTTTTTCGAGCAAGAAAATACCTACTTCAGTTTTGGAAATCTGTTTTCATCTTTTTGTTTTCGCTGTCTCACTTTATCAAATATGATTGAGAATGTGGAACGGCATGCTTTAGGTAAGCTAGAACAGGGAATTAGGGAAATGAGGGAAATTCAAATTAAGGAACTTCCTAAAGTTGCATACATGGTTATTCAAAGTCTAAGGAAAGTAAAAAATGCTCTCTGCGCACACACGCACGCACGCACGCACACAAACTCAAATTCTCTTTTGACATCACTGCCAAACCTGATCCTTCTCACTCTCTCACAAACGCACATACATACACACGCATATGCACACACACACACGCAGAGGGACACTCTTTCCCTTTCACTTCATCATAGCCAAACCTGTTCCCTCTCTCTCTCTCTCTCTCTCTCTAACACGCACACACACACACCCACACAGTATTTTGTAATTGTACACATGTACCAATGTGAGAGCCATTAGTCAATTACAATATGAAATGTCCACAACTAGTAATTAACCAGTGAAACATATTTCAGAATATAATGGGGCCACATCTGGACAAGAGAGGATGAGAGGAAGAGAGGGGGGGAGAGTCTGGGAAATGAGAGGAAAAACCAGTCGAGTGAGACAAGAATGAAAGAAGCTGCAGACACGTGAAAAGGAATTTGGCCCCTTCCCAGTTTCTTTTATTTTTGTTTTATTTTTCAATTTAAAATGATTCAGATCATCAAACTAAGTTAAATATTTAGATAAAGACAACATTGGCATTTGCTGCTTTCCAATGATTATTTCATTTTTGGAGGTAAAGAGTTGTCAACAACCGATATTCCTCCTGTGAAAAACTAATTGCACCGCTGGACCTTGGCTGCGAAAACTTTAATCAAACTGGTAATGAGTCTCTTACATTAATGTGGAGGAATTTTTTTGTTCATATTTCTGTCCTTGTAATTTTTTTCAGAATGTTTTTTTTTTAAATTGGTGAAAATGAGCATGGCATGCATAAAGTTCTAAGCCTAATACAACTGCCGTAGATTACCGTAGATTACCGATTGCCGTAGATTAAGTGACCTGTCCCAGATTACCAAATTCAGGCAGAGTTCTTTTTTCTTTTTTTGCCACTAAGAACACTAACAGGTGTGGCACATCTCCCCTGGGTTTCTACATTGTCTCTACTGGTGTGGTGTGGAGAAAGGTTAAATGTGGTGGACAGATATCAGAATGAGTCACACAAATCAAAATGACAAAAAATGACCCAGATTACCCCATTAATTCCACTTCGACCACAGAAATGGATGCGCCATTTTTATCTTTAACGGACTTGTACAGCCATTCACGTTTGAGCCACCAGGGCCAGAATCAAGTTTGGACACTGGCCAACCAGAAAGCTGACCTCATTTCCTTCGGTCAACAACAGAATGGTAATTATCTTGTCACTTTACTACAGTGTTTCTCACAGAATTAGATGCTATTTGTGGTGAGGGTTGTAGAATCTGGAAATGTTCCTGCGTATGGCTGATAAAGCTTGGTCCGGAGACATGCCAGATAGCAATAAAACTTTAGTGGACTTCCCCCCCAGGATTCTTGCACAGCCTGCATGTGGGGGGTGGGGGTGGGGGGGGGAGTTGCAAAGCCCTGGCTGACACAATGCCCCTGTGGGAGTCATATTACTGTCCTCAATCTTAAATCCAGTTATATTATTCTGTTTAAAATTATTGAAACCTCTGGGCACTTCATAATATACTTCTACTGTATGTTCAAGATCCTACTAAGAAATCACTTCTACTTATAACCCAATTTACATATATACTAATTCATCTTATGACTTTTTCATGACAACTGCATCATATTAGTGCATAATACATCATATCATGTTTCGTCTTGTTATTCTCAGGGGAATCCAAGGAGTTGAACGGAGTATGTTTCAAACCCATTGAAATTATGGTTCATTCCCTTTTGGAAACTCCTGAAAATTGGTCAGAATCCTCTTGGGTAATCACCCTATTCTCCTCTCTCAGCTAAATCGCTTTATTATATCCTCCAAATGGTGGAAACCCAAAAACCAGATTCGACCCCCCTTCCAGGGTGTTTATGGCCATGCCGCTTGATTCAAAGACGTGGTTTGGCTTAAAGGAAAGAGAAACAATCCATTCGGGGAGAATCGTATTCGATCTCTCCCCGCACGCGTGAGTGTGTGAGTAGCCCTTTTAATTATGGAAGCCTCGCACTTCAAACATCCTGTACGCACGACTGCATGAGTAGCTTTTTCCTCCAGGTATGACTTTATTCTCCTCTTCTAAATTGTGTGTGACTCGTAATTAGCTTAACGTTGATTTGTTTGACCTAAGCTCGTGCCTACCTGGTGAATAAATTATTGTTATTCCTTAAAGCTTGCGTGGTCTCAGTGACCTCTAATCCTTTTATTCTTTCTAACCATGTTGCGACGGGTACTTAGGGGGCGATTCCTTACCATTCCAGACTAGCTAGCTGATGTTTATAGGTAGTGATGGGTTTTAAGTTGGATTGCAAATTACGGTCTACCCCTAAAGGGTTTGTGTAGTACTGGACCTGGGGATTCGGCCTTAAGGGCACCCTTGGACTTATAAGCTGGTGCCTGGCCGATCCCCTTAAGGGGCCCTGTGGTGTATATAAATCTGGGTTAATGATATGTTTATGCTCAGTGCTACTATGTTTATGCCGAGATATTACTATCATGGTGATTTCTTCCATCCTCTAGAACCATCACCGAACTAAGATCCGGGGACTGCGCTATTACCCGGGGGCGTCGGTTGAGTAACTGGTTTCACGGAAGAGTCTGGAGGCGTAGCTGCCCTGAGATTCACGCATGTTGTCCCTAAGCTATAAATTCTAATTCTAATTTGAAGTCCGATATTTAACAAGAGTATAACTAACTTTGGTATTCTAAATGTATTATGGAGTCAGATTAATTGTAACCGTTGTGCTTTTGTGCTCCGTTCATCAAACGGAGAAAACATATTCATTTTCTTGCGATTCACACCAGTCAGGAGGTTGCGCGAGTTAACGCCAGCCAAAAGAACACGTGAACCCTTCGCCCCCTGCAATTCCCGTCGTTGGTATTGTTCTATGGGGTTTTACAGGGTCGACTGCGGCTGGGGGCCATCTCAAGGTGGAGGGACTGCAAGGCAAAGTTAACTCTTGTCTCATTTTGTGGTCTGATAAACTATTAATTCCCCAAATTCAGTGACCTATATTTCTTTTTTCCAAGATACTATAGCTGTCATATTTCTCTGGACCTGGGTGTCATCATTTACCATACTACAACGCAAGCTTGAGCTTCATGTTAGCTTTTGGAGAGAAGAAAAAGCCATAACCACAGTAAAATACAGTGCTGGCCATTATTCTACGTTGATTTTTGGGATTTTAAGTAACACAAATAGTGATATTAGCTAAACGTAACTTTTACTGTATTAACATTCTCTGTATGCAGTACACCCTTTTCAAACGTATTTGAGATTTTGGCGACTTGATATTAAAGCCAAGGCAAGAATAGGTTATTGCAAGCATAAGATGTGGGTGAAGTGAAAGGTCACATTCAGTGGTTTCAGATATTGTCACAAATTTTCCCGGCGAAAGTGTTTTCTATGTATTCGCTAACACTAACAGTACTTTCAGGGAAAAAGACCCCTTTTTTCTAAATACCGCTCTTTATAAAATGAAATGCGGTGGAGATTACCGAAACTGGGTAGGTAGCTCAGGGAACTCCTGCTGGCAGTAATCTATAGAAGACATCATCAATGTGATTAGTGTGCAAGTAACAAAGGTGGCGTCGATGAGTTCCATGCAAGTTTTTGGTGAATATGAAGATCTTGTGAGGAAATAAAAAAAATTGAAAACTATGCCTGAAATATTACTTTCATATTATTTTCATATATTTATATTTTCTATTATGTCTGAACAGAAATTGATTTTCATCTCTTTGTCTTAATGAAAACAGAACAAATCCTATCCTCATCGCCAGAAGTTCTGTTATGTCAGAACAGAAATTTATTTTCATATAGACAAACAACCCTTGATCCAGCTATTCAAGTTAACCATTTATTAGGACCGTTCACTCACGTCTCTAATCCAGCTTGTTCTATCTTACATTTCCCCGAGACCACACCCAGCATGCCCCAAACGCTGACATCCAATACAGCCAATCAGCTTGCATCAATTATCAATTTACCGCACTCTTGTGTGCACGAGTTTGCCTCATGGCTTCTTGTGTTTTTTTTCTTCAAATACTACAGTTCCTCCCCTGTAGATCAAACATAATTTCAAAACCCAAAAACGCGATACATTTACATTTTTTTTTTTTTAAACATTGTTCCAAAATCATGCTTATAGATCCAATCTTTGGGGCTGACACACAATTCTGCTGGAACGAACAGTTCCTTTACTCTCAGACTGGACCATCTCTTGGTCTGTGGTACTCAGTGAATTGTTCACCTTGTCTTTGTCATTGTCCAGATCACCACCACAGTCCCAGAAATCGTTCTCCGATGAACAGTTTTCAGTCTCCTGTCTCTCTTTTCCCTTTACAGCAAGCATTTGGTTCACGTTTTTTTAGACAATTCCCATTTACTTGAACCATGTACGTTACCGGACCCGACTCATCCGTGATCACGCCTTCGATCCACTTCTCCCCTCCTCTGTGACTTCTTTCCAGAACCTGTTGGTCCACAGGTTGGCTGGCCATGAAGACCCAAATTCTTTGAAAGCTATGGTTATTGAGGTGGTCCATAGATCTCAAAGGGGGGGGGGGGTGATCATCTTAAACGTCTCCTACGACGGGAGACGTTTTGGATTTTCCAGCTCAAGGCCATGGAATTTTGAGGTTTAAATGAAGAAATAGACTATTCTCCATTTTTGTAATATATGTTTGTGTTTCTGGGTGGTGCAAACAAGTTTGTGAGTTTTTGTTATTTTTTCCGTGCCCTTAATATGTGCTATATTGTGTCCTTTATTGTTGTTTATCAGGTTTCATATATCCTGTTTTACCTATTTTTCTCATGATGTCATTTCCTTTCCTAATCTATATGAATGGTGCCTTGATTCATAAACGGGTTAGTCACCCTGATGGAGGCCTGTATGGCCGTAACGCGTAGGTGCGCTTTTTACCCGCCGTTGCGGGCCGACAGGCCCCGAAAGGGGGGTCTAGTGGAGATCTGCGTACGTATGTACGTCCGTCCGTCCAAAAATTTTGCACTATATCTCGGAAGCTCCTGGGCCGAATCCAACCAAACTTGGTACCAAAATACTTTGGGGTGGGGGAAAGGTGACCATGGTGACCTTGACCTAATTTGCATAATAATTAGGTCATGGGGTTAATAAGTGCAAAAATCACATTTATGGCCATTGTTAGCTGAGTGATGAAGTTAGGTGGCTGAAATCTTTACAGCAGCTAGTCCTTCTCCTTGCACATTTGTCAAACTGGCTGATAGGGGGCATGCATGAAGTATTAAATTGTAATTCTACTGAATCAGTGGAGTATGCAGGTGCATGTGACTTTAAAGTTCAGAAAGATGCGACGGGGGGTTCGCCGCAGCAACGGCTTTCTTGTTAATCTTGCTGATGCATTAGTTATTCAATAAAGGCTTTTTACTTTTTTCACTACCAGAGTGCCTTAGACTCTTTTTTCGTATTTTTGTTACATTCTTTACCCCTTGCCTAAGAGCACCTGGTGCTGTGATTTTGATTTTCTACCCAAGACGCGTTCCTTTTTTCCCCCGATTCATTCAAAAATTCTGACCTTTTTGGATTTTGCAGACTTTGTAAAAATTTCTTCTGGCTGAAACCTCTGTGCCACATCTGGTTTTATCAAAGACCATCTAGTTTGAACTTGTCTTTTTAGAAAAAGCTCTGCAGGGGTTTTATTCGTAGTGACATGAGGCATGTTTCTATATGTAATCAGGAAATTAGCAATACAATGCTGAAGTGACATATGACCTATTTCTCTATTTTTAGCCAGAGACTTCTTAAAATTTTGAACCAGACATTCAGCTAGGCCGTTAGATGCTGGATGGTAGGCTGGGAATTTAGTGTGTTTGACACCATTTTGTTGCATAAATGTCTCAAATTCACCAGAAATGAATTGAGGGCAACTCCGTCGTTACCACCTCTTTTGGCAACCCGTAAGATGCAAACAGATTTCTAAAAACTTCTACGGTTTTGTTGGCCGTAGTATTGTTATTTTGCATTAGAATAATTTCAGGCCAACGGGCATATGCATCCATGACTACTAAAAACATTTGTTTATGCTCTACAGCAAAATCTAAATGTATTCGTGCCCATGGAGCTGTGGCCCATCTCCACCTGTGCACAGGCGCTGGAGAGGGTATACTACGTTGCAGTTTGCAGATGTTACACTGACTCACTAGACAAACGATATCTTCATCCAGTGTTGGCCACCAAAATGAGCTTCGAGCCAGAGCCTTCATTTTCACAATTCCCCTGTGGCTGTCGTGTAGCTCTGACAGTAACCTGCTTTTTAGCTTTTCAGGAACAACAACTCGATATCCCAACAGAATACAGTCATCTTTCAAAGTAAGCTCAAACTTACGCTTGACGTAAGGCTGTAAGGTTTGGTCAGGAACATACTTAGGCCAGCGCAGCATTATGTATTGTTTCACTTTTGTCAATACAGGGTCACTGCTCGTTTCATCTGCTACCTCAGATGCCCTGACAGGTAAACTATCTAAAAAAGACAGTCAGTAGACTGGGTTTAACTTTGGAAATATATCATCACAGTGTGGTAGTCTGGATAATGCATCAGCATTTCCATGCTGTTCTGAGGCCTTGTATTGGATCTCATACGTGTACGCAGCCGAAATCAAGGACCATCATTGCATCCTGGCGGCAGCTGGTGGTGGAACACCTGTTTTTGGACCCAATATCTTCAGTAATGGTTTATGGTCTGTTATTAGTGTAAATTTACGACCATATAGTAAGTCATGAAATTTTACAATGCCATAAACTAAACCTAGGGCTTCTCAATTTGAGAATAATTTCTCTCAGCCTTTGTCAACATTCTTGACGCAAAGGCTATAGGCTTTTCATTTCCAACAGACATCCTATGTGAAATGACCGCTCCCAGGCCCACAGGAGAAGCATCACACGCTAAAATGAGTGGAAGTTCTGGGTTGTAGTGTACTAGTACCTGTTCAGATAGCAACTGTTTCCTATCTTGTCTCAAATGCCCTTTGGTAGGCGTCTGACCATTCCCACTTGGTACCCTTGCACAGCAGTTCGGTCATGGGTGCTACCACTGTTGACAGGCATGGAACAAACTTACCATAATGACTCAATAATGAGAGAAAAGACTTCAGCTCTGTGACTGTGGTGGGAACAGCTGCCTTGGCTATAGCCTCACATTTTTGCTTTTGTGGGTGGATTCCCTCAGCATCGATCACATGTCCCAAATACGACACACTATCCTGGAAAAAAGCACATTTCTCCTTTTTCACTCTCAGATTGAAATTTGCAAGTCTTTTTCAAACTTTTTCCAGATTTTCCATGTGTTCCTCTGTGTCAGAGCCTGTGATCAGTAAGTCGTCTCAAAAACGGATAACACCATCTAGACCCTGTAACACTTAGTCCATTAATTTTGAAAATACCGCAGGGGCACTTGCTAAACCATAATACAGCCTGTTTACCTGGTACAGACCCTTACGTGTGTTTATGACTAGGTAAGATTTGGAAGTGTCCTCCAATTCTACCTGTAGGCATACCTGAGACAAGTCAAGTTTAGTAAATTTCTTTCCACTCTTTAGCTTTGTAAACAGATTCTGTGGTTTTGGAAAGGATACTGGCCTACCTCAAGCCAGGGGTTAGTAGAGACCTTAAAATCCCCACATATCCTAACGCCACCGACTGTCTTGGGTATGTTTACCGTTGGGGATGCCCATACACTCTCATTTAAAGGAGTGATAACTCTTTCTGTCTCCTTTTTTTAAGCTGTGCTACAACGGCATCTTTAAGCGCATAGGGCACTGGGCGAGGCTTACAGAACTTTGGAATAGCCCTATGAACTACATGCAGTTTTGTTTTTACCCCCGTCAGCTTTCCCAGGGTAGGCTCAAACACCTCCGAGTACCTTTTACATAACTCTTCCACAGACACAGGTGCTATTCTGTTTCACAGATGACCAATTTAGTTTAAGTTTCCTTAACCAACCTCTACCTAACAGGGTTGGGCCTGTGCCGTTTACCACAAGTTGTTCAAGGTTTTCCATTTTCCCATTATTTTTTACTTTCACATATATTTTTCTGCTCAGGTTTAATTGCCGTGTACTGTATGTGTTAAGAAAACAGTTTGCTGGCATTAGGTTTAATTTCTTACACCGGCGTCTGTAAAACGCCTTTGATATTATCGAAACATCATCCTTCAATACAAAAAGTAGGGCCTTTCAACCCCTCTTTCACATTCAGAGTCATTTTTAGTCTCTATTGAATTCAGTTCCATTCCCGCTATGTTACCTCCCTCGTGCGGAGCACTGAGTAAGGGGTCGTCACTCCGCCGAGCACAAAGCTAGGAAGTGTCGCAACGTTCCACATCATCTCGGCTGGGAAGAGTTGCACCGTTTCCCTTCGTCCTCGCACTGGGGGGCGTAATTTGAGTGTGCCGAAATACTCAGAGCTCCTTCCGCGGAACCATGGCTTGTACCAACTTCCAGTCGTTTAATCCCTCGGGTCTGCTTGGTCTTTGTAACCTCTTGTCGGGAGTGGCAAGCCTTAGCTATGTGTCCCTTCTTTTTGCACTCTTGGCATTCAACCTGCCTAAAGTGACATGTTTCTGGTGTATGTCCCTTGTCAGCACATCGGTAACAAGGCTTCCCTGTGGCTACAGTATGCTTAACTGTCTTTTCAATAGCGTTTGCCTTAAACGTCTTCTGCGACAGCTGTTGGGCATTTTGTTTAGTTACTTCGTACGACAAAACCATATCATACGCCATCGCTAAGTTCAAATCCTTAGTATGGGCTGCATTTAACATCCGGTCACAGAGCTCTGCACTTTTTACACCACACACAAAATGGTCTCTAAGCATATCTTCTGAAAATGCCCCTAACTTGCAAGTGGAAGCTAGCTTACGGAGAGTGGCCATGTACTGACTTGTTGACTCCATTTGGATCCTTGTGTTAAACATGCATCTCTCAGCGATGAAATTGGTCTTGGGAACAAAATGGTTCTTTAACATTGCGATCAAGTCAGGCAATTCCACCTCCGACGGCTTCCTCGGCGCACACAAGTCGGCGTGTGGGTTTTTCTCCCCACCACCATTAGGAACGCTGCCTTTGCCTTATCATCCTCGTATGACAGACAATTCACTCTGAAGAACTGCTCTAGCCTTTCCAAATAGGCTTCAAATCCTTCTTCATTTTCATCGAAGTAAAAATCCTCACTTTTTCCGAATGCAGCCATATTGCTCTCTGATTTTTTCTGTTTCAATGGGGTTCGCAGCCACAAAATCCCATCCTTGTTACCAAAAGCTCTGTTATTTCTGAACAGAAATTGATTTTCATATAGGTAAACAACACTTGATCCAGCTATTCAAGTTAACCATTTATTAGGACCGTTCACTCACGTCTGTAATCCAGCTTGTTCTGGCTTACTTTTCCCCTGAGATCACACCCAGCATGCCCCTGACGCTGACATCCAATACAGCCAATCAGGTCGCATCAATTAAGTATCAATTTACCAGCACTCTTGAGTGCACGAGTTTGCCTCACGGCTTCTTGTGTTTTTTCAAACACCACACGTTTACTTATTTTCATCCATATTATCCAGTATTACATGAAATAGATACTTGAATAGTACTTGGTTTCTGATTTATCTTCATTTTGTTAACCCCTCAGTACAGATATAGACACCAGCGGGCATGGAGCTGCTCTATTTCTGCATGCAGTTACACTATTCTATCACTAGATGACACTCCTGGATCAATTATTGAATATTAACTAGCAAGCCGTGCTCAAACATGGTTCAGAATATGATCAAGTTCAGTCCCATTCCTGTTTCCCAGGAGTGCATAAAATAAACTCCTCAGCTAAGCCTGATGTACAAACTGCTCAATATATTTGCCCATAATATCTATCCAGCAGTTCAAAGAAAAGATCTCTTGCAACAGAAAGAAATCATTGTCCTTTGTAGCAACCACTTCTGGTACAGTGGGAAAATATCCTAATTAAGCGATTAAGAAAAATCAGTTTTCTGAAACAAAGAATTTGACACTATAGTAATACTATGTCATTCTACTATCAAGTACAGTTATCACACATCAAGAACGCATAATTCCCAAATGTGGATTTACGCGTGAATTAGTCCATCTGCAAATTCAGTGCTCCCTTATATCCTTCTAAGTACTCTGATTGATTAGCCACTCACTCAATCGCTTACTTAGGCTCATCTGAGGACAGCACTGTTGTAGCTTTCGCCCACGTGAAACTTGCTCGGTAATTTTCTATTGATTAATAGGTTTCTTACCCAATTCCAGAGAGAATAAACTTTGCATAGTAACTGAAAGACATTGATTGGACCATCCGAGAAGTATTTAAACCTTTACATAACAAGGATTAGATTGTATTCTCTGCATGTTGCGATTTGAAATGATGCGACAGCACAAAAAAAAAGCCTTCCAAAACTGCTTTGAAGTTCTCACTTAAATTCATGGGATTTACATGAGATACGGACTCGGTCAATGGGAATTATTCCAAATGAAACAGGACTGGAGGGTTCCTTCTACCGAATAGATCTATGTTTCTGTAGGAATTCAACGAAGAAAGGTTTTTTTCATTTTATATTTTGCGCAATTTTATATATTATTTGCTTACTTATGGCTACCTGGCTAGCTGTTTTTTATTCTCGGTTTACGATAACCATGATGATCACAGAGCTTGTTTGCCACATTGATTAATAAGAGCAACCGTGCGTCTTTGCTTATAATACTGCATGTGGTGGCATTTTGCTCAGTGTGGCTCTTTGTCTTAGAATTTATACCATATTCAAGTGAATTGAATGCTGAGGTTTCGGCTTGTTTTAAATGCTAACAGCTCAAGCACTTCAGTAGACCCCTTGCTATGTTCCTTGCCCCATACTGTTCAATCTAGGGTAGCATATTGCCTGCTTTTGTAGTGAAGCAGGTTGCTCAGATTGCAGCAGTCAGCATTCAAGCGTGTTACCTTTGAAACAGGAGATGGCATGCGCGCAAAGATACTGAGGGAGGGCAAAATAATGCCAAGTGATTGAGTTATTCATTGAGCATGGTTTTATTTTAGGAATATAGTACTCTTTAAAACATGTTGTTTCAAGCAACAGAACTTTCTATTTTTGTGACACCAGCAAAATCACCGGAACTACTTAGTTCAAAACTTTGGGAGGCTAGAACTATGCCCACGGGACACATTAACAAAAAAAAAAGAGTCGCGGCTTGAATACTATACTGCGAAAGAGTATGTCATACAACTTCATTTTCAAAAAATCTGAACCATCCTTTAAAAGTATGGTGTGTCACCTGGAGAGCTGTCTTTTTTGGTTCTTAGAGTAGATAATTTAGAATTTCGTGCTCAGATGAAGAATACTTGTGGTCAAGGAGTTTATGACCCCAGAAATGTATAGTTTTAACCCCCAGCCATTTTTCGATTCTCAGCATTAGTTTTTTACCATTTCAATGCAGAATTTTCGTTAAGATTTTTTATGTTTGCAGCCTTTTTTTCTGAACCAAAATAATGAAAATAATACAATGGAATTCTAAATGCAATTCTACAAGTGTCTTCACTCAGTTGAGCCATTCCCCTCCTCTCTGTGAAGCTGTTGAATTGTATAATGCCTTAAATAAGGTAATACATAAATAGATAGATTTGGCTTCTGCCCAAAGGGGTTAAAAGTGTATAATCACCACTACACACTACTGTAAATATTTTGCCATCAGTGACAGGTGGATTAGGTTTCCTGTTTCAATGTAGGGCCTACATTCTGAGACAACGTTAACACAGAAAAATTGTATTTTCGTTTCTGTTCTGGAGATAAAATTTACCATATTATTTCTGGAAATAAGCTAATTAAAAGTGGAGGTTTTATTAATTAAACTGGAATAGCAAGTTGACAATATGGGCTCTAATTTCGTAGACCAGGCGTAGGCGCGGCGCATGGGGGGTGCGCCGCGCCAACGGGGTGTGTCCAGGCGTATGTGGCAATTTCGTGCCCGGCGTAGCCTGGCGCAAGAACTCCTCTGTCCCGCCTCTGCCCCTCCTTCCAGCGCAAGTTGGCAAAGAAGGCGACACAGCCGAGTCAAATCTTGCTCACTGGCAAGAGAAACGATGGATAGCGTGTTCCCATGAATTACAAACTGTTGCTGCTTTAAATTTTGGGATTAACATGCATGGACAACAATGCAAGATACGTGACACATTTATTTTCAATATGCGATCTTAACTCAGTATGAGATCATAGCAATCAGGCTGTATTCCTTTCCCCCACTGAAGACGATAAAACCGAAGTGACAATAATAGTAGCCTTGTATTAAGCCGCTAGCACACTGGACGCGAAACGAATTTTTCGCTCGACAGATTGCGTCTTGTGCCCGAAAGTCTGACAGGGTTTTAATAAATCTCCGTGTCCGACAGTCTATTATTGCTTTTAATTTCTTCAAATCTGCTGACTCTTGTCGATATTAAACGTGAATGTTTTGATAAGAGGGCTCAGTTCTTTCAGATGAGTACCGAGAATTTCAATCAATGTTTCTGTTTAAGCTCTGCTCAGTAAAGCGAGTCGACACTGGCATGGGACAATGTACAATGCCTCCGTGTCTGACAGCTAAAAAAAAAAAAAAAGAGGACGATTAGAACAGATTGATACCGAAATAAAGAATAAAAAGAAACATTTTAACAACAGAACATCCAAAGAACACTGGGATTTATTTTTTAGCGGGTCATCTTTGTTGGATATCCCGTTATAAATCTGTTCTCATTTCAATACTTTTACTTTTTGCTGGCTGGTGGACATGGAGTATTTTGCATTTCGTGTCGGACAGTCTTGATCGTGCATGCGATAATTTCTTCACACTGTCAATGGTCATGGAATTGATTTGCTCATGCACTGTTTAATCTCAGCTGTGGAAATAAAGCGTGAATCTGTTCGGTCCATCTGACTAATTTTCAAAAGAAAGACCGAATAAAGACTGCTGGCTATCTTCAACGGAAGAAAACAGAAGAATAGGCTAAAAAGACCAAGAAAAGTCGATAGCTATCAATTTGCATTCTGTGAAGGTCGAACACAAAAATGGCCAAGTTTCCACGTCTAATAATTCCTGGAATACTCGGAAAAATTAGAACTTTTATGACTTTCGGACACGGAGCTATATTAAAACCCTGTCCAACTATTGCGTCTTTGCATTGACTTTGTCTGTAATCAGTCGGGCGAAAAATTCGTTTCGCGTCCAGTGTGGAAGCGGCTTTAATGAGCATAGAACGCAAGCATTCGATATATATATATACATATATATATATATATATATATATATATATATATATAGCCTATATATACAGTTTGTGGTTGGCTGAGAAAGATGTGAAGTCGTTAGTTTGCATCACAGATTCAGCTGCGTTGATTAAGCCCGGTCAAGTTTCCATTACGCGTGGCAACCGCCTTTAATCTGACATCAGGACAATCGATATAGATACAATAATTTATGTCCTTATTCAGATAGTTACATTAAATCGTGCTTCCTGTAATTATTTCTTGCATTGAAACGTGCCTGACATTCTGTAAAACTGCCTGTGAGATTTCGGTGACGTGTGCGCTCTCTGCGCCGGTCAGCCAAATTACCACTGCACGGAAATTAAACCAGGTTGGAGTTGGCGAGTTTTTTGCGCAACTCCAGCGGAGACTTTTTCTACGAAATTGTCACTGCGTCTTCATGAATATGTGACACCTCCCCCTACTACGCCGCCACACCCATCTCGGCGCACCTTGGTCTACCGAAGGCTGCGCGCCTCACGAAATTACCACTACGCGGGCTGCGCCCTACGAAATTACCACTGCGCGGCCTGCGCTTCGCTACGCCACCTGCGCTGCGCCAGGAAATTAGAGCCCTATAAGTGAATGCAGTATTTTACAATGAGTATCGTAGGTTGTTTGTAGCATTAATGTAGCTATACTAGGGAGTTTATGTCTGTTCCAGTGATACTTTGGTCTGTCATCCCCTGTAACTTGTAGAAATGTGCGTGACATGTCTCTTCTGCTACTGAGACAGTCATAACAGCTGATCGTCTCCATAGTAAAAAAAATGTCATGAGCATATTTGTCTTGTTTCTTCCAGCTTATGTTAAAGTATTAAAATGATGTTGGCCCAAACTTTATAGTCGGTAACAACAACAGTACTAATAAGAAGCCACTACACTGCTTAAACCCTCCAGAAACCATGGCAAACCCCAGTAATCACTTCTGTTGTTTAAACATAGTTACAGTATATTTACAAGTAGCCACTTATATGTCTGATTTTGTTATTCTGATGTTTATTACTGTTAAGGGGTTTCTGATATTAAAATAAAGAAAATCTGTAAAACATACAGCTATATGCATTTTCAGTTTAAGTGTATTAACACACTGTGGTATCAGCTGCAATACAAGGGGAACCAGCACAAATCTTGACAAGGACACTAAATTGATGATGACCAGCTCTGTCCCTGTCACAGACTTTCAGGTTTATATGGCTGGTAAAGGGCCAGATACAATCAAAATCAGCCAAGTAATTTTTTGTAAAACTATTATAAATTGTGAGCTCTTTGTGTAGATTTGGCAGCTCTACTGACTCTTGTAAACAATGGCTGATACGATAAAACTTGCACAGCAAAGAATTTTATTAAAAATTTTGAAAATTTCCCCTCTATGTGTCTTTGCTGCTTCACAATCAATAATTACCTCATTTTGCTTGGACTCTGTTAATCATCACTCACCTTTATTACTATTATCTGTATTAGTTCTGTTTTTCCTATTTTTGTCGAGGTCCTTTCCATTACAAAGTATCATGGAAAAATTAAATAAACCAGAAAACCCAGATTTGATGGTGTGATGGTCCTGCCCTGCAGGCCCCCCCCCCTGCTGTTCGCACCTCCACCTCAACGAGCCACAGCTGCTGCTCGTTGAGGAGGAGGTGCTATTAAGAGTATGAAAGAGCTCCCAAACAGGGAGTGCAGCTGCATTCCGTTTTCACTCTTTGTGAATGGAGCCCTGTTTTTGCCGCTGCTCTCCTCGTTTTTGTTTTAAATTAAATATTAATGTATATTTTTACTCAGCCTGTGCATTTGGGTCCCTTCTGTTTGGTTTGGGTACATGGTCCCAGTGACCGCCGGCTTATTGCCTCCTGCTGGCGGGACCAAACCATGACAGATGGTTGAAATCTCTTGTGGTTAAACAGTTATCCTTGTGACAAACCATTTCAGCAGCTCTTTGTATGGCCCATCAGTGCCGCAGGTACGGACCTGAGAAGAGTTTCCTTTATTTATTTATTTATTTTAAAAACCTCCTCAAAAGGAGAATACAGAATATACACAAAGGACAGAGTAACACAAACTAAAACATAATAAAATACGGACTAGAGTGCGCTGACCGGGTATTTCACCATGACGCGCTCTGCCGAGTCCGGGACACCATACCCATCACTGAAGAGGAGTCTCCTCAAGGAGTCCACAGCCCCATCTTCAGTGACGGACACTGCGCCACGCAAACCCGGCAGAGATGTCGTAGCGAATATGCAGCCATGACAGGGGAGTGGCCATCTTTCATTATGTTGTGCATCAAGGTGGCAACAGTCTGATCACCCCCGTGTGCCAGATACTTAGACAGCAGTGCTACATTAACATCACAAGCAGGGGAGTCCCTACTAAAAATTCTATTATATAGTGGTAACCTATTCCTGCTAATAACATCAGATACTCGGTATATACCTAAAGCCTGTAACCGCTCACTGTGATGACTCCTATTAGGAAGTCCAAATATATGTTTAATAGTGTCACTCTGGAATTTCTCAAGATGGACTAGATCTTTGGACAGAACATTTACAGTATGGCACCCAAAAGATAATACAGGACAAACAGCAGTTTTCCACAGACAAACCTTTACCTGGATACACCAGGGTAACAGAAACCGCTACTCAGGAGGCTATAGGCACCATGCCTAGCAAAAGACACTTTGCGGATTATTCATCATTCGGATTAAGTCCAGGCTTTTTTTAACACGGGTATAATGGTTCCAATCAACATGTCACTGCCAACCAAGCATGACCGAGAACAGATTGCTCAGGATACTGGTAAGCACGGCAGACACGCCGTACTGGAGATGTTCAGCAGTAACCCCGTCAATGCCAGCGGACTTGCCATGTTTCAGAGCACAATGGCCCTCGCCAATCTTGTCCACGGCAATCACGGTTTCAGAATACACATCACGATTGGACCAAAATTTAGTTTTAACACAATTGCTAATCTCAAATTTACTAGGGTCAAGATTATAGTCATCCTTCATTATTTCACTACAGTGGCGTGAGAAATCCTCAGCATTCAGATTACTAGAAGGGCTATTATTCCCTGATCGCTTCTTGAGCGTATTCCAGAACCACTTCTTACCTTTCCCAACCCGAAACAGACTGTTCAACTCCTGCATGGGTTTTTTAAACATGCTGCAAAGACATTTTTGTGTGACACTTTACGGAACTGCTTCTTAGCAAATTTCCAACAATCAAACACCACACCGCTGCTGGGATAGTCAATTGCCACCCACAGGTGCCACCAGAAGCGTTTAATGTCCCATAAGTAACCAAGATCTGCACACCAGTACGCTTTGGGTTTAAAAGAAGATTTCTGACAACAGCCCGACTCTAAGGCAGCAGTATGAGTGCATTCAGTAAGTTTCTCAAACCTACCATAAACATAAAGCCGCGCATGAGCACGGTCTTTGTGTAGAGGCGTCTGTCCTTGGCAAACTGCCAAGCTTAACACCAAGGATACGATTATACTTTTCACACAACTGTGACCTATTCCATTGCAAACTGGTCCTGGCCCTGTTGGGGTTCCTGCCTACGTCTACCCCTTTCAGGTGTACAAGAACCTTGCATATCTCCTGTCGATTGTGTCTGACGAGTCCCAAGCGCGGTAGCCTTCATCACGACACTGTTCAGTTTGTGGGCAGTTGTTTCTATCGGTGCAAAACCTCCCCACTTGCCGCCAGAAGTTTAGTCGAATAACGAAAGGGCCATACGACTACTCCCTCCGGCCACAGCGATTTGCCAATCACCTGGTTGTAGTAGCTGCTCGGAATATTGACCCGAAACGATCTGTTTGCTGGTTTTTTGGCCAGGATTGACATGGTGATATCTCTCTTGGGAACACCTATGAACAAAAGATGACGTTCGATATCGTCCACAGAGTGCTGAGGGCTCGCCTGGCCAACACAGATGGATCTCATACCCCCACCTGGTCGGTTACTTGCCAGCGAGAAAATGGGTTCATTACGTTTCTTTGTAGCTGCTCTGTAGCTCTCTCTGAAGCTGCTTTCTCAGCGGCGCTGCTTCCTCCGCTGCCTCAGAGGGACCTCCAACTCGTTGGGATTTTTTACCGTGGAGTCTCCATCGTTCATCTGGCCCCCCTTAGGTTCAGTATTGACCTCAGGAGCGA
This sequence comes from Gymnothorax reevesii, assembly GCA_029721435.1. Taxonomy (NCBI): domain Eukaryota; kingdom Metazoa; phylum Chordata; class Actinopteri; order Anguilliformes; family Muraenidae; genus Gymnothorax; species Gymnothorax reevesii. Next base: position 12,019,054 of record CM056585.1, on the reverse strand, counting down.
CCCGAGTCTTGTCACGGAGTTCGACGTCATTAACACCGTAGTTGTCCGGCACAGAGTCGGCATCCATGATCACAGACTCCTCACTATCCGAAGAGCTGTCATCCGTATCGCCATCTGGCTCACCAGGCCTACCCACTGTCAGATTTACAACTAAAGGGTTAAGGTTTAAGGTTATGGCCCAATTATTATAGTTTGATGAAATTCCAGGTCATGGAAATGGTCATCATTATTTGTGAGAAAAGCAGACATTTCAAGCCTTCTACTGCCACAGCATTATGGCTCTTATAAGTTGAGTCCATGGAATCCATTGTGTTATTTCTGGGGTTATTTAGAATGGTATCTCACTGCACGTACCAACAGTCTTCTGATACAAAGCCAAGTAATCACCACGTGTAGAGTAACCTTGTGTTCCAGAGTCCAGCAATTGCGCCACTTACTCCCGTAAGCCACACGCATTAGTAATGGCACAAACGATATTTATAAACCACAGCACTTCAACATTTTCACCAAAAGTACCATTCATTTACAGCTGAAACAGTGACTCAGTGTGGGGTATCACTAATCTGCTGAGCAATTGGACTACAGTACAAAGAATTTAGCAGTTTGGCTGTTCATTATTTTCACAACAACTAACTTTCATTACAACTCACACATTTGAGGCTAGAAAAAATGGAAGATAGATTTACCTTTAGTTCTTGATTATCTGTCGTTCCTTGAACTATGAAGCAAAAAGTCCTATTTTGTCACTCTTATCTCCACTTTCTGACCATGAAAATGACAGGAGAGAGCTCATCCGAACATTAAATCATTGCTCCATGTGTGGCTTGGTTGAACAGACCTAGTACTGCTCAGCTGGCTGACGAGGCGTACTGTTCCACCACTTGACCTTTGGGATGAATCCTAGCGACATGAAAAGGAGCAGCGAGGCTTGCCCCTGGGTCTAAGATGCCTCCAGCTATAAGCACAGCCAGCTGCATTTACATTCTGTGTCTGTGTCTGCAAATTACTGATAACTGCTGCCTTTTGCACAAGGAACATACTAAATTGAGGAGGATAAGGTCTTTGCTTGATGCAAAAAAAAAAAAGAAAGTTTCATGCCATTGAAAACTCAAAAATGGATTATTGTCACCAGGAAGAATTTCTAACAAGATCAGTTTTTGAAGCTGGTTTTGAAATTTTCAACTTCTAAACAGGTTAGTTGTGATTGCAACCATGCTGTGAAGATCATCCAGTGGGGCTCATACAAGGAGCTAGTGATTGGACGATGAGTTACAGCCAAATTTCTCTTAAGCATTTAGCACATAAGTGAATTTTCGCAATGAGGCAAATTTTCTCTCCCAGAAGCATTATGTGCAAAGGAGCTAGCCCACAGCTAACATCACAAATGGGCGTGCCGTGATAGGCTGCTGCTAAATGTAAACAAACAGGACTTTAGCAAGATGAGAGTAACTACAGTGCTCTGTATTACTATAGTAGTGCAGAATCGATTTGCAACGTTTTTTAACCATAAATCATGAACGGCACGGTAATGAGATTCAACCATTTTTAACCGATGTATATTATGATCGGCTTAAGATCCAGTGCAATGAAAGGAGTGGTTGTTGGCCATCAGACATCCAAACTACAATATCAACACACCGTGGAATGTTCTAGAACACCAATCAGTCTTGTGTGTCTGTGGCCATCATTTTCCAGTAAGACTATCATGGTACGGAATAGAATGATCCTTAAGGGAACTCCTGTACAGATCAAAGGACATCCTGTCCAACTTCTTGTGTTTAAAAATTTTAATTAAACAAAAACCAAGCTCAAAAATAGACCCTGTAATAATTAAAATTATTAATATTATAGTATGTTAGTACTAAATTTGAAACATGTACTTGGTATGGATGTAAGTTTGCAGCTTTTCCAATGCAAGTGAACGAGGAGGAAAAATCCAAACACCTCCTCTTCGTCGCAGAGGCATGGAGTCTCAGTGAACCAGTTGCACCATTCAGGGGACACACTGGTTAGTGCAAATTTGCCAGCAGCGATAGCGATGCAGGGACTGTTTTCAGTTGATTTTAAAGTTGTTTATACATTCATTATGTGGGTGCATTCGCTTGAGGGCGATTCTTGTGAGCACGGTGGTATCTTAACCCTTTAAAATGCGGTCACAAAACTTTACAGGTGAATAGTATGCATACAAAGCAAGGCTGAGTTTGAAAACAGGCGTGGTTTGAGTATGAACCCATTGACCGGGTTATAATGAGAACTGCTGTACAGAAAACAACACCAGCATTGCAGTCGTGGCTGGTGCGATCCCCGATGATCACTTACAAGCCCTATTCTCAGTGTTGTTAAAAGATTGATTTAAAGCATTCTAGTAATGCGCGTCCATTTATAACTGACCCCTGGATTTGGAGCTTATCAATTCAGTTCAAGCCAGCATCTCTTTCGGGAACTGCTTAAAGCAAGCCTATACCAGCAGAAGCAATGTGAATTTCCGGACCGACAGGAAAAAACCAGGAGCAGACACCAGCCAAGGGCAGGAACCCACCTGCTACAGGCCAAAAATAGTCAATGAGGTTAGCAACAGTGAAGACTTTATATTATAAATAATTATTGATGGATAATCAACTTTTTATTTAACTTTACACAGGTGTATATTTTATTCCTTTTAATATACTCATGATTACTGGTAATCAAAGGCCAAGAGCAATTTTTCAACTTTTGGGGTACAATAGTTTAGTGCTACTGTGTTTCAACAGTGCAATGATCAAAAATGTATTGAACACCCTAACCAACAGGGTGCCCGTGAGCTTACAACTGATCATAATCTGTGTTTCCTCTTTGATTAGAGGTTTGCCATGAGCACAGACAAATTCACCGGACTGGCCAATTTCCTGATCCATTCATCTGCTGAGAAGCAGAATCATAAAGAATTTTTTTATTCAGCGATTCAGTTTTGAAATCTGTCTAATTGCTTATTCCCACAGCTTGCAGAAATAATTTAACTTAGTCTTTTTGGACTGACTGCCTTAAAACATGACGAAAGAGTTTAATGCAGTTAACAATGGCATGAAGACTAGACTGGGGAGGTTTAAAAAAAGACTGGAGAAAAACAAGAGTCATGTTCAGTTCAGCATTCTCAGGAGCAATCCCAGCTGAGCATGCTGAAACAACCCTCTTCTGTTTACCTCCCGGGCATGTTTAAAGGTTACTCTGCACAAAGGTGAAAAACAACTTCACAGTCATGCAGAGGAAGAAGAGGTGGAATTTCTTTTGCAAAACTGCAGTTTTTGTCTGAGGCAGCGCACAGCCCAGCCCATCTGGGCCACGTCACGCTCAACTTTGTCGGCAAGGACTTTGATAGTGACTTGCTATCGTCAGAAATTGATGCAGCTCCACACTCATCTTCTAGACCACTGAGCATGTGTTCAAAGGCAGGCAATATCTGCAGAATGCTTATATTTGGAAAAAATGCCCATCTGATGATGCACTGAGAAGGTGACGTTGTTCCTGGCAGCAGTATCACAGACAGCCATGAACAGCAACTTGAGTACCTCCGGCAAAAAATAACTCTATAACCCGAGCCTAAAAAATGTGATATGAAAATGTCATGGTCTTGCCCCTCACCCAGCAGGCTGGGACAAACTCTGGGCTGAGGACACAGGGGGAAAGAGGTCGCTGGTGGCAAATGCATTGAATATAGCCTGGCTTTCTCCCTGAAAGGTGTCAAGCCATTGTAATAGAACCACGCCCTGGATGGGCTATTTTTGAGTCACTGTTACGAGCTTAAAGATGCCAAGCTGTTGAAAATCAAGGGTCAAACATACTGGCACTGTATGGGGGGTGGGTAGCAGTGCTGGTACCTGTGGCAGGTTGGTTTTCCATTGAGCTGCTCCAGTGGAGTTGACGTGGTACCTGAAAGACAGCAGCATTTGCTCTTTCTCACATTTGTGTTGACCCGTTATATTATCTCCCATGCCCCCCCCACCCCACGGGGGAATAAATGACCGGCAGCCCAGGGGCATGTGCAATGAATCATGTCAAAATCGAACAAAGTTGCCAAGTCAACTGGGTATCGCAACACTCTTCTGAAAATTTACCATTGCTGCATGAACAGTAAGAAAAGTGAGCCACTCACCCCAGTTTGTTTGGAAACACGATTAAATTTCAGCTTTAATTCAAGCACAATGTGCATCCTTTAGAAATGCACAGAATCCCAAAAATCCCTGAAAGCTCATTGTCAAAAGCATAGTTTAAGTCATTGACTGTTCGTTGCATGGGTGCCCTCTAATGGAAGAAACACTTTCCCTCCAGTGGAAGTGACTCAGATCTGAATCTTGCTCAGACTTGATATCAGTGAATGGATATCAAATAAAAAAAAACATGACAAAAACCTTGATATCTGAGTTTTGGCTTGAATGGCCATTTCCAAAAAAGGGTTTTTTCAAAAATGCAAATGAAAAAAGACAATGATTTGCTAATCATCCTTCACTGGTTATAAGTTTAAAACAGTGCAAAGATCATCTGTATGACTGCACAGACATTCCAAAAAAGTTGGGACAGGGGTGTAATTACCACTGTGTTACATCACTTGAGCTTTAAAGCCCTCCAGATAATCATTTGGGGAACTGAGGATACAATTCGTTCCAGTTTTGAAGAATTTTTTTCCCCCCCAATTCTTCCTTGGCACGTAGCACCAGTCGTATGTTTTGACACACTGCCATCTTTCAAACAAGCAATCATGAAAAGACAAACATAATTTGATTTACAAAAAGAACTAGATCTTGAATCCATCAAATTAGGCACCATCTATAACAAGCAGACATTGTCATCAATATACCCCACCACCATGGAGTACTGTTTCAAACCCAGTCGAGGTCATGAACAGTAACGTACAAACACACAAATTTCATTCATTTAGGTCAAGTACTTTCCAGAAAACTTGTCCTTTCTTACCAGGACAGGTGAGCTCCATTGCAAAATACCCCACTTCACTTTGTAGCTGGGGCTAAAAATATGTTTGTAATGGCAGAGTATACTCATATTTTTTTCTGCAAAGGCAGTCACTTGGTTATGAGAATTCACGCCAACACAGCTGTTCAACTTCCCATTGATGTGCTGCACTTACAGTTTGTTTTTCTTTGAACTTCGATATAAAAAGGTCAAGCTCACCCGGTTAAGGCGCTGTGTTGCAGTGTAGAAGTGACTATCAAGTTGTGGGTTCGAGCCCCGGTCGTACCAACCGGCAGTGGTCGGCAGCTTTTTCAGAGTAGCGCACAATTGGCCATCGCGCTACAGGGTTTCAAATTGGGATGGGACTGCTGGGAAAGGGAAATAAAATAAATAGCTTTGTTCGTAGCTCAAGCGCCTCCTATTGGCCAGATAGGCGCTCATCAGGAAGATTCTAAGCCTGGTCATGTCGGGGTATCCTCTGCTCTCGTTCTGAATTTGTGAAGATTCAGCCAATGAGTGTATAAGCCGACAGGCGCGTGCTTCGGAGGAGAGCCGCGACCTGTCTTCACTCTCCTGAATTGGCAACAAGGGGTCACAAACGAGCAAGACTTGTTGTAGTTCACCAATTGGGCATTCCAGATTCGGGTGGGAAGGGAGATGCCAAATTAAAAAAAAACAAGGTCTTCATATTTTTTAATCTGGCATGAGGCCTTAATTGATTGAATGATTGATTGATCGACAGATGTGTTTATTCAGCTGCCATAGCAGGAAAACTCAATTACAGTGAGGGGGTCAGTCTTCACACAATACAATACAATTAATACAATAACAATAAAATACAAACTGACATATACTCATACGTTATAGTCAGATGTTCAATTGATAAATATTTAATAAAAAGGTTAGTTTTTGGATTTGGTCGCTGGACTTTGGAAGACCTTGATGTAAGATTACACCCGTGATGGGATACAGTGTAGATATGAAATAAAGACCTGACAGGTCCCTGGGAGTCCCCATTCTTTTAATTCACCCATTTTTTGTGTAGGTTTCTCTCACAAGGTGAAAACGTGCATGTCAGGCACGTAGACTCTAAATTGTCTTTTGTCAGGACGCCGTGTACGAATAGCACGCGTGCCCTACAGTGGATTGGCAAGCTGCCCTGGGCGTGTCCCTGTCTTTAGCTCATAGGCAGCTGGCACACTATTTGAACTCATAATTAGGTCAAAGTATATGTAGACAATGACACTGTTGTTATTTTAGCTGTCTACCACTGTACATTGGAGATTGAACTACAACCCCCTCCCAAAAAAATTATTAATTATGGACACAACTCATGCAGTTCCATAGCACTTTGCAGAAAAGAAAGAAAAATATGAGACGAAAAGACAAACATAATCTGTAATGAAATAAATTAAATTAAATAAAGAACTCCACTGAAAGACATTCCATTATGGTTAGATATATGCATACCAGCTGGTACACCAGTGGTTCCACATTTTTGATGAGAACCTGACGGAACTCTGTCCAGGATTGGTTAAGGAACCACTGTTTGCAGTCAAATAACCTGAATATACAATACAGGCCAGAAGTTTGGACACACCTTCTCATTCAATGCGTTTCCTTTATTTTCATGACTATTTACATTGTAGATTCTCACTGAAGGCATCAAAACTACGAATGAACACACCTGGAATTATGTACGTATGTATCAAACAGTTGTCCAATAGGGCTGTTGGCTGTGTATCAACCTGACTTCTGCACAACACAACTGATGGCCCCAACCCCATTGATAAGGCAAGAAATTCCACTAATTAACCCTGACAAGGCACACCTGTTTAGTGAAAACCATTTCAGGTGACGACCTCTTGAAGCTCATCAAGCGAATGCCAAGAGTGTGCAAAGCAGTAATCAGAGCAAAGGGAGGCTACTTTGAAGAAACTAGAATATAAGACCTGTTTTCAGTTACAGGTATTTCACACTTTTTTGTTAAGTACATAATTCCATGTGTTCTTTCATAGTTTTGATGCCTTCAGTGAGAATCTACAATGTAAATAGTCAGGAAAATAAAGGAAATGCACTGAATGAGAAGGTGTGTCCAAACTTTTGGCCTGTACTGTATGCATAAAATTGCATATTGCAGCAGAGCAGGTGGGTACAGCAGCATCAACATACATTCGGCTTGCACTGCAGCCTCTTGGGGTTTTAAGCAGCAGCCACTTACTGTTATTGTGGGCCACTGTAAGTCTCTGAATACTGCTTTCTCCACAGCAACAGTACTTGTGGGCAGTATACAGTGGAGTACAGAGCGCTTAAAAAAAAAAGTTCCTCACAGACACTGAAAACTTACTGAAATCACAAGCCGACATATTAGCTTATGTGTACAACTTTCGACACTGTCTGTAAATATCCTTATCGTCTGATCGGTCATCGGTCATGCCATGCCCTTAATATTTAATCTCAGTATGGACTTTAAGAGCAATGCCAGACGGGGCAATCGGTAAATTTTAATTTCCCGCCTTCCCTGCTTCTGAGAATCATTATATTACTCTTATTTGCATTATATTTGATGCTTAAATCTACCGTTTTGGGGGCCATGTCCTTAATGACTGCTGAAGACTGGCACCGTTCGCACAGAAAATCACCAAATCATCTGCATACATTTGGGGTTGACGAGAGAATTACCAATCAAGCACCCTGTTCCACATCTACTCAGCTGCATTGACAGATATTTCATGTACAACAGGTATTATGGGAGCAGCAGAGACAAGATACTACCCTGTCAAACACCGTTATTCACACTGAACCGAACAGATATAGAATATCCCCATTTAACTCACACCGCTTGCTAAGCAGACCAGAGAGCCAGGGCATATGCTGGCAAAAGCTATGAGCCTGTAATTCTCCTATCTGTGTAGTTTACCTGCTTTTATCCCGTTATCTTCAATAACAGGCACTTGTATAACAGGTAGAGTCAGGTAGAATAGTATGGACAAAAAAAAAATCCAGTCTAGCAAATAGCAAGCAGAGGAATGAATTTCTCTTTTACTAGCAAACATTAAATACTCCACAGTTATATTCTCCATACCCCATGTCTTATGGTCTCCTAGCTTCATAACTGCATCATGGACCTCCTGTGGGGCAACAGGCGCACCGTCATTATCTGTGCTGCTCACAACAAACAAACTGGTTGACAAAGTTGAACAAATAGCTACATTTCGGCCACTGATGAGAAATTTCAGGGCCTCTTACTCCATCAAAATTCGATGGCAGAGATGTTTTACAGTTGCCAATGAATCAGACCTCTTTTCAGAAGTCATTGACCATTGTTTCGCAACTTTCTTGCAAGTGAGTCAAACCTCATTGTATTCTCATTTCTTTTTAAAAATCAAAGGGCATTTAAAAAAATTATCATTTTTACATTTCTCTTATTCAAATAAGGGTCTGTGTTTATTTCTATCTGACCCCATCTACGCTTTGAAAGCCCATTTAGCCTCAGAATTAAGCTCTTCAACAGAGTTATTCCAAACCAGCGTAGTACTGCACTTACTAGTCTATTGCTCATAAAAAGCCCTGCTGGAGAAAAGGAGAGAATCCACCCAAGAATTATAAAAGGAGGACATTTCATTACTGTGTTGCAATTCATATCACAAAACGCAATGGCGTCTTTTGGTAGTTCAATACGTCCCAGCGAGGCGTCAGTCTGAAAATGTACTCTGGTGATCTTCTTTACTCTTTACAAAACGGGGGCAAATCATATGCCGAAGTAAAGCTGAGTCAACGCATGACTCACGATGAGTCAGTGCATGAATTAGTACAGGCTGTGCCACCAACTCCTGTTGTGCACCACTGGCAAATGAAGTCAATGAAACTTTATGCAATTTGGTCAGGCTGAATAGGCCATCGGCTGAGGAAGGTTAAGTCACAGTTGCTTCATACAGTAAACAATATGGAGCCAAATTAGCTGGACCCCTCTTACATAAGAGTTTACTGCAGTAAGATGTGTCAGGGTCTGACTTCTGCCCACACTATTTTTTGTTTTTATTGTGCATTTTTGTATAATTTTATGTTTTTCACTGTTATGTTACATCACGTGAGTATTTTCACGTGTTTTTGTTGTCCTTCTCAGTCCTGCACTCACCCCTCCCCGTTATGTTCGTTACTCACTTCCTATTAGTTCCTCTCATTTGCAGCCAAACATCATGCCTGCCAGCGTCAGCACAACTGCATTCACCACCCGCTTGTTTGTTATTTTTTCCCCTTCCTATAAAGAGCCAGTTTTCCTTTGTTTTTTTGTGTGCGAGTTTGCTGCCCTCTTAGACATCTTACAAGCCTTTTATTTCCCAGTGAGTTCAGTCCAATTGTGACTCTGTTTTGTCCCACGGTCTTCAAGATTGCTGACTCCACTGTGTATTGCGATTCTGTGGTTTTACCTTCGTCTGGTTTTGGTTTAATGATTATGATCTCCACTGATTCTGGCACTCCTGCCATTTGGCTAACAAACGTTGGACTGTACACTGACCAGGATTTAGATTATCCCTCCTGTTGCATGTGTGCTGTTTGGCTCATAACCGCATTGTTTAACCTTGAGAAAGCTGAGTGAGCCTGTAGAACTGTCTCTCTGTCTGCTCCTGAGCCCTGAGTCTGGCCCCTCTGATAATGCATTTGCTCGGTCTCTCTCTTTTCAAAATTTTTGAAAAGTTCATATCTGGCTAGTAGGGCCTTCACAGGTGTAATTGGATTTTAAAAAATGTAAAAAATATAATAACAGCTGCACAACCCCTAGAGGTCAGTTGTAAGCACTGCATAAATTTTGCTCTTTGCAGCTCTCCTGAGGTTGCACAGTCGCACCTTCTTCGTTCAAACAGGCCTCGCTTGTACTTCCCAACAATAAATTGCCTATATATTGCTTTGTGTTTCAATTCACACCGGCATTGGGTTGCTTGTCTATTGCCTTGTGTTCCCTTGGGCTTCATACCTGGAGGAAGGCATAAGCCAATCAATGGTGTTTTTTGCACTTAGGCCTGTTAAATAAAGTCTTTTTAATCATTTACAACCACTTGAGTGCCTGAATTTGGCATTTTATGCCGATTGGTTTTTGAAATAAAAATGTCTCTTTAATTTAAGAGCTATTGGCAGCTAGCAGTTAAGACTTTTGAGCTATAAACAAAATACAGCAAGTAAAGGAAATTAGTAATAATAATAATAATAATAATAAGGCCAGGGGAAATACTATTCTCATTTTGTGAATATTAATATGTAATTTTATAGTGAGTCACAGGACATATTTTTTTTTTTTGCGGAACAATTACTCTAAAACTAGCGGTCTCATTGTCCAAAAATGTTTAACTATTTTCCTGTTGTTTTTAATGTGGACCTGAAGTGCTATTTTAAATCAACTTTATTTTGGCACATGCCATTGTGTGACAACAGGTTTAATGCTGGAAAAAAAAAATCACTTAACACAAAAAAGTGCAATAATGATGCCTGATACAAATCTGATCAGATTAAAGCATTTTACCAAACTCAAAACTCATTTATATTTGTATATAGCAATAATATAATAAGGGGACAAAATGTAATGAGACAGTGCCAGTAAAATCTATGGCTCAGTCGATTACTTCCATTCACAAGCAGTCCCACAGTCCAGTCCAGGGGTGTGTTTCCCGAAATCACAGATGCTAACTTACATAGTTGGGCCCAATGACTGTAAACGACTACGCTTTTGGGAAACGCGCCCCAGAATAGCAGATCAGTTTCATGCCAAGCTGTCTGATAAATTATAATGACAAAGAAGGGAAACCCCAAAGGCCCGTCTTTCATTTCTATGCTGGGTGTTTTCTTGTCGCCATCGTGTGGCCTGTATTGTAACAGCATTCTTCATTATTCCTCCAGTGATCTACTCCTCCAGTTCCTTGCAGCAACTCTCGAGTTTGAGTTTCAGCAGGCGGAAAGAGGGCCGATCCTCGGGAGCCTCCCGCCAGCAAGACAGCATGATTTCATAAATATACTCCGGGCACTGGGGAGGTGCAGGCATCCTGTATCCTGATGAGATCAGCTCGAGTATTTCTGCAGTGCTGACGCCTTTATTAAAGAACAAGCAGACAAGGAAGAGAGATCGATGCCCTTCATATCTCTTTACTGTCCGTGTGACGAAGTTAAAATTATTTTTTTAAAGCCTGACTTATGCAGGCAAATGGAACTGAGGCCAAGATAACCCTGTAAAAAGCATGCAAAAATTCTTAAACAAAGTACTAAAATGGTTCAAATAAACATCAACTTACAGTGAGGTAAGTCTTATAGGCGCACCTATCTGGAAATGCATTTTAAAAACTATTTTTTTAAAAAATTTAGCATTATAATGTTAATCACAAATGGCAAGATAAGAAAAATAATAGTAGTTTAGTACTGCTCCAGTGGAACCAACCAAAACCATACATATATTTAATTAACGAGTCCGCCGCTGGAGCTGTGCGCACCACTTTGATGAGCTGGCCTCTGAGGATGTAAACACAGTAAATTTGCCGATAAACCTATTTTATATTTCAGAAAATGGAAAAATCAGCTCTGACAGTCCCAGCCCATGCTAATGCTCAAAGGCAGTTTTAGATTGATTAGCCAACCAATTAAATGAGTTCAGACAGGACGATGGATAGACAGATGGAGTTTTCCTCCATTTACAGTAGAATAAATAAAGAAATTCAGCAAAATTAGTTTAATTCTTATTGGCACCCCTGTTTTAGTACTTGGTTTAAACACCTCTGACAAAAAAAAAAAAAAAAAACAGCATGTAGTCTTTCCAAGTACTGTTTGAAAGGTTAAGGCACACATATTGGTTAGAATTCTGAACTATTCCTCTATGCAGATTCTCTCAAGGGGAACTCAGGGCTAAATCATAACGCTGTTTTATACAATCATAATTAGTAAATAAATATTGTAAAATAGAAAAATGTGGAATTTTTGTTTTCAAAGACGAGATACATAAGGTTTTGTTCCCCCCAATTAGTTGTCGTCTGCTTCAGCGGTTGCGTGATAATGACGTAACGTCACCCAAGAATGACGGGCCGTCGCCCTTCGCCCACAGGTACGCGCTGTTATTGAGTTGGATAGTGTGATTGTCCCAGTCCATTATTTTATGACAAAAGATTGTTCAATATGGCCTATTAACTAGTTGCACGAGTTGGTTGCAGGAGTACTTACGGATTCTGAAATACGCAGGGTTGCTTCAACATTAACGGTTTGCTTCTGTCACTTATCAGTCAGATGCTGAGCAGATAACAGGTACATCATCCCGGATATGTGATTTTAGCTATCGCTGATATTCCCCGGATTTGGCTTAATTGTTTCGGTTTAATAGTGAATTTACTTCGACATTTTCTGATGCTAAATTTCAACAAAATAAAAGTTTCATAATAACTGGCAGCCTTCATTCAGTAGTTAGTGCAAACAGCTCTGGCAAGGATAAGAGCATGGCGTCTTTTCCTGCAATTTTTGACAAGGCTAAGGCACACACTTTGGACAATTCCTCTAGGTAGATACTTTCAATATCCTTCACGTTATTGGGTTTGCGATTATCAACTGCCTTGTTCCACTCAGCCCACAGGTTTTCCATAGTATTAAGGTCTGGTGACTGACATGGCCATTGCAGAATGTTGATTTTGTTGTCACAGAACCATTTCTGTGTGGATCTTGAGGTATGTTTTGGGTCATTGTCTTGTTGGAAAGTCCATCTATGGCTAAGTCCTATTCTTCTGGCGGAAGAAACCAAATTGTTAGCCAAAATATCTTGATACTTGGTGGATAATTCATGCCATTAATCTTAACCAGTGCCCCAGCTCCTCTTGAATTAAAACAGCCCCAAAACGATTAACCCAGCATCATATTTCACCATGGGTACTGACGCGCGGGAAGATTTTTAAATTGGCGGGGCTGCCAACCGAAAGTAGAAGGGTGCCGTCATTTTTTTTTTTAAAGCGCTGCATGAGGGCGTTATGAAAATGTTGGTTTTTGCAACAGCGGTCATAGCAAGTAGGGGTGCAAACGAGTACTGGAGTAAAAGAATATGTAAGGGATAATTAAGGAGAAGGTGTGCATTCCACAGTTTTAATGCACAACGCGGAGCAAACCGTGGAATGCTCACCTTTGAGTTGATTATCCCGTTTATACCATGGTCATTTGCAAGCAAAATCAAATCGCAGCATTCACAAATTTTTGGTGAAAGTTTTGGACAAAAAAAAAAAAAAGAAATACCCAATACTATAGGCCAAGCTAAATTGAACCAGCTATCTTTGTTAATCTTACGTTCACGAAGAAGGAATGTTTTGCACATGCTTACATCCGTTTACCAGTTTACCAATCAGAAAAATTACATTTACATCCGTTCACCAATCAGAAAAAAGAATTCACCCAGACCATGGTATAATCGCCATAGAAATCATAACCGATTACAAAAAATAAAATTTATAATCGTTTTGTTGTCCTGGGGCCAGCATTTTTAATATTTTTATCCCAATAAGTTCCTTTGTTTTGTACGCATGTGTCATTTCAATGCTGCCATGCTTGTTACCTTATTTGTTTCAACCTCTTCAACCCCAACTCCAGGTAATGCTGCCGTTAAAGGATTTGCCTGTCTCACATATGATGGCTCACAACCCCTCCCAGTTTGACATCACCTGATTCACAATCAAACAATTTATTATTTGAATTAACAAGACCAATACATAGCTAATCGTAAAATGATTTAGAAATTATTGATGAGAAAATGACCAAGAAACCACTGAGAGGCTACATTTAAAACGCGCAGGTAATTGCACGTACCAGCCATTCTCGATGACAAGTAAGCTACTCCCATCTCACAGATAAAACCCTACAAAATATAATGGCGAGCCTCCTTTTAAAATTGTTAAGGAAAATAAAAAGCTTAAAAAATTTGAGGTTGGGTATGGAATTATTTCCCTTTCTCTGAATTCCATCTCCCATTTCAGCATTTTTTACATTTAAATCAGATACATCTTCCTGCCACGCTCTATGAAACATTGGCGCAGAAGGACTTCACTTTGCAAGCCTAGCTATTATGTGCCATTTTATGAGCTTCAGGAGGTCGTCACTGACAAAAATAAACAAATACTCCTTGGACAAAATCCTCCAAAAGTGGAGTGATTCATCGCATTAAATGACTAATTTTTTATTCAATCAACTGTCCTTAATGAATGTAGCTTGTCAGTTTCGCCAACTTCCAGGCAGCAGACTAATCCCATAAAAGGTGAAAATATTTTTTCTCTTTGGGATCATAATCAGCTGTAATGCGAATAGAAGCCACTAGGGTATTAACCTTTGTTATGTTAAGCCCAGACTGGAGCTAGGTTTTGGCATGTCTAGGACATGTCTGGGACAGGTCCCAGAGAATTTAAATGAAGAGGTCTAATGTGGGAGGGGTCTGCAAAAGAGTATATAAGGAGGAAAATTTAGACAGTGGAGTAGTAGGAGAAATTGCAAGCAGAAGGATTCATTTGACCAGACCTGTCACTCTTTTCATGACCTGTGAAGCTTTTTGTGGATTTTTGCCTGTGTTGGAGTATTTTTCTCACCCAGGACATCACCAAGCAACCCCACCAAAGGGACTGTAAATATTTTTGTTCTTGTATTTATCAATCTTGGTCAGTAGTGTATATACTAGTTTAGTTAAAAGTGTTTGGTTTCATTAAATGTGTTTAAGTTTTACAATTGTGTCTGTCATCCCTTGCTGTCATATATGTAATAACAAATTGGGGGCTCAAGTCCGGGATAGACCATTGTGTGAGTCATTTATTGAAAATCTAACATTTCAAATTGTAAAATTGTTTTTTGAATTTTGCTAGATATATATTGACAGATAGACAGCAATGGATGATTTCTTGGCATCACCAACCGTAGAGGTTTTGAAGTCTTTTAAAAAGACAGAACTGCAAGAAATATGCAGACATTTAGAGCTGACAGAGGTAAAACCAGCCGTGCGAAAAGCAAGACTGGCTAGAGAGATAGTTGAATATTAAATTGATGAAAATGTGTTTGCACCAGGAGATCTGGAACAGTTTCCATTGGAAAATCCAAATGTAGAAATTGAACTTAAATTAAAACTGCTAGAGATTGAAAGGGAGGAAAGAGAAAAACAAAGAGAAGTTGAAAGTGAAGAAAAAGAAAAACAAAGACAGTTCGATTTAGAAAAATTAGCAAGAGAGAGAGATTTTGATTTACAGAAATTTGATGGGGAAGAAAGGCTCCAAATGGAGCAGCTAAAAATAAAAATAGCAACTGAAAATAAATTTCGGGCTAGCCAGGAGGTAAAACTGGTGCCTCCATTCGCAGAAAAGGATGTTGACAACTATTTCCAGTGTTTTGAAAAGGTAGCTAAAAGTTGTCAGTGGCCAAAGGAACACTGGCCTCTGATGTTGCAAACTGTCCTCAAGGGTAAAGCTCAACAAGTCTATTCGGCTTTGTCTGCAGATGATTCCTCTCATTATGAGGTTGTCAAAAAGGTTATTTTGAGAGCTTATGAGTTGGTTCCAGAGGCTTACCGACAGAAATCCAGAGGTCTGAAGAAATCTGAAAATCAGACTTATGTGGAATTTGCTAACGAGGGATGATGCATGCCAGAGAGCCTTCGATTGCCTGAAGTCTCTGCTGTGTCACTTCCCGGTACTAAAATCTCCTGACTTCAACAAACAGTTCTCCATCGCGGTCGACGCTAGCGACCAAGCTTGTGGATCTGTGCTCCTACAGAGAAGTGACTCTGATGACATTGAGCATCCCGTGGCAAGGATCACGTTTATTAGCATATTGTGTCATATATATATATATATATATATACACACACACACACACACACACACACACACACACACAAGTGTCTACTTAACCATTTTTGTTTTGAAAATAAAAATTTTGCCTTGAGTCAAAATTTTTCCCTTTTGGAATGGAGGTGTAATGCGAATAGAAGCCACTAGATGGCAGTATTGACGTTTCTTATGTTAAGCCCAGACTGGCGCTAGGTTTGGGCATGTCTGGGACAAGTCCCAGAGAATTAAAAAAAAGAGGTCTAAATGTGGGAGGGGTCTGCAAAACAGTATATAAGGAGGAAAATTGAGACAGTGGAGTAGTAGGAGAAATTACACGCAGAAGGATACATTTGACCAGACCTGTCACTCTTTTCATGACCTGTGAAGCTTTTTGTGGATTTTTGCCTGTGTTGGAGTATTTTCCTCACCCAGGACATCACCAAGCAACCCCACCAAAGGGACTGTAAATATTCTTGTTCTTGTATTTATCAATCTTGGTCAGTAGTGTAGATAGAAGTTTAGTTAAAAGTGTTTGCTTTTATTAAATGTGTTTAAGTTCTAAAATTGTGTCTGTCATCCCTTGCTGTCATATATGTAATCACAAATTGGGGCAATAACACAGCATTCTTAAAATTCTCCAAAACTGACAATTTTTCTTTCTTTTTTTCACATCCTTTGACAGCGGGTACATTAAAGCCATTCTCGAGTTTTCAGTAATCAGTGCATTCTGTCACACAAGCTTCTGCAGAACGTGTTGCGATAACTGTACCCTCTGAGCGGTATTCCTTCAATGCCTAGGAATTTAGCCGATCTGAACAAATGTTGCAACACTGTCCTTGCAGAACGTTGATTCCTAACTGCAAACTCCCAAAACACAGCACTAACTGGAGTTAATTAAAGCATCGCTAACACACGTAATTAATCAGAGTTCAGGTCTGACAACTCATGCTGACCAAATACTTTCTTTTGGCTTTTCCCAGAGTGCCCTTTTGCAAATAAATTGTCACTGAGATTGTGCGGACAAACAAAGAATGAGATCAGTTTCTATAACACAATACAATCATCGCCATTTTCAAACAAACCTCATTGAAAAGATCTGTCAAATCACACTGTGATTCTCTTCTGTGACATTGTTTAGCTTTTCTGGTAATGGCTAAAATCCCCCTACGTGCTGTCTGCTCTCGATCTTTTGCACTTTGACCTGACATGATGACGATTGTTGTCAGGTTGGAGAAATGTATTTATTTATGTTGAATGAAATAATATTTAGGCTATATTTCAATACCTTCTTACAGGAAATGTATTACAAATTGTTATAAAGAGGCTGCAAAGTTGTAAATGTTTACACATTGTCTGTGTGCTGATACTCCCTGCCAACAGGGGGTGCTGCAGCACCCTCAACACCCACCTTCTCGCGCCTTTGCATGGGTATCAGGTTCTTATCCTTGTATGCATCTCTGTTTTGACACCAAACATGCCAATGCTGTATCTGACCGAAACATGCAATTTTGGTCTCATCTGATCAAAGCACCTCGTTCCAGTTATAATTTAAATAACGTTTGGCAAACTCCAAGCGCTTGCTACAGAGTCTTCAGGTCAGAAAAGGCTTTCTTCTGGCAACCCTTCCAAAAAGCCTGTGGTTGCGGAGGTGGCGCCTGATGGCGCTTTCCGAAACCCGGTGACCCCAAGATGCCACCAAGGCCTTCAATTCCTTCACTATGATTCTTGGAGATTTTATTGCTTCTCTCATCATCCTCCTCAGTATCCTGGGCAGCATAATGCAGTTGCATCCTTCACCCTTGATGTTTTCAACCGTTCCACATCTTCGGTATTTTGAAATAATTGCTCTGACAGTGCTGAGTAGCATATTCAATGATTTGTGAATCTTCTTGTGGCCATTACCAGATTTATGACGGTCAAGGACCATCTGCCACTTTTGACATGACAGTTGTTTTGTTTTGTTCATGCTGTTGGATGCCGAAGGGATATTGCAAGTGTCCTACCTCATTTTTATACCCTACTGAAACAGGAAGTGAAGTAATGGTTCAATATAGTTCCTTAATGCTTAGATAAAACGTAAATAAACTGAACTTAATACCTGGTTTAATTTTGGTAAATGATATTTACAATAATCTTTAAGCGTGCCGTTAAAAGTGAAACTTGATTTTTCAATTGAATCAGTCAATGATTTTGGTTGGTTCCATTGTATATTACTATTGTACAGTATTTCTGATATGTTGGTATGTAGAGTTTCTCCATAAATACCGTTCTTTGAATTTTTCAAAGTATTGTTAGTGCACTGCCAGGGGTGCGGGTAATCTTTGAGCCCTCTGTGCTTAACTACTTGGTAAGTAGTTGATGCTGACCTTTCTAAAAGCAATTAAAGCTGTTAAATTGGAAGCTTGGCAATAAGGGCTTTTCAACATAAAATGTCCCAGCATACTCATCTATGATGGCTAAAGGACAAGAGAACAGTCAAGCTGTCAAGATAAGCAAGTCCTCTCATATAAGAGATACGTGACTCAGTGCATTACGAAATGCACTACTCAGTCAATGCAATATATTCTATAATTCCAGTAAGCATCACAATTATCAATCAGCCATTGACACAAGCGGCTTCTGTTTTCTTCTCTCTATCAGCAGGCTAAAGACACTGACATGAATTATATAGTTAGAAAACCACAGAGAAGCTGAATAGAGATCTTAACGTGGCCGTGGCACTCACCAGGGTATGGGATTCCACCATAGGTGATAATTTCATAGAGAAGAACCCCAAATGACCAAACGTCTGACTGAGAGGAGAACTCCCCATGTCTCAGAGCCTCTGGCGCACTCCATTTATAAGGAATCTTCTTGGCCTCAGTTGTGTAAATTGGCTCCTAGACAACAATACGAACAATATGCGATAATATTTTCACAGTGTTATAGAATGTGAGCCATGTATGCTCCACTTTAATCTGTATGCTAGTGGAGCCTAACCCAGAACCATATGAGCTGTCAATGCCTTATTTAAGCTGGCACACTCTCCTTCTTTGTCCAGTCATTGACAGTTAGAGTCAAGGTTTTCCAATATAGCATCCAAAGAAGTTACACTTTCCTCACAGCCTACTTGACACAGCTCCGATTTCATACAGTACCTTTCTGCTCCCACTATAGCAGGGGTGTCCAATCTTGTCCATAAAGGGCCGGTGTGGGTGCAGGTTTTTGCTTTATCCCAGCGCCACAACACCTGATGCCACTAATTAACTGATCAGGGGGGTCAATTAAGACCTAGATGAGTAGAATCAGGTGAGTTAGTGTCGGGGCGTAACAAAAACCAGCACCCACACCGGCCCCTTGTGGATTAGATTGGACACCACTGCACTATAGCATTGCCTTTTCACAGCTCTAGCTTAGCTTACAAAATTATTGCCCTGGTCAAACTACAACCATCCATATAATTAGTCCACTAATGTCCTAAGCATGTTCTTACAACCCCAAAACAGAGAAAGTTGAGACAGAAAGTTAAAGTTGAAACTTAAAGCAGTGATTTGTAATTCACTTTTGACTCGTATTACGTTGAAAACTATTCAAAAGCACATTATTTTCTGTCTCATCATTTCTGCTGCCATTCCTTTTATTGACACTTAATGAACGGTTTGTGACGAAGACACTAAGTTATTTAGAGTTCCATGTGTACTTTTGTCCCATTCTTCCAGTAAAGAAGTCTTAAGGTGTGCAATAGTACAGGGTCCTCATTGCAGCATTTTGCTTCTCAAAATGTGGCACACGTTCTCTATTGGGGACAACTCAGGACTGCAGGCAGGCCAGTCCAGCACCCACAGCCTCTTTTTAAGTAGCCTTTGTAATGCATGCTGCGTGTGCTTTTGAGTCGTCTTGTTGAAATAAGCATGGACATCCCTGAAAAAGATGTTATCTTGAAAGCAGCATATGGTGAACCAAAATCTTTTTGAGTACTTTTCAGCATTAATGGCGCCCTCACAGAAGTGCAAGTTATCCTTACAAAGGGTACTGTTACAACCCCATACCATGACGGAGCATGGAGTTTGGACTTGTTCTTGCAAACAGTATGGATGGTCCTTTTCTTCTTTGGTCCAGAACACATAGCATCAATTTCTTCACAAAAACACCTGAAGTTCTGATTTTCCTGGCCACAATACATGTTTCTACAATGTGATGATAGTCCACTGCAGATGCCTTCGAGCCCAGAGTAGTTGACGGCCTTTCCGGACACTGCTGAAATAAGGTTTCCTTTTTGCAAAGTGAAGTTTAATTTGATATTTGTGAATGTAACTGCATACTGTATTACTTGCAAAGGTTTGCCAGAGTAGTCCTGGGCCCACGTAGTTGTTCTCTCATCAGTAAATAACAGCTCTACGTGCAATGCCATCTGAGTGATCACACATCACAGGTATGCAGCGTAGTCTTGTGGCCTTACCCTTAAAGCACAGAAATTCCTCTACATTCCTTGAATGTTTTAAATACGCTGCATAGGGTGAATCATCCAGATCACTTCCTCTCTTTCTTTGTGGGCCTTTGTTTTTAAAGCTTTCAAAGATTTTCCCACACATTTGTGGGCAAACTGAAAAATTTTTGGCCCATCTTTGTTCCTGTAGGACTAGGCCTTTCCTGGATGGTGCTTTACAACCATATTATTTAAATTGCCAAAATCAAGGCTTCCTAAATGGTATGCTGAAACCAATGGGCGACGTCACGGTTGCTTCGTCCATCTTTTTATACAGCCTATGTTTAGAACCAAGTTATGATCAGCTCTTTCAAGTCATATCTCTATTCAGATTTTTCACCTGATTACTAGTCCTAAATTGTCAAAATCCCAACACTTTTGGATTGAGTTACAGGCCTGAATGGCAGGAATGGATGCGCATTTACAAATAAAATGTAAGTACTGTATACCAAACAAAGTATTTAATGTCTTCATACTGTCTGGAATGAAATACAAGTCAAAGTAAATTTCTGCATTTCTGTGCATTTTCCAAACTGTTCCAACTCCTTCTGATTTACGGTTGTGTTACATTAACCTGCATCTCAATTCACTGATCATCAGTCACAGCTCATATAAAGTACAACCGTGGCACCAGCCTACTGGACAGTGAATGGAACAGCTCCACTATACTTCTCCCTGATCCATAAATCAATCTCCAAAATCATTAGCCTGGCAACATCTCTTCATACCGCAACCCTACTGTGACTGCTCCCCGGGGAGTTACTTCGTCTAACGCAAGGCCCGCAGGCCCGCTGAAATAAGCTCATAACAGTTGAACAAACTTCCCATGGCAGTCAGAACAACATGAACAGTGTCTGTTTTTTGACAAAGACCAAACCCCCCCTCTCTAAAGACTCAGTATTTCTACAGTCTAATTCCAACCCCACTGTGCTCACAATAATTCGGCTCCTATAGATTCAAGTTAAAGCATTTCTATGCTTTTAGGGTCTGTTTTTATAGTCCAGAGTTTCTCTTTTTCATCAATACCTAAAGCTCATCTATGGGCAGATATCCAAAACAATGGCTGTGCTTTCAATTTTACATTCCCTGCAAAAGTTTAAACAATCTTCCTGTTGTATTTGGAGTAGCAGTTCACTTAAAGCTTAAGCCAGAGGTGGGCAATCCTGGTCCTGCAGGGCCGGTGTGTATGCAGGTTTCTATTTCTATCAATTACCCTGACTAATTGAGCTAATTGATTGCAAACGCAAATATAGATTAGTGCAAAGATTCGATCAAAGAAAAATGTTGCATGTTGGGAGACAAGAACAGTCTTTGGTCATTCATGAATGATAATCTAAAGATATGCACCTGAAATGTCAGATTTCATAAATAGTTTGGCTAATTTAGATAATGAACAAACTAAAGGCCAGAAGTTGGTGCGAAAACCAGGGACAGATACAGCCCTCATTGCCCACCTCTGGCTTAACCCCTTTTCCGCAGATATAGATGCCAGTGTCTGTAAATTCAGAAATTTAATTCTTAAATAATTCCGTAATTGAATTTCCACGTTTTGCTTCGATTGAATAATTTTCCAAAATCTCTGTGACACAAATACTGAGTTATAAAGCCTAAATAGGCTCATGCATAACAGGAAAAAATTATTCTTATTCTGCGCAAATGGGTTAATGTTCTGGCCAGTATCATAATTCAAGCAAAAAAGAATGAACAACCTTAATAATTCGAGCCAGTCCAAAATCAGCCACTTTGCAGATGTTGCTGTGTCCAACCAGAACATTGCGGGCTGCCAGGTCCCTGTGAATACTGTTCTGGGACTCTAGATAGGCCATCCCATCTGCTACTTGGGCAGCCATGTCAATCAAGGAGGCCAGGTCCAGGGCACCTCCCTCTGGGCCTGATGGACGAATCACAGGATGAGAAGAGACACATGACCAACTTTTCACCCAGCTGTACATCTCTCTTGCAACCTGGTCAGCATCCAGCAATGTAGAACGCCATTGAAAATTAAAGTCTCAACAAAGGTCTGCAATTTCTCCCATAATGATACTTTATATACACCATGCTGGCAAAACTGTCACCTGCTCCATTTATCACCCATAACTTCCTTTTCATAAAATAAAAATAATCTCCACAGTCATCAGCGTATCAAATTCATTTTGATTGCCTTACAAATGGAAGGAATTAAAAGAATGTTGTGTTTTACAGGTGCCAGAGGGATGTGAAATGGACATTAAACATTAGTCATTTAGTTAGTTTCAAGTCTTTTTTTTTGTACAGGGACAATGCAAATTAAACATAATTTGAGTCCAAAAGAAGTAAAAAAAAGATGTTTTGCACAATGAGATTATAGCCTCATTAAGCTAATTTGCCTCCCAGGTCCCTAGTCAGACCTCTGTCCAAAAAGCATGCATAAACAAAAACAATAAAGATGTACAAAATAAAAAAGAAAAAAAAATGATGGTATTCTACAAACCTACATGCATACCTGTACAAATATATGTACAGACATCTATCCTACATATAGGCTACATGTGTGTATCTACTCATATATACATATCATGCACATATATACTTATATAGCTATACATATACGCAAAACATGTAAAAACTGTCACTGAATATTGAGGCCTGATAACATGCTGAATGAATGTGCTTAAAAACTAATTAGACAGCATTATTGTTACATATGAGTACAACTCTGCTTATCTTTGAGCCAGCACTTAACCACAGAAGCAAACAATGCTAAATTTTCCATCTGCTTTATTGCCGTAGGTAGAGTGTTCCAGAGCTGAGCGCCCAATTGAATGTAGTTGCTAATATGATTCTAAAGCTGTAGGTAGAGTTCTCAGCCCGATGATTTTACCGGCACAGACAAACTAAAAAACTGTAATTGTGTATACAAACGAACGCAACACATTTCCTGACTAAGAGCTGGTTGCAATCAGTTTCATTTCATGGCATTTTCTGTCCTCAAACCAAGTTTGGTGTTTCTGCAAAAAGGCTTGGAAATGAGCGCCAAGTGACTAAAGGCTGGAGTGCGAGTGGCTGAACGGAGGGATCATTACAGGCTTGCAGTGCCAACTAACCTCGCAGGAAGTTTAACAGGTCGCCCTTCTCCATCAGCTCAGTGATGATGTAATAGGGAGTTGAAGAGCTGCAGATGGCGAAAAGTGAGATCAAGTGCTTGTGACGCAGCTTTTTCAAGACATGAATCTCATTCTGGAAATCCTTGTGGTCCAGAGAGTCTAGAAGGAGCAGAAGGACAAAGCATTCGAGATCAGATGCAAAACATGCCTCTGAATTGAGAAATTACAGTTATGCGTTTCAGAGAGGCTAGTTTACCAGGAACTCTTCCAGAAAAAAAACAAGTGTATTTACAGTACAACGCAGGGGTAAAGAATGCCAATGACATAGGCAAGCTTGGGGAATCTGGCAAGTGTGCCAGGTTACAACCCTAATTTAAATTTTTGAGTATAGCAGTTAGATCTTCTGTAGTTAGTCAGCAGCTTGGAATTAGTGGATATTTATAAAATGGAGGTCATCTCAATTCCTCTAAGCCACCAGGAACTGAATATATACTCTCCCAGAAACAAAGTGTCATTATGGAAGTTGCACTGATACTCTTATGTTAGGTAAAGCATACCTCAAATATATTTATGAATAATGTTTTACACGAGTGTTGTAAAGAGCTGTGAGAAAGTATTTGCCCCCTTCAAAGTTTCCTCAATTTTTGGTCATTTGTCAAGTGTGAATGTTTTGGATCATGCAACTAATTTTAATATATGACAAAGACCATGTCAGTAAACACTACGTGCAGCTTTTAAACAATCTTTGTATTTATTGCAAGTAAAGAGTTATTCAAAACCCATGTGAAAAATTAATTGCCCCTCTTAACCTATTCACTGGTTGTAACACCCTTGATGGTTAAACCAACAATCAAATATTTGTGATAGCTGGCAATAAGTCACTTTTGCACATCACTTCAGAGAAATTTTGGCCCACTCTTCTCTACTCTTCAGCGACATTGTAGGGATTTTGAGCATGAACGGCCTGTTTAAGGGTTAGACACAGCATTTCAATCAGATTTAAGTCAGGACTTTGAGTCCAGAACCTTGATTTTGTTTGTTTTGAGCCACTGGGAGGTGGACTTGCTTGTGTGCTTCAAATTATTCTGGTGCATAACACAACTGCACTAGAGCTAAAGGTCACGCACTGATGGCAGGACATTCTCCTTCAGTATTTTAATGTACAGAGCAGAATTCATGGTTCCATCAATCATGCCAAGTGGCACTAGTGCTTAGGCAGAAAAGCAGCCCCAGACCATCACACGACCACTGCTGTGTTTGACTGTTGGCACAATGTTTTTATTGTGAAACTCTGTGTAAACTTAACACCAGCTGCAGTATAACAGGAACCATGTCTTCAAAAAGCTCCACTTTTAACTCATCAGTCCACAGATCATCCCAAAATTCCTGGGGGCCATCAAGATGTTTTTTGGCAAATGTAAGACTAACCTTGGTTTTGGTTCTGCTCAGCAGTGACTTTCACCATGCAGTTGTCCCATGGATGCCATTTTCTCCCAGTTTCGTTCTCATTATGGAATCATGAACACTGACCTTAACTGAGGCTGGTGAGGCCTGCAGTTCTTCAGATGTTTTGAGTTCTTTTGTAACCTCCTAGAGGCCAGTCCCTACACTTTTGTCATTGACGTGCTCCAGGAATTTGGGGAGGCTGGCCACATATAAGAGGGGTCATCGCTGTCTGAAGTTTTTCCATTTGTAGAAAATTAATTTGACCATGGTTTGCTGGATTCCCAGAGCCTTAGAATTGGCTTTGTAACCCTTTCCAGACTGATAGATGCCAACTTAGTTTCTTATTTATTCTTCAATTTCTTCAGATGAAGGGATCATGTCCTGCCTTTTGCCTAATTCACATGGCCAGACAGGTTCCATTTACTTGACGCTTAGATGCAACAGGCCCAGCAATAATCATGCTTGGGTGTGTCTAGTGAAATTGAACCCAACTATCAATTAAATATCGTTAATTGGTTGATTTATTAACAAAGGGGGCGAGAACTTTTGCACATAGGGCAGGTAGATTTGGATAGCTTTTTTCCTTCAATAAATGAATTCATCATTTAAAAACTGCATTTTGAATGTACTCATGTTATACTCGTCTGATATTAAAATGTGTGTGATGAGCTGTAACATTTAAGCTGTAACATATGCAAAAATAAAATAAATTGGGAGGAAGGTAAAATTGTTTTAAAGCACTGTACTTTTGAAGGAACAGAGCCCTACCATGCCAAATACTGTTCTAGTTAGTATGCACTATTTGAGAACTCTCAGTAAAAAAATCAAGCACTCCACCGCACAGTAAACACTGCAAAGCAACCTCTTACGGCTCTTCATCTTGTCAAAAGAGGAGCTTCGTGCTTGCAAGGTGACTCAGCTTTCAGACAACTGCCCGTAAATAGGTTAAGGAAGTAACCGTAAGGAAACCAGAATAACTGTAAGAAGTAAAACACCGCTAACAGGTTGGAAATGCAGATCGTATCACCGTCAGCCATGGACTCCCGGTACTTTTAATTAGACCATCTATCTTTTACTGAGTTTTGAATTCTGTAATTGTGATAGTTGTGATAGCCAAGATGAAAAGAACTGTAACATGTCAAATTATTTCACCTTAAATATCTGCACTATCACACAGTCATGAATTGTGTTGTACCTTATTCAAGTTTATTAGTCAGGCTTTCCTACATACCAGGACCATACCACCCCACACCCTCATACCCCGTGCACAGTTTGTTTATTTTGGGCCAATACTCTGTCGACTACAGAACTTGTTGGACTGGAACAGTGAAATTTTTCGATGTGTGTTCATATCTTCCTACTGCTCTGAAGAATTACTGCACTGAAACCTGTCTTGGCCTGCATGAACAGATATACTCAGTCACAAACAATATGTAATGTCCTAAAATAACAAAGTAAAGAAGGTCTACTCATTAGTATTTTAAACAGCAGCATGCCGCCAGGTGTTCTGAGGGCCTCCAGTAACCGCACCCTTTACCACTTGATTGCTCTCAAGCTGTTCTAGTTACAGTTTGCCTGATTAACAATCAAACAATTTATCGACTGAACAACCAAGACCAATACATGACCTATAATAAGAAGTGATAACGAAAAATTGAATGCCTATTGCTTATATTTATATAATTGATATGGCATTGTAAGGATGGGAATATAAATGCAAAATATCCAAAACTTTCTCTAACTTTGCAGCATTTATTTTTGCCATCCTTTCAATAGTCACTCAGCTCTGCATTGTGCCTAACAACACCCTTTAGCCGTGACTCCATTCAGAATATAGAGCAGATCATGGCTTATTGCTTAATGATTTTACGGTTATCGAAGCCATTTCTTGGGCTACATGAGTGCCGAATTTTAAAGCCATATTAATATTAAGTCACCATTTATGTGCGGACGATAACACCACAAAATTATTAGGTGTTATTCATAACAATGCAATCAAAATTAAATATGATTGTCGTTCAAGCAATTAGTCCCAGCAACTGTCGCAAATAGTGGCGGCTCGTCAGCCATAACAAAGGGAAGCCAAAACCTCACCCTTCAGCGCTTAATGACTTAAACCTTTCGCAGTTTACTTTTCTTGATCAGCAGTTGCCCATATAAATTGGTAGAAGGACAGTCAAATTTATTTTCGATTGCAAATGACGACGCAAATTATCAATACGTCTTTGTAAAATAGTTTGCAAGGCTTCTTTCGCAAGAAGCCATGAGAATCCATTTTCTACAATCTTAATATAGAAGTAAAGAATGCGATGTTGCTCAGCTTATTGCTTAATGAGCCTCATTAAACAATTTGCAAATCTATGCCATTTCACAAGCTACTTGAGCGCAGAATTTCACAGTCTACTTGAGCGCAAAATTTATAAAGACGTAGGCATATGGTAATTTACGTCGTAATTTATGTGTGAAAGAAAACCCCTCATAATTTTGTGGGATGACAATGCTATCAAAAACTAATTTGACTGTCCTTCCACCAATTCGTATGAGCAACTGCTGATCAAGAAAAGTAAACTGCAAAAGGTTTAAGTCATTAAGCTTTAAGGGTGAGGTTTTGGCTTCCCTTTGTTAGGGCTGACTAACTGCCACTGGTTGCAAATCAGGAAAATTAAACTGTGAGAGGTTTAGGTTATTCAGCATTGAAAGGTGAGGTTTCTGAAGGCCTTTGTAACTGCCTCTGATTTTAAATCAAATTTTTTTAACTGTCTGTCTAAGTTATTAAAGTTGTAATGTTAGTCATGACATGACTGAAACACATAACCCATAGGCCGAGATAGTATATTTATACATATTGTATTAAATGTTAAATGGGATTAGTAGCAGCTGTAATATTTTTAGCACATTACGGTGTTTCAGCCATACTTGTCAAAAAAATCCATCAGCTGAAGTCCTACCTTCTGTGCATTCGGCGCATAAAGGGAAAGGGAGCAAATGTAACCTGAATACCCATGATCTCCGAACACTCAGATGGCACTGCGCCAAGAATTTATCTATAAATGACATTTATCAATACTTGACATTACGACATGGGCTCAGGATTACTCTGGAAACCCCTAATCAGTCATTTCAGCTAAAAATGTCAGTTAAGACTAGGGAAAACAGGACGCCTTATGTTAGCAGTGTCTAGAAACGCTGTCAGCTTCTCTGGGCTCAGAGGCTTCTGCCATGGATCCTCACACCATGAAAATGTTCATTGCGGAAAGGCCAATGTTTCATGCCAATGTTTCAGGTCCTTTTGAAAGAAATGGACCCTGTGTGCTCCAGACCAAAGAAACCAAGGACCATCCAGACTGTTACCAGCAACGCGTCCAAGAGCCATGATCTGTCATGGTATGGGGTTACATCAATGCCCTTGACCACGATAACTTGCAATTCAGTTAATGTACCATTAATGCGAAAATTGCACTGAAATTTTGAAGCAACTTATGCTGCCTTTAAGATGACACCTCTTCCAGGAATGCCCATGCATATTTTGATAAGCCAATGTAAACTGCATTCTGCATGCATCGCAAAGGCATGGCTGTATAAGAGGAAGGTGCGAGTCCTGGACCGGCTGACCTACATTTCTGACTTGTCCCCATTAGAGAAGGTCTGCTCCATTTTCAAGTGCAAAATGCTACAATGAAAACTCAATATTGTTACTCAACTCAAAGCCTGTTTGCAGAAAGAATGGGGCAAAATTATGCCTGAAAAACATATTAGCTTTATGGTTTCAATCCCTAAACATTTATTTGGTCTGAAAAGGAATGGCAACATTACAGTGGTAAATACTGTTCCAACTTTTTTTTTTTAAAAATGTTGCAAGAATGAAGATTAAAATCATTGCTTATTTTGAAAAAGAAATAAACTTTATGAAAGAGCCCACACGGAAAGAACCTATAAAAACATATGGATTTTAATATAGGGCCACATATAGGTATCGCATATATGCGACATACATAAAATTGTCCGTTTTCATCTATCATAGGTACATATAGGTACATGTATGTGTGCATATGTACATATATGTACCTATAATATATGAAAACGGCCAATTAAAATTACACATTTTTTTTTTTTTTAATCGGCAACTCTAATTACACCAGTCTCCGGGATATCCAATTAGAGAACTGCATACAAGTTCTTTTACACAAGTATGGCCCCTGTGGGCAAGCAGAGCATACCCTGCCCCCGGCCATCAATATTTATTTCATAGACATTTACTGGCCGTACTCTCGCAAACTCAGAAGGAGGGCGTAAATCTATCACTGAAATTTGATTTCAGAATCTTATTTATGAGCGTCTGTAAAGCCAACAGGACGCGCCTACGGTACTTGTAATCTACATAACCCTTCCCAGCAGGCCCTTTTCAATTTGCATTCCTGCAGCGCATTGGCCAATTGCGCGCTACTTCTTAAAAAATCTGCCGGACACTGCTGGTTGATAAAAGGCGGGGTTTAAAACCTACACTCCCCTCCTTAATTATTGACACCCCTGGTTAAGATGTGTTCTTTAGCTTCTAATAAATTCAGTTTTTTTCTAAATAATGTAGGACCACAATGAAAAAAGTGGAAAATCCAACCTTTAATTCAAGTGCACTTATTCAGTGGGAAAAAAAATACAATAGGTATGACAAACAGAACCTGCCACTGGGTATAAGAGCTAGTATAGGAGACCTATATGCCCTGTATATGCACATATGTGCACCCGAATTTGGCCAATATGCAGCATATATGCGGTATAGAGGTTGCATATATGTTCATATAGATTCTTTCCACATGGGAAACATCAAATAATAAGCTATTGTATTATTTTCAGCATAATACGGATCAAGGACAACTGCCTCAAGTTTTAATTTCAATTTAACATTCTCTCCCAACTTCTTCTGATTTGGGGTTTCAAGCAGTTGAATGAAAACAGGTGTTCAGAGTACTTACAAAATAATTTGCTTGAACTCAGAATGAAGATGACATAAACAGGTCCGCCGGTTGTTTGCTCGCTACATAAATTGTAAGTTTTCATGACCACGTGTCCATGTTTCCTCCAATTCGGAATCTATTGATTTTTTAATTCGTTAATTTTCTTACCTCTTTTTATGCAGTATATTTTTATAAACATCACAATGTGGAGATAGATTTTTTTATTCTTTATGCCATGCAGAGATATCTGTCTAAACTTTGATTTAAAGGATAAATAGCACCTCAAGACTTCAGTGCACTGAAGACAACAAACAGCCTGTTAAAATTCCATTACTGTAATTGGGATTGTTAAAAGAACCAGCAGACACAGGGAGGCTTCAGTGCTAAGTCTGCAAACCACTCATCTTACTGTACGTCAAATTAGTTGCATGTTCACTATAAAAAGATTTGTTTGTGGCTGCATTTCTGATTTTGTTCTTCTGGATTTAAGTGCTGCCTTCTATGCCACAGACCTTCTAAATCTTACTTGCAGGCCAGAACACTCGTAAAGTGCAAACCTCCGCCAAGGCAGCACAGTCGAAATCTTGGTGAGTGGGAGCAAAGTTAAGTTATCGCATGTCATACGATTTCAAGATGGCTGCCGTGGCGGCCATATTGTTTGACTGATTTTGGTGAAAATCAATTGGGTAGATCCCTGATGTAATTGCGACCCACCCACAAAATTTCAGAGATATCCATTAGTTATGTTTTGAGTTACCTTGTTCACAAATAAACAGACAAACAAACAAATGGCACGGACCACATAACCTCCGGCCAACTTTAGTGGAGATAAAAATCAGTTGGTATATCAAGACGTCAGTTGGTATGTCAAGACGTGCACTTCTGCAGTTAAACTCTTATTTCTCGGACAGATCTCAGTTTGTTTGGGTAAACAGCAAGTCATCTGAGTATTGCAGGGTAAACTTTAGAACACTTCAGGGGTCTGTTCTGGGCCCAATGCTTTTCTCTGTCTTCTGTATGTGCATGCTTTCTTTTGGGGACATCATAAGTAGACATAAGTGTTTACTACCATTACTATGCAGATGATACACAGCTCAACATCAAACGATTTTCTATTAAGATGAGAAGAGTGTCTTAAAGCTGTTAAAGCCTGTATGACCCAACATTTTCTCTTATTAAATGCATATCAGACTGAAATATTGGTAATAAGTCTCAAGCCGCGTGGAGACACATTCCTTACATTTTCTCTTTCCTGAGATGGTGTTTCTGTTTATGCCAAAGTCGCTGATACTAACCTCGCAGTCACTCTTGACTCAGAACACTCTCTGCAAGCTCATGTTAACGTCATAAAACTGTGCCTTTTTCCATCTCATAAACATATTTAATCTGAGAAAAATTTTGCTCCTTGAGGACGGTGTCCACGCTTTTGCGATCTGCCTGCTGGATTTCTGTAATGTTTCTGAGTCTGGCTGCACCAATGTTGGCACTACGGTTGACACTAGACCGAAGAACTGTGAACACGTTAGCCCAGTCCTCCAAAATCTTCATTGGCTGCCTGTCAAACTCAGAATTGAATATAAAATTCTACTGCTAACTTAGAAAGATTTAAATTACTTGGATCCATAATATCTTGGCCTTCTTCTCATTCTTGACTCCCTTCTGAGATTACTTCGTTCACAAGGCGCTGGATATTTGAAAATTCAAAATATCCAGAATTACGATTGGAGGTAGAACCTTCCCGAAGAAAGCTTTAGCTTCATGAAGTAATTTCCCCAGACATGTTTGGGCTTCAGATATAATCTCCATCTTTACAGTAGGCTCAAAACATACTTCATTAGTTAAGCCTATATAAAAGTAACATTTCGGTAGTTATGAAAATCTCTGTAGAGTTTGTGAGACTGAGCAGGATTTAGTCATGTTAGTTGCAGCCTTAGAGGGGCCATGCACAAAGGAAACAACATTTGCATGTATGTGAAAAACGTAAGAAAGGACAATACATGCACACCTTTCAAAAGCGAGGAGGACAGGAGAAGCATTGAAACGCTGCTATGACAACAAGGGACAGATCTGCTGATTATGATAAATATTGAGACGTTTTCACCAATATTATTTATGAAAGCAGACCAATGGATAAACAAGTCTCCCCCTTTCCCTGGTGTGATTGGCTACCTGCTGTGAAACTGACATTGATGAGCAATGCATCTCGCACATTTTAAATTTAGACACCATGGCAAAAATGTGAACGCTCAGCATTTAAATTAGTAGAAGTGAGGCTAAAAAGATGCACATGTGGAGGATGTTACTATGAGTAAATAATTAAAAAAGATGCAGTGATAAACAGACATTTCCTCTGTGTGCACTGCCCCTTTGTCTCTCGGTAGGTGCATATGATACTGGTGGCTAATGTTTAGTAAATCCATGAGGAAACAGTGGTGCTCAGCATGCATTATTGGTGCCAGTGTGGGTAGTGTGACGCGTAAACTGTATAAAAGATGGACACTGCGCCTGGGTCTGAAAAGTGAAGCCAATGCGAATATCTCTTAAAATGACATTCTATTTAATGGCCAGCAGATGGCGACGTCAGTGGTTGCAGAAAGACGATCAGTGCTACAGAAGCCTATGAGAAAATGACCCTACTTTGCCACCTGATTTAGCATTTAAATAATGGTTTTCCACATAATTTTATGGTATCTATCGCAGGATTCCAGTCTCCTTCGATACCTCATGATATTCATTTTTGTAAATTATGGTCCCAAATTGACTAGAATAAACGATAAAGCCAGATATGCTTTTGGGGGCGTGGCTATCCTCTGTTCTTCGTCAGATACGATCAGATCCACCCCTCGCTCCTCCCTGGATCTTCAATTCACGCCCTCGTCCAATAGGAATCGCATCCGGTTTCAAAATGACAAAATGGCGCTGTTCACATTGCCAAAATCGAGGCTTCCTAAATGGTATGCTGAAACCTATGGGTGAAGTCACGGCTGCTTCGTCCATCTTTTTATACAGTCTACAGTGTGAGGCCATGGACCACTCAAGCCCTGCATCTCATTGGGAAGCTGCTCGCTGCTACTGTTCTGATCCGGTTCCAGTTCCCAGTGCGACAGACGCTATTGCTTGGGGAGTTTTTTTTTTTTTTAATCAGACTTTAATCCTTTATTTGTACATTTTCTGGCCTGTGGATGATGGGCACCCCCCACAACAGCCAAATTCCTCCTGAGATTTCTCCCCCCTGGGGAGTTTTTTCCCACCACTCTTTGAGGATTTTTCTCCCTTCTGGGACTTTTTTCTTTTTACCTCATTTGCCATTTTGGGAACTAGGCTGAGCAGAGCCATTTTTTTTGTGCTCTAAAGCATCTCTGTGACAGTTTTTCAGTGAAAAGTCTCCACAAAAGAAATTGAAGTCAATACGAGCTAAATTTAGAATTATGTCTAGTAACATAAATGAACGCTGTCCAATTTACACAACTTAAAAAAAAACAAACAAAAAACCCCATTCCTAAAGCTGCCAAATTCTGGAATGCAGTGTAAAGACACTGTGTACGTCCCTGTACATCTCCCACAGCTAAAAGGGCGAAACACTTGTCCAGTGGTCATAGAGCACCAATCGTGCAGAAGCATGTTACTCCAATGCCTATGCTTAGCAACATTGCTTCCGGAAATATGAAGAATGTATGATATCCTTTTCCCCATTGGCGTTTCTGTGCTTTTGGCCGTTGTAACCACCTACCGTAAGTCTGTAATAGCAGAGCTTGAACCAGCTCGAAGCATAAGAGTATTCAATCACACTAACGCTCTTTGCCCACCGTTTTTCTTCAGTACTTTAATGGCAACGTTGATCTTGTTCCTCCACCTCCCTTTGTACACATCGGCGAAGAAGCCGCTGCCCAACTGTTCCCCCAGCGTGAACTCTTCTTTGGGCAGCTCCCATTCATCGACAGTTGTGTGGGACAGGTCTTGGGGCTTTGGTTCTCTCTGAAAGATGACACATCAAAAAACACACAGGCAAGCTCACAATGCAGTCTACGCATGAGCAGCGTTTCTCCCCACTCTTCCAGAGTACAGGCATGCGCTGGCTGTGATGACTCACCCTGACACAGGTACTGCCAAGCCGTCCCACTGAGCTTAAAGGTATGGGGTGCGACTTGAAGTGCTCCACCAGGTCAATTAGACTTGTGAAGCTCTCCGTTTTGTCAGTTTTGTCCAAGAAGAACTGCTCCTTATTGCGACGGATTTTGAGGTGGTTCACTTTATTGTCTGACTTAACTATGTAGAGAAAGATACCAAAGAGGTGAAATCAGGATCCATTTTCCCCAAAAAGATAATATGATGCATTTCAACAAAGAACTGTTGACAGCAATCTAATGATACGCAAAAAAGAAAGCTAGGTGAAAATATTTCATTTACTTTTTTCTATATTCCGTTGAAGACCCTCCCTTGCTCCATTTTTATATCTCCTCACTTACTTAGTAGAAAGCTTGGAAGGATAGTCCGAGAATAGATAGAATGACTAATAATTTCCAAACATACCAAAGACCAGACAGCCATCACTGGATATTCAGTAACGATACAGGGGGAGAGGGGGAGTACTTCCGGTCCGAGCATCAGCCGTTCATCGAATGGCAAGGCTTGATGTTTTACATACGTTTTTGAGGGATTGTGATTAGGGTCCTATTTCCACCTCCGGGGAGGTCATGTTTTTGTTTGTGTTTGTCTGTCTGTTTGCGATTTTACTCAAAAAGTTATGAACAGATTTTGATTTTTTTTTTTTTTTTTGGAGGGATATGGACAGAGATCAGACAACTAAATTTTGGTGGTGATCCAGGTCACCATCCAGGTCCAGGAATTTTATAAAGAATTCTACACCATTACATGATAGAGACAAATTAAATTCCTAAACTTCTTTTTGCTTCTAACTTGACAACTATTGCCACCAATACTTGCGGAAATATTATGGGATAGTAATGCTATAAGATCTACCCAAGATCAAAGTTTGAACTAGACAGAAGAAACACTCTGGTGTTCAAGAATCAAATATATAGTGCTTCCCGAAAAGTTATGTTAACCCTTTTGTTTGTGCAAATAGCGATAAAATGCAAAAAAGGAACTTGTTATTATCTCCATGAAGAAGGTGAGTGCTACCTAGTTTTGATAATGTTCTGCCGCTAGAATCAGAAGTTTTTGAAACCATGTGACATGAGTTGCCATGTAAGGACACCGTTCCAACTTGGTCATTTAACCCACTAAGGAAGGCTAAAGGTTAGCAGGCTGAACATGTTACAAAAAAAAAAAACCTCAGGCAGAAATGACTGATTCAGCATTTAAAAATGTGGAAATATGAGTTACATAGTCCACAGGCAGAAGGTGCATTGAGAGAGACAGAAACTTACGGGATCAAAAAAAAGGTATATTATAGGGACAGATCATCAAACGAACAGCTCACATTTCAGCTTAGGACAGGCTAGTTAGATCTAGATCCAGTTTACTCCTTTGGTATGTTCTGCAAGCTTTTTTCTGCTATTCTGATACACACACGCAACTTTTCACATTCCTGGAACATCTCATCGTAGGTCATTTGTAAATTGAACAAACAAAATATTATGGTAAAAATGCATATACAAAGTACAAACCTGACAGAACATAGAAAGGGTTGTCTGTCTCAGTGAGCCATACCAGGAATGCACCTTCTCCATTTTCTGGATCAAGAAGACAATGGGAGGCTTCGAGCCTATTCATGCTCCCAAAAAACCACCTAAAAGTAAAGAAACACAGGAAAATAAAATCAGTTCTCTGGAGTTATTGGTAACCTTCCTGAAAATCAGCAAAAATGAGCATTACTAATGGACACATCCTAATGAGTCATTTTGTAAGATGAAATAGGGGTGGTGTCTATCTTCACTTCCAAAGGTTTACAAATAAACAGCAAGCATAATTTGCAAATCCCTTTTTACCTTTTTCAATTTAAAAAGCTTGAGCCCAGAGAAGTTGGTATAGCTTCTGGACGGTGTTGATACATGCCTTCTTCTTTGCATAGCTGAGTCTTAACTTGCATTTGATGATGTCAAAGTCTATGTTTACTGACACAGATGCACTTCGGTATTTTTGAGCCCTGTGGTTTGGTCCATTACAGAAGCATTTCGTTCTTAATGCAGTGCCATCTAAGGGCTTGAACATCACGCACGTCCAATATTTAGATTTTAGCACTGTTTTTTTTTTTTTGCACATGGAGACTGCTCTGGTTTCTCCAGATTCTCAGAATCTTCTCATGAAATTATGGACTGGTGGTGTGTCTAAATTCAGTGCCAATGATCTTGCTGATAAATGACAGTGCCTTTTGTGACCTCTTCTTTCATGCCCCATCATAATTGAAGTACCTGTTACCTATTCACCTGTTAACCAGTGGAATGTTCCAAATGGGTGTTTTTCTGAGCATTCCTCAACCTTTCCCAATTGTTTTGGAATGCGTTGACATAACACGACATGAGTGGCGAGAACAGGCCATTCAGCCCAGCTAGGCTTGCCATTTTTCTATCACAAACATCAACCTAATATTATATGATATATATGATATTTAGTACTGTACAAGCGTGGTGTTGAAAACTCCCGGAGTTTCTGCCTCTGTGATGCGGTATTCCAGTCAGGACTCAGGGGTCAGTTTTCTGCTCTATGTCTTGTTTTCCCCGTTTCCTTCGGAGTTTAGTTTCTGTTTATTTGCTGTTCTACATCTTTGTTTACCTTTCCCTCTGTAGGCATCTTTCCACGTGTTCCTTAATTCTTTCTCATTATTCTATTAGCATTTCAAAGCGTTATCTCGTTTCTCAGCCCGCCTTCGCTGTGTCCCATGTCTCTACCCACTTGCTCTGCGTTAGTTCATTTCATCTGCATGTAGACATTTCCCTGAACTTTAGTCTGTGCATGGTTGTCATTTTGCCTCTGTGCCATCCAAGTCTGCTGTCTGTGCAGGTCTGCCAAGATTTCTCTCTGTTCCTGAGTTAAATCTGTTTCTCCAGTTTGTTCCCAATTTCCCAGGTCTGACCCTGCATCCACCTCTGACTATGCCCACCGAACCGTATTCTGTACTGTATTCTGACTGTCCAGCTACGAAACTCGACCTGCCTGATTATGCCCTAAGATAGCAAATTTGTGCCCCCAGATACCGAACCTGCCTGCCCGGTTACCAAATTCCACCTAATACTTTCTAATATCAGTGCTAAATTGACCCAAGGCTTACTTTCATTGATGACCCCGACATTTTGTAAACAAACCTTTGCCTGAATGATCCTGAATATTTAACAGTGTTAATCCATTTTACACATTTAAAGACCGCCATAGGATCACCCCAAAAATCTCCTTTTACTTAAACGGAAGAGATTACGATTCTTCAGCTTGTCCTCACAGCTTTTATCTTTCATACCAGGAACTAACTTTGGGCCACATCTTTGAACCTTTTCTAGAGCATCTATATCTTTTTTGCAGAATGGCCCACAGAATTGCTACACAATGCAATGGTCTGACAAAGGTACTGTACAAGAAAAGTTTAACCTCCTTTGATATATACTCTAACTTTTGGCAATATTATCCAGTATCCTGTTGGTGTTTTGATGGCTACAGCACAGAACCTGGCTAGAACCTGTAAGGAATTAGTCAACAAACACTCCCACATCCTTTTCAAGCAGAGCGCATTCCAGTTCTTAACCTGTAATGGAGTAACCCTGCCTAATGTTTCTCTTTCTGGAATGTAGAACTTATTTAGCTATGTTGAATTGCATTTGCCAAGTCTAACCACTTCTGGATTTTAGCTAAATATCCTGAATCACCATAGCAGACTCTAAAAGGTTAGCTTAACATCCCAATTTAGTATCATCTGCAAATTTGAGCAATTTGCTTTCAATGATCCTGTCAAGGCATAGATGCAATGTAGATGAGGTTGACTGATTCCTGCGGGACTCCACCTCCCATGAGTGGCTAGCTTGGATGAGATCACTCTCTTTGTGTTTTATCCAGTAATCAGTCCCGAATCCATTCTAAAATGCCTCCAATAATTGTATTTTCATGATTAGTTCACTTGTTCTACCTTATCACATGCCTTCTGAAAATCTAAGTGCATGATATCAGAGGTCATAAGTCTTACTGGCTTCTTCAAAGAATTTCAAAAGGTTTGTCAGGCATGACCTTTCCCCGCAGAAACCATCATGGCTATGCTCAGAATATTGTTCCCCTCTAGAAATAATTTCAGCTTTTCTATCTTGACAGACAGGCCTGTAGTTTTCTGGCTCAGTACATTCCCCCTCTCTTATTGGTATTATATTTCCCTGCTTTCAATCATTTAGTATTTCTCTGGTTTCTAAAGACGGTCTAAAAATGTCTGACTGTTGTTTTGAAATGCGCTCACCTACTTCCTTGAGTACACTTGGGTATGTGCCATCAGGGCTTGCCATTATATTTGCCTTTTAATTTATGTCATAAGTCAAGCATTATGCCTTATCCCCAAATACAATTTCTGCAAAAAAGAAAAAAAAAAAGAAAAAAAAAAAAAAACTTTGGGCATTGGAAGTGCTCTCCCGCTCCCTGGCAAAACTCTCTGCAAAGTAATCCTTTAAGGCATCAGAAATATCCCAATGCTCATAGAGGGATGATCCAGATTTATTCTCGATACACTAAAACTTTTCCTTAACTTCCCTTTTTCTACTACAGAATTGAAAAAAACTGCTTAGGATAAGTTTTTGCATCTGAAAGTTGCCTTTCATGGAATTTTTGAACTTTCCTCAGCTCTCTTTTGACCTTAGCACGCATTTTACAGTATTCAGCCTTACGATACTATATATACTATAAATAAATACTATAAAGTTATTTATGCATCTTATAAAGAATATTATTTTCTCAAAAACACTTACAAACAGCTGTAGGCATCCACTGGGGAACCTGCTTTTCATACAAATTTTGAACATCCTTGGAATGAATTTACATCATGCATCAAATATTACCTCCTTGAATCTATGCCACATTTTATTCACAGTCTTGCAATCAAGGATTTTCATCCAATCTATGACGCGCAAATCCTGTTCAAATTTTGCGTGCTTACGATTAAAAATTTTAGTTTTGGGGATACCCTTCTAATTTGTCCAAGATATATTGAAACTAACAGTGGAACGATCAGTCGTTCCTAGTCGCTTCATTACCTCAACATTGCAAATTCTGTCACAGTCATTGCATAGCGCTAAATCTAAAATTGCTTTCCGTCCTGTAGGTTCCCTGTCATACTGCATAAAAAGCGTCATTTATTATAAATAGAAATTCAGCCTTAATTTTTCCCTGTTCTTATAACAGGGTGATTGAAGTCGCCTATAATAATAACCCCGCCTCCTCTACAAGCTTGCCTAACATTCTCAAAGACCATTGCATTTACAATACCATCTGAAGCTGGGGGTCAGTAGGACAAGTTTATGTTTAGACCTGTCTTTGAGTTCCCTTGTGAGCCTGACCCAAATATCCGCATCGGGAAGATAAGATCAATTTCATGAATTTCCTGCACATAAAGATTGTCATTCACACAGAGTGCTATACCATTTCCCCTCCTACAGGATCTATCCTTCCTTATAAGCTTGTAACCTTACTGCATTCACCCATCCGCTCCAGCAAGCCACGTCTCAGTACTCCCAACTATGACACAGCCCCTGCTGATCATATCAGCGTCAAGTTCCCAGGATTTATTATTTTTTTTATACCTCTAGGATTTCAATAACATTTCAGACAATTACTTCAGCACATCCCCTTGTGTTCCTCAAAAGCACTCATCATGCATTTCTGCTATGAAAAGATGCATATCACCCTGTCAGCTCCCATCTGAGCGGTCCGCATTCCCCTGTTGTTTTCACTCTCTAACCTCCCAGCAACCCCCAAGTCCCGAGTTTAAATAACCCTGGGCCTCCCAAAACATATGCTAACCCAATGCTAAGGTATCCAGCTCTAGTGCCCAATAAACCTATACCCCTCTTTTCTACACCAGGTTTGTAGCCAAATGCTCAGCATTCAAAAAGTTATACTTCCCTCACTTGCATGTAGTACAGGTAGAATTCCTGAGAATACTGCTGTCGAGATCTGCCCCAAATCGTTTCTGCTAATTCAAGAAATTTGTTTTGCAGAACCTCAAATCTACCCTTATCTATGTCATTGGTCCCAATGTGGACGATGGCCACTG
The DNA here is from genome assembly GCA_029721435.1 of Gymnothorax reevesii. Classification (NCBI taxonomy): domain Eukaryota; kingdom Metazoa; phylum Chordata; class Actinopteri; order Anguilliformes; family Muraenidae; genus Gymnothorax; species Gymnothorax reevesii. The sequence goes on along the minus strand of CM056585.1, from coordinate 11,979,155 downwards.
GATCCCTCTCTGCTCTGGCCATGAGCTTGTCCACATGCTCTCAGACATCTCCTATCTGGGCACCAAGCCTTTTTTTTTTTCAAAAATGTAGTTCATGGTGAAAAAGTTGAGTCATTCATATTTTCAACAAATATTGCCAAGATATATAACTTTAATTAGTCAAAATTTCATTAGGCTGTCCAACCACCTATGTAGTCAACCCCCACCCTGAATGTCGGGGCACCGCAGGCGTTTTTTTACACTTTGACCATTTTCAGAGGGCCATAACTTTTTCACTGAAGGCTTATTTTGTGTTATATTGCTTTTGCCTATAGTTTTTAGTTTTTCACCAAAATATCACATATCTATTTGATATTTTGGTCTTGATGTAAACCAGACCACACCGTGGGCCATCAAAATGTGGGAAAAAAAAATATCCGTCCAACCAAAACCAAGGCAAAAAAAAAAAGCAAGAGTAGCAATTTTAAGCTTCTTACCTTATTTAGAAAAGATGTTATACACAGCAAAATGTTCAGAGGTGGCCCCACTTTGGCAAGACTGGACTCAAATAGACTCTGTCAGAGTATATTCCACTCCATAAGAGTCAAATTTACTCAAATCATTTTGCTGTGTAGTCTTCCAAAAATAGGGGAGGGCCTGGCGGAAATTTTTCCGGTTTCTGTCCCAAACCACTAGAACTTTCATCAAGGCTATTTTTTTAAGTAATTGCACTATTCATGTTCACAAGGAGTACTTAACCTTACTAAAAGCTATATTATATCAGTAATATAAATGCATGCCTTGAAGAGTTTGCTATTACTATTATTCTATACTGCAAATGTTCGGTTTAACTAGTAAACAAATCAAATTAATTAAGTTTAAGTACAACCCCAATTCCAAAAAAGTTGGGATGCTGTGTAAAATCTAAATAAAAACAGAATGCAACGATGTGCAAATCTCATAAACCCATATTTTATTCAAAATAGAACATAGACAACATATCAGATGTTGAAAGTGAGGCATTTTACCATTTCATGAAAAATATTTGCTCATTTTGAAATTGATGGCAGCAACACATCTCAAAAAAGTTGGGACAGGGCCGTGTTCACTTTTGTGTTTCATCCCCTCTTTTTTCAGCAACAGTCTGTAAACGTCTGGGAAATGAGGAAACCAGCTGCTGGAACTCTGGGAGAGGGATGTTGTCCGTCTCTGGTCAGACGTAGGATTGTAGCTGCTCCATAGTCCTGGGTCTTCTTTACAGGATTTTCCATTTTATGATGAGCAAAATGTTTTCTATCAGTGAAAAGTCTGGACTGCAGACAGGCCGTTTCAGAATCCGCACTCTTCTAATGTGAAGTCATGCTGTTGTGATGGAAGCAGTATGTGGTTAGCATTGTCTTACTGAAATATGCAAGACCTTGCCTGAAAAAATGGTGTCTGGAATCTGGATGGGACAATATGTTGTAAAACCACAATAATCTTTTCTGCATTGATACTGCCTTTCCTGATCTGTAAGCTGCCCTCGCTATAGGCATAATACAAACCCCATACCATCAGAGGTGCAGGTTTTTGAACTGTGCGCAGATAACAAGCTGGACGGTCCCGTTCCTCTTTAGTCCACCCAACAGAGTGTCTGTAGTTTCCAAAAAGAACTTCAAATTTTGATTCAGTTGACCACAGTTTTCTATTTTGCCTCAGTACATTTTAATTGAGCTTTGGCCCAGAGACGACAGCTGCGTTTCTTGATTGTGTTCACATATGGCTTCTTCTTTGCATGATTGCATTCACTTGCATTTGTGGATCGCACAGCGAACTGTGTTCATAAGCAGTGATTTCTGGAAGTGCTCCTGAGCTCATGTAATAAATTCTAGTGCAGTATTAGGCCTGTTTTTAATGCAGCACCACCTGAGGGCCCAAAGATCACAAGCATCCACTATTGACCTTTGGCCTTGTCCCTTGTGCACAGAGATTTTTCCAGATATTACGAAGCTTTTCAAGATATAATGTAAATTGAGGAACATTTTCCTGAGATTATTCCAGAATTTTTAGATTCACTTTTTCTCACAGATTGGTAAATGACTGCCCATCTTTACTTCTGAGAGACTGTTCCTCTCAAAAATGCTCTTTTTATACCCAGTCATGTTACTGACCTGTTGCTAATTAACCTACCAGTAGCTAAACGTTCCTCTGGCTGTATTTTATTAATATCACTTACGTTTACAGCTTTTTGTTGCACCCCTCCCAACTTTTTTGAGATGTGTTGCTGCCATGAAATTCAAAATGAGCTAATATTTTGCATGAAATGGTAAGATGTCTCACTTTTAACATGATATGTTGTCTGTGCTCTATTGTGAATAAAATGCGTTTATTAGATTTGCAAATCATTCTCTTTTTATTTACATTTTACACACCATCCCAACTTTTTTGGCATTGGTGTTGAATAAATTGATGAAAATGTGGATACATGGTCAGTATTAAGAGCCATTTGGTAGTTCGTGATAAATTAAAAGGCAAACGATAACGAAAATATCCTGCACTGTGTAAAAGGGAATGAATAATCTTCAGCAACAGAATTCGGACCTTAATAATTCATCACCGTGTTTAAATCTCTCAGTTAAAAATGTGCACCTTTTTATTTCTGCTAGCACAAGTATTTTTTAAATTCCACGTGGCATGCATCTCTAAGAATTTGCTTAACAGTCTAAAGAATCTCTTTCGACATATAAAATAAATTGTGCCGGCTAAATTTGAGAATTTCTCGTTTGAAATTGCGATTGCTGCTGTGATTTAACTTTACACGTAGAAAAGTATACGCAGTGGATCCATGGGACGGACGTAAAGATTGTTGAGGAGGTATTTTGACCACTCTTCCATGCAGAAAAATTATATATCGGAATATATCGAATATAAAACCACGTTTGGTTAACTGTTAAATCGTAAAGCAAACAAAGAACCCAAATATATTAAGTTCAGCCACAAAACGCATTCGAATGCAACTTGTTACCGATTCTGCGCCGCTATCAGTAAGTTTTTAGGTCAACTTACTACTTTATCAATATATAGCTAAAGCATGATAGCCCACTCAATTTAAAGAATGTATTAATTTAAAAAATCGTTTTGAAGTGGCATAATTAACAAGACAAGATTTACAAAAGAAAGAAATGTACAGTTTAGCTACAAATAGACTACTTACTGCTGGACCTCAACAGATTCCCCTCTCGCTAAATGAGAGGACGGAACTATCCCAGTGCCCAAAGTTCGGCCGTTTCGGTCCACCTTCCGGACAGTCCACCAGTGCCCGGGTCGGTCAACGATGCGAAAATAGTCACCCTCTTGGAACGATAATTCATCTTCTGTCCGGGATTCGTATGCCCACGTTGCTTTGTATACGGGGCTGTCCGCCGGCTTACTGGACACCTCTTCGATTTCACTGGAACGTCTTTTAGCGGGGGTGTCATTATCCTTAGTATTATAAAAAAGCCTTTCGCATAGCGTCCACCGACAGGGGCAAGCATTTTTCCCACCCATAGGACATAACTTGGTAAAATTCAAATTCACCGTTTCGTGAGCTGTCAACGCGATCACCTGTTCGCTGTTCCACACCTGACGACGTTCTGCAACGTTAAATCCAGAAGAGCGCAGGCTCACGGAGGACTTAACTCATCTAAGCGCAGGCAATTCAAATTCCTTATTTACACCACGCCTCAGTCTGTTAAGATACAGACACTCAAAGTATTTCAACACTCCCTCTCTCGCGCTGACTGGCGCACACACACACACACACACACACACGCGCGCTCAAAAAACATGCACACATACACGCGCGCGCGCTCACTCTCTCACACACACACACACACGCACGCACACACACACACACACACACATACATAATGCCACTGATACCTTTACTAAAAAAATAAATAATTTTATTCTGGTAAAAGTAGTCCATCATATAAGCCACATCTTAATACGATTCAAGGATTTATTTGTATGACAATCTCTAATGTTAATTTTATAATACAATTTTGCAACAATATTCAGTTGATGCAAGAGTATAAAGGGGGAATGAGAAATGACAATTCTCCTGTGTTAGAACTATACCTCTTACCACTCATCTTAGCTTTCAGTAGTTTTCTTTCACTATCATTTGACTTCAGTTTTTCCCCACAAAATGTTCTGTGACCACTACGCTTCTATTGTGCTTTCTAGCACTTTCCATCATCCAGGAATCTTTAACGTAAAATCGGTAAACATTGGCACATGCTAATGTATGACATGTTTGAGAGACTAGCTGGCCTAAACCTGAGTGACGGTAATATTGGATTACCAGCCATGCTCATTCACGCTTGATCTGAGCTCACAGTCAATATCTGAAGATCATTATTGCACACATCCTCATTAAAACAAGCTAAATATTTACATTTGAATAATACAAATAATACAATTTTAAGCCAACTTTAGGAGAAACAACATTTCCATCCAAAATAGAACGATCCTTTCCATGAGACGCAGGTCTGTGTTCATCAGTGCAATTCCTCCCATTAATGCCTCCTTTACACCTCGATGGTCTTGAAGTAGATCCTGGCATAGATGTTGTCCAGTTGACTGTGCAAGCAGTGGAAGGACGGTCGCTTGGCGCTATCAGCATGCCAGCACTCCATCATAATGTGGTAGATATTTGGAGGGCACCTCCCCGGGCAGGGCAACCTGTACCCCGACGTAAGGATCTCCAGCACCTCTTTATTGTTCTTACCTGTCAATCAAAGACCCATCAAAATGACTAAACAAGGACAGATTTCTCAACCGACACAGAAAACATACAGGATTAGAGCCATCTTCCCTTTCTGACAACCAGTACTTCTCAATTAGTGGCCCCAACTCCCCGTTATTATAGAACCCAGCAACGTTATCACAAGGATACACCCCTCAGGAGCATTCAAGCGCTAGGATTAGCCAGTTATCTAAGCAACATGATTGCTAGCCGTTCAGCACAAGAATTGAATCCAAGTGTTTGAACAGCTGACCAATCCGAGCATTTGCATTCTCTGGGGAGGGGCGTGTCTTTGCGATAATGTAGATGCATTCCATAATAACTCCCCAACTCAGGGTCAGGGCGGGGTTTCCAGATTATTTAAAGCTAGCCAACAACTTTGTCATTAAAAACTAGCCTAAAACCAGTGGTTAATGCCTCTGAAATAACGAAGGATATTTCGGACTGAATCCTCTACAAGTACAATGATCAAGCACCTTGGTACATAAACTCAAAACACCTTGCCTCTATGGTATTGGGATTAAAGTGGGACAAATGCATACCATCATAAGGCATCTTTCCACGTGACATCATCTCATAAAGTAGCACCCCGAAGGACCAGACATCAGATTTGACGGAGAAGCGTTGGTGTAAGGCCGCCTCGGGGGCCGTCCATCGCACAGGGATCTTGGTGTTCCTGCTGGCTGTGTAAACACTATCCTACAGCACACGGGGGATATTCGCTGAGGACGTGCATCTACTCCACAAAGCATATACCTATTGCTGATATCTAACCTGTAATCAAAGAGTAGACTTTGGAGGTCACCTGAGCTTCAATAAGATTACCTTTATAATACGAGCGAGCCCAAAATCGGCCACTTTGCAAACCAGGTCATCGCCTACGAGGATGTTGCGGGCAGCTAGATCCCGGTGAACGATGCTCCTGTCCTCCAGATAGGCCATGCCCTCAGCCACCTGACTGGCCATGTAGATCAGGTGGGCAGAGGTCAGCACGTGTCCCTCGGGAGCTGCGAACAAAAAAAATTTTAAAAATCACTCATCAGCCTCCTCATTTACACACACACGCACGCACAAACAAATACATACACTTAATAGCCACTTTATAAAGCTAAATATACACACACAGCGTGAATAATTGCCCATTTTCCTCCCATTCTTCTGCCATTCAGTTCTATCAGTCAGTCAGTACAGTGTATCTGTCTGTGTCCTGTTTGTTTGGTCTGTGTCTGCCAATATCTGTCCAAACACTGACATCAATCTGCCGAATATTTATATTTTTTTTATTACTTTCTTGAAGCATTTGGTAACTTAATTCAGTTTTCGTGTCATATGGTCTTGTTTTTTTTCCACATTTTGCTTAATTTGGCTCCCCTCCTTTCTCTTTCAACTTAAACCCCTCTGTGTCACCTCCCAACTGGGGAGTAGTGGTGGTGGGACAGTTAAAAGAAAGCGAGCACCATAATTTATTGGACAGTGAAAGGTTTTATTTTGATACTGTGCTCTTGCACTTAATATTTGGTCTCATATCCTTTGCGTAGAATGACTGCTTGAAGTCATTGATGCATAAACATCACCAGATGCTGGACGTCCTGCTCGGTGATGAACTGGTCAGGACTGTACAGTTCTTGCTTGTCTTTAGTATGTAAAATGCAAGTTCAGTTGGACTCACACCTGGTTACTGACTCGGCCAGCAAGCACGCTAGCAAATAAATAAATAAGCAAATTAGCAAATAAGCAAATAAATGTGTCATTGTCCAATGAATGATGGTGCTCAATGTATATAAACACAGACGTCACTTTAGTCCCTCTTACTATTGAAGCATTAGCCAGCTGAACAGTCTCTATGACTGAAGGACCTGGAATCCGCGGCCCGACCAGGAACTCTATCAAAGTGACCTCTCTTTTCCTCCAGCCATCTTGATTCAAAACTAAGGTAAGCTGGGCCCACTCAGCATTTTTTATCCACACCACAGTGCATGATGGGATGTTGCGGAATTCTACCATAAAAGCCCATCTGTTTGGAGGCCACTGTATTTGTTATATCTGAACTCATTTATTCAGGCTTTTCCGTGAAATGTTTCCACCGGCCTGTATATCTAACACTTACAGTTAGCTGTGCGTGTTTGGGGGGGGAAAGACATCTGAAACGCTATCCCAGGGACAGGCCAGGCGGTGTTCGTGCGTACGGTAGGCCTCCAAAATATGAGAGGCAAGGTACAGTTAGAGGACAAGGGAGCTGCTATAGTTCAGCAGCTCCCTCCTATAGTTTTACTCACGTTCCAGGCAATTTATTTTCATACGTGTAACACAGTGGTTCTAAGAGTTGCTCTAGGGGACACCTAGTGTATACTGGTTATCATTACAACCACAAAATTACAATTTTAAACAGGTGGTATTTTCTAATAATTGGGTCTATTTCATGTTAAAAGGAATTATTTACCTTCTTTAGCCACACTGTCCAAAATAGCAACATCATTATTCCATGCAGGATGACAATTGTGCTTTATAGCAAACATCAGAAAAAAAGGTACACATTTTTAACGGACTGATTTAAAAATGATGAATCAATCGAGTCCAAATAAAGTCGCTCAACATTCAACTTTTCCGCCCCTTCTATTGCATATTACAGGTTGGGCTTCTTATAATTTATAATGACTTTTATGGCGCATTCTTACTGATCTTGTGTCAAAACATTCGCAAATTATAAGCTATTTGATTCTGTAATTTCATCAGCTAAAATTTCTCACTTGTTGTGTGGTAAAAACATGAAACAGCATGAATATGGAACTCTTCAGGGGAATAATATTTTTTATGCCATAACATGGCTTGAAAGGGTAAATAGGCCTTATGGAAATGGAGAGATCAAGGACAATTAAAATTTTATTAAAATTATTGGATCGCAATAGTGGCATACAAAATAAAGAATAAATACGGATCGCTGCTATATGATAACAAGGATATTGCGGATACCTTAAAACGTAACTTTGTTGAGAATTTTACCTGAGAGCGGGTTTTTATTTGGCCAGAGGGCATGTCCAAGGCTCAAGATTATTTAGCAGAAATTGAGGTTAGGGATAACGAAATATTAGACGAGTTACAAAGACTAAAGGCAGATAAGGCACCAGGTCCTGATGGCTTATATCCTAGAGTGCTCAGGGAAGTTAGTGAGATCATCTTTAAACCGCTCTCCGACATCTTCAGACGGTCTTTAGAAACTGGAGAAATACCGAATGATTGGAAGCAGGGCAACATAATTCCAATATATAAGAAAGCGGACCGCACCGAGCCAGGAAACTACAGGCCAGTCAGTTTAACATGCATTGCATGCAAAATACTGGAATCTATCATAAAAGATGAGCTGGACTTATTTCTTGAATGTGATAATATCTTGCGGGAGAGCCAACATGGTTTTCCGTAAGGGAAGGTCATGCCTGACAAACCCTCTGGAATTTTTTGAAGAGGCCACCAAGACTTATGACCAGAGCAGGGCTAATGACATCATATACTTGGGTTTTCAGAAAGCATTTGATACAGTACCACATGAGAGAGTAATTTTTAAAATGAGCTCCACTGGAGTTACAGGAGGTATTCTGGAGTGGATTCAAAACTGGTTATAAAACAGAACACAAAGAGTGGTGGTCAATGGTATCTCATCTGAGCAAGGTATGGTGGGGAATGGCATCCCCCAGGGATCGGTGTTGGGACCCCTGCTGTTCCTCATCTCCATTAATGACCTTGATAGGAATATTGAGAGCAAATTAGTTACATTTGCAGATGATACTAGGTTGGGAGATTAGGCAAATAGTTTAGAGTCCACTAAAGTGATTCAGGATGATTTGGATAGAATCCAGAATTGGGCAGAAATGTGGCAAATGAAACTTAATGTAGCAAAATGTAAAGTTGTACATGTAGGTAATAAAAACATTAGACAGGATTACTTCATGGGAGGTTTACAACTGGAATGTGCTGCACACAAGAAAGATCTGAGAGTGATTTTTGACCAAACCCTTACAGCTTCTAGCCATTATGTTGTAGCCAATCGGATGCTGGGATTCATTTCCAAAAGTATTGAGTACTAATCTAAGGAGGTGATGCTTCTTTTGTACAACACATTCCTCAGACCACATCTGGAGTATTGTGTACAGTTCTGGGGACCATACTTTAAGAAAGATATAGAGGCTCTAGAAAAGGTTCAGAGAGGAGCCACTAAGCTAATTTTGGGTATAAAAGATGAAAGCTATGAGAAGAGGCAGAAGATCCTTGATCTCTTTAGTCTTAGGAAAAGGAGACTTAGGGTGATCTGATTCAGGACTTTAAATATGTTAAAGGGATTAACAAAGTGAATTATGTATGATTCTTTCGACCAAGTGTTGTTAGTAGAACTCGGGGTCACAAATGGAAGTTGACCAAGGGTGAATTTAGCACCGATATTCGGAAATATTTCTTAACCCAAAGAGTAATTTCGATGTGGAATAGCTTGCCTGACCATATTGGTGAGGCAGAGACCTTGGGAGTTTTCAAGAGCAGGCTTGACTTAAAGCTAGAGACCATTGAGTCATTGAGTATCTGAAGGGATATATTAACAATAGTATAAAGAAACTGGTGAGCCCAGTTGGGCTGAATGGCCTGTTCTAGCCATTCACGTTACGTTACGTTACGTGTTATATGTTATGTTATGTTAAAAGCCAAGAATCAAAACTAGATACTGAGAGCTTGTTTATCCATTCAATAAAAAAGCAATTCAATGCACCTGATCTTTCAGATGCTCCTGCCAAGTAATTCTTTCAAAATATTATCTTTCTCTAAACTATGCATAAAATATGCTGTCATTTATACATGGTGCAGCCCGAAAGCTTAAAAATACACTTTATAAAAAGAGAGTTTGCTATTTAAGCCGATGTGCATTGTATGATTATAAATCTAACAATTTTGAGTCATACAGCATCAGATGAAGAATAATTTTTCAGTCCAAAACATTATGTAGCTAAATTTATGAGGTACTTTTCTGTTTTATTATCAAAGCTGAATGAGAAAGTACGGTACAGCAAACACACTATTAAAAGCATATTCCACAATATTGGTCCTCCACAGATGTTATGAGCTAAAGTCTTATACCTACCATACGCCAGAGGACTAAGAAAAGACAGACAAAACAAACGTCTGACACCCTCTCACGTGTGAAGAAATGTGTCAAAGTCATTGAGTTTCTGCTCACAGACTAAGATTTTGCATGCACTAGGGATCTTGCAGAGCACTCCTACAAGTTATTGTTCTCATAGACTTCTGATAGTATTAAACATGATTGATTTATTGGAATGCACAGATAAAAAAAGACTGAATCGGACAGAGTCTTATACAGCAAACACCCAAGGTAATGGGAGCTTGCCCACATCAAGCATAATTCTCATGATTATGTTCCGACATTGAAAATTAGCCTGAAACGGTGAAATCGCATCCAAAGTCTGTTGGTGTGAGGCCTGCATTAAGTACAGCAAATTACAACTGGTAATAAAAAGAGTGTTCATTTCCAAAATTGCAGAGGAACCAGGAAGTCATTTTCCTTGAAATCTGTGACACTTACAAGCTAAGTAGGATTTAAGGCTGCCCTTGATCATGAGCTCTGTGACGATGTAGACGGGCTCGCCCCGGGAGCACAGGGCCAGGAGCTGGATCAGTTTAGGGTGGTGGAGGCTCTTCAAAGCCTGGACCTCCTTCACAAACTCGTCTTGCTTTGTGTCCTCTGTGGGGGCGGAGACAAAGGTCACATTAATTGACCGCAGCATTGCCTGTCATAATTTATCTGGTGCACAATTTATTTCCGGCGCTAGTTCTCCATATAAGAATGCTGCAAACACAGGATGGGGGGGCAGAGTAATACAGGCGACAAACTCTTTCAACACACTTCTGCTACAGCCATGCCCGCAAGGTTCTGAAGCGTTTTAATATTCTGTGATTCGGTTCAAGATTGTTTAAGGTTAGGATTGGAGTTTGGGCATTCTGGCGTCTCTCTCAGTGGCTCTGTTAGCAACCAATGAAATTGCTCCTGAACTGTTGTCATACTGTTGTGGGGCGTGGTTATGGCAGAAGTGCGCTGGCAAAAAAAACAGATGCATAACACAGTAGTATTGATAACACCACAGATCTGGCTGTCAAGAGTAGTCCCCGCCAGATATGACCTACTGTTGCAGGGCTGCATAACTCTGACAAAGAATGGAGCAGCAGATTAAATCTTATTAGATTTCCTTTTGTTTTACGAGCATGACATATTTACAAACTAAACATTTACAAGTTGAGTTCCTGAGACCATTTTCTGTGACCTTGCAAGCAGTGACAGCAGAACACGCGGAGGCGTGATCATTCACTCACAATTTACTCAGGTATAGGCATTTTCTACTAAACTGCATTTCCCAATGCAGTGCATCATCATCACAGCAGCTACGATAACAGCTTTAGCAGCAAAGCCAAATGAGAATATCATGACGTATCAAGTGGCAGGAACAAACCATTGAAGTCCACTTTCATACAACTAAATTGTACCAAACCTTTAGGATACTAAAAAACTAGACAGTACCCAGCACTGCATCAAGCCTGTTCATGAAAACTCCCAGAGATACTGCCTCTACTAAATCATTTTGCAAAGTATTCCACACTGTTAGCATTCAGTGTGTACACTTCCAAATATCTGTGCTGAATATGCTCTTGGCAAATTTAAATTTCTTACCCCCAAATTCAATAAGAGTTTACCTAAAAATTACTGCATAATTAACTTTATAAATGCATTTTAAATATAAGACTAGAAGAGCACTCAGAGAGCGCAGAACCTCCGCCGCCAGGGGGCAGCAAAGCCAAAAGCACGGCAATTGGAACTCTGGCCCATTGGAAAGACTTGAAATCTTGAACTTTGGAGTATATCTCAGCAGTACTTTGGCCAAGATATGCCAAAATTTAAGTCTTCCTTGACTTAATACCCACCTACCCTGAAAATTTCATAAAAATCCGGCCTTTAGTTTTTGAGTTATCTTGTACACAAACAAACAAACCAACAAACAAACGGCACCGAAAACATAAACCTCCTCGGCGGAGGTTAATAAGAATGTTCTTATAATTTATATTCAAAACCTTTGTCAACACAGTACTGTGCATAAGTCTTAGGCAGATTTATGGCAATTCCATAGAGCAAATATGCTTGCAAAAATGATGAAATTCAAAGTTTCTAATTACTGAAAAATGTTTTAAACTGAGCTATAAACTGTTAGAAACTAAACCAAATCAATACTTGGTGTGACTACCCTTGGCCAAAAAATTTGGGACACTATCTTATTATGATATAGCTTTGATGATTGGCTTCTTGCTGGCTCCAAGCAGAGTGGAAAACTGGGCACCGTTCTTCTGCAGACTCACCGTCTCGCATCTCTCCCTTCAAGTAATTGCAGACTCACCGTGATGATGATGACATTATGGTTCTGTCAAGGTTATATTATTTTTATCAACTGCTTTTCTATGAAATACAAACTTTTCTATAAATTAGCTTTGGGAATGTCAAATTTTTTTTTAAATACAAATACAAAATCTCAAATGTGCCTAAGACATTTGCACAGTACTGTATATCTCAGCATTCCGATGGCCTTTTATACAGCACAACGGGTCAGTTATAACTTTAAAGTCTTTTTTCCAGGAGAACACATTCCAGTTTCTAACCACCGATGAAGTGTAATGTTTTCGTTACCCACATGTAGAACTTTACATTTACCTACATCAAATTTTATTTTCTGAGTTTCTACCTGATTCTATCTGAACCACACTGAATCACCTAAGCAGACTATACAGCCAGACAAATCTTGCAATTTAGTATCATCTGAAAAAGTAACCAAGTTACTTTCAATGTTCCTGTCAAGGTCATGAATGTAGATGAGGAAGAGAAGTGGTCCCAGCACCGATCCCTGTGGGACTCCACTTCTCACAATGCCTCGCTCTGACCACTGCTCTTTGTGTTTCTTGCCATAACTAGATTCAAATCCACTGTGTTCTGACAATCCAAATATATACACGATATCATAAACCCTTCTCTGGTCATAAGTCTTAGTGACTACACAACAGAATTCAAAATGTTTTGCAAAGCAAAATATTCCCTCGTATAATATTGAACAAAATTTGAAAATAAAAACGATAAACTGAAATGGGTTCAAAAAAAATTGAATGGCAATGTTATCACAAAATAGTCGGAAAATGTGTATTTGGATAAATTACAAAAGTGGCCTCTGGACCTTAACCCCACATTGCTTCAAGAGGGAATGACCCCTGAGCAGTTAAATCAACTGCAAGTCGCTTTGGATGAAAGCAAAGCCTTGCCATCACTAGGGGTATTTTTTTAAACAAATCTGACCTATTGTGATTTGCCATAGGACTATGAATTGGAAATGAATATGCAATAATGAAACCATTCTAATAAAAAATAGTACATTTTGTAGCATTGATTTTGCAGTTAAAGTAGAGGCAATACCAGAGTTTGGGAATAAAGTTCATCTTATGCATGACTGTAAAGTTTGTATTGATCAAAATAACTTGTAAAGCCAGGGAAAGGATGCCAGTTCAGGCTTGAAATATACTTGCTGTTCAACCATGCACTTGCATAGTCACCTGGCAAACGTGAGCGTATTCGTTCAAATACTTGCCTGTATACTATGCAAGTTACCAAAGGAGTCACCTGGAGGGCACACCAGAGAATTCAGATATTTTGCATGAAGTACACAAACATAGCAAAACTCGACACTCCTGAGCCTGCTGACTACACTGCCCTTTCCGTTTAGGTGCATACTAGGCTTTGCGTAAATTTTTGAGAAAGGGCACGAGCTACGTGCTAAATGTACGCAGGATACGAGTGGCAGCCATCTTGCATACGCATACACATATTTAAAAGCAAGTACAAACCCAATTGCGAAATAGTTGGGACAAAGTGTAAATTGTGAATAAAATCAAAATGCGATGACTTTCAAACCACATCAGCCAGCATTTTATTCATAATAGATAACATAGCAAATGTTGAAACTGAGAAATTCTACAATTTCATCCACAAAATGAGCTCATTTCAAATTTGATGGCTGCTACAGGTCTAAAAAAAGTTGGGGCAGAGGCCAACACAGAGTGGAGGCGTCTGGGCATCGAGGAGACAAGTTTCTTGAATTCAGCCATTGGAATTTGATCCCACTCTTGTTTAATACAGGCTTCCAGCTGCTGGAGAGTTTTGGGTCTCCTTTGAAAAACATGCAAGTGTCTCACACCATATGCACTACTGCATCCCCATACCATCAAAGATGCTGGCTTTTGAACTGAACGCTGATACCAGGAGGAGTGGTCTTTCTCCTCTTTAGCCCAGAGGACACAACGCCCATGATTTCCGACAAGAATGTCAAATTTGGACTCGTCTGACCAACGGACACTTTGCTACAGTCCATTTTAAATGAGCCTTGGCCCGCAGAACACGGCGGCGCTTTTGGAGCATGCTCAACAATGGCTTCCTTTTTACATGACAGTTTTAGGTGACATCTGTGGATGGCACGGCGGACTGTGTTCACAGAAAGCATTTTCTTGAAGTATTCCTGGGCCCATTTAGTAATGTCAATGACAGAATCATGCCTGTGAGTGATGCAGTGGCGTCTAAGAGCCGAAGATCACGAGCATCCAGTAAAGGTCTTCGGTCTTGTCCCTTACGCACAGAGATTTTTCCAGTTTCTCCCAATCTTTTGATGACGGTATGTACTATCGATAATGAGACCTTCAAAGCCTTTGCAATATGACATTGAAGAACATTGCTTTTAAAGTATTCCACAGTTTTTTTGTTTTTTTTTTTACGCAAGCCTTCACAGGTTGGAGAGCCTCTGGCCCTCTTTACTTCTGAGAGACTCAGCCTCTCTAAGACATCCCTTTTATAGCCAAACGTTACAAACTTGATGCCAGTAAATGTAATTACTTGCTAAATATTCTTGCAGCTGATTCTCCTTTGTATATTGATTGCTTTTTCAGCCCTTTTTTGCCTGTGTCCCAACTTTTTTGAGACATGTTGCAGCCAGAAAACTTGTGTAAGCTCATTTTGTGGATCAAAATGTAAAATGTCTTAGTTTCAACATTTGAAATGTTATAATAACATATTGGCTCATGTGATCTGAAAGTCGTTGTATTTTGAGTTTATTCAAAATTTACACTTCGTGCCCACTATTTTGGAATTGGGGTTGTATATTTCCATCCTTGCATGAAATTTGCGGGAAGGCACTGGGCGCCCAAGGCTCATCGAAACACAAGGGCAAGTGAGACGCTCTGGAAAATGTTCCGCTGGGAAACCCTGGGTCTGAGAACTGAAGTACATTTCAGTTTGACGAAGTCATTTTGGCGGCATATGGGGAACTTACACTATATTAGGCTGAGCCGTTTAAATTATAGGCCACCTGATCAACATATAATACTTGCCGTTGACTGAGCAGAACTTACCTTGCTTCAGCATCTTTATCGCTACCTTTCGATTTTCGGTGGTCCAATTGGCTTCCCAAACCTCTCCAAAGTGTCCTTCTCCTAGTTTCTTTAGCAATACGAACTCCTCCCGCGGTCTCTCCCAAGGTTCCATGTCAAACAGTTCTCTCTACAGAAATCAGGAGGACTAATTAGCAGAGGATCATATACAATTAGAAGTTTTCCACGGCATTCTGAAATATAATTCCATGATTCTGGCAGCAAGTACGATACAACAGTTATTCCTCAGATGCACCACAGCATAAAGTGAAAATATTTTCTCAGAACGTTCTTTGATACATGTGATAGTCACAGGCACAAAAAAAGACAGGCTAAGCAGCAAAACAGGGTCTTCTAATCTTCTGCCTGTTATTTCTTATTTAGACATGAAAAGGAAAGGTCGTAAGGGTAAGGCAAGCTGGAAATGTTTTCTGAAGAATGGCTACCACTACTTATCACACTACGATTTGAGCCCACTCCAGTCAATATGCACAATATAGTAGGGTGAGCTAGCGATTCATTGGTCAAATTAAATATTTTGACTGTTCATTAGAATGATACTAAAACAATTAATGGAGCATAAAACATAATTTTAATTGAAATTCTGCAGGCTAGGTGCACATGCAAGTTAACCTCATCAGTGGCAACAAATGGCTGAATATTTTGAAAAGAGCGGTGTTGGTTCTGTGACATGATTGAGATTTTGTGACAAAACGCTAGAATCGAAGCGCACATTCAGCAGGGAAGGTCGGTCATCATTTGACATTCGATTTCAGAACTGCATTCCATCCCAAATTAGAGGAGTCTAATGGACAAAATTCCACCACTTAAATCAAGTTAATACCAAAGCAGATTAGGTTGAAGAGAGGTTAAAGAGAGCGTAGAAGAAGAGAAACTAGTGGCGGATAAGTGCCACCCTAAAAGCCTGTCAGGTTCCCCAGGAAAATGACCTCAGGGAAGTGTGCGGAGCTGCAAGAACAGCAGTCTGGGGAACAGAATTAAATTGAGCAGTCAATAATTTTCTCAGTGCTCAGGCTACATTTGGCAGGAAAACACAGACAGCCTGTCTAGTCATCAGTATATCTACTCAATAAAGACATGCGACTGTGGAGTTAAAATGCAGCTCTCTTGCCTAAGAGGTGATCTGCGGACAATTTACACCGAGAATTGGGTAAGAGGAGCGGACAGACCCAGCGCAGAGCAGCATTGTCATTCAGACGCATTTAATCTTTTAACGGAATATTTTATTTTTTAAAATATTCCAGAATTTGTTGCTAGTCACCAAACCATACATTCAGTCACATTATACTTAAAAAAGAGCACCAACCTGATGTGTGAAAACATTTTTTTTTCTCCAAAAAGCAGGGGAGAAGACTCCAGAACAAAACAATCAGTGCGCCATTTTTACCCCATTAGCCTTCCCAGCTTCAATTTGAGAAAGCATGAAACAAATAAGTATATCTTGTTCACATGTGCAAAAAGATCTTTCCATGAGGCCAGGAATTAAACATTGGATAATGCAGTATGAACATGATTCCCATGATTTTCACAATGGAAAAGTTTTTTTTTCCACTACAATATAACAATAGTTTAGTTTGGCAGGGTTATTTGGAAAAAAAATAGCTATACAGAAATCGAATCTGCCAACGCAGAGCAGCTGACAGATATTTAATAAAAAGTAGCAAACACAGTGAATTTAAAAGAGACCAACAGCACTGGAACTACATCCATCGAATCGAGAGAACAAATTAGTCATTCTATGAAACTTTGCAGCAACTCACTATAATTGAGCACGTGTGAGATTCAAAGGGGACCAATTATTGCTGTCTTTTCCAAGTAAAATATTCTTTGATGTCTGAAAGGGAGGTTTATAAACTTTGAACAAAAAAAGCTAATATTACTTGATTTCCAGGCAATTTGATTCCTGATATTCCTAACCCTCTGAAAAATAGTTAGTTATGTGGGCGTCCCCTCTATGAAATGAGCTCTGATCTGATTGGTCAGCAGACTGAGCACTTTATCACGGCAACTGGCAAGTCTCTACAGATGACTGAATAAGCAGCTCGCTACCACGCTTGCTATTAAACTACCAACACAACAAGTAAGACAATGTAATGCCTGCAAGCTTGGCAAAGATGGTCATTACATTCACAAAGCAGTGCGACATGCAGTCACTACACTTGGAATTCAGTCCGTTAAGAATAATCCCTGGCTAGCATCTGTATAGCAGCAGCCGTAAGCAAAATCCAATTTATTATTTATTCCAATTCCATATAGCTGCGCCACGCCAATAAAAATCAAACTCATCTCCAGGAAAAACAGTCACCTATTCTATCTGTTCCACTCCTCATGTCTCCAACACTCCCTCTGGCTAAACTAGCAACAGTTTCAAAATTTCAAAGTCAATTTAATAGAAAACTAACAAACATTTAGAATTTAGTTTAAATAACAGAAATGATAAACACTTATCTTGCTAGCTAGCAACATATTCTTGAAAATAAAGACCCCCCACTTCTTTGTTATCTTCCAAAAAGCATAATAGGTCCCCTTTAATATAAATTTCATTGCCAGTCCTGCATTGTACTGACCCACGTTAGTAGTATAAAAAGTGGCTGAACCACCCAATGTTAGGTTAATGCCGCAGCTGCCATAAATTAACAGCGTTGCTAATTAACAAAATCATTTATGTTTCTGTAATGGTTATAATGCACCAGTTTGTGCAAGCTCTTTAATTGAAATGATATTTTTAATGCTAAAATATAATTATTGTTTTTATCCATGAGTTTTCAAATTTACTGTTTTACAAAAAAGCAGAAAAAACATAGCCATACGCATTATTATTTTTTGATAAAGATGCCAAATAGCAGTTATTTACTTGCATTCCTGAACATAGAAATTAGTTCCAGTGGTTGGATGCAAGAATGCAAGCTGTAATCAAGGCCAAATGAGGATATGAAAAATATAAAGTTTTTTGGTTTTTAATGCGTGAATATGGACTATTTAGTTGTTTTAGTTTGTTATTTGCCAAAGAAATAACAATATCATTTTCAGTTTTAAACAGTTTTAAGTTTTTGACAAATTTCTAAGATATTTGTGTTTTCTCATTTTTTATGACAGGTGGCAAAATAAATTTGTTAAGGACTGTAAGAATAGGTTTTTGGCAATTGAAGCGGAGATGTAGCCATTATAAAATAAGCCGTGGATGGAGATATTCAGATGAGGGGTGGAGTAGTTCTCACGTGCCTGCATGTGACATAGGGAGGGGAGTGAAGTCTGAATGGCATGCCACATGCAATGTGTTATATAAACACAGCCCATAAAAAAAACTGACTGAGTTGTTTATTGAGTTGAAAGGCACACCTGATACCAAAGTGTATGAGCACAATCACTGAAAAAGTGAGTTCTTCATATTACGGCCCATTTAAACTGAGCAATGGTAGTTTTAAACTGCATGAGTGTCCAAGTTAATGGAATTCAAACTGCAAGTTTATTTACATTAGAACTCCCCAGTTACACCACAATAATAACAGAGTGCAACAGGTTATGACAAATTAATTAGAAAACCTTCCCTTTCATGATTTTTAGCATATTCATGATCATAAAAAATCAAAGTAATTATAGTCACAGTACTGTGGAAAATAAGTAGATGAATGATGCTATAATTTGAAATGTAACAGTACCTACACTCAGTCTATAAGTGAACCTTAGAAATATTATAATATGGCAGAAATATTTCCAACAACATGGCCTCCCTTGTCTGCAAAGCGATTCATTTACCACCATGTTGAAAATTTTGCCATTAGAACATAAAAACGGTGACTTACATTACTTCACTCACTTGCCAAACGATTTGAGACCAGAAATACACTTGGTCTGCGCTTCCCAAGTGAAACAAATCTATATAAATTAAGTGCAAAGGTTACAGAGAGAGAAATCATTGGACCAATTTGTTCAGTGTTGAAACTGAAACATAATAAAAAAGTATTTGAATCTCCAATTCTATTCAAAATCGTGCCCTTGGAAACCAAGATATTCCTTCAAAAGTGTTTAAAAATAGTAAAAAAAAAAGAAAAAAGCTATGCTATTCTTGCAGATAGCAGTGCATAATTCACAGTTGCACACTGCGTTTCTCAAGCAGCCTCAGTGTCCCTGAAAAGGAAGAGAAAAGAACAGGAAATGGCAGATGACGGCCAGAGACATTCAGCATGATTACGGTCATCACTTACACAAGAACTAATCAGCGCTGCTAGACCGACCATGAAAAAATGAATCAAACCCCCACTGAAGGCGCACGCTCCCACTCAACCTGCGCCTCATGAATTTCAGTAGGGCGTTCGCATTTTTACTATGATTTTTTCTGAAATCTGTAATCAACTTCACTTATTCAACTTTAAATCTCAAATCTCTTTTTTGGTTTCAGATGATTAAAACATTATACCCCCCCCCCCCCCCGATAAAGGAGCTGTTTCTTAGTAACAGTTCTGCTGAATAATTTCAATGTTATATTTCAGCAGAGTGCTTGCAGCCCATAAAAATCCAAGTTGAAGTTGATTTCAATATGTCACTAGCTTTGAAAGACTACCATAATCCTGGCATTATTCTTCCATTACTTTTTTATTCAGTGCATAAACTGACCCGAGATTTACACCACACCATTTATCAGCAGGCGTAGTACTGAGTCAATGGAGTAAATGTTAAGTCATGACTGGGAGAGAGTTTGAGGGGTAAACGGACGTACCGGTTGTGCGCAGGGCTGTCCCAGAGGTACTCCGAGGCTCTTGAAATGAACTTGATAGTGGCGCACCAGTTCCTCCAGAGTAGCGAATGACAGTTTATCAGACACATAATATGCCCCAATGGACGAGCGGTGGACTCGAAAATGGAAAACTTTGCCTTCATTTCTAACTGCAAAACAAAATGGCAGATGTCTTTGTAATACAGCATTGACTCTGAATCGTGTATTACCTCACGTATCAATCACCTCCTAGCATAATAGCCAGTGTCATTTTGTAGGTTTTTTATTTTTATCTTTTGAAAGAATGGATTTTATTTTTTAAAGGTTTTGAGAAAAAAGGAAAAAACTTTCTTTTTTGCCAGCACAGTCAGCTAATTTCTCAAATTGGCAAAAATATAACTTAGGCATTTATGCTATGAGGCTAACGATATCCTAACCCCATGACAGACCCATCCCTAATGAATATTGGAATGTGCAAAAATGCTGAGTCAGCCTTGATGAATTCAATTTTGAATAAAGATGGCTAGTGGAAAGATTTAAATGAGAAAAAAAAAAAAAGATTTCATAACTGGGGCTCAGGTGCCAGGAAATTTGGGACATTCCACATTTACAACATAAATACAAAAAATAAACAATGTTCACCACAATTATAGGTACCCCTAGCATGGTAGAAATTCACGAAAAATACAACAAACGAGAGGGGCACTCTACAGAGTGCATACTTCTGTCTGCACCATTGTTGTTGACCTTTTCTGCAATGTTGACCTTGACCAGTGAAAATCTATCACCTTTGATGAGTGAAAAAATGATGTGAATCATATGCCAGTGCACTAGCAGTCTCCAGATCACAAGCCAATTGAAAAACTAAGGGAGATTTTTGACTGGCGCACCAGACTACATCCTCTATTAACATAGTGAAAACACCAAAAGTGATGTATCTTTAGGACACTCGATCCAAGAGTCCCAGAGACTTGCAGAATCTATGCAAAAAGGGTCAAGAATGTGGTTCTTGAGGCTTCTGCTAGCGCAAAACCTAGTTTAAACACAATGTTACTCTTCCTTTAATTTGCACTGCTTTCCAAAGCAGGTAACAACAAAAAGATTACTATTTTCTACGATACGGCAATGAAGTATAGAGAATAGAAAAAAAAATGTTCAAAGCGCCACTGAAAATTAGATTGCTCTAGCTTTGAAGTCTCTACACCACAAATACAACAGCATACACACAGGTAACTCCCTATTAATTAGATTACTAATAAGCTGTATGATAGCTTAAGAGGTATAAGTAGCACTCTTTTGCCAGGCAAGTCCCCAAACCAAAGTTCCAGCAGGGCAGTACAGTTGGTGCCTGAATTGCAAGTGTACTGGTCACAAAAACAACTAAATTATTCAAGGGGAAACGGTCAAAAATTATGAGGATATACTGTATAAAACACCAAAGACAACAGCAGCAAAGAACTGTGGCTGCAATTCAGACCTCTGCAACAGGGAGACAAAGGCACTTAGTGGGATAATTGTTTATAACCACAAAACAACCACAGCATTGAAAACAGCCACAGCATTATGTAAATCCATATCTAAGCCAGCCTAAACTAAAACACTGTTCTACGCTTCACAAAGCAGTAATCCAATGGATTTTATTACATTAGATCAATTAGATTAAAGGGATTCTAATAATTAAACCACCCTCTGCATTTACTGTGTTTCTCATTGAAATATTTGATAGTCAATGCTTCTTGCCCTGTTTCCATTACAGTAGTATTTTTATTTAAATCCACCCCCCAGTTTAAAGAACACAACATAACACATACTGTGCCCGCATCAGCACAAGAACGCTCATGATTAGATAAATAACAAATTAAGCAATGTCATGGCAAGCCTTGACTGGCATCTTTAAGGAATTAACCGGAACTTCGACGTCCAAATAACCAGACAGCATAGACAAAAGAACTGGGTAAATCTATCCATTCAATATCAGATATCGGGTCAGTTGCTTTCCTGTATTGGCCAAAAACCATGCAATGTACACCAAGCCTGAAACAGAGGGGACTGTGGGCTAAAAGTGGAAGAACAATTTAACACAGGCAAATCTACAAGATTAAGACCTTGAAAAGAAAGTATAAGCACGAAGACCAGGCTCACCGGAGATTGTGTACTCATCACTGTGACTCTCGCTGATTCGCACCAAGAAGGAGCCAGTTGTATTTTGTGAGGCCAAAAGCAACTTTTCTGCCTTCTGTCTGTTGATGTTCCCATAGTACCACCTTGATGCAAGACAAAGACATATTAGTAGACATACAAGTATCAGCTGAGTAAGTGAATGCAGATACAAATAGGTTAAATCCAAGGTCTTACCACCTGAAATACTGAGAAGGGTTGCTGCTAAGGAGTCAAGTAACAGGCAATTTACCATGAATTCTATTCTTTAACTTAGACCACAGCATTACAGATTAGTAGCATCTAAAAACCCAAAGCGAGCTGTGATAGGAGATCCCCAGAAAAAAAAAACTTGGTCACATGACATACAGAGCCACATTGTCTCCGTCACCTTATTTGGTGCTGATGTTAACGGAGAAGTGCATTTTCTCCTATTCGCCCCGTTCACAATTACTTTCCAGCTGGTCCGTTCAGTATTTACAGATCAAACAAAAAATGGGATGAGAAAAGATATCATGGGAAACACCCATTTTTATATTATAAACCTTGCAAAATATGTCAAACAGATGTATGATGAAATCGCAATCTTGTCAAATGATTGAGTAATAAACAAAAATTACCATAAAACAAATTAAATAATTGTAAACAAAGGCTGGGGAAGCTGCATATGAAAGGATCCTCATTTCACATGCAGAGAAACAGTCTAAAAGGCAGCAGAGCACTTCAATAAGAAAGAGTGAAATGTAAAACATCATTCCTTCTCATTGATTAGTTTTTCCATTTTCTTTTTTCGTATGGCTGTATATATTTCTCTCTTCTTCTTATCAACTCCATTGCAGGCTGAATTCCTTGTTTATTCCTCCAGAACGAATGGTTTCCTGTCTTCAGAAAAGTGGGGGCTGCAGGGTTAGCTCAACTGTAAAGGTGCCATTTTATGCTGCCGACTAGAGCTGGACGACAAATTGAATCGAGGTAATTTTAAGCGCAACAAGAATAACTGCTGTCATTGGCTGAACAGACGAGCTCACTGCTTTTCTTTTCTGCAGATAATATCTGAGGTGCTCTTGAACAAACAGCAATCAAACAACAGAGGCCATTTTAAATGCTTCCGGGAAGAAAATTCTTTTGAAATCAGCCAATTAATAGCGACACTGGACAGCTATCGCCACCTTTAAGGAATAATTAGCTAAACTGGTTCCTGGGGGATTCCGAGGTATTTTAACAAAAAGTCCCCTCCATGACAAGACACTAAACCGTCCCCCAAACAAAATTCTATTCTGATGTATTAAAGAGCATTTTTTATAATTTATCAGTACAATAGTGCACTACTGTATTCGGGAGAAAGAAGCTCCATTTTCCCCCTCCATATCCATCTGGGGATCATTTTAGTGTCTGTCACGGAGGGGACATTTGGTTGGCTATACCTCAGAATTGCCCTCCTACATACTTCACTGAACTAACAATCAAACAATTTATTTAGTCGACTGACTAATCAAAACCAATATGTAACCTATAATAATTAAAAAGTGATTATGAGAAGCGGACAGTCCTAACTAGGTTGCCATGTTGGACTGAAAGAATGCCAATAATCTGAATACTTAGACAAAAATCTTTGCATATTATTAAAGATCAATTTAATATGAGAAATTTACTTTAATATTGCCTTGGATTTTAATTGCCTAAATTTATACCCAAGTTGGATTAATTGTTAAGTATAGGGAACATTAATTTCTGAATTGCATGAAATGGTCAAATATACCAAAAAAAAAAAAACAAAACTTGCAGACAATTTCAAATAGCAAATCCATACTGCCAATTTTTTTGATTGATTATTGAAAAAGACTGATTAAAACTCACTCATTGCTCTTAATTTAGATTACTTTTGAGCAAATAAATAGCCTACTGAAAACATTTTGTTAAGTATATAGAAGGTGACAAATTATTTTCACATTTGTATGAAATGGCCAAATGTATCTCAAGCCTACAGGGAAAAAAATAAAAACAAGTGGTGCCAGACAAAACAAATCCCGCCCCTTGCACAGGTTGTAGCTTATTTGAACTTTGACCTACTTTTCCTAAATTCAAAAGGCATCTATTCTGGATCAGTGGGGTCAATCCCTAAACCCAATTTGGGGTGAATCTGGCCATTAGTTTTGCTGCTAGAGTGTTAACGAACGAACAAACAAACAAACAAACAAACAAATCGAATGAAAAACAATACCCTTGACCTCCCCCTTTTCGGGGGAGGGGAGGGGGGGGGAGAATAAATTAAGCAAAAACATACAGGCAACTTTTTGCTGTTTCATGGCTATTTAAATTTCAGAATGTGAGAAAAAATGCTCAGAAATTGGACTGTTTACCAATTCAAATGAATAATTGAGCAAATAGCAAATCAACTGTTCGATTACTAATTGAGCAAAGTAGAGGAACAGAGTGAGAGAAATTGCAGGTTAAAAGGTGATGCTTCTGCAGACTTTAATGTTGCTCTGTTCAGCATGCTGCTGATAAATAATGAAGTTACTGAACTCCTTTTCCAGAAGCATTTCACATGGCCTCTAACATTTGGAAGTCATTTGTTCAAGACAACATCAGATATGACTCCTAAAAAAGAAGAGGAGTAAGCAGTCTGTTCACCCCATGGCACAGTTATTATTGCACTTAAAATTATCGGGACTTATTATATAATTCACTCCTAGCACAGAAAGACAACCATGGCAACAGATTGGATCCTGTGTCATGCCAATGCGGACTGTGGCCAGTAGCCTTTTGAGAGCAGTTACGCTGCTCAGGGAAATTGGGGGGATGCAGTGGGTTTGGGTTAACATAGTTCATTGCTCAAGTGCCTCCTGCTAGTCATCCGGGGACTTGTCATCTGCATTCTGAGGAGGCCCATCAGGGCTCCTCCACCCTTGTTCTATGTATACAGGGTTTGAATCTTTAGTTGAAAAGCAACAGCGGCTGACAGACGTGTTTGGGAAGAGCGCTCCTCCGAGATGGCAGCAGGTCATTGACAAGCTTGATGGCACATAGGTCGCTGAAATGTCATTCCAGACTTGGGTGGGAAAAATTAAAAAAAAAAAAAAGAGAAAAAGAGAGAAAGAAACATTCCAAGGATTTGTCTCCTAATGATGACCGTTTCTTCTGCCACAAACAACACATTGACATGATTGAGGCTTCAGTTGAGCCGTTTCGCTCAATGAAAATAAAATGGCATTTTAAGCTGTCGCAACTCTATTAAGATACAATATACCAACACACACAGAGACACAGACACATACACAGCCATACAAGCTGACACGTTGACACGCTGACACGCTGACACACACACACACACACACACACACACACACACTTCTGCACAACTGTCTTTATTAGGGACATTACTCATCATGGACAGCCTAAGCCCAACCCTAACCTGAACCAAATCATGTCTAACACCAACTTCGACCTAACTATTAACAACTGACCCCTAAACTTATGCATAACCTCAGAAATGATGTTTTGCTATATTAGGACTAGGCCTTGGTCCCCTTAATGAAGGACTACTGATCCCGATTAGGTCAGTATTTATGCTGAAGAAGGTCCCCAATAGGTAACATAAATGTGCCCCCACCCCACACACACGCGTCTCAGGTATCATATTCGTATAGAGAGTGCTTCATCAGTTAGAACAAATAATGACACACCAAAAACCTTAACTAAGACAGTAAACAAAGTGGCTCTATTAGTGTGTGCAGAAAAGGCACGCCTCATGACTGGGCTATCATTTTATTCAGGGCGGGAGAAGTGACATGACTGGTTTCTGAAGGCTAGCGCGAATTTTTTTGGCAGAGCTCCAAGAAATTGAAGTTTCACAGAAACTCAGGTGCAAAGCAGGTACAGCTATTGGGCCATTCTATGATATCCGGGAGGTATAATTAAAATGTTTGAATTATATTCTTCGCTGACGAAAGTTCATATACAAAGCAAACCGAGGCTGTTTCACAGAAGATAAAAATTAACTTATGGCAATATGAGAGATAGGATAAGGGTAATGCAGCAGCACTCCCACTGAGTAAGTCGGCAAAAACTAGCATCAGACGCAGAGACAGCCATTACAAGACTGAACGCGACAAAACTCATCAGCCCATTTGTCCTCACGCAGTCATTCAGAAAATAATCTATTCCATGGGTTAGTAGTTTAACAATCGAACTCTAGTCTTACAAAGGTCACAACCGCTGAATGTTATGATATTGGTCGAACTGCACAACAGTCTGCCAAAATATATATATTTTTTCTATTTATAATTTAACTTCACTGCACTTACACATTAAAGACTATTGTTGCACTCAAGTAGCCAATCACATTCAGTCACACATTTGTATAAAATTAGTAGTCGATTTGTTTCCAGTCACATGGCTCAGAATAATCCGGAAACCAAATTAATTTGTTCACACCTGAATTATTGCGGATTACGGCAAAGGTGTGTTCGCTGTCACACAAACCTGATGTACATACTAAAACGAAGTAATACATTTACCTACCGCAAAATATCATAGCCTATTCTTCGTGGACTCTAAACTAATAAATAATGATAGTTTGACAAGGCAAAGTATGCAATATGACAAATAGCCTAACGTTACTCACTTGTGATTTGCAAATTCATCTCGCAGTAATGCTACGTAATTAGCTGGGACCAAACCAGACTCCAAAGAACCAGTCAGCTTTTTAGCAAGTACATAATCTCCTCGTTTTTCAATAACGGATAATTTGTCGCCCTCCTTGACAGTGAGCTCCTCTTCGCTCCGGGCTTCAAAATCGAACAGAGCAGCGTACAGCTGCGTTGGCTTCTTCTTCGGAGATGGGATTCGAATATCGCCTGAAACTGTGCGAATTTCTGCTGGTCGTGCGGTACTCGGGTAATGTAATTCCGGCCAAATACAGTTCCATAGCCTGTTTAAGCACGGCATGCAAGTCCGACAGCAGTGTTCCATCCCAAAAACGATTTCTTTGGCTCATATGAGCGAGCAACCTGGGGAATCCAGAATACTGTTAAACGTGGGCAATTCGACCGGCAACGTTAAAAATGCGTAATTCTTTACTCATTTGTTCTACTCCAATCCTGGGAACATCTCAGGTGCTGTCCCCGTTTTTCGCATAGACAACGCAGTAGTTACGTTTCCTAAAACAGAGGTGTTGACTATCAGGTGAAACCGGTTCTGTGCTGAGATGGACCATGAATACAACACGGAGACGGTGGCAGGAATGCGGAAACGACATTTTCTTCGGACGCAAGTCTCGTCGAGACCAAAACAAAAGTGAATACTTCAACGGAACTCAGTCTTTATTAATTGCGGTTTGACGCATTGTAAATGAGGTTATTAATAATACAGCTCCCGTTTTGGTAAAGCAGTGTAGGCGCCGCTAGCCTTCTGACGCGATTTCGCAGTGAAGGCAAAGCTTATCACCAAAGGCAGTGCTCAATGCGTTCATTACCCTGCCTATACTCTTATGGCTCTGATTAACACATTGATTACCCCAACTTAGTCCAGGGGCTGCGCTGTGTATGCTGGTTAACTGTTCCAACCATACTTGCAATTCTATGATTTTAATTATAAGTTCATTTTCTTAATTAGGTGCATTTCATGTTTAAAGCAGTTCTCACCGTCTTGAGCCACATTTCGAAAGAAATATCAAAGCGTACCGCGAAAAATTAAACACTTTGTCCATTTTTAATATGCAGACCATGTTGGGTAACATTCTTAACCTGATAAAATCATAAACTGAGAAAATCAGTAAGCCCTCACGAGAGAGCTGATCACCGGCGTTTTGAGTTCTTACAATCAGTTGTGATTTTATCATTTGTTTGCCAAATAGGCTACATTTTCCGTTTTCCGTGTGTCCACAGTTTTCCGAAAAGGAAACTGGCAATTTTTTTAACAATAGGTTAATTGTTCTTTTTAGCTGCAACCAAGCAGCTCTATGAACGCTTCTGTCTGTCTGTCCGTCCGTCCGTCCATCTGTCTGTCTGTCTGTGACACCTTTTTCACCATGTTCCTGTCGTTGTATCATCATGAAATTTTCAGGAGTTATTAACCTTCACCAAAGTGATGTCCATGCACAAGGTTAAAGGTCAAAGGTCAAGTTCACAGAGGTCGCGACCTTGTTTGTAGGTTTTCGCGCTGTAACTCCAGTTAGAATTCATGGATTGCTATGAAATTTTGGAAATAGCTTCTAGGCATACAAGAGGTGTTCCCTATTGTTTTTCAAGGTCATCCGTCAAATCCCAAGGTCACAAAGGTAAAAAAAGTGTCAATTTTGCCCGATTTGACGGTTTTTGCGCCGTAACTCAAGTTTAATTCAATGAATGGCTATGAAATCTTACAACAAGCTTCTTGGTATAGAGGAGGGGTTTACTATTGATTTTCAAGGTCATCTGTCGAATCCAAGGTCACACCGGTCAAAAAAGTGTCGATGTTGCCCCGATTTCACAGTTTTCACACCGTGACTCCACTTACACTTGATGGATGGCTATTACATCTTAGAACAAGCTTCTTGGTACAGAGGAAGGGTCCCCTATTGATTTTCAAGGTCATTTGCCAATTTCAACATCATACTTGTACAAGAAACCACCAGTCATGGACTCTAGGCCTCGTTACAGATGCTAGGCGAGGTCGCAGCTATTAGATCCTTCTG
The DNA here is from genome assembly GCA_029721435.1 of Gymnothorax reevesii. NCBI lineage: Eukaryota > Metazoa > Chordata > Actinopteri > Anguilliformes > Muraenidae > Gymnothorax > Gymnothorax reevesii. Next base: position 11,950,337 of record CM056585.1, on the reverse strand, counting down.
ATCTACTTGTTTAATAACATTATTTATGTCACAATATGCATAATGACTATTCATTCTTCATAGCGCATATGCATACATACTCCAAGTGTTCCCTTTATTTTTTGAGCAGTTTATTTATATTATATTATATATATATATATATATATATATATATATATATATATATATATATGTGTGTGTGTGTGTGTGTGTGAAAAATGGGCTGGGGCTGAAGAGGATATATATCCGCTCAAAACATAAATGCACCTAATTAAGACAAATTAACTGCTTGTTGAAATCATGCTATTGCAATTCTGGTTCGAACAAAAACCAGCATACATGGAATGCCCCAGGTCCAAGTTGGGGGATTCACCGTAACGTTAGATATTTGTTCCATAAATTGCAGCAGTGCGCGGTTCTTCAGTCATTTGAGTCCCAATAAAGACAATTGCAGCCTTTTATGCAGGCAGTATGATGGTATTTTTTAATTTGCCCCCAGCATTTTTAATGCATATGCTCCTTTTAATGGAGTAAACACCGCGCAAAATGCCATCTCTAAATGCCCTCGAATCCAAATCCAGTCCTGCTTTCTTTTTCTAGTGAATTAACTGAGCAACGCACCCCAGACTTCCATGTAAAGAGATTATCCAAAACCCGCAGTCCTTGGTCCTGGGGTGCCCTTGTGAAATTATCCTATATAAGTATAGTAGCTATTACTATAGCACTCACAGTATACCTACAGTGCTTTTGGATAACATAGCCGCCACATTGAAACTGCAGTTCTACTACAGCTTTTAAGAGTTTAATCACAGTATTACAATAGTATCATTGTATAGGATTACTTTAAACTGCATAGTGAAGCTAAAGTAGCACTTACAGCAAAACCATTGTATTACTAGAGCCCTGCAGTGAACTATAGTATTGTTATAGATAAGCACAGTAACGTTATAGCTTTTGCACGTCTTACATGCATTTATCAATTTGCCAATAAGTAATAAATAGTATGTTTTATACATCTTCATGTAGTTTTCTTTTTCAGTACAAGCAGGGATTGTTTTGAAAACAGCGACATAGGTCGGGAAACTTTTTGATGCCGTATCAATGGCATTTCTATAGTCTCCAAAACATGGTGTTTGCTACTGCGGTATTACCACAGTACGAATAACTATTGCGGTAATCCTGTGGTAAAACTGTGGTATTACTATGGTCCATCACATTATAAAATTATTACCACGGTGTGCAAAACTGTAGAATGATTATTGTTTCTACAACTACAGAATTACTATAATCTGCAAAATCATAGTATTACTATAGTCCATGTAACTATAGTATTACTATTGCCAGCAGTACCATAATAATAATAATAATAATAATAATAATAATAATGCATCAATTTTATATAGCGCTTTTCTGGGACACTCAAAGACGCTTTACAATGGAGGCATTATTCATTCACTCACACATTCACGCTCTGATGGTGGTAAACTACGCTGTTGTAGCCACAGCTGCCCTGGGGCAGACTGACGGAAGCGTCAATACCATTGTATTGCAATATTTCAAACAACTATAGTTTTGGCATGGTCAGCAGTGCCACAGTAGAACTATAGTTCAAACAAATATACTTTTATGGTCAGCAGTATCATGGTATTACAAGTCAATATAATCTGCCTCACTAATGGGGCAAAAATACCATCTATTTACAGTTGAGCTATAGGATAACTATAAGTTTCAACAATAGCAATTTTTCATAAGGGTGTTCACTGCTATATGCCCAGGAGATGGGACATTATAAGACATGAGAGCAAAACGAGGCTCGATGCTGCCCTCTCTTCTTATCGTTAGCTGGCAGACCAAAATGACGACAGGGCACCATCAAAGTTTGTTTTCATCAACAGAACTCGCTAGGTCCTTCTGACCCCAGTGAAGTTTTGCTTCGTCTGATTGGATTGCCAATCCCGATTGGCTGGTCAGCCTCAGGTGTCAGATTTGGGTCAATATTCTTGCTTGTGATTTGTAATTTGCATGTCCATCTCTTAGACTTTGTCAACCCTCACTGCCAAAATATTTCACACATGCACAAAATATTTCTACAGCTACAAAAGGTCTGTACGAGCTAAAAATTACCCTTATTTGAATCCATAGTTATAGGTGAGCTATACTATGTCCAGATCATCAACTCAATTTTTTCATAGCAGAATTCACTTTAAAGTAATATTTCCAACAAATATCCATTTGACGGCAGTGGTGTACATGTCATGTTGACATTTATAAGCACCAATAAATCTGAAGCACCAAAAAAAATTGATTTACAGTAGGTGAGCTTGAAACGCTGAGCATTATGCCCTGAAACACTGACAGTTTCATTCATAAATCATTTAATTAACTGAAGGACTGCTGGCATAGCCCTACTCGTTAGCCTGCTGAGGAATTTGCATTTTCCATACGCAGCAAACTGACTCAAGACAGGCTATTTAATTTAAAACTGTACTTCGGCCCGGTAATTTCGCCAATCCATACAATTCCAGTAATCCAGCCAACTCATATTCTATCAATTCTTTTATTCTATTGTATATGTGAGAGGAGCTCCTAGAAAAGTAGCCATTTTCCTCTTGTTGAGACAAATCGCCTATTTATCGTAAACATGAATGGCCAACATTAATCAAAATGGCTTTCATTGGTTTTTCACAAGTCCTTACATTTGAAATCAGACCATTATTCTGACTCAAGCTCATAAGATCTCATTCAATAGTTCAATAAACATGGGCATGAACACAAACTCAGCTCATATTACATGGAACATTCATTTAAATCAAATACAGGTAGGCCTACATTAAAACTTAGTACATGAAAAATAAGAAAATTTGTTGATTTTATTGAACAAATACAGAAATAAAACACCAAAAGATAAAAGGAAAAGCAAAAAAAATGTCCATGTCTAAAGGAGAAAGCACATGCTCGGGCTTAATGTTCAGCAGGTGTCCTTTTCAGAGTGCGAGGACGGGGGCGTGAGGGGTGAGGGGTGGGTCGACTAAATGACCAGTTCTTTCCAGCGGTCCAGCCCCCATGTCTCTCCAGCCAGGGTTTTGTTTTTGCTGAAGTCCACAACAGCACAGTCTTGGAGGAGCAGTTGGATTCTCCTGCTGAGGGAGACCAGGTCCACTGTCTGTCCCACAGAACTGCTTAAGGATGTTGATGATCACCCTCTGACGGTGGAGCTCAAGGGTTTTCAGTCCCTCCGATGGCCCGTAGAGGACGCTCTCAACAGTCAGGGAGGATATTGGCAACAACCTGTTATGAGAGACAGTATAGACGGCAAGGCCCCAGATCCGCCTAGCCACAAAGCACTCTCAGAAGATGTGGTGCATGTGCTCTGGATCTGTGCATCCATGGGGGCATTGTTCAGTCAGGGTCAGGTGATGCCTGCACATAAAAGACCTTGTGTGGAGACACTGATGAGAAGGACATCCAAGCAATGTCTAACTGTTTGTGATTATGCAATTTATGACTGGTGTTACACCAAATTATTGACGGGTCCAGGCCGGGGTTCCCCTTCGGGAGCGTTACCGTTTGGCCAGATGTTATAACTCCGCCAGGGTAGCCCTGCTCCGGGTAGACCTGCCCCAAATGCAGAGTCCCTCAACAATCAATATAAGCATGGGGGGTCCCAGGCATAGGGTGTTTTCAGGTCCAGCTTACTGGCCCATCGTGCGCTAGAAGGGAGTGGCTTAGTACTTGGCAAATGTACAAGAGGCCGTCTCAACTCTGCGCATTCCCGACCAGTGTGGCCAGACCCCGAACTTTGATAATTGACACAATGTTTGGCACCCCATGGCCCCCATTCCTCTCTTCCTTTAAAAGCACAGATCTTTTGAGCTTCTCCATGGTGCTCCCCCAGACAAAATGAAAACTGAGCCGATTGATTATTTTGGCAATGGCTCTGTCTGGGTGAAACACCCAGCCTACATAGACGAGGAAAGGTAGGATAATTGCCTTCAGGACAAGGATCTTTCCTGTCATAGTCAGAGGTCACGTGCACCAGCTTCGCAGTTTACTCTCGGCGTGGCCTTGGGCGGTCTTCCGGCTTTCGTCACTCTCTCCGTCTACCTGGAAGATCAGCCCCAAGAGCTTGATGTCATCTCTGCGCACAGGTAAAGGAACAGTTCGGGACTCGTACCAGTACGGAGACAGGAACAGTTCATTCTTGCCATGGTTGACAAGGGTGCCACTGGCTGCACAGAAGTCATTCAGCACCCTGGAAGCAGTGGTGATGGAACGACCATATGTGGCGAAGATGGTAATGTCGTTCATATGCTCCATCAACCCAAGCCACCTTCCTAGGGCACTCAGCATCGGGTATCTTGTTATGCCATGGTGAGCCCTGATATACTGGAGAAGTGCCTCAAGGTAAAGGACACAGAAGAGGGAGAAAAGAGAGCACCCCTGCCTAACAGTGGACCTAATAGCAAACGGAGGGCTACTGGTTGGCAAGCACTCCACATGTAATGTTTGTCAGGCAGATGTTAACCTAGCACAGGAAAAGAGCAGGAAAGTTCAACTTTTCTAGCACCCTTTAAGCACACATGGCATACCCTGAAGGTCTTCTCCTGGTCAGTACTTAGAAGGCATAAGGGGGACCTGTGCTCCCTGGATTGGATGAATAAATCTCTCACGAGGAGCAGGTTGTCATCAAAGGACCTTCCGGAGATGGAACGTCTGGTTTAATCCGATCAACGATGTCATCAGGTCTTGGAACCTCCTCATCAGTGCTTTAGCCATGATCTTATCATCAACTGTGAGGAGGTTGATCAGCCACCAGTTGCGGAGATCCTGCAGGTCCTCCCTCTTCAAGACCAAAGACATTGCACTCCGTCTCAGTGAGGCACCCAACCACCCTCCCTGTACACCACTTTAAAAACTTCAGTCATGTCGTCTTTAAGGAGGTCCCAAAAAGCCTGATAGAGTTTAGCTGGGATCCTGTCAGTCTGCTGTCACTGTTGGATTTACAATTTTTTCCGATAATTTTCTTTGGAATACAACATGCTCAAATCAGGGGGGTGCATTGCGACCAATGTTATGACCTTGGAATTCAGTGAATGCTAATGTTAGATTATGTTTTCTGTTCAGTCGCTAGCTATTTTCCTGAGTTAACATTATAGCTGGTGATAGCTGCATTCGCTCACAAGCTAGCTTTGCCCGCATGCGAGCTTTGAACAAGCAAATGAAACTGAAAGAAACTGACTTCACCCATTAACGTTACTTGTGACCATAACTTTGAAACTTAGAAGAGTAACCAGGGGCATGTTTCCCAAAAGCACAATCAAAGACCAAGCAGAATGGGAGACTGGGGTCATCCAGGTACTTTCAATCAGAGGAAGCCGCTGAAAACTAACACTTATTGGTCGCAGTTGGCTGTGCCAACGATAACTTGATGGTGGGTCATAATTAGGCTTTCTTCAAATTCCCTAATAAAAATCTGGGAGCTGGCAGTTTTTATGAGATGAATAATATTCCCTCGGAAGTGTGTGGGATCCTCATAATGGAAGTGTGTGAGTGAGTCTCGACCCTTCATGCTCAATTCTCAACATTAACATCTACTTTGCACAATAACAGATGTAGTGGAACAGATGAGCTGATTAAAGTTTGGTTGAATCTGTTAAGTGGCATCATACTAAATGAATGTGAAAAACACACCGCACCACATAGTCCTGTACAATAGAATAGGACCACACACTGTTTCTATCAGTTTGCTTGCTATCCAAGCCTGCTAGTGTGTTAGTAAAATTAATAGAAATTCAGTCAAAGCCTGATAAAGGCTAGGCGATTACTAGTTATTATCACCAAGTTGTTAGGATTGAAACAATACGCATAACTTTTTCTCATAACTGTACCAGAAACGAATCAAAGAGAAAAATTTCTGCTCAAATCGGCATTACAGTTTTTTAGAAGTGTGGGAGTTTGTGGGAGGTAATTAATTAAGTGCTACTGACAAATTTACAAGAATGAAATATTAGGCCCACATTGTTTATTTTAGTTTTTAGAAGAAAAATAAACCATCTGTGGCACCCGAGAGGGCAAAATTGGACACGTTTTATTCTGGTACTGAAGTTGTTGTTACAACTAATTTTGTACCAATTAGCGTTGGATATCTGTCTGGTAATAGAAGTATAAATAGTTCAAATAAAAGGCTAGACTTTCACATATCTTTTTTACTTCCATGTTGGTACCCAACTAAATGATAGACCAGAAACTGTGGGCTTAGAATCAAGGTCTGACTATGCTGCTTCAAGTTTTGTAGTCAGCCTGAGCGTTCATTTGGACCGGTCTCGCGCACAACATGAGATCAGGCTTTGCGCCTCGGTTTTATCCCCCGTGCGTTCATTTAGACCGGTCCCGCGAGCAAATGAGAGCAGGCTTTGCGCTAGAGTTGCATAGTCACTCCCGTACATTCATTTGGACTAGTCCTGCGCGCAAAAATGAAACAAGTGCTGCGCAAGCACTGCGCGGTAGTGCTTCTCGCGTGCTCTTTGAATTGGCTCTGTACATGGCTCGGCATTCCGTTGGTTCCACGCGACCATCGGACGAACGCAGCGCGAGGTTTGTGCTCTCATTCTACTCTGCTGAAGTTTTCCATCCCACTCTTTGCGATTCAACTTTTAAATTCCCTACTGCGCGGTGCCAAACTTTATCTAAAACGAACTTTTCCCATCTTGCACATGAGCACTTAGACTGGGTTGAGGGGGGGTAGCGCTAGGGTCAGAGTATGGGATAGGATTAGGTTTCAGGGTTAGGGTTAGATCGGCAATGTATAATCATCATTTATGAAGCAGCCAGGAAGAATTCGGATCGAGTGCGCATGCGCGCATCAAAAACCTTGGGTCATATGAAAAAAAATGTCGCGTCCCGCGTCCCTTTCGCTTAATAAGGAAGGGATATGCGCAGACTGATCTGCTGTTAATGTGCCAGTGATGAGAGTGCAACAGCGGGGCGAGGTGGGGCGAATAGAAAACAAGAACTTATTGTAAACTACCTGAAAAAGACAAGACATTCTTTCCTCTGTTTGATATATAGCACACTGTTTTATTAGTATATTTAGCTTTGTGACTTACAGCTTGTGAGAAAAAAGTCGAAATGTCTGAAAACCAACTTTTTTTTTATCTTAGCAGTGACATCACATTGGAGAAAGCTTCATTTCAAATCATTGGTGTTTTGTAAATTAAAATGATATGTAAAGAAAAAGATAACTGCCCATGCTGCCTTGCATTAAACAAACAGAAATGGATTTTTTTTCCTTTTTTTTTGTTGCTTCACGTATATATTTATCAACACTTTTCAAAGAATTAAAATATTTACCCACATGTACTGGAAAAAAGTAGCCACTTTTATATAACACAATAAATATAAAAAAGAATAATTATTTGATTTAATTTATGTGATATCAAAGAGGGAAATGGGCCTTTATTCAGTGAGAAGCATGTTTATAAACTGGTCCTTTACCTGAGGTTTTGTCTGCCATTTTTTTTCTCATATTTTGTGAACCCAATTTTGGGAATGCACAATAAATGGCTTATGATTCACTGAAGAGGAAATCGTTCCACACAAAAGTGAGTGGTTATGCCAGGATTTTTGTTTCTTTTGAAACTACTGGTTGGTAAGTATTAAAATGGCTAGTATAGTAATTTCCGGAAGCCAAGGTCAGCTCTCCATCACATTTACAAGTTGATTCGTCCTTCACTGTAAATGAACTGAACCTAATAAAGACTTGGTCCCATTTCCTCTCCCTGTACTATGTATCAAATTAAATTATAACAGGTTTCTGGGGGGGGAGTGGGAAATCGGGAGGAGAAAAAGAACAAAATCAAACAAAATGACATAAAGAATCGCAAAAAATCTGTACATGTAAACATCACACTTCCACTGAGTCCAAAATCAGAAGGAAAAAAAAATACAGTTTCACATTGGTATTAGGAAAGAACAGAGACCGCAGTAAAAACATCAGCTTCTGTTAGGTAACAGAGGGAAAACCTAAAACCAGAAACAGAAGAATCTAAAGCACCACCAAATTATAAAATGAAAAGACTATGGTCGAAACCATTTTGATTAGACTGTAGTAGTACACTGCCCCAATAGAAAAATAAAAAGATAGGTACTTAAATTTGTTTCTTTTTTCTTTTTTTTTTTGTCATTTTGCTGAACTATACATCTGACCAAAGCAGATAAAGTATGTGTTCATTAGCAAGAACCCTGACCAGCAACAAACCTGTTTGTGCAGCCCGGGCCCCTGAGAAGTCTCTCAGTAACAGGGCCACTGTTTGCGTACACAATTATGTCGACTAAATGGGCCGATAGCCACCAGATGTGGAGAACCCAAGCATTCTGACTGAATGAGGGTGAGGATCATTTCTTACTGGCAGCACTCAGGACCACACCTCTCCATAACGTGAGGTCTAAGTGGCAGCACTGTCCTGCAATACCAGGCCCTCCCCATCCTGAGAAATCCTAAAACTGCGTGCCGAGAAACCTCGCAGTCGCATATGGTGCCAGTCAGGCTGGTTGCTAAATTTGCTGACATCCTTGTTTGGAATGTTTAGGCTGACAGAGTTAACTTCTCTTTTGACGTCGGTGTACAAAATATTTTCGGAAAAGACCACTTACTTGCACTACAAAAAATATAAAATAATATTAATAATAAAAATAGAAATCAGATAAAAATGTGTAAACGGTGAGCCACTGTGAGTGCTCTACCGATTCCAAAGAGTCAGAAGTCCAGTAAGAATGCTTTGATTATGGCTAAAATACTCCGTGGTCAGAACGACACACCGTATACAATAGCTGCGCACAGGTAAAGGAACTGAAATCAAGCAGTGAACAAATTACACGTTTCCAAGATTGTCTTTTGCCTTTTTTTTTTTTACAGTTTGTTTTCTTAAAATCGATGAAAAACAAAGAAGGAAACACCAGAAGATGGAGATTTTTTTTAAGGAGGTGGGGGCAGGCTAGTTTTGCCACAGCCTATTAAACATATAACATATAAAGATCTTTCAAAGATACATTTCATTGTCCCTTGACTAATTTACAAATGCATATCTATCACAATCCTTTTTTTTTAAACCATAGCAGGGCTTTACAATGTGTGAGGTTAGATTGATCAGCAGAGCTTGACAGTGGTTTTTTTTTTAAAGCGCAGGATCTATCAGTCTGTTGCTCCAGTGCATCCACAGGATAGTAGTGCAGAAGAGAGGCGGAGGGGTGGTACGCCCGTTACATGGGACCTCTTATCTCACCTAACACCACCACCTGGTTTGGCAGGACTCAAAACACATAGACGGCAGGAAAGTCATGGGGGGGAACAGAAAGATGAGGACAAGCAGGAATGTATTCCAAAAAAAGGGGGGGGGGGGGGGCTTCGTTAAGAACAGTTAGTATACTTCCACTGTAAACCCCAAAAAGTTTCAGGATTCGGACTTCACACGAGTTTCAGAGGCCGTGCGTACAGTTATGTAAAGGCAGTTAAAGTCTGGCGAGAAGCACGTTATCCTCCACCAGAGTACCCGTTCAGATCATTTGATGGTACTTTTCATGAGTTCGAATGAAATCTGGCATATCCATCAGTCTCAGACGGCCCAAAATGCACTGCTGCGAGGCGACACATGGAGAGAACCAAGCCCTCACAGTGCAAGCTCATGAGGAGCGGCTCGGCCCAAACCAGGGCCAGTCCAAAAGGCTCGCTCAGGGGGGTGGTCTCATTTTGGATAGAATTGCAGCGACAATGAAAAATAGAGAGGGTTGCCCTGGATGGCTCATTTTGCATATTATTCCAGTGTGTGCCATCAGTAACGGCATCTCGCTCTTGTGCCTTCGTTAACAGCATCACTGTTTTCATCTATATTCGGGAAACGGATTTCCTCCTGCGCCTTCTCAATAGATATTTCATAGATATTATAACTCATCAACTTGAATTCAAAGAAGAGGTTTGGAATTGCACATATCTACAGGATAGAGGAGGCACTGTGCGCGAGCACCGGTTTGTGGTGCATTAGTTCTCTATGTCACAGCCCACCTACATTCCCTTGCCAATTGCAGAATCCCCAAAATGGCTTTCATTCACACAAGGGCATTTTTTCCAAGTCGCCAGCAGTAATAATGATTACTTACAAGCCAACCTTCACAGTATGTCAACGTGCCGTAGCCGATACCATGTCGCAGGTGAGCATGAATGCTATGATTATCAACTGCATTGCGATACTCTAGATCATTACGTTAGGACATCGCCAGTGCAAGATTTGGCGCTGAATCAGTGTCCCGTCGTCGAGCTGCTGTTTCAGTGTGCAAAAGGGAGCAAATTACAGTGAGACTAAAGTGAGCGTAGCGAGCCTTTCCCTCCAGAGAAACATCCCTTCCCTTTCTTCCCGAAAAACTGTCTTCACTAGTGGAATCTGAGATGCTGTAAGCAGGCTGGGTGATGCCTGCATGACCGTACAGCTGCAAAGGAGGCAGAGTCCAACCTTATAATGTGACTGCACAGTTATGAGGGAGGCACAGTCCAACCTTATGTGACTGCAGAGTTATGAGGGAGTCACAGTCCAACCTTATAATGTGACTGCACAGTTATGAGGGAGGCACAGTCCAACCTTATAATGTGACTGCACAGTTATGAGGGAGGCACAGTCCAACCTTATGTGACTGCACAGTTATGAGGGAGGCACAGTCCAACCTTATGTCACTGCACAGTTATGAGGGAGGCACAGTCCAACCTTATAATGTGACTGCACAGTTATGAGGGAGGCACAGTCCAACCTTATGTCACTGCACAGTTATGAGGGAGGCACAGTCCAACCTTATAATGTGACTGCACAGTTATGAGGGAGTCACAGTCCAACCTTATAATGTGACTGCACAGTTATGAGGGAGGCACAGTCCAACCTTATAATGTGACTGCACAGTTATGAGGGAGGCACAGTCCAACCTTATAATGTGACTACACAGTTATGAGGGAGGCACAGTCCAACCTTATAATGTCACTGCGCAGTTATGAGGGAGGCACAGTCCAACCTTATCTGACTTCACAGTTAAGAGGGAGGCACAGTCCAACCCTGTAATGTGACAGCACAGTTATGAGAGGGGCACAGTCCCACTCAATAATGTGACTGCAGTTATGACAGCGGCACAGTTAAACCCTGTAATGTGACAGCACAGTTATGAGAGAGGCACAGTCCCACTCAATAATGTGACAGCACAGTTATGCGGGAGGCACAGTCCCACCCAATAATGTGACAGCACAGTTATGCGGGAGGCACAGTCCCACCCAATAATGTGACAGCACAGTTATGAGAGAGGCACAGTCCCACCAAATAATGTGACAGCACAGTTATGAGAGAGGCACAGTCCCACCCAATAATGTGACAGCACAGTTATGAGGGAGGCACAGTCCCACTCAATAATGTGACAGCACAGTTATGAGAGAGGCACAGTCCCACCCAATAATGTGACAGCACAGTTATGAGGGAGGCACAGTCCCACCCAATAATGTGACAGCACAGTTATGAGAGAGGCACAGTCCCACCCAATAATGTGACAGCACAGTTATGAGGGAGGCACAGTCCCACCCAATAATGTGACAGCACAGTTATGAGAGAGGCACAGTCCCACCCAATAATGTGACAGCACAGTTATGAGGGAGGCACAGTCCCACCAAAAGAATGTGACAGCACAGTTATGAGAGAGGCACAGTCCCACCCAATAATGTGACAGCACAGTTATGAGGGAGGCACAGTCCCACCCAATAATGTGACAGCACAGTTATGAGAGAGGCACAGTCCCACCCAATAATGTGACAGCACAGTTATGAGGGAGGCACAGTCCCACCAAATAATGTGACAGCACAGTTATGAGAGGCACAGTCCCACCCAATTATGTGACAGCACAGTTATGAGGGAGGCACAGTCCCACCAAATAATGTGACAGCACAGGTCAGAGGGTAGCACGGTCAAATCTCAGTGACTGCAGTTGTGAAGTCCCAGGCTCATCTGCAGAGAAAATGGAGAGGGAGGCACGACGATACACATCTGAACAGGAGGCCCAGGTCAGTCCTTATATGAGGCTACAAGAAGTTTGCAGATTTACCAATATTCAAGCCCGTAACAAAAACATAATAACAAAGGGCTGTTCTCAACACAGTCTTCGAAAGCATCAAAAGGCTAGAGGAAAACCAGAGAGGCAAGCAGTGAGAAACATAAGCCTGGAATGATTTGTTTTTTTAAGTTCTTTTTTTTTTGTGTGTTTTTTTTTGTCCATTTTGCATTTTGGTGAGGGTCTGAGGTGCTCTGGTTCAGCCAGATGAGGCGCCTGGCTTGAGGTTACAGGTCTGAGGCAACAGTCCGGTCCATAGCAGCAATATGGGTTAATGGCCATCTCAGAGTTAGAACACAAAGATGTACAATATCTTCCCCGTAAATTCTACAGGAGAACTCACCTGAACTCAGGGAAAAAACAGTAAGGGCCGGGGAGCGAGAGAGAGAGGGAGAGAGAGAGAGTGGGAACGAGGAAAGAGAGGCTAAGGGGAACCGGGTGACCCGGAGTGGGGTGTGTTTGGGAGCTGGGGTTGGCGGATTAATTTTGGCCTAGTAGGTCTGGCCAGGCCACTCTGTCACAAGACAGACGACAGTCAAAAAGACCTAGAAAGTCTCCATTCTTTTAACACCCAGCCCATCAATTTCAATATTCATATCTTTATGTCGCTATCCATGTAATTCTGCCATTGTGTACGGTTTGGATATATACATATATAATCTGAACAAACAAGACTTTTAAAGATAAAGCTCGAACTACTGAAACAATATTTATTTTTCAATCCCTACTGAGCTGCTTTTGTAGCGGGCTTTTTAAAACAACAAAACTCTTGCTTTCTAACACCAGCTGGGATGAAGTAGTTATTCAGGGAAGGTAAGTACATTTGAGGTATATTCATGTGGAAAAAAATGGCATTTCAATATGCATAAGTTAAGTGTTATTCCCGGTGGGAAAGTCTTTATTACTCAATGGGAAGGTGAGGTTTGTCAGGGGAAAGTGCTTCAGAACACGGAGGGCGCTTATTTACAGCGAGCAAGAGGTTCCTCTCTTCTTATCACTCCTTCTTTGTCTGTTCTCTTTTCTGTCTCCTTAGCCTCTGTTCAAAGTGTCTTCATGTAGTTAGTGCTATCTTTTAAGATAAATCACACCCTTTTCAGTAGCTTAGGAACGTACAAACAAAATTCAGTTCAGTGGCCTTGAAATTAACTTAAATTAATCGATCGTTAAAGGAAGTTTTCGCCGGACGTTAAGGGCAGTCCGTGTTTTGTTTGGGTGATTCGGGAGGGGGCCATTTTAAATCTCAGTAGCGCAATGCACTGCGAAGTGTCTGCAGAGTATGGGACCGAGGGGTGGGGGGGGGGTTGGTGTGGGGGGGAGGGGTGGGGGGTCAAATTTGCGGCCGTGGCCCAGTCAAGCAGTATCCTCCAGCGTCCAGCCCTCTCACACCTCCATACGACAGACTCATCTCAGCTCTCAGAACCTCAACTTTTATCTTTTTTCATCCGCAGTTCCACAGAGAGGGAGAAATGTGCCATCCCTCGGTGCCTGAATAGCAGAAGGGGCCCAGAGCCTAATAGTGCAACCTCCTTCTCTTCTTCTACGGTAACTTCAAAGGACGGTGGGATGGAGTGGTGGTGCACCTTCTGTCTCGAGGTGGGCGCTGAGGAAGAGGAGGAAGAGGAAGATGGAGGTAGTCCCGGGCTGGGGGGAGGATTGGAGGGCGGTCCGGAGGTGGGAGGGGCCTAGTTCTGCTGTAAGATCAGGCTCTCCAGCTCGTCGGCTGAGCGAAGCAGGAAGGCCGCCGATTCGCGGTAGCCAGCGATCAGCTGTCGCACGGCTGTGATCTCGGTGGGGCTGAGCTGCGCCGAGGCCCCCCCGCTGCCCCCTCCCCGCCCGTGGCTGTTGGTGCTGGCCGATGAGGAGTTCGAGGCGAGAGACTTCATGCTGAGGTCAGTCGGTCCTGGCGGGAGAAACCACATAGAAATATAAAACAGGATTTGGCACTGTGTGCAATAAAAGATCACGATTCCAATCAATCATGGGTGTGAGCCTAAAACTACAGCCCTTACTCGTCTGCCTCGATGCAACATAATGATTATTTTTATCTCGATCACCTAGGCCAATAAAAGGTTCATTCAACACAAGCAAATCATTGATTCCTTCCACAATATTAAAAGGCTTTGCTGGTTCCAAGTAGCATAACAAAAGGCTTGTTTCGATTCTGAATAACGTAGATGTAAAAGCCTAAAGATGTACAGACTGTTCAGTTAAACAAATAGGAATTTCAATTCAGTTACTATACCCAATCAAAGACTGCAATTAAGTCAAACCCTCTACGCACCCCAGCCAAAAAAAGCAAATTTGCTACACTGTTAAAGTTTGATGAAGCAGCAATGTACTTGTTATGTACAATGTACCATGAAACTACTAAACCAAACCAGAAATGGAATTTGTCATCAGTTTAATATGAACAATCAAAAATTCATCACTGCTGACACTGGATAATATATTTTGTCTCTTTAATGCCTTGAACAGCCGCAAAAAAATGCTACCATATCAAAATAATGCCAATCTAGCAAAACATCAACACAGGAATAGGCAACAGAATTTCAATGGAACCTCGACATCAGTCATTTATGCCTTTCAGTTAACTAGCTAGAGAACTTGCTTTTGGATTTATTTTCAAAATGTCTGTACAAAAATGTTTTGTATTCATAGACAAACTGATGTTTAATTTAAGTGAAATTAAAATAATTTCTGAAACCCCTAATACATACACCTTTCTACATGGAACAGTATATGCAGCAAGATCGACCACCATATATATGGGAAGAAACAGCTACCAATCGAGTGCTGTGGGCTAACGCAGTACGCTTCAGCATCACAATTTTCGAGGAAGAACGCAGAGAAGTGTCGCGTGCGAAGAGGCTCCCTCGTTATGACCGGAAACGCCAGCGTGAACTACAGCCCAACCGGACAGTCTTTCTGTGTGTGATGTCTGAGATCAAGTATGCTTTGCAAAGATGGAGCTAATCAGCACAAATGCTCCCACAGATGCCAATGTGGATGGTTGTGCTGGAATTGTCATCATCACAGAGATGATAGGCAACAACAACAAACCATTTACTGTAAAATACTGTAAACTGCCTAAACTTTACAGGTATTCTAAACTGAATTGAATGATACTGGCCAGATAGCCAATAAGCCATGTTCAAATATGATGAAAGCGCACATTATCCCTCTAATTTTTAGTAAAATGAAAATGAACTTGGTTTTTGTTTCCATGCAATAAATTTAAACAACCAGAAACGAGCATGCCAGGCATTACTAAATTCAGTCCTGATGCAGTTTTTTGAGTCTTGATTTACCTTCCTGTCAGCACAACAATAAACTATAACTTTACCTTTAATTGACCCCGCTAACTGCCCCAGTCAAATCTGAACTGAGCACTCGCGGAAAATAAATAAATCAAAGCACTGTTCATTTAGTTGGATATTCAGTCAAGTAAACATTACGTCCTGTTTCCGAGATATTTTCTAAGCTACTGTGGTTATACTGTTGCTGAGCGACTAATTATTGAGGCCTGAGTAATCACACACCAATGGGCAGCAAATTAATTGGATAAACAGGAAATGATAATGAGCCAAATTTGTGTCCTGTTAAAACTAGTTTAAAGGCAAATTTGGCAAAGGCTGCATGTTTGAATAGCCTTCATTCTTCCGGAGATCTGCACAAAGCAAAAACTAGCATACACAGGCTGCTGTCAGGGCAGAGTTTGGGAGGCCTTTGTGTACAGTTCACAATTCCTTTGCTTGCCAAATGAAAAAACATGCAATCACCATTGCTCTGTGCAGTGCCAGTTGTCAGGGAGACAGGGTGTTGCATACTGGCACCTAGGCCTCCGTAACCACGGTAACTGTAGTTGAGCCCACCGTTGATATAGAGCTGATCTTGGTTGTAGGCCGTGGCAGCCAGGGAGTAGGCCGAGTGAGCGAGTGTGGCCGGCTCTCGTGAGATGGGCTTTTCCAGTGCAATCTGCTCTTCCTGGGAGAGGGAAGTAGGGAGGGTCAAAGCCACACTGGTACACCATATCACCCTCATCATCATATGATTTACCCCTTCAATAATCTGAGTGCTGTGCACAACACAATCATATCACTGTTTGATGGGAATAAGCACAAATTAGCGTATGCAAAATTCAAGTGCCTTCATTAGCTGCTATGTGTGACAAAAAGTGGCGCTGCATCACTAAGTAGGAGTATAACTCACGCAAGTATTCAGGAATCACGCGTACACGTCCACTCAGTGATCCACACATTAACAACGCCGTGTATTAATACACAAACAGACACACACACACATAAATACACACACTCGCACACTCACGCGAACTCAGCCAAGCCTTACGTGGGTCTGGTACATGTCCAGGCGCATCCTCTTGGCGGCTTTGCGCGATTCGCTCTCGCAGGCGGCCGCCAGTATGTTTTCGGCCATGGCGGAGGTGAGGTGGGGCGGCGTCGGCCGTGTCTGACGGACAGGAGAAAGGCAGGACTTAGGCCCACGCGTGGAGTGCGTCTACACACGTTTGTACGAGGGAAGGCTAAATTAGGAACAGCCATCAAGTGTGTTCACCCTCTGAGCGTTTGCAGGGACACGCTCCGTCACGCCGCTCAACAGTCGTGACGGTTTCATGATGTCACGTCGCCTTGAGGACTGTCAGAAAGTGATGCTCGGTATGGCCTCAGTTAAGGCAGTCTTTCTAAAAAAGCACTTTTCCCAGAGACTATTTCCTCGTGCTCACTCGCAGATTGTAGAAATGAGCTTGCCACAAGGGGCCACTGATGAACAATTTGAGCCGCAACAGATGCTAGTTTCAGCTAATTTCTTTGTTCTCAGGAAATGCAATACAATGCAGTTACAGTGAATCAGGAAATGCATTTCTAATTGAACTCTGTAGCAGGGTGATACTGTTTTTTAATGAATGACAATTTTTTTAATGCCCTGGGGCTTAGCATCATGGCCATATGCCTGGGCCACATTGCCGGCCTGAGTAGTGCGTGTGCGTCCCGGTCGCTAAACTGCTGCGGGCTGTGCACGTATGTAACCAAGCAGGCAGCGTTCCTGCTACTGCCAGCAACCTTTGCCAGCCTTATCTTTCCACAATAATATGCACATTTATATGGAGCATAATATTTCTACTACAGTTTAAAAGCTCAAACAGAATAAATGCTTCGTATTAAGACCTCAATCAGAATAAACATTACAACGGATGTAGAGGGGTAGTTCAAACCTTTTCATTTTGTAAACCTATCAGTTGTCCTATTTTAAATGAAGATCTCTTTGGACAGGGGGTTCTTAATCCGTTGCAAAGTCCAAACCTTCAAAACTATTTTACTTGGCAAGATATTTTTTATAGACATATAGCAGAGATCCATAATGAGTTCTAAAAGCAACACTTAAGATAGTCTTTAAAACTTTTGGTGGTTTTATGGGCAATTTTGCAAGCAGTGTCCCAAATTACCAGATTTCACCCTAAATAATTTAAACAGATCACTTCCTGGCTGTGATCTTTCCTCATGTGCACATGCCCTCTGTCTTTATGATGAATAAAATGATGTGGAAAATTTGTTTCAATACAAACTCCTTGAGAACTAAACATTTGTAGAACCCAAGATGCTAGGAAAATCAGAAATATTGACCCATTCAAATGAGTCCACAAAAAAAAACAATCACAAACAAAGCAAGGATAGACTATAGATATATACATATCATATATATATATATAACATATCATATACATACATATATATATATATATATATATATATATATATATATATATATATATATATATATATATATATATATATATATATATACTATATACACTATAGATCTTTGGAGATCACCTGTTACTAAGCTAAATTGCAAAACAACAGCAGGTCTACTGTAGTCATGGCATTCGCACAGTTATTGGTTATGCTGACTAGTATCTACAAAATACTGCAGGCCTTTCAACCAAATAAACTGTGTTATTATGGTCATCCTGTCTGCATCACTACTTCTCCTGAGAGGTCAGAGTTGAGTCGTTCGCCTGTGAAAAGCCCGAGTTTAGAAGTGGGAAGGGACTCAAGCAAAAAGACTGCTCAATTTAATATTTACAGAATTACTTGCAAAAAAATTAACCAGTCAAAAAATTAACTTTAAGGTATTTGACTGCATTTACATGAAATTATTTTATATTTGATCAGATGTTTAAAAGAAGGCGTCACAAATTGTGTTGAAATTCATAAACCCCACTGAAATTAATTCAACACTTCAATGTGGTCACGTGACCGCTCATCCTTGAATCACTTGCCTCGCAAAAGAATTCATGCAGGTAATGAAACCTTGTGGCATATTTGCAGTCGCTCTCTTTAAAACTTTCCAGGCGAGTGGCTAAAAGCTTGCCTAGGAATTCAAGGCGAGCTTTTTTTGCGGCCCTCGCGGCTCATTCCGAGGCTGGGGCAACCGGAAGAATGAAAAGATTGAATGTCCACTGAATTTTTGGCCAGGAACTCCTTTGTTGTGATGGGCATGTTACTCCAAAATAGATTCATTCTGAGGAACAGGGCCCATGCCGATGCATATCAAGTTTGAACTTACTTTACCTCTGACACAAAACATGCTGAGATTTAGAGAAGCATCCTGAACCTATTCTCCAATATAAGCTTAAACCTCTTAATGCGATTCCATGGGCCAAATATAATTATATCCTGAGAAGAAAGAAACACTATGTAGATTAAAAAAAACCCTTTTTTTAAAAAAAAAATTGAAACATTTTCATCAAAAAAATTTAAGAAGGAATAAAATGAAAACTAAATTGTGAGCATTATGAAACTGTCAGTTGCAGTACATGGGCTTACCTCAATAGCTGCATAACCTAACATTGCTCAAGAGAATCACTGGATCACTGTCAGAAATGGCAGTTGCTAGATGGCCAGATTCACAAACCATGCACGTAGACTCCGTAGCGGAACCTGACCAAATTTGGAAACCAAAACCTCGTCAATAGTACCCACTACCGCTCCAGACAGGTAACACTAGCCGTGTGCACAGCAAATAAATTTCAAGGAACGAGAATCGGTCATTTATGCTCATATCCGGTACAAAAGCACTGTTGGCGTTACCATTCTGTATCACACGGATGTCCACCAGCGGACAGTGATGATGGAAGCAGAATCAGTCTCGTTTCCGAGGCGCGTTTTTTAGAGCTTTGTTTTGTGAGGTGCTCGCGTTTCTCCTCACCTCAATTTTTGTAGGCGCGCTATTGTACGCGCGCGCAAATGCGCGCCTTAAAAGACAGCGACTGTTTTGCATCCTAAGGCAATTCATGTTTAATTTATTTATTTATTAGTTAGTTAGTTTGTGTGGCGTTTAAAACAACAGCAGGTTGCACTTGAATAAATGACCGTCAATATGACTTCCGCAACTCATCTTCACCGTCTAGCTTTGCATGATCCGCGCACGTCGCAGAAAAAACAAGCCAGATGCCGAGTCTCCGCATGGAGCGCTGCTGAAGTCGCGCGTGAGCCGCTGGCGGTGTAGCCGCTCTCACCTGTTGAGCATTGGCGTCGAAATTAAAAGCAAGAGGTTCCGCGATTTCGTGATTTCTCAGAGCAATATATCGGTACCTTTCCCTAAGTTCAGCAACGCCCGCAAGAGAGCTTGAACTACACGAGCTGCACCAACATTTAATAACACAGAACCCTTGAACAAATGCGGCCCAATAAACCCTGCATGTGAATGATCAGCTGTTCGCATAACGGGCACACGTAACATCAACTGAGCACCCGGACTTCCTTCAGGCTGCACATCATCACACACGATTGCTCTATTGGTATCGCAGTTACCAGAAATGAATACTGCCACCACTGACTGTCAGTATGTGAAAGTCCACTGAAAAACTTTGCGAAGTTACAATAGGTGATTTTTAGGGTGAGGACAGAAGATATAAAATGTTTTACCAACAACAAACAGAATCTATTTTCTACAATTCCGTTCTCAATATAAAACTGACATTTACTGCTGTTAGAGAGGCCAAATGAGTAGAACTTCTCTATGCGCATCTGTGTTAGATAAAATATGCCTGACTTCAGTAAATGAGAGAACCAGATTTCAGAATTATAGCAGAGGCAGTCATACTGCTCCCAGTGGCACCTTAGCCATGACTTTACAGAGGTGACACTAATTATGACCAATAACTTCAGCTCTATGTTTTTGAGGCTTAAATTAACAAGATAACTGCAGTCATCAGCTGACCAGCAGTGTCACATTTATTGAATTAGACAAGTGGCTCAGTTTGAAGTAGTGGGTGGATCAAGCGCCAAGTCACCGTACCTCCATGCCATTCTTCTTCATGCGACGGCAGGACTTGAGGTAGGTGCGTATGCGCTTGCGAGCGCGCTCCTGGAACTCGGGAAACTGGCGGCTGCATGACTCGATGATGGCTTGAATCTTCTCCTTGGGCTGCTTGGAGATGGGTACCATGCGGTCCAGGTTTTCGTCCACGAACAACCTCACAAACATCTGTCAAAGGGGACGAGAAAAGAACAGAGAGAGAGAGAGAGGGACAGAGTGTGTGCAAGAGAAAAATCCAGAGTTAAACGGTGAAAACACACCTCAAACATCTACTGAGCATCACGATGTACGGCGAGAGCGTGGAACGCCATTTTACATTGAAAGCCTTTAGTCGCTCGGGGTCCAAGCCCTCCGTGTCATTCATCTTGTCGCTGTCGTCGTGGTCGTCATGGTCATCATCGTCATCATCTGCAGCTTGCGCCCGGCTTGTGGTCAGGTCCTCGGGATAAGGCTCCATCTTCACTGAGTCGTAGCTCCCTGAGCTGAACTGAGGTGACTGCGTGAACGCACATACACACACGCACACAAAAATTACTTCTCTATTTACTTAGGGCTAATGAGCACTGACAATAATCACGTCAGCAAGGTCCACAATGAGAGAATATACATCCGAAATGAAAGCTTTTTTGACTGACCGTTTTAATTCCTTCTGGCTGGCCTGATGAAAAAAATCCTCAAGGACAGGTTACATTATGAGCTCTTGTTCAACTGCCTCAATTCCAGAATATTCTCTTTCACATAAGAGTACTGCCTGCTCCTCTCTCGCTCTTTGCTTACACCAGGCACACACTCCTGCCTGTTCATCCACCACTCACACAAGACCGGACCCTTTTCATGCCAGCTCCACCATCCTCTTTATCGAAATCATGTCAGAAGGGCTTTTCAGCTCTCCGTGTTTCAGTCTTTTTGTTCCCTTATTCTCAGACGTAGACGTGGTAAGTACACCCAACTTCATGTCCATAAAGCTTCCAGAAAGAGTCTTTGTCGAAGAGAGGAACATTTTCTGCATGCAGGTTTTTTTTTTCCATTTCAAAACGAAATGTATCAGATTTAACCGAAAAAGTGACGTATTTACTCCAAACAAGGACACAATCACGTTTGGTACTTTTAAGTCTTTATAAACCCGAGACCATTACACACAAACATGCGAGAGTAAAGCAGTGAAATACATTCCAACTCACAAAGTGCATTTCAGAAGGGCACCTTTCCATACATGGAGTAGCTATGTACTCTCAAAAAAATGAAAAGTTATGAAATGTTAGATTTACTTAATAATGTTATGTCAGTTGGTTCCACAAAACTGAGTTAAGTCCATTCCACTCAATGCAACTAATTAAACAGGCCAAAAATGTTCAAAGTCAAAGGTCACGCAAAGCAATTGCGTGGAACCAATTGGTATAACATTATTAAGTAAATATAGCATTTCATAACATTTAATTTTTTTGAGTGTTGAATATTTGACAAAATCTCAGGCCATATTAAAAGATTAGTCGGTTAGAATCCCCGCCCACCCCAGAAATACCCTCCCACCCTCTCAGCTCGAATTTTTTGTATTTTCATTTTGGAAAAAGTCTGATAAAATTGTGCCGAGGAGAAATTGAGAAAAATGCTCAGAATCCCTATCCATGCAGAAAAAAATCTGTTCAGCTTTCAATCACTGCCTCACTCACAGGACCGGCTGATTTGCTTCTTGAGGTTAACGCAGTTATTTGTGATTTGGATTTGTTGTGCAATTTAGATCTCAAACTCTTATTATAATAAAAAATAAAAATAAAACAACCTCCCTCCCATC
Organism: Gymnothorax reevesii; assembly: GCA_029721435.1. Lineage (NCBI taxonomy): Eukaryota > Metazoa > Chordata > Actinopteri > Anguilliformes > Muraenidae > Gymnothorax > Gymnothorax reevesii. The sequence continues at coordinate 11,928,100 of CM056585.1, read as the reverse complement.
CCTGAAAACTGAAATGTGAATTATCCTTACCAACTAATTTTTATTTTTTAATGAGGCCATATTGTGGTTTTGGAATTTGGACTCCCAAAATGATTAATTGAGTTTGATGAAGGATACTTTACTTTAGTTGCTGGTGTCCCCATGATGATTCATATCAGGACGGTGGTGAGTTGGGGATTTAAGGACAGAAAAAGCACTTGAGCTCCATTAGGTGCAGCTCGGAGGCAGCGCTGTAGTGTAGTGCTGTTGACATGGGAAGCAATAGCACTTCTTTCCTGAGTGCAGCGTTTTCAGGCTGCCCATATCATAGGAAATATTTCCAACCAAAGATATGACTCTCAATGCATTTTTAATAGTCAGATAATATATATACCCAACCTCTGGGGTCAAAAATGTCACTGTAACAGCAGCTTAAGAGTTCCATTAATGGTAACACATATTTTGCTTTATGGACGAGCATTAATCAAAATTAACTTTTTTCTCGATTCTTCTTGATTCTGAATGACCATATGAAAACATTTTAAAGTAGAAATTTCATGAAAATACAGTAAGTGTAAATCTTTTAGAAGTAACATATCATGTCAGGTGCATCATGACATAAACCACAGGCACCTCTGCAGCTGTGGCAGGATCGAACTAAAAAGGAAGGAGTCTCAGTTTGTCTGTATGTATGTATGTATGTATACACGCACAGACATGTGACACATTTATTCAGGAAAAGACCTGAATAATGCAAGGACAAACATGACAAATGCAGATACTTCAGTTCATTTTCCTGCCATGGTTTGGGATCACTCATCACCTTAAAGGTGGAGGGTCACTGTAAATCACTGCAGCGAGATCCTATGTGATCACCTTGATAGGTGAAGCATTCCTGTCATGATGGGAGGGGTCTCTTCTAGGATGACAATGGCCCAAACCTCACAGGGTACAAGGGGTCATTGAATGGTTTGATGAGTATGAACATGATCCTAATCATATAGTGTTATGAAAAAGTAAATGCCCTCTCCCCGATTTCCTCTATTTTTGCTTATCTGTCATTTTGAAATTTGTATCAGATCGTCAACCTAATTTTAATAGAAGACAAAGAGAACACTAGTATACAAAGAAATGCAGCTTTAAAATCATCATTACATTAACTGAATGTAAGAAGTTATTCAAAACCTACATCACCCATGCGAATGAATAATTTTCCCCCCTTAACCCAACAACTGCCTGTGTCACCCTTAGCAGCAACAACTGCAATCAAACTGGCAATAAGTCTTTTACTTCACTGTGGAAGACTTTTGGCCTGCTCTTTTTCGCAAAATTGTTTTAATACAGTCACATTAGAGTGCTTTTGAGAATGTTTAAGGTCACGTCACGGCACCTGAATCAAATTCATGTAAGGCCACTGCAAAACCTTCATCCTGATTACTTTGAGCCATTCAGAGGCGGACTTGCTAGTGTGTTTCAGGTTATTATCCTGCTACAAAACCCAACTGAACTTGAGCTTTAAGTAACAAACTGATGGCCTGACACTCTCCTTCAGGATTTTCTGGTAAAGAGCATTCATAGTTCCATCAATTACGCAGAGTCGCCCAGGTCCTGAAGCAGCAAAGCAGTCCCAGACCCATCCCTCCCATTAAGCTTTGCGCTCGTAGACTAAATAACAGACACGCTGAAGATAATCTGGCAGCTTGTGGAAGCAAGCTGTTTATGTTTATATACCTTACTAAGACCGTTTTCATTTTTCCATTAATTTGTCACATGTTTGTATCTCTGCCCTTTAACTTTCCCAACAACTGTTCATCAGATTGACCTCACATTTGCTCAACATGCAAGGAAAAGCAGTGTCAAAAGTAAAGTTTTTCAGCCAAGCACTTATCCAGAAAGCTGCAAGTAGCAATACCAATAGCCATGCCAAACAGACACGTTTTGCACAGTACTACACTTGCTATGACAAAAAATAGTGGCAAAGCCACTGCGCCCGCTTGGCCAAACATGGCCTAACTGGAACAACCCCTATTGGCCAAAGTTTTGGTCCGATTTGGCTGAAAATGGAACTTGGTGTAGACGTTATGACCATATATACACCTATGAAATATGAAAAGGATCGGTCAAAAACTCAAGACGCTAGAGCGCAGATGAGCCAAAAGTTTATACACGCACCCACGACAGACCACCAATGAAAACCCTGAGCATGGCATAAGCCCCTTGGGCCTTTTGGCCAAGCTGGATAAAAAGCATCAAGTATATTAGTCAGCTGCACTAACTCCTCACCAACACCAGGGGGTGACGCAGAGTTATAAAGTCAGTGAAGGAGGGTGGCAGGTTTATTAGTGTGTGAGATGAAGATCTCATTCAGCAGCAATCAAACTGCTTCTTTTCACTACAGTTCTAGAAAACCCTCATCATATATAAAAAAAAATGTCAAAATTTTCTTCAAACGCAACTTCTAGCTATAATGGAGACTACATGTGAAGGCTACGCTTTAAAATTCTGTGTCTTAAAGTAGGCACTGTACTGCATCGCAAGCAAAATTGCCACTTAATTTCTCCCGATCACCATTCAATGACACCACTGCACATACCCTGCTCTTCAGCCAGGGGAGGTAGTTTGTCCTAACCTTGTTTCCGTAGTCTCTGACGTCGCGATCGAGGCGCAGGTCTGTGGGGTGGGGCGGTTTTCCCAGGTACTTCCTGCGCAGGCCGTCGGGGGGATCCGGCTGAAAGGGCCCCAGCAGTGCGCCGGCGGGCAGTCGCTCGCTGAGGTTGATGGGCTGCTGGTCCTCAGAGGAGGAAGAGGAAGCGGTGCTGTAGTCCAGGGGCCCCGCCGCCCCGTTCCCATTCACCTCGCCGTACGGCCCCGCCCCGACACTCTCCGCTGGGGCCGCCCCGCCCACTGAGGGAGGGGTCAGGGTGTGTAATCCATTCCCACTGCCGCTCTCTGAGGAGGAGTCGTCTGCTAGAGAGAGAGAGAGAGAGAGAGAGAGAGAGGGGTCAGGTGGGGCAGGTGCTGACATTTCTCCCACTGAGAGGGAACCACGACACCATCAGAACAGCAGCGGTGGAATTAAAACAGGGTCATCAGAGTTTTGTGGGACAAATACTTGAATCTGAAACACAAAATACCTCTCGAAGTTTTCGAGAATCTATCCAACATGTCCAGGCGGATGTTAAGATGCAAAACGCACCAATTGCTGGCACAAAGCAAGAGCATAAGTGTTCAACGCAGCCGTAATGCAGAGGCTCTCATGGGCTACAACACGCAGCAGTTCTCTCCTTGCAGTGAACGAGATCTCACCGTGTACGAGGAACCCGTCTGCTCGCTTATTAACTCTTTCCCAACAGCACTGCCAAAGTTCCAATCAGATATGACCGGTGAGAAATGTTATCAGTGATCGTGCCTCCTCTTGCATCGGACTGCTTCATGTAATACATCAGTTGAAATCGAAGAATCTGCTCTTTTCGATTATATCCAGACATGGAAATGTTCGGCGATGGAGATGATTGTTTACGATTGCTCGCACACGGCAAACGTGTACACGTTGCTACCCATTTTACTTTTCGCTCTTTATAACTCCGAAAAATATTGATCAGAATGACGATAAGGGACACCGAAATGGTATCCGTTATGGATTCAGAGGAAGAGTTGGACCTAAACTGAAGTCCTACCAAAGTTGTGTAAATAAAGTTATATTTTGTCAGAAGATGAACAGCCTAAGCCATCACAAATTAAATACTGTAAATTATCTTTTTTGTTTGGCAGTGTTTTCCTTAGCCATTTTGTCCTCATGGTGGCCGGCTCTGAAAAATTTAATGGGACATTGCTTTCGATTAACTCACAGCACACTAACGGCCTGACGGCAGGAAACGTATTGCTGTTAAACAATGGAGCCAGCAGAGGGCGCTGCATCCCCTCAAGACGCACCGAGGCCCGAAGAACGATACAGTGGGTACAGTGATGAGCAAAAGCGTGATGTGGACGGAAGGGCCGCCATGCTATGATACGGTTGCGAGTGCGCTGCTGTGAATTAGGTTATTAAACAGATCCCGCCTGGAGCCGGGCCAGGCACGAGTAACAGAGCGCCTATTCATGAGCACCTAGTGCACTGATTAAAGTATACAGAGAGCGCAACACACACTCACACACTTCCCCCCAGCACACATAGCGCAGCCACGGAGGGTCACAAGTCATAACACAGAGTTCACACCAGGAAGACCGCAGCAGTGACCCTGAGAGGAACATTTTCAAGTTCCCATGTGAGAGCAAGGAAACGGCTGCTGAATCTTAGCGCCTTACAGTGAAAACAAACTGCTCTGCTAAGAACACAACCATGTGAGCGGCTTATATATCAAATGAATGTTAGTTGAGCAAATGAATAATGCAGCGTGACTACATTATACAGTATGTCAGCACGCCGTATTACTCTGGAGTCAACGAGACGAGTGTGTCCTCTTCGCCACGGCCGGCGAGAGCTAGTGTGGAAGGAATGCGCACAGTCGCCAATTTGGATCACGAGCGCGAAGACGGAAATTTCACGTGGAAACCCAAGACGAGCATGCCTGCACAGAGAGAGGCGCTGCCCATCGTCCTAGAGACTCCTCCGTCCATCTACGTTCTCCCCTCCAGAAAAACCGGCGCCCTCTCCGCACCGTCTGTCCATTACAGCCCAACCAGATACTAAAGATGTAATCATCCACTGCAAGGCTCTGCCAGCGTGATCAGCTGTTGGGCAGAGAGACAGTCACCGCCTCGTGTTCTGTGGAGTTTGGGCGTCTCAACGGAGACAGGGATGTGTGTCTGTGGGAGTGAATCTCTCTCTCTCTCTCTCTCTCTCTCTCTCGTTGGGTCGGTGCTGGACGGAAGTGCAGATTTTGGCTCAGGGCGATGTAACGCACTCAGCAGAGCGGCAGGGGCAGAGCCGGGGTCAGCTGCACAAACCCCGAGGGGAGGGAGAGGGAACCAGAGCGCAGATCAATGAATGAGAGATAGAGAGAGAGGGAGAGAGAGAGAGAGAGAGAGGGGTGGAAGAGAGCAGTGTTTGAAAGAGTGGGAGGGGATGGTGAGCTGGTCAGTGGTGGGAGAGGGATGAGGGGATAGAGGGAGGCAGATTGAAAGGGAGAGAGGGGTGGGGAGCAGGTCAGAGGGAAGAGAGAGTGATGGAGAGAGGGGAGGAGTGAGCCACAGGAAGCAGGTCGGGGGGGAGGACGGGTGAGATGCAGAGGAGGTCAGAAAGAGTGAGAAAGGGAGAGAGGGCGAGCGACAGAGGGAACAAGAGATGAGGATGGAAGGGGAGGGGGGTGGAGAGAAAAATGGGAGGGAGAGAGAGAGAGAGGGAGAGAGCGATGGGCCTTTGGGGGACGACAGCGATGGAGGCTGCCGTTTATTTATTAGAGTATAAAAAGTATTCATGCGCGCAGAGCAAGGCGAGCTTAATTCCTGCAGCTCTACACAAATCCCCCTCCGGAGCGACACTGTGGTCTGTGTGGGATCAGGCACTCGGCTCCTGCTCTTATTCTTAAAGGAACACGGCCCCACCGCCGCCACGCCTAACCGCTGCTCACAACGAGCCGGGAGGGGCTGCCGCTGGCACAAAGGATCTGCGTGACGAGGAACCCAAACCCAAACCCAATCCCAAACGCCCTCGCCCTCCTCACATTCAACCCCTTTGCGCAGAGTACAAACAAGGCCATTTTTTTCCTGTAGTGCATGAGCCTATTTAAGCTGTATAACCGAGTGTTTGTGTCAAAGAGACTCGGGAAAATTATTCCAGGGAAGAAAGGCATTTGAAATTCAATTACAGAATTATTTAGGAATTAAACTTCCAAATTTACAGATACCAGCATCTATATCTGCAGAAAGGGGTTTTAAAAACAGAGTCTAAAGAGATGCGCTACATTCAGCTTGGACAAGAAGAAACATCCTCTTGTGCGCTAAGAGCAGGCAATTTTCTGAGTACATTCACAATTGCCTGGGTCTCTAATCACACTGTCCTGCTTTTACAAGAAACAGAGATGAAAAGCGTTATGTTACAGAGGGTTCATTCGCGGGAGTCGTCCATATCCAGTGTCTTTCTGAAGACCCAGGAAGAACACAGACAGCAGGGGGGGGGGCAGAGTCACTTCTCAGAGTGTGTGCTGCACAGATAACACTCTCAGACAGGCCTCCAATGCGACTGCCACTGAATCAGCAATCTTCTCCACAGTCGCCGCGCAGGCCTACCCTTCCCACAATGCCTGCTCCTCGCAACCAGCCTGACAGAGTCCCGCCCCCTACCCAATAACGTGCAGGATTCATCAGCACAGGAGCATCTACCGACTGTCGTTAACAAACAGCTCCACCGTCGGGCGACAGAGCTGCACACTGCCGGCAAAAGACAGCGAGGCAGCATCTCAGAGAGGTTCAGGCACTTCGTGTTCGCTTCTCCGCCTTTCTCTCCGTATGCAGGAACACTACAGACACACAGTTGGATGCGGCGGCCTCGGGTTCGCCTGGAAACGCGGAGCCGGTCAGGAGATTGGCACGAGCTGTATCTAGGACAGAGGAGGAGGACAGAGCCCACAATGCCCTTGTGTGTCACCAGCTCCTCAGCACCAGGATAAACAACAAGCAGAGCCCTGTTGCCCGTCAAGACTAAAGAGACTCGCACAAATAACAAAGGCCGAGCATTTTCCCCGAGAACAGCAGCCTGAGGCCAAACATGGCCCAACTCAGTACAGGTTTTAAGATGGCCTCATCTCATATACATCAGCATGCTTAACAGTTTACGGTTTTCCTGTAAATGAAAATGTTGGGAAATTAGAAGGAGAAAGATTTTAGCATGGAAGTGTTTTGAAAAATCAAGCTAAATACTGACCATAAGTAGTAAGTATCTCAAACCTGAGATGAAGGAGTATACAGAACCTCACTGAACAGGGTACAATACTATTTGATCAGTGACTAGATTTGTCTGCACGAAATGAGTTCAAAAAAGAAGCCAAAAAATGAGAGCGTACCACTGTGTGGGCAGTTTCATTTATATTATTAGTAAAATTAACCATTTAATCTGAGAATTATGTATTTTGATAACACTATACCCAGCCCTTCAGAAAGAGCTTGAACAGTGCAGCAGCCAGTGCTAAATTTCTTTGTTTCTGGTATGTGACTGAACACCACTGGTCTGTGTGCAGTCATCCCTACTGACAGTTTGACATTTTTACCAACAAAATTGTGAAAATAACTGCAGGTGTGACAGGAGATGCTCTCCTTTCAGCAGCTAAAGAGACAGGAACATCAGAGACAGCAGCCGAGCTTTCAAAGGCCGAGAGCAGCCGGCCCCGTCTTCCCCCAAACCGCCTCGTATTTATCAACAATTATGTTAATGACGTCAGCTGCCGACGGCCAATTTAAATGTTCCTCACCGCTGTTCGTTTTGACATTGCCTTCAATAAATATGTGATTTCCAAATGCTTTGACCATGTGAATGGAGGCAACCAATGAACAGCAAGCAAATCAGGAGAGAAGCATCGATGCGCAGTAAAAGCACAAATAAAGAACACCCCCGAGAATAAGATAGAGGTCTTAACTGAGAAGACAAATGAGAAATAATTCTCTTTACAGGACCACTGTAGAGATGAAATTGGGTGTGTGTGTGTGTGGGTGTGGGTGGGTGGGGGTGCAGGGCGGAGAGAGAGAACCAACACAGAACAACAGAAGAATCTGTAGTCAAAACTGGAGGGAAAACGGATCATGTCTCCAATCCCCCTGCTGAAGCCGTCAGATGAAATAAACTCATCAGGCTGATCAATCCTTCACAGTTTTCCTCAGAAAACCTCAATCCTGAGGCATTGTGGCCATAACTGTCCACTGTGACGGTGATTATTATTAAGTATAATACAATGGCTCACAGCAGGGGTGGCCAACCCCAGTCCAGGAGAGCCGCAGCGTCTGCTGGTTTTTGGTGTCACTCAGTCCGTGATTGATGAATTAAAGGAGTCGATTACACACTTAACTCATCTCACCAGGAGTCCGAGGTCTAAACTGGGTGGAGAGAGACTGAAGTCAGGACAGCCCGTGGCTCTCCAAGACTGGGGTCGTCACCCCTGGCTTATAGTTTCTGAATAAAATTATGGTTTTACACTTCCTCTGTCATACCCATTTTAAAAACATTTTTCTTGGAACGTATGATTATTATGTGCAAGTTATTTGATGGGGATCAGTGGTCAGAGTGTAAAGCAGCTCAGTTCAATGGGGAGTTCTGCAGTGGCCAATGACTTAGTCAGAATGAGTGAACAAGAGGCCTGTGGGCCTAGAGAGCTCCGCTGAGGATGAGTGAAATGTCCATGTCATAACTTAATTTCAGAAATCCTTGAAAACTATAGCAATATTAACACATACGTATGACACATTTGGCAAGCAGAATATGCCGTCAACCAGTTTGGTGTCTCAATTTATGTAGTTTAACAACAGAACCAAACTGCAAATCAATCATCTTACCATCAAGCAATACCGACAGGCCTCCTGTTGAGCTATTAATGAAAGACAGAAAAAATTAGCACAAACACTGATTTTCTAAGGCCAAAATGCTGAATTTCTCAAGAACCGGGACGTAGAATTTTCTCATTTTCACAGTGAATTTTCAGAATATCATAAGGAAGGCTCACACCAAATTAGAAAAAAAAGTTATCAGACAGTTTTTGAGATATTCAAATTTGAGATGTAAAGTTGGCGCCGGACAGACAGACAGACAGATGCTGGACGATTTGGCATTAGAAAGCGCCACTGACTGTTGACTATCGTCACAGCGGAGCTAAAAATTGTGGGTTGGCTCTCTTCCTAGAGCCTGGAGTCAGCAGCACTATTGAACAGCTGAAAGAGTGTGCGAGCTGTGCTTGTGCCTTTCAGATGTTGAGAACAAAGCCATCCTGGAAGCAGAAAGCCCTGATTTTGCTTTTATTTCTCCCTCTCCCAGGCATGGTTGCTGCAGCCACTTGACCACTTGACACTGCCGATGCATCCACCTCCTTTTGGGCGCTCTTCGATAACGGCGCATGGTCGTCACACGCCGTAAAGTCTGCTATGATTGATCTGATAACCTTATCACGCAAGATGCACAGTACTCATTTCCATAAGTCCTTCCTAGAACACATAACAATGCCTGGCTTGAATATGTATGAGTCCTAAATGACTATGCATGAAGTCCCACCCCCAATCAGCTAAAATCACTAGCGGTGCTGTGGCTGCTGTGGACCATTGTGATTACAGTCATAAATATACTTGGTGGGCACATGTGCATTTCTGTGGTAATTTCCCTTTGCAAACATTTGAGAAAAAGTCCCTCCAAGCCTTATAAGCATCGCAGTATCTTTTGCATAGCCATCCTTTCCTCGAGCTCCAGATTACTGGGGTAATGCCCATTGATCTGACAATCAATAGCAGTTTTATCACAAACACAAACAAGTCGATCTGTGAGAAAATGCAAATATGGCAAAAAAAATAAAAATAAATAAAAAAAACTTCCACAGATACAAACTTCCATATATTTTCACAGCATTTTACAGTTGGGATGTACTAACCTATTTGAGTCCACCAAGCACGTCTACATTTATCATATCTATCTGCCAAATACCTCGGCTAATTTCATGCCTGCTCATGGAATCTTCCAGATTTTATGGGAATTTTACTGGATCCCCGACCTCTGTAGGAGAAGACAGGCCAGGAAAATGGGGGAACGAGGGATAGGCCATTCCTTCCAGGTGAGCAGGTCAGGTGGTCTATTTGGACTAGTCCATTGGTCAGCAGATTAGTTTGTTTGGTGGAACGAGGGACACACTATTCATTGGAGATGGGCCACTCTGTTCGAACAGGAGTAGAGCGCTCATTCCAGATGAGCATGCTGGGTGTGACGGAGATAGAGCATTCACTGCATAAGAGGATGTTTGGTAGAGCAGGGATAGACCATTCTTCGCAGCATGTTTCGAAGAACGAGAGATGCACCACTCCTAGCAGATGAACATGTTTGGTAGAACCTGGAGAGACTCATCAGAATTCAGATGGACACCTTCGGTGGACCCCGTGATCTCATCGCCACGCTTTCCCGCGCTCTCAGACGAACGCTCTCAGTCGCTCACCATGACACTATAATAACGTGACCCCACGGAGACAGGCCGTGGGATTCCCATAGTCGTTTATAAACGGCAGCTTTTTACACGCATGAAGGTATATAAATCACCACGCCATCACCTTTGTCTACTGGCAGTGGGTCCATAATTGATCCAATTAGAACACGTGTAAAAGCTTGATTCTCGGTAGAAGTAATCCTTTCCATTAAATTACATTTTTCTGCAGTTCAGAGAAAAGCCACTGCAGACATAAACAATCTGTGGTTGACTGATCACGGTAAATAGTCGCTGGCGAGGCCCTGCTCTTGTTTCCTTATGGATTCAGCCAGCAATGTACAGTATTATGGATGCCATTATGGCACAGTCAGGCTCTGAGTGTGTATACCTGTGTGTATGTGTGTGTGTGTGTGTGTGCGCGCGCTCTCATGGGTCCAAGACTGTATGATGATTTTCTTTAGCTAAAAGCAGTGTGCCACACTCATTGCCAGGTTAAATGATCACCACCATAGAGTGCGTCAATTAGCCAAAAGAATCACAGTCCATACTGAGAGTGGAGTCTGCCTTCTAATTTGTGACTCTCAGCTGTAAGGAAGCAGCTCTTCCGTGGAGACTGGGCTGAATTTCACACTCATTTACAGGTTCAGCTGCTCACAGTAACTGCAGCTCCCTCCACTCCTGAACAGAAACATCATTTCCACCCTTTTCCCTCTCTCCCTCCCTTTAAACATCTGTCACACCTTCCATATCTCACGACACCCCCAAACTCTCCGCCCCAAAACGCTCGGCACAGCCAATCCCCCATCTCCTTCCCCGAATTACCCATCATCCTCGCTCTCTACCTCCCTCCCGCCCCGGTGCCGACAGTGTGGGCAGGGTTTCTGTGGAACGTGACTGTCACTTTGATACATGGGAGTATTTAGCAGGCTGGTAACACCGGGGAGGGCGTCGAGTGGCTCTGTCAGCGGTGGAGGGGGAGAGAGAGAACCCCCCTGCCAGCTGAACTTACTGCAAAGGCAGAATCAGACACGCTCATGCACACACAATCCGTCACCACACTACCTCTACATTTTTAAGCTCGCATGGGAGCTGGGACCACAGGCTCATGGGACAAGGCTGGGAGGGTGCATCGATATTTCTCCCAGCCCAGCACACCTCTGGCGGAGTGCAGAGAACACGAATGTCGAGCACTTTTTACTGGAACCCCCTCAAACACAGCCGAGTGTATCATAACTCATCTACTCTAACACACACACACACACACACACACACGCAAGCACACACATCCCTGTACTTACATCTTTGAGGACATTACATTGACTTACATTCATTCTTTCTGTGTCTCTACAGCCTTTCCCTAATTTCAACGATAGGCAACGCATGCCTAACCCAAACCCTTACCCTCAGCTTCACCTGTCCCCAATTCTAACCTTACCCCAAACCCTTACCCTCACCTTCACCTGTCCCCAATTCTAACCTTACCCCAAACCCTTACCCTCACCTTCACCTGTCCCCAATTCTGACCTTACCCCAAACCCTTACCCTCACCTTCACCTGTCCCCAATTCTAACCTTACCCCAAACCCTTACCCTCACCTTCACCTGTCCCCAATTCTAACCTTACCCCAAACCCTTACCCTCACCTTCACCTGTCCCCAATTCTAACCTTACCCCAAACCCTTACCCTCACCTTCACCCGTCCTCAATTCTAACCTTATCCCTAAACATAACTAGTTAGTCACGATTTGCCTCGTAATTCTCACTTTCCAATAAAGTCCTCACTCTGTAGAAAACAAAAAACAAAAAAAAAAAAAACTTCTTTTGATTCTCACTTTGTAGCATGTACAAGAACGCACGCACGCACACACACAGGGGCACAAATACACGTCCGCGCGCACACGCACACACACACAGGCACACAGACACACAAGCACAAATACACTCGCGTGCACGCGCACACGCACACGCACATATATTGCAAATCACTGCCAACAACAACAGAAGTCAGTTGTGTACCACAGAAGAAGAGATTACTCCCAGTGCTGAATCACTTTGATTTTATAACTCAATCTGCCCAGCAGGAATACACTACCGAAACCCCGAACATGAACAGGTATGAAACAGCTCCTTTCATTTTGTCAGCGAGGAAAATAGATTCAAATGAGTTCAGTCGACAGAGGCATAAGCTCAAGTCAGCTTTAATCTCTCGTCATCACCTGATATTTCACCAAACACGAGGAACAGCCGCTGCATTAATACCACTGACAGAGATAAGACACAAAATGCATACATTAAAAGAGCTGAGCAACATATTGACTCTCTCAGCTGCATGAATGAAGGTATATATTTTGATCAATATGATCTAATCTCAACAAGAAACCCAGAATAAATCAATGCCTCTATTGTACTTTGGCCCTTGTTCATTGATTCAAATAAACAGACTTAGAGCAGATTAAGACTTGGCATTAATTAGGGGAATAGTTTCCTTAATGTAGCGACAGGGTAATGCGATAAATGCCACTTGGCCAAGTAAACAGGAGCTGGAAGCAGTTTTGAGAGCAGAAACCACCATTACCTCCCAAACACAATCCTCCTTCAATCAAATCAGCACAGAGTCAAATACTGAGTGGGAACTGTGTTTATGTATCGGTTTCAGTACACATGCACTCACCGTTTGTGTTAGCAGAGCTAGTTTGCATACATGCATGCATCTGTGAATATATGCATATTCGGGGGTGTTTGTGTGTGCATTCACGTGTGTAAAATAGAACAGTGTATGTGCATACGCCTGTCCATTGATGTGCACATCCACAAAGTTGGTACAGTCTGTGTCTGAGTAGGCTTGTGTATATGTGTGAATGCTCGTCTGTGAATGCATGTGTGTTTGGGTGTATGCGTGTGAGTATGCGTGATGGTGCAGGGTTCTTTGCCTGTGCTTGTAGGAGTGGTGGGGGTGTACGGTGTTTGTTCGCAGGCGAGAGGCCATGACCCTTTTACACAAGCTGGAGTCACACATGAAGGGTGACCTCACTGAATAAACTCAAGTCAAAGGAATCAGAAAATCACCGAACCCGGCTCACTTCAATGGACCTTCTGACCAGGGACAGAGGTGAACTTTTCAAACATTGCCTTCCCTTCAAAAATACATTCTCTGGTTTTGCTCTCTCTCCGTAACCAGGGGAAGTGTTTAATTTAACGGCTCTTACCTCACCCTCCCAGGTGTGCACAAATTTCCCACCCTGGCTCACTCAGATGGAGTGACACTCACTCCCAGATGTTTCCTTCACCAATCCGGAGCAAGACTGCACCAAAGCACGGCATTAAAAATCAATATCTTCTCACTAGCATATAAACAGCCGCCATAGTGGCGACTAAACTATCTGTTACCTTCCTAAAATTCTCAGATAAAAACGTGCAGGCAAAACATCATTTTAGCATTGACCGCGAAGTGCCGGCGATCGTGGCGGCTGCAGGCTCGGGGGAGGGGTCGGCGGGTGGGGGCGGAGCCGAGGAGTGGCGGTCGGACAGGGAGCGGCTCTGTCATTTTTCATTTGCGGCTCAAGTGCAGCCCTGACAGCTTGAAGAGGGCTTTCTTTCCCCCTTGGTGGAGCTGACCTGAGCGCGAGCCGTAACAGATGCTAATTCCTTCACTCCCACTTCCCCAATCTCCCCCTGGGGGGGGGGAGGGGAGGGGAGGGGAGGGGGGCGGCGGGTGCTGGCTCGCACTCCCCTCCGCGGGATTACAATGGATTATCCCGCTAAGAAGCGGCACGAGCTGCTCCCACTGCCTGCCAGAGGGATGGCATCCCCATAGCAACAAGCCGCTCCCCCACTGGCCCTCTACCCCCATGCAGCCAATCCTCAGCCCCCTCCCGCTCAACCAATGACAGCTGTCTCCCCCCCCCAAACAGCGGGAGCTTGGGCACCGCCATGCCGTCGACGGGGAGGGAGCAGAGGGGGGTCGTGACAGGGAGACCCCCTGTTGAGTTAGTCCTCTGCTGTCTCAAGGCCGCTGACAGGCCAAAGAGTTCAGTCCAAACAGCCGCTGAACGCAAGCAGACCTGCACAGACACTGTCCCATCTGTGCACAGATCATCATACGCTCACACACACTAGCACACACACACATACGCTCACACATACATTCAGGCACACAAACGCATATTGAACATGGCTACTCTAACCATTTGAACAACTCCACTCCTAAGTTAATACTGCTGTGCTCACATAGTCTGCTGTCGAGCACATTAAAAGGACGTCTCTGAGACTGGCATAGGGAAGGCTCGACGGAAGACAGGGTAATTAGAGAGAGGACCATCACCCACTGAGATATTTCATACATAAAGTAATTTATCAAGGGTCCTCTCCCCAGTGCTTCCAGAAACCAGTAACGTGTCATTGAAAAGGCTGCTGCGCTGGCTCACTCGCTAAAGGCAGCGCACTGTGGAGCACGACTGACCACCACATCATAAGATCGAATACAAGCCATGTCAGCCCCGACGGTAGCCTGCAGGCTTTTGAGAGTAAAATAATTGGTTTTGTGCTGCTCAAGTAAATGGGAGGTACGCAGTTGGTTTGGGTTAGCAACGCTTGTTGCTCAAGCACCTACTGCTGAGTATCCGAGCACTCGTCAGGAACATTCTAAGCAGTCACGTGTTCAGGAATCATACGCTGTTGTTCTGAGCTTGCAATGTTTCAATTTAGAGCCTCCAATTAGCCCAATATGCACGTCTTTGGGACGGTGGGAGGAAACCAGAGTACCCGGAAAAGAACATGTGTGGAGAACATGCAATCTCCACACAGAGGTGCTTCAGGCTCCATCCTAACCCACATTCTTCTAGCTGTGAGGCAACAGCACTACTGACCGGGCAATCATTTTATTATGAGTGTCGATATGTAAGTTCAGCCATTCAGTTCCCAGTGAAATGTGGGCCAGACGCCCAGCAATCACCTGGGAGCCCCGGTTCAGCGGGTCCCACTCTGTGGGGGAGGCTTCCACTCACTGGACCGGAGGATGAGGCGGGAGTACAGAGGGGTGTGGCCGCTCCAAGTCCAGGCCAACACAGGGGTCAAAAAATATCTTCCTGGAGAGCTGCAGGCTTTGGTGATTTTGAGGATTTCCATTCAATTAGTAACTAGTTTAGGTCTCGGGAAAGAGGTGTGTCGACTCTGCCACTAAACAGTGACTTACATTAATCATTTAAGTTTAGTACAACGGCCTGTTATGTCCAACAGGCACAGCAGTATAAAGGATATTTATGTTCATGTTCTCTGGTCACACTGCATGCATTACTGTTATTGCAAAGTGCCTTTATATATGTAATATTATAATTTGTCATTTTTATAAACTTGGGGGTTTTCTATTCTATCTTCTTTTTTATCATCTGTGATTTTGGGATATATTTATTGAATAAAATATTTTTAATTAAATGGTGTAACTTCAACGTAAAAACTGCTGTCGGTCAATTACACCTTCAGAATTTCCCCAGCCGCACAACTTTCATATTTACAACAGGCTGTACTGGCCGGGAGCTCAACTATATAGAGTACAAGTAAATGATCAATGTGTGGCTCTGCTAGCTACTTAGCATGATGAGGATCTTTGATTTTATGTCAGACGCATCAGTTCCATGAAGACTGAGTTAGCGAAGAAGAATGGTGTTCAATATTCCACAGATGACGATACCAATGCTCAGAATGACTTCACTGAGGTCTTGCTAGCTAATGTTGCCATCGCCACAGCGCATACGCACTGAGCTGAGTTTTTAACATGGCTTATTCATTTTTGGGCAAAAAGCCATGCTCTGTTCTTCACGATATCATGATTATGTAATTCATTAAAACATTGATCGCTAAAATACTGTGATGTGCACAGTCACCATACCTATGGCTATGACAACAATTTCTTAATTCATTGACAGAGTAGAATGATATGGCATCATGTTGTGTAACTAATGTTAAAAATGCAGATTATTGACAAAATGCCGAGCAATGCAAGTAATCGTGTGCTACTAAACCTAGTCCACACATGCTAAATTAAATTATATTGGTGGGACATCCAAGATTGAATCTTAATCTAACCCTATCACTATCCAAGTGATTAATTTATTTAGCAATATTTGCAGATAAAGCTATTAACACTCAGTTGCCCCAGCTCTTTGCATAATACCCCTTTGCCCCACCCCTTTCAAACCCTCCCCCAGCCTTTAAGCCACACCTCCTACTTTATATACAACTTAAAAAGCCAAATGTCAAATGCAAAATGGCAAAGTAAAAATGGAAACTGGAAAAGATGAAAGTTAAAATGCCAAATGGTGAAAGCCAAATGAAAAATAGAAAGCACTAAATTTTAAATGCCAAAAGTCAAATTATAAATGGCAAATAGCAACTGCAAAGAAAAAAAAAAACTATTTAAATTTTTAATTCAAGTATTCTAACTTCAGCTTTTCCCTTTCCCATTTTGAGTTTCATATTTGATGTCTCCCTTTTCTTATCGCCAGTTTAACATAAAGCTTTCATTTTGACCATTTTCATTTTGAATTGTTACATTTTTCATTGCCACATTATATTTTATTGTTACCATTCTAAATTTCAAATTCGCTTTTTCAATTGCCTTCTTTTTAAAATCGTGTCCAGATTATACCTTGTAATGTAGTAAAATAATAATCTTTTTTAATTTAATCTCACAATTTTCTATTTTGACTTAATTTATTCATGACCAAAAATATTGGCCATAGCAGGAATATATTCGCATCTTTGCATTGATTTTGAATGTAATCTGACGTGTGAAAAATTCGTTCCGCATCCGTAGCCCCATTTGTGCCTCCGTGGGCTTGTTTAAGCATTCTGACATTTACTGGACCAGCGGAGTCACATGACGTGCCATTGACAATACCTGCAAAAATGGAAATCGTCTGACACCACTTGTCTTCTACCACTGCTAGCTTCAAAACTTTGGTTTATCTTACCTTGTGTCTGGTATACAACGACATATTAAAGTTTCGTTCGGCACCAACCATTCATCGTAACTCCCTCTCTTTCCGAAAAGAGTCTGGAAAAGGCAAAACTTCACCCTTGAAATTTAATTTCCTGCCCAGAATCGTTCATGGCACAGCCATGAAATTGTGACGCGCGCTGATTGGCTGGCGCTTGAGAGACCTGGCAGGCCTCTCGAGCGCCAGCCAATCAGCGCGCGTCAGAATCTCATGGCTGTGTGGAGTTTTACCGTGAACGATTCCGGGCAGGAAGTAAGATTTCAGGGATGAAGTTATGCCTTTTCCAGACATTATTCATGAGAGGGAGTTACGATGAATGGTTGGTGCCGAACGAAACTTTAATATGTCGTTGTTACGCCGATACCAGACACAAGGTAAGACAAAAGAAAGTTTTGACGCTAGCAGCGGTAGAAGACAAGTGGTGTCTGGCGATTTCAATTTTTGCAGGTTTTGTCAATGGCATATCATGTGACTCCGCTGGGCCAGTAAATGTCAGAATGTTAAAACAAGCCCTCGGAGTCACGAATGGGGCTACAGCGTCCGGTGTGAAAGCAGCTGAATACGGAGATTAGCGTTTCACACAGTGGCGGGCGGTGGACAGAGAACAAGGAGGGTGATAAACATGTCTTTAAACTGCTTATTAGCTTTGATCTGTTTTCACTCACTCGTTAAACAAGGCAATCAGAGATAGCAGACCTGGCCCCAAGGGATCCCGCCAGTGACTTATGGCCATGGGCTGACAGACAGACTGACAGAAACACACACACACACACACACACACACACACACACACACACACACTCAGACATGATCATTGCTTAACCTGGCCCAGGTAATAAACTTTAACCCTCCCCTCTCAGGTGTAGCTAATTGTCTTCGTTAAGACGAGAAATCAAACACATCAGTTGAACGCAAAAAAGAGTGCATTTCAATCTTTTTCAATTAAACAATCATTACGCATAAGTTTAACGACTTGCTAAGGATGTGACGAAATTTAACGCGGAAAATCCATGGTGGTTTTTTTGCGAAGAGTTGCCTAAATCGGCATGCAAATTAAACATTTTGATAGAATTTATTATTCAGTCACCAAAACATTTCATTATAAGGGATACTAACATGTTGACCAAGAACAATGATTGAAATCGGGTCACTAATCTCACCCACTTCAAGGGATATTTTCCGCACCCTCTGTTTTTAGTCCACCACCCGCCACTGGTCTCACATCTGAGCTCACAAAACGCTGCAAATGCAGAAAATGGGCAGATGTTTAGCTCTGAATGTAGAATTACGGCCGACTCAGAGCAGAAAACAATACTCTGCGCAGGCGGTGAGACCCCGGTGAGCGACTGCAGAAAGTGACGGTCCCTGCCACAGCCTCCCTGGTCCGTCACCTACTTCTGTGGACCCTTCAGAGATGATTCTGCCCCTAATTTGCCGTGTCATCCCTGTAAATGTGTCCCGCAGCGCAAAAAGGCCTGCAGTGGCGCAGGATACCAGGCCCAAATTTCAACTCATATGGAGGGGGGACGAGAGGAGAGAAGGGGCCTAACTTGCCCAAATGAATAGTTATTATTGTCCTTTAAAAAAGGCAAAGATAAAAAGGCCATTTAATGATCTGCTGAAATGACGGCTCGGCAGCGGTAATGAGAGAGGAGGGAATGACGAATCACAAGCGCTGCGGCCACATGCCTCCCGACCGTGAGAGCGTTTGTTCTGCCTCACAGAGAGGGTCTGTCCACGTCCACGCTACGCAGGCCGATTTACACTCATTATCATACACACATACTGTAGATACAGCACACACACACTGCACAGGCCGACTCACACATACTGTACATACAGCACACACGCACACACACTGCACAGGCCGACTCACACACATACTGTACATACAGCACACACACACACTGCACTGGCCGACTCGTACACATACTGTACATACAGCACACACACACAGCACAGGCTGACTCACACATACTGTACATACAGCACACACACACTGCACAGACCGACTCACACACATACTGTGCATACAGCACACACACACACTGCACTGGCCGACTCGTACACATACTGTGCATACAGCACACACACACAATTAGAGCGGCCAGAACACAATCACACATCACATCCCTGCTTCTCAGCTGCATAACTACCACAAGAGGATCCATTAGGACCTGCAATAAGAAGCACAGCACAGCCGTGCCATGACAGAGCTCCCCTCAAATGTCGCTCACACCGAGCATTACAGTGACAGGGGGGTCTAGTCCATTCTCTACATCCAACCGTAACACGGAGCTTTGTTCAGTGAGTACAAAAAGGAACACTATTACATGACATCCATGAATGTGAGGTCAATAGATTAATCCTTACAATTCTGTTTTCATCCCCTCACATTTTCAGGGACAAATATGTATTTCTTTTCAAAAATGATTTAACCCACATGTACATACTGCTCATTGTTAATGCCTGGCTTTGAAATTACTTCACACAATCAGGTGATTAGCAGTCTAACGACAACAGATAAGCAATATAGCAAAGAAAAACCTGTGTGGCAAATTTTTCATGAGAAACTGAAGGATAGAGAAGGTATGAGCAGTGCTTTCATGATGCCAAAATAATTAAAACTACAGAATATGTAAAATACAGTGCCACAATAATTGTATGCCTAAAACATTGTATCCTGATAGAGAAAAGCGCCCTTTCACAAAACGAAGAGCAAAACTTTCAAATTACAGCGTTCACTTCAGCTAGCATTGTCCTTCCCGTTCCGAAAGGCAAAATATGACTGGTTCTGGCCCACGTTTCTTCGACTGAAGCCACATTCACACCGGACGTGAAACGAATTTTTCGCAAGACAGATTACATTCAAAGTCAACGCAAAGACCTCTTTGCATTGACTATGAGTATAATCTGTCGTGCGAAAAATTTGTTTTGCGTCTGGTGTGAAAACGGCTTCAGTCAGAATTTGGTAAACCATACATACTCCATCATGTTTACACCAAACAATAAAACAATGAAAGCAAATAAACTGTCCAAGAGAAGGCATGCACATATGAAGAGACAACAGCAGCATAAGCCCGGTTTATGGCAGTCACAAAGCCCCGGGATAAAGCATCCTAAAGGCCTGTTCATCTCTGGTCAGGTACGGCTCAGCTTAAAATGGAGGAAAAGGCAGTGCCAGTGCCTCTGAGCGGCGCACCCCCTCCTCCCTGCAAAGGAGAGCGGAGCGTTAATTACCCACGCTCCTTTGCAACGCCACAGCTCTGCCACTCACTGCTACTCATCTCGCCCAGCCAGGCTTTTTCTAACGAGGAGGAGAAATGGAAGGGAACACCATCTCCTATCCTGCTTCACGTTATACCCTGCTTTGATCGAGCTAAATTAATACGGCACCAGGCCTACCACAGAGGGGGACAGCATACAAGGCCCCCGCCCAAGGCTGCCAGCTAGTGAGATCAGTAAACTGTTCATTTTCAGATTTTGTCATCACTCTTAAAAACTTGCTGATTATTTCCAATAATGCTGAAATGGGCAACCCAAGAGATGCGAGACTCCTTAGGTAAGGGGCGATTGTTACAGACCCACACACTCTCCAGAATATTCCGCAGCACAGGGGTCAGAGGCAGCCTGGGTGTCAGCCGTGTACAGTACAGCACAGCACCCTCGCTGGCATCTGACCGGAGGGATAAGGGGGGGGTGGGGGGGGTGTTACAATGGCCGCTCCTTCTGGACTCATCGCTTGAGAGGGGGAGAGGGAGTGGGAGCGCGATGGAGATGGAGAGAGAGGGAGCAGGAGGGAACGGGAGATGGAGAGAGAGGGAGAGGGCGGAGGGCTGGGGGAAGGGCCCGTGAGTACATTTACAGAGTTAAAGGGACCATCTTCCCCTCACGGTGAGAATGGACTGAGAGGGAGAGAGGAAGAGGGAGGGAGGGGCGACAAAGAAGAGTAGAGGAACACAAGAAAAGGGAGGGGGATGGAGAGAGGGGGCAGGGAAAGAAGGGAATCTCTTTTTTTGTCAGCAGATGCCAAATCTTCTGCAGCTAAAGCCTTCACATACAAGAGGCTCATTGAGTCTTAAATGAAAAAAGCACACACACGCGTGCCCACACAAGTGCGTGTGCAAGCATTGCGTTTGTGTTCAAGCACATATCTGTTGTGCACGATTACGTCATGTGTATATGTTTTTATCCTCATTTTAAGCCAGTATTCTCTTGCTCGTGTTTTCATATCAGAAGTATGTTCAGGGTTTGGAGGCTGACATGCCGCAGGACCGACTGCTCTCAGACATGTTAGCTCTGAACACACAGTGTGTCCTACGCCCGGATCATAGAGTAAAATGGATTGGGTGGATTAGAGGGGTGGATTATGGGGGAAGTGCCCTGAGCCTACGGCAGAGGGCCATGGGCGAGGACGTGCAGCGCTGTGGACCTATATTCTTTCTCAGCATCAGTGGTAACATCTGCACCATCGAATGCAAACACATCTACATGAACGCATGCATGCGCACACACATACACACACACACACACACACACACACACACACTCATACATGCAGCATATGTGCAGGGATGCGTATGGGAATGAGGGGGTGGTAGAGAAAGGAGCAAAGCCTCGGGTACCAATTACATGACTCAGCAGAGCAGCATGTAAAGTTGGCTCCCATCGCAGAGTGAGGCAGAATGACAGAACTGAGTGCGATACCTCCCGGGTTAGAAGGCTGTGTCAGGAGGCTCGATACACAAATACGGGTTCCAGAGACCCCCGCCCACACTCCCAGGGCACACCTCCTCTTCCTCGCCCTGAGCAGGGCTGAGCTCCACAGCTGCCCCAAGAGCAGGAGAGCTGCTATCTGCTCTGAGAAAACCTGATGCACAGAGGGAACAGAGCTCAGTAAATGGGGCTCGCACCTGACATACTGGGCGGCCATAAGGATGGATGAGTAGAGTGGTTAGAGGAAAGCAGTTTGCAGAATGCTTTACCACAAAGACAAGCTTGTGAAAATTAAGAGAGTACAGGCTAGCAGTCAGTACAAACCAAGTGAAAATACTAGCAAGTTAAACAGCTAGTAAATCGCAAGAGCTAGTGGTCATTATTACAGGGCTGACAGTCTGAGCAAACTGGAAGTGTCGGCTTACTTAAGACTGGGGTCTATCAGGCAGTTTGGTTTAGCAGAGTCGAAGCTAGTAGTACCAGATTACTAGAAATTTGGCAAGCATGCACCATCATTATAAATAAGCTAATGAGCTTGGTGACGGGCATCAGTACAATGTCCTTTTAGACACATAAAACACGGACAGGAAAGGCCTTGTCGCATGTATGAGCCAGGAGTCATTTGGGAAAAAGAACTGTTCTGCAGCATTTGCACACTTATTACGAAAATGTTTATGACAAAGAGAAATTATTACAAACCAAAAAAAAAAAAAGCTGACTGATGAGTCCCCTGGGTCCCTTTTGCACACTCCGTCATCATATAAACTCCCTTGGTGCCGTTCTAAACCCGTAAATACCTTAGAGGAATACACCATTACATATTGATGGATTATTATGTTATTAATATCATAATAACAACAAATTACAATCAAAATGTCTTCAGATGAGTCATATGAATATCTACGCACACAGGGCTCTAATTTCGTAGACCAGGCGCAGGCGCGGCGCAGGCGCGGCGAATGGGGGGTGCGCCGCGCCAACGGGGTGTGTCCAGGCGTATCTGGCAATTTCCTGCCCGGCGTAGCCTGGCGCAAGTACTCCTCTGTCCCGCCTCTGCCCCTCCTTCCAGCGCAAAGTTGGCAAAGAAGGCGTGTTTGGGTATAACACAGCCGAGTCAAATCTTCACCAGTCAAATGAGCTCCTCACCTCACCTTTAATGTGTTAGAATATGGAAGGCGACCCAGCCGAGTCAAATCTTGCTCACTGGCAAGAGAAACGATGGATAGCGTGTTCCTATTATTACAAACTGAAGCTGCTTAAAATTTTGGGATTAACATGCATATACAACAAAGCAAGATACATTACACATTTATTTCCAATATGTGATCTTAACTCAGTACGAGATCATAGCAATCAGGCTGCATTCCTTTCCCCCACCTAAGACGATAAAACATAAGTGACAATAATAGTAGCCTAGTATTAAGCCGCTTGCACACTGGACGCGAAACGAATTTTTCGCTGGACAGATTGCGTCTTGTGTCCAAAGGTCTGACAGGGTTTTAATAAATCGTCGTGTCCGACAGTCTATTATTGTTTTTAATTTCTTCAAATCTACTGACTCTTTCAGACATTAAACGTGAATGTTTGATAAGAGGGTTCAGTTCTTCAAGATGAGTACCGAGAATTTCAATCAATGTTTCTGTTTAAGCTGCTCAATAAAGCGAGTCGACACTGGCGCGAGACAATGTACAATGCCTCCGTGTCTGACAGCCAAAAAAGAGGACGATTCGAACAGATTGATAATGAAATAAAGAATAAAAAGAAACATTTTAACAACAGAGCATCCAATGAACACTGCGATTTATTTATTGGCGGGTCATCTTTGTTTGATATCACGTTTGTTGCTGATATATTTCTATTCTTTATTTCGTTATAAATCTGTTCTCATATCAATACTTTTACTTATTGCTGGCTGCTGGACATGGAGTAATTTGCATTTCGTGTCGGACAGTCACAGTCTTGATCGTGCATGCGATGATTTCTTCACTCTGTCAGTGGTCATGGAATTGATTTGCTCACGCACTATATTATCTCTGCTGTGGAAATAAAGCGTGAATCTGTTCGATCCATCTGACTAATTTTCAAAAGAAAGACCGAATAAATACTGATGTCTATCTTCAACGGAAGAAAACAGATGAATAGGCTAAAAAGACCAAGAAAAGTCGATAGCTATCAATTTGCATTTTGTGAAGGCCGAACACAAACATAGCCAAGTTTGT
This sequence comes from Gymnothorax reevesii, assembly GCA_029721435.1. NCBI lineage: Eukaryota > Metazoa > Chordata > Actinopteri > Anguilliformes > Muraenidae > Gymnothorax > Gymnothorax reevesii. The sequence goes on along the minus strand of CM056585.1, from coordinate 11,904,089 downwards.
ACGTCTAATAATTCCTGGAATACTCGGAAAAACTAGAACTTTTATGACTCTCGGACACGGAGCTATATTAAAACCTTGTCCGACTATCGCGTCTTTGCATTGACTTTGTCTGTAATCAGTCGTGCGAAAAATTTGTTTTGCGTCCAGTGTGCAAGCGGCTTTAATGAGCATAGAACGCAAGCATTCGATATATATATATATATATATATATATATATATATATATATATTATAGGCTACAGTTTGTGGTTGGCTGAGAAAGATGTGAAGTCGTTAGTTTGCATCACAGATTCAGTTGCGCTGATTAAGCCTGGTCAAGTTTCCATTACGCGTGGCAACCGCCTGACATCAGGACAATCGATATAGATAGCCTACTATAATTTATGTCCTTATTCAGATAGTTACAATAAATAGTGCTTCCTGTTATTTTTTCTTGCATTGAAATGTGCCTGACATTCTGTAAACCTGCCTGTGAGATTTCGGTGACGTGTGCGCACTCTGCGCCGGTCAGCCAAATTACCACTGCACGGAAATTAAACCAGGTTGGAGCTGGCGAGTTTTCTGCGCAACTCCAGCGGAGACTTTTTCTACGAAATTGTCACTGCGTCATGATGAATATGTGACACCTCCCCCTACTACGCCGCCACACCCATCTCGGCGCACCTTCGTCTACCGAAGGCTGCGCACCTCACGAAATTACCACTACGCGGGCTGCGCCGTACGAAATTACCACTGCGCGGGCTGCGCCTCGCTACGCCAGCTGCGCTGCGCCAGGAAATTAGAGCCCACAGATTTTATTTGCAAGTCTGACTCAGATGTTTTCCTTGAGAAGTAACATGGAGGCATTAAATATGACATGCTCTATAATCGGAAATGGCCGCAGCTTGTTAACATAATATAACTTGAGTGGCAAGAACAAGCTATTTGGCCAAGTAGGCTCACCATTTTCCTGCTAATAAAGTGAACCTAACATTTCTAATACTTAAGCACTAGATGGTACCCAGCACTGTATCAAGTCTGCTCATGAAAGCTCCCAGATATTCTGTCACTACGGCATGGCTAGGCGAGCTTACACACACTGTGACCACTCTCTGCTCAAAAGAAATACATCCTAATATCGGTGCTAAATTTACCCTTGTCTAATATCCATTCGTAGCCCCTCGTTTTGCAAACAAAACTTGTCCCAAATAGTCCTGTATCATTAACTTTGTTAATCCCTCGAGTGTGTTTAAACTACAGACCTCAATCAGATCACCCCAAAGTCTCCTTTTACAGAGGCAGAAGAGATTTATTCATAAGTCCATCTTCATCAGTGGCTTTGACTTCATTCTGCCAAAAATGAAAATGATTCTTCTTTAAACCTTCCCTAAAGCCTCTATTTCATTCTACTAGTAAAGTCCCCAGTGGCTAGAACCTGTAAAACCTTGGTTAACAATCACTGCCAGGTCTTTTTCAAGTAGACCAAATTCCATTTTTTGAACTTCATAAACAGTAATCCTGTCTAATGTCTTTCATTCCCACATATTGAACATTATATTTACAGGTACCAATTTTGAATTTCATTTGCCATGTTTCTGTCATCATCCTCAATCATATCAGCAGAGTCTGAACTGGCAGCCCAACCTCCTTATTTGGCATCTTCAGCAAATTGGACCAATTCGCTCTGAGGAACAGCAGGGGTCCTAGAATTGATCCATGTGGTACTGCACTACCCAACGAGTCTCATTCAAAGGAGATCCCTCTGACCACAACTCTGTGTTTTATCTCGTAACCAGCTCTGAATTAATTTCAAAATACCTCCTATAATTTTTATGCTTCTCATTTCAATAGTTGAGGAGCCTACAGTTAAAAGTGCTTTAGTCACATTTTCACACATTGTGAGGTCTGGATGGAAAAATATCTTTCAGTTACCCAAGTCCGCTGCTTCATTTTTCTCGAAATGCATTTTTGTGACTTAACTACTTTTAGCACCACAATCTTAAATTATTCTCTCGTGTGGTACCTTATCAAATGCTTTCTGAAAATCCAAGTGTATGATAATACAGGCCCTACCCTGGTAATAAATCTTAGTGGCCTCTTCAAAGAATGCCAAAATGCAGAATCATCCCTTAAGGAAATCATGCTGGCTACAGCTCAGGATGTTGTTACTTTCCAGAAATAATTCCAACTTGTCTTGTTCTAATATTTCACATGCAATGCAAGTTAAACTGATAGGCCTGCAGTTTCCAAGCTCAGTGAGGTCCCCTTTCTTATTTTCAAATAAAAAACAATCAATTTTATTTGCATAGCCCTATTCAAAGACAAACTGCCACAAAGATGCTTCACAGATGAAAAATGTTCAGCTAATTCACAAAAGTTGTATTTATGTCTAATAAGAAAACTGATAAGGAATCCAAGCACTGAGCATCTGTAGCTCCAGGAAGTGACAGGACATGGCTGTACAGCGGGGGGAGAACTGGACCAGAACCGCCGCAGCCAGCAGCCCTGAGGTGAGGGGCTGCGCTGAGTGGTCTGTGGACTCGGCGTAAGGGGGGAAAGACAGGATGCCCAGAAAACTGCAGTACGTCAACACCCCGCTGCTATATTGCCCTGCTTCAAATCATTTCATATTTCTCCAGTTTGGAAAGACCAGCTAAAAATATCTGACAGAACTTAAGAGATTATTTCACTCTACTTCCTTGTGTACCACTGGGTATAGGCTATCAAGGGCCTGCCGCCTTATTTGTTTTAAATTTTTGTGATTTGTCCAGTAATTCGTGATGCTCGATCTCAATTTTAGCACATTGGAAGCGTCTTCCGGCTTATTAGAAATCCGCTCCCTGGCAACATGCTCAACGCAGTACTGCTTAATGCATCAGCAACACCCTTATGCTCACACAGAAGTAATCCATATTTTTTCTTAATACACTTCATGTCTTATCTTTTTCTACAATAGTATTGAAAAAAACCGCTTAGGATTAGTTTTGGTATCTTCTATTATTTGCCTTTCAAAGAGTCTTTCAGCTTCCCTCAGCTCTTTTCTGACCTTACTGCGCATATCATTATATTCAGCCATATTATTTGTCTGCTGCATCAACTCACTTTAGAAAACCTTTAAAATGAAATTTCACCGCACTTCAAACGTCCCCTCAAATCCACCCCACGCTTCATTCTCAGTCTCGCAATCAAGGATTGTCATCCAATCTATTGCACTTACAAATGTGCACGTCCAGTTAAAGCTTGCATGCCTAATATTAAAAATTTTTGTTTTTTAGTGGACCCCTTTCATTTTCCAAGGTACATCAAAACTGCAAAATGACCACTCAACCTTATTGGCTCCATTACCTCCACACTGCAGGGTCATTAAATAGCAATAAATCTCTAATTGCTCTCTCTTGCTGTTCTACTGATATACTGCGCCAAAACATTGTCATTTATGATATCTAGAAATTCATCCTTGCCTTTCCCCCAACATTTTAACACATCCCAATTAACAGCAGGGTAATTGAAGTCACTCAGAATGAGAGTCTAAGCTCCCTTACAACCCTGCTTTAAATTTTCGAACAACATTGCATTAACAATACTGTTCCGAAGCCGGTGGTCTGTAGCACGCTCCTATGTTTAGGCCCATCTCATGTTCCCCTGCGAGTCGGATCTAAACATCCTTACACGGCAAAAGAAAATCGTTATCTGGAATTTCTTGCACACTGAGATTTTTGTTCACATAAAGAGCTACATCCCCACCTCTCTTAATAGATCTATCCTTCCTTATAAACTTACAACCCTCTGAACTGTATTTTAACCCTTCCTGTTCTCCAAGTCACGTCTCTGTAATCCACTCTGCCATAGTCCTTGCAAGTCAGAACAACCTCCAGTTCCCAGAATTTTTAAAGATACTTCTAGCATTTGAACAATGCCTCCCGCTCCAAGCCACTCACCCCGCATCCTTGCTTCAGAGAGATTTTCTCACTAGTGCATGTAGCCCTGTCAGCTCCCATCAGGGCAGCCTGAATCTCCCCGTACTCATCACCCTCTAACTCCTGCTCCCAAGTCCCCAGTTTAAATAAGCTGTGCTGCCCGGACATACGCTGGCCCAATTCAAAGGTACCCCTCCGGTTCAGGTGCAGTCCATCAAGCTTCTACAGGTCACCCCTGTCCCAAAAGCAGTTCCAGTGCCCCAAAATGTGAACCACTCTTTTCAAAACCAGGTTCAAAGCCACATATTGAAACTCCAAATAAATTTCTACTTATTTTCTGCTTTGATATGGTACAGGTATAATTCTGGAGAAAACTACCACAGAGCTTCTGCCCTTAATCTTTTCTGCTAATAATAAAAAAATTTGTCGAGCAGGAACTGAAGTCATTAGCCCCAACGTCAATGATCACCACTGGATCCCTCCCAACTCTAATCAGATGCTTATCTGCACACTCCAGGTCACCTCCTACCTGGGCACCAGGCAGGTAACACACTGAATGAGACTCCTTGTCATGCAAATATACTACGCCGTCTCTTCCCCTCTAATAACAGTCCCGCACTATTACAAACTCCTCTTTCCAGGGAGCAGAGGGGTCATTCCCTACTAAACTGTACAAATGTGTTACTATGGTGATGAAAATTCAAACACACCTTTTCCAAAGTTTTTCCTTGCAGTGGTGAAACCCCATCCATGGGCATCACAAAGAAGCAAGAAGATAAACAGAGTGACTTCATTTCAGTGACCCCATAATGTACTGAGGTGTCAGGCGTTGTGGGTGCAGCGAGGACACAAAACAGATATTGAATTCCTGAAAATCAGAAACATTTCAAAGTAAATTCTTTTGTATGATAAATGGCCTCAGTCTATCAGTAACATTTATGGACAATTACGGCTAGTCAATGTTTTTCATGTCTATTGTCCTCAATGTTTATTTTCCGTTCACCTGGTTTCGGTGTAAAGCATTGTTAACATTTTGTAACTTGTTACCTGTTGCTCTAAATCACCAAATGAATATATTATTTTATTCACAAGAAGGCACTTCAAAGAATAAGAATGAAATAATAAATCAGGTGGCAAAGTAGGGCCATTTTTCATAGACTTCAGTAACATTGAACTCCTTTCTGCAACCCCTGACGTCGCCATCTGCTGGCCATTAAATGTAATGCAATTTTTTTTAGATTTCCGCATCGCCCTCACTTTTTAGACCCGGGTGCTGCTTCCATCTTTTTATACAGTTTATGCGCAGGACACGATCTACGCATATTTCTTGATGTTGTTATGGACGTAACCCGATATCAGTACACGGAAAATTTTTCTTTTTTCAATCATTATTTTTAAAAAGCTTTGTATATATGAATGTCAGACGCCTTGTGAAATTTTGATGTAGGAAGTGAGTACCTTAGTTTGCCGAGGTCATCTTTACGCTATTTGCATACATTATGAAGATTAACCCAGAGGTCTGGACGTAACACGTGAGGACGCGACTATTTACGCCCACAAGGGTCATTTCAAATTGCATTTGTGATCAGACGAGTCCCGGTAATTTAGTGCAGACAATTGAAACCGTTATTTTGGGTATCTCTCTGCAATATTTCATTTTACTTTGTTTCGAAGTATCAACAGACATGTCATGAGCATTTCATAAAGTTGGCTGCCAAATTTTGTAACCAAATACGGCTTTCACAATGCCTTGGCTGACATCAGGACACCACTTTTTCTGCTGTGTAGTTGGACCAATGACTCTGTTTTTTTCCTTATGTATATCTTCAATCCAGGAGTGAATAAATATGAACAATGCAAATCATTTAATTCTCTTCGAAAAAAATGTATTGATGATTCTTATGCAACACAGTGAACAGTTTAGTATGGGATGAGCCAGAGGCCAGCAGGGTGCCCTGAGGTTTACCAACTCCAATATATTCAGAAAAGGCGATGTTCAAATTTGTCTTGCGTCATCATTGGATTTTGTCCACAGTTTTTCATGTGTGAAGTCACAGGGTCAAGCATTCAGGAGTGTTCATCCCAAACTGAACTGTGGATACCCTGCATTTACAGCCTGTTATTACGTAGCTTTCATGTTTCAGTGGGTACTGAAGTCCTGAAGGAAGGGTGTTTAGGTAGCAAACAGTCAGCCTGAGAAAGTGACGCCATTTGAAAATGGTCCCACGACATTTAGTGATGCACCGAATGCTCCACCCGTACAATCATGCTTTTCTAACTGTTCCCAGAGGTCTGAGGACAAGGAGCAGGGAGGGTCACACAATCATGCACTCTGTCAATTGAGAAAAGCAGGTAATTTGGAAATAGCAACAAGGTAAACTCCTTCCCCGTTAAAGAACAAAGCATGCGTGTGACTGCTGCCCAAGTGCATTACCGCCGAGCTGTCTGTCAGCTCCATTTACTAGCAGCCATTCACCGGACACATATATAGTTCCATAAACTCCAGCCACCGATGTAACGCTCCCTGGTGCTTGACCCAGCTGCTCTCAGCAAATCACTGAACTTCCCCAACATGGAGTAACACTTACGGCCATTTTCCTGCTCCGCCATCATCCTCAGCTCAAGAGAAACACGGGTCACAGTATGTACACTGCGCACTTGTATTGCCCCCCCAGAGATCACTAATAACACTTGTAATACTGAGAGTATGCATCATGAATCATGAATACTCAGGTTTGCTGGTTGTGTTACAGTCCCAAACAAGTAACAGTGTTTAACAGATGTACCTGCCGTGTGAGAGATTTTTGTGCCATTTGAGATGATCTGAAGAGTGCAAGTCCCACAAGTGTACAAGACGGTCACTAACACCGTTCACAGGACCCAACATTGCTGTGCCTCCAACAATAGTCACTCCAGGTTCCCTTGGAAAGTTCTTTTGCAGTAATGCTCATGATTATCCAGTGTAAATGTACATTCCTCTGCGTAGCTCCAGCCTTCATAAAACTGTTTAAGCTTTACATCCTGTTTTTCTGCCCTCCAAATCTCATGTCAGGACAATGTTGGGGTCAAAGATGGTAGCAAGAAAACCGTATATCACTCATTCCTACACATGGCAAAGTATAAGAACATTTTTATAATCTGACAGCAGTTAATAACTAGCACGTAACAGCATACAGCAGTAATATGTGTATATCCACATACACTCAGCCACACACGCAAACACTCATGCACGCACGCACACACACACACACGCACACACACTCCCTCACATACACACACACACACACTCTCAATCCCAGCCGTACCCCATTCCTCCACCATTCAGCTTCTGGCTACAGTAAATTAAATTTGCTCCAATTTTTGTTCCCTATAAAAGATTCAGCAGGAAGGTGATCTCAATCTAGGTCACTGACATTTTGCGTCCGCACTCCTGCAAGGAATGTCATTAGGATTTCATCATGTTTAATATTCAGCTGCTCTCACTCATTACGCTCTGTGGGTCTGTGCTTACTGGGCCAGCAGTGTGATTTAGCTCTAATTCCCTTTATTAAGCTTCTCCCAGCATTCCCTGCAGCTTCAATTTTGGGGGCCGATTAAATGGGCCAAGACCCCCTTCAGCACTACTTGGGCAACCTTTCGCTGTCACTCGCAAACGGGCGACACATCGTGTACGAGTCATCACACGCAAGAGTTGTTGACCTTTGTGAACGATTCAGATCAATCAAACAAGCCTGCTTTATGGACAATATTAACCCTTCGAGTGCTGAAATACATTTTGAAAAATGTATAAATTTAATTATCTTGGGCTGTTGAAAACCTATCATGGGGCAACTTGTTTAAAACAGCTTTTTTATACAAGTCGCCACATGACTCGTTTTCAACAGCTTTTTAGTTCTCAGTAATGGAGTGAGTGCTTCAGTCAACCAGCAACGCGTACTTCAAGAGCAAGTGAAGTCCTCCAGTTGGACATTATAAAGACATCGAAATGACTGGTTTCAACTGTCACTAGTAGGACAGGTGTTTGAAGCACAGGTACTAAACACCCAAATCAGTCAGTTCAGAGTTCAGAATCCAAATCAAATCGATGTTTGGCAGTGATATTAATAACCAGAAGTATATCCAAGTGAATCATAAAACCAGCCTCTGCTCCCTTATCATGCTTCCATAATTACGGAGGCAGATTGTGGGTTCTCGCTAACTGCAGTCGTTGGTATTTCCCCGTGAGCTCAGCACTGAGAGCCTTCTAAGCCTGCCTATCCCACAGACTCCCATGCACAGAGTACCAGGACGCTGGTTGAGGATTCTGCTTTAACCCTTGCTTTAATAGTTGCCCACATGTGTAAGATATCAAAACCAGATGCCGTTGAAAACCCATCATGTGGCAACTTGTTTAAAAGAGCTCCCCGCATGGATGGTCTTTTAAACAAGTTGACACATGATAGGTTTTCAACAGCTCAGGATAATTACATTTTCACATTCCTTGAAAATTTATTCAGCGCTCAAAAGGGTTAAAATCCAAAAGCCTGAAGCCACAGAAGCCAGATTCAATCTACTGAGGTTTGCTTCATTCAATTACCTAATTTGTCGGCAAGACAGAACACAGGCGTCACACGCAGATCACAGACAAGCCGTATAAACCTCATAAATAAATAAAAGGCAGGAGTTTTCAATAAACAAAGACAGCTCGAGATCAGGTTAGGACCCAACAAGGAACGCCGGAGGTGAGGCTCAGTGTTATTGAAGGGACCGGTTCAAGGTCAGGGGTCAGATTGTCAGGCCGAATGGATCAGGGCAAGCGCGGCAGATGCACATTCTTCGAATCTTATGTAGAGGGAAACAGAAGTAGCGACCCTCGCTAGGACCACAGGCACTGAGAGGAGTTTCCCTAATAAATAAGACACTATGCAGCTACAGTATAAACACCGAAGATGACAGACAACAGCCTGGCAAAGGGGAAACGTAATCCAGGAAGTGAAATACAAAAAGACAACAATTAACTAAACTGAGAAGCAGTGTGCAAGCACAGGGTGGAAACGCGAGGAGAGGGGAGCAGAACAAGAAGATGGGTTAATAATAAGAATCAATTAACAAAACAAAACTGACCAAGACGGGTAGATCACAGGGGAGAAACAATTAAGCAAACACTCAGGATGTGTCACTCAGTACCCATTTGTTTCTTTGATCTCTTTAATGAACTGCTAAACAGATGTTATTGCACACATGCGCTTGCCTAAAGGCATGTGCGCCTATACACACGTACAGTACAAGCGCATACACAGCTAACACACCTCGTGAGTAGCCTCGCTCATTTTAAATAAAGTATGCCTCACTTACAGCTCAAATCAGACATTTGCGCACCCTTTAGCAAAGTACATTTAAACTAAATTTTTCACAGTTCCTAACATTTAATCCTAGCACACATTCCCCGTCAAAGGACAATGCTTTATTTTAAGAATGTGAAATGTCAGAATAATGGTAGAGAGAATTCTTAATCTCAGCTTTTAATTCTATTATCACATTAACAGTGGGTCAGGCGTTTACAAATATTCAGATTAGTGGTTGGTCGCATTGCCTTCAAATTTTTGAAATTGGGTCAAATGTTTCGAACAGCCTTGCACAAGCCTCTCACGGCAAGTTGCTGAAATTTCGGCTCATTCCTCCTGGCAGAGCTGGTGGGGCTGAATCAGGTTTGTTGACCTCCTTTATCAGGCCTCTTCCTCAGTTCTGCCCTCTAATGTTCAATTCAACTGCAGTCAAGGTTTTGCGATGGCCACTCCAATACCTTGACATTTTGCCACAACTTTGGAAGAATGCTTGGGGGGGAGGGGTCATTGTTCATTTGAAGGACCCATTTGCGACAAAGCACGAACTTCCTGGCCGATGTTCTGAAATGCTGCTTCAATATATCCACATAATTACCTTCCTCATGAGGCCATCTATTTTGTAAAGTGCGCCAGCCAATCCTGCTGCAAAGAACCACCACAACATGCCACCCCCGAGCTTCCCGGTTTGGGATGGTGTTCCTTGGCTAGCAAGCCTACCACTTTTTGCACCAAACACTATGATTGTCATTTTGATCAAACAGTTCAAGTTTTGTTTCATCAGACCAGGTGACATTTTCCTAAAAGCATGACCTTTGTCTCCATGTCTAGTTGCAAACCAGTCTGGCTTTTTTTATGGCGATTTCAGAGCAGTAGCTTCTTCTGTGCTGAACGGCCTTTCAGGTTATGTCAGTATAGGACTTGTTTTAATGTGGATATACTTTTGCACTCATTTCCACCAGCATCTTCACAAAGTCCTTCGCTGTTGTTCTAGAATTGATTTGCACCTGTCGCGCTGGAGTAAGCTCATCTCTAGGAAAGAAAACGTGTTTCCTTCCTGAGTGGCATGATGGTTCCATGGTGTTTATACTTGGTATTTAGTTGCACAGATGAGCAAGGTGCCATCAGACCTCGTGAAAGGATGAACTTCCTTTAAGTCTCGACTGATTTCTTTTCATTTCCCATGATGTAAAGCAAAGAGGCACTAAGTTTGAAGGTAGCACTTGAAATACATCCGCAGGTACTGTACACCCCCCACTGACTCATATGATGTCAATTAGCCAATCAGAAGGTTCTAAATCCATGACATATTTTCTGCAACTTTTCAAGCTGTTTACAGGCACAGTCTACTTAAAGAATGTAAACTGAAATTGTAATATAGTGAATTATAAGTGAAATAATCAGTCTGTGAACAATTTTTTGGAAAAAATAACTTGTGCCATGCACAGAGTAGATGTCTTAACCAAGTTGCCTGACTATAGTTTTTTTAACATGGAATCCATGGAGTGGTAAAAAAAAAGAGGTTTAAGGACTTCAACCTAAGTGTATGTAAACTTCCGACTCAAGCTATATATCCCAGACAAAATTTTTTCAGCAATAATCTCATTTTATTCCGATCGTAAGAAGAACTCCGTAAAACCCAGAGGCAAGTGTTTGTGGAGAACAACAATCTTTCCACCCTCACTTTCACGTTTCCTCAGTCAGTCGAGCCCATCTGTCACTGCCTGCCTCACATGACCCGTCTCTCCCACTGAAACGGTCTCACGCCAAAGAGCATCGCGCAGGTTTACTTCTATACCATCACTGGCCCCAATTAAAACTGTTTTACATTTTCACCATCACTTTGACGAACATTCTCACACACTAAAGGCAGTTTTATTAAACTTCTGCTTAGTTAGCAAAAAATTATTCTGCGTGGGGCTTGTGCAGGATCTGCAAAGTTTGCAAACTATGTCCGTGTAGAGGTCGCACACCTCTTAAAAAATTTAAAAGCTGTGTAGTTAGCAGACAATGGTAGCCTCCTCCGCACAAACGATAAATGGAGGTCGGGTGATTTGACAGGAAAGAACAGTCACTCCTACAGGGAATTTTAAACATGAAGTATAGAGTGATTAATTTAGAGGTTAAGCTAAGAGGTTTCATTAGACTTGAATATAATGCCATTTCCAAAAAAGTTAGGACGCTGCGTAAAATGTAAGTAAAAACAGAATACAGTGATTCGCAAATCATTTAAACTCTATATTTAATTGAAAACAGCACAAAGACAACACATCAAATATTGACACTGAGATATTTTATGGTTTTTTGAAAAACGTATGCTCGTGTTGAAATTGATTCAAACAACATGTTTCAAAAAAGTTGGAATGGGGGCACTGTGTTGGTTCACCTACTCTTTCCATAACACTCAATAAGTGTTTGGGAACTGAGGAGACCTGCGCCAGTTCTGAAAGCAGAATGTTTTCCCACTGTTGGCAGAGGTAGGATTTCAGCCTCTCAACTCTTTGTGGCCTCCTTTGTCATATTTTAAAATTGAGGGAAAATAACATGGATTTTTGTTTTTTTATTTCAGATATGACATCTATAATGTTTGATTCTTGTTTTGAAAGAGAACATATGTACCAAACATATTACTGATATTATAAGCCTTGTTCCATCATAGAGAAAACAAAAGTAAAGAAAATGTGAAAAATGTTCAGAAAACTATTTGTTTTCCTTTTGTGTGTGTTTTTCCCAAAATGACTTATTTATGACATCATAGAGATATCAAATTTATGTTACTCATGAGTTTACAACATTTATAACAAGTCGACATGGTCTACAACATCCCCCGCCAATCGTGCGCTTCTCATTTTCGAACTCAATCAAGGCCTTTATGGTCTGAAGCTACACACCAAATTTGGTTGCTGTATCTGTAGTAGTTTCTGAGTAAAGCTGTCCCCTTCATCTCGGACGGACGGACGCACGGACGGACGGACGGACGGAGGTCGAACCTTTATCCCCCTCCCACTTCGTGCTGGCGGGGGATAATAATACTAAAATATTAATTGTAGTATCAGTAGTTCTAGAGGTTACAGAAAGTTACTTATTATTAGCTAAAACCAATAAAAATGTAAAAGAACATGCATTTTTGTCATTTTGATGTTTTTTCCTAATATGGTGTTAGTTATGATGTCACTATGATGTCATAATGTTAAAATGTGTTTTTATTTGTACTGGATTTGAAGAGAGGACATCTGTAGCAGTACACTGATACCAAACAAGATGATGTTTATCGCTTAATTTTGAAATAATTGGGGGGGTAACCACCCCCCACCCAACCCCCCAGGGTTGTAGTAGAAAAACCCTTGGTTGGACGAGGGTTAATGGTTTTTTCACTGATGTGCAATTTGCCCATGCCAAGTGCACTAATGTACTCCTATACCATCATGGATACTGGCTTCTGAACTGTGGGCTGATAAAAAGCAGGATTGTCCCTCTTCCCTTTATCCCAGAGGAGGCGGTCTCTGTGAATTCCAAAAAACAAACAAAAAAAAAAAAACACTGGGACAGTTTTCCACCGCGCATCAGTCCATCTTAAATGAGCTCGGGCACAGAGAAGGCAGCAGCATTTCTATATCTTGTCAATATTTGGTTTAATCTTTACCCAAAAGCTTTCCCTGAAAGTACTATCATCCAAACACTGTCTCATACTTTCAATGTCAGTCACAAATTCCTGCACTAACATTTTTCTTCTGCTAGTCTTCCTCATCTACACATGGTCTCACAATGCCCTTATAACTAATGCACTTCTACAACCATTTTTGTTAATTTCTTTACCGCATGCACTTTAGCTATTCCACCCAAGTTAACACTGCCTCAGCCAGCCAAGACAATTCCTGGAGAGTGGGCAGTTCAGCAGTATGGGCTGTGCCCGAGCTGACTGTGGTTCGGGGCTCCATCAGTGATGCACAACTGACCATATCCACAGGTACGTGGGCTTTCAGTCAGTACTGTGACCCTCACCTAGGCAGATAGGGGCTTATTAATACTGTAAACCTCACTCAAGCACAAGGTGGTATCGTCCGCACAGAAACCCTTACTCAGGCGAAGGGGGCTTTAGTCAGTGGTGTAACCCTTTGCCAGCACTTTAATCCTCATGCAGGCACAGAGGAATTGACCCATCCACAAATACCACGTGCTTCCTGGTTTTTATGGATTTTCCCTTTGAAAATTTCACTTTGGTTGACACCCAAATAAATATTCTTCCCCTTCTAGAGAGGGAACTCAGCAAAGTATAAACAAGAATGACGAATGGTGCGGATGTGATAGTGGTGGAGGCAATGAAAGATACTGAAACGGAGAGAAGTACCGTGGCTGTTGCTGATAGGAATAATCACTGAGTTGATCGAACTCCAAGCTCTCCTCATTCACCGTCGTTACCATTGTTTAATTATCCCTGTTAATTGTGTTTCTGGGCCTTTATATTTATATATTGTATAACACACCATGATTGTAATGAAGCCAAAGACAATTTTCCACACTGTGGACAATGAAGTCATTACCAAACCAAACCTTTATCACCTCAAATTGTTGAAAATTCACGGCCATCAAACATGACATATTAATCTGTGTTAGCTATTGAGGTGTGTTTCTAGCAGTTCCAGCATGCGCACAGCCACAATTTGGGACTGTATCCACTCGCATAGCTTAAGAAGATTTACATATTTTAGTAGTACATTTTTTACTCTGTGCCTGTCCGCATGTAAGCAAATAAATATTTGTACCTACACCCAGGCTTTGCTGGAAATCATAAATGTTAGATATTGGATGATAATACCTTCGAAAAAATGTACCTAACTTGTTGTATGTGCATATTACAAGCTAACAAATATCGAAGTTGCTCGTGTAAGCAGATTAAAATTTTAATATTAAGGCAAAACAAGGACTACGTGGTCATTTTGCGGTAGCATTTTCCGACAATTTGTCAGAATACCAGGCTGCATGGGGTGTTGAAAATCTCTCCCGGCATTCATTGGAGAAAACTACCAGGATGCCACCTTGTGTGAATGAGCGCAGGGTTTGTGGATGGGTCAATTCAGTAAGCAATGTCACCCTCATCCAGTCGCAGAGGGATTTAGCCAGCACAGGTTAAATCAAAAGCCTAATCCTAAACCAGGCCAGCACTCTAACCCTCACTCAGCCACAGAAGGTTTTCGTCAGTACTGTAACCCTCACCCAACCACAGAGGGATTTAGTCAGTACTGTAACCTTCAACCAGCCACAGAGAGTTTTAGTCAGTACTGTAACCCTCACCCAGCCACAGACAGGCTTAGTCAGTACTGTAACCCTCACCCAGCCACAGACAGGCTTAGTCAGTACTGTAACCCTCACCCAGGGACAAAAGGGCTTGGACAGCTGGGAAATCCTCACCTCACGCCACGCCAGCTGCCTCCAGTCTGCTGTTGACATGACTGGATCTCTGCAGTTCAGCACTGGAGTTAAAGATGTGCCAATAAGTAGCAGACTGACTTTTCACTGACGGTGTTTTTCCTCACCATCCCCCTATAGGCTGCGGTTAAAGGGCAGATCTAAATACTTACATCAGGCACTGAGGTATTCAATAGGTAGGAAAAAGTCCATCATGTTCTTACACTCTTATTATTCAAAATTCAGTCACGCCATCCCTCCCTCTCCGACACCGTCTCACGCGCTCCCACACTCTGAGACACTCACGGCTCCCTCGCTGCCGTCTGCTCCCTCAGAGAGGCTGCTGGCTCCAGCCTTGATGGGGGAAAGACAATGCTGTGGCGGAGATGGGAACATGCTCCCCCTCCCTCTCTCCCACACCCACACCGTCGCTGCACAAAGGGCCAGACTGCGGAGAGTGCCAGGCGCATTGAGCGCCCACTCACGACCTCGGACCGCACCGCGCGGCTCATAATGGCAGCCTGCCTCGCCGCGCTCCTCCGTCGGGGAGAGAGGAGTCTGCGTTTCCCTGCACTTCAGCTCGAGTCACACAGGTCTCTGCCGCCTCGAACAAAACCACAGAGAAAGTTTCAGGAGCAGAGCGTTAGGTGCTGCTTTCCCTATCGACTGAACACGGACACAGGGCTGCAAAGTTCTCTCGTCTCCCAAAGCATCCTGTCTGCCTTACTTTACAGGTGGAGGCAACTGGGCGTGTTGCAGACTGTGGAGAGAGCATGTCAGGCTGATATTATTATTATTATTATTTTTTTTTTTTTTTTTTTAAATCAGACTGATCTTTGTTAAATCTCCTGATACTTGCTTTCACAGCTCTGCTTATGGGTGACAATATGTTTATTAAAAGATCTTTTTTCTGTAATGCGGCTTATTTTTCTTCGGTTACGATGAATTTTAGATTCAGTCCCGAGGTGTATACCTGGCATTACCGCAGTTGTGAAAAGAGCTGAAGCTCCCTGAATGCATTTACATGCACTGGTGAGAGACGGCTGAGGTACACCCTGTGTGTCAGGGGCTCCCATTGTAATGCGAGGATTCATAGTCAGGAACATACATGTCCTGATAGAGCAGAGAGCTACAGAAGGGCTGAGGGAGCGGGGGAGAGGGGTGGGGGGGTATTTATTTGCCACAGGAGAGTCAGGAAATATCGCCATGACATGTACAACAATATGCTGCACTGAGACAAGGCTCTGAGAGGTAGAAAAGGCATATTTCATTTCTTGAAATTAACATTTTTATATTTCTTAAACAGATGCAAAGTATATGCATGGCAAACTATACATAAAAAACCACACTCAAACCCCCTAACCAGTCATTGCCATACATCGCTGGTCTTGGTTAACGACAAAATTAACCTCAATCATACGCACTAGACGCAGGTATTTAGAACACAGCAAAACTCCAATCAACCAGCAAGCAAAACACAGGAAAATATGTATAGAGTAAGACCCTAAAATAAAATTAAACAAAAATAAATAAAGTAACGTGTATCCCCACAGAATATGGCCAATACCAGCAGTCCTCCAGAAGGGTAAAGTACAGATTTTCCAATATTTCAAATTGTTTACAAGATATTTTTCAAAGGCATCACTCTTGCCATCTCAGCAGCCCATTCCTGCACTAACGCCCCCCCAAAAATCATCCATCCTCCGAGAGGAAACAGTCCTCCTGTCACGATGCTGGTTGAGGATTTTTCCATTAAAAAAAATTACAAAGATTACTTGGGGTTCAAGCAGAGAAGCTGCTGAAACCCGATAAATTTTCAGATTTTTATTCTTTTATGTTATTTTTTTGGAAATAAAGGTTTTTGCACAGCAAAAACTGTAAGTGCTGCACCAACCAAACCTGGCAGCTACGCTCCTATGGTGACCCGTTACTCGCATTAGAACAATTACCCAGACTGGCCACACGCAGGCGCTAGAACAAGCAAAAGCAGACTTTGATTAATAACTTTTTCAAAAACAGGTTCTTTGGCTCCAGCTGAATGGAAAGGTCTCTGGGATCAAAGTGATCAGCTACACTGGATTTTCAACATTAAGAATTTTTTTTGTAAAATCTTAAAAATCGACCCGCGCCAAGACGGTTTTTCTGATTTGAACAAAACTGTATACTCAGAATCTAGAGGGCAATATCTTTAAATTCTGTATATCACACGGAAACTCGTGAGGGGTTTAAATAGTTGCTCGACACTAAACTGTATTTTTCCCTGTTCAATTTCATTCATATGCAGCCATGACATTACATTAATTTACACTGTATCACTCCATCTTGTGCAGGTATTTATCTATTAACCCTTCTGTAGCTGTATGTGTTTCAAAAAGATGGACCCGGTTTGGAAATATACTGCATTGAAAATGGGTCCATATTTTTGAAACGCCCTATATTCTGATAGGCAGATGGGATACTGTTGGCCAGGCTCAAATTTACCCAGGGAATTATTCAGACTTTACAGCCTTGAAGATTTTATTTTTGAAAATTATTAAAATATGCACAAGTTCATAAGTCAGGTCCTCATTTGGGCTCTATACACCACCAATACCACTAAAATGGATTAGAAATTAAACAATCATTATGTATTCAAAGTTGTGACTTTTCGCTTTAATCAAAGGGTTTTGAAACGACCAAACAAAAAAAAAAAATGTATGAGCCTTGTAGAAATTATCACCATTTTTATCCAACCATCTTTTATGATAAACGATATGTACTGGTGAGGAATAAAACATTTTCTTGAAAGAGCGGACATTCTCAGTTATTTTCCAACTCAATGATCTCATGCTCAGACTAAGCATATAATGATATAATGGGACCGTAAACACAGGTTACGAGACACAAGAACTAAAAGACAAAAATCAAGAGTAAAATTAACACGGGCGAACTATGTGGCCATAGAATATCGCGCAAAATTATCATGCTTCTTCTGCAACTCCCAGTAAAAGTTTATACTGCCCCATGTGCTGGTCGCACTTTTTTTACACACTGTTAGCCGTGCTTGATAAGCACACGACATCAGCTCAGAAATGGCGATAAGCGTAAAAAAAAAAAAAAGATTAGTTACCTGTGAAGAGCAGTAACTTAAGAACAGAGAGCGGAGAACTTGGGGAAGGGTGAACCCTCAGGGTCTTGACTTCAACAACATCAGCGTTATCATCATATCGAGTTCATTCTCGACGCGGCGAAGGTTAGCAGCAAGGTCAAATTTCATTAGAAATGGGTAATGAAACTGCACTGGCTCATTTAGGGAGGCCGTTGTCTACACATGGAAACCAACTCCCAGTTTCCCATAGAGCAGCCATATCTTTTTACACAATTTATAAGCACTTCTCTGTGCAGCGGCATTTCCCCGTGAATATCAACAGTGCAGAAACTGAGGCAGCGCGAGGGTGATAGTAAGAGTAAATAAATGTGAGAGCAGTGCTGGTACACCGGCCGGCTCTTCCCACATGTACACAGAAACACATGCGGGTGAATGAGACGAGGCCGGGCTGGAGCTGAATCTGGGCCGAGCGTTTTATCGCCACTGAGCGCGGTGCGGATTTTGTGAGTAGGCCTGAGCCCTGTTGGATAGGGGGAGGGGTATGGTAACAGTTATCGACACCAGCTCCGGAGAGGGAGGGGTCGGGCACGGGCTGCGTTTTGGTCAATACCAGCTCTCAGAAGTCATCTCCAGCCTCCCAGATACCTATGAGGCTCGTGCTACACTGAATACCGCAGGCAGAATCCCAGATACAGAGCTTTAAAAGCCCAGATAAAGCATATTAGAACCATAACTGCAATTTTCAGTGATTACCCAAGCCATTTCAGGTCCAAAAATATCAGGGTGCAAATTCAAGGAGAATACGTCCATTCGAGCTGTGATGATTTGATGAAGTTCCTCTCGGCTGGGTGTTACAGTGTTAGCCAAACAGAGTTTGTTCTAAGAGAGATAGCGGCCACAGAGAGCTAAGCCCATTACTTTGTGTCTCTGTGGCTCATTAGCAAGGACGCTAACTGCCTACACCTTCCACTGCACATGACAGAATGCACAATCTACTGCGAGATATCAAAAAAAAACAAAAAACAGAGAGTAATTTTTTTTGTTGAAATTTGATGTATATTTTCGGAGAGAAAATGTAGTTTTGTGTGTGAATAAGGCTGAAGTTTGAGGGGAAAAGAGTGGAGGCGGTGTTTGAGAGAGGTCCTCTCTGATGGAAAGGGCTGCATACACTCGCTGGGTGTGTAACTGCGTGTGGGTTTGCCTGCCAGCATGACCTTTGTACTCTTTTTGTCTTTTTTTTGAAGAGCTCTCTCTTGCGCAAGATGACGGCAGTACCAGCCACAGGGCTGAGCTCTGGGAGCAGAGAGCTGCCCTTACAGCTATCCCCCCCTCCCCCCCAGAGAGCAGCCCAAGGACTCCTTTTCAATCATAATACCAGCGCTACGACTCACACATGCATGCACACAAATACATACTCATACCCGCACATTCACATACTCACACACACACACACACACACACACACAAATACATACTCATACACACACACCAGCCTTAAGACTCCTTTTCAATCATAAACAAGTACAAAGACACACACACACACACACACACACATTCAGACTCATAAACACACACACACACGCACGAATGCACGCACACACCCAAATACATACTCATACACACACACAAACACACGGACTCTCACAGTCACACCCTGCCTTATACCCTCACTTAATTAACCTGTTCTGCATCCCCATCAGGCGGACGGGACGCCAGCATCTCGATCAGCAACGGCTTTGTTTTGAGCACAAACAGCGCAGGGGCTCCTTGACCGCGGAGGAGATGACTTCAGCATAATGGCTTTAACCTGCTGTCCTTGTGTCACGGCGGAGCAGATCCCCCTTCAGCTCCCCCCGGCCCTTCCGCTTGCATTCGTCCCTGACCCTGTCATGCGGAGCGACTGACAGTCATGCGCCTCTCCGAGCGAGAGCGCCTTCTGTATCTCCGCCTACTCCTCCCTCCCCGAGTTCAGCACTACACAATGTGCCGGCTGCTTCCGGAAGAAGACAAGGATGAATTAAAAAAAGAAATGCTCCTAATGTTGATCATAAACTAAAGTCAATTTGGAAATGTTTCTCATTCAGAGATTTCCATTTTTGTGAAAATACGCCTTTCACCTCCGCCAATGAGGTATTTATTCGTTTGTCTGTGTGTTAGCAGGATATCTCATAAAACGGTTGCATAGATTTTAACCAAACTTTGCAGGGTGTTATAGTAGCACAAGAGGAACTAGTGATTAAATTTGGGCACATCTAGGCCAAAGTACAGCTGAGATGGAGGCCAAAGTTCAAATCCAGCTATGCTGGCGGAGGTATGGGCTCTCCGAGTCTAGCTCTAGTTCCTTTCTGTATCAGACAGTTCAGGTCATGTTTTTGGTAAAACTAAAGTGCAGAATGAAGTGCCAGTTTTCATAAGAACCGAGCTGAGCACTCAACAAAAGACGGATTCTCCTGTGTTCCCAAAGACGGAAAATACACACGCAAGGAGAAACAAAGGCCCGTGTGTTGGGCTGTGGGCCACACAGAGATGACCGAGGCGGGGAGAGGGCGGAGCCTTCCTGTGCTCTGACGGTCCGGAGACTCCGAGCGCAGCGCCCTGGCCTCTCTCCGCTTCTCGGTCAGACCGCGCGAGCAGCCGTCACAGTGATTAGCGGGTATACCCTGGTACACTGCACATCTCACCTCCCGCTAAAAACTGCCAGACGCCAACTCAGGCAGGTTGACAGCTCCTCACGTGCTGACACGGGAAAGGAAAGAATGGAGAATCAGCCAATCAGAGGACGAGCTAAGCCTTCCATCGGGCTGATTCGCCCTCTCCCCCGGCTCTCTCTCAGGTGACTCTTCTGACGAGATACGCCCAGATCCGTCGCGGGCCGGAGGGACCCGCGACCCTGGAGCGCGGCTCGGAAAAGCGCTGATACACCGCTAACCCCACTCCCCTCTCCATCATCTCAATTGGGTGATATTTCCAAGGCCGGGTGCGGTATTAAAGGGTGATCTGAGGGTTGGAGAATGGGGCACAAGGACTGCGCCAACTGTATGGACGTGAATATAAAATAAAGCTGCCATGTGTCAGGGACACAGAGCCCCATCCACTAATAAAACATCAGGGCAGGGGGGAAAATAGCTATAAATCATTTATCAGAGGACCTACTGAGCTGCAGTAACAACTTTCTTTGTTACCTCTGGCATGGAGGTTGTGTTTTACCTCTGATTTGTGGGCAAGTGTGTTTGCTTGTTTGTTACAATAATTTTTTTTTACTAGAGGCATGTCTTGGCGCAACATTGAAGTGATTTGATTTTGAGAGTGATCCTGATCAAATTCTGGATCCAGGAATTGTTTATTTACTTGTCCCACATATAAGGAGGACTGTTGGGCTTTTGGCGGAGGCATCGCGTTCCGGTTTGCAGCCACGTAACACACAGAAATACCGAGTCACCGTCCTCCATACAGACGATCACACAGATGCACTGACAACAACAAACCTCAAGAGTAACGGTGCCAAAATTAACCCCCAGAGCACTGAAATAAATTTTTTTAAATATAAATGTAATTATGTTGTGCTGTTGAAAACCTACCACGTGGCGACTCATTTAAAAGAGCTCCCCTGCCGGAGCTAAAATAACATTCAAGCTAATTTGCTATAAAACTGGAATACATCTCATGTCGCTATACCAGGTGATGTGATTCATTCCACTGTAACATATGTACCCCTGCCAGTAACATTTTGAGATCTTGCAGCCCCAAAAGTATAAAAGTGCACCACACAATTACTCCTGCAATCTGGCCACGGGACTCAAGTCATGGGCTGGAGCAGTCGAGAGGTTTATCTGATCTCATTTCCTCCCAGTGAAAACCCATTCTCTGCGCGGAGGGGGAGATGGGTGGATGTTAGAGGCGACGCCGAGCTATTATTAAGGCAGACCGAGGCCTGCTAGTGTTACAGGGAGAGAGGGAGATGTGGCGTACAGGAGCACTGTAATCACACTAGGGCGCCTCGGCAGTGCTTAAGATCCGCAGGTTTGGAATGGGGTTTAATGCTGCACGCTTCATGTCTGAAGCAGTGCCATTGTGCTTGTGATCTGCCATTTCATACAGGTACGTCTGAGCACAAGAGTCTGTCCTCCATTCTCACAGAGCGTGGAAGGAATTCCACCACAAGGGAACAGAGAGGACAGTTTACAGTCAGATTCGTCATAAGCTTCTATGGAACATTCCAGCCTAAATTTTTACATTTTTGAGGCCATTTACGTATTGCAATTAGCATTCATGCTAACTGTGGAATCTCAGGTTGACCTCACACCCTAATTCCTCAATATTGCCGCTCCCCTCTGGAAGTCCACAAAAAACGACGCCTGTACCTCGCGTAGGACCAAAGGCTGAAAAACGTGAAAACGCGCGAGGAACTTTATTGCAGGCCAAAGCCAGAGACTGTGTGACCAATACTCTGGAGCCGAGCTGTTCAAGGTGATCGAGCGCTTCTGAGCCGCAGTCACAAATTTGAATTGCACATGAGCCCGGACGAGCCCCTTTTTTACGGCCCCTTATCTTATCGAGGCAGCCCAACTGGGAGTTTGACTCTCCCCTGTAAAGAACACAGGCAGGACGCGCACTGATACCCATGGGTACACGTTTCCGAGCGTTTTGGAGATTTATGGAGCAACCTTTACCCCCTCCCTGAAACAGCCCCCTCCATAAAACCAGAGATAGCGGGGGCAATTGGAAGGGCTCTGAAGAGAACACCTCATCCTCGATGCAGGGGCTAGACCTTGGGCGGGACTGTGATAACCGCTAAACTCTTTGTCGATAGCGCAGGAGCACGGCAAAAAAACGAAAATAAGTCTTACCAAGCATTATAACCTTGTATTTAGACACCTCAATAGCCTTTTTCCTCAGTATGAAAAAACTTTGCCGATGCGGTGAAATCATTTAAATACAATTCTAAGTTTACCAAGAAAATTTCACTTGCCAAGCTAATGGTAATTTCACGCTTTGAGCACTGAAGTACATTTTTTAAAAATATAAATGTAACTAGATAACTCGGTCGCCACAGGGACAGAGTCGTGTATCTCCCCGATCCCCATGAGAGATCACTAGCAAATTTTTATACTCTTGCTATGACTTTAACATGCATCCCTGTACACATGTATAAATGTTAAGCTGGCTCAAAATGAGCAGAAAACACAAAATCTGCAACAAAAAATGTTTTTTGACAAAATGGCCCCCAGCGGCCATATTGGATGTAAAAAATAGCGAAGAATTGATCTTGAGCATTACCAAATAAACATCTTTGACTATGCAAATTTAGAGAAAAATCCTATGAACTTTGAAGCCTCCAGAGCATGGAACAGAAAATCTCGGTGGCGGCGGCGGCCCTGGAACTAAACCATAGTATCTCCCGACTGTCGTCGTCAGGGAGATACAATTATCTTGTGCTTTAAACAAGTCCCCACACGATAGGTTTTCAACAGCTTTGATTTTGATAGCTTACATCGCTGAGCAACAACAGCTGCATTTAGTGCTCCAAGGGTTAAAATAAGCAAATATTTTCCACTTCAGACAGAAAAGTAACGAACTTAAGTCTAATATTAAGATTAAAAGACTCACTAAGACAGACACTTTTCGCAGGGAGGAAGAACACTCCTGCTGAGAGGCTAGTTAACTATAGTTAGCAGTGGCAGGCACTCAGGACTGTGGCTTCATTAGGCAGTGCAGGAGACTTGAGCCTGATCGAGCCTCAGCTCTCTAATTGCAGTTTCACAGTAAAACACACAGCAATGATAAAGATGCCAACAGGCCTTAAGTCACAGCTGGTGATCATTTCAGTAAACAAAACAAATTGTAACTCGTCTTACTCACAAGCCAGCTTTTGCTTGTAATTATTAATTTAGCCTCCTTATTATTTTTGCTTGCTGTGGAGAGTCGGGGTTGGGGGGGGGGATCTACGGGGGTACATTTAATTATTAACGAGCCTTTGGTCCTATCACAGTGGAGTCGGTCTTCAGTGGCGCAAATTAGGACACAACACACTGGACTGCCCCGCACCCAACTCCAGCACGCACTTACACACACACACACACACGCACATGCATAAACACATACAAATGCATAAACACACACAAATGCAAAAGCACACACACACACACACACGCACACACACATGTACGCACGCACACGTGCGCACACACACATGCATAAACACATACAAAGGCATAAACACACACAAATGCAAAAGCACAAACACACATATACAAACACGCACAAATAAACATACACACACGCACATGAAGACACACAAACACAATGAAACCCCAAAGCACACAAAAACAACGGCATATGCACACACACACACACTCAAACACACGCACATAAATGTACATAAATCAGAGGCGCACATTCGCACAAACAAACACTCACAAACCCTAACGTAGGCGAATTAAGATATGCATATGCGCACATTAAATTAAGACAGACACACACACACACACACACAGAGGAAGCTGCAGGCCGTAGTGTCGGGGGTAGGGCGAGGGGTGGGCGTAAGAGCAGTCCTCTCTCTTATGATTTATCTGAAGAGGCCTTCAGATTTTATCTGCAGTGTGTCGTCTCTCTCTCTCTCCGAGGCTCCAGGCGCGCAGCAGCACAAATGAACTTGGCAAACACAGTCATAATCAAATACAACACACACTGTGAAATGTCATGTGTTAATGGCCCTGCATTTTTAATAGAATTTCCATTAGGTTATCGCCTGATTATCACAATAGTTTTTTTTTTTTTCTCTGCTGCCGTTTCTTTGGTTGAATAACCCAGTCCGGGCAGCCGCCATAATCTCTCCGCATGAATGTCAGGAGCACCGCGCACTTCCACAAACACAGCCAAAACCCTCCATCCGCTCGTACTACCGCAATGTTCACTCTCGTTGACGAGACGAGAATAAATACCTCCCCAGGAAAGGAAATGACTGGTCGGCTTTGATCATGTATACTCTACATTTTGATTTTCAGTATGTGTCTACTTGTTTTTAGAAAAAGAAGTGTTGTGCATTCGATTGGTGTAAAGTACATGGCTAAGTCAGAGTAGGTACTAATCTACTCCAAAACCCTCAGCTGGAAGCTGAAGGGCGGCTCAAAACCATCTCCCAACAGCCAAGATGAACAAAACCAAGGGCTACTCACTTCCAAATGAACACAACGAGGGCCAAGCCGACCAAAACCATATTGAAGGGCTTTCCAATGCAAAGTGTGTAAAACTCATCCCTTCAAAGTGCCCTACAAAATGGTCGTTAACTCCCATAATGCCGTGTGATGACCCGAGCCTACTACCAAGGAAATAACAACAACGTACAGAAAACTGACGAACCACCTAGTTATATCTCTTACGAACATTGACTTGCTAACACTAGCCATATGCGGACGTTTTCATTTTTTAACCAAGGCAATATGCTGCGTTTTGAAAGCTTTGCGGTTGGTCGTAACACTACTGCGAAACAGAAAAATGGCCAATGAAAGCAGCTTCACCCTGGACAGGCTGCCTTTGTTTCCCCCTGCTTTAACAGGATGCGGCCGCCCAGAAACACGTCGCAGGGCTTTCCAAACGGTGTTTTCACTATGGAGGAGAGTGACTTCACTGGGTGTAGGGCCTAGGGATTAACCCCTCAGAATGAAATACAGCCACAGCGTCCTCCCTCACAGGATGTTAGGCAGACCCACCTGACCAAGGATTTCCTTCACCGTGCTCTGTCAGGAGTACGGGTACTGCAGGGGTCTGTTAGTGTTATCTGAATTCCTGTTGATTCCTGCCCTGTCATTGGGTCATTTCTACCTCATGACACTAATCTAACAGTGTAATGGTATAGTGGGCATGCAGGGTACAATCACAGGAGGAGACCAGAAGCAGCTCAGGGTGTTCAGTACAAGTCTTTATCAAGAGCCATGTAGTTATACTGAAGGCTGTGCTGGTTAAGTCACATTTTGTTTGATCTGATATACCCTAATTTAGCTTCCCGGAGCCCATTACACTCCACAATAATAATAGAACAATGCAATGTTTCAGAATTATTATTAGCCTACATCCAGCAAAAACTATTACAGGCGTTATCAATAATTGGGCCAACATCTGGGATCGCACCAGCCGCGACAGCTAAGTTGGTGCTGTTTTCAATGCGGCAGTCCTCATTACAACGTAGTCAGTGGGTACGTACTCGGACCACATCCTGTTCAGTGAGTGTGTACTCAGACCACAGCCTGTTCAGTGAGTGTGTACTCACACCACACCTTGTTCTGTGAGTATGTTCTCGGACCACACCCTGTTCAGTGAGTGCGTACGCAGACCACACTCTGTTCAATGAGTGCGTACTCAGACCACACTCTGTTCTGTGAGTATGTACTCGGACCACACCCTGTTCAGTGAGTATGTACTCGGACCACACCCTGTTCAATGAGTGTGTACTCGGACCACACCCTGTTCAATGAGAGTGTACTCAGACGACAACCTGTTCAGGGAGTGCGTACTCAGACCACACCCTGTTCAATGAGTGCGTACTCAGACCACACCCTGTTCAATGAGTGTGTAGTCAGACCACACCCATTTTCAAATTCAGCATTGCTTTTTATCCTGACTACTCACCTGTAAATTTTCAAGGCTGTATTTTAAAAGATGATGCAATCGTGTTCACAAGAATCACCCACAGACATACCCACATACATATAAACACCAGAAAAAATATTCAAAACAGCTTTCATAGTAGTTTTGCTGCTGTTAACCCTGATGACTGAAGACATCAACCACAGACACACACACACACACACACACATATATATGCACGCACATATACATGCATCCACAAGCACACACACACACACACACACACACACACACACACAAGCACACACACACACACACACACACAGAAGAACTGAAAACAAGTAACAAACTGATTTTGCTTGACAGTCATTCCATTAGCAAAAAAAGAAGTAGCTGAAATAATTTACAAACGTCGCTGTACATGCCCCGCCCCCACCACCGATGACTCAAGCAGATAAGAATGAGTCCTGCAGCCTAATGTCTCTCTGCGAGACCACAGCTTCACCACTCAGTCTGCCCACCTCCATCTTACATACTCACCTCGTCTGCGATGCAGCTCGCTCCACAGCGTACACATTATCAGCACTCATGCATATCGGCCTGCCGCATGCACAGAACACATGCGTGTGGGCGGTGATGCGTACCCCCAGCCTCATAGTGGACAGTGGCCTCCATTTTGGCTCTTATTTCTCTCTGAAGGGCTCTGTTGTTAGAAGCCCCCATGTTGGGAGCCAGGGCCTCGTAGTCACGGCCCCCAGAGGAGCACGTTACGCTTGCGATTAAATAATCCCATTCTTATCCAATCATTTTTGTTTTCACAGTTGACCTCCATCGCTTGGCCCCAGAGGGAAGCACATCAAAGTCAAGCCCTCATTTTCGCTGGCCTAGTTTCAGTGACTTTAGCATATGTGCCATTAGGCCACAGCAGAGAGCAGGGTGACGTTCAGCTGGTCGAGAGAGTGACTTTGTAGAAATAAGCATTTAAATCAGTTGCAAGCCTCAGATGTTCACAGGGTCCAATAAACACTCTTCTAAAGCAAACAAAGTAAATAAATAATGGTGTTAGCATTCCCCAGATAAGCACCACAAGTCACCCAGCAGGACTAATGCCAGTGTGAGAGAACACATCTCTACCCCTCAACGCGTCGTCAGCCGACAGGGCGGAGGGACAGTGCCGTTTGGTAGCGAGGGGTCAGTCCCTCCCGCGGGAAGAGAAAAGAGCCGCCATGTCAGCTGTGATGTATCCACAGGAAATAAGCCTGTCGCAGGTAGGTCATTACCCCATCTATCCTCTTGACCGTAATGCCTCTCCTCGCAGAAACCGACTGATTCTTCAATCGTCGTGGTCCGGGAGTCGGGGTGAGTAACAATGGAGGGAGAGGAATTGCGTAAGAAACGTTGAATCGAGCGCAGGGTAATCAGGCCAGATGTGCTCTGTGATTGGACAGCTGTGTGACTGTGTCTCTCGCTCGCCCGGTCCTCGAGCCGGGCCGTGGTGAAGCCGCACGTCCTGTCGTCACACTCGGCCGATCTACCTAACAGTGATCCAAGCAGAAGGCGCTCCAGGTGTCCACCCTCGCCTTTCTACTACTATCATAACAAGGCTTAGCGAATGGGACTAACACAGTCAGCTGTGACTCCACGTTTCTCTCGAATCAGCAACAACAGCAATATTCTTTATGAGGAACTAACCAGTCAGAGCTTAAACCATTCAGTGGGCGCAGAGAGAGCGCATACCTCTGCCTGCAGGTTTTGATCCACTAACACTTACAATCAGCTGCAGAATCCGGAACCGTATGTGGTTTGATCTGGAGATTTAATCGCCTCTTCATACAGCATAATTTAAAATAAAATTTCATGGTAATCTATTGAATAATTTTTGAGTGATCCTGCTGACACACACATACAAACACATAAAAACAAACACACAACTGCGCACATGTGCTCACAATACCTTTTGGCTAAGGTGAATTCCTTCAAACGGATAAGCACAGCCCGATTAGAGCAACAGAGGGGCAAGACGACTACTTCATCGAAGAAATCTGTCTCGGCTGAATTCGCACTCATTCATCGCCATCAGAAATAGATCCATCATCGTTTCACTTTTGAATAAATCGCTTTTTATGATCGCTTTAAATTGTTACGCCAATTCATTTTTAAATGAAATGGTAATTGCTGGCATTTTTCAGAGTAGCATTCATATTTGCCTCTCAGAAGGATAATGACAGCCTCATAAAGAAATCAATTGTATTCAATCGAGATGAATAAAATGTTTACTGGTTCAATATAAGAGTATATTTCATGACTTCCAATAAATTCATTTTATTTTGATCAATATGGAAGCAATTTCAATCATCAACAACAGAGTTTGAATTACGTTAAGAATTTTGCCATTAATACCATGATAACAGAATAGCAGCAAGAATCTCAGCACACCCATGATACAGTCAGTCAAACTTTCAATCTGTGATATAAATGCTGTGCAAATCGCAAGCCAGATATTAGAATAAACTCTGTCTCCATTCCTTCATAATTTTAGCCAATAAAAATATTAAGCCTACTTACTTGCCACGCCCCCAAAAGATCTGCATTAAGCAATACGGTCTCCATTCAGTACCTGCTATCGAGGACTGCTATCAAGCTGTCAGACACAGGTTCCTCATTTGTTCACTCAGACACTAAACTCTGATAGTTAATTCACATCAAAATTGTAGGCAATTACATTGAGGGACTATCAGTAGTTGTGTTAGCAAGCTGAACCGTGAAAACGATACACCTGCACTTGGTGTAGTGCTGAGGACAACATCTCCTACATCTGATCTTTGCCTCCTGAAGATTTAAAAGAGGAAGCGCTCGTGCTCCGGTAAAATGCGGAGCTCTGTCCCAGTCGTGACCATTAGCATGGCAGAAGCCATTTTTTTTCCAAGCAAATGTAGAATTTTTCCTGCAGAAAATGTAGAATTACAAGAAAGGTTATGTGCACATGGCAATTTAATAAATTATGTTCATCACTGGACAATGCACGAGCGCAATTTAGCGAAACTGTTCACCACCCCCAGCCGAAGCATGAATTGCAGTAATCCAAATTCTGCGCTGAAAAACCAGCGCAACAAAGAAACGACTGTCCATCAGCACTCATCTCATCCCCTGACAAGTAATGTTCAGCTTTTCTGTTCCAAGAAATTGAATACAAGGCAGAATGAGTCATCCCTCCTGGTTCAACTGGACGCATTTGGTGATTTGCAGCAGAGCGTTTGCTTGTGTGTTTAAATTACACAAGTCTGTGTGATTGTGGGTATCTGCCAGCTCAAACATTGGACGCGCAATGACTACCCTCAGGGCCATTTCAAAGTCTCCATGTTCTGTAGACTGCCATACATACGCACACTCAAAAAGTCTACTCAGAGGACCGATGAGTCGCCCGCACAGGCTGTCCGTCCAACACTCCAAATTTTTGTCTACAGACTTTCCACTTGTCCACTGATGTCACTCCTTCATGCTAAAGAAAGCACACTGCAATAGTAGATTCTTCTGCATTAATATTGCTGGAAGAGGTCAGACACTAAAATATTGCCTCAACCCAAAATTAGGTCAGAATCGTGGGAAATGTAGTTGTGGGTGTGTGAAACATAGCGTTAAGGTCTGTGGAACTACAGGTCAAGTCTGCTTTGACTTTCAAACACAAATGGGTCCGCGGACAGGTCTGCACACTAGTTTGACGCCCTGAAATGGCCTCCGTTTGGGTCTCGGAGAGATTCGAACTGACATCTGAGGTAGGGATCGACACAAGCTTGTGTTCTGTGCTAACCCCATAGAAAACACAAGGGAGTGGGGTCGCATCCTTAGAGCAAGCACTCACCAGTAAGCCGATGTCACAGCAATGCGCTGCACTCAAAGGCGCTTTTCCTCAGTTCCAACTCAGACCCATAACTGTGAGGAACCCAAGATGGCACAAGCCTTTGCTTCCTTATAGAAGATACTACACAGAGTTTCCAGAATTGCGGTAACATACCGTGCATAGGCCTCCGTACTTTGTATAACTCGCCCGCATCTATTCCTACCCTCTGCTTGCCTCCCCCCCGCAACACACTATTGGTCTGTTCCACAGGCTGAGGATGATATCAGGGAGGGGCACCTTAATTGAAATATATTCCAAAACCTCCTCTTCCCGTACAGTACCCCTTACAATCCTCTCCCATCAGGGCACATCCAATGCACGCGCGCACGTGAGCCTGAATCTGTGGCAGCACGCGTCTCTCGTGACTGCACGTCTGCGTACGGGCGTCTCTGAGCGAGCAGCATGCAGTCACAGGTTTGCACGATCTCAGTGGCGCGTTCAGTGGCCTTACCGTCCTCCTCCTTGTGCGCGTTCTGCGGGCTGTGCATTCTCTCTCTGTGGCTGGGGCTCTGGTCGGACGCGGCGCCGTGATCAGCTGATATCCATGTGGGGTCGCTCATATCAAAGTCCTCGCTGCTCACTGAACTCTCATCCTGGAGGGGCAGGGACAGGGAGGGAACAAAGAGTGTCCAGTGAGTCAGAGAGAGAGAGAGAGAGAGAGAGCGATGGACAGGAGGAGGGAACGAGGGAGAGGAAGAAAGGTCAGGGTAGGGCCTGTGGCGTACGCCTGTGGTCTGGAGCTCTTCAGGCTCAGTGTCCAGTTTCATGATGGCAGACTGACTGAGAGATTATTAAAGAGAGTCCCACTGCCTCTTCGGCAAACACTGGGCAGAGGGGAAATGCTCTTCCTGACTGCCCCACAGGAAACGATGCCAAAGACTGCAGACTCCATACAACATACCCCGTCACCATTCAAATCAGTCAACTGGCTTTAAAATTACGACAATTCTCATAAAAAAGGACAATAAGGATTGGTTGGAAAAAATATCAGAGAATGTAGTGAAAACGCACAGTATGTAGGTAAATTCCTTTAGCGTAAAATAGGCTTACAGTCCGTTACAATAGTGTATAGTGTTTAATTGTTCTTAATTCAGTTTCCACAAATTTTCCTTTGCTCCAAACTGTGCGGGTAAAAGTCTGGGGGCAGCAGCATTTGCTCCATTTTCAGGCTTGAAAAGGTGACGAGTCATAAACGACAAAACAAAAGGGAAAAAAACAAGACCCACTGAGTTTTCTCTGGGGATTTACTGAAAGACTGGGAAAATTTTCAGAATAAAGAAGTTTGGAGTAATCAGGCAGAGCTGGAGTCTGAGCAGCACTCTGTCTCAGCGCGACAGGAGCACTTCCGCTCCTCCTGGGGTCGATTCTGAGAGCCTCTCCTCATCTACCTGAAAGACTGGCTACACCTGTGAAAAAAAATGTTCCATTCCTGCAATAGAGTGGAAGCCACTTCACGTTTCAGCCCAACTTACACTTGAATTTTAAATCTTTCAATCATTTCAAAGACCTTTTTCAAAGGCACTAATCTAACCAGCAGTGCCAGATGAGCCGTAATATAATATTCTGTTGAGATTCCAGTGCAAACCGATGCCCAACCGATGCAGAACCGATGTTCTGATCCCATAACACCGACTCTGCCTTTACATTACAGCACATAATCCACTATGGGCTATAAGGGCTATATGTTCGCCAGTGATAGAACATCCCATCACCTTATTAATTATTCAAACATTCACCTTGCATGTTGAACTTAATTGTCAAAAGTCAAGATTCTAATTTCCGGAGGCAAGCTTCCTATCAATTAATTTATTTGGAAAAAAAAAGAGTGTATTCCTGTAAGCTTTTACACCCACAGGCTTTATCCAAAGCCTTCCTTCTGAATGGAGAGTCATGACTTTGTGTTTTCATCTCAAGCCTGCTGGACCAATCAAAATACAGATCCTTCCTAAAGACAATGTAGGAGCTTATAGAAGCATTACTCCTAATTATTTATTGATTTCCTAATTCTGCATTCATTTGACTTCCGTTTATTCCCGCTTGAGAATTGTGTTTGCACAAGTGGCATGGCCGAGTCCTGCTGACTCCGAATAATTACGCCTGCAGGGTGAGCCAAGCGCAGTCAAACTTCACTTTCTGTATGTTTATTTATTTGATTTCTCCTACCAACCTTTCCGAATAGTGACCACGCAGATAGTGCGACAGCTAGAACCATTTTAGCATATAATGACAACAGAGATTGGTATTAAAACCAGGCCTGGTGCCAGGATGCGGTGACTAAGTGAACTGTTAAAAACTGGGGACAGGGGGAGGGCAAATAAATAAAAGAGGCCACACCCACAAAATTCATTGGCTGAATGTCGCCACATCTTTCAATATAGGAACCTCCTTTTACATGAAATGGCCTTGGTCAGAAGATGCTGTTACCACAGTTCATGCAAATTGGTCGCACCACAGGTGCAGAGTTTCAATGTTTCACAAAAAAATTCAACATGGCGGAACATCTACACAAACAAACAAGATGTGGCTTATATCAATAGATGTGTGCGGACTCACACAAAATAAAAACAGTGTTTTCTGACGACTACGGTTCAAAAGCTACAGGCCAAAACATAATGGCTGTGAATAACGACTGTTTAGTGGTTTCAGTTTGCTATTTGCCAAAGAAATAACAAAATAATAAGTTTTTGACAAATTTCTAAAGTATTTGTGTTTTCTTGTTTTTTTATGACAGGTGGTCAAATAAATTAGTTAAGCACTGTAAGTACATCTGCCCTCAACCTCCTAAGCAATGATGCTTGAGATATTACAGCAAATGCCTCATTACAGAAGTATGTCACTGGGATCCAATGGGGGCTGCGCATCCCCAATGAAATGTGCGACATTGTAGTTAACTATAAAATCGAAAATGATCACTTTGCCTATAATGACCTCTACCATCAAGTCAAGGTCACCATAATTTATTGGCATCTGCAAATCATCAACGTAGACCACGTTATAAAAATGAATGGAATGCATTAAAGTATTCCACAGACATTGCACTACAAGTCTGGTTAAATGTAGCCAATTGGCTTTTGCGACCTTAATAATTAAGTCAAGGTCACAAAAATTGACTGGGGTCCGCGTATTGCCCAAACACACTTTGCTACCGAATTTGAAGAAATTCAATGAACCGGTTCTTGAGATATCGCTCTAAGAAGCAAGATGGACAGACAGATGGTCGGAGCTCAATACTTGGATTTGCTGGCATCAACAGATCATCAATGTAGACCGTGTTTTGAGAAATGAGTGGGATGCATTCAAAAGTACTGGGGATACTGCCCCACAAGTCTGGTAAAAGCGATCTATTGCCTGCAGCGACGTTGAAAATTAGGCTAAGGTCATAAAATTGTAATGGGGTCTGAGCATTCCCCTAACACACCTTGCTACCAAATTGGAAGAAATTCCGTCCAGCAGTTATTGAGATTTTGCGTTGACAACAGAGCAGGATGTACGGAGGCAGCAAAATACCATGTCCCCACATTGTGTTAAAGCAATGGCACAGGACAATGAAGCAAGGGCTGTCCCAGAACTGATTGGTTTTCCTCGTGGGCAGTCGGTAATCTCTGTGCTCTCACATGAGAATGTAGCACAGGCAGAGTGATATATGTGACCAACAGCGCTGTTCTAAAACAAAAGCTAACCGGTAGTCACATGTATCTCAGCCAATTATTTTGTTGTTTTTGCTATTTTTCTTAAAAGCTTAAACTGAGTGGGAAAAAATAGAAGTGGAGGGGCAAATGTACCTCACGGCACTGAGCTTAATCAGAACTATTAAGCATCTAAATACTGAGCTGATACAGAGGTGAGAGCGCACCTTATGTGCTTAATTTCTTTAATAAAATGGGATTTCAGCGAGGCTGACAGAATCCTGAAGTAAAGTTTCAGAACCGTATTATGACACAAGACACAGGGTTTTTCCCTTTCAGACACATATACGAAGCGCGAACGGTTAAAGATTAGCTAGCGGGGGCGGAGCTTCAGCACACTCGCAGTAAGGCCTTGTTGACTCTCAGTCCCTTGTCGAAGCCTTGAAGGCTGAAAGCACTCAAAAGAACTGCACAAAGGCGAAATGACCCAGTGATGAAATGTGCGGGAAAATAGAAAAGACAGATAGCTCGATTGAAAACGAACTTGGAGCAGTGTGTTGAATGCAGGCCATCTTATGTGCTAAAAAAAAAAAAAACAAGAGTTTCACACAGTGTTAAGTATTTTCACTGAAATTGAATAAGAAAAGCACAAAAGTGGCTTCAGTTTAACACGGGAAGTATACAAAGAGAGAAAAGGCACTGAGCGAAGACTTTGGCTGCCCTGATTCGTCCTTTATTATGACCATTAACCCTCTGTTAACCAAGTACCTTTCCAACTGTAAAAAATCATTGTTGATTTTATAAATTTAAAATTATATGTTGATTATGGCCAATATTTGGAAAAATAGTTTTTTTAAAAATTGACCCTTTGGCCCACCTTTATGCGAATGGAAAAATTAAAGTGACAGACCATTCAAGTTATTCTCAAATGTTTCTTTGGCAATAAGAAACAAAACCAGCAGGATGTCCAGGCTGTTAACCCTTTTACTTCATGTAGCAGATATGCTACAGTGGTAAATAGAGGGTTAAACCACCTAGCCTGTGAAAGTTACAACCGCGGTGGAGCCACATGATTCGCTAACATAATCAGTCAGGAGGGAGGATATCACTTTATCAACACAACTAATTCACAGAGCTGTGAAATCACTGCCATAAACACCGAGATACAATCTCAGACCTCCAAAACCAGCATTTAAAAAGCTGACTCAAGCTCCACTGTCTAGCAACCTCTCAGTTTGGTGTGAAATTTGTGCGTCGAACTCGGCATATTTCACATTCCATTTTGTTTCGAGATGGAGACACACACAGTGGTGAGGCAATCTCTCTTCAGTGCTCTTCAGTGCTGCGTGAAATAAAATGCCACATGCATGCAGTGCGGTGACTGAGTTGGCTGATTTATAGTATCACCAGAATTAAAAGCTACTTAAGGAGCAGGCAGCAGACTGGCAGTGCGACCTCCGACCCTGGCCCCGGTGCTAAGTGACGACTTGCCCCTCTTCAGCCCCGAGTGACAGCTCCGCTGGCATTCAGTGGCCCCAATACACGACGGCACGTCACTCACGTCTCTCACCCCCCCAGCTCTGCTGCCAGCCCAGGCTGTCCTCAGATTGGTGAAATTGTCTTGCCTGGAAATTAGCCTTTGCATTATTAATGCAAACCCCACACTCTAGCCACTGTGTGTAAGCTCAGGAATGGCTCCCTCAAGCAGCGCGCTGAAAAGTTTAAGAGTTGTTGAATGGATATCTACATCACACACAAAAACACTTAGCTGCGTGATTACAGCACCCACGATCAAACAGAACTCTAGGGTGACTAGCGCACTGGGTGACAGTAAAAATTGGATCTAAAATCTTCAAAGATGTTCATGCACAGACGGTGGTCAGCAGCTATTGTCAAAGATACACATCCAGCCGACTGTACAGATGCCGATGCGTTATAGTCAGATTGTGAAACCAGTCATTTCATGAGATGACTAAAAATTTCAGTCACTTAATAAAATGGCTAGAGAAAAACTTAAGTCATTTCAGGAAATGACTAAAAAATTTTAATGATTCCACGAAATGACTGGTTTCACAATCTGACTGTACATCAAGGTCTGCTTCGAACAGAACCGTACGCATTCACCGGTTTCCCCCGCCAATCACATCTTTGTACTTCTCCTAGCAAGCCAAAGCTGTGACAGATCATGTTTCTAGAGTTTATTCAATCCTCTTGGCTCGGATACAAAGAGCAGTGTGTTATCAACGTGTGTAAAACACTCCGCTATCCACAGCTAGCCTGTCGTGACTAATTCCCCACAGTGAAAACTGTAATATTAGCCAAAACATGTGTAACACCCCTGTGTTGACAACTTAATGTTTCATTTGAAAACAAACACAATAAATAATGTCTTTTCAGTTTAAAATCATATGAAAATGTAATTAACTGGTTGCATTCCAGGCTGGTAAAAAAAAAAAAAAATCATTTGGAACAATGCAAGATAACTGCAACAGTACGC
The DNA here is from genome assembly GCA_029721435.1 of Gymnothorax reevesii. Classification (NCBI taxonomy): domain Eukaryota; kingdom Metazoa; phylum Chordata; class Actinopteri; order Anguilliformes; family Muraenidae; genus Gymnothorax; species Gymnothorax reevesii. Next base: position 11,867,775 of record CM056585.1, on the reverse strand, counting down.
CATCTTAATCCCAGTCATCCCCTACAGCTGAATACCGCTACCATTTTATTAGTTTTTATTGTTTATTAAAAATCTCCCGAATGTATTCTTCTCATCGACATGCACGAGGCGGCACTAACCTCTTGGGAAAATCGTCATCCGTGCCAAATAATTAGGCATGGTTGGAGTCAAACAGCATCTAATATTCAGTTAGAAAATACAACACCACTTTTTTTCCCTCCTAAAGAAAATGTACAGTAAAATCTAATGGGGGCTAATGCGCACCATCTGCAGCAAGTTTTATAAAATCAATGTGATGGAGAGACTGTCGGGGTTAATTTAAGGAAATGTCACAAGCACAGGCCTGAGTGCCTTTTATCTTCAAGCAGGAACACGGAAAGGGATGCGCACGGGGGAGGAGGCCCTTTAGATACAGACGCTGGCAGGTATGACAGCAAAGCCAGCGCTCGTTCTCCCACTGCGATGCTTTCCAGCGGCAGTCCCACAGTTCTGTCGCCCCGTCGCTTTATTCCTGCCCTCCGCTGCTTCAGGTGCATCCGTTATTCGGCTGAATTACACATAATGATCAGGTTTTACTCCTACAGTGTTCGCTGGGGCATTTTAATGTAAAAGTACGAAACAGCCTTTCGTTCAGCAGCCAAGTGCACCACTTTTACCAGTGTTCCCATTCCAAATCTTCCTCTTTAGACAGTCCACCAGCTTGATACATAAACACAAAAACCGACAGCGTCAGCACTTCATGGTCATGGCCTGACCTGGCGAGCTGGTATTTAGAAAATACAACCCCAACTCGGAAGACCTCCGGATGATTTGGAAAATGCACGTGAAAACAGAAAGCACTGGTCTCCAAATTCGACTTGTATTTCATTGCAGACAGTATGAAGGCAAGAGATTTAACGTTTTCTAAGCTCAATATCATTATAGCTGTAAATTTACAACCATTCTTGCCATACAGACCCACAACACATTCCAAAAATGTTGGGACAGGGGCAATTTAGGACTAGTTACGAAGTAAAAAATTTGAATAATTATATCATTTGAAACAGCTGACCGTTGCTGGTGATTCGCGTCATGATTTTGCACAAAAACAGCTTCCACAAAGGGCTTGGTCCTTCTGGGGCAGAAGTGGGCCAAAGGTCACCGATGCAGCCAAACATGTGCAAGACATCACAGGAAAGTGTAAAAACCGTGCTCCTCGAAGAAAGATATGAAGGGATTTGGATGTTTAATCCTCCACCCTGCATCACATCACGAAAAGATTCAAGGAATCTGGAGGAACTGTTGTGCTCTAAGGGCGAGAGCACAGGCCCCCACAGAGACCGCGCAGCGCATTTTCAAACGCAAAAGGTAACGATGAAGCGCCCACACTGCTGCACACTCTGAGAGTTGTTTGAAGGACGAATGGGACCAAATTACACCTGAAACACAATCGCTGAGCGTCTTCAGTCCCTAAAAATGTAATGTGAAATGGAAAGGCAACATTGCAAAGTGGTTAATACTTTAAACTGTCCAAACTTTTTTAAAATATGTTGCGAGAATCAAAATTGAAATGTGCCCATTTTGAAAAATCAATAAAAATGTATGTGGTTAAATGAAAAACTATGTGCTGTTGAATTGTTTTCATCATATTACAGGTTAAAGACTACTTTCAGATTTCATTTCCATTTAACATCCAGTCCCAACTTTTTTTTTATTTGGGGGGGTTACACAAAACCCTAAAATTTCACATAACGTAATGCAATTCACCTGCAGCTGAGAGGGGACAATGATTCAAAAAAAAAAAAAAATTCCTTCCATCTTCTCCTGTTCACTAATGCAAAAATCTGCAAGTTCACACATCCATGTTAAACATGAATACCTTGGTTCACTTTGGCATTTTCCTAATCAGATCATCAATAAGGGCTGACAGCCTAGGCTAGCTTTGTAAAACTAGAGTACCTCAGACTCCAATTTGCTTCTTTGGTCAGGCAATACAAATTAATATGCCAACATTTCCTGAAAAATAGCAGGATACCAGCCCAATACCAGCCTATACTCCAAAATATAAGAACCCCCATTACCTCCAACAATCAGTATGACCGCTCCGTGACTGCAGTTACAGTTTGCAGGCAGGTTACAATACTGCACACACTGTAGTACAGATGCTGCTGCCCAGGAACTGAAAATAAATGCTGCACTAAATTCAATACAAACTGAATTCTGAGGAAACCCGCAATTTATGCATTTCCTGCGTTTCATTGATAAGAACAGGGCCAGATAGCCCATCATCTGAAAACTATCATCTGAGCTATGTCTGAGAGATATCTGAAACTAATTGTTCATCTTCTTACACTGCATGGTGTCAGTCTTTTGCCACCGCAACACCAATAACAAGAGGCTGGCTGAAGTCGGTCCCAGTAAGCGTGCGTGACAGATACTGAAGTATAAAATACTCTTCATGGACAGCGCACATGATAATAATCTGTCATGTTACACTATTGAAAGATATTAACTGCCCAGCAGGACATGCACAGTCAGAGCAAAGCACTGCAAACTCGCATTAGCCATTTTATCATTCATTGAAAAAAACATTTTGGTGTGACATGCCATCAACCGCTGACTTAAAGTGCCCCCCAAAACTACTGGCACCCTTAGTGAGCATGAATATGGATCAAATTATTCATATCTCATCACAAATATCACCAACCTCACATGCATTATAGGAGTAGATGCAGAGCTGTTACCTTGGCAAAAGAGGACTAGGCAAAATATTAAATGAAGGGGGGCAAAAAATTGTGGCACGCGTATTTTTTGAGAAAAACATTTGTTTCATGATATCATTTTAAGGTTTCATTCAATGATGTAACTTCACCTGCACATTAGATTTCTGGAAATATTTTGAATGAAAGATTATGAGGAAAAATAATGACAAAATTTTTTTGCCTCTCGTTTAGCCCATTTTTATGATTTTTACGAAAGGGAGGGAAATCTGGAGGGCACTGTACTCACAGAACAACTGGCCTGATGGGGTGCAAAGCTGAACACACTCTGTCTGAATGGAGCAGACTCAATGTTACTGGCCACACCAGAGTTTCTTTCTCCTGGTGGTCAACGAGGTCCAACCTGACATCTTGAATAATTCAGCGATGCATAAGTGGTTTGGCATTTGTATAAACCTAAGTGCTCCACAAAACACAGTGTCTGGAGCTTACAGCACAGCTTGCAAGGTTTCAATGTACATCTAAACATATCGAGGGGCGAAGCACTTGGACAAGAGGAAAGAAAGGTTTTTAGGCAATACGTCCAATTTTAGTCATATTTCTTGATTTATCTGTAAAAATTTTACATGAGCGATCTGCAGAACAATTTAAGTTCAACTCAAAGTGGAAATAAGGCACAAGAAAACAAATAACTTGGTATAAAACTGCACTTTATACTGTTCCTCAAGAGGCCGATCACAACAAACACGTTATATTGGCGTGGGGCTCCCTTTTTGTTAATATTTTAAATGATCTGAGGCTAGAACACTGCTTTTGAGTGCCAGGTACCTCGCACTTTATGGCCCTCTGGTGTCACGCTGTTTTTAGGTGCGCTTGGAGAGGACAGCAGTCCCATTAAAAAGTGCTTTACGTTATTAACAGTTTTTTCCCAGCTGTCCGATTACTTGAAAGTATGGACGGAGTTTGATTTCACGTTAGGTGGCATTGTGAACAAAGATGCCGAAGAATTTGGGTGTCACTGTTAGCACTGTCTTGGCACTACAACATCAAACCATTTCCCGAAAGTTTATTTCCCACTCTTCTTCAGAGCAAACACGAGTGCCTCCACTCACCTGTTATTTAAAAATAAATACCAAACTACACGGCAGGCATGGAATTTCTTCGTCACTGCCGTTAACATTGTTAAGAATGTTAGCAGACTGAATGACAGAAGCGTTACTTAGCAACCACAGAATAGACAGTTCCAGTGCTTTTTACAGTGCAGCCTTCGAAAAATAAGGACGGATGCACATCACGTTTCTACGCCGATAAAGCTTTGTTTGGTGTTACCGGCCTCCAAGGCTCAAGTATTAAAGTGGCAACAGGAATCTGATCACAGACTGCCACAGTGATTCCTCATTGGCTGGTGCATTTCAAGAGCCGCAAGTCAAAAAAGTCAAGCTATCAAAGACCCACCGCCACCCCGGCCAAGGGCCTTTCAGTCAACATACGACTGAATGATGATACCTGTTTGACTGGACACGCCACCAAAAACTGAATTAAAAACACTTCCACCTCCCCAGAATACTGTGCCCATGCAGGTAATTGAGAATCACTGAGATTTAACAAGTTTTCTAGATTTTCCACACACAGGTGACTGTGATTGAATGACATGCTGTAGACCTAAATTTTGGAGGCGCTCAATGAGGTTAACATGGTTTTAAAACACTCAACGCCATTATCTCATCCAAAATGGAAAACACCTATAGCCATTCAAGAACGTCCAGGGAACTCAGTTGGTGGACATTTTCTTCAAGGTCTACTTCGACAGAAGCCATATCAGAACAAATAGTTTTTCAGAGATGTAATAACGCAAATCTGTAGACTAACCCTGAATATCAAAAATGGAAGGGCAATTTTATATTTCCCCCCCAGTGAGAGGATCACTATGGACATGTCAGCAGAGCAAAATTTTACATTTGCTATTAATAGCTGAACATAGGCCTGTTTATTCGTTGCCATGGAAACTGATCTGGAACTGCAAGTTTGAAAACGCGAATCATTTTAACCATAATCTAAAGGAAGTAAGGAAGAATAATAATGAACACCTTCAATTTGAGAATGTTTGGATGAACTGATTTATAAAAATGAACATATGCCCATATTCTACCGTTTCCAGCACAACTAAAAGGCAGTACCTCCACACTACACGGATTTCCGCCAGTGATTCTACAAAATTGAGTTGATCTCAGTAAATCATGCTGCCTTGCTTTTAAAGGCAATAAAGACAATTTTAGTCCAACCACAAACATCACTGCAGCTTCAATCAGAGTAGCAGATGGTAAAATCAAAAGATATTGGTACAGCAACGAGCATTTTAATGTCCTTGGAATTACGTGAGCAGCACTTCATTCCAGATAATCGCTCGCAATGAGTATGCATTGCTAATAGACACTATCTAGATTTAAGATCAGATATGAATAATTTAACACGACTGGTAAGAAATGAAAGAGAGAGGAGGACAGAACATTACAGAACCTCTAAAGAGCATTTCCTGCCTCAGATGAACACCATTTGATAGACACTGGAGGTAAAAGGTAGAGACAGGTGCCAGTCATGTCGTACCTCACAGCAATCGCAGGCTACATATTTTCAAATCCCCTTTTGTCACGGGGCTTCCCTGGCCTTTTGCTTTCAAATCAATTGAAACTTGGGAGAGCACCAAGCGAAGTGTATCATTTCTTCACGGCGAGGGAAGGGTATCGTTACGAGTGCCGCTTGTTGACCAAGGCGCAGCGTGAATCCACACGCCATAGCTCTGCTCGGATTAGCATGGTGCAGACTGCAAACCTCCACTGGAGAGTATTGATTCTGCAGGAAACAAACCACGAGGAGGAGAAAATGCCCACCCTCTCCCGCACAAACACAAGCGCAATTATAACATGCACACACCAACATTTTCAGAAACGTACAACAACCATACATGCACAATGGGGCAAAGCATAATCATTACACAAAAAAAAGGGGATTCTCTTCATCAGCAGAGACAAACAGACAAATGGATGGACAGATAAACCAATATAAAATACCTACTTAAAAGACTTATGTGGCTCAGCAGTGTGTGTGTGCTTGAGTCAGCCTGTGTGCGCATGTGTGTGTTTTTTATTTTTAAATAGGTGACAAAACAGCGAAAAAAATCGACATAATCAGTCTTAGTAAGGTGTTGGGCCAGATCACTTCAACACACCTTGGCATAGAGTCCACAAGAGTGTGTAAAATTTTACTGAAGGGATGGAGCACCTTTCTTCTGGAATATATTCCCTAATTTGGCTTTGTAACACGTTGTTCCAAAATCTCCCATATGAGTTTGGTTGGTCTGAGATCTACTGACTGACGGCCGTGGCATAAATGCTAGGGACCACGTTTACAGTAATAAAACCATTCAGTAGACCTCCGCTCCACACTCCCACCATGAGGCTTAAGCCATTGCCATCCTGTAAAAGACCACTCCCACCATGGTAGGAATGCTTTATCAAAGGACATGAGCACACAAAATAGCACTGCAGGTCCATGTACATTTGGACATTGACAATGTTATCCTTATTTTACAGTGGCCCCATCCAGATTTCCTTTATTACTGCGTAATTGTCTCACTTCAACATTTCAGATCATCAAACTTATTTTAGTATTAGACAAAGATACCCACGCAAATCCAAAATGCACTTTTGAAAAGATTACTTCATTTATTGAAGGACAAAAACTACCCAACCCTACCTGGCCCTCTGTGGAAATGTAAATGCCCTTTAAGTTACTGAGTCAACTTGGAACAGTGCTGAACCTTCTCAGGAGTTGTCAGCCAATCAAAATTCCCTCAAGAGCGCAATAATGACTCATCCAGGTCGTCACAACAGAACCCAGACAAACATCTAAATAATTGAAGTCCTCACTGCTTCAGTTAAGGTCAGTGTTCAGGACAACAATTAGATAGCGACTGGGCAAATATTGCATCCAGGTGAGAGCTGCAAGGTGATAACCACTGCCGAACAAAAAGAACACAAAGGCGTGTCTAATATTTGCTAAAAAAAAAAAAAAACAACATCTTGATGACTCCAAATAATATTGGGGTAACATTCAGTGGACTGATTAGCCAAAAGTGGAATTTTGTGGAACACCAGGGTTCTGTTTCATCTAATGTAAAACGGACAAAGAATTCCACAATAAGAACATTATACCACCAGTCAAACACGGTGGTGGGAGTGTGATGGTCTGGGGCTGCTTTGCTGCCTCAGGATTTGGGCAACTTGCCATAGTAGATGGACCAATGAATTCTTCCCTCTAGCAGAAAATCCTGAAAGAGAATGTTCGGCCATCAGTTTCTGACCTACAGCTCAAGTACAGCTGGTTTATGCAGCTGAACAATGATCCGAAGCACACAAATAAGTCCACCTCTTAATGGCTCAGATAAAACAAAATGATGATTTTGAAGTGGCCTAGTCAAAGTCCAGTCTTGAATCCATTTAAGATGCTGTGACATGACCTTAGAGGTCCACTAAGACATTTTCCCCAAATCTCCTCTTCGCATGAAGGAGCACCCTGGTCTTCATTTAAATAACAACACCCAGTAACACAGATGAAAAATGGCATGACTGCACCTGACCTGCACCAGTGTACCCTGCATTGCACTCATCTCATAGTAAAAAGTTGAAACGACTCAATCATCATAGTTATCTCATGTGAGTGATGTCAAATTTACATTTTTTGTGACCCTACAATGGTCATTCACGCAACAGCGGCTTTGAGGACAATCAGCTGTCATCATTTTAGAAACCTTTTCAGACACCTCTTAGTTTGCCTGATAACATTGGAAAGCATTTATTATCTCATGTTAATATATAGAACTGACCCATGTCCCATTTTTTGCTGTAAAGGTTTTGTTGTTCATAATAGTCATTTCCTTGACAATCAAAAGAAAAGGCAAAGATTATAAGCAGTAAAGTTGAGATAGCATGCCGTCAGAAGGCAATGTTGAAATGTTGTAGTGTGAAAAAGTTAGTCTAGCAGAAACCGTTTAAGGGCGTAAAGCCATCTTCAGACGGGATACAGTTTTCAGCACTATCTCAGGACTTTGATAATGCATTTGCAAGTCAGTTAAGTGACAATATTTCATGAGGATTTGAATTGCACATGGTTACCTGGGCATATTTCTACCTAGCATTTCACAGCTTGTAAAAGACTAGAGAATTTGTTTTTGCTAGGAGTGCAGCAGTCTGTTAAAGTTGGCTGTATGGCAAATTTGGACAGGACTGAAATTGTACAGATGCTCCCGTGAATATTATGTTATCTGCTAAAGAAACAAATCCCATCAGGCAAATGTTCTACCACAGCCAATCACTCATATGACCTGAATCCAATTGAGTGTTTCATTTGGTGGATGTAGAACTAAAGGCAAAAGACTCAGAACAAGCTGGACCTGAACAAGCAGCAGTTAAAGCCCAGCAGAGGATCTTCAGGGGAGGAATTCTGAATCAGGGGATATCTAAGGGTTCCAGAAATCAGGCAGTCATTGACTGCAATGAATGAGGTACCAAATACTTTGGTATTAAAAATGAAAATCTAATATATGGTTTTGTAATACAACCCCAATTCCGAATTAGTTGGGACGAAGTATACATTATGAATAAAATCAAAATGCAATGATTTTCAGATCACATGAGCCAATATGTTATTTACAATGGAACATAACATTTCAAATGTTGAAACTGAGACATTTTAAATGTTTATCCACAAAATGAGCTTCTTTCAAGTTATCTGGCTGCAACAGGTCTCAAAAAAGTTGGGACACAGGCAAAAAAGGGCTGAAAAAGCAATTAATATATGAAAGAATCAGCTGAAAGAACATTTAGCAAGTAATTATGTTAACTGGCATCAGGTGTGTAACATGATTGGCTATTAAAGGGATGTCTTAGAGAGGCTGAGTCCGCACCGAAGTGTTCTGTGGGCCAAGGCTCATTTAAACGTGGCAAAGTGTCCTGTGGTCAAACGAGTCTAAATTTGACATTCTTGTTGGAAATCATGGAATTGCGTCCTCTGGGCTAAAGAGGAGAAAGACCACCCCTCCTGTTATCAGCGTTCAGTTTAAAAGCCAGCATCTCTGATGGTATGGGGATGCATTAGTGCATATAGTGTGGGACACTTGCATGTTTTAAAAAGCACCATGAATGTATATAAAGGTTTTAGAGCAACATATGCTCCCCTCCAGATGACATCAATTCCAAGGAAGGCCTTGTGTATTTCAGCAGGACAATGCAAATCCACATACTGCAGCTATTACATCAGCATGGCTTCGTAATAGAAGAGTCCGTGTGCTGAACTGGCCTGCCTGCAGTCCTGATCTTTCACCGATTGATAACAATTGACGCATAATTGAACAAAATGTATGTCAAAGGAGACCAAAAACTCTCCAGCAGCTAGAAGCCTGTATTCAACAAGAGTGGACTTAAATTCCAATGGCTAAACTCAAGAAGCTTTTTTGAGACCTGTAGCAGCCATCAAATTTAAAATGAGCTAATTTTGTGGATTAAATTGTAAAAATTCTCAGTTTCAACATTTGCTATGTTATCTTAATTCTATTCTGAATAAAATACTGGCTGGTGTGATTTGAAAGTCATTGCATTTTGATTTTATTCACAACTCACAATTGTCCCAAGTATTTCGGAATTGGGGTTGTATACGCCTTCCTTTCCATAAAGCTTTATCCTCATAGACTCTATGTTAAGGTGTGTTAAAGTTGATCTGGTGACTCGCGGAGGCCCATCGCCTTTCAAAAGCTGCTTATGTTAAATATTTTGACGCGTCACGTGTGTATGTGTGCATGTGTGTGTACATACATACATACACATACACAAACAGACACAAGGTCTGTGTATGATATTCGCAATTTAAATCAACAATCCATTACAAAAAGGTGGACAATGATCAAATATATCAGCTGACCTCTCTTATACGCCATATTGATTAACCCCACTGCACTGGCCTCTTCTTCTCTAGTCTCTAACAGGGACCGAGTTGTTATTATTGCAGAATTGATCAGGACACGAGCACACAACAGGGAACAGCCCAAGAAATGCTGCCTCCACAGCCCATTTCAGCACCACTGCTTTACCACCAGTCTGTGCTGCGCTTTTTGACACACAAGAACAGAGAGTAAAAAAATGACAAAAGAGGAAGGGGCGCCAGAGCGGCCCGCTGCTCCTCTTTTAGTCACGTCGGAGCCGGTAGCTCGCGCAAGGGGCTCGGATGATTACCCGTAAGGCAGAACTGGACAGCACCGAACACCGAGCACGCACCCGAGCGGCACCAGCAGAAGCGCCTCGAAATCTCGCTGAGCGGGCCTGAGTGAAATATCAGAAACGAGGAGACAAAGGACGAGAGGAGTCCATAATCCTCCTGCCCCCTGAGCCTATTAATTACACGACTGCGTACGGAGCCCAGCCGCGCCGCGCACGCTACATGCAGGACACACAAAAGGAGCAGAGATACGGAGAGGTGATTAGCTGTTCATCTGATTTGTTCTGATTCAGAGGCTCCCTGCCCCTCTCCACCGCCGCACCGCTTCACCGGAGGTCACATTTACAGCCACGCTGCAATTTTCTGAGAGGATGACTTCCGTGAATCAAGGGGATAAAATTAATACACACGGAGATGTCAACCGCAAATTCATCATGGTTTGATTCTAGTTGTTGTAAAAGTGGGCCGTGATCAGATGCTTCGGTAAGCCTCCATGTTTGCACTCATGCAACTTGAGCCATTCAAAAACAAAAGTAATAAAAACAAGGTTGCAGAAAACACCAGAACGAGATGCTAACTGTCACATCTCCTGCTGCAGACCTGGGGCCTCATAACGAAGAAATCTGTGCGGCTTTGGTGCCTAAATATTGGTTATGCTAAATAAAGAAAAACAGCATATAGTAACACAAATCCCAATTCATAAAGCTGCGGGTAAGCTAAACTGCATATCATTTTAATTTAATTAATCAGGAATAACTGAATTTTTTCTATGTGCATAATTTTTTTAATTTCGTATGGTTTTTAATGACAGTTTCGCTTTTATAAATCCAGAGAGCGCAAAGAAAATTGTGTGCATATCATTTCCATGCCTAGGCACTGCCAACAAATGAGGCCCCTGCACACGTGACTGAAATAATGTTTTATGAATCGAGGCACCGACGAGAGCTGAAATAAGTATCCACCTTACCTAATTTTAGGCTGAATTATTTATTCTAAGCTGCTGGTGACTTTGAGAGAATTTTCCCAGCTGGAAACAACAATGAACTGCAACACAGACGCAGGAAACCCTGCATTTTTCCAAACAAACCAAGCAGTGTGACAATATGGAATGTCACAATTGTGATCGTGCTTCCTCTTCTGCCTTCTAAATGGCGAAAAAGCTTATTTATTGATTTCTACAAGAACAAGTGGCTGTTTGTACAATGGTAATTTAATGGTTGGTGTGTATATATTTTCTGACTTCTTTGCATTGTCAACAGCTAGTGGCTTAACCATACATACATTTTAAAGAGAGAGAAGGAAATGGGTAGAACAGGAAGAATACGCAAGGCTGGAGTGTATCAATACATGCAGGGGGAGGGGTGCGGACATAACTAGCATTCACTACACACAGGCCTTGTGTATAATAGCTGCATCCATTACCCAGGAGTCATGCACATCCTGCAGGAGAATAGGCTGGTCCATCTCCTCTAGGCCCCACTGTATGAATTACGCATGCCTCATGTCTGCTCGGGTTGTGGAGAGAGCCCGCCGCGCTACAAACCTCATTTATAATTCGCAGACACCGGGCAACTGTATTCCTGATGAGATGCCAGCAACAAATCAATTCTCAGTTACAGGGACCCTGATGGACTTCCTTGATCAAGGCAAACAGAGGAATTCCTTGACAACCTCAGGGCCCACTACAGCTCACTGTATAATGTGCCCTTACCCTGACAGCCAGTGGCACTGGATTATCTTCTAACCCTTTTTTATACTTGGCCGGGTGCGATTTCCCTCTTCTCAATGAAGGCAGTGAATGAGTGCTGTTTTGAGTGGCAAGGCAGCATTTATTAAGCACACTTTTTTTAAATGCACCAACAATAAGGCCGCCGATTTCTCTGGTTTGTCATTTTCTCCTGAAGTGCTGCATCTTCTGGGCCTTACGCCAATGCCTTTATTTTCTAAAATCGTACTAATGCCCCATCACTTACTGTCTCACTCTTGGACCTGTAAACAGACCCTGCAGACAGCGCAGGCAGGACAGTCATGAGATCGCAGGTCTGAAGTAGCTGAAAGACCAAGCTGGTGAAAGTTTCATTCATTCAAACAGCAACATATAAATTTATAGGAAAGACTATGCACTTGTTTGCCCAGCATTTTGCAGGGTATTTATAATTATTAGCTACAAAAGAACAATTATTCTTGCAAATGATCAACACATAACACCTGTGTATGAATTACAGGTTCTTCAGTTCTGAAAGCCTTGATGCCAACAGCTTTCAAACACTAAGCCGACATATTTCCCTGTGAGTGACAGTCACATTAATACATATTTAACAGCTTCTCGGATGCCTGGTAACTTCATCACAGTAACAGAAGTGCACTGATCTCCTTTCAAAGGACCAGGGTTAGTCTGTCTGAGAGCTGATGGGCCAAAACGGCCTACATCGCCATCTTTTACTCCGCTATATACTTCTTTTGCAGGCAAACACACATATTCTTGTGAACAGACACACACAAACACACACACAAGGTCTCTCTCGTACCCACAGACATAAATATACACACAAATACACACATAAACAGGAAGATGTGGTATTGTAACACATTATTTTGCACCACACTGTCTCAGAAAATGCATTTTTCACCACATATTCCACACAGTGACTCATAACAACAGGGGGTCCATTCAATGCCAGGGAAAGGGCTTCTCATCATTTTGTTACTGAAAGAATCTCTCGCCATCAGAGCAGCACAGTGTGTAAGGAACTATCAGAGCAGAGCAGTGTGTCATGGACTATCAGTACAGAGTAGTGTGTAAAAGACTACCAGTGCAGAGCAGTGTGTATGGGACTATCAATGCAGTGTAGTGTGTATAAGACTATTAGTGAGGTATAGTGTGTACGAGACTATCAGCTTAGAGCAGGGAGTACAGGCCTATGGGCAAAAAGCAGTGTAGCATTTTGAATAACCAGCAGTTGTGCCATCGCACAGCTGGGGACGCCAGAAAACAAGGGGTTTCGTTAGTCCAATCTAACTGAGATGGAAGCCTGCATAATTGTCTGGGGGCACTATGGATTTGCGGTCGTGGCACGTCCGTAGAGATTTTCTTGTGAACGCTCTACAGACTGCGATTCTTATCCGATCATTTTCACATTTCACAGGCACGTTGATAGTGGTCAGAGGATGAAGCCTATCAATTTAGGCTTGAGTCTTGTCGGGCGGTGTCCGGATAATTCCCCAAAAAGGAACAAAAACTTTCCCATTGGAATGAATGGCAAAAGCTAGAGTGTGTGATTTCATAGCTAGAGTGGGAGCTGTGAGCAGACAGAATGAAAAAATACTTTTTAAATCACTCTAACTTCCATAAATTTGAATCTCATTTCATGAAATTTCATAAAAAAAGTAGGAAAATTTGTAGTTGTCACAGTAATAGAGTTTTTGTCGCACAGAAGTGCATAGTTTTGCCAGAGGGAACAGTCTAAGGACATGAAGCACATTGAATTTCTCCATCTTTTCCATTCAAAAATCACCCAAACATTCTTGGGAGAACAGCAAACAGACAGAGTTTTTAGATCGCTGTAATTCCAAAAACATGTCACTCAGAGAAATAAAAAAAGACATCCGCACACTCAGCAAAGTCTCGTGCCTTGACTGATGTGGTTATATTGGTGGCAGAATGAATGTTTATTGCATGAGAAGCAGGAGTTTGAGGTGTGCGTGAGCAAGGATTTCTTTGACTAAGTGACTCAGCGATCCTCTGTGTGTGGGGAACCAGTCCTGACATGGCCCTCTGTGATTGGCTGATTTGATATCTAACAGCTAAGCTGAGTTCCCATGGAGATGATTTGGTTACAGTGCATCCGCGTTTTAAATGTACACTCACCCACTATGAGGGGCATTATGTTGTCAATGTTCTACATTGAAAACAATATAAAGACAGTGAGTGAGTGAGTGGACAAGTGTGCATTCCTTGTGTCATCATCAGAACGAAGTTCAACTAGCCAGTGATTTTGAGGTTATTGAAATTTGCCCGATGGTACGAATTCTCAATCTTAAAAAGGCAACCTTACTAATTTTCCAGGCTGTTCATTTTTACCGGATTTTCCAGGCTGTTTATTTTTACCGGTTTGTCCAGGCTGTTCATTTTTACCGGTAGGTCTAAGCTAATTCGGCACTATTTTAAAACGTTGCTCTCTGTGTGAAACAATCACCCAAAGAAGCGTTTGATAGAAATGTAATGTTGGAAAGACAAACATATGTTCATGAATGCGATATTCCACTGTTTGCAGTCTGCCTTAAATGGAATTACAGCTTAGCAAAGCTAGTGTTTGCCTAATGCAAGGTTCATTAGCAAACGTTCACTAATTACAATAGGCCTGCCCTACAAGCTCACGAGGTCATCAGAATCTGTTTGCCAGCGTTACCATTGAGATACGCTAAACCTCCGAGGTATATTTGCGTACATAACTTTATGGCTCAGCCTGTCGTGCCGTACATAATTTACGAACAATAATGAGAGCATGAATACATTAACTCAAGTAATATTATTTGAATCGAGAAAATTTCCAAATGTGGAATCACAATCAAATACAATTGAAATAAGATACTGTTTCGCAAATTTTGTGGTCACTAGTTTCAACTGTGGTTTTTACGTCTTCACTTCATAGATGCGAGTGTTTATGTTCCGGTCCAACCCATAACCCATTTGTGCAGATGTTCATGCCAGCGGACATGGAGCTGCTCCATTTATGCACGCAGTTACACTATTCTCTCACTACATGGCACACCCGGATCAGTTATTGAATATTCACCAACAAGCCAACCTCGAAAACAGTTCAGAATATTGGCGAGTTGAGTCCCAACCCTGTTTTTTGACAGTTGCATAAATTAAACTCCTCAGCTAAGCCTCGTGTGCAAACTGCTCAATATACTTGCCCATACTATCTATCCTGCAATTCAAAAAATGCTTCTTTTTGTGGCTGAAAAATTTGTTTTCCTCTGTAGCAACCACTTCATCTATACAGAGCCAATGGTATTTAAATTTGTATTTCAGAAAGATCAGTTTTCTGAAGCAAAAATTTGGTATAATATTGATACAGTTCTTCTTCTATCACTACCATCTATCTTCTATCGTTTCCCTCATGCACAGGTACTTCTGTGCCAGGACACGGACGCGGATGCACAACAACTGGAAATCCATAGTATACATATGTACAACAATACTACAATAATGTCTTTTTGCGAGAAAAAGTCGCCATCTAGTTTCCTCAGCAATTGGTAGTGATAAAAATGACCATCTTTGAATTATTTCTACAATGGTAAAATGAGTTTGATAATGGATTTCACATGCAATTTCAAGCTTAGCTCGGGGTCAAGGATTACCCCAATATTCCTAAATTCAAACTTAAAGTTCAACATTTTGGATTTGATCCATTAAAATTATTATCATAGCCAATTTGGTCCCTTGAGCAGAGCGTCAGTTTTCTGCTGCTTTAGCCAAAAGAAAGAATTATAACACCCGTCATATACTTAGTTGAAGCCACAAAAGAGGACATTTCCCCAGGCTAGATACTAATGCACGCCATATATCACCAGCATAACTAAGGACAGCTAGATTATTACTACAAATAATATCGCCAGTGGGATCCTGTAAAGCAAGAAAAGCAAAGGGCCAAGAATTGATCCCTGTGGCACCCCACAATTAATACTGATTTTTCTTGACCAAGAGTCACCAAGAGCAAACACTTGAGTACCATTCTGGATGGTCCAAAGTTTTGTTTTTGGGGCAATTCATTAAGATCTTTCAGTCTACCTTATCCAAAGCAGCATTTAAGTCAAAAAAGGTCAAAATGCTAAGCTAGCCAGCATCAGCATTTACTAAGTCATTTGCCACATATTAGGACAGACTCTGTACTGTGGTGAGACCAAAATCCTGATTGGAACTTTTCAAGAATGTTAATGTCATTTTGAAACAGGTCGAGTACACTTGAAACAATCTTTTCAAGAACTTTTTAAAGAAAAGGGAAGTTTGACACAAGTCTATAATGCCTTAGAACACTATTGTTCAGTTTAGCCTTTTCACATTAGTGAAACAAAATGCAGGAATGTAAGCACAGAGCACTGCAGATGGCACTATCAGTAGAGAACAGTGTGCGCAGGAATGTAAGCACAGAGCACTGCGGACTGCACTATCAGTACAGAGCAGTGTGTGCATAACTGTAAGCACAGAGCACTGCAGACTGCACTATCAGTACAGAGCAGTGTGTGCATGACTGTAAGCACAGAGCACTGCGGACTGCACTATCAGTACAGAGCAGAGTGCGCAGGACTGTAAGCACAGATCACTGCGGACTGCACTATCAGTGAAAAAGTATTACACTTAATTATATTAAAAGTACATTGGTTGCATACAAATGTTATTACAAATATACTTTTACTTTTTGTGCTGAATTTGCAATATATTTAATATATACTTTTAGAAAGTGTACACTTAAAGTGTACTGAAGTAGTACACAAGTAGTATTCAATGACTACTTGAGCACACTTAATTACACATAAAGGGGGTGAAAAAAAACATACACCATACTTAAGACAGTCTGTAAAAGTATAATTCAAGTATAGTATTTTTTCACCTGGGAGAGCAGTCTGCGCAGGACTGTAAGCACAGAGCACTGCAAACTGCACTATCAGTACAGACCAGTGTGTACAGGACTGTAAGCACAGAGCACTGCAGACTGCACTGTCAGTACAGAGCAGTCTGTGCAGGACTGCAAGCACAGAGCACTGTAGACTGCAATATCAGTACAGAGCAGTCTGTGCAGGACTGTAAGCACAGAGCACTGCAGACTGCACTATCAGTACAGAGCAGTCTGTGCAGGACTGCAAGCACAGAGCACTGCAAACTGCATTATCAGTACAGAGCAGTGTGCGCAGGACTGTAAGTACAGAGCACTGCAAACTGCACTATCAGTACAGACCAGTGTGTACAGGACTGTAAGCACAGAGCACTGTGGACTGCACTATCAGTACAGAGCAGTGTGTACAGGACTGTAAGCACAGAGCACTGCAAACTGCACTATCAGTACAGAGCAGTGTGCGCAGGACTGTAAGCACAGAGCACTGTAAACTGCACTATCAGTACAGAGCAGTGTGTACAGGACTGTAGGCACAGAGCACTGTGGACTGCACTATCAGTACAGAGCAGTGTGTACAGGACTGTAAGCACAGAGCACTGCAAACTGCACTATCAGTACAGAGCAGTGTGTACAGGACTATTAGCAATATCAGTACAGAGAAGAGAAGGACTATAAGCACAGAGCAGTGTTTTGGACTGACAGCACAGAGCAGTGAGTATGGGAAAGCAGTGTCGACAGGGCTATATGCACAAAGCAGTGAGTGCAGGGCTATCTGCACAGAGTAGTGTGTACAGGCCTGTCAGCACAGAGCAGTGTGCATGAGACGATACACACAGCAGCTGAAGTTTCCAATGGGTGTAGGACTGTAAGCCGAATGCAGAGAGCGAGCTTTACATGCGTAGAATGCACAGTAGTAACAAATTAGAAGAAGCAAATTTTCGCCTCAGATTCTATCTGACTGCTCCTGACCCACCTTCCAGCAGATATGTCAGGGCCAGCAGGGGGCAGTGTTGCAGGCACAGTTACATGACCTCCATGACAAACCTTCATTCGATTCCACTGTCATATCTGGGACGATGGTTCAGACAAGAGCAATCAATTCAAGACCGGGATCATGAAAGGCAGAGGAAGGGAGTGTGCATCTCGGCGTCAGGCGGACACTGTAGCGTCAAAGTCGAACCATCCCCCTTCATTTGGAGAGCAGCTGACGTTTAAAGCCATCTCATCAGGATCTCTGTTTACAGCGCGCACGATGGCAGATTACCGTTCAGCGGCACAGTGCTATCCCAACTCTAATCCACAGCCAGGCACAAATCTACTGCCAGTGCGACGATTAACCCTTTTCCCTTCTGGAATTTATTCTGCAAAGAAAGGCGGGATTATGCTACACTGGGTCAGAGAGACGTGGAGCGATACCAAAGGTGGCGTTTGAAGGTGGACCCCTGCGGGCAGCAGACAGAGAGCCGTTCCGCTGGGCGATCCTTATGGCACGTACCGCCCGATCTCGCCGTCGCTCGGAGACGGGGTGAGGAGCCAGGCCTGTGGGGAGCCCATGAAGAGATTGGCCCCTAACCTCGAGGCATGGGTCGCCCGGGAGGAAACGAGCCGAGACAAGCCGGGAGTCGCGCAGCGCGGCCGCATCATCACTAAGCCGGAGTCACCCCCCTCCACTTCCTCATCTCCCACCGCCATATTGGTCCCGCCCATGTTCAGCCCACCAGCCAATATGATGCCCAAGCCAATGCGCTGTGTGCCAAAGGCGAAAGGGGCAGCATGCTTCATTCACCTCAACAAAGCCCAACTGAAGTCAGCCGGCCCGAATGCCATGATCAGAAGTTTTTTGTAACTCAGGCCTTTTGTTTCATTTCCATACCGCATAAATAATTCAGCTCTTTAATGGTGCAAATATTGCAGTCACTTCTATTTTAAAACTTAGGCCAATATCATGCTAATTTGGCTCATGGTTACTGGCAACAGGGGCCTGGAGTGTCTATCAAAGAACAAGGCAAGAAATGAAGCTTGAACGGATGACACATTATTGAGCAGTAAAGACCGAGCACAATCAAACGGTAAGTGAGAAATTGCCACCTACGGTTAAGCTAACAGGAGACAGGGAATTATCCAGAGGATTCTCACGTGAGCATAATGCAGTGAGGGTAACGAAACAGGTCAGAGCAAAAAAACTGCTGTCCTTCACCGGTCTGCTCTGAGACCAGGAAACACACCAGATCATAGTCTCAGGCTGGCTACTAAAACACAGTCTCTCAGATGTGTTGTGTGAGCTAAACACATCACGCAGGACATGAGAAAAAGAACAAAGAGAGAGAGAGAGAAGACATGGTGAGGGACGGATTGTAAGAGGAGAGCACTAAGGCCAAAAGCTGCTGTGAGAGATGGGATGGGAGTGGAGGGCGGACAGAGGGAGGAGAGAGTAGAGAAAAGTGGAGGCCACACAGCACTCGAGAACGGCTCAGGGGAGAGATTACAGCTCGGGCTGCCTCCCTCCAGCTGGATGACCAACTCACAGGGGTCAGGAAAAGTGATTTTTTTTTTTTTTTGGAAGGCTTTATCCCAGTCACAGGCTGAAGGCAGAGGATGATTGAAAGGTTTAACGGCTTTAACCCCTCCATCACCGGAACAGGCTGTCCCCTTAACATATGGACGAACTTAAAGCCCTTCCCCGTGACAACTGAAATAATCTAAAATGTGATCCCACGAAAAGGGTTCATATGGCTGGACAACAACGGCGTAGTTCCAGCACCACAATGTTCGGATGCGTTCATGGCCCGTTTAGGTACTGTGGTCAAAGGCATGCAGGTTTTCTGACCCACTGTCACACTGCCCTGTTTCTGACTGTACGAGAATTGAAAAACTTGAGAGATCCAAGGAGGACCACTTCGAAAAAGCCACAGCAGCAAGGACAGGTGCACTTGGGACACAGTCCTGTGCTTCTAGAACAAATTCACATACACTGATAGCAATTGCACACTCCTTTCTGACCACAAAAAGACTATTAAGCACTGCTTGAAGTCAACTAAACTCATTTGGCGAGTATAATAAAGGATATAACAACTTCAGGATAGAATAATATACTAATGAAGAATTACGCAACGCACAGAATGAATTTGAAAATGCTCACAGCCGTAAATTAAGTTGCGTCTCGAGCTGTCAGTAACATTATCGAAGTTGGACAGACTCCGAATTCATAAGGAACCGTCAATTAACTTCTAATACACATAAGGAAGACATATTTTCCCGTTTCAGTAACGTGTTGTTTGGCGTTCAAGCGCCGAGTCACTGGCGTTTAAAGGAATGAAAAATGAAGAATACAAATGACCGCCGATGAGATTGTACCAATTAATCCTATGTTGTAAGGAAATAATATTACTACGGGACCCAGACTGGTTTCCTATCGCTCAGCACAGGATGGCGTTAAAATTTGTGCTTCTACTTGTAGACAACAGCCTATCCCAATACCGGACGCACTGGACACTGAAAATCATATTTTCTGAGCAAACGAAAATGGAATGTTCAGAACCTTCAAAAATATGAGGAGTGATCACTGCACGTGGGAGAGTGTTCGTTCGGCCAGAAAGAGCCCAAGACAGTAGCAACATATTTGCAGGAGCTGAAAAAAATTACAGTAGGAGTAGATGTCATTAAATAATGTAAAAAGGATGACAAATAAATAAATATGAATTGCACAGAATCACATAATACTTTCAAATCGATCAGAGGCATTACTCATTTCAACGTTGGGTGAAGCGCTGCTTATGTCGACTTTCTGTCCGCAATTGTTCCAGCAGGGGATTGGTTATTGGGCTCAGCACATGGGATAGATCCCGTTAGAGAAATATGAATGGCTGGATATCGGTGAAAATGTCATGTAGACATGATAAGTTTATCCCACACCAGCAACAACAATGGTGCTTACAGTAGCCTACTACAAATCCACGATGACGATGCTTGCAATAGTGATCTATTCTATTTCACAGCTACACCCTGAGACGTTTTCACGCTGATTAGATGTAGTATGATAATTTAGATGGACGACAAGCCACATTTCATTGACGTTAGCACGGCGATTAGCACTAATCTGTACGGAGGAGCAAGGGATCTAAAATATCTTTAAATGTTTCTCGATGTCATGTTTTTCATGAAAATAAAAACAACACCAAAGTCATATTGTCTTCTGGAATAACAATAGAATCCACCGCTAATTATAGGCTAACTGAAGGTTATAGAAATGATGGTGCGCGTCGAAATATTAAAGCTGTTATACAATTAGAAATACAAAACGGGAAAAAGTGCACGATATCAAAGAAGAGAGGAAGGCATGGTCAAATTCTCTGAGACGGTTGCACCACAGTGCTTCCCATAAGCCAAGGAAAATGCAGAAATAAGCTGAGCCCTACGCGTGCTGTCTATTTTGCCAAACGAAAATAATAATGAAAAACAAATAAAAAAAACTAAACAACAAAAACTTCTTACCTTTTTCCCCAAGCGATATCTTCAAATATTAATACCAAGCCTCGATTTAATATTTCTCCCTTCCCTTTTTATTTCTTTCTCTTTATAATAATTAAACAAAATCCTGCTAGTGGGAGAGACCGGACCCTCACTGTGACTCGCACTGGCAACCAGCCCTGAAGAAGGAGGCGGGGCTGCCAACATTGACGTCACACCTCGTGCAGGGGGCTGTACAGTGTTGTACAGTAGAATCGCTAAATCCCTTTAAATTTTGATTGGCGGCTTTGGCCAGCTTTTACAACCCTACCATCCCCCTCCCTCTCGCTCCCTCTCCCACTCTCGCCCCCACGCCCGCTCCCTCTCTTTGTTAGTCTTGTCGTTCTTGCTAATTGTATTGTTTTCCTGGAGAAGCTCCAACCACATTATGTCCGCAACACCAGCTTTAAACATGACAACGATGTTGGGTTGAGATCCCGGATTACTTCCTCCAAGGAATTTTACATCACCTATATCCGTAAAATAGTTTTAATGTCGATCAGGTTTTTATTGCTGAAATAAGAAGACTCAACGGGCTACCTTAGAACCGGTGTGTCAGTCCAGTTAAGCTCAGATCAAATAGGAAGCATCGGTTCCTGCGTTTACCGAGGAAAAAAAATACACGCCTGAAATCAGAAACAATAACATGTAGCCGAAACATACCCTACATAATTTTTACTCACCATTATATTCAATTACTGTTATTCATATTCGTCTTTAATACATACAACCGCATTAAATTGGTAATTACATTGACAAGCTCGATCCTGTTCTTATAGGCCCACATAAACTATGCCCTGAAGTGCTGCATTAGCCATTTTGTAAAAGATAAAAGCTGCACCTCAGTACAGAAGTTTCCCACTGGGCAAAACAGACACACAGGAAGGTTTCAATAAATAAGTGCATTAATATATGCATACCATACATTTATAATATCATTTCCAAATGATCTTTTTCTTAGCAGCCCTTCACCGCAAAAGTTTTACAAACCCAAGTTTTTATTTTCTTTATTCATACCCATTATTATTGAGTTAATAATAGTTATTAACTCAATTGACAATTAACTCATTGACAGTGAAGATGAGGGGTCCACAGACTACAAGAAATGCTCTTTGACCTCAGAAGATTATTGCCTCAAAGCAGATGAATCCATCCCCTGAGCCCTGAGCCTGGACCTCACCTCCCAACCAAAGACATGAACAGAGAATTTACTCTGGAATGCCCATCAGTTCATTGCTATTCCATCATCTCACAGAACTCTATGAAAAATGCGAACAAGCTACCTAATCAAACACTTTCATGATTGATAGTTCTGTGATTTTTGATTAAAAGATATCAAGCTGACAATCTAGTCATATAACTAATGATGACCAAACATGAATTGATAATAACTCACCATCTGCAACTAAACAACCCCACACAAAACATGTCTAAAAAGCAAAAGTGAAGTCAAAAAAAAAAAACCCAAAACAACACAACACATAGCGTACATCTGAAATTGTCAGGCGTGTCAGTAAAAAACTGCATTTCCAGTAAGCATGTTGTCACCAGGAGGAAACATTGCACAACAGAGTAAAATGTAAGTGTTTTGATTTTTTGTAGAGAACCAAGCACTGCAGGGTGGAATCTCAAGGAGTATTGGTATTGGCCCAATACCACATGCACACACACACGCACACGCACACGCACACGCACACAAACCTTCAGATTGTCTTGTTCAGCACGTCTTGAGTGCTCAGAAAGGTCTGGTTTTGCACTTCAGCATCTGTTTTTACATGGGAGACATTTACTTCGTAAATTCTTGCATATAAGTCTGAGTAGCAAGTGCCGGCAGCAGAATTTGGGAGGGGTCCTCACCATCTCCCATCACCCTGAATCAACAGACAGCGCAGACCAATGAATTTTGCGGGCATGATGCATTTTTAGGGGAATTTGTGGAGAAATACTGCCACCTGAAGGCGGTAAAGGAGGAACACATATTCAATGGGATTGCAGCTCAGACTCAAACTTGCTCCCTTTGTTGTAACTGGCCAAGAATATTACGGTAATTTTTAGTAAATTCAGAATTATTCCTTTAATTATCTACTTCACGGCATTCCGAACAAGTATTGTGCGAGTATAAATGCCCCGCTTAAGACTAATTTTGGGAAAAAAAAAAAAAAAAAGAAAAAGAAAAAGAACTTCTTAGACACAGATGTTCCTGTCCTCTTGGTTCTCTGTGCTCATGTCCAGCATGAGAATAGCACATGTATATTGGAACGTGAAAATTTTGGACCACTAAATTCTCAAAAACACATCTAAACCTGGCACTTTGTCACAGCAATTTCATCAACAGAACGAATGACTGCAGTTAGTTTTACACTTTCTCAGATGCATGCAAGTTAAACAAAGATAGAATTCACAAGAAAACAATCAAATGCAATTGGCCCATTTTGATTATATCTCCTCTCCTACAGCCGGTTTCCTCCCCCACCACTCACGCTGTCGGAGCTGTGGCTCTGTGTCTGTAGTCTGCAGGAAGGATGCCTGTAATTTCCTCCTTTATTGAATTGAACTGAACACATGCACCCTGATGGGCTAACTGCACAAACACATCCTCTCCCGCAAGCGCAGGGCCTACAGCTGCCTCTGCTCAACACATGATGATGAACCGAAACGGCCATAAAACAGGCTCCTATTGACCACAAACCTTAGTCAGGGTCTCACTCCATATTCTGACCAAAGCTAACACCTTCCCCTCCCTCACGAGTCCCTGTTTGTCTGGCCTGGCCTAATCTTCCTCGCGTTGTTCCAGTCTAGAAAGGCAACACCTAGCGCTAGCTCTGCTATGCTAACTAATGCACAATGAAGGCAGGCTGTG
Organism: Gymnothorax reevesii; assembly: GCA_029721435.1. Lineage (NCBI taxonomy): Eukaryota > Metazoa > Chordata > Actinopteri > Anguilliformes > Muraenidae > Gymnothorax > Gymnothorax reevesii. The sequence goes on along the minus strand of CM056585.1, from coordinate 11,843,824 downwards.
AGGTGGGTGTTCACATAAGGCACTTTCCTACAGGTGTAAAGTGCATTTGGCCACATAATAGTTGATCACCTAAATGGTAGTAAATCTGCACCCAGCACTTTATCAGCAGAAAAAAAATGCAATCGTAACCTACATTTCAGCACACAGCCCGTCGCACCCTGTGCATATACTGTACACTCACAAAAATGCGGCAAAAACATACAAGACATGCAGCTCCAGCAGGTGTCAATTAATGTTTAAAAATAATACAAAAATAGGAGCAATGCAATGAATATAAAACATATGAAAGATAAAAATGTTGTGCATACCAATATTCAATGTACTGCAATTATGTGAAGCCGTGAAACAAAGAGAGCGAGGGAGAGTGACCTGTGTAGGAGGGAAAGAGGGGGAAAGCGAGGGAGGAGGCAGAGGAGAAGGTGACGGAGGGGGAGAGGCAGACCAGAGGGAAGAGGAGAGTTTTCCAGCGAGACAGAGCTGGATATGATAAATACCCGTTCACAGTGAGATGCACAGTTTAAGCAACAAGACAAACAGCCAAGGTGCAAAGAAATTAGAACTCAGCCGCTTTTCTCACATCTCAAGGTGCAATCAAATTGGCAGGAGTGTGGTGCTGATTGTATCAAATCAAATCCTAATCATTTCTTAGTGGCTAAATGGGGCGCAGCTTGCAGAGCTTCTTCTGGCAGACAACTCGAGACATGCCCACATTCCCCTCGACATTTCCATGCACGTCATACACTGCTCCGCCCCTCCGGTAGATGAGATATATCTGCCGCTTTCCTGCTCTGCCGTCATGGCATAACAAGCCTCTGCCTGCTACTGCACTGCATCACTCTCTGCTGCTGTTTAACATTCGCCTGCTGCTAGTCAACATCCCACCTCCACCCCAGCATTCACCTGTGCGCTCAGGATGTACCCCCAAAAGGCAGGATGTCCTGACGATCCCTGCTCTCTTCCCCACAACCTCAGAAGGGCAAAGGGGGTGTCAGGATCTGAGCCAAGACACCAAACTATTGTGTCTATTCATTAAAGCCTCTGTTGACAATTTACGTGAGCGTTGGCTGAAAAATGCACTTGTGGTTCTCCTGACGCACTTCCCTACCCATGCAAACCAGCACAAACTACTGGAGTCCTCCTGCTTGCAAAGAGTGCCGAGGAGATCTCAGTGCAGCCGGAGTTGTCTTACTGCCAATAACAGCCAACAGGTCCTCCAGATGCATGCGCATAAGGAACGAACTACAGCCCATTTTCAGGAATAGAACAGAAAAATGAAACAAAAGCAGTGATTTGGAACTCATCTTTGACTTAAAACTGAAAACAGTAAAAGACAAAAAAAAGTCAACTTGATTGTTTTTTTTTTTGGGAATACATGCTTATTCTGAATTTGGTTCCTGTAACACATTCCAAAAAAGCTGCAACAACAGCAATAAAACACTCGGTCGGTGTCGGAATAAAAAAAAAAAATTTAAAAAAAACTTTTCTTTTTTAAATGGGAGCGCTGGTTTTGAAAATGTGACAAGTATTAAGCAGTAGAGGCTCGATACTTCCCAAATAACTGCATGATTAGAAAATCAAACAGTTGAGAAACATAAAACAAAACAAGGCAGAAATCGACACAAAATGTTTATTGCTACGCTCCACCTACCAAATTCATACACCCTAAAAATTGATTTGGTCCTCACATACAACTGACCTTATGAGACCTTGACCTTTGACCTGATGAGCTCAACAAAAAAAAAAAAAAATCAGTCCAGCTACCCTCGATGGGGAGTTTACCTCCTGCTCACTGTGCCTGACACAGCGCATAATATTAATAAAATAAATCTCTTGGTAAAGGATGAGGTTGAAGATAAATGCATTGCATTGAAAAGAAACGTGTTTGTGATAGACAGATAACCACCTGGGCTAGGACGACTTCAGACAAGGAACAATATTCTTCATCATCACGCCCACAAGGGTAAGGATAGACTGCACTATGCACCAAAGAAGCCATATGTCCAAAGCATTCAAAAGTGCCGCCATCGTCTCTGGGCTTGAGCTCATCTGTGATTCACTGAAAACATGCGCTGTTGACAGACCAGCCAAATTGTTTCAAATTCTTTAGGGTAATCATGCTCTCCACGCTGAAGAGGAAAAAGGGCAATTCCATTTAGTGCCAGTGTAAGGCTCTAAAGCTGAATTAGTCCCCTTCGCTTGGGTAACTTGAACATCAGTGAATGTACAGAGCCATTGATGCCAAAGATTATTCTGAAGTGTGGGGAAAAAATTTGGTTTTTGAGATTAAGACTTTTCAGGGATTCCCCTGCTTAATATCAACAAGACAAGAGCGAGCTGCACTCTGCCCAAGCTACAGCAGTGTGGCTTCCGAATTCCAGAATTTGGCCGCAAGACTGGCCTACCTACGGATCAGACCCGTTTCTAGTTGAAAATATTCAGTTTTTTAAAGAAACATTAAGGTTGAAAAAGAATAATCCAGAAATTTGTGCTGCTCAAGATGTAGGTCAAGGAGGACTGGGGAAAAAATTCCTTCAAAACTGGAACAACTGCGTCCTCAGTTCCCCAAATCATTGTTCTAAAGGACAAGTGATATAACACATTGGCAAACACACCCCTGTCCCAACATAAAATAAAATATGGAATGAGTGCTTTTAAAAAAAACAAAACAAAAAAAAAACAACAACAATAAAGTAGAAAACGAAAATCATTAATTATCCTGCTGATTCATGTTTTCAGTTTAATACAAGTCAATGATGATATACAAACACTGTTTTCTTTGTTTAATTATCATTTTCTAAATCATTCCAACTTTTTTTGGGAATGAGGTTATATTTCTATGGCGTTGAGTGGGATGACATAAACACCAGTGTAGTTTAGCGTGAGCAGCAGTGTGGTGGGGATTTGCCCTAACCCTGAACACTGATGGAGGCTGGGCTCATTCAGAGAGCTCTGCTCCGAGGCGCCTTAGGGGCTCCACACAGCATTACAGGTCTTGCCCTGGTGACAGGCTAAATTGCATCACCAAGAACTTATGAAGAGTTTCTTTCGAAAACACAGTAAGTGCCAAAATTACAAAAATTGAGAGAGTAGCATAGAGCGATAGCCCTGCGCTTCATACACATGGTGTAAAAATCAGTTTTAAGACATTCATACCATAAGGAGTATTTTTTCTCCAAGGTCAAAGTTTGTGTTTTCTTATCAAATGCAATAGGTGCCAACAGAGAAACAGCCGATTTACTCCAGTTGAGTAAAATGGATATATTGCGTTTAGGAAACAAACTCTTCATACATAATGGTGCTTTCTGAATAGACAAATCAAATGAAAATGAGTGTAAACGGGGTCACTGTTCAAAGCGGAATTTTTGACAAATTCCAGCGATGCACCATTTTAAGATGAGAGGAAGGTTTCCTTCGCTCCTTCCATTATACTTTTATTTCAGTGCAGGTTTAAGGTCTTCAGAACAGACCTTTACCCCACAGACTGAGACAGGGCATCTGACAAATTCGCAAGGAGGTTCTGCAGGATGATTGTGTGAACCAGGCCAAGCCCCAGCTAGAGTAAAAAAGGTCTCTACAAGCATGGAATAAGGTCAGACTGCGGACTTACCTGCTCATTGTTGTTCATAAACTGTAACTTCATCTGCTTCAGGTAGGTGGTGGTGAGCGGCATGTTGTAATCGATGAGGTCTGGCACCAGGGAGGCAGGCCTGTCGTTCTCTGTAAAAGGGGTCAGGGGAGACGCGAGACGAGCAGTCAGGACTCAAACACAGACATTCGTGGCTCTCCTGGCATGGTGCCAGGCAAACTGTACAGTGGACCAGTGCAGGGTGAACAGTGCAAGCGAGTAGAAACGCTGCACAAAAAACTGCGCGTCACTTCAGCATCTTGTAAGACATTTGGTGTGATGTGACTCATAAGCAGCAGAGCGAAAACTGAGAAAAAGATTCCAGCTATCAGCACACGAACAGCTATCAGTTTCAAATCAAAAAGTCTGAAATCAGTGCTTACATGTTCACTCCAAACCTCTATCAGAAAAATTTTGGGAGTGGGACAGCATGTTAAATTAAAATGATAAGTGAAAGCAGTGACTTGTTAATCATCTCTGACCTGTATTATATAGTAAACATTACTGGAGCAAACTACTTGATGTTTCACTATGAGAATTTTTTAGATTTAAAAAAAATAAACACATATTAATCTTGATTCTTGCAACATACTTAGAAAAACATTGGGACAGTAAAGTATTTACTGCTTTGAAATGTTGCTATTCCTTTTTAAACACTCACACTGCATGTCCAGTTCTTAAATTTTTTGCCTATTCCTCCTGAAAAGAAGTCTCAAGCCTCCCTTTAACCTTCTAATGATGTTATGCAGCTCCCAGTGTAAAATATTCATTCCCTTCCTATATTTCTTTGAGGAACATTTATTCCTCAGCGCTGTGCACAGACATATAATTACAAAGTCAAAAGCATCTCAATGTCTCAGTCAGTGGCGATGATTAGACCAATGGCTCATGCTGTGCAAATCCAAAATGTAATGGGGTATAAATTGTTTGACACCTGTACTGCATATTACACCATCTTTTCTTTTTCACAAAGCATCAACTGGTGAGTAATTGTTCAGGAAATCTGAGGGAGTTTGATAAAGCATTCACACATACAAAATAAAAAGCAATTCATCGAACACCGTCATCATTATTAAGCAGTCCACAGACATGTTTACATGTTTAAGAATTCAATATGATTCACGTATATTTCAGTTTTGAGTGAATTGACAATGCTACAGGAAAGGTTTTAATCTTTCATATCTAGCTGAAATTTATGTAAATGAATTAAAAGTTGAAGAACTATTTCTTACGGAGAAAATGCATTCAACCACCTCAAATTGTGGGAAATGGACTGATGAGACAACAGTTGAACCTTTTGGCCTTAATTGTAAAAGACGTGATTGGCACAAAAGCAATACAGGACAGTGAAGAGCATTCAGGCACGGCTTCCGCATTGTGTAATAAAGCTTCAACTTGTGTCTGTAGATAAAATGTTAAAAGGTGTTGACTAACCAAGATTTACCAAAGTATCTCTGAAGCCATGTCATGACATCCCCAGTCATGTGACAGTTCTTCAGACAGTGACATTTGGGACTGAAAATCACACACATTCAGCAACCGTAAATTTACAATTTAAAACAATGTTTTGTCCATTTTCATGGTCTTAAGCTTCTGGACTACTTAGGATGAATTATACCAGCTATTTTGGGATCTTTAAATGTGTAACGTCTGTGCCCAGTACAGGCTTTAGGAAATGAAACCTCCTCCACAGGCCTCATTTCCCCCTTCCCTGTTCTACCCAGTGAAATACGGCCCCATGACTTCCCATCTCTCCTCCAGGGTAAAAGGACACTGGGACACTATCACATAAAAACACTTCACTGAGGTTTGGCACATTATGTATGAGCAAATGTCACTAAAAATCTCACATTTACACTTATTGTGCACAGGCAACTTAATGCATGGAGAACACTGGAAAACATTGAAACCACTTTCAATTGTCCCCCAGTTGATCATTTTCTGTAATGGATAATAAATCCCTCACTTGATTCGTTCTACCAATCATACAATATTTACAGTTACGCTGGTCATGACAGCAGAAGGTGGACTCCTCTATAACCTTATCCCTCCTCTGAACATGACATTTTTTTGGGTGGTCTTCTGCCAAAATGTCCCTTCAGTCTCCTCTTCGACAGCAGCTTTCTGAGAGTGTCTCCGTAAAAAGCGCTACACAAATAAAACTGCACAGGACATTGCAGGCTTTTAGAAGGGCAGATTATTTGCTCTGATGACTCCTTAGATTAGAGCTGAGGGAGGCTCAGATCAAAGCACCACCCCAAGGCGGTGTACATGGTGGTGCATGTGATGGTGTATGAGATGGAGTAGATAGTTGTATGTGATGGTGTACATCATTACCTCCGCCCAACAAAGTTGGAGGAGGTTATGTGATCATTACCATTTGTCTGTTGGTTGGTTTGTTGGTTTGTTTGTAAGCAGGATTACGCAAAAAGTTATGGATGGATTTTCCCCAAATTTGGTGGAATGATTTAGTATTGTTCAAGGAAGAGATGATTCCATTTTGGTAGGTCAAGGTCAAATGTCAAGGTCAAGGGCATGCAAAAGGTCAAAAACACATTAAAAACATATTTGCACGAAGACTACAGGACTGCATAACCACGGGTGACTCGCTAATGCTGGCAAAAATAACATTGAGGACAATGGCAGAGGTACTTGCGCTCACTGAGCGCAGCTCAAGTAGTGTATGTAATGGCGTATAAGACGGGGTATATGATGGCGTATGTAATAGTGTTCATAATTGCGTTTGTGATTCAGTGCATGACGGTATACGCGGTGGTGCATATGATTGTATATTTGCTGATAAATGTGATGGCGTACGAGACTGTGTACATGATGGGAGTATGTGACGCTGTACACGATTGTGTATGTGATAGTGTACATGGTGATGTGTATGATGGTGTACGAGATTGTGTACATGATGGTGTAGTTGGCCGTGAGTCATGTCTGTGTCCACTAGAGGGACGGGGGCTGCGAGAACAGAGAGCAGACCGGGGACAGAAAACAGCCCCGCCGCTTCCGTCCCATTTGTTGCCGGCATAATGAACTCAAACAGATCTATAAAACAGTACTCGCTGTACCTCTTGCTTTCACAGTCATTACTGTTATACAATTTGAAAAGAATCTGCCCTTCACAGTGCAGGTAAAATGCAGGGATGAAATCTAGAGCTCGAACAGGCACATTCTGGCGAGGCTTTGTGTGGAGAAGTGTGCGGATAATGGCCAGGGGGGGTGGTGTGCGGGTTGGTACGTGGGGGAGGTGTCATTCTACCCTTCTTAACAAGCAGACGGCATGAACACTGGGCAGTGGTACTGCCTTTGTCTTTCTGTGTAACAGGCTACAGGAGGGGCAGTGGCGGAGATTTGGACAGCGCCACACTCTGACTCACCCCTTACACTAGCACACAGCACATAATCTCCTGGTTCCCATCTGTGCCCCACATTAGGGACAGAAATCGTGGGCGCTTCACGGTCTGTTCTGCCCACTGACACTGTAAAGACAGACCCATGGCCAAGCAACAGTGCAGAGAATCAGTTGCTGAAATGACATTCCCACAGGAACTGCTTGCAGTTCTGTACCATCAGAGAAATATTATTTATGAAAAGAGAGACTTGCGAGACGAGGCGAGACTAGGGATTTTGGCCAAGCATCAGCCCTACTGCTATTCTGTGACGCGTCTGCGTGGCAGTTCTTCTGTAAAAAGCTCTGTACAAATAAAACTGAAGGGAGCTGAACTGAGAAATCTGGCACCGGGGACAGTCCACCATGCCAAGGGCGTAAAAACCACCCCACAGGCTCCAATTTAGCTTTGATGACTCATAACATTCACCCATCCATCACCCACAGGTCCACCGTCTACAATGCCGGGCAATCAGCAATCAATAATCACCCTTTAGGTTTACTTCGCTGAATTCATATCAGCCTTGAGACTTTTATCTCTGATTTAATAATGTTCCCTTTCAGAGACCCAGACATGAGGGAACAATCAGACAAAGAAATTGCAGAGAATACCGAGACATATTCTCCAAGTAGGACAAGCAGTCTACTGCGTTAGCGATGTTATAAGGTGCTTTACCACCCCGGCAAAGTACTACCACTGAGGGGAGGAAAGACCTGCGATATTAATTAGCACTTGTGATGATTAAAAACAGCCTGTGTACTATAATTAATTGTTTAATAATTCAGTGCTGAACTTTATACTGAGTGGCTTAAGCTGGCTGGGAAGAGCGAAGGGACCCCTGTGGGGCCGGCAGCCAATTAGCTGCTCTCTTGTGTGACATTCGGTGTTAGTTCAACATTGACACAATGCTCTGACACTGTTTCAAACTGGCCCTGAGAAGTTCCTTCATGCTGTTTACCAAACAGCTGCTTCTCATTTCTCTATTCATTTTTTTAAACTCCTTTTCAGACTGAACAGCCGCAGTTGAGCTGGCCTGAGAGGCAGGGGGAGAGGAGGGGCTGTGTAGTGTAAACATTCGCTCGCATTGAGGTGTGGCATTAGCGCCAGTGAGCAAACCCTCATTCCTGCTACCACCCTGTATTTACTTTTTGGGCTCACTGGTCAGGGACGTAGCTTTCCAGCCAAAATGTACCGAAGGCCTCTTCACTGAAGTATTTTATCGAAACCCCAAAGACTGCATTAAACTTGATAAATAGCGAGAAGCTTCTGCAAGCGACCGTACATTTCCAGACGGCAACATTTGTGTTCGGAATCTGAAGAGAATTAATGACACAATCCATTGAAGTGTTCAAACCACCTATACCTGTGAAAATCAACCACCTCCACAGCGAGTCAATCTACAGCAGCACCTTGAAGCGACTGCCGGCTGAGATTGTTGCAAATCCCGCAAAGAACGTTAACACTATCAGTGTCTCGGTTAAAATCATCAGAGCTACTAGCTACAATTAAGTATCTAAAGGATACAGACCCCCAAATGCATTTCACAGCAGCAGCTCTATTCAGCAGTTCATTAGCATTCCTGTTTCAATCATAATAGCTATTTTTAATGCAAAATGAACCTTGAGGACACTAAATACACCTACTGTTGTTCAATGATGGAAGACATCAAAATTAAAGCTGCTAAAAACCTATCCCACAGGGCAGCTCCTTTAAACAAGTCACCTCATGTTCGGTTTTCAACAGTACAAGATAATTAAATAAACATTTCTTCAAAATTCATTCATTTCAAGTTTGAGAAGATGTAATTACTAAATAAGCCTTTAATAAAAAAAAAAAACCAATGAATGTATGTGAAGACCACAAAGGAAAAACGATCAAATGTAGCATTTTCGTGTATTTATTATACAAAAATATATTATTATAATAATGTTTATAATAATATATTATTATATTATTTTATATATTTTTCCAGTGCTTTGTTTCCAAGATCGTTTTGAATTTTTAATTCATCATTTCTCCACAACGTGAAAATGTGACTCTGATCATTTTTCCTTTGTGGTCTTCATGCGTCTGGAAATAAAGAAAATTAATCCAACCAATTTTATTCAGAGATAGACAACATGAGTGAACATAAAATGCTGCCTTTAAATGATAGACAAGAGTTATTCAAAACCTATATCAACAAAGAGAGAAAATAATTGCCCCCCTAAACATAATAACTGATCTTGCATCATTAGCGGCAACAACTGCAAATATTTGTGATAACTGGCTATAAGCAGACTCTTTTTTGCAGAATTGTTTTTCTTCAGCCATTTTTGAGCATGAACTGCCTGTTTAAGGTCATGCCACAGCGTCTCAATCGGATTCAAGTCAGAACTTGACTAGGACACTCCAAAACCTTTATTTTGTCTTTTTTGAGTCATCCAGAGAAAGACCTGCTGGTGTGCGCTGGATCCCTGCTCTACTGCATAACCCAAATGGGTTTGACCTTAATGTCACAGAATGACAGCAGATCATCTGCTAGAGGATTTTCAGGCAGTGAGCAGAATTCAGGGTTCCATAAATTATGGCAAGTCATTCAAGTCCTGAGGCAGCAAACCAGCCCCAGACCATCAGTCTACCATCACCGTGTTTGACTATTCATCAGATTTTCCTATCGTGGAATGCTGTTTAAGCTCAATGCCTGATGCAACGAGACCAATGTCTTCCAAAAAGTTTCACAATTGACTCATCAGCCCATTGAATATTATCCCCAAAGACTCAGGGTTCATCAAGATGATTTTTGGCTAATGTGTGAAGAGCCTGAAAGATCTTTTTGATCAGCGGTGGTTTTTGCCGTGGATCTCTCCCATTGATGCCATTTTTGCCCAATTTCTGCCCAATTTTTTTCTCCTTCTCATTATGGAACCATAAACACAGACTTTAACGGAGGCAAGTGAGGCATGCAGTCCTTTAGATGTTAGTCTGGGTTGTTTTGTGACCTCCTGGATGAGTTGTTGACGCACTCTTAGAGGAATCTTGGTAGGTCGGCCACTCCTGGGAAGGTTAACTACGGTTCAAAGTTTTCACTATGTGCAGATAATGGCTTTCATCAAGGTTTGCTGGAGTCCCAATGGCTTTGTCAACCTTTCAAGACTGATAACTGCAGACGTTTTTGATTCTCATCTCATCTTTCTTTAGATTGTGGTAAGAGGTGCTGCCTCTCACCTACATCACATACACCCAAAATCAAAATACCATGACTTTCAGATCACGAGCCAATATGTTATTTACAATAAAACATAACATTTAAAAAGTTTAAATGGAGACATTTTTAATTTTTATCCGCAAAATGAGCTTCTTTCAAATTTTCTGCCTGCAACAGGTCCCAAAAAAGTTGGGACTAATGCAAAAAAGGGCTGAAAAAGCAATTAATATACAAGCGAATCAGTTGAAAGAACATTTAGCAAGTACTGGCATCAGGTATGTAACATGATTGGCTATAAAAGGGATGTCTTAGAGAGGCTGAGTCTCTCAGAGGTAAAGATGGCCAGAGGCTCTCCAACCTGCGAAGGGCTTGCGTAAAAAAAATTGTGGAATACTTTAATTACAATGGTCCTCAACGTCAAATTGCAAAGGCTTTGAAGGTCTCATCATCAAAAGTGCATGACATCATCAAAAGATTCAAAGAAACTGGAAAAATCTCTGCATAAGGGACAAGGCCGAAGACCTTTACTGGATGCCCATGATCTTCGGGCCCTCAGATGCCACTGCATCACTCACCGGCATCATTCTGTCATTGACATTACTAAATGGGCCCGGGAATACTTCAAGAAACCACTGTCTGTAAACACAGTCCGCCGTGCCATCCACAGATGCCACCTAAAACTCCATCATGCAAAAAGGAAGCCATTGTTGAGCATGATTCAGAAGTGCTGCCAAGTTCTGTGGGCCAAGGTTCATTTAAAATGGACTGTAGCAAAGTGGCAAAGTGTCCTGTGGACAGACGAGTCCAAAATTGACATTCTTGTTGGGAATCATGGGCGTCATGTGCTCCGGGCTAAAGAGGAGAAAGAACACCCCTCCTGTTATCAGGGTTCAGTTCAAAAGCCAGCATCTCTGATGGTATGGGGATGCATTAGTGCATATGGTGTGGGACACTTGCATGTTTTAAAAAGCACCATGAATGCTGAAAGGTAGATTAAAGGTTTTAGAGCAACATATGCTCCCCTCCAGACAACATCTATTCTAGGGAAAGCCTTGTGTATTTTAGCAGGACAATGCAAAACCACATACTGCAGCTATTACAACAGCATGGCTTCATAGTAGAAGAGTCCGTGTGCTGAACTGGCCTGTCTGCAGTCCTGATCTTTCACTGATTGAGAACATTTGGCGCATAATTACATGAAAAGTCAGTCAAAGAAGACCCAAAACTCTTCGAGCCCTGGTCATACCAACCGGCAGTGGTCGGCAGCTTTTTCAGAGTAGCGCACGATTGGCCATTGCGCTACAGGGTTTCAAATTGGGATGGGACTGCTGGGAAAGGGAAATAAATCAACAGCTTTGTTCGTTGCTCCATCGCCTCCTGTTGGCCAGACGGGCGCTCGTCAGGAAGATTCTAAACCTGGTCATGTCCGGGTATCCTCTGCCCTCGTTCTGAACTTGCAAAGATTCAATCAATAAGAAGCAGTGGCTGGGCACGTGCTTCGAAGGAGAGCCGTGAACTGTCTTCACTCTCCTGAGTTGGCAGCAAGGGGTCGCAAACGAGCAAGACTTGTACATAGTTCACCAATTCAGCATCCCAGATTCGGGTGGGATTAGAGATGTCAAATTTTTTTAATTAAAAAAAAGAAGAAGACCCAAAACTCTCCAGCAGCTGGAAGCCTGTATTAAACAAGAGTGGGATGAAATGTTCAATGACTAAACTCAAGAAACTTGTCTCCTCAATTCCAGATGCCTCAACTCTGTGTTAAAAAGAAGAGGGGATGTTACACCATGGTAACCAGGCCCCTGTCACAACTTTTTTGAGACCTGTAGCAGCCATCAAATTTGAAATGAGCCAAATTTGTGGATAAAATTGTAAAATTTCTCAGTTTCAACATTTCCTATGCGATCTCTGTTCTATTATGAATAAAATATTGGCTGGTGTGATTTAAAAGTCATTGGGTCTCAATCATGAAATGTTAGTAAATTTGTGCGTTGATTTGCACATAAAAGCCTACGCTACTAAAAACCTACTCCAGATTCATGAACGCCGCGGGTAACTCAGATCTGATCGTAAACACGTGAATGCCAATCCATCGTAAAGTGACAGCACCCTCCCGGTAATCAGCTATCAGCATAAATAAATCCCCGCCCATGAATCGCCAATGACCAACATATTAGGAGGTGTAGATGAATCCAGTCGACCTGTCAGTCATGGCGCAAACAAAGAAAGAAAAAGGAATTTTTCCGAAGCGGAGATAGAAATAATTTTGGGTGGAGTTAAGATAAAACATGTTATTTTCATCTGTTAGCAGTGGTGTGACAGGGACAGGCAAAGCGAAGGCTTGGAGGGAGGAGACAGATGCCGTTAATGTCGTCTCTGTTGTCCATAGAACCATGTCTGAGGTGAACTTAAATGGTTTGACAAGAAAATGAAGGCAAAGAAACGCATAAGCGCACACAAGAAATACATCAGCCACAGGAGAAGGAGGCTGACAGTCACAACTCGTCCCATGAATAACAAAAGGTCGCAAGTGACATTCCTGATGAAACCTGTTTTTCTAGACCACAAAGTACTACAGCGTCGTGCAGAAAAACAGTTGTCGTCAAAAATGTCATTTGCGACCTTTTGTTATTCATGGACGAACTATCAACTGCAGATGAGCACATCGCTGACGTAATTGAGGAGACCTCTCTGTCAGGGAATTATACCTGACGGAGACAGCGACATGCCTCCACTTTTATTTTTTTTCTATCATCATTAAACATGTAGAAAGAACGTGTCTATTGAGTCGATTCAGATAGATAATACACAATCATGAACCTAATCTGGATCTTAAACCTGCCAATTGCCAACTAATTTAACCAAATGTGTTTTAATTTTAATCGTTTGTCATGTTTAGGCTATATCACCTGCCTCAAAGGCATCTGCGTATTGTGTACATAACAGAGCGCAATATGAATTAAAATAGTAATTTCCACTGGTGACAAGCATTATTTATGTGCATTCTTAAATTTACACAAGCTCTACACGTGGTCAGCAGTATGTGTAGATTTTGTTAGTAGCTAGGAAAAGATCGGAGTTACTAAAATATTGATGAATGCGGAGATGCACGTAAATTTCCGTCTGCGAACAGTTTACACACAAATTCGTTCTGCTCACGTTTCATGAATGAGAGTCATTGTGTTTTGATTTTATTCACAATTTACTCTTTGCCCCCACCATTTCAGAATTGGTGTTGTATAAAGGCCCGGACCTGGGCCCAGTGAAATATTTCCCAGAACATCACATTCCCTCCACCGGCATGACTTCCCACAATGCATCCTGCTGCCGTCTCTTCCCAAAATACAGTTGAAACCAGCTGTTTACATTCGCCTTAGTCAAATATATTTTGACTGTTTTTCACAACTCATGACATGTAATCCTAGTTTACAATCTCTGTGACAGTCAGGGTCACTTAATTTTATTTAGTTTCAAGGATGTGAAAAGTCAGAAGAATAGTAAAGAGAATCATTTATTTCAGCTTTTGGGGCCCAATTTGATGGCATAAATGTAGTTGGCAAACACAAATGCTGAAGGTATCGCAGAACAAAACTGGACCCGTCTTCCTCAGTTCTGGTAATTCTGTGACAGGACACAGTAGCATAATTGTGGCACTGTTGTCAAAAGGGTTGGTGTAAGAAATTAATCACCAATGGGTGCGGTAGGGATTAGGTTCTATCAAAGCCAATCAGATCACATCTGTCATCACATCCGTCACAGTGCGATAAAGACCAAGCAAACTGGCAATTTCATCAGGAGAAGAACAAGCACTGAGCTCTCAGTACTGCCATCCACTACAGTCCTCTGAGAATCACACTCCAATGTAGAAAGCAGTTCAATGATGTGAGGCGAACAGGAAGGCAAAAACTAACATCAATGCATAGGCCACTTAAACTGTATAAAAAACAGCACTTGCAGTATTAAAACATGGGTGATACATAGGTTATTCATTTGTTATTCCCCCTTCACAAAAAAAAATTTCACACGTAAAAATACCCCTTCACCTTCCCCCTCCCATTTGGCCCCATGACTATTTGGTTACCATTATTTATATGACTATTTATATATGTAACTAAAGTGAAAATAAAGGGAAAGTAAAGAATGCAAGCAATATGAGAGCAAACAGCTTCACATGCTGGAATTAATTCCCATGAACCACCATTAGACAACAGCGTTTGCATTAAAAGGTGGTCTGGCCTGGGTGAGCACAAAGTCAGATTTATTCACGCACTAATCCCCTAATGCATAGTTCAACCCACTGTGTCACAAATGCATTAATGGCAGAGAACCAAAATATCAAACGCCATTTGTGGCTGACGAAATTGTGAATAATCATACCACCCCATGCAATTTGTTTGTTAAATAAAAATAGTACCCATTATTTCTTTCATCACATTCCCAGTGGGTCAGAAGGCTACATATTCTTAGTATTTGCTAGCACTGCCTTGAAATTGTTCAATTTGGGTCAAATGTTTTGGGTAGCCTTCCAGAGGCTTCTGACAATAAGTTGCTGGAATTTTAGCCCATTCTTCCTGATAGAACTGGTGTAACTGAGTAAGTTTTGCAGGTCGTTGGAGCTATGACTGGGGTCATTTTCCATTTGGAAAACCCACTCGCAACCAAGCTTTGACTTCCTGATGGATTTTTAAGATGCTGATCCAATATACCCACAAGATTTTCCTTCCTCATGACGCCATCTATTTTGTGAAGCACACCAGTCCCTTCTGCAGGACAGCTCCCTCACGGCGTGTTGCTGCCATCCCCGTACTTCACGGCGGGGATGGTGCTCATCGGCTTGCAAGCCTCCCCCTTTTTCCTCTGAACATAAAAATTGTAATTTTGGTCAAATAGTTCAACTGTAGTTTCATCAGTGCAGAGGACATTTTTCCAAAAAGTAAGATCTTTGTCCTCAAGTGCAATTGCAAACCAGACTGGTTTTTTAAGGCAGTTATGGAGGAATGGCTTCTTCCTTGCTGAGTGGCCTTTCAGGTTAGGTTGAAATAGGACTTAACTGAGGATATAGATACTTAGAACACATTTCCTCCTTTTTCTGCTGTTCTGGAATTGATATACACTTTCCGCACCAAGGTGCGTTCTCTCCAGGAGACAAAATGAGTCTGAGCGGTATGACAGGTGTGGTCTGACGGTGTTTCTACTTGTAAACTATTGATTGGAAAATTGAATGAGGCACCTCCAGGTGTTAGGACATCGCTCCTAAAGATGAACCAGACTTGTGGAAGTCCATAATTTTCTCTCTGGGACTTTGACTGACTTCTTTTGATTTTCCAACGATGTCTAGCATAAAGCACTGAGTTCGAAGGTAGACCGTAGGATACATCCACCAGTAAACCTCCAGCTGAATCAAATGATGTCAATTTGTCTATCAAAAGCCTCCGAAGCCACAACATCAATTTCTGGAATTTTCCAAGCTGTTGAAAAGGCACACCCAGCTTCGTGTGAGTAGACTTTAGACCCACTGGATCTCTGGTACAGTGAATACAAGTGAAAAATCTGTCAATGAACAATAGCAGAAAAACTCACTTGCGTTATCCACAAAATAGATGTCTAAACTGACTTGAAAAACTATAGCTCTTTCGCATGAAATCTGCGGAGTGGTAAACAATGAGTTTTAATAACTTCATGTTATGTGTATGTAAACCTCTGACTTCGGCTGTAATTGGCGCACCAGTACCCGACCAACGTAAGTAATGTAACATAAAATGGGATGGGACTTGTCGGATCAGGCAACCTTCTTCCATCGGCTCCAAGGTCCAGTTCCGACACTGGTGTGCTAAAAAACCCCATATGCAGCTGGGCGCGATGCGCTGCTGCTTGTGACGCCTTCTCAATCTTTTGCTTCAGTGGCCCTCCCATAGATTTGGATCAGATGGCATAACCTTTGTTACACTCGTGAGTCGATAAGCTTTGAACCCCCCCCCCCCCCCAACACCCTATTGCCAGTTCCCGTCCCTCCGCAGTCCACTGTCTGTGGGTACTCACCCCTGCTGAACAAGAGCACCCCAAAACATTTACCACGTCGGACGCGCAGTCACCAAGTTAGAACCATTTGGCCCTTACGGTTCCATTCCTTTCATACCCAACATGTCGACCAAGAGCACCAAATGCGCGCCATCAAAGGTCCGTTCGAAGTGCCTTGTCATACGCCGCTGCTTCGAGATAATTGACGGTATTCGTTTCATTTGTGTGTGGCTCATCAGTAAATATCCATTTAATCAACTGCGTGTGAGAAGCCCAGGGGCATCGTGGGAAATGGAGGGTGTTGTTTGAGCAGTTTGTCAGTTATAAGACCTGGACAGTAATTAACTTCAGTATAAGTCTGATGCGCCAGTACAACAGTGGGTCTGTACCCGCTGGACTCTGGGCTCAGTGGGTCGGGCCCGGGGTCAGTACCTTTGAACTCGGCGCCGCCGGGATTAATGTGCATCCTCTTCTGACACTCGCCACAGCTCATCAGGAAGCGCGTCACCGCCTCTCTGGGCAGGAAGGCGTAGGTCTCAGCAATCTGCTCCACGAGAGAAACAGAGACAACCGGGGGATGGGGGGGCAGACTTTGTCATCTACATGTACAGCCAGTACAGCTGGACAGAAACCTTTTACAGTAAAAGCAGTATCTAACAGCACTAACATACAGCATAACAATGAGGGAAATCGAGAACACAGAGATTTTCACATCACACACAAAGGGTCGGAGACGTTGATATGTGACGGCACAGGACAGTCTGTCTGTGGCGAGTTTAAAGAAATCAGATGGTTAGGCTGCCTCTTTTGCGCTTTTATAATTCCCCCGCGAGAGCTCCACTGTGCTCAGGGCCCTGTCGAGTGACCGCGGCGAGCCTGGCGACCCCCCGCAGAGGCACACAAACGAAATAAAGGAACACTAATGCCTGCAAACCTCTTTCACAGTCGGGGGGTAAATGTCATTCCAGCTCTGCATGGTCCACAGTGAAAAAGCACCTCCTTTCAGCCCTCCTCCTCCCTCTCCCTCTTTCACCATACCCAATCGCGCGCACGCGTGTGTGTGTGTGTGTGTGTGTGTGTGTGTGTGCACCTGCGTGTGTGTGAGCGCATGTACACACGCATGTGTATGTGTGTTCGCTCTGCGCTTTGCGTCGTTAACAAACTCACAGCTTTTGGGAGCACGAGTACTGGCTCTTGTTTGACCATGCATGCGCAGGCCCAGATTCATCTGCGAGTGAGAGAGCGCACACATGTACGTGTGCGACTGCCGGCTAAAAACAGAATGCGCCCCAACATCTGACATGCGTAACGCCCAGAGAAATGTCAGTCACAGCCCTCCCGCTCCTCATAATCATTTCACAGGGAGGGAAATGGCAGAGGTGCACCAGCAGAAGTGCTGTGACTGGCGGCCACAGAGTGCGAGGTTAATCTGACAGACACAGCGGTTCACGAGCGAAGAGCCATCCATCATAAAACAGAGTCCGGGAGGAGAGAAACCAGAGAGGCACGATATAACCCAGGAGACGCGCAGTATAACAGGAATGGACCGTTTGAAAAATGCTCAGCTGAAAAATGATCAAATGGTTAAATAGCCATATTCTGTAGACTCCCATGAGCACTGACAGAGAAAACCACTGGAGACCGAGCGTAAAGTACAGCCCCCTGGCCCCCACCCCCTATTCCCTTAAACACGACCTTCACGCAGCCCTGCCAGAGCAGCGGGGCATTGAGGGCACTAATCCGCCCACTTTTCCCCCTGGGGTTCTGACAGCATTGAGACAGCATTGCGGTGCCCAGAGGAGCCAAAGATAGGCTTCCTTATTCCGGAGAGCGCCCCCTTCTGGCTTAGCTGATAGATAGTTCTGCACAGGCAGCAGACCTGGACCTCTGCCCCTTTAAGAGGCCTTGTGCAGTACAGAGACCCAGAGACGGGGCTCGATGAGAGGCAGAAGTCAGTACAGGACGAACACACATACCCCTCAGGGCTGAAGGCAGACTTTCACAAGGCCATGATGCCAACAGCCGAAAACAGAGCACCTGCAGCACAATCTGATATTACTGTGTAAGTGTAGTTCCAAGATCCATAAAATAATGCTCGTCCAGGGTTAACATTACAGTCCACCAAAGAATACCAGCTCTGCTATGATGATGTCACAAACCCATCAAGTCTTTTACACGCGATTTTCAGCCTAGTGTGCCATAACATGAAAGACACTTTTGAAAAATCAAACCCATTTTTTCCACATAATTTGGCCTGATTTTGTTTTCTCAGTGAATTTCTAAGTATTCTACAAAGCTGCAATGCTAGAACTATCTTTAATTATGAGAATATGCATTTTTTAATTTTTCATGTTGTCTTTGTTACCGCAGTAACAAGAAAGACATGTCTTTCTTGTCATCATGTTTATTGTCAAAATACTATTAATATTTAAGTTTTAACCAAGTGTTTGAGGTGAAATGGTTTCAGATTCACTTTACTTTGTTTCTATATGATTTAAGGGAAAAGGCTTAATATCTGCAGAGTAACAAAGAGGACCTATACGGTACCAAAAAACACAATTTATTAAATGACCAATAGTTGGTGGTCTCATATGACAATTTTTTTTTTTTTTTTTAAAGTGTCCAGCATAGAAAGAAAATATTAATGTGTCTTATTCTGTGCTCATGTCGCTCGGGCAACGGCACAGATTTGTGTGAGTTAGTTTGCGAGGCTCATGAAACATTAAGCCATGAGAATCCATTCTACATTCTGAATGTAGTTACACTACACTACAAAGCAAATGAAAAGCAACTGCATAAAACAGGTGACTGATGATGAATACTAAATATACCAGTGTTTCAAACATAATGTAATTATATCCCCGAACGCCGAATGGCATTCCAGGGATATTATGTTTTTGGTCCGACCGCCGCCGCACTACGTGTTAACGCGATAACTTCAGTAATATTTCAATTATAAATTTCAAATTTTGCACGTAAGTAAGGATCATAAAGAGGAAGAACTGATTCGATTTTGGACAATTAACGATGTCTAGATTGGCCACCAGGGGCCAAAAACTGAAAAAAATCACTGTTCCGTGATAACTTCAGTAATATTTCATTTACAAATTTCAAGTTTTGCATATAAGTAAGTATCATGAAGAGGAAGAACTGATTCGATGTTGGACAATTTACAATCTCTAGATTGGCCACCAGGGGCCAAAAACTGATTTAGGTGTTAACGTAATACCTGCTGTTTTCAATTAGAAATTCCAAGTTTTGTAGATAAGTAAGTATCATAATGAGGAAGAACTGATTCTATTTTGGACAATTTACAATTTCTAGATTGGCCACCAGGGGCCAAAAACTGATTTACGTGTTAACGTAATAACTGCTGTTTTCAATTAGAAATTCCAAGTTTTGTAGATAAGTATGTATCATAATGAGGAAGAACTGATTCTATTTTGGACAATTTACAATTTCTAGATTGGCCACCAGGGGCCAAAAACTGAAAAAAAAAATCACTGTTCCGCGATAACTTCAGTAATATTTAATTTACAAATTTCAAGTTTTGCATATAAGTAAGTATCATAAAGAGGAAGAACTGATTCAATTTTGGACAATTTACAATCTCTAGATTGGCCACCAGGGACCAAAAACTGATTTACGTGTTAACGTGATAACTGCAGTTTTCAATTAGAAATTCCAAGTTTTGTAGATAAGCAAGTATCATAATGAGGAAGAACTGATTCTATTTTGGACAATTTACAATTTCTAGATTGGCCACCAGGGGCCAAAAACTGAAAAAAATCCCTGTTTTTATCATATCTCTGGAAATATGTGTCCGATTGACCTCAAATCAAGTGCAAATGAAAGGTCATGACCTGAGGATGTGTTCCACGATGACATTACACCTGTTTGGTTCAAAATTTTGACACAAGGTGGAGCTTTGTCACATAAAATTCACAATTTTTGCTATATTTTTGGAACTATTTTTCCAATTGACATGAAACTATGTGCAACTGCAAGGTCATGACCTCACAACGGGTCACATGATGACATCATACCTGTATGGTCCAATATTTTGCCACCAGGTGGCGCTTTGTGATGGAAAATAACCATTTTGGCTATATCTTCAGAACCATTTGTCCGATTGACCTGAAATTAAGTTCAAATGCAAGTCTATTCAAGGTCTATTCAAGGGAACTGGAGGAATGAGGGCGTTTGGGGATATACCCCCAGCCGTCGCCTCCGATGGCATAAGCCTAGTTTAAAATATGGTTCTCTCTATATTTCTAAACTTGGGGACAGATTTTTATTTTCAAGTTTTGAATCAAAAGCTGCCAATTTCTGCAGTACTCAAAGGTGGTCTAATGGCTGATGTATGTGACATGAATCAGAGCGCTGCTGTGGTTTCAATGCTGTGAAAGGGAGGTATGAACACAGCTCTTTTCTGCAGGTCAGTCTTCCTGCGCATCTCTGCTCTATAAGCTGAGAGTGGAAAATAAGTGAACCTCCCTCATTACCACAACAGAACCATTTAAAATAGACAATTCCATTAAAAAAAAAAGAACCAACAGTACAGTGCATGAAATACCAGAAAGCAAGAGAGACCACATCTAAGAATATGTGAAAATTTATTAATGAGTAAATCACACACACTTCCAATGTTTGCCTCCTTAATCAATAAAATTTCAATTGAGCATATGACACAAGGACATTATACCCCAATCGTGTTCACCAGTGCAGTATAAACACTGTATTTCACAGAAGAAAGGGAATCACTTACATACGACAGAGTAAAATATTTTCAAATGTGATTACTTAAACTGGCCTGAAATCCAAGAATTTAATCATATAGAAGCTATTGAGAAAGAGCAATTTCACTTTTTACGGAATAACTGCGCAATAAGCCCAGGTTCTTCTGATATATTTTATGCCTTTTTTGGTCATTATGAGGAATGATCTTATAATAATCTTGGGGCAAGCATCACATTATCAATCAAACAAAATGTCAAATATGTTCCCAAAGCCATTTTGGGTTTGGTTGCTAGAAACTGGGCAAAACTGGTGGTCTATTTAGACTAGCTAGTATACAGCTGGATGTAAAAATTTGGGCACCCCTGGTTTAAATGTCTGTTACAATTAATGTCCAAGTGATTAAAAGCAAATCTGAACCCTATATGCAACCAAGTTAAACATGACACCTTTCTGCAAATTTAAAAGCTAGGTTTAATTTTATTTTAATTTTTCTGAGCTGTATGACGAAAGGAAAAAGGGCCCTGCGCAAAAGTTCGGGAACCTTTTTGGATTATTCTTTGTTACCTTTCAAGAAAATAATTACTAAGGCCCAGACCCAGGAGATTTACTCGTTAGGGCTTCAATGAGTCAGGTGAATATAATTCCAGGGTTGAACTATATATTCTGAAGTAACTCCATGCTAACGAAAGTATCCGACTGTGGTGGCTGTTGCTCTTCTAAACAGTTGTCCAAGGATGTCAAAATCAAGATATTTCACTTCCACCAACAAAGAGAGGGCTACAAAAAACTCTCGCAACATTTCAATCTACCCATTTCTACAGTCAAAAACATCATATAAAAATGGAAAATAAATGGAACAATTGAAGCCAAAGCAAGATTTGGAAGACAAAGAAAAATTTCAGACAGAATGGCCCGAGATCTGGTGAGTAATTCTCAGAGGAAGCTAAACAAAATTAAGCGTCTGAAGTATGCAAACCTTTAGAAACTTCAAACCTACTGGACCAGTATGCTTTGGACTGACAAAACCAAAATTGAACTGTTTGGCCACAACCAAAGAAAGTATTTTTGGAGAAAAAAGGGAGAAGCATTTATCGAGAGGAACACATTGCCAACTGCTAAACTTGGAGGTGGATCCATTATGCTTTGGGGTTGTGTAACAGCTGGGGGCCACGGGCAATATTATGCGGGTGAAAGGAAGAATGGATTTCACCAAATATCAAGACATTCTCGAGGCTAACGTTCAAAGCTCAGTCCAGGAATTGCAGTTAGTCCAGAAATTGAAGTTGAAGAGATGTTGGGTCTTCCAGCAAGACAATGACCCGAAGCAAACCTCAAAATCCACCATGAAGTACCTCCAGGAAAGACTGATGAAGGTCTTGGAAAGGCTATCACAGTCCCCAGACTTGAATATTATTGAAAATCTGTGGAGAGACCTCAAGAAGTCCAAAGAATATTTCTGAGCTAGAGGTGTTCTGTCAGGAAAAATGGGGAAAATTCCAAAGACAAGAAATGAGATTCATCTGGCAACAGGAAGAGTTTACAAGCTGTTAAAGCTGCCTGCGGAAGAGTTTCAAAGTACTAGCTGACAGGGTTCCCAAACTTTTGCACAAGGCCTTTTTCCTTGTTTTATTATTTTGAAAGTGTGAAATAAAAATTATTCTTGCTTTAAAATGTGATGAAATGTGTCATGTTTAACTTTGTAGCATTTAGTGCTCAGGTTTGCTTTCAGTGACTTGGAGATTAATTGTAACAGACATTCAAACCAGAGGGGCCCAAATTTTTGAACTTCATTGGCCATGTTTCATCAAGATTTCATCAAAAAAATTTTAAATTGTGGCATCATACCTGTCATTTGTGTTACCAATTTGTCTTTTTTGTTACTCGATGACGGTAACAATAAAGACAAACTACAGTAACATGAAAGACTCATCCAAAGGTATTTCAGGGTACTGAGGGCACCTGTCCACACACAAACATGCCTTAGTTATGGCAAACTGAAGCAGTTACACTATTAACTCTTTCAGTTTCTACCTGGAATCATGCATTATTTTGTGGTGAAAGTAGTGTAAAAATGATAACATTTATGAGGCAAAAGCTATTTTGAGTTTTCTTGACAACATGCATCCCCATAAGTCTCAGGTTATTTGCACGAAAAGCTCGCCATCATTAGCCATCGACAAAGTCAGGCATTTTAGCAACTAAAATGCATGACTTTGTAAAGGCAGCATATCAAAGGTGCTATTCATAATAATATTCATATAACTATAATGTTACTCCTGGACAAGCATCATTTTGTCAAACACTGAACATTTATGGGGCGATATCAGACCGTGAGCACTGGCAACAGCCTGCTTTTAACCCCATAAAAACTTACAGACACTGATATGGTTCTGCCAAATGCAGCAGCTGTATAACTAGGCCCATTTTAAAATTCTAGTGGAGATTCCAAAGTGTCCCATGATCCCAATTATGTCCCAATGAATTAGAGAACACCGTTTCTAAAATGAGGTACATGATCTAGTTATTTTCCAATTGATGTGATGCTCTGGCCATAAAAACAGGGCGTCCTGGATATAGTGAGAATATTTTTCTCACTATAAGTGAAATCGAGCTTCACTGAAGGGCTGCAACCAGAAAAAATGTGGAAATACGAAAAAAAAAAAATTTTTCATGAGTTTGAACCTACTTAAGAGAAAACTTGAGAGAAAACTAAGAGTTTAAGTGAAAGAGGAGGAGAATGGTGATGGGTGAATATGCAAAAACAGCCCCTGCCCAAGTACTGCAGCTCCAGCACATAATGACCCGTAAATCTGACAAAGTAAACACTTTGAATCAATATGAAAGGCCACTGCAAATAAACCATGGTCAATAATCTCTATTCTAACCTTCAACACAATCCCGCAAATCAGGTACTATGCTAACAATGCACGTCAGTCATTCATAAGAGAAGTGCACATACACTCCTTCAACAGAAGAGGGCAGGATACCTGGAAAAGCCAGAAAAGAGAAACTGCCTAAGAATGACAAAATTTTGTCATTTGATTTCATTTTGTTGAACTCCTTTATCCACTATTTTCATCATTCAATATGAAAGTTTATAGAAATGAGGAGCGATATGCCCAACGCTGGTCCCTTTCACTGGTAATATAAATATCCCTAAGACAAAATATGAAGCATGTCTTCAGCCTATAATTTCCACAAAAAGCAAAACCTTGATGTTTGACAAGGGAAAAAAAGTCTTTGTTATGAGCAGAGGGCAAACTCTCACAAGAATCCAATATCCTTGACAGCACTTTTAATCAAAAGAGCGAAAGGTTCGCTTTCATATAACCACATTAAAATCACAGCAACTTTGCACATGCCTCCTGTTTCA
The DNA here is from genome assembly GCA_029721435.1 of Gymnothorax reevesii. Lineage (NCBI taxonomy): Eukaryota > Metazoa > Chordata > Actinopteri > Anguilliformes > Muraenidae > Gymnothorax > Gymnothorax reevesii. The sequence goes on along the minus strand of CM056585.1, from coordinate 11,819,483 downwards.
AACACAAGAGATAAAGAGAGATGTCCTTAAAACGTAGAGTAGGTGAGGTGGCTGCATCACTCTGCAACACAGTTTCTTGCTTAATCGGACTTCACTGATTTCAGAGGATAAAATGTCCTCTACAGCACGCCTAATGCCTGTGCTACAGCTCCCATTTCACCCAATTAAATACCAGCAAATACACCCACGACAGGCAAGAGAAATGCACACATAATGTGGGTGGATATGCAAGATATTGTTGACTCATTAGCAGCTAGTCATAATCAATGTCCTCATATTGGCTATAAATAAATACTCCTGTCAATCATCTTACTCATGCTGGAGAGCAGGGACGGCAGCAGAAGTATTCGATTTTCTCCGCGCAGGAGTGACTGAAACTAACCCCCGAAGGGACAACAGCAGATGAGGCCGTAAATTAAGAGCGTTTGGAGGGCTGGCTGGGGCACCAACTGCTCCAGAAATCTGGAAAAGCTCCTGGAACACACCGAAAAGAAGACAGCGCTCGGACTGCACGTGTCGTCCGCTGTGGTGGAATTCATTGGTGAAGAAAGTCGGATTCGAACATAACGTGGCTTGGAGTTTTTGCACGAAGAAGTAATCTGACGGCAAACGTGGGTGTTGGGGTCACGTGACACCAGAGCGCTAGAGTGCTGTTTGTACGGGCACAGAAATTCTCTCGGATCCTGAATGGAGCGCATGAGTCCGATCTTCGCCAAAATGTAATCACTTCCACTTCCACCTTAGCACAGTATCTATCAACAACACAAACCTTCACTGGCATCCATCCATAACATTACGAGATATCATGTTAACTGACAGAAAAAAACAAATGAACAAACAAATGCAAGAGAAAACATATTACCTCCTACGAACGTATAATAAATGCAACATGCATTCATCAAAGAACATGCAATTAACAAGTGAAATTTAGCACAGAAGAGGCAAAGGGACTGAATGGGACGCGACGGGAAAAGGAAGCAGAAACAGGCCGTTATGAGAGTAAAGTCAGAGAGGGAGGGGTAGAGTGAGAGAGGGATAAAAAGAGGAGGAGAATGAAGATGTTCGCTTCACGCCCGTCATACGGGCCGTCTCACCGCTTTGTACGTCTTCTTCTGTCCTGCGTGCTTGGGTGCTCTGCCAGGGTCGGAGCTGATCTCCACGTGCATGGCATAGATGATGTCAAAGAAGTCCTCCACCACCGCCACCCTCTTCAAAGAGGAGGCGTCCGGAGCGGAGCTCCCATCGACACACTGCGAGACAGAGGAGGACACAGGACACATTACCCCTGCCTTTTGGCATCATTTTCATGGCTCATAATAAATTTGTTCGAAGGACATGCCAAGAGGTGATTTAGTATCATGATAACATGTGATCTAGTTAAATAAGTGATCCAGTTTCATAATGTCTAGCATAACGTCTGGCAGCTTTACGAGTACTTACAACATTGTCACTGCCAGCGTCCCACAGCGTTTGTGTGCAACTACAACTGTCTGCAATAATGTCAAATTTTTAAAATGCTTTTGCGCTATGCGGGAGGAATTTCAAAGATGGAATATCAATAACACAACTAAACAACAGCCGGAGGTATACAAATAAGTGTAGAAGCGAGCAGAGCTCACATACCCCCGCTTTATGTTTGAACGAATCCGGACGCACAGACACACGGACAGACGGACAGACGCGCGGAGCGCTATATACCCCCGACTACGTCGTAGCGGGGGTATTACAAGAATTCTCCATGGTTACTGTATCTTTTGCTTTCTGCAGCATTTTGATGAAAAATGATTGTTCCTATTTTTCTTCTAAATGTAAAATCACAGAGCGCATTAGGAGGTACCGGGAGAAATAAACACACAGGGAGGGCCCGTCTAAACTCCATTTCAGATTCTACACCGATACCATTCATACACCAAGTTATGACTTAAGTTGTGCCGTTCAGTTAATCAGTTCATTAATAATGTATGAACTCCTTCTTCAAATTAAACCACGCATGGGTTTGCAAGCCAAACAAATTTTTCGTCTGACATAATTACTCTGTTTTAAAGGGAAAAATAGAAATTATTGAAACGGCAGAATTAGGACATCAGCCAATTGTGTTTTCATTATAAAACAACTATATTGTGCGCTATATTCTTGACAAAGAAAATGAAAAATGCATCACTTTCCAGTTTCACACTAATGATGAAATATAAGACTATGAACAAACAGACCACTCTGAAACCCTGCTTTCCATAAGGCAAACCTTGTTGCCATGGAAACTACAGCCGACCTCTTGGGCAGGTGTGTGGGGCAGCAGGTCACATGACACAGATGGCTGCACCTAGTAAAACTTGAATTGCTACAACGGTCACGGCAGCAAGGGCCACCTGATTTACCCACACCGGCAAAACCAGGCGGAAAAATACACATCTTCTCTCTTCTTCTTTGTTTTATTTCACTTCATATCCCGTTCCCCTCCTCCTGCCTCCCTCTCATCTCTCTCTCGATCTCTCCTTCTCCCTCTCTCATCTCTCTCGATCTCTCCTTCCTCCACACTCTCTTTCCCCCCCTTCAACTGTCAATTTTTGACTTTTTATACTGTGAACATCTTTCTTTTGAAAAATGAAGCAAATTTTTGTGTCCATAACTGCATTAATATTTTTCGATATTTCTGCACTTAGCGTTTCACAGGGAAAGGGCCAAACTTTGAGCGGAGAGGAGGGGGCATCGTGGAAGTGTGAGAGAGAGGGAGAGAGGGAGGGAGAGAGACCAGCTCCCTCTCATTATCTTCTAAATCCTGCTTCTTTGGCAGCCATTAGCAGACAGAACGGCAAGAAAGTCAATCCTCCGACAGGCAACACTCCTCTCCCTCTGCCTCATTCCCTCTGCCTCTCCAGCTCCAGCGCTCTCCCCCTTACCCTCTCACTCACTCCCTCTCTCCCTCTCTCTCGCTCCCTCTCTCTCCAGAGTGTGCCAGGTAATGGGGGTTGCTATGGCAGCAGGCACAGCTTGCAGAGAGGGTATGCTTTATTTCAGCTCTCACCAGCCACTGTAATAATGTTTGTTTTTACAATAATAATAAAAATAATTTAGATTATGAATAAAATATTACATTTGAAATGTAAATAAATGATTCATAATAATATTTTAAATCACCAGTTCTCATTCTAAACTGATTTTCGGTGTAGAGAGTGGCAGTAGCCGTCAGGAAGGGGACGAGCCGGTCAGTGGTGGCCGCAATGACCGGGACGGAGGATGTAGTGAGGATGGCTCACGGTTACGGGGCACATCAGCGGAGCGGGACAGGAGCGCCCGTGACAGGCAGAGCCGCGGCGCACAGATATGTGGGGCATTCGGGGAGGGGGGAGGGGGGAGGGCTGGGGGGTGGTGCTGTAGGTCAGAGAGACGGCGCAGGAAGGACCAGCGCTGATCCAGGGTCAGCCGGCTCCTCAGAGAGCAGCATTCTGCAGCCAGCGCCAAGAGTGCGAGACACTGTACTCCGAACGACACCCACCGCCAGCACACAGTCTCACAGCCACCGAGACACTTATACACCGACTCCGCCATTGCGCAGCAAACGAACGCGCTCTGCATGTGCTCACAGGGAGAAGTCAATGTGAAACTAGGGAAAAGAGGTGAAAATGACAAAGCAAAGGAACAATATTTCCTGCCAATGTTCAAACAGCCTCCCGGAGAGAGATACACACTCTGAGACTCTGTCGCTAATGCGCTCTGTCACCCCCTCGGAGTTCGACCTCAGGCATCTGTCCCTACAGCCTCCTATCCCGACACCCTTCCTCTCTCCGTCTCACTCCTGAACCTGGAGGCCCCTGTTGTCCCTGACTGCATAGAATAATTACAGTCCTACCCCCTCCCCCGCCCCCACCTCTCCACTCGCACTCTTCCGTCCCGTTCCAAACAGCCCTGTTGCTAGGAGACTGGAGGGGTCGATTCTGTAAACGGCTGCCCGCCCTCCACCCTGCCCCCCCTCCGCAATCAGACGGAGCAGCGGGGACAGAGGGACGCGCAAACCGGCCGAGCTGCCGCACGCCAGCGGGGATAGAGACCCCGAAACCTTAATCATGAGGTAAAAACTTACAACGCGAAGGTGAATGAATAAATAAGCTACTCTTACAGCAGCTCCAGTGACACGGGACACGTAGGCTTTCCCCAACAGGATGCCGTTAACGTCTCTCTCTGAAGCAGCCATCGCTGCTTTACTGTTTTTTTTGAGTGCTTGCTGTGTGCGGAAAACTTGTGATGCCATCTGCGCGGTTCACGCTGTGTGAGATTGCCTTGTTTGCAGCAGGACTGGCAAGCGCATTACAAGTACGGCGGTGGAACCCGCCTCACGAAATAGAGTCTGAGCTGGCCGTTCGTTTCCAGCTTTTCTTAGTCACTCTGTACAAACCAAGCGAAAACTGGGAGAGATTTTATGTTGAGCGAAGCGTGGCACCGTTTCCTGTCGGAACCACTTTATATATACCAGAGCTGAGACACCCCTGACACACTTACAGTCAGTAATCCTTACAGAGGGAACCACTGAGTATATCCCAGCACTGAGACACCCCCGACAAACTCACAGTCAGTAACCCTCACAGAGGGAAGCACGGAGTATATCCCAGCACTGAGAGACCCCCAATACACTCACATTCAGAAACTCTCACAGAGGAACCACTGAGGATATCCTAGCACTGAGACACCCCCAATACACTCACAGTCAGTAACTCTCACAGAGGAACCAGTGAGTATATCCCAGCACTGAGACACCCCCAATACACTCTCAGTCAGAAGCTCTCACAGAGGGAACCACCGAGTATATCCCAGCACTGAGAAACCCCAATACACTCTCTGTCAGAAGCTCTCAGAGAGGGAACCACTGAGTATATCCCAGCTCTGAGACACCCCCAAAACACTCACAGTCAGTAACCCTCACAGAGGGAACCACTGAGCATATCCCAGCACTGAGACATCCCCAATACACTCACAGTCAGTAATTCTCACAGAGGGAACCACTGAGTAAATCTCAGCACTGAGACATCCCCGACACACTCACAGTCAGTAACCCTCACAGAGGGAACCATTGCGTATATTCCAGCACTGAGACACCCCCAATACACTCTCTGTCAGAAGCTCTCACAGAGGGAACCACTGAGTATATCCCAGCACTGAGACACCCCCAATACAGTCACTGTCAGTAGATCTCACAGAGGGAACAAATGAGTATATCCCAGCGTTGAGACACCCCCAATACACTCACATTCAATAAATCTCACAGAGGAACCAGTGCGTATATCCCAGCATTGAGACACCCCCAATACACTCACAGTCAGTAAATCTCACAGAGGAACCAGTGAGTATATCCCAGCACTGAGACACCCCCAATACACTCTCTGTCAGAAGCTCTCACAGAGGGAACCACTGAGTATATCCCAGCACTGAGACACCCCCAATACAGTCACTTTCAGTAGATCTCACAGAGGAACCAGTGAGTATATCCCAGCATTGAGACACCCCCAATACACTCACAGTCAGTAAATCTCACAGAGGAACCAGTGAGTATATCCCAGCACTGAGACACCCCCAATACACTCTCTGTCAGAAGCTCTCACAGAGGGAACCACTGAGTATATCCCAGCACTGAGACACCCCCAATACAGTCACTGTCAGTAGATCTCACAGAGAGAACAAATGAGTATATCCCAGCATTGAGACACCCCCAATACACTCACATTCAATAAATCTCACAGAGGAACCAGTGAGTATATCCCAGCACTGAGACACCCCCAATACAGTCACTGTCAGTAGATCTCACAGAGGGAACAAATGAGTATATCCCAGCGTTGAGACACCCCCAATACACTCACATTCAATAAATCTCACAGAGGAACCAGTGAGTATATCCCAGCACTGAGACACCCCCAATACACTCTCTGTCAGAAGCTCTCACAGAGGGAACCACTGAGTATATCCCAGCACTGAGACACCCCCAATACAGTCACTGTCAGTAGATCTCACAGAGGGAACAAATGAGTATATCCCAGCGTTGAGACACCCCCAATACACTCACATTCAATAAATCTCACAGAGGAACCAGTGAGTATATCCCAGCTCTGAGACACCCCCAAAACACTCACAGTCAGTAACCCTCACAGAGGGAACCACTGAGCATATCCCAGCACTGAGACATCCCCAATACACTCACAGTCAGTAATTCTCACAGAGGGAACCACTGAGTAAATCTCAGCACTGAGACATCCCTGACACACTCACAGTCAGTAACCCTCCCAGAGGGAACCATTGCGTATATTCCAGCACTGAGACACCCCCAATACACTCTCTGTCAGAGGCTCACACAAAGGGAATCACTGAGTATATCCCAGCACCGAGACAGCCCCAAAACACTCATAGCCTGCAACCCTCACAGAGGGAAACATTGTGTATATCCCAGTACTGAGACACCAAAAACAATAACAGTCAGTAACTCTCACAGAGGGAACCACTGAGTATATCCCAGCACTGAGACACCCTTGACACACTCACAGTCAGTAAATCTAACAGAGGAACTGCTGTGTATATCCCGGCACTGAGATACCCCCAATACACTCACAGTCAGTCACTCTCACAGAGAGAACCACTGAGTAAATCCCAGCACTGAGACACCCCCAACACACTCACAGTCATTAACCCTCACAGAGGAAACCAGTGAGTAAATCCCAGCACTGAGATACCCCCGACACACTCACAGTCAGTAACTCTCACAGAGGGAACAACTGAGTAAATCCCAGCACTGAGAAACCCCTGACACACTCACAGACCGTAACTCTCACAGAGTGAACAACTGAGTATATCCCAGCACTGCCAAACCTCTGAAACACTCACAGTCCGTAACTCTCACAGAGTGAACCACTGAGTATATCCCAGCACTGAGACACCCTTGACACACTCACAGTCAGAAACTCTAACAGACGAACTGCTGTGTATATCCCAGCACTGAGACCACCCCAATACACTCACAGTCAGTCACTCTCACAGAGGGAACCACTGAGTATACCCCAGCACTGAGTCACCCCCAACAGACTCACAGTCAGTCACTCTCACAGAGGGAACCACTGTGTATATCCCAGCACTGAGACACCCATGACAAACTGACAGTCAATAACTCTCACAGAGGGAACCACTGAGTATATCCCAGCATTGAAACACCCTTGACACACTCACAGTCAGAAACTCTAACAGAGGAACTGCTGTGCATATCCCAGCACTGAGACCACCCCAATACACTCACAATCAGTCACTCTCACAGAGGGAACCACTGTGTATATCCCAGCACTGAGACACCCAAGACAAACTCACAGTCAGTAACTCTCACAGAGGGAACCACTGAGTATATCCCAGCATTGAAACACCCTTGACACACTCAGAGTCAGTAACTCTAACAGAGGAACTGCAGTGTATATCCCAGCACTGAGACACCCCCAAATACACTCAAAGTCAGTCACTGTCACAGAGGGAACCACTGAGTATATCCCTGCACTGAGATACCCCCAACACACTCACTGTCAGTAACTCTCACAGTGGGAACCACTGAGTATATCCCAGCACTGAGACACCCCCAACAGACTCACAGTCAGTCACTCTCACAGAGGGAACCACTGAGTATATCCCAGCACTGAGACACCCCCAACAGACTCACAGTCAGTCACTCTCACAGAGGGAACCACTGAGTATATCCCAGCACTGAGACACCCCCAACAGACTCACAGTCAGTCACTCTCACAGAGGGAACCACTGTGTATATCCCAGCATGGAGACACCCATGACAAACTCACAGTTAGTAACTCTTACAGAGGGAACCACTGAGTATATCCCAGCACTGAGACACCCTTGACGCACTCAGAGTCAGTAACTCTAACAGAGGAACTGCAGTGTATATCCCAGCACTGAGATACCCCCAACACACTCACAGTCAGTAACTCTCACAGTGGGAACCACTGAGTATACCCCAGCACTGAGACACCCCCAATACACTCACTGTCAGTAACTCTCACAGAGGGAACCACTGAGACACCAAAAACACTCACAGTCAGAAACTCTGACGGAGGGAAGCCACAGCAAACGCGCATCGGTGGGGGCGGAGGGGGGTGGCTACACAGAGGGGGAGGGGTGATCATTCCACTACTAGCCTCACAATAGGTCACATGTCATGAACCTATAAACTCTAGTGGTCACATCAATGGATAAATGGGCCCTGTGTTGCAAATTAAAAAGCTACATTGGGGTTTCCCAGTTTTGCCTGCAGATGATTTACTGGCTTTCAGCATGAGAGGATAAGGATAGGGTGAAATACTAACTGTCTCTCACTCACTAATACACTCCCACTCCCCCCCTCTCAGTTCATACAGCCCGTTCATTATATCCACATTACCTTCAGGGTTTTCCAGAACGGTGCGCGTCTCTCACAGGATGATCACACACTCCACAATCCCAATATCCCCTGGCAGATGCAACAAAGGATGTGTCGCCATTCCATGATGGCGACAGTCAAACGCTGCCACATTCAATTCCCTGCCTTCCATTGTCAACTCCAGTCATTATGCAGCAATAAACGAGCAACCATCAGCACACAAAATATAAGTACACTAGAACAAGGATGGAAGAAATATACTGTGCAGACAAAATTAAAACATGGAATTGGATTACAGACTAAAAGATGGCCTTTGAATCCGGAGTGAGACCTTTCACGCTCAGCAATAGGTATTATAGAGATGATACAGCAAGTACAATTAGTTTAAGAAGTTACATTTAGTTAAAAAAAATGCTTGTGCCACCTGGTTATGGACATCTGCTATGTAAAAAAATTCTTTATAACAGTTAATAACAATCATCACAAACCATTATTTTAATTCCAACTGCTGGTGCCAATAATGATTATTGTTATTATTGTAATTATTTACCATTGATTATCCTCAAGCCAAATCTGTCAACCTGATAATGAAGGGCAATTGGAGCCTGTGACTGCAGCACGCTCAGGCGCTGTCCGCTGCTAGATAGACAGACAATCAGCCGACGGTCTTAATGAGAGAGAGGAGTCGGGCTAATTATCTGGAAGCGGAGAGGAGGGCACTGTCTGTGCACGTGAGGGGGGTCAAGCGGGGGGGGGGAGGGGGGTTCAGACAGGCATGCGTTTGGTCCCTCAACGGCATCTACTCCATCGGGCAGGAGAGGAGGAGGGTGGGGACGGGCAGGGGGGCAGATATCTATTCACAAAACCTGGTTTTCTGGGGCCTGGTGTGTCCCCGCAGTGTGGCGACTCCGCCGCACTCCCCGGTCTCGGCTCGATGTGTGCACGCACGGGTGGGGGGGGGGGGGCATTTCACACAAACGGATAGGAAACATAAGCCAGGATATAAAGGTAAAAGAGCCATTTTACAAGAAGCCGCACGCCATGAATACCCAGGAGGGGGACGGGCGGGAGATCCGGCTCACAGTTGGACAGGTCACTGATGGTTCCTGTTTTCCTGGGCGGCTGGCAGGCAGGCAGTTAATCACACGCTTAAACGCGAGCAGAGCAGAGAGAGAGCAGTGCACGGCAGTTTACAGTGTTAGGGTGCACTTCGGGATGAATTTACGGGGCGCGCAACACACGTATGTTAGTGTAATACCTGAAAATGTGCTCTTCCTAGGAGCTGAAATACAGATATACGATGTTATTAGCAGGAGGCCAGAATATCTGTGGAAATGCAGCGAACAATAAAACTCAGCTGGAACTGTTCGGCCGAAAAAAAACAGAAAAAGTGGCCACTAAAATGCTTTTTGGACATAATAGCATGAGTGTTTAATGCGTCTGCGATCCAGTCGCTGAATTTTGAGAGCATGTACTTGTGTGCACACGTTGCGAGTGTATGCTTTATGAGCGACTGTGTGTATGAGCACATTGTCCATGTATGGAAGTGTACAGTGTTTGGGTGTGTGTGTACTTGTCCGCATTTCAACTTGCATAACTGTGCGAGTGTGTGTACGGCTAACTGTGCGTTCGTGCATCTGAGAGTGAATGTGTATTCCTACTACTGAGGGGACCAAATCCCTCAAAAGGAGATGGAATAATACTTTTTTTTTATCCATAAGGGGACATTTACCAATCTTTACAAGCTTAACTGAGCTATGTTAGGGTTAGGGGTGAAGGTTAGGGTTACATTAAGGGTAGGTTTAGTAGTAAATGATTAAGGTCAAGGTAATAGGTTAGGGAATGAATGCGTATATAAGGGATGTCACCCCAAGACATGAAAATGCTACAAGTATATGTTAACATGCGCATGTGTGTGTGGATGCGTGGGCTAGTATGGCTACACCCATGAGAACAAACTCATGTCGTGAGGACCTTTGGGGTAGTGAAGGTATTTTGGGTGGTTCACATAGAGAATTAAGGCTAAATGGTTGAAGCTCATGCTAATAATTACAGTTAGGTTAAGATTAAGGTTAGGGTATGGGAAAGGCTGTGCTGAATGAATGCAAGTCAGTACAGTGTCCTCACAAATACAGCAAAACAAACTTTCGTCAGTGTGTGCGCTTGGCCGAAGTGAGCGCACTCACATGCATGTGTAAGTTAGTGAGTGAACTAATGGACATTGCCGGCGCTGAAGGACCCTGTACGTTCCCTCACGCAGGGCGAGTGGATGCATCTGTGGGAATGTGCGCATGCAGTCAGCCAAGCATAACCACTGAATGACAAATAGGTTTCACCCTGACTTATAGCTCATTTGTGAATAAATGTAATTGCGCAACACTATTTAGAAGTGGTACACATTTTCAATGGGAAGCCATATAATTGTTTCTGATAGCATAGCATAATGGCTGCGCAGGGATGAGAACACTGCGGTTCAAATCAATTCACCAGACGCCTTGTTTCACTCGTGTTATTTTCTATGGCAACAGTGCTCAATGCCAATATGAATGCATTGCTGGGCTGTGTTGTTTCTGGAATAAATGCTGCACAAACAATGGTCCACAACAGTGTGAAGACCCAGTTTTTCGTGAAATTGCATCAAATATATCTGGGGGAGGAATCCCAAAACCCCCGAGCAAATAACCCCCCCCCCCCCTCCTGCCCTGCGACAGTACAAGAGCCCCCCCCCCCACTAGGTAGGGGAAAACCCTGTGTATGTGGTATGTACATGTGTGTGTATGAGCATGTGTGTATGAGTTTGTGTATGTACATGCGCGCAAGTGTGAGTGTGTGTGTGTGTGATACATACTATGGGATACTGTGAGATCTCCCTTTATGCCTTCTCAGCCAGGGGAGAGTTGTACATATGAATGCAAGCATGTGAAAGTGTGTATATAGGTGCGTGTGAGTGAGTGTGCATGCGTGTGTGTGCGTGTGCGCGTGTGTGTGTGCGTGTGTAAGAGAGCGAGACAGAGGGAGATGTATACAACGGGACGTGGCGAGCGCTGCCTTTGTGCAGTCTATCCCAGGGTGAGAGTGCAGGCATCTGTGTGTGTATGTGTACATGCTTGTGCGAGGGTGTGCGCATGCAGGGGTGTGTGTGTGTGTGTGTGTGTGTGTGCGCGCCCTGGAGAGATGCACACCACAGGACACTGCGAGCTGTGCCTTTTGTGCGCTCTCTCAGGGTGTGCGTGGGGGGTTACAGCTGATAATGAGGAGCGGAGACGCTCTTCCTCAGTCGCTGGCAGTTGGCGAATAGGGGGGGTGGAAATTGAGGCCCCCGAGCCAATTAAAAATGGTGTTAATTTCTCTTCTGCTGGGATTCAAAAAAAGCCCTTTCTCCATGGTAACCAGGAGGAAGCAAAGGGGAGGAAGCGGAGCGAGCAGGGCGGGTGGGGACTGCGAGGCCGGGAACAGCGCAGCACCTCGCCTGCAGCACAGGCAGAACTCATCTCCAGCCCAAAAACAAAGCGGTAGATAATGCACATGCGGCGTGGGGGTGGGGCCGGCCTGCACATATCAGAGAAACAATAACACTAACAGGACAGCTCTCTCTTCACCGAGCCGCCGACTCTCCGCTGGTCTGGAACACAATGGTGGAGGTGTGTGTGTGTGTGTGTGTGTGTGTGTGTGTGTGTGTGGGAGGGGGGGGGGGGTGGCGTCAGGATGTACAGAGACCCTGAACAGGTTCATATCAATAAGAGTCCATTAATAAGATCGCCAATCCTGACACCCACGCAGCCCCATGAAGAACCAGACCGTGATGACAACCATCTATACTCACAGGGCATCCTTCAGAGCGACACATCCTCACTCACAGTACATCCTGCAGCACAACACATCCTCACTCACTGTACATCCTGCAGAGCAACACATCCTCACTCACAGTACATCCTGCAGCACAACACATCCTCACTCACTGTACATCCTGCAGAGCAACACATCCTCACTCACAGTACATCCTGCAGCACAACACATCCTCACTCACTGTACATCCTGCAGAGCAACACATCCTCACTCACAGTACATCCTGCAGCACAACATATCCTCACTCGCAGTACATCCTTCAGAGCGACACATCCTCACTCACAGTACATCCTGCAGCACAACATATCCTCACTCGCAGTACATCCTTCAGAGCGACACATCCTCACTCACAGTACATCCTGCAGCACAACATATCCTCACTCGCAGTACATCCTGCAGAGCAACACATCCTCACTCACAGTACATCCTGCAGCGCAACACATTCTCACTCACAGTACATCCTGCAGCGCAACACATTCTCACTCACAGTACATCCTGCAGCGCAACACATTCTCACTCACAGTACATCCTGCAGCGCAACACATTCTCACTCACAGTACATCCTGCAGCACAACACATCCTCACTCACAGTACATCCTGCAGCGCAACACATTCTCACTCACAGTACATCCTGCAGCGCAACACATTCTCACTCACAGTACATCCTGCAGCGCAACACATTCTCACTCACAGTACATCCTGCAGCGCAACACATCCTCACTCACAGTACATCCTGCAGAGCAACACATCCTCACTCACAGTACATCCTGCAGAGCAACGCATCCTCACTCACAGTACATCCTGCAGCACAACACATCCTTACTCACAGTACATCCTGCAGAGCAACACATCCTCACTCACAGTACATCCTGCAGAGCAACGCATCCTCACTCACAGTACATCCTGCAGCACAACATATCCTCACTCACAGTACATCCTGCAGAGCAACGCATCCTCACTCACAATACAACCTGAGCACATTCTCACTCACAGTAAATCCGGCAGAGCAACACAAAGCAGTACATCCTCACACAGTACATTCTAAAGAACTGCACACCTCAATCACAGTGTAGTGCTGCTCCGACAATGATAAAGGCCTGGCGGGCCGCCAGGCTTATACAACCCTCCACCAAGCTAAGAAATTCTCAAAGGAGCATGATTTTTTGAAATCATGCCTTTATTTGAAAATTAATCATTTGTGCTTTGGAGCGGTCTGTCCACGAGTGCAATCTTCACTGGAGCCGATCTCTTGGAGACAGTGGTTGTGCCATATTGGCTACGGTAAACAAAGTCTAAAATCATATTTGCCAATAATTTGTAATTGAATGCATCAAAGCTCAAAGTAAAGCCTCATACAGAATTCAAAACTGCCTGCGTCTTTCGCCATCATAGGAGGAGTCTTTGCAGCACCAGCATTAGCACTGCTGCTGAATTAGTCCAAAGTAAACTATTTAACAATTCCACACGTGTGGTTTTGGTTCAGGTTAAGCCACTATGCGCAATGTAATCTACGTATCCGTTATTTAGACAGTCCGGTCGCTTGCAACTGCATGGGTGTAGCCCTCGAAAGGCCGCTTCTCCCCTTTTTTGCGCATCGTTCGGCCAACAGTGTCACCATGGCAACCAAAATTGATTGGGGTGATAACTGAAGCACAACACATGTCAATGCCAAATATTTAGAGTAATCGGTCAAAAAATTTCAACCTGTACAGCGTCCAAAGGGAAGCGTCTACGGATGAGGACGCGAAGGTGGAGGCGACGAGCATGAATCCATAGTAGCCACCTGACTTTGTCCAGGGGCTACAATTAAAATTATATTTTAAGGTTGCTAGTGGTGTCACTGCATAGTATACAGTGCAGTAGTCCTGCTCCAGAAGGCGAGTCATTGCCCAGGTGAGATCCATAGAATTCTCTGCTGCTGTCATGATGAGACCCAGGTAAAGTGCAAATGTTGAATTGATAGAGAGTAGCCCAATGATGGGGTGATTCATCCTCGAGACTGTTCAGAGTCTAAAAAAGTTTCTGATGCTAAATATTTCTACTATAACGGCGATGCTCTCATTTGTCATTTTAATAGTCAGCTTGGCCAAGTAACCGCTACCTCCAACATGCTATATTTTTGTAATAATAATGCTATATAGGCCATCGCGTGCAACAATAATGTAATCGAGCAAATGCTCAAACCGACTACAAAAATGAAGTGCTTTTACCAATTTTGCACGACTGAGGTAAAAGTCTCACGTAACGTCACGTCACACGTTCATTTTACGGTGGTGGTGCTCTCAAATTTTAGCATGGCGCCTCAAAAAAGAAAAAGCAGGTCATGGGCAATCAAATATTATAACACTTTTTGGTCAAAAAAAACCATGAGCGAATCAGGCTGCAGAGGGAGAGGTAGGAGAAAGAAGAGAGGAGGGAATGAGTGAGAGACAAATGAGCCGGAGGAAGTGAGAGTTTAGCAGCCGCCAGACATAAAGAACAGGCGAGCACTGAAAATCAGGCCGGGATCCAGAGTGGCTGAAGAATCCAAAGTATAAAGCTGCTTTCACACCAGACGCGAAACGAATTTTTCGCGCGACAGATTACATTAAAAGTCAACGCAAAGACGCGAAACGCGTGAATTCGCGTCTTTGCGTTGACTGTGAATGTAATCTGTCGCGCGAAAAATTTGTTTCGCGTCCGGTGTGAAAGCAGCTTTACTCTTGGTAATACTGCACTGACCAAAGTAAGTTCCACGTATTTATGTCTTACACAGTGGGGGCCCAATACAATGACTACATTTTTAAAACATTTCTGTTATAATTTCTTGTTCACGGTATGAAAGTAACCTTCTAATACTAACTCCGTAGACTACATTTTAAGGAATGTTCATATGCTGCCAAATGAGGGACATCCAGAGGATGTTCACATTGGTCCATTCAGGAAAGATGTAATTGAATCTACATGGGGTTGGACCACCACACTGTGGCTGTCCAAACCCTTATAAACTTGACAGCAGGTATGATTTAATGACTGGTTCGATTCCAGTGACAGCACTTATGAAAATAATTGTAAGCTTAAAATGATTGATAAAGTGACCCTTGAGGAAATGAGAGTCAGAACAGAGGTAAATTAAATGCAGTTATGAGGCTTGCCAAATTTGTTATTGATGGTTGTAATGATGACAATGACACAACAATTTAATTGAGCTTGATTTCATGTTCTGATAACCATCCTTAGCACTTTCAACACACTTCATTTGAACATAATTGTGCGCATTTTAATCTGATCTTATTCTGCTGATTTTTTTTTTTTTATTATTTCAGTGAGTAGCACGATGTGCCAAAATGTATGTTGTCTTATTTACAGTAGTGTGCAGTGATGATTATGCACTTAACAAAATTAAGATAAATCAGAAAGTACTGTTCAGGTATTTATTTCATGCAATATTGGATCATCAAGATGAAAATAAGTAATCAAATAACACTACATAGAAAAAGTAAAAATAATAATGTCTTCTGGAGAGAAAAGGCCAATATCTAGAGTGGCCACCCTCATGTCACCAGATGATTCTTTCTGACTGAGATCATTCTTGCCCAACTTAGAAGTGAGTTTAGGGTCATTATACTGTTGAAAATAAAATCCCCCGCCAATCAGTCTCTTTCCAGATGGCACTGCGTGCCTCTTTTGACCCAGTCCGACAGAGCAGCATCATCCTAACTCACAGAACAACTAAAAGAGTAAAATATTCTCACTCACAGCATGTGCTACAGAGCTGCCTGTCCTCACTCACAGTACAACCTACAGAGCAGCACACCTCCCTCACGGCACATTCCACCGAGCAGCACACCCTGATTCTGATCACCTCATGGTGAGCACAGCGCAAAAAAACCTCACTTTACAGACACACACCATAAGTGGGACATCACACCTGTTGACACAAATGGGAGCGGGGAGGCTACAGAACTGAGGGCAGAAGGGGGCGGGGCCAGGAGTGCTAGTGGAACAGACCGTGCATGGGAAAGAAATGTGAAAAAGACTCCATTTAAAACTACTGACAAGTGTTTTCAACCGACCATCCAGAGCGGACATTATAGTGTCAAAATCACAAACCAAGCCTGCAGAAATAATTATAAAAACGGACATTCCTGTTGAAATCTGGGCATCAGGCAACCTGAAAGTCACCCGGCAGGCAAAAGTTTGCAAAATACATTACAACAAATCTGCTGGAATGAGGACACGATTGCCTTTTAATAGCAGGTCCATGATATACAACATTATACTTGATTAGTCAGATCTGATATTTACTGCCACTCTCTCGAGTAGGTCTCATGGTGACATGGTGCTATAATCTGGTGCTCAGACTGTGTTGATGCAGAGAGCAGCTCTTCCAGAGGATAGATGTGTCAGAAGCACACAGTGGTGCCATCAATGACCAACTGTAAGTCGCAAAACATCGTAATGAACAGAATTTCGAATTCTGTCAAGCACTCTTCCTCTTAAGATATTTGAACAACATCCAATTAAACTTTCCCAAAAAGAATAGCTGAACTATTGTCGTATGTCGCATGAAATGGTGTTTAAAAAAAGTGTGTAATTTTGTTTTGGAAGTACTAACTATGATAATTAATCCATCTGATCGAAGGTTTTGCTCAGTGCAGCTGTGGGCGGTGTAATAGAGATTTAATGAGATTTGTACAGGCCCATTTCTCTGTAGTCTCTGTAAGCTCTTACTAAAAAACACACGGCAGAACCACTGCAGCTCGAAGACAGAGGAATTAAAGACACCTCTACGGTTTTCATGGTTTTGCATCAACTCACTTGAGCTACTTCACTTAAATGGTTTGTCCCATTTCAAAACAAGAGTTCAGGAAAAAAAGACAGGTCCAAGCTGACCCATGTGCCGTGTGTTAAGCCACATCTGTATATCCCTGAATTAAAATTTTGCATCTGCAGAATGGCTCAGTAATTAGGCACAGCTTACAGCTGCTTCACTCCAGAGGCTTCGCAAGCAGCTGACATAGAGAACTACTGGGGCTGTAACACAACCAAGTGTCTCGGTCTGAGTGACAGGAGACTCACAATCTAGTTGTGAGTCAAGACAAGCACATGCACACAGATACACACATTACATTAACACATACACCTGGTGCACAATAAAACCACAGAGGTGAGGGAAGCCAAATATGTATCGAGACATTCTGCATTTGCTCAATGAGAGTGAATGTCAGTGTGTGGGATGTTCTGCAGTTAATCCCTCGTCCCTGACCCTTCAGCTGCAGGAATAAATTCAAATCTTTCATCGGATGCTCCTAAGCAGAGCTCCTCTACTCCCTCTAAGCCCTTCAGCGCCTCACCAACTCTTCCTCTGTGCTCACTCACCCCTCCTTCCTACACCTCCCACGTCTCGCCTCCATGTCCCTTACTGCTCAGCAGCTGGCCTGGGAAGGACTGTACCCAGTCACATGACCTCTGGCTCCGGCTTCATCCGTGCGGCAGTGCTTCCTTGCCTGATCTTGCATCAGGCGGCCAGAGAAGGGTGGAACCACAATGACAGGCCCAGCCCCCACCCTTTACGCACGCTTCAGTCAGCCAATCACTAGCTCCGCTGAATAGCTAATCACCACATTTTGGTGTGGTGCTACATGCTGGGTCGTACCGCTCTGAACACCATGATGCCAGAGTGACACCAGGTTCTTTCCTAGCTGACCTGCACAATCATCCCTGAGCGAGCAGTGTCGTTCACCCCAGTGCTCAAATCAAACGCTCACTGCCTCACACTGGCAAAGAAGCTGATGGATAAAAGAACCCTATTTTGGGCCAAGACATACACAGGACAGACTGCTACATCCAGACAGGATAAATACATTGCAATCTCAAACTAAAACTTAAAGTCAATCTTGTAATAGGATCACAAAAACTGTTTCTCCGAACCTCGTACTTCCGGTGTCCTTCCTCAGAGTACATCGACCTGAGTAATCGGCCTTCGTTGTGATCTCTGCTCACCTGCAATGTGTTATTATCACGGCACGTTTCATGATTGTGATGCGTGGTGCTGTTGATGTCTGTCTACAGACAGACAGACAGACAGTATAGCACCAGGCAAAGTATAGGACCACAGGATAAGACTCCAAGTTTATCTTAACGATGGGAGGCTGTATGAAGTGTTAGCTGAAGGGGATCCACTTTTTTTTGTACACATTTTTGAGAAAAAATATTTGTTTCAGGAGAGTTATTAATTTCTTTCAATGACTGGATTTCATTTGAAGTCATTACTTTCGCAAATATTTCATAAAAGATGATAACTAAAAAAGGCATTCATTCATGACCATGTTTTTTTTCTTTTTTAATTCATATTTAACAAGGACGCCAACACAAGAGGAGGGCAATGTACATAATGATTAAATATAATTAACCCTTTAACACTCTAACGGCCCAAATACAGGCCCATCAGGGAAGTTAAAAACAAGAAAAGATTTCAATTTACCTTGAGTATGTCCTTTATAGGCATTTTAAGAAAATGTTACCGGAGTGGTAAGGGGTCAAGTAGATGATAATAGGATACTTCATCATAAAGAAATCCTCTGCACTCCTGAAAATCTAGCTTTTGTTGAACCATCATCAACCGTCACCCTGACTCTCTATTTCAGGCTCCATTTACATCCAGGAATGACAAACCCGGCACTGGAACAGCCACACTGTATTCAGTTATCAAACACATCCTCACCATTACAGACCCGGCACTGGCACAGCCACGCTGTATTCAGTTATCCAACACAACTGCACCATTACAGACCCGGCTCTGGCACAGCCACGCTGTATTCAGTTATCAAACACATCCGCACCATTACAGACCCGGCACTGGCACAGCCACGCTGTATTCAGTTATCAAACACATCCTCACCATTACAGACCCGGCTCTGGCACAGCCACGCTGTATTCAGTTATCAAACACATCCTCACCATTACAGACCCGGCACTGGCACAGCCACGCTGTATTCAGTTATCAAACACATCCGCACCATTACAGACCCGGCACTGGCACAGCCACGCTGTATTCAGTTATCAAACACATCCGCACCATTACAGACCCGGCACTGGCACAGCCACGCTGTATTCAGTTATCAAACACATCCGCACCATTACAGACCCGGCACTGGCACAGCCACGCTGTATTCAGTTATCAAACACATCCGCACCATTACAGACCCGGCACTGTCACAGCCACGCTGTATTCAGTTATCAAACACATCCGCACCATTACAGACCCGGCACTGTCACAGCCACGCTGTATTCAGTTATCAAACACATCCGCACCATTACAGACCCGGCACTGGCACAGCCACGCTGTATTCAGTTATCAAACACATTCGCACCATTACAGACCCGGCACTGGCACAGCCACGCTGTATTCAGTTATCAAACACATCCGCACCAGGCCATTCCCTGTATCCCATCAAAACCCTTCTCAAACAGCCCACACACCAGTGAGCAGGAGCCAGCATGGTAACGCCAACACTAACCCTGAAGTCATGAGGAACCAGGGCCCAGGCAAGGCGAAGCTCCACAACAATGACCATATCCATACAGTCACTGCAGCATCAGCACATCTGCCTAGCAGTGAAAAAACTGAGAACAAGCCTTAATTCTGGTACAATGGAAAAATGTAACATACATTTTTCAGTCTTATTTCCAATTAAAAGCCATTTTACAGCAGAGAGGCACAGAAATAGGGCTACATCCAGACTCCGAATTAGACCGAGCTCTGATAATATCCCGCAGTGTGCACAGGAATCGATCTGTTCCACTCTGATTCATTTCAAGCTTGTTTCCTCAGCATTGCCCCACCGCAGCACATTGTTCTTTTGTTCCCATTCCTTCCTCGCAGCACCTCTGAATGTGCAAGACACTTCGCTGAATTAGAAAAACACATTGAACTGGTATCCATACATGTGCGGGAATTAATCTGCTTTCCTTTCATGTGGCTGCTGTGAACCCAGAAAAGCCAGATCTGCTTTTTTAACCTTTCTTGTAAAGGACACCTTTGAGGACAATAAACTCGTGACCCTTTACCACCAGCGTTCATCTCTTGAGATGACACCTTCAAATTTGCACATATCCTTGAATTAATACGTTTCATGCTCTGACATATTCAGCTGTACTAAAGGTCCTTTCAGGATTAACGGAGTAACGTTATGCGCGATTCAATGCTTTTTCACCTTTGCTTCAAATATGGGACGGTGATGCATCATAATGAATAATATGCAGGTAGGAATATGTGCTGCAATATGAAAAGGCCTAAAGTATCTATGCTAGCAGAAAAAAGATTTATGTCTTTATACTGCTGCATTCATTTTTGCCACAAAACAGGGCTGTGCAATAAGTGCCTTGTGGCACAATAAGGGCCAATTACAAGGTTTGGCACCAGCCCAATCGGACCAGAACCCCAATATAAGATGCTCGTATCCCTTTGAAAGTTTGCACACTGGAAATTAAGAGGAAAAAATAGGCGTGCAATGCACGGAATACCCCTCAGCCCGATGTCGAAGTTTTTGGAGACGCCCGCCCGCCCAACCGCACGAAGGATAGCGATACCCCGTCAGCCTTGAGGGCTGAGGGGTAAAAATGGAAATAAAGATAAAAAAATGCAGTCAGGTTCATAAATATTTGGATACTGACAACATTGTTATTTTACACCATATTGGATATAAAATAATGAAGAAGAGGTCAAAGTGTTGAATTTTCTCAGGGCACAAAAGTATTTGGACACAGGGCTGCACAGCAGTTCTATGGCCAGGTGTGTACCTTCCCCACATTACTTAGAGTATTTTACACAGTTGCTAGGAAGTTTAGCATTTGCAATCTGTAGATGTTAACTGTCAATGTGAAGTCCAAAGAGCTGCCACTGTGAGTGAGGCGAGCCATTGTCAGGCTGAAAAGAAAAGGAAAAAAGCTTCAGAGGATGTTCAGATATCAGGTGCGGTCAAATTAATTATGTTCATTCTTAACGATGACAAATGCTCCAGCGAGCTCAGGAACACAAGAAGGTCTTGAAGACCACAAGTAACGGTGGCGGGTGACAGGAGAGTTCTTTCTCTGATGAAAAAACGATCCCTTCACGATAGATTCCCACATCGAAGACTCTCTCCAGGAGGTCAGCATATCTGCGATTCACTGGCACACACACAGAGGGTTTAGTACCTCAAGATGTAATACACTGGCAAGTCTAAAAATCAGGATCTTAGCTGCTGGATTATTTAAGTTTCAGGATACAGAGTGACCACTGCACCAGTGGACTGACCGTGCCAGTGTCTGTTGTGGCTGGCAGCCTCGTGAGAGCAGTGCAAAATTGGCTTCACGCTGTTCAGGGAAATGGGAGGGATACAGTCAGTTTGGGTGAGCACTGCTTGTTGAGGCTGGCCCCCCCTGCGCCCACCAGCTGCATTCTGAGCAGCCACATGATCCAGTCTCCTCTGCCCTCATTCTGGGTGCACGAGGTTTGAATCTACAGCTGGAAAGCAGCAGTGGCTGACAGGCGCATGTTTTAAAGAAAAACAGTGAACTGGGTCGCTCTCCTGAGTTGGCAGCACGAGTCACGTACGAGCATACTTGTACACAGTTTGCCGATCGGACATTCCAGATTCAGGCGGGAATAGAGATTCCATTTTTTTTTCTTCATTGTTTTTTCTTAAAATCAGGAGGTTGACCAAGAACATCTCAAAATGCCTGTAAAGTTCTGTCGCGACATCCAATGGGCAGATGAGATGAAGATCAACTTGTACCAGAATAATTGGAGGAGTACAGAGAAGAGATGGACCAACTCATGACCTGAAGCGTACCACCTCATCTGTGGGCCATGGTCATGTGTGGACACGTAATGGCTACCAATGGAATGAGTTGTGTAGCACTTATTCACGATTTAACTCTCGATGAAATCGGCAGGATGAATTCAGAATTCAACAGGGCCGTTTTATCCCCAGATTCAGATGCTTCAAAACTGATTCCAGTGGACAGTGACTCTAAACACACTGCTAAACAATCCCTACAATTTTTGAAGGCAAAAAAATAGAATGTTCTAAAATGGCCAAGTGAATTACCTGTCCCGAATCCAAAAGAGCAAGCGATTCAGTTTCTGATGGCAAAACTGAGGGAAAAATGTCCCAGGAACAGACGGGAACTGAGGGAACTGTGTTAAAATCGTTGTCATTCCAACACAGTACAAGCAAGATCCTCGGAAGAACATTTAAACCTGAAAACTGACCCTCTGAGCACATCTTGATTGGTTAATTTCACATCTATTGCGGTGGTGTAAAGCCTTAACATGAAAATTTTGTTTCCATCCACATACTTATGGACATGACTGTATATTGTAATTGTAGGCTATATTGAACAAACCTAGTAGCAATTCAGCTTTCTGGGCTACTGACTGATGCTGCCATGATTCTGAGCCCTGAAGAACACAATCCATTAGCCAAGAAGTGTAGTATCACTGTTGGGTTTTCCTTACGTGCAGTACTGAGTTCAGCCAGCCATTCATTACACACCACTGAATCATACCCTCATTTTCAGATCTGTCTTCAACAGGCAGACAGTGGGGTTGCACAGTTTAAGTATTTCGAGTTACTGCCACTTAATCTTTATCTATTCACTATCCAGTGGTTTTTTATTTTTGAGTCTCTACTTTCATTCTGGTCACACACACACAGACACACACACACACACACACACACACACACACACACACACACACACACACACACAAAACAAACTTAAACGTCAAGCAGAAAAATCGCCACCTTCTCCCGTCGCTAACTTTGACTGACATGTCACAGAACACACACAGACACTATCATCTGTGCACCGATTTGTACACTAATGAACATGTAAAGTGCGCAGTATTGTCAGGGCCCCGGTATGAAGGCGCAGTGCTCCGAGAGTCGTGCACGAAGGCCCTCAGGGTATTTTGTTTTCTCCGGGCCCTCACTGGGGGTGGGGGACAGGCAGGACCCCAGAGACAGCACCCACCGGCTCCACCCAAACCCCAACCTCCCAGTGCTTCCTGCTTCCCCATTTCACAGGACACCCCATGACGCAAGCACCAGGGGTTAGTCACACGCACGCACACACGCGCGAGGAGCGGGGCAAAACACTGTCACGCACCACATCGAGCGGTGTTCGCTGCACGCGAAAGCACCAAACCATTCAGTATATGTCACATCTTTTATTTTTACTCGTCCCTACTGATTTAAATAAGTAAACAGATCAATAAGCAAAGATACGCAGTGTGTGTCCCTGCAGGTTAGGAGAACATAATATACCATAAATAATTCATTTCTCACTTTACACAGGAATGACAAGATAACAAAAAGGGGATATTAAATTTGTATTCAGCCTTCGGTTAATCCCACCATCAGGGGTAGGGGCCTTACTTGTTTTATCCTTTGTTGTTGTTTGTTTGGCGGTTTGTTCAGTGCTCATCACAGGAGGGGCGGCGCCTTCTGCTTCATTCTGACCAATCACTTCCGCACCTTGAGAGGCCCAGGGGTGCGAAACGCCCCTCACAGCTGCTCAGGTGGAAAACTTCACCCCCCACACCACCCACCCGACCCCCCAGGGCCCACCCTCTCCCACAGTACAGTACCACCCCCTAGACTCTCTCTCTCTCACACACACACACACACACACACACACACACACACACACACACGCGTGCACGCAGACACAGACACGCACACAAACGCGCGGGTGCGCACCATCTCTTGCCGTCTCTCTGACACGCATACACTTGCGATGGCGTACGCAAACACTCCTCCTCTCTCTCGCACACTCACGCAGAAACACACTCACATGCGCACACACAGACACACACATTCTTACAAACACATTCTCACGCTCTCTGATGCAACACGCACATTCTCACAAGCACACATGCACTCTCACAAATGCGCGCACAAACACAGCATTCTCTCAAACACACTTTCACTCTCTCTCTCACACATACACACACACACACATTGTCCCACAAACTCTCAGGGGCTCCAAGAGGGCACAACAACATCCTGCTGGCTGATATTTGACACCGGTGTTTCAGTGAAACCACACGGGCCAGCGGCAGCTTCAGCGCACACCTCCTACACACCTCAGTCTGCATCTTTGGGGAGTGGGGGGGCCACACTGGAGGCGAGACACAGGGCCAACTTCTCAGCCGAAGCACATGGAGTAGAGGCTCTCGCCAACTGTCCGTTTTTCCACTGAACCGTTAGAAGCCCTCAGCACATCCCCAAGCGGCGCACCTCCTCACCGCCTCAGAACAGAAACCAGCCACTTCTCTACGAAACCACCCGGCGGCCTCTTCAGCCCTCATACGTCCCCCCGACCACACACACACACACACACACAGCCAGCACAAAATAGCCACATTTAACTCCTTCATTCATTAACTGAGAGGGTTTTTTTTTTTTTTCAAACAGGAAACCAGAAGATGATGCGGTCGTGCTCGCTAGTCCCTCGCAAACACCTCCCCTCGGATTCAGCTCGCTCCACCCAAGGGGCCCCCTTCCCCCACCCTGCCCCAAAATCAGCATCAACAGCCAGCAGGCAGCTGCAGAGGAAGACAACCGCCCCCCCGCCCCACCCACAGCCCCACTGCCACCACCTCCCCCGGGGGCCTAGAAGTCAGTGTGACTCCATCATCCAGCCGCTGCACGGCGAGGAGACACTGCCCTTTATATCACCCTACCTCTGACCCCCCCACCCCCCACCCCGTTCCCAGCAGATGAGTACGGGGGGGGGGGGGGGGGTACGAGAAGATGGGGAATTGGGGAAGCCCTGGCAATTTAAGTCAATTTAATGTCCTTATTTCTGCAGAATAAGAGCCCCATTGAGACCAGCGCAATCCCAGCGCTGATGAGAGGTCGTTCCAATTAGGGTTTCTCCCGAGGGGCTGCCGAGCATCACAGTCATCAACACGAGTCGTTGCCACTGGATGAGAGCCAGAGCTGATACTGACTGTGGAAACAACATTTAATTCGCATCCTCCGACAAGCGCTGACATACACATACATTTACATGTCCTGTGCTAGTCAAAATCAAACAGGAAACATACGGTCCAATATGGGCCGTATTTACTTTGCAAATACAAAAAAAAAAAAAAAGACCCGCAAACCAAAAAAGCTCAAAAAGACATTAGTTGGGGTAACATTTCGTTCTTTGCATTTTTGTTTTTGATCCAGCACCTAACACTATAGATTTTTGGGATGTGTACGTCATACAATTTTCTCCATATTTACTTTGCAGCAGTTGATTTAACATGCGGAAATGCCGCATTCAGGGCCAAAAACAAGGGCTTAAATATTGTTCCAACAGCCAAATATATCTGATATTTCTGAGCGACTTCTGTTCCTCAATGAAAGCCAGTCCTATAATGGCACCTTGCAGGCCTGTGGAAATCAGATTAATTTATCAAACAGTTCTGCTGTCAGATTCCCATCATGCCATTCACTGAGCCAGAGAACGTCACATCTTTCATGGTCAGCTAATGAAACCAATTAAGATCATAAAAGGTGTGTCACCAAGTTACAACCAAAAATGTGCGCTAAGCTGCATCTGTAGAGAATAAATAACCTGTTGCTTGTAAGTAAATAGAGACTGGCGACCCAGAGCATTCATGCACACTATAAAGCCCCGGTCTTTGTTTCGAGCTCACAAGCAATTCGGGAGCAGTTGATTGAGCCGCACTTAATACTCTCAAACCCAGTGTGAGAGAGAGAGAGAGAAAACCTCCTTCTGAAAGAGAGAGAGAGGGGAGAAGAATGTTAGAGCTATTTATAGGAGCCTCCGAGAGGCTTGTGTCAACTGCATGTGATGGTGGTGCGGCGAGGCCGCTTCCTCTGACTCCAGACCGAGCTCTCTCTCTCTCGCTCCCTCGCCGCATCTGCACCCTTCCTCGGACACTTGTTTCATTTCGCATTTCCGTCTGTGTTATTACGGTCATTATGGACAGTGAAGGTCAGTCTCAGACAAAACCGGAGGAGCTTCTCGCTCCGCAGTGCACACACAGTCCTCTCTCCATTAGCAGGGCTCAAATAAGCTAAACAGTGGACGTCGCGCCAGTCGGGGTCTACAGGCCCTCTGCTGCAACTCACAGATCTGTTGCGTTTGGAAAGCCAACCGGGCTAGAACATCGGCGGGAGAGTTGCAGCATTTTCAATGAGTCTGATCATCATTCACTCATCGCACCAGGAGGACTATCAGCCTCAGTGTCACCCAAACCACTCAAAAATCAGGTGTCAGAGCCCCAAAGACCAGAAAGAGGAAATGGATCATTTGGCAACTAAAGGAGAGGCCCAAGAGACAGCGAGGAAATGAAACTGGTGTATTTTGGTCGGAAAGAAAACTACAACCATGTTCGTATGAGCTGAAGACAAGGCTGGCTGATCTCATACAACAAAATTGCTTTTCTATTGCATCACCCGTAATTGGACCACTGCTGGAGAGATATCACATCCCATGCTGGAATCTGCGCTGATGCCACCAGCTCCACCAGCAGATCATGGCTTATCCTCCGTCGCTTCTTCACCTGCGTGTTTTACTGTGATCGAAAGCAGAAACTTATGGCACACAGTTAACCATCAAGTCCAGGGTTAAGCACTAAGTCTAATGTTAATACTATATGCAGCGCACATTTTCTGGAAACCCTCCCTGAACAGCCAATACAAAAGGCTTCCCTACCCTCATGCGAGCCAACAAAAGCATTCAAATTTATCCAAAAATAATCTGGATTAATTATAGTATGCACATAATTATGGAGATAAATGAAACTATGACTCAATCTTCTGGTGCCAATATGGAAATTACGTGGTGTACGTAGGATAGTTTTATTTGTAATCGTTTAGACTTTACTCGCACTCTACAATATCTAATTTTAGATAATGTCATTAATAAACTAATGGAGCAGAGTGATAGGAAATAATTTTGCCTTCATATGAGCAATGTAGCACAAAAAAAGAACAAAAAAAAAAAACACTTCTACTTGAAATCTTAATAATGTATCAAGTTGTCATGACACTATATTAAAACTACCAGCCAGATCCGGCCAAGAAGGAACAAGGAACAGATCCGCTGAGGAGCTGCCGGGCACTTTAATGATGATTAAGCCACAATAAAGACAAACAGAAAATAACGACTGTAAAGGCACTGGACAGTAGTGCGGTCAGGTGAGGGGTGACCGGGATTAAACGGGATGAGGTCAGCTGCGGTCAGCGCCAGGAAGTCAGTTTGAGGGTAACTGGACACACTGAAGCTGTGCACCATCTCCAGCCCCAAGGCTTGGAAGAACAGGACAGACCAGACAGATGTTTCATGACATGATTGTTGAAATTTTTCCAAAATAAACTCTTACTTCAATTTTGATTCTTGCAACAAATTAAAAAAAAAAGAAGGGACAGTCACAAACTTACTACTTTGAAATGTAGCCATTCCTTTTCCAACAATTAAAAAATGCTTACGGACTGAAGACACCAAGTGAATATGGGTTTCAGGTTTAATTTTGTCCTATTCTTCCTACAAACAACTCTTAAGTGTGCAATACCACATCTTTGTTGTTACATTTTGCATTTCAAAATGTGCCACTTCTTCTCTATTAGGTACAAGTCGGGACTGCAGGCAGGCCAGTCCAGCGCCCACACCCTCTTCTTATGCAGCCATGCCTAGGTATTATGTGTAGAATACGGTTTTGCATTGTCTTGCTGAAATACGCATGGGTCTTCCTGGAATACATGTCATCCTGAAAACAGTGTATGTTGCTCCAAAACCTGTGTACTTTCCCACATTAATGCATTTATGCTACTCATGGAAAGGAGCACTGAGACAACCACATTCCATGCCAGAGTATGGCATTTGGACCCATTGATGGCAACAGTCTGGATGATGTTTTTCTTCTTTGGCTCAGAGCAAGTTATGTTGATTTCTTCCTAAATAGACTTGAAATATCAATTAGTCTAATGACAAATCTTTTCATTGCGTGATAGTCCATTCCAGAAGTCTCCAAACCCAGAGAAGTAAATGGCGCTTCAGAATAAAGCTAACATAAGACTTCATTTCTGCACATGAAAGTTTTAAGTGGCATTTTTAAAGTTTTAACTGGAACATACGTCAGATTTGATACGCTTGAAATTTCCCACCTTCACTATGCTTAGATGCTTAAAAGTAAATCAAGCCATGGGTCACTTTATTTTTAATTAATCCTTTTTGATCATATATAAAAATCCAACAATGACAGATGAAATTCACAGAAAGAT
Source organism: Gymnothorax reevesii (assembly GCA_029721435.1). Taxonomy (NCBI): domain Eukaryota; kingdom Metazoa; phylum Chordata; class Actinopteri; order Anguilliformes; family Muraenidae; genus Gymnothorax; species Gymnothorax reevesii. Next base: position 11,790,974 of record CM056585.1, on the reverse strand, counting down.
ATTTTTTTTCTAATTATTCAGATAATTAGCATTCTGGGAATCTCCATAATGGGCTAATTAAGTTTATCTACTTCTAAATATCACTTTCTATTCATTTTAGGCTACATATTGGTTCTGATTTAATCAGTAGGCTAAATAAATTGCTTGATTCTTATTCATGCGAGGCACTCAGGAATAGATTTGGGGTTCCCCATTGCTTTAAAAGACGATGGAAGCAGTCCTTCCTTGCAGGTAATTAGCAGACTTCTAAACGCAATTATTTTTGCAAGAATGCATTTCAAATGGCCTCTGACGTATGGTTGCTGCTTGTTGAAGAAAACTTGCCCGTTTTTGCCATGGGGGTAACGACTCTGATTAAACTTAAAATATAAGTGGGTCAATCAATTGCGCAGCTTGACTTTCAGTGATTTTACTCACACAATTGAAGGCATATTGGTGATCTTTGGCCCATCTTTCCTCTTGAAGGACTAGTGCTAAGTTCACATTACCAGGCTGAATTGACTTAAATCTCTTTTTTTTTGCCATAGTGTAACAAAGATCTGATGTTTTCAGGGCTGTTATATCTGCCCTTCACATAGAAGCAGCTTAATTCTGATATGTGGTCCAAGATCAAATACAGATCTGATATGTGACACAAATGAAAAAAGTCCGATCAGAATCCATGTTGCTTATTGTCTGAACGCATGCGCCGAGCACAGCTCAAAAAAATAAAAAAACAGCCGTCAGTTATTTTTTCGCCCTCTCATCCTCATCATGTACCACTAATGAACTGAATGCCATCCTCCAGGACAAAATCCTGTCCATACATCTGCAACAAGCACATCCGTTTTCTCGGTTTGAATCAGGTACCACGAGTGCTCTCACAAACATGAAGTTTTCTGTTGTTGGCGATACAGATGACTTGTCCAAAAACGTATCAATGAGCACATGCCTGCCATTTCAGAGGGCAAATGCATTCATGACAGATAAACACAGGTCACTCGTAATTATGAATGTGAACATTTAATACAGGGAAATCTGACCTGAGCAAAAAAATGGAGAGTTGAAAAACGAGGCTTGTACTGTGAATGAACCCTCGGCTTTTCCTGGATGCATCTTTTGCACCAAATTATGATCAAAATCACCTGCTGACATCAACAGTTTTAAATCATATTATTCAAATTTCTTTTACCTTATTATTATTCCCAAGTTCCTCCTCCCTCATCTGTTTTTGGGTACATCATAGGCCCGAATGGCAGGAATGGATGTATATTTACAAATAAAGTGAAGTTTACGAAACCGAACATTAATATCTTATCTTCATACTGTCTGCAGTGAAATACAAGTCAGAGTTCATTTTTTTTTTTAATTACTGCCATCTTTCTTATGTGCATTTTCCATACTGTCCAAACTTTCTGCAAGTTAGTGTTCTAGCAAAAAAAGATTTGTCTACATCAAAAACCAGCAAAGATATGGCGACAAAGAAAAGAATGCAGATGGTTTTGGCTACAGGCATGAACCAGAGCCAGCATCAGAGCCAGAGGTGAAAATCAGGAGGGGAAAAACATCCCTCTAAACCAATCATAAGGCCTGACCTGTTCTCAATCATTTTTCTTCATTACCAACTTTCCAAATCATCAGAACAATCCATTGGCAACTGAACGCACAGCATTCGTAATGCAATGTAAGGGTGGGTAAATAGGCCACAATCAATTCAGAAAAATAATTCACTCACAGTATGTTTTACAAACAAAGGTGCTGAACTACAATAGAACTTCTGCTCTGTTCTTTTAGTACATCCTGCAATGCAAGCGATCTAACCTGAGCTTCATGACCGTTCAAATTAAATTAAACACAACAAAATTTGAAAACCCATCGGCAAAATTTTAAATAAATAACGCTGATTGAAATGCACCAAATTGCGTGTCCAAATGAAGCATTATGTTTCTCACGTTACCATAATAAGAAATGACAACACCTCACAGCGTGGAGACTGTCAGAGTGATATTATTATTATGGAGGGATGTTCTGTGCCCATCCAGATTTCAGCTCTGGCTCGGCAACTAATGCCTGGTACACACTACAGGATAATCGGGCCGACTTTCGTCCCGATCTCCCCCTTCCGATCAAAGCCAGCAAAGGCCCGATTGTCTGATGTTTGCAAACGACATCGTGTCTGATTTTCCTGAGGTGTGTCAATAGAGATTTTGTCTGGTCCGATCCGCTCGGAAGGAGAGATCGTAAGTAATGAATATGTTTAATATTTGCGACTATAAATCCTGTACTGTGTGGGGTGCTCCAACACTGCAAAAAATTTCTAATTTCTATTGCACCATTTCTCTTAGTAAGACAAAAAACAAAATTATTGTTTTGAGGTAATTTTTACTAGCTTGCCAGTGGGGTAAGTAAATTTCACTTGTCCAGTCAAATAGTAACTTGTTTTAAGTTTTTTTTTTTTTTTTTTTTCTTAATACAAGTTACTAGTTGACTTGACAAGTGAAATTTACTTACCCCACTGGCAAGCTAGTAAAAATTACCTCAAAACAATAACTTTTTTTTTGTCTTACTAAGAGAAATGGTGATGGAAATAAGTGTTTTAAGTCTTAAAATAAGTAAATTCATCTTACCTAGTATTTTTATCTTACCATTTTTTTGCAGTGAAGAGGAACCAAGCACGCACAGTGTGTAATGTCACAAGTACCGGAACAAAAGCCAATCAAGACGCGAGCTGAGTCAGCTGACTGACGGAAGAGGAAGTAAAAACAAGCAAAAAACACGTTTGACTATGCGAGAGTTGGATTATTGTGTGAAGAACCTGATATTCTGCTGAAGAATCAGTTAGTGTGAGGCGTGCTCCGTTGTACACACCACACACTACAAGATCAGAAGAGGGAGATGTTGTGCGATCTGTCTTTGGTTATCATCAAGTGTGTGGTCTCGAAATCTGTGAAGGTTTGAAGAATCCTGTAATGTGTGCCAGCCTTACGCTGAACTACTGGATTACCCACATTTGGCATACAGCAGCGTGATTGCAGTGAGTACATTGAAGATATTCAGCTCAACAACATAGCCTGTATTTGCGAGGGCAGAGCTAGGAATCAACCTGCTGACATCACAAAGTACCAGAATGAAGAGGGGAACGGGCCTGTCTTGGCCATTTCTCAATAATCACCGGTCAATGTTTTACCATCTTTCTGGCATTTTAAAGTGATTTACTACAACAATGAGCAGCCCAAACACAGTTTAAGCACCATTTCGGTGTGTTTTGAGCCAGGAAATAACCAACTGTCAGTGGTAACCTTCAAGACAAAAAAAGAAAAAAGAAAATAACCTTCCATGAAGCTCTTGTCCATTCATAAAAACCTTGTTCCGTACTGCAACTCATGGTTTAGAGTATTGTGCTTTGAGAACTAAAACTACAGACAGTTGTCACTGAATGCATTAAAGACAGCGAGGGATCGTGCAGATTCCTGGTTTCTGGTGACCTTAGGCAGCCCTCATGTGCTCCGAACCCATTCATCTACAGACACACAAGCAGACCGTCTCTCACAGGCACCAAGCCTGATTTACAACCTGTTTACTGAGGACATCACACACACAGGAAAACATGCATGGTCGCGCGCACGCGCACACACACACACACACACACACACACACACACACACACACACACACACACACACACACACACACACACACACACACACACACACACACCATGCAGACATTATGTTGACCTCTACAATACAGAGCTAACAGCAGAATACTTAACATACACCACCTCTACAAAAAAGAGCCTCCCCCCCCCCCCCCCCCCCATTTCCCCTATTTTTGCATAAATACAATGCTAAATGGCTTTAGGTTTTGATTAAAAAACTCAATATAAGACAACAGAGCATGATGAAGCACAAAATATACCCTCAATTGATTATGGAAAGAAAACGGTTATCCCAAACCTAGCTATATCACCAATGTGAGAAAGCAATTGTCCCATTAAACAAAATAACTGGCTGTCTAAGGCAAGCAAATGCTGCCAATACATAAGCACAACATCCCCCGCCGGAGTCGCAACTGCAATATGCGCATCATTGGTCTATCTACAGCGTATGTGCAAAGTTTCAGGGATGTCCTATGAAAACTGAAGGAGGCGATTCCATCAGTCAAGTACCTTCCGATAAGGATAGACGGACGGATGGACGGACAGATGGACTGCACCACGATATAATTCCCCTTTTGGGCCTTCGCCCGACAGGGAATAAAAACTGGAGATCAGTCTTTCACATCACTGTGGAGTAATTTCACCCCACTCTTCTTTGCAGAATTGCTTTCATTCAGCCGCAGTTGATGGTTTTGCAGCATGAAGCCCATTTCATGTCCTGTCAGAGCGTCTCCATGTTACTCAGTCAGATCTTAATTTTGCTTCCTTTGAACAATTCACAGGTGGCACCGTGGCCTTGCTCCTGTGCTGAGGATAACTGTCTCGCTGCAAGACCAAAGTGTACTAGAGCTTCAGCTCACGAACTGATGACAGAAAATTCTCCTGACAGATTCTCAAGAAGAGACCAGAACTCAAGGTTCAAGCTGATTATGGCATGTAGTTTAGGCCCTGAAGCAGGCAGACACTCACATTATGACAACCATGTTCAACTGTTTATACAATGTTCTCGTGGGGGAACTCTGTGCTAGTTTTATATCAGATATAACGAGACCCATGGTAAATTTGGTAAATAGGCTGAATGAGTAACTAAATTTTTTTTTCCACACTGGGATAGTTGGCATTGGATTCTTTTTTCCTTCAATAAATGAAATGATGATGATAAAAACATTTTGCGCTGTCTCACCAGTCTTTGTCAGACATTAAATTTTATTTGAATATCTGCAACAATGGCCCGTAACAAACATGCAAAATCGCAAAGAATGCAAAAAAATTTTAACTGCACTGCGCTCTCATTGAATGCAATGGCACAAGAGTGGATAAGCCCTATTCTGCCATCTCTGGTCAGTGCTTTTTAAGGTGATGCTACATCCATCCAAGTCAATGAAGATTCAAATTTGGCCTCACCAGATCCTCTCCATGGTTCCCATGCATGATGGACTCGGCACCTTGTGATGTGACATTTTGAGTACATTTGCAAGGTTTATGGTCCATCATTTCATTTTACGACTCAGCCACCCAGCCACCCAGCCACCCAGCCACCCCCCCCCCCCCCTTATTTTTTTTGCATCAAGCCATTGCCTTGTGCTCGAGCACTGCGTGCGCTGTACAGGACCCAGAGCTCTTCCTCTTCCAAAACCAGTTCATGAGTCAGTCTGCTACCTTCTTAACCTAACCTCCCTGAGCATTTCACAGGTGGAGACTAATCTGGGAACCACTGTTTTAGGCTGTGTCTATCAGCACCCTTTAACCCTTTGAGCACTGAATAAATCATCAGGGAATTAGAAATTTCATTATCCTGAGCTGTTGTAAACCTATCATGTGGCAACTTGTTTAAAAGATCTCCCCTGCGGGAGCATCATTGGGCAACTATAGTCACCTCTAGCGCTGAAAGGGTTAATGACAACGCTGTTATTGGTTCGGCAAGTAAAACAAACTCATGCAGTTAATGCAGTATACTATATCCTAGAATTATGAGCGTGTTTACGACAGGCATTTTATCCCTTTGATGACTTTCACTCACAAACATTGAGCAACTCAGTGACCTGGGTTTAAATCAGGCATCCTCAATCTAATCCAGAGAGGACTGGTGTGGGTGCAAGCATTCAAATAAGCAGTTACAACACCCGATTCTACTAGTCAAGGCCTTTAGCAAACCTTCATTCCAACCAAGCAGTTACACACCTGATTCTACTAATCGAGGCCTTTAACAAGCCTTCATTCCAAGCAAGCAGTAATACAAATGATTCTACTGGTCAAGGCCTTTAGCAAAGACCCTAGGGGTTTGGTTAGAATGAAAGCCTGCACCCATACTGGTCTGGTTAAAATCATGTGCACATGCAATGAAGCACCACTTCCTTCAAATCCTTTCAGAGAGGACATGACTCCAATTACACTGGAGAAAGATCCACAGTTAACATTTTGGTAAGAAAATATGTGAACAGGTCAAAATGTCCAGACATACTTCCACTGATACCATTTTACAGAGGAAATACTTGCATCAGTCAAACAACATTGATTGACGAACTTTGCAGAAACATTCCTTAAGTCCATTAAAATAGGGAAGGACAATCTTGTAGGAACACATTTTGCAATACAATTCCTCTGAATTCTGCAGAATTTTTAGATCACAGGCCTTCAAAATTGTTCAAAATGTAAATGCGCATATGTATATATAGAATTTTTTTTCGGTAAAAGTAAGCCTCATATGAACCCACCTACCCTAAGATAATGCGAGTGAACTTAGTAATCAGTGAAGATAAAAGGTGTCACTGCATTAGTGATATGATATAATCATATCATCTCATTAAATAAGTATTTAGTATGTGTAAATTGTTCATCAATGTCACAACTGCGTTGCAATAAAAATACAGGATGGTTTACAAATTAAACACAATCTTACTATAGGTATGAGAGTCGTACAGGGCGTATTTTCATGGTATGTGTGTTCTTAGATCATGCAGCGCTGAGCGCAAAACATGTGGGCCCTAACAAACAGCAAAAGGAACCAACAGGAACAAAGAGGGACATGAAATTTTATCAAGTGACCGTAAAATTTCTCCTGAATGAAAGACTGATCCCCACATTTTATGATGACCACGTAGGGTGAACAAAGAGCAGTTACTTTGTCGCAAGGATAATATTGAGCACAAAACCATCATACAGGCTCGCTGAACATTTAGGTAAACATCAGCGGTGACAGACGACAAACCCATTAAGAGAATAGTCAGGTCCCGCGATGGGATGGTTGTTTTATTAGTTTCCAACACCCTAAGCCACCAACGTAGGGCTGCGATAATTAAAAAAAAAATCGAACCTGCAAACACTTTCGCATATACGCTTAAAGACAGTTTCAGCGCGAGTTGGGCTATTTGTCTGGCGGTTTGTGCGACACACCACCCACAGCTTGCACACTGCACACAGTGGCTGCTCTGTGTTAATGATAGAACGATTTATTTAAAGATAATCGGAGAAACCCACTTTGCACAGGAGCCCAGCGCTCTTGGGGATTTCCCTTCGAGCAACCTAATCAGGTAAGGCTCTGTCAATCCACGTAAGGTGGGACTCAGTGATCACTAACATGACAGCACAATGCAGATCCTCAGAGTAGTATTTCGACTCACATGCGACTATTTATTACTGGTGAGAGCAGTGGCGTTGCCGTGGCAGCAGAGCAAGGACATAAACCAGCGCTTTCCGAGGCGGACAAAAAAAGGGGGAGGAGAAGGGATAGGAGGAGCGGAGGTGGTAGCCTACAATAAACCCCAAAAAGTTGGAATTAAATATAAGTGACAAGGTGAGATTCATAAACACACATTTGCTTCAGTAAATATAGAAAGCCCTGCCCCGCACACACGCTGCCCAGACATATCAGTTAAAATGCACTTAAGCATTACAAACCGTTGCCTTGATGGGTACGTAAAGGACCGGTTTTCCAGATGCTCCATTGTGGTCGCCTTGAATGGTCCCAACCTGAAAACCTTTGGATTTCACCCAAAATTTGAATTTGGCGTTGATGTGATTACTCTCGACGTACACGCCGCCAGACTCGTCGTTCTGTAGAAGAGTCTGAAGAATCTTGTTGTATTTTCGCCGGGTGACCGTCTTTGTTTTACCCGAGTCTCCGTAAGTACGGAGGCACCAGTCCTGAAATTCGGCGAACATCTCTGCTTCCGACACCACTGGGCTCCTACTCCTTTTCGTTACATCCACGCATGATTTTTTTGTTGACATTGTCTTCTCGGTCTATGATTTGTCTCTCTGACGGGACTGGCTGTCCTCAAAATAATTCAAGTCCTTCTGAAATTATAATTTAGCCCAAGGTTTTACTCCCAAAAAGAAACGCCTAACGATTCGGAATGAATTTCTCCCAGAATAGACAGAAATTCGTCGCCGGCTAGTCAGCTAGCTGACTATATAGCCAATATTCGTGTGGTCTCACACCTGTTTGCAGAAATGCTTCGTCTCCCGTCCCAAACGGCAATGTCAGTGTTCACATCCTCCGCTGAGGAACTGAGAGAAGGGGCTGTCCTACGAAACGGGTATGTCCCACCTGTGGTCTCCTGGCCAGAAAAAAAAATTCTCGTTTTTGGCATGAGATACTTAATTTCTGAGATAAAAAGGCGCAGACATGACGTTACAAAGGTTATATGTGCTAGTTTCGATAAAAACGGGCACAATCTGTTTGTGGCTGCGAGTAACCAAAAATAGGACACGACCGAATTAACAGAGAAGTCATGAGGCGGTTAGTCTACACCCCCCTTTAACTCCACCTGGAATCGTCTTCCACCTGTTTGAATCGGACCTGTGTTCCGACTGTCCCGAGCTCTTGCGTTACCCAGTGCACAGAGGAGACAGATTTTCGCGAATAGCCGACTCTTATGGCCAGCGAAATAAAAGTCAACAGCACAGATGTCACAGACAGACGTACAAATTGGCTTTGAACGACACGACTTCAACAGAATTTTTACCACCGACACACAAAATCCCCGTCGAGGGCTGAGGAAAGCGGACGCCCGAAATGCAACAGGAAGTGCGATGCCTGCTGCCGAAGGGAACACAAAGCGGACTGCCTGTCCCAAGCGATATGTAGTATCTCTTGCTGGTTAATATAGAAGCTGAAACGGGTTTTGAAGTAGGCCTGTCATGGTTTGTGATATATGGTTTTCTTTGGCCAAATGCAACGCAGCGCAAAGAGAATGGTTTGCTGGGTTAGATATGATTGTGCAGGAGTGAGAAGGGCTGGCCAAATTAAGTTCTTGTACAAGACTAAAAATAAAAGAAATTACATTTTCTTTTTTTTTCGCGACAAAAACAGGTTTAATATTGACGAAACGTCACGAATAAGCGTCTTGATATATGATTATGTGAATTAGGCAGCTATTTAGATAGAGATGGAGATACAAGGTTATGTGCCCCGCTCAGGACGGCTGCAATATGCGCCCACGACTGAATAACCTACACGCGCTTTAAAGTACCGGGCCTTACATATGCCATCTCTTCCACTTCCCTGTTCGTTATTCAAACCATGTTTATTTTTGTTTTACAATCCGGTATTTTTGTTTTCCCATGCATGAACTTATAGTTGCCTGCTGTAAGGCTCAGTCACCAATGCTGATTCAGTCTTATTGATTGGCAAATAACTATTTGAAACTGATGATTTGCCATGGGACCGGAGTAAATAAAATACTCTGGAACAGCATTTTACCGCGAAGGATCCAATCCATGCATCATACTCCGGATATTTACAGACTGCCGGTAAGTATGCAAGTGAGTGGGAGTAAAAAAAAAAACGGATTTTAACTAGCTGTTGATTTGTCTTTACCAGGTGCATTTATGTTTAGAGCAGTTATTTATCCTCTTAAGCCAGATTTAACAAGTCTAAACATGTCATGAAGAATAAAAATGTCTTATTCAAATTGAGATATTTTAGAATCTCGTTTACAGTGCTGTGGAAAAAGTATTTGCCCCCTTCCCGATTCTTATTTTTTTGCAAATTTGTCACACTTAAATGTGTCAGATCATCAAACAAATTTTAATATTAAAGATAACCCGAGTAAATACAAAATACAGATTTTAGATGATGATTTCATTTATTGAGGGGAAAAAAGCTATCCAAACCTACCTGACCCTATGTGAAAAAGTAATTCCTCCCTAAACCTAATAATTGGTGTGCCACCCTCGGCGACAATAACTGCCATCAAGCGTTTGTGATAACTGGCAATGAGTCTTAAACATCGCTTTGGAGGAATTTAAGTCGACTTTTTCTTTGCAGAATTATTTTAATTCAGCCACATTGCAGGGTTTTCAAGCATGAACGGCCTGTTTAAGGTCATGCCACAGCATCTCAATCAGATTTAAGTCCTGACATTGACTGGGCCACTCTAAAACCTTCATTTTGCTTCTTTTAAACCATTCAGAGGTGGATTTCGGATCATTGTCCTGCTGCATAACCCAAGTGCTCTTGAGCTCACCAACTGATGGTTGGACATTCTTCTTCAGGATTTTCTTGTAGAGAGTAGAGTTCATGGTTACATCAATTATGGCGAGTTGTCCAGGTCCTGAAGCAGCAAAACTGCCCCAGACCATCACACTACCACCACCACGTTTGACTTTTGGTACAATGTTCTTTTTATGAAATGCCATGTTAGTTTTACACCTGATGTAACAGGACGCACACCTTCAAAAAAGTTCAACTATTGTCTCGTCAGTCCACAGAATATTTTCCCAAGTCTTGGTTATCATCATGATGTTTTTTGGCAAATGTGAGATGAGGCTTTGTGTTCTTTTTGGTCAGCAGTGGTTTTCGCCTTGGAACTCTCTCGTGGATACCATTTTTGCCCAGTCTCTTTCTTATTTGTTGAATCATGAACACTGACTTAAACTGAGGCAGTTGAGGCCTGAAGTTCTTTAGATTTTGTTCTGGGTTCTTTTGTGACCTCCTAGATGAGTCGTTGATGCGCTCTTGGAGTAATTCTAGTCGGCCAGCCACTCCTGGGAGGGTTCACTACTGCTCCAAGTTTTCTCCATTTGTGGAAAATGGCTCTCATCATGGTTTGTTGGAGTCCCAAAGCTTTAGAAATGGCATTATTACCCTTTCTAGACTGATAGTTGTCAATGAGTTTGTTTCTCATCTGTTCTTGAATTTCTTTAGATTGCAACATGATGTGTTGCTTTTTGAGATCTTTTAGCCTACTTCACTTTGTCATACAGGTTCTATTTAAGTGATTTCTTGATTCAACAGGTCTGACAGTAATCAGGCCTGGGTGTGGTTAGTGAAATTGAACAAAAAAAAAGTGGTTAATCACAGTTATTTCATGATTTAACAAGGGGGATTTACTTTTTCACATAGGGCCAGGTAGGTTTGGATAGCTTTTTTCCCTTTAAATGAAATCATCATTTAAAAACTGCATTTGGTATTTATTCGGGTTATCTTTGTCTGATATTAAAATTTGTTTGATGATCAGAAACATTTAGGTGTGATAAATATGCGAAAAATAAAACAAAAAAGAAATCAGGAAGGGGGAAAATACTTTTTCACAGCACTGCAAATAACTGCAGAGGGAAACAATTTAATAAAACATTTAAATCAATGCAATCAATTAATAGATTCCTCATTGGTGAAACTGTTGACTCTTGGTTGCAAAAACTAACAATTTATTTGGCAAACAACCACACCTCTTTTGTTTCAAGTTTATTTTAAGTTCAGGCAAATTATTTTGAAAGAACTCAAAACATCTGTGTTCAGCAACCCAATTCGAAGCTTGCTGATTTTGTTTGAATCTAATTTGATCTGTTTGAAAATGTTCTTGCCTAAAAATCCTCACAATATAGAAAAATAAGCACAATATATTCAAGGTGTTTTATTCTTCAAGGCACAATGGATTTGCCCATCAAAATGTGACTTAAGATGGTAAATAACTGCTCACTAAGCATGGAATGCAGCTAATTAAGACAAACTGACAGCTTTTTAAAATATTAAGATTGCAATTGTTGTCGGAACAAAAACCAGCATACACAGTGGGGCACCTGGAACAAGTTTGAGAACCACTGATCAATATATGTATATAGATAAATAAATAATCTCTCACACACACACACACACACACAAACACACACACACACACACACACACACACACACACACACACACACACACACAAACACACACACACACCTATCACCCATAACATTTTGACCACTGAAAAAAAAATGGAAAAGTGTGAGGAAGTGAGCGAATCTGACAAGGGCCATATTGTGATGGCTTGATGTCTGGATCAGAGCATCTCCAAGAGCCCAGCTCTTATGGGGTGTTTCTAGTCCTCAGTGGTCAGAACCTACCAAAAGTGTTCCAAAAAAGGAAAACCAGTAAACTGACTGCAGGTTCATGGGGGGCCAAGGCTAATTTATGTGCACGAGGCGCAATGGCTGGTCTGTGTGATCTAATCCAACAGAAGGGCTACTGTAGTTCAAACTGCTAAAAAATTCATCCTGGTTGTGATGGAAAGATGTCAGACCCCACAATGCATTGCAATTTGTTGTGTATGGGGCTACGTAGCTGCAGACTGGTCAAGGTGCCCCTGCTGACCCCTGTCCACTGCCAAAAGTGCCTAATTCCTTGTAGCTGAAGTCAGTTGATCAATGTGCAAAGACAAAAACAATATATGGAATGTTATAACTCATCAACTCATTTTTTTTAATGATAGCAGTTTCAAAATTTGTAGTTTACTGCACATTCTAGTGAAGTTGGGAGTGAATGCTTTTTCACCAGTGTGTAACAACACCATCTGAGAGCACCACTGACTTCTCTGGGCTCAAGCTCATCTAAAATGAATGGTCACACGAAGCGCAAAGGACTGTAGTGATCTGATGAGTCCATCATTCATTCATTGGAAATAATGGACGTCGTGTTCTGAGGGACCATCCTGACTGTAATCAGCAACATGCTGAAAAGCCAGCGTGTGTCATGGTCTGGGGTTGCTTTTGATCTCATGGCATGTGTAACCTGAACATCTGTAAAGGCGTAATTGCATACACAGGTATTTTAGAAAAAAATGTCCTGCTTTCCGGGGGTCAGCTTTTCCACGGACACCCCTTCTTTTTCCGGCAGAATATCACCACAACAGCGTGATTTTCAAAGTTGCAGACTGCAGGTACTAGACTAGCTTGCCTGGAGCCTGGACGTGTATCCCATTGAAAATCCGACAGTGGAGACTTTAAATTGTTGATCAAGTGAAGTCATATATTAGGGAGGAGTGGAAACAAATCTCTCTGTTGAAACTCAATTCATTAGTGTCCTCTGTTTTGGAAGGATGACAGAGTGTTCTGAAGAGGAGAGGTGGACAGTGGTCCACAGTGGTGGACATACACCTAATCCAGCATCATTGGGATGTACTGCTGACATCACACATCACATTGGAAACAGTTATTTTTTTTAAAAGCTTGCTAATTAATTCAAAGATGACTTAATTAAGTCTTTGTATATTTCTCAATTGGATAAAAATGAAAAGGTATTTGCACATCACTATTGCTGTTTTTATTCTTTTTACATTTTACCCTTTGTCCAAATTGGTCTTGAATTGAATATATATATATATATATATATATATATATATATCATACAATGAAGCATTCCTACCATGAATTTAAGAAGTTTTGGGCATATTGCAATTTTTAAAATCCACTTAGAAGATGACATGTTCCTATTTTTTATGCATGCATAGTGGGGAAGATTTTTCAAGATGTTTGGGAACCTCCAAAGATTACAGCTGGAGAACTGCAGTATGTGTTGTGCTCAGAAAGTTACAACACTAAAATCAAATGGCATGAAAAAAATTACAAAATGTTTGGGAGGATGGTTTGAAACAAGTTTTCATTCTCACCAAAAAGCCAGACTCCTTCGACCACAGTTTGCTAAATGTTACTTGACGTTGAATGTCCAATGTTTACAAACAAATCACTAGCTTTTGTTGACATCTAGCATTGTCACATGACCAATTTCATTCATATAAACCAATGTTTTGTGTACACGCATCGATAATCCTTCTATTTTGGATTGTCTGCGCAGGTGCGGCTCGCCGATTGGCCGATAAACAAAAACAATGGCAATTGACTTTAGATACCCTTTAACAGGCGTGCTATGGGTTGGCAGAGTGAAAAAGCAAATCAAAGTCCAACCACGTTGGTCTCATGTGGAAGTGAATGTAATTTAGTTGCATATCTTTGAAGTGAGAAAATGAAAATAGTCCCGCAGTTAAACTTGTGTGAGTAAAGCTAGGCAAAATTTTGTGTCATATTTTCGCCAAACACAAAGTGAATATTTTGAGTGGCCAGATTACATGCAAAGTCAATGGATAGATGCCGATGAATGGGATAAGATGCAAAATAATGGCAGGCAACATGTATCACTAGAGAGGCACAACACGGAATGACGCTAAATTTGTGTATCGCTTGAGTAAGAAATGATCGACTTGAGAGAAAAATTTGCATGAGTATAGTGGTGATCTGAATAGTATCATTCTTGCTGGCAGCTAGTTTGGCTAGCTAAAGTACCTAAATTGTTTGATTCTCAATTCCATTGCACAAGATAATGGGAAAGCTAGCAAGTTATTTAGCAAATTAGCTGTAACAAACAACCACAGCAACACTTTCACAAAAAATAGTGCTCGATTTCAATAATGATATAACAAAGATCATGGGTTTTGTAAATACTTTTATTCTCAAGTAGGCACAATGTTTGTTAAATGAAATGTTTATTTTCATCAGCGATATTAGCACCTCCATCTGGTAGCTGTTTTTCTGAAGAATACACGGAAGAACTGCCCCTTGAGGGGTAAAGGTTCAACTCGCTTGCTGTTGGTAGTGGTGCGAAATCACACATCAAAATTCAGCCAAGACGATGTCTAGTAGAAGTCAACGTCATTTTGTTGTGAACCTTTGAAGCAGCATAGTGGAAATGATTATGTGGTCAAACACGCTCGAGTAATGGTACATGCCCACATGGGTGTTTTTTACATGAGGGGTCATGCAGCTGCCCAGCATTGGACGCTCGTTGTGCGGCAGAACGCTTTCGCTCGTCTCGTGCCCTGTCTGCTCTTGGATTTCAAACTGGACCAACACGGCCGCTCGTTTGGAAGCCTTCTCTTGCATGACGAAAATTGTTCGCCGAAATATTTTTTCAAAAATATTTGCGATGAAAGATAAGCCATGCAATTTCTAAATCTTTTTTCATTTTAGATCAACAACGATTCATTTAAATGTTTCTCGGAATTTGCCCAGAGGGGGCGAGTCTCCAATGACTCCTAATTTGTATACAATTGCTTAGACCTCAACTTTATGCAAATTTGGAGCGGCCAGCGTGACATGCCGCCTCTCAAAACACAACGCAACGCTATCAGAATGCATTGTATGGAATATCACGTAGACAATGAATTGGAAGCGTGGAAATGATGGATTCTATGGACACACACCATGAAGCAAGGCAAAAATTGGTTTTGTGTTTGGTGGAAATGTGCCATTGGCATAAAAAAAACCATTTATTAACCCAGAAAGACCTTGGATGCCCTCTAAAGAAGCATTCTAAAACCTAAGGCATGAAATTTTTTTTTTTTTTGCCTCTGTAGCCCATAGAAACATGAAATAAAAATCATTTGAGTGCTTAAGCCATTGGCTTTTTTTCTAAATAATTGCCTTTGCCCCAATGTTCATTATCTTATTAAAAAAAACAAGAAACCAAAAAAAAAATAAATTTACAGCAATTTGTTTACAAGTGGCAGTTAACAGAAAAGCGCGCTGTAATAAAAGGTTGATGTTGCTCCCCTCGATGTCAGATCATCAGGCATTGTCACTTTCTGAAGTGCAGCTTTGGCAACTGTCTTGTGTTCCACACAGAGGCAAAAAAAAGTTTTAAAAACCAAATCCCATACTGCATTTTGCCTTCCTCACATGCATTTTAGCAAATCACAGCGCACTTCATTGGTCTCATTTCTCAACAATGATGACATCATCTAAAACATGCTCACGTTGCATTAGGTCTTACAGAGGTCAGCACGACAAGGTCACATCGGGTCTTGAAAAGACTCAATCCCAGCTCCACCCCAACAACTTTAGTCTTGTTCTGTTTTTCAGCAAAGGTCCTGGATGATTTGTTTAGAATTATGGTATCATGGACTCCATCAAATACCAGAAGATATTAAATGCTTCACCCGGACAGTGGTTGGATTTTCCAACAAGACACTGGTTGAAAGCATGCATCAAAGTCAACACAACAATGGGTCATCTACCACAGAATCAAAGTTTGGCCATGGATTTCCCAGTCCTCTGACCCAAATCCGAAAGAATATCTGAGGGACAAACTGAAGAGGAGAGCTCATAAATGTGGGCTGAAGAACTTTAAGAATCCAAAGGGATTCTATGTGGAAGAATGGTCCGCGATCCCACACAATAGCTTGTTTAATCTCATTTTACGCTATTGTTGATGATTAAGAGCTTTTGGCAAAGGGAGGCTGCACAAAGTATTACTTGAAGGGGATCCAATAACTGTGGCACACGTTTTTTGGGAAAAATATTTGTTTCATGGTGATGATTTTTTTCTTTCATTATTTGACCTGATGCCAGAAGTACTTCAGGCATTTTTTTAGGCAATTCAAATTTAGCATGAAAACATGTTGTGTTAATCTGGCCATGCCACCCTATGAATATTGTGAACAGAAAAGGTTCTCAAGGTTCTTTTTTCCAGTATGCCGACAACGAGAAGTCATATTCTGGTGTTCAAGAAGGATTACCAGGGTCCAGACCTTGGAATCCACACTCTACCGAGTTCACTGATTCATCTGGCATTGTGACACTGAACAGCAGTTTCTCCAACTGAAAAAAAAAACAAATGGTGAAACTCCATGTCTGAGCAAAAACTAGGCAAAACAGGACAGCTTAAATAGAAAATGTCACCAAGTACAAGTGAGCATGATTACAAACAAGGAGGCAGGTTCAAATAATCATTGAATCAAGTTTCTAATAGGCAGGAGAAATGGAGAGAAGTTTCTGCTCCTGGTTTGGTGCCCTCTGGTGGCCACTCACATGTGTGTCAGGGCCCCCCTTTCGGGCTAACTTCTGGCGGTCCAGGTTGGTCTGGATCCATACCCCTCCCAATTGAAAAGACATTACGATCTCACCCACTTTGTTGGGAATCCAGCCGTTTTCTCACAGAATGCACTGGCCCACCATCTAGAACTCGTGGAGGTGAGGGAGGTGGGGCAGTAAGGAATGAAGTCAAGACAGGTTTACCCTCAAGAATCTGGGAAGGGCCAGTTGGTAGGCGATGGTGTAAGTATACCAGATGATCTTGGAAGTGTCACTATATTTCCGAGAAAGCCTCTGAGAATCAGTGAGAAGTTGTTGGTTTCTGGAGGAGAGCCAGACTCATTGTCCTGGTCTGAAAAAGCAGAAGGGTCTCCTGTTCACCTGTCGCTAAAGTCGGATAGAGGTGAGCTGCACATTGGTGGTGGGGAGATGAGATTATCCCCATGTGATCGTAAAGTGCTTTGAGTGTCTATGAGAAGGCGCTATATAAATGCGATGTTCATTCATTCATTCAGCAGTAGAACCACTTAAGCCCACTTCCATGTTTTTCAGCGACAAGATTCTTGGTGGATATTATACCAGGCCTGGTTTCTTGGCAGGCAAATGATGGAGACTGGAACCCAAACAGGCATTCAAAGGGAGAAAGGCCAGTAGAGGGGCTCAGCAAAGGTATTATAAGCTAGCTCTGCCGAACTGAGGGTTTGACTAAAACAAAACAGTGGACTTACTTCTCCAGGTCCTGATTAATGTGTTCAGTTTTACAGTTTGTCTTAAGGTGAAAACCAGAAGAATAGTTGATAGAATAGCCGACCAGAGACATAAAAGGCCTTCCAATACAGTGAGATGAACTCTGGCCCTCTTTCAGAAACAATGTCAGTGGGGACACCTTGTATTGTGACTACATCCATGTTTGGTAATCTCCTTTGCTGTGAATAGTTTGGCGAGGGCAATAAAGTGGGCAGTTTCAGAAAATTGATTCACCACCACCAAAATGATTGTGTTGCTTTGTGATAGCGACAGACCAGTGATTAAATCCGCAAAGATATTTTCTTAGAGTCGATGGGGATTGGGAGAGGGTATAGGAGACCAGTAGAATGGTAGCTGGTGCCTTCTTTTTGGTGCATATAGGGCAAGCTTGCACAATTCATTGTATCTCCTATGTCATCTCAGGCCACCAAAAACACTGCCAAATGAAGTCCAAGGACAACCCAACTCCCAGATAGTCTGCCAGTTGTGATGCATACCCCCACTAGAGGACATCAGATCTCACTGCCTGAGGCACAGACAAACAACTTGATGCCATTCCACCAGGAATAGGACCTGGGCCCTAAGCACTGCGTCCTCGATTGTGCACCAAACTGCGACTCGGACTCGCTTCCTCAGCAGAATTGTTTCAGGATCCTGATCTCTCTCTGACTGATGGAATTGTACAGTATCTCACAAAAGTGAGTACACCCCTCACATTTTGACTATTAATTTATTATATCTTTTCAAGGGACAATGCTACAGAAGTGAAACTTGTATGTATTCAAGAGTAGTCATGGTACAATATGTGTAGCAGTGTAGATTTACTGCACTGTCCAAATAACTGAACAAACGGTCACTATTTCCAAAATGGGTGGCAACATAAGTGAGTGCACCTCACCGTCAACATGTTGAGTCACCTCTTGTGAGAAAATAGTCTTCTAGCTTGATGCACATTCAAGAACTTGGCCTCCTTGATGTATGCCAGGTTTTTGTGATTTGTCCAAACCAGGAATGGCTGGAGAGCTCTTTCCAACCAGTGCCCCCGCACTTCCAATGCAAGTTTTACCTTAAGCAATTCTGTTTCCCGCATCACCATTGCTACAATGAGGTGACAGATTCTTTGAGAGAAAAAAATAGGAATGAAGGTGGTTATTTTAAGTTAACCGCAGGAAAGACCACTCCAACTCCTGCACTGGAAGCATCAACCTCTACAACAAAAGGCAGAGAGG
Source organism: Gymnothorax reevesii (assembly GCA_029721435.1). NCBI lineage: Eukaryota > Metazoa > Chordata > Actinopteri > Anguilliformes > Muraenidae > Gymnothorax > Gymnothorax reevesii. Next base: position 11,772,287 of record CM056585.1, on the reverse strand, counting down.
TGTCTGGATGTACCAGAATGGGTGCTTAGGCAAAGGGTTCCTTGAACTGATTAAAACCATTAGTCCCTCTGATTTCAATCAGCTTTGTGTGGGAGATACTTTAGTCAAAGCTGTTAGCGGTGCAGTTATGTTACTGAAGTTGCAAATGTACTTCCAATAAAACGGACAAATCTAAGAAGTCTCCGCACCTGCTTAAATGTAGTTGGTTGTGGCCAGTTATTTATTGCCTGTACCTTAGTGGAGTCCATCTGAATGCCATTAGGGGAGAAAACATGGCCCAGGAATGTGACCTTTGTTAATTCCAGCATACATTTCCAAAGCCTACAAAGAACTCAGCCCCTGCTAGGGAGGTGGATGGACAATTGAAGCTTGCCTTGTGTGCCCCCTGGATGTATTCCTCCATAGAAAGAAATTCTAGAGAAGACAAGTTGGTTGTGTTCAGTCGTTGATTGCCTGTACCTTAGCAGAGTCCATCTGAATGCCATTTGGGGAGAAAACATAGCCCCGAAATGTGACATTGGTTAATTCCAACTTATATTTCTCCAGTTTGATTAACAGAAGCACTTCCTATGAACCTGGCAGAAATGCTAAATGATTTCTGATAGGGAGCAGGATAAGATCAGTATGTCATCCAAGCCAGCAAAGATATGACAGGAAGACATCATTAACAAATGCTTCAATGATTATGGGGGCATTTACCCAGCCAAACGACAAGATCAAATATTCAAAATAACCACTGAGCTTGTTGAAAGCAGTCTTATGTTCATTACCCCCCTCCTTTATCCACAACAAATTGCAGGCTCTTGTCAGATCTAGTTCATTAAAGTTTCTTGTATTTATTTGACATTCAAAGGCAAAGGACATTAAAGGAAGAGGGTAACTGCTCTTCTGTACGATCTTGTTGACGCCACAATAATCTGCACTGGGTGGGAGGCACCATCTCCCTTGGATACAAATAAGAACTCAACTGGAGAGGCAGATGGACAATTAAAGCTTCCCTTGAGTGCCTCCTGGATGTATTCCTCCATAGCAGCAGATTCTAGTGCAGACTAATGCCTGAGAATAGGTCACTTGCTCAGTTGGGTGGCAGAACAGAGTTCTGCTTATCGCTGAAAACATCAGAATGGTCACTGTACTCTGGACGCGAAAGGGTTTTGTTGACTGAATGGGCAGATGAGTCAGGATTCACATATTCAGAAAGAGGTAGTCCTTTCATTTGCACATTTGCCACTAGGGATCTGCTGGAGAGATAATAGTGAGGACAACCAGCACCCTACTTAAAAGAGAGCCGGAAACTCGGGACAACTGTGGATCATGGTGCAACAATATAGGGTATCCAAGGATCAGTGGGTCTGGAAGGGACTCAAGAAGGTAAAAGAAGATCTATTGGTTTAGTTGAATACCGGACAAGTCCAAGCCAATTAGTTTAGAATCTGGAACTTTCACTGACTATGGGGTGGGACAAGACTCTGGAGGAATGACCATCTCTTGAGCTGGAGTTTCATCAATGAAATTTTCTGCAGCTTTCAAGGACGGAGATTAATTTCCATGGTGACTGTGGTGAAGGCTTGCAGGTAACCGAAGCCATGAGACTGGTGTTTTAAAATGAGCTGTTCTGCTCACTAAGGCCTTCCCTTACCATAGCAAGCTCTGTTTTTTGCTGAAAGCTAAGGGCAAGAGACCCAAAAGTAACCGGACTGCCCATAACAGAGACATGGACCCTCACCCATTTGCCTCCCGCTTACCATTTTACATGGGATTTCTCCTATGACGCTGGCCTGGATATTATTTACTATTTTTATGATCCTATTCAGCCTTTCAGAACAAGAGTGATCTATCCACAGTTTTTGTATTTTTGTAGGATGATTGCACTAAAGTCAAACATGCATGAAAAAAATCAGGTTGCAATATATTACCTTATTTTTGTGTGCAGACAATTGCTTCCTATTTTCTCTCTACAGAAAAAGGTTTTTATTTTAAATGCCTCATTTTCAGAATCTCTTCATTTATTGCAACATTTACTTACACTCTCCTTGTTTTTCTAAGCAGTTTTCTTTTATTTTTACCTCAGTTGAGAGTATTTCATCATCTCTTTTTCCCAGTTATAGGTTTATCTGCAAATAAAAAGAAGGGTTGATAGAAAAAAGTGGAAATTTCTAAAATAAACTCAAATAAATTCCATTCACTTTATTTTCTGAAAGACATAGAATACTGAAAATCGGCTAATTGAAGTCTGATTTTCTAATTTCTTATTGCAAGACAGGAAAATTAGACAAACCTTTAAAATGTTGATCTCTGGAGAACTTTTAATTTCTGAGGGAAAACTTGTAGAGAGCCTAAATTACGTTTGCATTGACAAATACTTCGTTATGCATTCTTCAATGATTCCAAAACTCAGTGTCAAACTTAATAAGTGTATTGGTGTATATTAAGGCAGAATAAGAAATAATTACAACCCCAATTCTGAAATAGTTGGGACAAACTGTAAACTGTGAATAAAATCAAAATGCGATGACTTTAAGATCACATGAACCAATATGTTATTTACTATAGACCATAGATAGCATTTCAAATGTTGAAACTGAGACATTTTACATTTTTATCCACAGAATGAGCTTATTTAAAAATTTCTGGCTTCAACATGTCTCAAAAAGTTGGGACAAAAAAGGGCTGAAAAAGCAATTAATATATTGATATATAATATATATAAGAGAGTCTGCTGAAAGAACAGTTAGCAAGTAATTAAGTCAACTGGCATCAGGATGTCTTAGAGAGGCTGAGTCTCTCAGAAGTAAAGATGGCCAGAGGCTCTCCACCCTGTGAAGGCTTGCGTAAAAAAACTGTGGAATACTTTAAAAACAATGTTCCTCAAAGTCAAATTGCAAAGGCTTTGAAGGTCTCATCATCAACCGTGTATAACATCATCAAAAGATTCAGAGAAACTAAAAAATCTCTGTGCATAAGGGACAAGGTCGAAGACCTGTAATGGATGCCTGTGATCTTCGAGCCCTCAGACGCCACTGCATCACTCACCGGCGTGATTCTGTCATTGACATTACTAAATGGGCCCAGGACTACTTAAAAAAACCACTGTCTGTAAACACAGTCCGCTGTGCCATCCACAGATGCCACCTAAAACTCTACTGTGTGAAAAGGAAGCCATTGTTGAGCATTATCCAGAAGCACCGCCGTGTTCTGTGGGCCAAGGCTCATTTAAAATGGAATTTAGTGAAGTGGCAAAGTGTCCTGTAGTCAGATGAGTCCAAATTTGACATTCTTGTTGGAAATCATGGGCGTTGTGTCCTCCGGGCTGAAGTGGAGAAAGACCACCCCTCCTGTTACCAGCGTTCAGTTCAAAAGCCAGCATCTCTGATGGTATGTGGACGCATTAGTGCATATGGTGTGGGACACTTGCATGTTTTAAAAAGCACCATGAATGCTGAAAGGTATGTAAAGGTTTTAGAGCAACATATGCGCCCCTCCTGACGACACCTATTCCAGGGAAGCTGTGTATTTCAGCAGGACAATGCAAAACCACATACTGCAGCTATTACAACAGCATGGCTTCATAGTAAAAGAGTCCGTGTGCTGAACTTGCCTGCCTGCAGTCCTGATCTTTCACTGATTGAGAATATTTGGCGCATAATTAAACGAAAAGTCTGTCAAAGGAGACCCAAAACTCTCCAGCAGCTGGAAGCCTGTATTAAACAAGAGTGGGATCAAATTCCAATGGCTAAACTCAAGAAACTTGTTTCCTCAATGCCCAGATGCCTCCACTCTGTGTTAAAAAGAAGAGGTGATGTCTACCGGCCCCTGTCCCAACGTTTTTTAGACCTATAGCAGCCATCAAATTTGAAATGAGCTTTTGTGGATAAAATTGTAAAATTTCTCAGTTTCAACATTTGCTATGTCATGTGTGTTCTATTGTGAATAAAATACTGGCTGGTGTGATTTGAAAGTCATTGCATTTAGATTTTATTCACAATTTACACTTTGTCCCAACTATTTCAGAATTGAGGTAGCATAAAATTATATTAACATATAATAGTTATATAAATATATATTAATATATAATTGATATTATATAAAAATCAATTTAATATTTTTTAAAAGGAGGAAATCAAATGCATTTCACAGTTTAATATAAAATTAGCAACCCACACTACTATTAAGTCAAAAGCTATACACGTATGCCAAATGAATGATTAACAGTGTTATCCTTATTACTAATCAAACTGTATCGTCATTCCAAACTACATCATCAACAGACCACAGTAACTTCCTATAGCTGACTGAAATTGAAAAGCCCTTCAAAGAAATGTCACACAATGAGACAAATAAGATGCTACAAAGCTAGATATCAATATTACTTGAATCTTCAATCATCCTCACAACCCCAAAATCTGGAGTGGTTTTTCTCACAACAGCATCGTTAATCCATGGGCGCTGCCGTACTGGATGAGTGAGTTAGACCACTCTTGCACTGCCTTGCTCTGGCCTTCTGGAAGTGTTGGTACCTTGTGACCTACTTTTACATGCACATTGGGCCATATCTGAGTTAATTCAATATTGCACTAAACAGATCTGAACCTTCTCTCCAATTCCCTGTGTGAAACTTATAGGCATGGGAAGTGTAGGTAGACCACTCTTGTTCCGATGGGCTCAATTTTTGCGCGAATTTGTGCACAATATCGATGTAGGTGGCAGTGAGCTACCTCTTGGTTTTTCTTTTGTGCATTTAATGGCAAATAATAATGGGGGGGCTGTAATGGATTTCCATAAATTCGGTCATGTTTTTCAGCAGATTTCACAGCAGAAGCAATCCAACACCCACCTGCATCAACACTTACCTTGGCCCTAGATATGGAGGAAAATATTGCTTCATATTTTACACTTCATCTTCAGGCACTCACTAGGAATATAAACACAGTCTGCTTTTGTGTGCGTGCGTGTGTGTGTGTGTGTGTGTGTGTGCGCGTGTGCAGGTGTGTGCACAGCGCAAACTCTGTGAAAGGTTGGCTTATTGTACATCTCCCAGCTTCTCTAATATTTCATTTACTTGTTTTTCCTTTCATCTCTTCAACTGTGCTATGTCCATGCTTTCTCAAGCAGTAATTTCTGGAATACAAGAGAGGATTTTTATCAAGAGGTATGTGCTCTTAAATTGGGGCCTCCATCCTCGTCACAATTTTTGATAAAAATGTTCCAATTGTTCTTATTGGAAGATCTGTAATATAGAAAATGCCCTATCTAGTGAAATAATTTTTTTTTTCATCCTCAACAGATGGGTCTTACAGCCACTTCAAGATTATGGCGGCTGCCATCTTGAATACACACAATGCACTGTGGACTGATGACGTATCGTGGTTGCTTTGCTTTGCCGTGGCTAAGCTTCTCTGTGTTTGTTTGTTGTGTTTACTTCGAAGTGACTAGGCTCAGAGCATAAATCATCTTTCAGATCCACGCTGACAATCAAAATTTAAATCCATGTTGGAATGCTGCAGCTCTATTTTTTGCATATATTGATTCTATTTAAACTCAGTCATGTATTTAAACAATTTGTCTCCTGAATTACCGAGACCACTGCATAAACGGACAATGATTAAGAAGTTATTGCCTCGGAAATGACCAAGAAACCACTGATAGGCTACATTCAAAATGTACATACAGTATAATACACGTAATATTGTAAGGATGACAATTATGCTCATAATTAATTAATTCATGACTTTGGATTAATAAATTACACATTGGATTACTGGCATCAGTTTATCTATGTATATTGCATCTGTTTTTTATCAAATAAACCGCAAATAATTAACCATGGTCAAACTAGGGTGTAAAATATCCTTTTAATCTCCACAATTGTATATGAAGTGTTCAGAAAATTGTGAAACAATATGTTTGCCTTATTCCTGGTTAATCTCTTTTAATTAGCAAACACATTATTATCATAAATACATAAAAATCAGGTGCTGTCCACAGATCGTTCGCAATTTCTATGTTCTGTGAACGAAAATGAATTTCACACCCTTCTAACGCAGTCGCTCATTATTTTGTTGAACAGACACAAAGAACATGATAAGTAGGAGCCTACTACTAAATCTAAGGTCATGTTATCAAAGGCTGCTGTACATTTTTAATGGGATATCAAGGATTTGAACAGCAGGATCACTAAACTGAGGACAATACAATCATTTTTAAATTATGTTTGATGGCTGAGGTGAAGAAGTTAGCTACTCAATGGAGGGTATAAAAATAGTGCATCACAAAGGGAAGTGAAAGTTTGTTTCAAAATTCATTTTTCTACCATTAGATTCCTTTCCCCTTTTTTGTTTTGGAGTTTTGAAGAGATTTGAGTAACGGGCAAGAGAAAAAATGGTCAACCATCTGCAGTTTACTGAGTCATTCCTTATTCTGAGAAATTATAGCCTTCTATTGAAATCCCAACTGATGACCGATGTTCTCTGCGTGACCCTTACTTGGGATCACACACTTCTGATTCTTGTTTTCCTCGTTTTTCCAACAACACTCATTCTGCCTTTTTTGTTAAAAAAAAAAAAACAAATCACTGTGTGGCAGGCTTAGCTTCGTAGAGAGGATGGGTCAGGTACGCCCTAATGGACAATCGGCTCATCTTCGAGTATGCGGTCTAAAACCACTTTAGGTAATGATGTTCGCATGGAGTCTGCTGCTGTGCTCTTTTTAACAAGACTGAAGCACATATTTAGAGGGATTTTAGGCCATTCCTGTGTCCTGGAACCATCCCTGTGTTCATTTCACAGTATGCGTTTTTCATTGCCGTAAAGTTCACCTACAGCTAAGTCTTGGCCTTCTAGCTGAGGCAACCTGATTGTCAGCCTAAAGTTCCTCATACTTTGTGGCGTCGGTTAAGGCCTTGATCTTAGCCAGTGCCCCTGGACTACAGGAATAAACCAGCCCCAAAGCATCACTAATCCTGGCCTGATGATGGCGCTCCTCGCATGCATCTCCATTTTCACACTCAAGCATGGAAATGCTGTAACTGACCAAAACGCTCGATTTCGATCACAAATTACTTCAGGACATTCGTCCATTCATAATAACATTTGGCAAATTGCAGCTGCTTTCATCTGCGTCTTGCAGGCAGAAAAGGCTTTCTGCTTGTAACCCTTTAGAGGAACCCGCGGTAATGGAGGTTGTGTCAGATGGGGGTTTTTTTTTTTTTTAGACCTGATCATTCCAAGCCACTGACAGTTCTCTCATGGTGATTCATGTTTTTTTTTTTACCTCTCTTACCATCCTCCTTCCGAGCCTGGGGCATAGAATTTGTTTGTCTCTCCACTCTCTGATTACAACTGTCCAGCCCTTTTTTAAATTTCTGAATAATTGCTCAGTGCTCATACAGTGGTATGGTATAATTCCTTAAAGCATATTTCCATTTATATTTGTAGATATGTTTTCCCCAGTCCGCCCTGTCACTAAAGTGGGCCTGTCGTGTGGTCCGGTCTCTCATGTTGTGGTGCTTTGAATGCTGCAGTTCTACTTATGAAGCCAGATTTACAGCATAGCATATCATTGGTGCAACACCATTGTTCCACTTAATAAAAGCAAATATTTATAAATGCCCTCCTTTTCAGACGCAGCGGTACTGCGGTCTTCCCCACACTGTAGTCCAGTTCCCCACTCCAGAGCAGGACAGGGCTGGGACTGCCATTTTTATCTGTTGCCATGGCGGCAGTCTGCTGGAAGATTCTTTCAGTGGGTGGATTTTAAGCCTTGCTTTCCTGGCTAATTGTACATGTGTTACATTATGTGACACATAAGCAGACTTCTCAGATGTTCCAGAGCTTAATCTCATCAGGCATGAAGGCACCTTTCAAAGGGGGCTTATTATGCTTTTTCGCATTTTGTGTTTTACATACTGTTACAATGATGGATGTTCATCCTAAACATGGCCAAAGTTTCACATCAAGAGGCAACATATATTGGAGTATTCCCTCGGAGCAAAAACATCAGATTTCCTACTGCTGTGAACACTCTGTTTCCAACAGTCTATTTCTACCTTGGCTACAGTATGACATCACAGTGTGACAGATTTCCTCGTGGTCATTTTCTCCTGGCATGAGGTCACTGAAAAAAGCAGAATTTTATTCTGGCAAAAAAAAAAAAAAGCAAGTGCCTTTTCCGTCCCCAACAACCAACATGACATTAAGTGTCTTCATTTTCTGCCAACCCCGGAAGATTCAAAGATTTATACTCAAGGAAAATATTTTGCTTGCCAGGGAAAAAGTTCAAAAACCTCAATTTTGGACATCCAAGAATATCATGACTTGAAAAAAAAAAATAGCTTAATCAGTCCCCTTTAAAAAGCTGTGAAATGTCTGTTGCTCACAGAGATACAAGCAAAAGGACACATGCAGGGAAAAAGAGACTGTTGTGACTTACAAGGAAGGCACCAGGCCCAGATCTACTGAAGGCTTCTCGGCATCTTTTATACTGAATACTTCAGAGCCACAATTTGCACAAACAGAAACACGAGAAGTGGAAAGGGTGGGGCTAGAGAATAGTCAGGGGGGGTCCAGAACTGGCAATCGGCAAACAGGATTCAGGAGGAATGGTCAAGCTGTAGTCAGTAACTGGTTCCAGATCTGTGCAATCCATGGGTAACGGGGCACAATGCACTGAGAACTTTGTCGCATTCCCAGACTCGGAGGTCCGGGTGAGATCACCAATCAGAGAGCGGCTGGAGACAGGCAGATTATCTCTAATAAACTGATAATTAGCTGAGAGGTTTTCTGGGAACTTTGCTGGGAACTGGCTGCCAGTACAATGCAGAGATCTGGACAGTCCGGTAAAGGGAGGAGGAGAACAGAGGAACTTAAACACACACACCACACTAATGAACAATTAAGGAAGGAGGAGTGAGTCAGTGGGTGAGGACACGTGGACGGAGGGGAGAGAAACAAGACAATAATGAATCAATTAAGGAAGGCAGCACCGGAAACCGATGTGGACGGTTGGACAGGGGGGAGAGCAACTAGAGGACTATTCTGGACGCAACATTCACACACTTACGCAATAGCTACCATAGAAAAAGCAAAAATCAGCATCATTTTCTTTCTTCCACCGGAAGTCTTTTTGTTTCCTCTCTTCAATCCCTCCACCTTCCGTCTCTCCCTGGTTACTGAGCATCTGTTGCTGTAGCTTAAAAACAGAGAGGCCACGAAGCAAGGAATGTTGCAGAGAAGTACAAAACACCGCCTCAGTATCTCACGGACAGATCTAGAAAACAGGAAGCAGGGCAGGAAAGTGAATATCACACCATGTGTAAAGCAAGATTTCTGCAGGCGATATCACACACCTCTCTCATCACCACTGTTAGTCTGATCACAGTATCACACAGCTCCCAAGTGGCCCATATTTGAATGGCAGAACCAACAGACCCACCAGCAAATGAAACAACCCACAATTTGCGCATTGCAGGATGTACAAGTTATTTCTCCACCCACGCGTAATAATGTGTTATGAATCGACGGAATGAAATGTAAATTCCACCACCCGGTCAATAAAATGATAAGGATATCAATTGTTTTCTACCCCCCCAGGAAAAAAAATGAAACAGAGTCTTTCTCTCTCACCCGACTCAATTAAATGAAATGCTGTCGTTATGCACCAGTATTTTGATCCTTCAAACTTGGGAGGTATGTATCAGGTTTCTGGGACTAAACCAAAAATATGAAAACAGAAGTCTCTCTTGTAGCCACTCCTGTCTGGAGAATTTATATTCTGATTATGTCACAAGAAACTCCTCAGGCAACCCATGACATTCTGGATATGTGTCTGCAATGCTTCAGCAATGACACTAGCAGCGTCATCGCAATGCGACAGACGGACTGTACACTGGGAAGGACGGCAGCATTTTCTCTGGGGCCTTCAGCTTTTATGTAGATGTCAGTTTATGATCTCAACTACATAATCAAGGCCACTCTGCTGAAGTTTATCTACTCCTCACTCAAAGGTGAAACTTGGGGGAGCGACAGAATGTGACCAAACATGGGTCAATCCATAAGACAATAGCTAATTATTATAACAGTGTTTGAAGCCTGCAAATGAAGCGTAATGGTTATTTAATGATCATCTATCCATCTTACGCACTGGCTAAACACGATAGCCGGAGGCACCAGACGCCGGAATGGTTCTCAAATTGATATTTTGTATACATCTTAACCTCCAGTTTGAAATGGGCACAGAGCAGGCAGAACCATTTTCAAGGTGGCTCTGAGGTCATCTCGTGCTCAAGGCTGGCTCCACCAAACGCTGCTGGCCAGCTGTTTTTTCCTGATGTTGGACTCCGAGTGATTAACACTGAATACAGCTTCATGTAAATTGCAGTAGTTCTGAAGCGAAGTTGAAAATGAGCTTTCTAAAAAACGCTTGTGCTATACATGGGTGATAACAACTCTTTGCTTACAGAATTCCCTGCTAATTTACTGGTTATAGGATAATTTGGTGCAGGTTCTACTTCTGTGGTGAGTACTTTATTAGATATGTAGTAGTTGCACCCAGCAGGGATTCGGGTCTGTTCACCTCTTCAATCCTCCTCCTCCTCCCTGTTCCTCGACGTTCCCCTCCATGTGTGGCCTGTGGATAAACCTCTTTTCATTCCTGTCCAGTGAGAGGCAGCAGAGGGGCTCCGGCTACGCCTCACGCTTATAGCTATGGAGGGCAACCTTTGAGTCGAGAGTCAGCCCTTGCCCTTTGCTTCCTCCACTATCCATCTTTCTCTCGCGCTCATTCTATCTTACTCCCTCCATCTGTCTGCACCGGTCTCACTCACCAAGCCTTCAGTATCTCAACATGCAAACGCAACATCCACTGCCCTGATCCACCGAAGAGGACTGCGCTGCTCCCCTTGGAAACAAACCCTCAATGAGGTTATGTTAAACTGCCAGGGGAAGTATATCGCCGCTGACCTATAGGGACACCTGTGTGCTGTATGACAGTGTCATTCCCAACTAGCCTGCAGAGAGGAATATGAAAAAGTAGAAATCTAATATGAGGTGTGTGTGTGTGTGTGTATGTCGGTGTGTGTGTGTGTGTGTGTGGGTGTGTGTGTGTGTAAGAAGAGGCCACGTGTCTCATATCATATATAAGCCCCGCAAGGTGACTTATACAAAAAAGAACACAACACAACAACGCAAACTGATGCACATGTGTGCATACGTAAAGTGTATCCTCTTACATTCATACACACCCAGCCACACATGGGTAAATGGCGTCTTGATCAGCGAGTCTATAAGGGTGTATATTGAGTCTGTGGAAGATGTTGCAGGATCTATTGACTCAGCTGACCTTTGACCTTCAGCGGACTATCAACCCGTCCCCCGAGGTCAGAGCTGATGTGTGCTGCCCGTGCAGCTGGCAGGCGGGGGTGGTACGGGCGGGGGAGGGGAGGGGTGGGGTGTTATTGCTGGTTCAGGACTGGGGTTTACAGTCTTCTGCACTGCTGAGAAGTCAGTTTAGTCATAATTAGCCCTTAGAGCACTGAAATAAATTTAAAAATATATATATATAAATTTAGTTATCTTGTGCTGTTGAAAACCTATGATGTGGTGACTTGTTTAAAAGAGCTCACGCAGTTTAAACAAGTCACCACATGATAGGTTTTCAACAGCTTTGATTTTGATATCTTACATGACTGGGTAACCATAGCTGCATTTAGCACTCTAAGGGTTAAAAGGAGGGTTCAATGCATTCATACCCCCTCTGTGCGTCATCTCCAAACAAGTCTGTTTCCACACGACCTCTGAATTAAACGCGTCAGCTTTGGGGTTTAGGATCACACCTGCATTATCCTCCACCCAGGATACACCCTCACGTTCAGTCTGGACTCCTCAGATTATTAGATTATTAGTCCTGACCTGTTCCTAATCGGGGAGAACCAGCCGCACCTGTTAACTGTGGAGTGCTCTCGGAGTGAACCCTCTGTTGATTATGAAAATGACTGAGAACAGGTCAGGACTAATAATTGTTTTAAACAGAAGTTTTGTGCAACCCAATTCTCTGTTCGCGTTCCGCAACTGGACTGAATTTAGCCCATGATTTAATCGCTGTTAGATCGCATACGGAGAAAAACCGTGTCTTCAGTTGCCAATTACGATAATTGGAAAACGCGTCGATAAATGAAAATAATTGATAACTACTAATTGCAGTCAAAAAGGGATGTGTCTCAGCACCCCCATTGGCGACGCCACTGTCGGTAAGTACACGTGCCAAAATAAAATTATCCCTTTGTTCTAAAAATTTATAGAGATCGGTAATCAACATGGTATATCGAAATGTATTTATGACCACAATGACGTTTTATGACACCTCCTAGAAATATCAAAACGAGGACATTTCAATGATAAACCTATCTGGTCCGCCATCATCGATTTCCTTCACTGGAGGCAGCCATTGAGTTACCAGGGCCTCACTTTGAGCGCAAGCGCAACGAGATACGGGCACCAGGCTGCCGGTCTCTTTTGCAGCTGCAGGAAAAAAAATTGAACGCTGTCTAGGCGTGCGTGGTTCCGCCGACCGCGTCAGGTACATACTTGCATACTCGCCCGTACGCTTGTGAAGCTAGCTGTACTCTTGGTGAATGTTCACACTTTCCTCGGCTTGATTTGCGTATGCGTGTGTGCAGGGCCAAGCTGACGCTAAACGATAGACGTGATCTCAGTAACGCACCAGAATTAAGTGGGTTCCGGAAGTAGCAAGATCCCGAAAGCGCTACATCCGGGCCATGTTTTGCGTATTGGCGATACCCTGAACAGTAATGAAAAACGACCAAAGCTGAGCAGAGTCAAGTTGAGGCAAGTAGTGCTAAAACGGTGTAATGGACAAGCGGCACAAGTGACGTGTCCGGCACGAAGGACGTCTCGCAGTCCAAACATGCATCTTCAGATATGGTGGTGTATGCTTCATTTCCTCATTGGTGAGTCCACATAAGTCCCAGCCCACACTGCGCCACTGATGAACACAGCAGTGTAACGTTAAACCCCGGAGGCATGAAATCACAGCTCCTGACCCTCAGTCCTCTGCGAGTCCTCAGGTCCTCGAAGGCTTTGTTTGTCTTACAGCCGCTCACCAGCAGCTGTGTCCTGGAGCTCACCTGGGTCTGTCCTCCCCTGCCTCGCAAATTAACCCCCTCTCTTCTTTTTCACTCACTCCTCCGTCCGTTTCTCTCCAAGACCATCCCCAACTGGCCAACCCCATGCCTCTGGACTCAGGTTTTGTTGATTATCAGATTGATTCTTAATCATTCTGTCACTGATTTCAGTCAGCATGCAATATAGTACACCAGTCTCCCATTGGGAAAATTTCATTTTGCCAAGAAAAATAAACAATATTCCAACCATTGTAGCATCATATAGACATGCATATGAGCTGCTTGAACCGTTACGGCATGGTTCCGTTTACAGGTTTTTTTCATGGCAAAAAATGTCATGTCTTAACAGGTCATTTAGTCTTGATATAAGGTATAACTTTGCAGTTTTTCTCTCTCAATTAGAATATATTATCTTATTTTAAGTCACCCTGCGCTTGACAAGTGCAATTTTCTTATTCCATTGGCAAATCTAGAAATAAATAGAAATGATATCATTTCGTTGGCGAATTTTTGCCTTACTGAAAAAAAAAAGGTACTGAAAATGAGTGTTTAAGTCTTAATACAAGAGTAAAGTGCTTGGTAAAGTCGACTTCTTTTTCATTTTTTGCAGTGGCCCCTCTCTAGTCCGTTCTGGTGGTGTAATCTGGTTTTTGTTCCAACCACAACTGCTATTTCAGAATTTCCAACAATCTGTGTATTTTGATTAATTAGGTGCTTTCGACATTTTGGAGGGATCATTTACCTCACTAATCCACATTATGCCAACATAATCTTTCAATGTCACAAAGACTCCCGAATTAATTTTGCAGTTGCTGCACTATAGGCAAACAATGACATAAATAGAAATTTCAAATGAATGAGGTTGATTGTTCAACAAAATGACTTAACCAGGTTAACTTCATTGTTGAATATGCAATAATTTGTTGTTTTTTTCCGTTGCATTTCAGTGCAATGCAGGTAGACCTCATTGTCATTTGAATTGTCACTGAATTCTACATTATCTTCCAGATGGTGAGGATTGGTGACCAGGTGTAGGTACCAATTAGGAGTTTGCTAATTGCCCTGTCTTTAATTTCACCCTGTCTTTTTTTTTACCTCTTTTCACGCCATTGTATGCATATTGAAATCGAATTAAATAAATTCTACCTGTACGAAGAACAAATATTTTTCAAGGCATGCATTGGTATTTCTGACAAAATTTGATCTAAGAGTTGAAGTAATCCCACAGTATAAACACCCAGTTTAGTAAAGCTGGCGGCTTGGTAATATCCTGGGGTTGCCATTATGGATTAAATGAAGACCAGCATACAGAGGGGTCCCCCAGGGCCAAATTGAGAAGCACTGTTCTAATGGACCATTTGAACTCTCTATTCTTACATTGTGGGAATCTCATCATTCATTTTACCCAGGTACTCTGAAGGCTAGAGCTCCCAGCACAGTATAAAGTGGGATAATCTTTCTTAATGCCTGGTTTGTTGAAGTTATCATGGGACTCCTCTGTCGATGAACAAGTGGTTTCTTCATGTGTTGTAAATAAGTGCTTGGAACACAGAACTGTGACATAGTTTGAACACAAAACACTTTTTGTGCTTTCTGTAAGTTATACCTCCAATCTGCTTCAAATACTGTCTTGGAGCACCAGGCAACAAGAGCCACTATCATAAGCAGCCCTGTTTATCGAACTGGGAAGAGTACAAGCTTTTGTCAAGCCTCTTTGATTAGCATGTGAATAAATTAGTTTTAAATATTCAGTTAATCTGTTCATGACTGACCTTGCTGATTTTCTAATTGTCTTATACAAAAAAGAAAACATTAACTGTATTGTTTTATGATCGTTATGGTCAGTTCCTACCTCTTATATTTGTAGAAAATAAGTTTGAATTCACGTTTTCACTTATTTAATGATTATTTTCATTGTTCTTATTTCCCTGTTTAATTTATAGTGCGGGACAGGGGAACTCCCGATTATAAAATTATAACTCGGCGGCGAACAGCTCAACAATATTTATCGATTGCTGCCCCCTGGTGTTCTGTCATGAGACTTCTTCTCTTCTTCTCTTCTCTTCCCTTCTCGGCTCCTCAAACAATAGTCACAGAGCTTTTCTTGCGTGAAAGCACGCAATGACGCCACAGTGCTTCACTTCACTTATTTAATCCATGACTGTTCACCGACATATTCCAAATTTACAAGATCTCTACCGCAGTCATTTTGTGACTCTGGTGACCTTAATCTCGTGTGACCTCTGGGGAAAAAAACATCACTGTTCAAAAAAAAAGGAACCCAAATTGCTTATTTCAAATCCAAACCACTTAATAGCGACAAAAGAGAACAATAATAGGCAACTGAATCTGCAGTTTACTCTGTACATTTGTAAACAGTGCCAGACTGTATATGTGGTAACTCTGGCAGGTTTGCATTATTACAGTTCCCGCTGCACTATGAATAGTTCCTACTCGCTCTCTCTGAAGACAAAAGAAAAAGAACTAACAGTTCCAATGCTGTTCTAATCCTGTCATCACACTGGCAAGTCCACCGGTCATAAAGACCGAAGAGTCATATTCCCCTCAGGTAACAAATGAGGTGTGTGATATGCAGAAATTCAAAGTATTTAAAATCTTTTTTGAGAAATGCAGAATAAAAAAAATTGCTGAACATTACTACAGCTTTATAATAGTTAATGCAAATGTTCAATATTCTCAGACATGATTCAAATAATAACAATAATAATAGTCATCATAATTTCTATTGATATTGACATTTAAATGTATGAGCCAGTTTTCGTCATATTTGTATTATTTCGATTATCTTCAATACAGATGTATTTTTTGTGACATTATTTATAAATGTCACAGACACTTGGGCAGCATCAGATTGGGAGAGAATGTTTATAAATCTTTTGGTTTTATCTAATTAAAAGCATGAAGTAAATTAATGCCCCTTTTAATTTTCTTGCAAAAAAAGCACACAAAGTAATTACGGTATAATAATATTTTGCATTCTTCATGATTTGGGCTGTTCTTTATCAAGCTAAAGATCAAGTCCTAAATTTTCTTTAATGAATCTGGCTAATTCTGTGCTCTTGTGTGGCCTTGCAGGAGAACAATGCAGGGAACGGTATAGATCTGAGACAATTAAAGCTGGGAATCCTCTGGCAGGTGCTCAATTAAGGGCCTGTAATGGCGGGGGGGACGAGGGGTGCAATCATCAGTGTCCCACTCCCCCGGGACAGACTGTTCTGGAGGGGGAGTCTGGGTAGGGACAGGACCAGGGAACTGAATCATCGGGGGGGGGGACAAAGGGATGGGCATGGTTTCCAAGGAAACCAGCGATTGGTAACCAAGTAACAGTCATAAATTACGGCTGAAAAATGTATTTATATTTGCGGCTTTGCTCATTTATCAAAATGGTGGAATGTTGTTTGAGCGCGAGAGTCGCAATAATGGAGACGGCACTTTTGAGCCCCCGGGCTGTAAACGTGTCAATGAAGTATTAGAGTGCGCACAAGTGCACGTGTGAAAGCGAGGATGTCGTGAGGAAGAGGAGCAGAGAGAGAGGCCAACAGGAGAGTTCAAAGTTCACACGTGAAACTGACAGATAACCCTTCCGCACCGCGCCGCGCCGCACCGCAGTCAAAATGGAGGCCTGTGCTGGTCTGTGGTGACGCATGCTGGAGAGAGAATAAGAGGAGTGCTGTGTGCTCCCTCGTTTAGAGCCTTCTCTCTCTCTCTCTCTCCTCCCAACTCTCTCACTCTTTCATTCGCTCTCTGCTCAGGGAAGAATGTCCCCCTCCACCTCCCCCACCCCCTCCCCCTCTCCTCTGAAACACTGAGGCAGGTTTTTTAGAAAAAAAAAAACATTTTCGACCACAAGAGCGCTTAACAGCTCGGTGCAGGAGTAACCCGAAAGGCCAGGGCCCTTCCTCGCCGGGGGGCAGGGGGGGCCTCTCCATACGCCTGCCCCACTCAGATTAGCGCCCGTTAGGAGCGAGGTGAAATACGACAGGAAGACCCCTGTCCCGCAGTGCCCCAGAGCAGCTGCGGTCTCAGGGCGAGGGGCACTCAGTTCATGTCTCACAACCTGAGCAGGAAGCCATTCATAAGCCCTGGCAGACGGGGAACTGGAGGTCGAGAGAACAAAAGAGACAGCAAGATGGGCTCTCGCTTGAAACCACATAGCTGGGAGTCAGATGGGTATGGGCAGATCCATTACTGTGCCCCGCAAGGGGTGACCGGGAGCTGGGACACTCTGACACATATGTCACCCTCTAAGTACAAAACCAACCTAATGTCACAGGGTCCAAGTTTGCAGTGAAGTCCATTATTAGTGTATACTACAATATCAGGACACTACAATGATTGATTTTTGGATTTTAGTGCCTCACGGTTCAGATTTTTAAAATTTTCACTCATCCATGTCTTTAAACTTTAAATACTTATATCTCGCCCAATAGTGATCCAATTTCAACAAGCTGTACCTTTTCGGAAAGCAGTTTTTATGTATTTTCGGGAAAAATTAAAACTCTGTTTCTGAAAATTGAGACTTTAGACTGCCCGATAGTCACATATACAGCACTCTGCATACGTTTTAGGCACATTTATACAATCCCTCGAGACGAAGATGCTTCCAAAAATCATGAAAAGAAAGGTTTCTGGAATTTGAAAAATGTAATACACAGATCTATGAACTATTGAAAGCAAAATCAAATCAATTTTTGGTGTGACTTCCCTTTGCCTAAATATTAGGAACACTGTCCTGCAGTGGTGTAATTATATAAGGTAATAAATTGGCCATGAGACTGTTCCAAGCCTACAGCAGAACTTGCAGCAGTGCTTCTGCACCCTCAGAATCACACTGAAGTCTGACACCCCTGATAATACCAGAAGGCCTCGATGATGTTGACACCAGGGCTCTGTCAAGGCCATGCCTCCTGTATTAACTGTCTTTGGTGAAATTAACATTTGGTGTCTCAACTATGCTTTTTATTCACAGACAAAATAAAGAAAAAAATAAATAAACAAACATCTAAGACCAAATTAAGATTAAAACATCTAGGGAGCCTAAAGCATTTTCAGTCCCATTTCTGTTCACTGAGAGAGATCATATAAACCAGGGGTGGGCAATTCCGATCCTGGAGGGCCGGTGTGTGTGCAAGTTTTTATTTTTATCAATTACCCTGACTAATTGACTTAACTGATTGCATACGCAAATATAGATTTGTGCAATGACTCGATCAAAGGAAAATGTTTTATGAAGGGAGACGAGAACAGTCTTTGGTGGCCATTCATGTTAATTTAAAGAAATGCACCTTAAACGTTAGACTTCATATATAGTTTGGCTAATTTAGATAATCAACTAATCGAAGGCCAAAAGTTGGTGCGAAAACCAGAGACCCTCGGCCCTCGCAGCCCACCTCTGAGAAAACAGAAGCCTCATTTTCCATTTCCCTTCACTGCAGAATACACTTCCTGCTGTGTGTTGTGTTTTCTTTAACAATTTCTGTATTGGTACATGGACACCACTGTACTGCACATCGTAACAGATTCAAACCCTTAGTCAGTTTACCGTGTTGAGCCGGTTAATCAGACAGAATTTCCTCTGTAAAATCTTCAAATGTGCGAACAGATATTACGCGCAAAGCCATATAAATTGAGGCTTGGTCCTCAATTGAGGCATTTCGCGTGTATTCGCATCTTTGCATTGACTTTGAATCCAATCTGTTGAGCGAAAAATTCGTTCCGCATCCTGTGAGAAAGCAGCTTTATTAGTGTGCTGCGCATTAACAGCGGCGGAGTTGCATCGTTGTGATGAGATATATTATGCCTACTCCACACCATACAATATATATGCAGAGGAATAATAGGAATATTTATTTTAATGCATCATACTTACTTTATCTAGCTATTTAATCTTCTTTGCACAGTCTATTCAAAGTGACTAGAGGGGAAAAATCATCTTAGAAAAGCTTGCCGAAAATATGGAGATATTTCTGACAACAGTAAGAGGAAGTCTTAAGCAAGCTCAACTTTTTTCTTTTTTTGCCCCCTCGAGCCCTTCCTGCCACATCCACTTGCCCCCTGCATGTCTGGACAAGCAGGACTGAAACCATAAACTCAGAGCCCTGAGCAAACCCGCGGAGACCCCTGGAACTGTGCGTGAAGACTTACCGTGGGTGGAAGAGGGGGAAATGGAGGCAGAACAAAGGCTTGAGAAAGTAAGAGTGCGTTAGAGAAATAATGGAACAACACCAGGCTAATGCGCCAGCGACACCTGCCCCAAATATTTACACTGCTCTCTCTTTTAGTCAATCGCCTTTTGTACTACACACAAAAATCAACAAGAATAATACAGGCTTGTGAAAGGGCATTCATGCTCTCACTGGCGCAGTCATTGAAAAAGTTGGGAAGATAAATTGAGTATTGCAGGCTTTTATCTAAGCTGGCTGAGACTTTTGAGGGATGCAGTTCCTCTTTTTTTTTGTTTTCATCATGGAAAGCTGCAGTAGCTATGGTCCATACTTTCTTCCTGCAAGACCGCAGCCGTGGAGTGGCAGTAGTCGGGGCCTCTGGGGGAAACTGAATGCTCAATAAAGGATGGCAGCTGGAACTTCAGTCATCAAAAAAGTGCAGCTGTGACTAAATACAGTATAAACTGCCTTTATCTGTTTAACAGGGGCACATGGCAGGTGTTCAAGCCAAGGCAGTTAGTTCCCCTTTTTAATTAATGGGAATCACCCACTTCCTCTAAGCAGTTCTACTGTTCATTGTATCACATGTAGACAGTTGGATTGTAATAGAGAGTGGAGCTGGAGTTTGTGGTTTTTCTGTCTGATCAATAGTTAATTATAATATGAGCAAAAGAGGAACTTAATTTGTATTGTGAATACAGGGAATTAATGGAACCCCCCATCCCTACAGCATGAAGCAAATGCCATACTTCAGTCGCATAGGACATCTGGTCAGTGGCACATTTTTAGAAAAAAATCACAAATAAAAATAAGTTCAAAGCACATACTGTATTTCTCACTGACTGATTGAAAGTCTGAATACAGAACATAATGTATACCTGTAAATGAGGACTGAATTAAACATTAACTGCAGGTTTACAACCCCAACTCAGATTAGGACAAAATGGGGAGAGCACAGAAAAACACAGCGACTGCTGAACTTACTTTGACTTGTATTTCACGGCAGACAGTAGAAAAGCCAGATATTTTATGTTTGGTCTGTTCAGCTTAATTTGCAAGAACTCATGCATTCCTGTCATTCAGGCCTACCGTGCATCCGGAAAACAAGAGCGACGCAGAGCGTGGCAGATGCCCCCGCCTGTGTGTAGATCAAGGGCATATTGTGATGGCTGCTGTGGCGGCCATATTAGAGTTTGCACAACGCTGGTTTTCGAAAGGAACCTTCCTCTAGCCACGCCCAATTCGCCATTAAGAAATGGCATCAATCCAACGAGAGATTCTACACTTACCCCACGGAAACGAAAAGTAAACGGACGACGGACGGACATGGTGTCGACATAATGCTCCCTTTCCCCTTTGGAGGGCGGGGGCATAAAAAAAAAAGTTTGCAATGGGGCGAATTAAGTGATGAGGTAAAAACTTTCTGTACTGAAGTGATTTGACATAGCTGATGTCAGCAGGTGATTGTGATCATGATTTGGTACCAAAGCCCCATTCAGGAATCTAGTCCTTCAAGCACAAAGAGGGGTAGAGGATAGCCAATTTTATGCAAAAATGCATTGAAAAAAATGATGAAAGTCTGGAAAAAATGTTCCTTACAGAAAGAGATGTGGATATCTCACCGTCTACAATGCAGAACACGATTACGGTATTTAACAATATCTGCACGTAAAGGCAAAAGCCAAAATGAATACCCATGATTTTTGATCACTCAGAAGGCACAGCATCTAGTACCATCATGAATCGATGTGTTATAATTGCATGGGCTCAGGATTAATTTGGCAAACCTTTTCCAAGTACAGCAATACAGATTTACATCCACAGTAATGACAGTAGAAACTTTTAATCTGCACAAAGGAAGCCTTATGTTCAAAGTGTCCTACACTGCCATCAACTTCTCTGGGATCGATGGCATCAGCGATGGACCATCACACAGCGGGAACATTTCTGGTGTTCAGACTAATCAATGTATCGGCTCTTTTGGTGGAAGGAATAGACGCTGTGCGCTCGAGCCGAAAGAAGAGCCATCTAGATAAGTCCGAAAGCTTTGCTCTATCATGGTATGTTGTGTCAGTGCCTGTGGCAAGGGTAACATGCACTTCTGCGAAGATGCCATTAATGCTGAAAAATACACAGAACACAAGGGAGCAACATATGCCACCTTCAAGAGGACATCTTTTCCTTGGATTTCCATGCATATTTCAACAAAACAAATAAAAGTAAAACCACATTCTACATGCAGTACAAAGGCATGACAGCATTAAAAGAGGGTACAGGAGCTGGGCTGGCCTGTCTGCAGTCTCCACCTGTCCGCAAAAGAGAATCTGTGATTCCTTTTGAAATGAAAAATGCAACAGTGAAGACTCCATACTGCTACACACCTCAACGCTTGTTTGCCACTCGGCAAACCTCAGCCGATTCATTCCTCATCAAACCTTGGTTGTGTAACTGCGGAAGCCATTAGCCAGAACTTTTTTTTTTTCCTGGAAGAACATGACAGCGTCCAGGCTGAGTTCGTGTGAAATTGATGAAAACATTGTGTTGCCTCATGTCAAGACACGAAGAAGCGTCGCCACACACAGATTTTGTGAAGGTCAGTTTTGCCTCCATTTTTAGGTGGCGATGTAGTGCGCGGATTTAGACAACTGCGTAAATGGGTCCTCCAGTAAAGAAAATGTCAGGCGGAGTAGCATACAAACTTCGAGGCTTGATGAAGAGTAGCGGAATCTGCCGAGAAGTTAGGAGTGTCTTGTTTGCAGGAAGAATGGGACAAAATTACACTCAAAACACTTAATCACTTGGGTCTCCAAATGTTTATTAACGCTGTGAAAAAGAATGGTGACATTACAAAGTGGTACATACTTTGCTGCAAATACGCTACAATAATCAAAATGGGAATAAGCATTTATTTAGCAAAAATCAATAAAATTCATCCGATGAAACACCAAATAATGTGCTGTTGTTTTGCTTTCAATGTAATAGAGGTCCAAGAACTTACAAACGGCTATTTTCAGTTCAAATTTTAATTTAACATATCGTTTCAACTCCATCCAAATTAGGCTCGTAGATGGATGTCACGCTTGAATTTTTTTTAAGCACTGACAGACAAAATACCAAAACTGAAGGTATTTTGGCAGTTCACAAATGGGCAGACTGCTCAATCAAACCTAAATTACGATATGCTCATTACAGAAGCACGTCCCGCCAGAGAGAAAGACAAAACAGGCGAAATGAACGTGAACGAAACAGTGAGTGGAGACAGGAGAAAGTAACCCGATCTCCTTTGATCCCGACTCCGTTCAGTGCTCCACGCGACAAGTTCTGGCATGCAGGCAGAGAGTCGCAGCGAGAGACAGATGAAATGTGAGAACGTGAGGATAAATAGTGCGAACAAAACAGCAGGGACCATGGGGGGGTGGGGTGGCGGTGGGGGCGGGGGGTCAGTCTGTTCACCACCTCCGTGCCCTCCCCCCTTTCTCTTCCGTTACACATGCACATATTCGGATGCCTGTACACGGGTGTTCACACAAAATTGCACTCCTTCCCCCTGGCAAGTTGACTGACTTGGCTCTATTGTAAAATACTGACTGAAACTCCGGTTTACATTAAATTCTCTGGAGTCCGTCAGCTCAGATATTTTGCTGTGAATCACCGGGGGTCTCACAAATGCTACTGTATGGATCAGCCTTTTCACGACTGATAAACCTTAACTGGCGACGAGACACAAGTATTTGAATGAAACGTAAATTCAAATTATAAAATGCATTTAACGTTTATTTTTCAAAGACAGCGTTTCCTGTGAGGATGGAATCACGCGGCTGTAGGTCAGAAAATGAACGCACATTCATCCACACCACACTCCCGCACAAACACTCCCTCATTATCCGTGTGGAGGATGCGGCCGAAGATCTGAAATCTAGGATCGCAGAACGCCCTTGAGTCCAGAATGTTCCGTGTGCTCCGCATAACACAAATCTGCAGTTCGGGAACACGCTCCAGTCGGCTCGCGCTGGCCTCTGACACACTCAGCTGAAACAGTCCATGCTTGCTTTGGCACGCTCCATCTCGTGCAGGAAGTTGTAAAACTGCGGAAGGGTCAACTCTGCAGCCAAACAGCATCCAACAGAGTCAAAAACCATCAATGGCATCATCAACAGACAATAAAAATACAGGAGTGAGCCACACAAACTCAGTCAGAATTGTGCGGTACAGTGAAACTTTTATTGTGAAATTCCACTCACCCATATAGACGTTTTCAGTAGAGTTCCCCTTTTTCACAACCAGCTTCAGCTGAAAGAGACAAAGATACGCAGCTATAACTATTAACTGCCACATGATGCGTCAGAACAGTGCAGACAATAACGACTGAAGCTTTAATAAGGTTCCTTCAATCATTCCACACAGGCCGGCGGCATTTGCTGGAACGCAGCATGTTAGAAAACTGTCAAACTAAAAATCTGACAAAAGAAGAACTCAATTGAAAAAAATACCAGAGGGATAGAAATATTGCTGAAATTAGGCCCACAAATTTGCATGCCGATCAATCACAGCAACATTATTCCCGACCCCACGGAGCCATGAGAAAGCATACTCACGTCTGTACTCAAGCTAAATAGATCATGGCATGAAAACGCACTTTATTTACGACAAAATATTGTTGCGCATCCAGCGGGAGTATTAGCTGAAAGTGTATATAAGGCTGAGCCAGTGACACAAATGAGCCGCTGTCCAGACCTAGAATTAGCAGAATGTGTCTCATGCAATTGCAATCAGAATCAAATCAGAGAAGACAGCGCTTATAGTATAGCTAAAAAACTAACCATTTAAAACTGTAGGACCTCATTTATAACCCAACCTTGTAGCAATGGAGGCAAGTTTATCTTAAATGCATTTTAAGACAAATACAGAAAAAAAACTACCTGAATCCTCTGCGATACCAAAGCAGTAAACCATTATAATAAGGAAGCAGAGATGTGGAGAAAATGTTAAGTAACAGTAAAGGTAGACCATACAAAGAATAAACAAATTACAGGCATATAGATATGGAATATGCAACGTTACTCAGGGAATTTCCTTTTTTTGTGCGGTTGAGAAATTACAACAGGATTCTCAAAGTGAGGAATGATTCAAAGGCACCTGGAACTACCATCTTCAAAAGTAACTATTATCTCTTTCAGGTGCACGGTAGTGCCAGCTGTAAAACAAAGAAATGTCTATTCCTGCAGTTATTTTGCAGTACTGCAATTGAGGATTCTAGAGATTCTAGCGCTGATGTTTATGTACAAGCCTTTCGATCTCACAAAGGTCATGTACAGTCAAAGGCCCAATGGGGACAGAAAGTAAGAATTCAGTAGTGATGGCACAAATCATACCTGTAAGAAGATGTTTCCCACTTTCTGCAGCTCACTCGTCCCAGCAGTAACTGAGGATTACAACAGAGTTCCCGTATGTTTAGAAGTAAATAAAGATGAAATAAGAAAAGTTCTCACTTCAACTTAACATTCAGAAATGGCTATTTTCAAATAAAACAAAAGGCCTGTCAGCCTAGAGAGCTCCACTGAGGATTACAGAAATGTCCATGTCATAACTTAATTCCAGAAATCTTTGAAAACTATGGCAATATTAACACATATGACACATTAATGACTGAAAAAAAAAATCAGCAGAAACGCTGATTTTCTACGTCCAAAATGCTGAATTTCTCAAAAACCGGACGTACAATTTTCTCATTTTCACAGGAGATATTCAAAACATCATAAGAAAGGCTCACAACAAATTACACAAAAAGTTATCAAACGGTTTTTGAGATATAAATGAAGGACTAAAAAAATGAGCGCAAACATTGATTTTCAAAGTCCAAAATGCTGAATTTCTCAAAAACCGGGACGTGGAGTTTCTAATTTTTGCAGGGGATCATCAGAACATCATAAAGAAGGGTCACAACATATTAGACAAAATGTAATCAGACAGTTTGAGATATTAATGAAAGATTGAAAAAATGAGCACAGACACTGATTTTCCGAGTCTAAAATGCTGAATTTCTCAAAAACCGAGAGGTAGAATTTTCTATTTTTCGCAGCAAATATTCAGAATATCATAAAGAGGGCTCACACCAAATTAGAGCAGAAATTATCAGGCAATTTTTGAGATATTCATATTTGAAGTGACAAGTTGACGCTGGAAAAACAGAGATGGTCGCCGGACGACTCGGCATTAGAAAAGCTCCGCCGACTACTGACTATCGTCACAGCGGAGCAAAAAATTTATCAGACAGCTTTTGAGATATTAATGAAAGACCGAGAAAATTAGCACAAACACCGATTTTCTTTTTTTGCACCGATTCAAATTTGAAGTGAAAAGACAGACAGACAGACAGACAAGTGCCGGATGACTCGGCATTCGAAAAGCTCCGCTGACTGTGACAGTCGTCACAGCGGAGCCAAGAAAACTCTTACAACACATAAAAGTGCAGCTGGACCAGGAGCAAGTTCACCACTGTGTAACATCACCTCGCCTTTTAATAACACTCCATAATCCTTTTGGACGGTGGACACTAAAAGTTGAACGTTTTAAAATTCATTCCTATTCTAGCCTGTAGGACTTCAATTGGTCAACAGTCCGGAGTCTCCATTATGGTATAATACGTCACACGTTTTCAATAGGAAACAGGTTCAGGCTGCAGGCAGGCCAGTCTAGCGCCCACACTCTAATTCTGAAGCGACACTGCAGTAATATGCGCAGAGCACGGCTTGGCGTAATCCTGGTGGAACAAGGGGGAGCGTCCCTCTAAAAATGACGTCTTGAAGGCACGATATGTTGCTTGCCAATGCAAGTGTAACCTTCTGCATCAATTGTGTATCAGTATTTGGCCAGATCAATTTTGCATGGAGATTGCTCCAGTTTCTTTAAACATTTCCACGATATTATAAATCATTGATAGCAAGATCCCTAAATTCCGGGCAATCGCGTTGAGAAACTACTTGGGCCCTTGCTGGGTAATGTTATAAGAACAAGAGGTAATGCAGAGCGTAGCATCCCCTCGCCGGGTACAAATGTTGTTCATGTACATGTGTATATATGTCAGAAGTTACTTTCATTAGACTATATTACTAGACAAGGAAGCTATTAATACCCGTGGATTCGATGTACAGAAAGTTTATTACTTTATGGAATGGCCCATGAGAAGATCTGAAAATAAACTTAAAGTTAATTGTGATAATTATGAAGATTTAAAAAAGACTGTGAATAAAATCAGGGATTTAAAGAAGATTAAAGCATATGAGAAGGTGACAAAATTAGAGTGAAAAGTGAAAACATAATATGAACGTATCCTTGAACTTTCAAAGGTTAGTACTGTATAATATTTGAAACTGTGTAATGGCATGAAAGAAATCTTGGGTAGGATTGAGAAGCAGCATTCACGACAACAAAATGATAAGGTCTAAAGGGACAGTCATCTCGTAATACTGTTAAATCTTCTGGAAACCATTTTTGCATATTTAATGAGCTATGATCTTTGACCTACATATGCCGAAATTGAATAGCCTATATTTTGATATAAAGTGCCTTCACAACAAATTTCATTAAAATCTGTCAAATATTACTCAATTTATTGAACGGAAACCATCTTTGCATATTTGATGAGCTATGACCTTTGACCTACATACTCCGAAATCGAACTCAGCCTGTATTTTGAAACCAAGTACCTTCACATCAAATTTCATTAAAATCCGTCAAACATTACTAAAGTTGTTGAACGGAAACCAGATTTGTTACGGATGGACAGACGGACGGAAGGACAGTGGCGTTACTATATCCCCCTCCGACTACTTCGTCGGCGAGGAGATAAAAAAGCATGGCATTGATTTCCACCGTTATGAACATGAAACACAGCTCTATAAATCTGTGCAACCTAAGTCCATGAACTCGCCGGGCTTTAAGCCTGTGGGGATAACTCAACCTTTCTTGCTCCTCAGTCCAGATTCAGCTGAGGTTCATCCGGTGGCCGAAATAGCCTAAGGAGCACATTGTCAAGTCATTCTTTGATTGAGAGGTTTTTCCTTCTAGCCTCAAAAATTACAGTGAAAAACATCACAAACAGCTTCCATTTGTTGGCATAATATTGCCAAAATTAGGACACTTTTGTCTTAACATGTTACAGTCAAGTTACTCCATCCTTTTTCCACCTCTAGGCTGGATTACTGCAACGCACTTCTATCTGGATGCACAAGAAAGTTGTTAAAAAGCCTGCAGTCAGCATAAAATGCAGCCACTCGCATAATAGACGAAACTAGACGTTTTGAACATATTTCCCTCGCGCTGGACTTCCAACACTAGCAACTGATGAAATCTAGAATTGATTTCAAAGTACTGATCTTAAATGGAAAACAATCATCCATGAAAATGCAACATTGAACTGTGGAATGTTGAGCATATGCACCCAAACAAGAGCATCGTGGAGCGAGGAATATACCCCCGCCTGTGTGTTAATGGTAGATATGACAAATTTGACTAATCGCTATAGAATGATTTGGATGGCACATTTAAGGGTTAATTCTTATGTAATGATAGTTTTGACAGTGTATCTGCAGTGCAGTTACTGGATTTAACTGAAATGACAAATAAGGTCATTTGCACATTTCTACTGCGAGAGAGGTCTGCTTTAAAAAGAGTGAGTTGGTCTGTTGCTATAGCAAAAGAGCGCTGCTCTACAACGGGTGGTTGGTCTATTTCTATAAAAAGACTGCTACTTTACAATGAGTGGTTGGTCTATTTCTATAGTGAAAGACCGCCGCTTTGCAATGAGTGGGGCAGAAACAAAAAACAAGATGGCAGCCATGGCAGCCATAGTGAATATCAAGTCACGCCGATCATCGAAAGGAACCTTTCCCTACCCGCACCCAACACACCACCAGAAGATGAGATCGATCGGCGAAGGCATTTTCAAGATATTGGGCGGAAACAATAAACAAGATGGCAGCCATGGGAGCCATATTGATTGAATAACGTGTTGCGCCGATCATCGAAAGGAACCTTCCCCTATTCGCACCCAACACACCACCAGAAGATGAGCTTGATCAGGTAGGGCAATCTTGAGTTTCTGAGCAGAAACAAATGGATGGACGGCCGGATGAGGTATCAACATAATTCCCCCTTCTCATTTGCGGCAGGAGCATAAAAAAAGCACAGATGAGATGGCGATCGGGAGACAAAACATGTCCAACGTAATTCATCAGTTTGCAATGTTACTCTCCCTGCCTCTTCGAGTGTGTATGGGTGTTACAAACCGTCTCCGCCTCCTGGTCACACCTTTGGTGCAACAAAGAAGACAAACATGGAAAATACTGAAGCCGGCCTTCACACCGAGATTACAGACAAGCAGCAAAATCCCTTATAAAAGTTACAACCAGAACTATCAATGTTAACAAAGTCAGCCAGCTGCTAGACTACAATCCAGCCCTCTACAACTGCAGTGTCCTCAATGGAGCCACAATTTGTGTCATGGAAATCTAGGAAACCATTGGAAGACGTTGCGCTGGCACTCATACCCACTCTGACATAACTAGCAAGTTAGTCGGGTGCAATCTGATTGTGATTGCTTTTTGCACACAGACCTTGAACTATGCTGATGCATGCACTCAAAAGGGTATTGCTGGCTGGGTGTACTTTGACTTAAATTTTCAGCAGGTGTAGAAAGGAGATGAGCTCCAGTATGAGTGGTAGGATGCAAAGTCATTTTGGAAAACACACAGTAAGGCAGGGCTCTCTGAAACCCAACAGAAAACAAGAGCAACGCAGAGCATGGCAGATGCCCCCGCCTGTATGTTGATCAAGGGCATATTGAGATGGCTGCTGTGGCGGCCATATTAGATATCGCACGATGCTGGTTTTCGAAATGAACCTTCCTCTAGCCACTCCCAATACGTCATGAAGAAATGGCATCAATCCGACGAGGGATTCTATAGTTATCCCACGGAAGCGAAAAGTTAACGGACGACGGACGACGGACGGACATGGTGTCGACATAATGCCCCCTTTCCACTTTGGAGGGCGGGGGCATAAAAAGTCAACCAGATGAACTAGAGAAAAATCAACGGCAAATAACTGCGTAATATCTACAGCCTAAATAATGACCTATGCTTTCAGTATTTTGCTAGTTTAAGCACTTTATATAAGTTAGAAATAACTGAATAAAAGTTTATAGTCCCTTTAACTTAAGGTATGTAACTGCCTAGCACAAACATATCTTGACCCTTATAGCGCCAAAATAAAAAAAATTAAAAATATACAGATTTCATTAACAGATTTCAGCTGTTGAAAATCTATCATGTGGCAACTTGTTTTAAAGAGCTCTTTTAAACAAGCTGCCACATGAAAGGGGTTTCAACAGCTTTGATTTTGACATCTTACATCATTGAGTAACATTAGTTGCATTTAGCGCTCTAAGAGTTAAAGACCTAATATCTCCCCATTGATGCCGAAGAATTCTTCGTTCAGAAGATGCAGACTTTCATTCCAAGAGTACATTAAATAAAAGAGGGGGGGGGCTTCTGCCATTGGAATAATGTCCCCTCTGATGTTTGGAAAGCAGACAACCTCTCGTTCTTTGAGTCCACGCTCAAAACCTGCCTCTTCAGCCAAGCCACAACCAAGGTGTAGAGGATGTAGGTCTAGCACCCATTCTACACTCTTTGGTGGAATGATCTGTCTTTGCCATCTTTCCAAGACTCCTTGTGGGTGGGAACAGACTTTGCAGCCTGCCCTCACAATGCTGTTGGCTCACTGGAGTCCATTCCCTAGTTGTCCTGCCATAGGCCAGGTCCTCTGCCAGAGGACTTCCTTAGGACAAACCGAACAACCATCCTTCTCAGTATTTGTTTATTCCAACAGTTTATAGGTTTTCAATAAACCTTCTCTCTCCCATACTTGTCCACTTTGGTGGGGTACCGCTATCATCACGAGCATGAAGCATCACTGCAACATCAAAAGAACGTGGGACTGCCCCAAACACCCATCCTTGGACTTTCTTCCTCCGCTGGCAACATCTGAACCTTGACTCATTCTGTAATAGCAGCACACCAAAGCCCATTTGATCCTAGGCTCATTCTGAACTCCACTGCCCCCAGATCCTTTCACCCCAGCCAAACCCAATACCTTCGCCCTAGCCTGCACCAATATTTTATTTAGTTCATTGAGCTTCATCAGTTATGTTAAGCTTGCATACATTTATGACTCTTTCCCACCCAGATAAAAAGTTGCCCCCATTTCCCCATCCCTATTTGCCCGCCTCATTCCCCCTGTGGGTCATTCCACGTCATATCACCCGATGAGCTAAACCTCACCATCTCCAATTTTGCGCAAAATTTGTGTGTGAATTGGTTGTGACCCAAAACCCCAAAATCTCACATTTCAGTTCAATCAGACCAGATAAAATTGAATCAAGTTAATTGATGCTCTGAGAATTATTCTGCTGGGAAACCCTATATCCACACACTCATGTGGGCTTAAGTTGGACAGGAACCGCCTGCCTATACATTGTTGCAGAAAGGTTCCTTACATGGCAACGATATTCCCTCATGGCAGTGGTCTCTCTCGGTTAGATACTGCGCTCTGCTACATAAGGTCAATTATTCAGGAATAGTTTGAGGAACATGGTGAAGAGTTCAAAGAGTGGCCCTGGTCTCTAAATTACCCAGATCTCAATCTAATCAAGAATCCGTGGAATGTGCTGGAACAAAACGTTTAATTCCAAGCTGATCCATCTCAGAACTTATGGGCCTGAGAGGATCTGCAGCAAATGTTTTATTGTGAGATACCAGAGGGCATCTTTGGAGGTCCTGAAGAGTGCTCGCCTCAGGAACCTGCAGCAATTTTGGCAGCACGCAGAGGAGCTCCAGCATACTGGACAGATGGTCAAAATGTTTTAGCTCATTGGTTTATTTTTTTTAAAGATTAAATGTTATATAGCATTCAATAGACAGAGAAAGGAAACAAGAGAGGAGATGACACGAGGTAAATGGCTCAAGCCAAAATCAAACCCGAGCCGCTGTGGGAAGGACGTTGTCATTTGCGGTACAAATGTAGACTGAAGTGCCACTGTGGCGCTCTCTGGTTAATTCAAACACTATCAACATACTTCTCACATTTACCTCCAAATTTCCATTCCATGTCCACAAGTTGATTGACCATCAGAGTCTGTCCGACTGCCAGCCTTGACAGTACAGGATAGTGAACTTTCCACTGAGGAAAAAAAAGGAAAAAATTCTCATGTGAGAGAAGGGTGACCATTCCCTATTCCCAACAAGGGCAAATAATGAAATTAGTTTTTTACATGCTATAAAAGCATGAGCCAGTGAATAGCAAATGGCCAGTACTATGCACTGGCATAATCAATATTATAAATGAATCAATTTTCCATCTGATTCATCACTTAAAAAGTCAAATCAGAAAAAGAGTATAGCCACACCTGATCTGAGAAATGAGAGGCTTTGTCTTCATTTAAACCTGTAACACATCGATCATGATGGAAATACATTTTTTTAAGTAAATGCAGCAAATCCAAGGACAATAATTGAAGGACGTTAATCAGTCATACATCTCACCTAAAGCGATGAGATCCTCCTTCACTTGGTCAGCATTTAAAGCCTTCTTCAGAGCACCTGAAAAAATATTACACGCTCTAAAAACATTACAAAAATTTAGTTTCTGTTGACGTTAATTGCAAGGAAATGAATGATCCTTCACCTTGAGTGTAAAGGATCCCCGACTTTGGTTCTTTGATACACGTAAAGAGCATTCTGACATTAAAACACTTCTAAAATATAATTGAGCCCACTTTTTGCTATCGAAAATGCTGATACTTTGACTTGAAATCTGTCCCAAGGACAAGCAGCCAAAAAGTCACATGATTTACCCTCGTGAGCCAAGTTGATCTGATCACAACAAAAACACAGCCGTAAGCTAGAGGAAGGCAGTAAAGACAGGAGGCTGATATTGTTGTGGCCGCAGCGCTGAATAACCAGAGCTTTGAGCTGAACGCGCGGCGGCGGATAATAACATAATTTATGTTAGCTGGCTAGTAAGCAAGCTAGCTTCACCACACAACATCATAAACAAAGGCCACAGTCAAGCAGATGTACATACCTCAGGCGTCACAGCCTGAAATTGATTCAAGTTGTAATGCAAGTACATGAACAGTCAGGATGTAAAGAGTATGGATAATTGAATTAGATCAATACGCTATTTTGAAAGTATAAGCTAAATAGATAGTATAGCACAGTATAATAGTACAGAATTTGTTTCGGGTCACTTTAAACTTCGCTTTAATGCTTAATAATTCCAGGAAGAAAGGAAGTGGGGGTGAGGGGGTACATTCTGTAACAATGCGTCAGACAGCGCTCTCTGTCGCCATCATCAAAACACCAAATGATGGAACGTCTCCTGGAAGAAATACACTCCATCTCTTTAACACTGGTAGACTCCGTGACTAGACCTGTTGAAGCTGATCTGTCAGATTGTGGAGGCCCCACAATTTACTGACACTCTTAATGTTTATTTTTTCAGTCACCTGTTCGTGTGCGAGTATGTACACACACACACACACACACACACACACACACACACACACACACACACACACACACACACACACACACCCTTTCTTGGAAAAAAAATGACAGTTACTGCATGAAAGTTTGACGCATAATTCACAGGATATTTCACGATTCGCAGGAATGTGGGAGTGACTATCAACTTGCAGGAAACTCCCGGACCTTCCAGGAGAGGTGCAATGTCTGAAAATCAGTCCCTGAGTACATCCCTCAGTACATCCTCTTAATAGATGTTTTCATATGGAAACTCGGGGAAACTCCAGAGCCCCACACGGCAGCACTGTATGCAGCGCCGCTGGATCTGTCTGAAGTCGTGAGTAAGCGCACCACACGAGGAGGGACTCGCGTCTCTCCCGCCGTACCATGAGGGAGCAGAAGTACGCTCTTCACCAGGTTTCGCAGGGGTCCTGCACTCATTCCATTCTCCCCAGCAAACTCACTCAGCTGCTGCAGGAACCGGTCAGCCTTTCCGCCATGTCAGGAAAAAAAACGGAAGAGAACCAGTGAGAGGAAGGCACTAATAATAACCCAAACCATCCTGCCTGTGCATAAACACTGCGCAGCGTCGGAACGAACATGGCAGAAAAGAAGGAATGGAAACCCGAGGCCGAGACTTCCAGGTCTTGATTGCGATAGATTAAAGTAGATATGCAGAAAATATACATTAGCGCTAATACTACTGCAGTTCGGAGAAAAAGAATGCTCCAACATCAAAGAGATTAAACTGGACATGGCACAGGGCAGCGCCCACTGTTTTCAACAAGTAGTATTTGTAGGTAAAGAGACCACATCATTTTGACACAGTGAACTGCAGTTTAGGGTCATTCCGTGCCAAATGTCCGAATGCCCTCGCTCGACTATCTCAGATTTAACTGAAAAAATTCCAGGAGGGTCACACACTTCCCAATAGGAAAAGTCCCAAATTTTATCTCCCAACTCCGTACAGGTTTGGAATAAAAAAAAAAAACATTTTGTCAACGACCCCCTGACCTGTTTTGAACATAGTTTTGTGGGGAGCCACTTTCAGATTATTGTATCTACAAAACTATTTTTAGAAAGGTCCTTCAAATTTTCAAGGGTTGAAATCTGGCAAAAGTACTTGTAGAATATGGACTTTTACACAGGTGCTTTTCGTTTATCACAGAATTCTGGGGGCTTGAATTTGATGGAAAATTCTACTCTTCAAATATGACTGCATATTAGGACTGTGGAAAGTGCAATTTCAAAGACAGAGGTTTGATATTGAACACACACCATCTCACACATGCTGGCCCTCTGTGATGAACGGTCTAGAAGATATTAAGGTTTAAAAATGGAAAAAAATTAATTTGGTGCCATCTTTGCCATGTTATACCAAAACAACCGAAAATTGACCGTTTTAGAAAGACTAGATGTCTGTTTTTAACATATCCAAAATTAGTGATGGTGTTCTGCCTTATTTTTGCAAAATGAATTTTTGAAAATGTGGTGTTTGCATACACGCATAGCATTCATGGCCTATGAAGGCACTTTCAGAAGCCAAGAAAACTCTCTAATTTTATAACAAACAGCTTAAACTCAACAACAAAACAGGTCAGGTTGTAGTTGACAAAATGTTTTTTTATGACAAAACTATAAGGAGTTGGGAGCTAAAATTTGGGACTTTTCCTCTTGGGAAGTGTGTGAACCTCCTGGAATTTTTTCAGTCAAATCTGAGATGGTCGAGCGGGGACATTCGGACGTTTGGCGTAGAATGACCCTTAAGGGCTTTACCACATCATGTCTTGAGCGCTGCCCAACACATCAATGCAAGTGATGCTTATATGGAAAGCCACTTAGTGTGTAGAGAAGACAGAATGTATATGAAAACCCAAACATGCAAAAATAAAGAGAAAATAGAGAATGACACAGACCCAATATTTAATACACACATAATCTATCTTCATCAATAGGTTAAAAAGTGAGTTATTACCTCTTTTGGGTTGACCAAAAATTGGAAGATAATGTCAGTTAGACTTACAAATTGCTGTAGATAAAAAAACAGACAGAATATTAGTTGTATACAGGATGCAGGAATCAAGTAGGCTAATCCTAATTTCCAACAACATATAAAATTCAAATAGCACTATCCATCAATAAGAAATCTACAACAGATAGGTGATAAGCACTTGCAATTATCTGACGGGTGGCAGCATCAACAGAAATTCATTTAAAACATACTTTGGGAATGGGATAAAAGGTTGAAATGAAATACGAAACTAGTTAATGTCCTAAAAATATTGTTTGAACATCCATCCATTCATTTTCTACACCCGCTTATTCCTCACTAGGGTCGCGGGGGGAGCTGGAGCCTATCCCAGCGGACTACGGGCAAAAGCCAGGAACCCACCCTGGACAGCTCGCCAATCCATCGCAGGGTGCACACGCCATTCACTCTCACGCTCATACCTATGGGCAATTTAGCGTCTCCAATTAGCCTGATGCACATGTCTTTGGACTGTGGGACGATATTATTTTAACAGTTTATTCAATTTGATCAATATTTGTGATCAGAGGTTACCTGTCCCTCAAACTGGCATCTACAAGTTAAGCAATGTCAAAGGTCATTAAGCGGCCATTTTGCAGAAATAAAAAACCGTATGCTGAGGCATGTTGTATGGGTACTTCTTACAAGTCAAGTTTCAGTTTTTTACCATCATTAACCCTCTCCACGCTCATGTTGCAAATTTGCAACAATAAATCAATTGATGACTGACTATAAAATATAAAGACCACAAGGCCGCTTGAGTTTTTCAATATTCCCACCCAGTCACGCCCACTTTAGGGGGTGCGGGACCGAAATGCGATCACAAAGTTTATGTGCTATAAATGTTGCAGACCAAGTATCGGCAAATTTGATCAATAATCGAGAGCGCTTAAGATTGCAGGTCGAACTGTTTGTGAACGACGAACGACGGAGTTTACGCCACCTTAACCTTACCTGGTCAACGACTAGTTGAACTGACAGGATGAAATGAACTCGTGAAATCAATTCAGCGATTCTACAGACTGCCAACAATCACATGACACTGACAGCAAATGACTTCGCGATACATATGTGGGGTAGACAGCAAGACGATACTCGCTATAAAAATAGTGTTTGAGTCCGAAGTATATTCTTTTAAACTAGCAATTCACCAGCAATAATCCTGAAAACACCAGCATACATCGCACACAACTAATAATAATACGAAAGGTAACATTAACAAAAAGCTAACTTGAAGCCCAAATCGTATTTCATCCTGCGGTAGCGCATGCTTACCTGTTCACTAAATTTATTCAAATTCTGGAAGTCAGTGCTAACAGAATCTGGTAAAGTATCTTTAGTGAACTGCAATTGTAACATAGTGACACTCTAAGTAATAACAGAACCTCGATACATTTGCTGATTCGCCTGCATAGATGTTTCTTCCGTCCTCGGCTCCTTCACTTCCTGTTATGGCAAGCGGGCGGGGCGTACGGGTGCGCCATCCTTCATTCAGAAAGAACTTTCGTCATTTTCCTTAAAGTGCCATTCAGGTCAATACAGTGTCTAGCGTTATTTCATCAGTGTATTTGCAAAAGGAAACTTTCCGTTGTATGTGTATCTAGAACTATCCAAGACAAAAATAATTTTCATGAGAATTCAAGGGTTTGAATTTCGTGAAAGTTTAATAATAGCTATCAGCCTCGTCACCTGTTCCTTCAGAGTTAATAAATGTAGGGGTATGCTCATTTGGCCACAAATTTGAGTTGTGCAATATTCTTTCTCTGGCTATGTATTCTTTCGTATTTGTTTATAGCAAAAGGTTGTTCCCAAACACAGCTCTGAGTAGGTAACTTGTGAATTGATTTACTTCACCTTCATATAATTAAGGTTTAAGTATGATGCTGCGTGGGAAGTTAGGACCATCAACTTGGCCAGGTTGAACAATGAAAAAAGATAACTGTGTAATAGATGACTGATCTTGAGATTGTTTGCCGGGGTTGTAAATACAAATCCATGTAGGCTATATATAGTGTTCTGCATGCTTCCTGCAGCTAATTGCGTGTGTAATATAAAAGAGATCAAACAAAATTAGTTTTTGTTGCATTGTATCCTTGAATCAATCATTCCAGACTGTCGCCTTCAACCATAAACCTGCAGGAAGAGCAGGTTTATTGCAAAGTTGTGATACATTTCCTTGTTCGCTTGTTTAATGTTTTTTTTTACTGTAGTGAAATCAACTGTTGACTGAAGTAATTATGTCCACAATTACTTGTTTGCAGGGTATTTGGTGTAAGTTTCAATGCAATTATTATCACCGAATGAATGTAACTGAACACTTGTTTGGATCTTGTTTTCAAAGCGTCTGTTAATGTAGGCTATTTTAAGATGGTGTGCAATACCTCAGATTTCCTGGGGAAAATTTATAAGTTTTTGAAGTTTTGTAGTTTGAGTTGTTATTGAGCATCTACTGATTGCTGAGCACAAATCAGAATGCTCATAAGCTGGTGGTTATTTTTTACTTTGTAGCACAGTAGCACAGAGCATGACCAGATCATGTTGCTTGCTTGCAACATGTGCAAGTGTATTCACTCACAATCATTGTGTTACAATTTATATCAGATTCGTAAGTTGCAGTTCTTGAAAAGACGCTCAATAAACAAATAAAACTCAATCATAATTTTTGGTGCCCTTTTTTCTTTAGTCCTCATCTTATTGCCTGAGTGCGTCTGTATTTAATACAAATATTTAGCAATATTTAGCTAAATTAATAGCCAACTGTTGATTAGTATAAAGTGCTTGAAGCTTAAATCCAAGTATAAGTTGATATATTATTAATTTTGTTGTTGTCTTTGTTTTAGTCCTACATTAAAATTGTCACAATGAGTAGACCTAAGTTAATTATTTCATCGGTAACTGCCATTCATTAACATTCAGCAATATAAGGGTTAAGTGAAGGGTAAATGTAATTTTTACCCGGGAAAAGTCACGCCTGAGCACTGTGACAAAAAGAGCGAGAGATTTGGTGAGAAGGAGGGGGAAGAAGGGAAAATTGCTGCTATTCATACGAGCCCAAAGGGCTTGAAGACGTCCGTAAATGCATGGGGTTGAGTGTGACACACAGTGACACCTTGGCAACCGCAGAACTCTCGGAGCGAACCACTGGACCAATCAATCTCAACTCTCTCTCTTGCTCCACGGACTGCAGCTGCGGCAACAGGTAAATTCCTCTCTTTTCCTCATTCGCACGTTATGGATCCATGCTTATGTTTGAACTTAAGTTTGCTGCATGCTTCATGGACAATAATTCCCTGTTTTCCGTCGAACGCGCACGCCTGGTCAAATATTAAGGAAGAGCAATAAAAAATAAATAATCTGATTATTACAATACGCAAAAGTGACCTTTTCTTCGATATGCTTAATGCATTCAAATGCGTGAAGGTTATGTAGCTATTATGTAAGTAGGAAGAGAGGAAGGAGTGTGATATTTAAAATATTTCATGACCTGCTCAATTCTTTGGCGGAATAATGTCGTGTCAAATGGAAGTTGTTGTTAAATAGCATACACTGAGTAATATATTCAAGTAGACTACAAATCCCGCGTAATGTGCCCAGGAGTTAATCATGTAAAATTGAGTCGCGAATCGCCTGGCTTCCTTGAAGTTATTATCAAGTCATTGTTTGAGCGGATGAATCCCCTCTTCTTATTTTTGGTGTTCATAGTTCGATCGTGTTTTATGGTCAGTAGCTAATGGGAAATGAACTCAAATCGAGCACAGCTAGTGCATAGTTTCGTAGCATAGCTTGGACTAAGCTGGAGAAGTGAGGTCGATTTTCTTGTTGAATTGTTTGTTTATCCATGCTTTTATAGTGCTTTTAAATCGGAATGGGACTTTGCATTTTCGAGCAAGTGCAAACAAGAAAGGGAAACTTTCTCCGCGGCTCAGTCACTTTTGTGGAAGTTCAGTGGCCATGCCGTGTGCGCGCGAGCGCGTGCCTTGTGGGCTCCGCGCGCGAGTCGCCTCCTTGCACCCAGTCAGGAAAAAATCGTTCGCGTTTATTGAGTCGGATCCTGTTGCTTTATGTTCAGTGATGTGTGCGAAGGTTTCAGAAGTCGCATTACCACAGGAGACTGCCGGTTACGC
The DNA here is from genome assembly GCA_029721435.1 of Gymnothorax reevesii. Lineage (NCBI taxonomy): Eukaryota > Metazoa > Chordata > Actinopteri > Anguilliformes > Muraenidae > Gymnothorax > Gymnothorax reevesii. Next base: position 11,733,228 of record CM056585.1, on the reverse strand, counting down.
GTTTAAGAACCCGTTCCTGCGTCTGTGGAGGCAGAGAGAAGCTACAGGCTGCTCGGAGCCATCCAGGCACTGTCGTGGATTGGCCACATTTCAATGCAAATTCGAACTTTACAAAATAGCCGGCGATTACCGTAGATTTTATCTCCAATGCGCTCGCAGACAGGGCGACGCTAAGTCGAGGCGCAGAGCCCCGAGAACTCGCGTGCGGAAACGAACTGGTTTAGAGTTTTGATTGAAGTTTTGGCCTAATGCTCGGCATTAAATTAGCGAGTCTGTGTATGTGACATTTGCACGACTGAGAAAAATGTTAGTCTGCTAATGATTAAATTGTAAGACTGACTTTTCATGACAGTTGGACTACTAAACCTGAAAAGCACTAAAAGTTAGTAAAAGTACCCAGCGCCTCAGAATAGCTAATGGGATAAAGAAAAAAAATCATCCTCGTGTCATGCTTTTTTTCTACTTTCACTCATGCATTTTCTCTGCCAAACAACGTCCAGCTCGATCAGAAGAGCCACTTGTCGCCTTAGAACATTGATGATTGTGGTCTTTAAACCTTTATGGCAAATTACTGGATTTTTTTCTCATCAGCCAAGGATTGATTTGTACCAGCTAAGTAGTTTGCAGTCACAAACCCGATTCCAAAAAGACGGAACATTAATGAAAATGCAAATAAAATCAAGGAGTAAAAAGTCCATTCACCCTGTGCTATATTGGAAACACGATAACACATTATTTGAAGCTTAAACTTTTGAATTCGTTCATTAATTGAAATTATATGCTTATTGCAATATATTGCAAAAAGAAGGCGATTGAAACAAAGGATGTTTAACTTGCTTTTCTCTTGCATTTTAGTAAACCAAAGAGCCTACGAAAAAGGCCTAAACACTCTAGAGAAATGAAGGGTGCAGGATCTCGGATTTGCAACAGATGCGTAAGCATGTAATCCATCAATTTGAGAAGTGTTCCTAATAGACTATTTAAAAAAATAGGCATGTTTCACCCTCTACAGTGTAAAATACATTTGAAAGATGGAAGGTATCTGGTCAAAAAGATGTCAGTGTCATAAAAGAACTGTCGTGCTGCTGTAGTTGATCGCACATCATGGGCTTGGACATACTTTGGTTAACCTTTGTCAGTCAATACCATTTGCCGCTGCATCCAGAGATGCAAGTTAAAGCTTGACTATTTAAATTCAGGGTCATTCTTCAACACTGTGAAAAGTGATGTTGACTTCTCTGGGCTCAGTATCATCTGAGAAGGGCAGTAGCACATTGGATGCCTGTTTGGTGGTTTTAGGAACCATGGTTTTTGGAAGTAAAACAGCTGCTGTGCTTTTGGGACCAATGAAGACATGGATAATGCAAGCTGTTATCAAAAAACCAGCATATGTCATGGTACTGGGTAGTGTCAGAGCACATGGTCTGGGTGATTGCACATGTGTGAGGGCACCATCAATGGAACAAAATGAAACTCTGGTAAAAAGTGTTTAAAATGGGTAGTGCGTTCCAAATTCAAAATATTAGGGAGAGTCGTCCCCCCTACCTCTCAATTTCCAGCCTTAAAGCGTGATTGCCAGGTTGAGGACACTGACCTTATGTGAATGGGCACATGGCTTATACATTTTAATTTAATTAATATATACTCATAATTGTTTATTACCTACGCAAGCCCATTTACATGCCTAATCCCGTGATGTTTCCTATAAATTTTCAGCTGAAAGTAACCCGTTAACATGGTCAGTGGATAAACCAAAACACCCGCCTAACAACAAAGAAAAACACTGCTTGAGATAATCCTAATAACACGCCATATGCTAATTTAGTGTTTGGTGGATTACCTCGAAAGTGTAAGGATAGCTGATAGAAAACAAACATTTGTCACTTGGTTGGCAGGGTCTAACATTATTACCTTCGCCAAGGAGATTATTGTTTAACCTGTTTGTTACTTGCCAAAATTGCATGATTTTGGCAAGTATATCAGTCGGCTGCATGAGACGTCTGTCTTTCTCAGTTTGCTAATTATGCACCCTTTTTCATTTATCCTGCACCAATCTTCACAAAACTTGGAGAAGTTAGCATAGGTTACTCGCCACAGACCTGTACTTTTTTAAGTTTTTATGTCGAAGGTCAAGGTCACACAAAAGGTCAAACACATTTTTACCCAAAACTTCGTGTCTAAGAAAGCTAGAGACTTCAAACTAATGCTATTCTTTTTTGTCAATGCAATGGACCCATTAAAACCCATTTTTTCAGGGACCCATTAAAACCCAATTTTTCAATTTTACCAGCTGAGAGCCAGTGATAATATTACTCACTATTGCCGAAGGGGCCCTGTCCTTATTTGCTGGTCACATCTCCGCCTGTCTAAAAATGTTGTTTGAGTGCCTTATATAAAAAATGTAAGTTTATCAAAATGTATTTTGAAAACGAAAGGAAAATGAGGACATTTGGATGCATTATTTAAGAGTTGTTTAACTAGCACAGGTTTTAAGTGCCACTAATGCGCTAGACAAAGGGCCACTAAAAATTATCCAAAACCTATACAGCTTAGTTCAAAAAACTATACTGGGATATGTAACGATATCGTGATTAATGTGCTAAATTGTGGTATTAGATTTAAGCCATTTTGCCTATCCCTAAATAATATTCTGAGGACCGATGAGTCAAATTGGAATTATTTGGAAGACATGAATGTTATTACATCTGTTGTAAAGCTAACACAGCATTTCACAATTAGAAAACTATACCAACAGTCAAAAACGATGGTGGCGATATATTGGTCTGGGACTGCTTTGCTGCTTCAGGACCGGGGTTACTAGACAGAACCATGAATTTCACTACCAGAAAATCCTGAAACAGAATGTCTGGCCATGAGTTTATGACCTGGAGCTCAAGTGCAGTTGGGTTATGCAGCTTGACAATTATCCAAAGCACACAAGCATGTAAACCTTAGTTACTAGATTTAGGGGGGCAGTTGGGTGATATAGGTTTTGAATAACTCTTTACCTCTCAGTGAATATAATGGTAATTTAAGACCTGCATTTTATGTTTATACGTGTTGTCTTTGGGTCCGTTTCACAAACACAGCGTAAGCTTAATCCTAGGCTAAATTCAAATTTCAATGGAAAATCTCCATACAAAACTCTGTCTAGTCCAGGACTACGCTGAAACCATGTCTGTAAAACTGCCCGTTTGTCTTGTGATAAAATGGGCTGGATGACCTGAAACATTTAATCATGACAAATGAGCAAATATTGAGATTGTGAAGGGGGAAAATATTATTTAAATGTCAGGTAAAGTCTAGGCAGTATGAAAGTCATCATGCAGATGATATTATTGGCACAATTAACTGAAGGGATCCTGTGTGTCCGAAATCTCCCACAAGTGCTCAACTGTGTTAAGGTCTGGCGGCTGGGATGCTCATGCCCCGTGAGTTGAATTGTTTTCATACTCGACAAACCAGTCAGTGACCCTTCGTGCCCTATGGATGAGAGCGCTGTTACGCTGGAAGGGACCACTGCTGTCATGACAGGTAGTTTTCATCACAGCACGAACGTAGTCGCCCCAGATAACTTTGTAATGATTTGTGCTGACTCTTCTCTCACGGTTAGTGTTTCCCAAACCTCTCCTGGAGCACCCCTTTTCCTGCATGCTTTAGATCTCTCCCTGCTCCAGCGCAGATGATTCAAATGATCAGGTTGTTATTAACCCCTGTAGCTGCTCGATATTGAGCGTATTATTTTAACAACCTGCGCTGGGGCAGAGAGAGATCTAAAACATGCAGGACTAGTGTTACCCTGGAGAGTTTGGGAAACATTGCTCTAGGGACGCTAATGGATCCAAACCATGCTAGGAAGAGTGGCCTCAATGGTTGCAGAGCAATTGGACCCCCTCACTGTAGGGGTGAAGAATTCAGACTTTGACTGCTCTCTTGGTCACTGGTGGAGATTATGCGAGAAAATAACCCATCTGTCCGTATCACTTTTTTCACAGCTCTCTAGACCTGCGTATACGGCTTCTGTTCTGCTGAACTCGTGATCATTTGTCTTTGTTGGGAGGGATGTCTGCGGCCTCCCTGTCTGACTGTCAAAGAACTGTTCATGCAGACGCTGTAGTCACATCCTGAATGGACATTCGAGGTCTGCTGAAGAACAGCTACTGTTCACTCTTTCCTTACATATTGCGCTATAAAGTGTCAATATCACCCTCATAGAATGTGCACATTTAAACACAATTTCTGACCATTGTTAAATGTCTTTCCCATAGATCTAAATTCAGATGTCATCCCACTTTCTGTTCCTACTGAAATTCCAGCAAGATGGGCAGTTTTTGTAACTCTAACTTTGCTGAATTAAAGAGCTCTCCGCGTCCAAAAAAAATGGTAAAACCAAATTTATGATTCAGTTCTTTATTTCCCGAGATATGAGGGTTTGAAATGTTGCTTCTTGGAGGCACTCTTCCTTAAAAATAAAAAAGGAGAAAATTTCACAAAATTCATGTAAAAGAATGATCTATGTTCTAATTCTGATAGATTGAGGGGCTAAATCCAACATTCACTTGGTTTTAATATAAAAGCAAAAGAAATCTTTGATTTTTGATTGTTAAAATTTTCTAGGGGGTCAACTTCGAGGTTAAACTGTACAGAGCAAGGTCTAAAAGAAAGATTTTGGTCCAAAGTCTCCATAAAACACTATACCATAAAACTAAGACAAATTTTGCAGCTTGCGTCGTTTTAAAATCTCATAAGAGAATGCCCTGCTAGCGCACGCTGGGCTGTATTTCCTGACTTTGAAATGGGCACTCATCTATTTAAGTGAATTTTGAATCTATATTTATCTAAAGAAAAGTCACCATATTTTCTGTAAGAAAGCTTGAACTGTTTTACAGGAAATAAGTCTCGCCTTAGTTAATAGGGCAGCTTCTATATGAGTGATATTTGTGTTCTAATTTTTGGTAGTTTCATCCACATTTAGATTCAACAGCACTCAGGTTGGTTCATATTCAGCCTTAATGATCCTTGCAAGCTATAAAGGAATACAAACTTTTTTCCCCTGTGATTTCACATTTATTCATTTGGCAGCACATTTACATAAATGCCAATATTGAGAGTGTGACAAAGCCGAAATTAGCAGAAAATCTTTTGTTTTTCGTCCGTGATGCTATTTAGGGCGCAGGCTTTGATTTCAGGTTTTCTACAGTGGTCCCAAGCAATGTAAATGAATGAACTGTCAAACTTTATGTCGCAATTTTCATTCAGAGAGTCTCAAAGTGCCTTACAATTCAACAACAAGACAGCGAAAAAGAATTCAATAAACAAATTAAAACGTGTTTAAAAACCATTCAAATCCTCAAGTTGGATTGTTGAGTGTTACCACAAATTTTTTTTTTTTAAATGGTGCTTTCAATCAATAGAAAGATTAGACACTGTATAAATAAGAACTGGGGAACATTTTAAAGCTTAAAACAGACAGCTTGTAGTCAAACGCCATATTAAAGAGCAGTGTTTTGAGTCATCATTTGAAATCTTCAAAAAGATACTCTGCTGCTGGTTTAATGACGACACTGCAGCTAATATGGAGTCTGAGGCATCGGCCTGCTGAAGACAACCTGTCGTTTAAACATTTAAAATTTGTTCCAAAATGTTTTGCTATGGCAATAGCCATTCAATTCGTTTAATAGCTGTTTCTTGAGGGAAGAAAAGTTCAGTGGGGGCCTGTGTAATTGTAATGGCAGAGGTTTTCTGACAAGATGGCAGGTGAGCCCCTCTGCAGTACTTTCACTTATAGTTCAGTTTTAATCTCTGTCACTCAGACGCACAGCGTGGCTTTGATGTGCTCGCTTTTTTGGGCCCGTTTGCCACCCCCCTGCGTAGGAGCACTATGTTTGCTCTGACATTCAACAGAAAGGTAGAATTACTGTGTGCATGCGTGTGTGTGTGTGCGTGTGTATGTGTATGTGTGTGTTGAACAGGAGGAGGGTGCTAAATCTTATGTATTAAGTAATTTGTACCTTGGGGTTGTTCTCTGGATAATTGGGTGTCTGATCTACAGTAACTGAGTGCTGTAAAATCACGTTGGTAAAAAGATTCATTAGAAAGGGCAGAATTTAACTAAGGGCACGTTCTTATATATTTTAATTTGTGCATATTTTTATGTTTTGGACCAGATTAAAATTATGCATCATTAAAAATTTCAGTACTGCCTGTTTGTCCAAAAATTGCTGCTTCTTTTCAATACGTCCTTGCTGATGTTTGATATTTCATTGCAGTGCGAGAACTGGCCCTATTTAACCTTTTCCTTCTTGGAACTCAGGTCAACCCAAATGGAGCGTAGCTTGGAGAGCTAGTTCTGGCAGACAACTCATGACACATTCCCGCAGACACTCTCATTCAAATCACACTCTTCTCCGCTCCTCTGGTGTGTGGACTATATCAGCTGCTTTCCTGCTCCGCCTTCATGGCGTAACATGTGACTGCCTGCTCCTGCGCTGCATCACACTTTCCTGCTGCTGGAGAGCACTGGTGCTAGGTAACATTGCAGGCCACCTGGTAACCTGCTCTATCTGCAAATAAAATATCTGCTGCGTGTGGCCAGTTGAACCTGGTTTTGTTTGCATGTTTTGCTGTGGCTGATATAAAATGTAGCTGTAGAATTCGAGCTGTAGAAGAAAGTTTTGCAGTTGATTTGGTTGTGTTGTCCTGTGCTCTCTAAAGCTCAGCATGCAGGTTATACTGCTTGTACTGGTTAGCCACAAATGCTTGCTAATTAAATTAGATCATTCTCTAATTGGCGTGGTAATCTTGCTGTGGTGCTCGGTGTTGCTTGTTGCAGCCGCTAACAAAAGGACACCATGTTTCCACTCAGAATTTTTAGAATTACTGCTACATCTGTCATAGGCACTTGCTATCTTGCGCTCACTAGCAAAAAAAAAAAGTTTTAATGGAGTTATTTGGAGTTTGGAGGAAGATTCAAATTGCGCTCTGCGGGCTTGCTGAAATATCATAGGATTATTTTCTCTTCCAGTTTTGGAAATTTAGCCAACATTAATTCCACCTGAGATTTTGTACTTTCATGGGTGGTTATTTCAGGAGTGGCTACATCTTAAATTCAGAAGTTTAATGTACCATGGCGGGTCATGCATTTTCTGGTCTCGGTTGGGATACTTATGAAAATGGCGATCGCTTGAAATGCTGTAAAGCTTGTTATGTATGTGGGCTTCGATATTGATTTGTTACAGATTTGGTGCATGACATGAACAATGACAAAGCTACAATGTAATTTTGATGTTGCAATTAAAGCACCAGTGGTTAACAAGACTATAATTCCTTTTAGCATCTAGTTCAGCATTTTTGTGTCAAGTGGGTCATATTATAAACATGATGCCTGCTGCATCAACATTTCCTTTTCGCCGAATAGTCTACACGTCAGAAATCTATCAGCTTTGGGATCGGAATGAAGTCGTTACCCAGCTTCCATGCTGTTTACCTACAGCCTAATATTAGTGTGATATGCTAACCGTCAATATTAACTATCAACTAGCCAGGTAACTTTCAGCTGTGCCTCAAACGTATTGATTTGGAAATGGTTAATGTTGCCAAGCTGTTTACCTTATTCATTTATAATTAGTGGTTAACTTCTGCTGGCTAACACGTTCAGAACTGCTGTGCTAACTTCAGTATTTTATCTAGCTTGCTAAATTGGTCGGATTTCATTCATGTTTGCACCATAAGGAACGAGCAGGTGAGTTAGGAAATCGCCAACCATTGGTTTGGACCTATGAGTGCATCGGAATATTCATCATCATCATCATAACCTTTATTTCGACTCGTTTGAAAACTGAGGTTTCCCTCATTTGCAATGATGAGGAGTTTACAGGCAGCAGAAATATAGTACAAAATAAAAAGAAACAAACAATCAGCAGACAAAAATTGACAGAGCATAGAAGATAAGAACTGGGCTAATAGATTAACAAAAACAATTGCAAACAGATGTACAATGGTGCATAATCATAGATTTGAATTCTTAGAAAGTTGGCAATGAAACTAGTTTAAGCTAGTGCTGAAGAGAACTCCAGGCAGGTGGCGCATTAAAAGAGAAAGAACATTTGCCAATGTTAGAGCAAATCCTAGGGGCATTCAAGAAAAGTAGTTTACTAGAGCGTGTGGAGTAGTTTACATTGTTCCAGGATAGCAACTGTGAGAGATAAAAGGGGAGTTTTCCGGTGAGGGTTTTAAAAATAAATAAATACCAGTGGATATCCCTCCTCTAAGTGAGAGAAGGCCAACCCGCCATATCATATAGTGCTCAATGATGAGTGTTGTAATCGGAACCGGTAATGAATCTTAGTGCAGAATGATAGACAGTATCCAGGGGTTTCAGGGTTGAGGCTGTAGCATTTCGATAAACAACATCACCATAATCCAACACAGATAGGAAGACTGCCTCAATAACCCTTTTCCTACAACCCAAAGGAAAACTGGACCTATTTCTATAGAAAAAGACAATTTTCTGGCGCAACCTGGAAGCAAGGTTGTCAGTGTGGAATTTAAAATTGAGGTTTTCATGGAGCCATAAACCTAGATATTTGTATTCTGTGACCCTATCAATACAAGAGCCATTCAATGTAGACAGACCAGGCCATCAGTAACAATACCACAAGGCCTAGTGAACAGCATAAATTTAATTTTATTAACATTGAGAACCAGTTTTGATTTACTCAGAGCCTTCTGTAAAACTTTAAAAGAATGCTGAAGATTCTCAACAGCCAGTTGTGCGGAATCAGCAATACAATACAAGACTGAGTCATCAGCATATAGGTGGGTTTGACAATCAGGCAGAGATGAGACAACGTCGTTTATAAAAATTGTAAAGAAGACAGGCCCCAAAATTGAACCTTGTGGCACACCTTTACTTACAGGTGAAAATTTTGATTTTACAGCACCTGCGGTTACACATTGGCATCGAGCAGATGGTATTTTCAAATAATCTTTGAAAAATTTACAGGCATTTTTATCAAAGCCAATGTTATTTAGTTTCTTAAGTGGCAGGTGATGATCAACAGTATCAAATGCTTTGGATAAATTGGACAAAGAGAGCAGCGCAGTGTTTCTTATTGTCAAGAGCAGTAGCGATATCATTTGTGACTAAGGTGATGGCAGAGGTTGTACTATGATTAGCTCTAAATCCAGATTGGTGTGGGTTAAGGACCGAGTTGGTGTTCAGGTAAAATTTCACTTGAGAATTAATAAGTGACTCAAAGGCTTTAGCTAGAGGGGTAGCTTGGAGATAGGCCGATAATTGTCCAGGGAATCCCTATCACCACCCTTATGAAACAGGATTACCCTAGCTGATTTCCAAATCAAAGGGAAGCGACCAGAGGTGATGAATAGGTTGAAAATGGATGTGAGGTCATTGGTAATGAAAGAAACGGCTAATTTAACAAAAAAAGAGTCGATATTATCCTCGCCAGTTGAGAAATTGGGGCAGATGGCACTCAAGACCTCAAGTACTTCACTGAGAGTGAAAGGGCGAAAGGAAAAATGAGTTGAGGGCGTAACATGTGTATCGACAGCAGGGATATTAACAGCTACGTCAGCTGGGAATGAGGGCACATGGCTGTTCTTATCAAAGAGAAAACCTGCTTCAGCAAAATGCTTGTTAAAGACAAGGCAGATTTCTCTTGGATCGGTGATCACACGGTCTGCTACAATTAGACGTGATGACAGAACATTTGATGATTTTGTTTTATCAGCATTAACTGACTAACTATTCAAACAGCTTGTTAATTTTTGTTTTGATCTTGCTGGGCCATCTAAGGCAGCGTTCAGACAGCAGACAAATGTGGCCCAAATCCTATGTTTTTGCCCATATGTGACCGGTATCCAATCTGTTAAAGACAGTTTGAACAGCACAAGTCCGATTTTTTGAAAAACCTGACCCTGGCCCCTTTCATACGTGGTCGTAAATCTGATACGTATCTGATCTTTTGCAATGCGACTGCTGTCTGAACAGCCAGGTCGCATTTATTTGACCTGTCCGTCATTGAAATGCCGAGACGAGATGCCTCCATATTTACTTCTGTCAACAAACAGACAAACAGTGCCTGCGTGTCACATATTACCTCAGGACCTCTTTTGCGCATGCGGGTCACTTCAGGGTCGCATTCAGTTCATACTCAAAACTGATAGAAGTCGCATATAATGTGTAATATGAACGAGAACACAAAAAAATCGGATTTCTCCAAAAAATCTGAGTTATGCATCAAGACCTGCTGTCTGAACGTAACCTCAGTGCAATACTTTGATCCAAATCTTGGTTATGTTATAAACCAAAGATTGTTGAAATGATTGGCTGTTAAGTACTGATTGTGAGAGGTTTTTGGCTAAAACAGAGCAGAGGATGTCAGCCTTACAAACTTGTCTGTTTTTGAGTTTCCCCATTGGGAATTGCTCTTTCAATGTGAATAGCCACGAACGTGGACTGGCCTTATAGTAAGTTTTGAACTTGTTTTGTTAAATGACATCTTCCTTCATGGCACAGAAGTTCGCTGTATTTAAATCAATTCTACTGGTTTTCCTCAAAGGTGAACAACATTACAGTGTGTTGTTGTTTAGTTTCACTTGGCCTTCTCAAGCTCTTTAATAGGGCTTTTCCACCAGCACCTACTCGGCTCTACTCGACTGGACTCTCCTGGGTTTTTAGGGTTTTCCATAAGGTGACAGTACCTGGTACCAGGTACTTTTTTAGTACCTACTCAGCTGGGGTTCCAAGCGAGCCGAATCGGGCTGGAAATGTGCCGTCAGCAGACTGCAGCCCACTGATTGGCCAGGGAGTGATGCTTGCTATGATGACCTCACCCACGTTGAGATGGTACTCAACTGTAATGGAAAATGACCAAATAAAGTAGAGTCAAGTCCAGTAGAAGCGAGTAGTGCTAAAACTGTGTAATGGAAAAGCGGCATGTGAAAGGCATTCTAATTTTTCTGTTTTGTCCATGCCAGTTTTGCCAGGGGATTCCTGTGCTTTCGATAATTCATTGTCGTGTGATCTATCTCATGGGATGCTGCTTTTCATCTTTCAAAAATACGAATAAAAAACATAAATAATAAATAATTTATTTACTATATTCTGTTCTGACTCTGCTTCATAAATGAATAGGTATCCTGTTCCCTAAGATCTCGCTGAGTGGTGCTCTTGCCAGCATCAGTGCTGCATTTACTCGGTTTTAGGGACTTTAATCGAAGAGATGGGCAGAAACATGGCTATAGAGTTACAAACCCTGCCTGCCGAAGCGCTGTTTTTAACACCAGTATTTAACGTTTCAGCTGCATGCTGAACTAAGAATTGTAATTAGTGCAAGTGTCTCATTTAGATCTGCCATCTCCAGGTCTTTGTTTTTCACATCAGAGTAACAAAGACTCAAATATATTATAAATGGAATTATAACTTTAAATAGTTCTATAAACTGACATTTGTAACTCTTGTTATCGACCAGTTCTTTGCCGTTTTCACCCAAAATTTGATTTAAATTAACAAAATTGGCTTTTTTGTTTTTTGAAGTACCAGGGAAGACCTACACAAAGCCATTTAAATTGTAACTCTATCTTACTTAGTTCTGGAGCTATTATAGAAATACACCAATTTTGTAACTCCGTTTCTGCGTGATTTGGCCCCATGGACCATGCTGGTCTTTATAAACTCATACCCTGAGCCAGTCAGAGGAGGAGGGGCTTCCCCCTTTCATGCCTGGTTCTGAAAAGTTATTCCTTGGCGTTTTCGCCTTTTGCTTGCTTCTGAGAGGTTCAGGCTCGGGTTTTACTGTAAAGCATATCATGACAAATCTTTGTGAAATTATTCAATCAATACTTATGTAAGAGAGTCTCGCGTGGAGTTGAAGTTGGTGTGCGTGGAGTTTTATCAGTTTCACATGCGTTACAATGGATTTCACCACTAGTAATTGAAACAGATTATGACTCCGGACTTCTCAATCGAATTAAGATCATTTGAAACGTCTTTATGCAATTCCATCTCTTCCAATGATCTTATTTCATTTAAACAATGTAAACGATAATGAAACACGTGCATTGCTTCCAACCCATGAGTAAAGAAAAGTGTGAGAAGTCTTAAGTCATAATCGGTTTGTCTTTCTGGAGCTCGAGAAAATGTCTTTCTGGAGATTTCTGTACATGATAGTTTCTTTGCTTTAATAAACACATGTAAGGTACATTATTTATTATATGCCCACTGCAGTGGGTGGGCTGATATTGCAGTTGCCCCTGTCCAATCGTCAGTACATCCTCAAGTAATTATTCTCTCTCTACAGACTACACTTCTTGTTGTATTCTTTTTGTTTTTTGTTTTGCGGGTCAATGGTGCTATGAAGAGGATAATTATGAATTTTGGTAATGATTGGAAAATTTTTAGTCCAATAACGTCATCAAGAAGACTGCTGTGTGGGTATATTACCATGCTTTGCGTGGCTGTCTTTTCATTAATTTCTAGAATGTGTTTTTGTTTTTTAGAGCTCAAGATGATTATCAGTTGTTGGACAATGAATATGTCGGCAAATATGCTTCATTTGATCATTTTAAAAGGTCACTTCAGGTTGTTACACCAAGACATTTTCTTTTTTTTTAAGTTTAACTATTTGTTCAAACGACCTAAGTCACTGAAGGTCTGAGTTTTGTACAAGTCCTCCTTTTGAAGGGTTCATATCTTTATCTTAACAACTGTTCATACTGCTTGGTGTTGTTATTATATTTAAATATATTACTTGTAGAAACATCTGTGGAAAATATATATTTGCAAGGCAGATGGCCGGAGTCCCTTGAAACAAGACTATACAGCATGGCCCAGTGGCACTTTCTTAGGTATTTGGTTGAAGGCCCTGAACTTTCCTCTGATGTACAGCTTCTTAACCCGTCTGCCCTACAGCAGTTGCGGGTGAGTTTGATATGTTCCTGTGCAGTGTCTAAGCCCCCTGCCCCCTGACCATGTGACCTCTGTGTCAGTGACCTCGTGTCATTACTAAAGTCTCCAGCATTCAAAAGTACGCCTGCGTTCTCTGCCGTCTTGTTTGATTTTATTGCCACTAATAGGTAGAGGTAGATTTTTTTATGTCACGATTAACAGGAGCCTTTCTAGTTTCTTTCTTTCTTTTTGCCTTTCTGTCTGTCTTTCATGCACAACACTTATGTTTGATTCTCAGCTGAACTGTTCCCGTTGGTTCACCCCACTTTTTCAGTGTTCACGGTCGAGAAAATCCCTGGTCAGCCTTTGTTGTGGAAGGATGCTCACAACCTGGAAATATCCGGGGGTGGGTTCATTATGAAAGGGCCGACCCAGGTTATTTGTGTCGGGACTGAAACAAGGAACAGAATTTATTACTAATTACAACTGACGATACTTTCTTAAAATAATGATTGGACTTTTGTGCGTGTTGAGGGTAAATTTTGTTCTGTATCAATAAATTATATGCCTTGCTCTCCGTTTATTGACTGCACAAACTTGAGAACAACTGCTTGCCCAATAAAAATTGAAGCACCAAATTACTAAAACCCCATAAGTCACACTTGACTTGACTTGACTTGTTGGGTTTTAGTAATCAGTGCTTCAATTTACATGCCCAATCTCAGAGAGGTTAAGAACCTGTTCATCTGCTATTGCGCCCCCATTTATTCACCCCTATCTTGAAGTCATCATTGCTGTTGTTATGAATTTTCAGTGACCAGGCCAACAGTATCTAGGTAAATCATCTAAATATCTTGTCTTCATAACGGTCTCCAATTAGATGGAATTGAAAGTAAATTTAAGAATCTCTGTTTGTTTTTATATGCCTTTTCCATACCTTTCCAACTTTCAGCGAGTTGGGGCGATAAGATTCCAAATTTTTAAACTGCAGTAATCTCTCAGAATCTTATCTAACACATTGTTGTGTGTTTCATATGCAGCCTAGACATCCAGGACCGAGATGCCATCAAACAAGTGCCCATCCATCGTCATGGGAGAAAGTGACAAGATGACTGCAACGGTAAGAAAAGCTTTGTCTCTGTTATGTTCTGTCTGGTTGGATTTAACGGCTGGCAGATGGTAGTATGGCCAGGAATCCAGGCAAAGAAATGCTGGCCAGTGTTGGCGTGTACTGAGTCTTTTAGATTGGATTTCATCTTCCTCATTGATTACTCCATTGCTATATGTTTGTGTTTTTGGAGGAACTGAGTTCTGTAGCAAATCTACACAAGTTTTCTGGGTTGATTTTGCAGACGTTTCCCCGGATAAAATCAAATGAAATTCTCATTTTATTAATTATTTTTGTTTTCTCTTCATGTTCTCTGCCTTTCTCTCTCCCCTCTCTCGGTCGGTTTTCATGACCCCTCTGAAGATTATTGTACCCTCTCTGCTCTGGCCCTTCTGCGCCCTTCCCTGCGAGGTACAGGAATCTTACAGGAATTTCCTGCTTGGGTGAGACAGTGTCTCTTCGCACTGATCAGTCCTGGAGAAGTCAGAGCCCCCCCCCCCCACTTTACACTCACACCTTCTGCTCTCTAGCCCATGTGCCCTCGGGCCGGCAAAGGAAAAAGACTTCTGATCAGTGTTGAGGAATCAATAAACTGGCCCTCGCCAATGAATAAGCTTTCAGTCATCTCTCGAGAAATAAAAAATTCTCGGACGTCATGTTTGCCGCATGAAAGGGGTAGATATCCCCTGATTTATATCCGTGCTGCCGGGGCAGATGCTGCTTTAGATAATTTTACACGGAGGTACATCTGGCAACGTCGAGTCCTTTCCTTTATCAGGTCAGCATTTGATATGCGCTGTTTTCGGTGAGATTATTTACGTCAAGTTCTTCTTTAAGCTGAAGCGAGAGGGTTTCTCCGGAGCACAGGCCTGTGGGAAGGCGGAGGGTGGGAGTGTGGCTGTAGGGTTTGGCTCGTTGGTACATGACAATGGCTTACGGGTGGAGAAGTAGGATGGGATTACTTGGTCATAACACTTCACTTGTATTTACTTCTAAATCGTGTTATTATGGGCTGTTGGCTTAAAAATGCCTGTCTGTCAGTGCCAGAATCTGACAGGGAAGAGGACTAATTCAAGCTGTCTTTCTTCAACTAACTGCCACCTTTTTTTTGGTGTTGAGTCCCACAGAATCCTTTTCATGGACTGATAAGCATCTCACTCACACATGTACAGTGAAACATCTGTCATTACAGTGAGAACCCTGATTTTCCAGTCGGGAACTTCACGAGTCGGGTTACTCAGCTGCGGTAGTTGAAGGAATCTTGGACCACTATGGAGATATACTGACTGTGCCACCCAGTAAATCATACCCATTTTTTTTTCTTTTAAAGGGAAGCATTAGATTCTCACTGGGGTACAGTATCGTACAGATGTGATGCACACTTGTTTTTGTATGTCACAAGTGGTCATTGGAAAATTTACCTTTAATATCTACATGCTGTGTGAAGACAGAGAAATGGCCAATCGTACAAATCATACAAAACAAAGTACATGCAGCTCAGAAGCTTCCACCAATCAGGAAGCTGCATACTGCCATGTAAAAAATAAAACAATAGCATGTTCATCATCAAAAATGATAGAAATGGGCTAGCTGTTAATAGAGTAAGATTACTGAGGTCATCTAAACTCTGCCTATTTAAGCCTCAGAAAATACATTTGAAATGTTAAATGCATGTCCTCATCCAACTGAATGGAAAGGCAGATAGAACAATCTTGCTATTGTATTGCTGAAACCTGTGACTGGACTATAAACACTGTATTTTCCGCACTATAGGGCGTACTGGATTATAAGGCGCACTGTCAATGAATGGTCTATTTTCAAACTTTTTTCATATATAAAGCGCACCGGACTATAAGGCGCATTAAGCGAAACAAAACAGTCAGATAAGTCAGTCAGTCAAACTTAATTAAACGCGTTCACAATAACTTTCAACATTGTTCAAATGTTAATGAGCGTATTCACAATAACTCCCAACCTTGTTCAGTTGTAACACGTAAAAAACAGTCTGATACCGCTAAATCAAACGTTAGTGTTTGCAAATGTCTGGCAATCATTAATGGCCTTAGGAAATAAACTACATGTAGATCTCCTGTGATCTGGAAAAACCTAGTACATTTGTCACATTTGGGAGAAACTGAGTTTTTCCAGATCACTGGAGAGATGCTGGTGGGATTCAATCTACAATGAAAATGAGTATAGTGAGAAGGAATTATTGCTGCAGATTAACATAAGTGCTTATGTTTCTGTTCACGTGTGGAGCTGCCAAATTATGGGTGCTTCATCACGAAAGCCTATCAAATGTATAAGGAAACTTCATAATTGACAGATGACCTGCAGTGGTGATATGCCACGGTAAGTTGAAACCTTATTTCTATGAAGATGCGAATAAAATGACAGGAGCGCTGCCAGAAACTGGTAGAAAACTTACTCCTGGGCATGTACCTATCTATGTATTAATTAGGCAATACTGAATAAGTTTAAAAGGGGTATTGGGCCTTATGGAAGCAGTTCAGCTAATGAAAGATATTAGTTGAAGTTTACTTTGTTGTAATGCACATCTGGCTGTGGTGTTGCCTTTCTGACCGTTAGTTGAAGGTTCTAAGGTCTAAAGACCTGACTTTGTAATGTACATCTAGCTGTGGTGTTGTCTTTCTGAATATTAATAGAAGGTGTAAAGGTCTAAAGTCCTGAGAAGCCATGCTACCTGTGCCACAGACCATGGAATCTGTAATCTGTCCCTTGCTCTGTTCCGCAAAATCTCTGGTACTTGATGAACATTGGATTGGCTCCTGGCTGTGCCTTCTAAAGTGGTAAAGTGGTAATATCAGTTGTTGAACCATAGCAAAACAGGGGTAATGATTAATAACAATTCATCTCAAGGCTTTCTTCTTGCCAGCGGCCCAAAAACTTGTCCAGGGAGTTCAGATTTTAAATATCTGTGGAGATAAAAAAAAAACCCATGAATGAAAGTTTTATGTGCTTGAGTTATGCTTCTTTGCCTCTGAAATGCCCATGAGGAGTTTGGGTGTAATGTTTGGCTGATCACAGCTCTATAGATGAAATTGCTTATTGTGGAGCTTACCTTGCCCACGCTGAAAGCAAAGAGTAGTTAGAATACCTTCATAAAATTATATCTGCAAATTTAACCGCCATTAACTGATTTTGAAGAACATAGGCTGATGAGACCCTTCCAGGCATTGCCTTCCTGGAAGTCATTAAATTCTGAATGCAGCACAGTTTGCTAAAATGTACAGTGTTTAACCTCTTAACTGTCACCTGCATTTTAACACATTTGGCCTGGATTGGTACCACATTTCAACTGCTCACTGCTCCCTCATACACTGGTTCTATTACACAACATACTGTGTGTCTGTTGTTGCTGTTCTGAGTATTTACATAAAATATACGGCTTAATCTTCAATTTTGGGAAAAACAACGTGGATATCTTGATTGATCAGGTTCTTAGCTTTCGAACAAGACCGAATGGAACGGATATTACATGGTTTGACCGTCACAACACAGCTTTGGTGATGAGGACTGACAGTTTCATTGCACTCAAGTATGTGGTGTCAATGTTGAGAAATTGATTTATCACATTTGTAATGACTGACATAGGGCAAAAAGGTGGGTAGAAATGAAATCCTGAGCATCTAAGGTTTCAAATGGTATATGGTTTGCCTGCACTGGTTGAGGATTTAAGTCATAGTTTACAAATGAAGGATTCAAAATTTGTTTGAAAATTTCGTAGGGCCCTAATTAGGGCCCAGTGACAGTTAACAGGTTAACACATTTATAGACCGCCACCCAATGTAAGGTTTATGCCACAGTTGCCCTAAATTAGCAGTATTGGTAATCATCAAAATCTTTTTTTTTTTCTGTTATGGTTAATCCACCAATATACGCAAGCTCTTTAGTTAAAATATTTTTGATACTAGAATATAATTGTTGTTATCCACAAATTTTCAAATTTACTGTTTTACAAAAAAGCTGAAACAAGACTAGGTGCAACCTAGTATATGGCTGGGCCGCCAGATGCTGTCTGAGATTGTGCGCCCGAGAAAAGGGTGCGCATTGACAATATTAAATATTAATCTGAAATTATAAACCTCCCTTCTCCTTTCTAAAAGGGCGCCCCCATTTAAAATCGTTCTGGCAAGTAAAAAGCTGAAAAAAGTGGAGGTTTGATATGTAGTTGTTTTCCTTTCTCTGAATCCCATCTCCCATTTCAGCATTTTTTACATTTAAAACAGAAACATCTTCCTGTCACACCCTATGAAACATCGGCGCAGAAGGACGTGACTTCGTAAGCCTAGCCATCCTGTGCTGTTTTTTGAGCTACTTGAGGTCTGCAGTCCCAAAAATAAACAAATAATCCTCAGACAAAATCCTAAATTTGAATAAAGTGATTCATCGCATTAAAAATTTCTTACTTATTAATTCAATCAACTATCTTTAATGAATGTAGGGAAGACCTTGCTTCCCACTGCGTTTGTGTCAGCATCTTCCGCTTCCTTGAGAAAGTGTTGCCTCAGTAAATAATTAAAAAGGTAAAAGAAATTCAACCCAAGTTTTTAAAATAAAGGTTTTAGACATAGATTGTACAAAACAGTTTTAACCCAATTCACGTTTTTATTTTTCTGTCTTAATTTTTGCTGTTTAAAGTTACTGTTACATTGAGAATGCTGTAAGTCTCCAGCCGCCACCAGGAAGTGCTGCAAAGGGAGGGGGGCCCCTTACCTCCCCTTGTACACTTAAGCACATTAAATACGAATGACGTCACGCCCGGCCAGCCAGCCAGCCAGTCGTTGGCCAACCAATCATTGAAGTTCTTCCCCAACGCCGACCAATCGCTGAACAGCCAGCCAGCCAATAGTCGGCCAACCAATCGTTTAAGTTCTTCCCCGCCGGCTGAGCAATTGCTGAACTTCTTCCACAACGGCCAGCCGATCGTTGAACTTGATCACTCAGGCAGGTCAATATAAAAGTTAGTTTTAGGGGAAGAATGCAAGCTGTTATCAAGGCCTAAAGAGGCCATTCAAAACATTAAGCTTTTTTGGGTTTTACGTGTGAATAAGGACTATTTGTTTGAGTTTGTTATTTGCTAAAGAAATATAAATATAATTTTAAACAAGTTTTTGTGAAATTTAGTTTTCAACAAGTTTTTGTCAAATTTCTAAAATATTTGTGCATTTTTCTTGTTTTTATGACAGGAAGTCTAATAAATTTGTTATGCACCGTATGTGCAAGAAATCTAAGCTCATATTGATCAGGTCTAATGACACTTTTCCACTTCATGACACCGGCTCTACTCTACTCTCCTCTACCCGACACCGAGTTCTTTTTTGGGGTTGCTTTTACATTAGAGGATAGTACCGCCTCCGTGGTACCTGCTCGTCGTTGTGACGCAGCATGTTACTGCCGCGGCGGCATCCTCAGTTATATCAATTTTAATTTTATTCCGTTGATTTTGTTAAATATTTATGTGTTTAAATCAGGGGACAAGCACTACCGTCACCACGTTATGGCACTAAAGTCCGCGAGTGTTTAATTGTAATATCTGTTTGACATTCTCCTGATGCATTAGGATAGTAGCTGGTTTTGTGTCCGATTCGGTTGCACATTAAATAACGTACCATCTAAAAAACGCAAAGCAATGATACACGTAAAAGGCACAGAGTATTCATATTCAGGCTTCATGAAACATTTCACTTTGAAATTGAAGGCAAAACACGTAGTAAATGCACAAATCGTAAGAGATGGCAGATTATTAGAATTTATCGCTTTACGATGCGTCATCTCATCTGATACCTTTCCTAAGAACAAAATGCTTCATCAGCATCCGTAAAGTTATTTTACGCGCAATTTTCATAAAATAGGGGCAGCATAATAACTTTCTGAAGGGGAATTAGGGGAATAGAATTGGACACAACCCTGTTGCTTCTAATTTTGCTATGAACAGGGTCACAAATAAAGAAACACATTTCATAAATGCAACAGCTTCGGTGAACAAACGCAACCTTGTTTGAAAGGTAAAGCAATGCACAGTATATTTATCTGGCTGCCTAAAATAACAAACGTTTCAAAAACACAATTTGAAGACCTGTTTCAATGATGGCGATTGAAGCCAGTTTCCCAGCGATAATGCGGAAACGATTTGTCTTTTGCAGAGACGATTCTCTCTGACTATTAGTGGGCTGCAGTGTCGCACGTCACATTTTAGTACCCACTAGTACCTGGCCCGCCGTTTTTTGGAACCCCAGGAGAGCAGGTACCAGAAAAAGTACCTACTAGTACCCGGTACCAGGTACTTTTTTCCTAATGGAAAAGCAGAAAAAAGCAAGTAGAGTAGAGCCGGTACTGTGTAGTGGAAAACCGCCATAATACCATAAGAGCACCAACATTATCTCCATACCCTTGGGCGATGACAGTGCATTCCTGTCTCATAATGAGAAATCAAGGTGTTATCTCTGATTCTCTCATTTCTCAGGTCCTCATAAATCATATTTAAAAAGTGAAGTATTTGATTTATTCCTCAACCCTGTCTGATGCGGTAAAGTTCGCTGAAGCCACGATCAGATCAAGATCTTATCTGGGTTTCCCTTTTCTTCTTCGGGTTTATATGTAATTTTGACAGTTGGCTCTGCTACTTAATGATCATACATGACTTGGGCTTATTCAGTAGACGCTGAATGCTGCTGAGTAATACAAAGCCCTTGAGCAGTCTCTGGAATAATCACTCAACCGTGTTCCTCGAAAAGACAGCCGCTGTTGTGCCAGGACTGGGATTGTGATTCTATTTGCGAGGTATACTTGCGTGGATCAGTAGGTGTGTGTGTGTGTGTGTGTGTGTATTCATGTAGAAATTGGAAAATAAATTCGGGATGTAAATGCTGAAAACTCAGTGTTCTATCTCCTTGACATCTGCAAATGTTTGCTGGCTGAATCAGATCAGGAACCTTTGTTCATAATTAGATGTGTTAAACTTGTTAAACTTTTCTTAATTCATGGCAACAATTTTCTAAGAGCATATTGTTAGAGAACGGTTTGAAAGAGAGGTTGCGCTTCGACAGTTGGACTCTCAGTGGAGCTCTAAACCCAAAATCCATATTCAAAAAATTAAAAAAGGTAGCACATCTCCATTCTTCAAATCTAGGAGGACAAAAATATTCACATTTCACTTATTTATTTAGCTCACATCACAAGAACAAACGCTAAAAAAACAAACGCGTAAAGGGATAGTGCAATGGCTGATTGAAGTGCCGTTGGTGGGAGGTGTAGTTCTGGTTTTTGGGTATTCTGTTAAACTGTGTATTCACATAAAACCCATCAAAATATCTGGATTTCTGAAGGCATCAGGAGCCTCAAGATCTCTTGTAATGTCTTGCTTCAGTAAACAAATGGTGACACTGGACCGGTGCCAAAATGATCAGTCGTGTGTTATGTTCTCAAGTTTTTGCGAGGGTCTCTCTGTGAGAGATTTTATTTGTTTGTCTGTCTGTTTGTCTGTTAGTCTGTTTGTTTTTGGTCACGCTGGCCTCTGCAATTCTTGAGGCATTGACTTGAAATTTAGACCACAAGAAGCGATATTTCAAGGAGCGAAGGGGTTCAGTTTTAGATGGTCAAGGTAAAGATTGTAGAAAAGGTCAAATACACATTTTGGCCAATAGTTTGCTTCAGAGAACTGATAGGGTGGAGGATCAGTGCCCTTATTTTCAGTTTTATCTCACATTTTTGAGTTTTCGCATGCGTCACTTTAAGAGCAATTTTATTTTTGTTTCTTTCTTAGTTAACTAGCAGGATTATGCAAAACTAGTGGACTGATTGTCATAGGAATTTTACCAGAGGTGGATCTTGGCCCAACTTGGATGTAATTAGATTTTAGGAGTAATCCAGATCCACGATTTAAAAGAAATAAAAAATACACACACACACGGGCACACACACACTCACACACATACAGTACCAGTCATAAGTTTGGACACGCTTTGCTTATGTCACAGCACTCTGTTTTTTGAGAAATGTAAATGGCTTAAATTCTCTATATAATTTCAAATGGAATCTTGTGCGAGGTAAACAGTCAGAAATATAAAGAGAATAATTTACTTGTTTGAATAGAGTTAAAAATTTTTGAATTCTCAAAGAAGCCATGTTTTGCAAAGTAAGCAGACAAACAAGCTCTTTCCGTTTTCCAACCGGCAAATTAAAGTCAAGCTGTCTTGGGACTTATTGGGCAAAAAGGCTGATGAAAAGCAAACTGCCAGTGAAGCACATTTATGGGAACTGGATGGACAGCAGCAAACTCATCACTGCCATAAGACTGCGCTTATTAAAAAAAAAAAAAAATTGTGAGCGCGCTCAGTAGATATGACAACAAGTGCTGGTTAGTTTGATTTAAGAATTATATATTTTTTTTACAAAAATAACGAGTGCTTATTGCTTTATTTAACATTTATTGTCAGAGAAATGTGGGTACGCCCAAACTTTTGACTGGTACTGTATATGTTTATTGTGTTTACTGATCTGGTTTGAAAACTGAAGCTGAAGGCTGTAATTCTGGGTTTGTGTGAGAGGCCTTTGGAA
The DNA here is from genome assembly GCA_029721435.1 of Gymnothorax reevesii. Classification (NCBI taxonomy): domain Eukaryota; kingdom Metazoa; phylum Chordata; class Actinopteri; order Anguilliformes; family Muraenidae; genus Gymnothorax; species Gymnothorax reevesii. The sequence goes on along the minus strand of CM056585.1, from coordinate 11,710,630 downwards.
GATCCCAAACTGCCTGTAGAGCAGTGTCTTTGACCCTCCCTTCGTGTTCTTTTCCCAGCTCGAGAAGGTGATCAAAGCCTGTAATCTGTGATCTCCAATTTGATTCTTTTCTATCTCTGAGATGAGGTGGCACTGCAGGAAGACATTGAAAGGACCTCGGCCACCTGGCCTGTGGCTCTGCCTCGGGATTTCAGAGCTTTTTTTCTGAGCGCACAAAAGCTTACTGAAACGGGGTTTGGCGTGGGCCCCTTTAGGGATGGGTGCCGGGGGGCCTCGTATCGCTCGGCACAAAAGGCAAAATGAATGAATGACCCTCGACGCCACCTCGGCCCCTGCAGCCCGGCCCCTTCTGAGCCCTCCACCGAAACCCTGCTGGGGCAGTGTGTGTGCGTGCATGTGTGTGTGTGGAATTACCGAAAGAAAGGGGAACTGAAGGTCATGTGCGGGTGTATTCTGCAGTCACTGCTGCATTAACGTAGTTTAAATCTCCTGCAGTGGAGCCAGGGGTCTCACTGAATTTGCGCCGTACAGTATTTGCTCGGGATTTGATTTTTTTTTGTCTGTTAACTGTTCCTTTCATCCTTCATGGCCCGATGCGCTGTTTTCTCACTGCTTGCTGTATGCACATCTGCAAGACTCTTTCGCTCACCCTCTCATTCGCTAACATGCATGCATGCTCACACCTGGCTTGGTTTGAATCATGCATTCATGCCACATATTTTATAGGAATCACAGACGCTTTTAGCCACTTTGAACTGTAGTCTGTCACCAGCTTATTCCAAGTAATGGGTGTAGCTTTCACGGGATATTTTAGTTGTACTGTAACTACAGACTGCACATTCCAGAAAATAATTTGTAGAATTTATTTCAAATTAGATTTTCTGTGTTTGCAATCTTTTTTTTCAGAATATGGCCTATGGTAGTGCTGAAGGAATGTTTTGCTGAATTCAGAAAGCATCCAGAATGGGTGGGATACTCACATGTAATTCCGCGTGTGGCTTTATACTGGTCAGTACTGTACTTCAACTGCGCCATTACCTTTCAGGAAGAATTATAGCATCCCTTAAAAGGACCTCAGAAAGAGGTCATACATATAAAAAAAGATCACATGATATGAAATGATTGATGGCTCCTGTGTTTTTCTTATTTGTAATGATGAACATGCAAGTTTTGATGAAACTTTCATTAATTTGGCTGGAGGAAGTACAGTTCTCTGCTAATTTAAAGAATGTGGGGACTTGATTTAATGTGGGGACTACAATTTAAAATGAGCTGACTGTTTTTGTGTATTTTAGCCTAAAGCTGCCTCTTTAGCCTCGTTTCCACCGAACACATTCGGTATAGTACGGTCAGAACCAGCAGGTAACCTGTACAGACTGATACCTAAACCCAAGAGGTGTTTGCGTTTCTGCTGCAAACAGTACTTTTAAATGTAGTGGGGTTTTTTCTGGGATGGTAATAGCCATGTCAGCCACGTCCTTAGTCAAGCAAGCGTGATGATTTTCTCTGGTCCATTCAACAGACGGCAGTGTCTCTAACACCAACTTTTAGTATTCGATCTTTGTGTCAGGTACTTTAAAAGTGGGTTCATGGAAAAAAAGAGATGGATTCAAGCTGTTCTTGCGGTACCATTCACACGTCTCTCAATGGAAATGGAAAAATGACCCTTCTAATATGTAATGAACTGCACTGAACTGAAAAGGACTGGAGTTCTAAGTGTTTAATTACTTAATATAATAGAAATGTTAATAAAAACATTTATGTACTTGCGAAAGCTGTCGTGCACTGAGCAATACCAACTTGCACGTCATATAAAACACGGTCAGCCTGTTTTAGTGTCTTGTCCTGACTGTTTTCTCATATACTGGTTATAGGAGGCACTGCCGTTACTTGGAGAGTACTGCTTACTCATTAATGAGTGGTTTCAGTTGCTCTCTGCAAATTGTTCTCTCAATCTCAGTGAAGGCTTGTCTCGAATCTTTGCGCGTAGCTTCATGTTTGTAAAAGATCAGGTTTGACAGACCAGCTGCCTCCATATCAGAGTTCTGGAAGTGATTATTTACATTCAGCAGACAGGGAGACAGGGGAGAGGACCCACTGATCATTAACCCTTTGAGTGCCAAATACATTTTCAAGGAATTAAAAATGCAGTTATCCTGAGCTGTCGAAAACGTATCATGTGTCAACTTGTTTAAAAGAGCTCCCCTGCGGGAGCTATTTTAAACAAGTTGCCACATGATAGGTTTTTCGAAAGCACCTGACTTGGATTTCTTACATCATTGGGCGACGAAAGTTGCCCATGGCGCTGAAGGGGTTAATGTGCATTGCAGTTGTAGAGGGAGTGGGAGTACTGTTCTGCTATCAAGCCGTGCCATTCATAATCTCTTTAATGAGGGAGACGTTTTATACGGTTCTCATGCCTGCAGAGGTGAAGCTCTCCCTAGTGACCTTGCCGATCTCTCTCTCTCTCTTTCTCTCCATTTCTCCCCTCCTCTCTCGCAGAATTGACAAAGCTTGGTAAGCAATGTTAACTTCAACTATTTGCCCTTTCCTTCCATGATTCATGCTTTCTTCACCCTGACAGTTTCTATGTGTCATTTGTTCTGTTGGGCCATTAACCTGTGGCAGCGTAGTTCTCGTAACACTGCTTTGTTGTGTGGCTGCCTGTGGCTCTGAGGATAATGCTTTTATGCCTACAAGCACCTCCTGTCTTAGCTTTATCACCGTTTTGTTAGCCTTCTCCGTCCGAAACCGCAGGGTCGCCGAGCACTTCGCTCCTGTCGTGTTGGGGCTACTGGTCCGCAGGAGACTCTCAGCAGCTGTGGATTCATGAGCGCAGAACTGGGGCAGAGATGTGACGGGTGCAGTTTTGAGAGTTTTTGGCAGGGTTTGTTTTGGAAACACTGCAAGCTGTTCTGATTCGCTCGGAGGACAGCTGCGGCACATGTCTGGCATTCCAGGGGGGAGTCCACATCATCCAGCCGCAGCCGGGCCGCATTGTTCCCGCGCTCAGGCTCACTTCCTGGGGATGAGCCCGGCTCCGCCCCCTCTCCCTTCCCCCTCCCCCTCCCTGCTCCCTAATGGCTGGAGACATTCTTCTTACCTCCATGTGCTCTCCCTGTTTTCAGCACTTTGACCGTTTTCTTTTTTATACTAGCTCAGATATTACATTTTAGATGATTACCCAAAGCTGTTAAATTATGAACTATGAGCGGTGTAGCAACTTGGAAGTGAATGCACACAGTGCTGTGAAAAACTATTTGCCCCCCTTCTGATTTCCTATATTTATAGCCTTTAAGCTTATGAAATCAGCTGTCTTGTATTTTAACAGTTCCTGTTACTGCTATTCCTGTAAAAGTGGTGGATGGATCTTTCTCAAATCTTGTATGTTGGTTCTCTTTGAGGTGTAATTGTGCACCGTGTGGGTCTTAAACCTAATTAGCGTATTCAAAATGGCTGCCATGCGCGCATGTTGAATTAATTTATCACTCTTCCAAGAAAACTACTGGGTGGATCTTCACAAATCTCTGCATACAGGTCCCTCTTATGGTATATTTGTGGTCCATGTCATTTTTGTCTTATTTGCATTTTTTTAAATGGCCAAGAGGCCTCCATCTTGAATTTTGGCAGCAAAGGTTGTTATTACCAATGTCATGAAACTGTTTGATGGATCTTTCTTAATTTTTTTTTTAAACAGGTTCCCCATAATGTGTAATTGTGCATCATGTTGTTTTTAACATCATCTGCATATTCATAATGGCTGCCTGATTGCCGTGTTAAATGAAGCTGTTTTTGCTATTCCAAGAAAACTACCATCTGGATCTTCACCAAATCCTGCATACTGGTTGCTTCGACCATCTTTTTCTGCACCATTTAATTATTTTGCCTTGTTTGCATATTAGAAATAGGTTGCCAGGCCTCTGTCTTCAATTTTGACACGGAAGTTATCGCTATTCTGGTCAAACTGCATAATATATCTTTTTCAAATTTTGTATACTGGTTTCCAGTAATGTGTAACTGCACATTAAGTGGTTTTGAACCTTTTGTGCACATTCAAAATGGCTGCCAAGTCACCATGTTGAAACATTGTTTGACTAATTCCTGTGAAACTGCTGTTCGTCCAATTTGGTATTTAGGTTCCATGTGGGTTTTAGTTGTGCCCCCTGCATTTATTGCCTCATTTGATACTCAAAATAGCCGCCATACTTCATTCTTGAATGTTGTCGCTTACTTTATTTACTACTGCTGTCAGAAAACTTGTGCAGCGAATCTTTCTCCAATATTGTACCCAGGTTCCCTTTAGTGCAGTTTTGTACTGTGTGACATTTGACCTCATTTGCTTATTCAGAATGGCTGCTGCGGGCAGATGAATTCTTTTTTCTGTGAATGTACAATTTGTCCACCATATTTCTTATTTTTCTTAGAGCTTATTTTAAACTACATTAAGAAAAAAACTTGGTCAGAGATGTAAGGTTTAAAAGACGCGCAAATAAAAAAAAAGTATTATAATGCAAGCACAAATATTAGTTTTAACATTTAGCTACTGTTTTGTGTATTCTAAAAGCAATTTAAAAGCATGTATAATACATATCTTTTATTAGTAAGGTGTTTTAAATATTTTAGAAACCTAATAAATCTGATGCTGTTGCTACTTACTGTTTACAAAGTTTGCCAATGTTTGATGGTGGGTCACAGGATCTGCTCTCAGATATCTTGTTGCATTAAATGGGTTTGGGTTTGGATCCTCAGACAGAATGTAATGTTAGGCAAGAATAATTAGAGGAAGCACAAAATCCAGTTTATAGATGATTATTTAATTTATTAAAGGAAAGACATCCTGCCTCAGGATCAAGTTCAAGTTCGGTCTTTGGATCACTCTCAAATCTTTATTTTGTCAGAGGTCGTCTGGTACTTTGGATTGCTATCTTGATGCATAAACTGATTATAGGCTTTTTACGGCTGGATTTCCCTGTTTGGAACAGAATTAATAGTTCTGATAATCATAGGAAGTTCCCCAGACCCCGAGGCTGCTCAGCATCTCAGTGCCATCACTCCACAAACACCATGTTTAAACGATGGCGGAGTCGGCGGACTGATTAGGCCTCCGCCCCACACAGTTGGCCGGAAACGTACTGTTTGATATTCGTCTGTCCGTCCATCACACACATATAACGTGCATGATATCTACTAAAGGAGTGGACGAATTTTGACAAAATGAGACATAGTAATTCAGCCGGAAAGTAGCTCAATTGATTAAGTTTTAGAAGGCATCATGTCAAAGGCCAAGGTAACGTAAACTGTATACAGGGATCAAAGATTAACCTTTGGGTGTATGAAGCTATGGCAGGCAAAGACACAGCGATAAACGCTTTGCGATGACTTCGACATTGTTGTGAAATGCTGTCAGCTTCATGCCAGATGCGATCAGACAGATGTCTTTCAAAAACCTCCACTTTTGACTCATTGTGGGCCGGCCACTCTTGGGAATATTCATTACTGTTCCAAGTTTTCTATTTTTCGAGATGATGGCTCTCACGGTGGCTTGGAAGCCCAAGAGCATGAGAAATAGCTTTGCAAACCTCTCCTGACTGATATATTTCAATCACATTCTTTCTCATCTTTTTATAGCAGGGGAATGGGCTGTTTGTATTTTTACTTTACATTGCTGGAGACCAGCCATATTCTAGGTTTTGATCTAGTCTTGTTCAAATCTTTTTGAAATTCTGTGACTAGTAAATTTGATAAATAAAAATGGAAGAAATCAGGGAGGGGCAAATAGCTTGTGGCACTGTATCTCAACCAGAATGTTCCATCTCACCTGTGTCTTGACCTGACCCTCGGTCTGCTCCTCCTCTTTTCCGTAACCCTCGTCTGATGCACCTGAGCACAGCATTCCTCCCTACAAAAGATACTAATTTAATAATTACCCCTGCTAATCCTCGGGCATGGGCACACATGGATTTGTGTGTGACAGTTAAGCGGGAGTGGCTCACCCACTGAGACTGAATGGTTTACCCTGTCGTTCAGCGCAGGCAGGCACGCATGGCTACACTCTTCTGCATCTTGCTTAGGTTAATGTATTCCCCAAAGCCACCAGCAAACCTGACGCATTTTCGCGGTGATAATTCTGTTTAGATCTCATGCTGAGTTTCATCTGGGTAGATACTGGCACATCTTCCACCCTAGAGGTCCTGTCTTTCACTGTCATTGAGAGGCCAAAATTTAGCAAATAACGCTTTGTGTTGGCTGTGTGACATTTTGTATTTTCCTGAAGAAATGCTTTCATGTTCTGAGAAAAATACCGATTTTCTGACTTAAATAGGCCACGACAAGATACTTGATGATACTTGATGTCATTTTGACCCCTGTACTTCCTAAGGTTTGTCTTTTATGGGTAGAATTTTGTGTTAGCTTAGCATAAAGACTTGAAATCTATGTGAGTCTTTAACCTTGCTTTGTCAAAGTGGAAAAGTAAACCTTTAATTAACTCCAATGATATGTTATTTACACAATGTTTTATGTAGTTGAACTGCAGGTCTTAAAAAAAAAATCAAAGGGGTTATTTTCGGGGAAATTACATGACTACTGAACACATGTACTCCCTCCGTGCAGTGCAGTGATCTGCGCACCACGGTAAGTGCAGGTAGATCTGGCAGCAGATCAGCCTTTGTGGTTACAGGACACTTTGTAGCCAGATTTTTCGTCGCTTCATCCCCTAAGACTTTTCATCCCAGAGGACTTTTCGTCCCCGAATTTTTCATCCCCTAATGATAAAAAAATGTGCCACCATTGTTGACAGACAGATGGACGGACAGAGGACAGACAAATCACCAAGATGTAAGGGTTAAGGTTAGGGTTAGGGTTAGGTATTGGGATAGAATAATGCAGGAAGAGGGCAAAGCATTATTGGGGACGGACAATCCGGGGACGAAAAGTCAACGAGGACGAAAAGTCCGGGGACATAATGTCCGGGGACGAAGAGTCCTGGAGCCCTCATTTGTTTACTCAAGCTTGAACAGATTACGTTCTCCTGAGTTTTGTTTATTAGTGAGTGAGTGAGTGGACTTTGTGCCCGATCTAACTATTGCTGCATCCAAAACAACTTGGAAGTCAAAACAATTTAGAGATTTCCGACTTCCAACATCATGGCGTTACGCTGCAAACATGGGGAGAAACATGATGGACGCAACCAGGTGCTACGAGTTTGCAGCAAGTCGCAATGGGGCTTGTAAAAAACCCAAGAGAGACCGTTAAAGTGCTGTAATCAGAGTCAAATATGAGCATATTTCACTGACTGCTCATCGGTCTAAGCCTGCGCACCATAAAGGCTGTGTCCTTCTCGCGGCGCCACGGGTTCGACTCCGGCTCGGGTCATCTGCCGCATGTCTTTCCCAACTTTCCTGTTTATCTCCACTATATAACAGTCAAATAAAGGAAAAGGTCTTAAAAAAAAAACCAACAAATACTTATAGCAATTGTACTCTTGCCATTAACGATGGAGACCGCATGTTTGATGTCGTTACCCAGGTGAAGTTAGATCAACGGAAACTCTGAAATGAAACCCGAACTTCTGACCAGCAGTTCGGAGTTTTACACCATTCAGTTGATATTTCACAACCTGGAGCTCATTTTTTCTGAGTTGTGCTGCATATACCTTCAGCGGCGCACCGATCATTTTGCTGATCAGAAGGAATACGTGTGTTCAGCTATTTAGAGTTTAGGCTATTTACTTTTCCTAAAACTACTCTTAATTTTTTTTTTTTTAATTCCAAGACTTGCTTTACAGACTCATGATACTCTGTGCGAAGGCCGCTTCGAAGTTGCTGTCAAGTTTATTTTTTCCCTTTGACGAAGCCAGGCTAATAGAACTCTAATAGAACTCGAGTACTTATTCTACGCTAACACAAAATACTACCCTTTAGAACCAAACCTTTGGACGCACAGAGGTGGAAATGGTAGGCAACATTTTGGCTCATTCTATGCAAGTCAGAAAATGGGTATTTTTTCCTGAAATGTTGGAGTTTTCCTGTAAAGTAAAGCTGGAACAGGTAGATTCTGTAGCCTTAGTGAAGGATAATTCTGGTGTTCTGAGCTTGGGTGTCGATCAGAAAAGAATTATTGATTTTCCTTCTCCACAAATGGTGATCCACCTGAAAATGTGTTTCATTGTCTGCAGTCATTGATCCATGACTCACTTAACCACAAGTGTTCGTGCCAGGGAAGCCGCAGCGACTGTAGTTGTACTGTAGTTTAAATCGTCCTACAGCAGCAGGTCTTATTTGGAGTTCTCTCTCGGGAGAGCAGGCTGTGAGAATGCGCATGTACTGACTCCCTCACTTTTCCTCTCAGGCTGCTGTGAATGGAGACATGTCTGCAGTAGAGCGTCTTGCAGAGAATGACAGTGGCCTGGGGATGGCGAATGAGAACAGTCCCCTGACTGCCGCCGAGCCCCCGTCACCCTTCAGCCCTAAGCAGAGCGGTGGTGCTGCCTCCCCCCCAGGTATGACCCCCTCTTCCTCCCCCGGCCTGTGCCGGCCCTTCTCCGGATACTTCCTCACATGGGCCCCTAAGCACTGTCTGTTTACCAGGCTGATACATGGTAAAATTGAACAACACCAGGTATTTACTGGAAATCCTTTTCATTATCCCCCAGTCATCAGTATGTCCGTCCGTGTGTTCATCCGTCTGTAATCATTTCATGTACGGAGCAAAACTCAAATACCGGTCTATATTTTTATTTAACGAAACTCGCTGTGCATATTAATCTGGTCCTAGACTGGGATCTTTTGGTATTTCGGGATTTCTGAGACTAGATTGCGGGGGTCGGAGGGATATGTCGTCTTCTGATCACTCTCGTTTTACCTTAGTTGGGTAAGTGAAGCACATGGCGTCATTTTCTTCCAAAATAGACAAGAAATTTTGATTTGTTTGACCACAATACACGTTGCCACTGTATGACAGTCCTTTGCAGATGCTTCTTAGCCCAGGTAAGGTGACAGTGATTCTGGACACTGTTAAGATTAGGCTTCCTTTTTTGACAGTAAAGTTTAAACTTGGGTTTGTGGATGTAACTACTTATTGTAGTACTTGTAATAGGTTTGCAAAAGTAGTTGGCTAGTAGTTGTGGTTATATCACTTTCAGTTAAATGATGGGACTTGATGCAGTGCTGTCTGAGTGATCGGAGTATCCCGACAGCATTAGAGATTATCTTAATCAGATTAAGTTCAAAACGTCTTTCAGTTCGAAACAGTGACTCAAAATGCGCTCTAAAGAAAAGGCTGAGGCAGTTAGTGGGTGTAGAATCTTGTCCGTTCTTATCGATGGCATCTTACCCTCTCTCTCTTTGTCCGACTCTTAACAGATACAAACAGGAACCAGTTGTCAGGTGGCAGGAAGAGGAGCAGGAAGCGCTTGGAGACGGAGGATGAGTGTGTGTGGGACTCGTACTGTGAGGTAGGCTCACCAGTCATGCACAACTATGAGCGAATGTGGGTCTGTATAGTGCAGTATTTGTTATGTTAACCAATTATAAGGAAAATTTTGAGAGAAGATGCCATTTAAAGCTGGTGATATCTGGTGATACAACCGGAGCAAGGTGATGCATTGATACGTGCATTCCGCATACGTAGCCTTTCCCCACAACAGAGCTGGGGCGCGTTTCCCAAAAGCGTAGTTGCTAACTAAGCTAGCAACTTACATAGTTGTTCCATCCACATTCAATGGGTCCAATTATGTAAGTTTTTGTGATTTTGTGAAATTTGTGATTTTAGGAAATGCACCCCTGGGCGTGTGGGCAGTTGTGCAGCAAAATGTTCACAGTGAAATCAACTCTTTAAGAGTCAATTTGGTTTCACTCTGGCAATTTGACTTTGTGAGATCTGAGTTGCAAAAATTCTAATTGCAAAAATTATTAGCAGTCACGCAATTTAAATAATTTCAATTGCAATCACTGTGGTATTGTTCATTTGCATTCTGCGTGTGAAATTAATCAGTTCTGCAGTGTGAACAAATGTAGCCTTGAGGCAGATTTATGTAGAAATCAGCAATTGTTTGTGGTGATAGATGAGATGATATTGACACATGATCATTGTAGGGTGGTAGTTTTATCAAAAATGGGTTTAAATAGTAAATGTGTAGGGGACAGTTAGAGGAACAAAGACTGCATGGCAATAAACATTGAGCTCTAATGACTTAAGGTTTTAACAAATGTTACCTTGTGTAGCTCAGACATCCCTGCCACATAGTAGTGCAAGTACATGCAACTGCCGAAGGCTATACTATATCACAGAAAAAAAGAGAAATAAGCAAAGGTTTTAGATCTCAAAACTGGAATGGTGGTCTCAGGCGAAAATAGCAGGATGAACTGGTTTTAACTGTAAGAATTATTGTCCTCGGTTTTTCATTGTTTTTTCTTCTTTGTCAGAAAACATAAGGTGCAAACAAAAAGAGATTATGCTTGTTATGTCGGTGCGGTGGCAAAGTTTGAGGTGGTTGATTTGGCTGGCAGGAGGACAGATTGCGGGTGGAGGCCGGCTGTGAAACTGGGCTGAGACAGAGGCCGCCTCCCAGGACTATTTTCCAGGCGGGGTTGACGTCGCACAGTAAGCCTCGCAGCCGCGACCGAGGCCGACAGAGCAAGCACGAGCGTGGCAGTCCTCTGGTGAGTCATGTGACATACTGACACGACGCACATGACTGAAGTCTGTTTCTCGTGGTCCCAGCAAGTCTGCCTGCAGGCTTCCTCTGACATGCGAATCCTCCGTAAGAATCCGTCTGCAGACACCACGCTCTGAAAAGCGTTTCAGGTCTTTGTTGCTGCAAGTTCACCGCAGAGTTTGGTTTTGGAACACCCTCTGCTTTGTTTGTAAAAAGTGTAACGTATAAATGAGATACATATTGTGAAGTCTGAATACATTTCACTGTTTTAATTCTAAAAACATTGACAAGCTAATTTTCATCCAAAAGGGAAGCTACTTTCTCGTGAAATATTAAGCTAACATGTTTTGAATGTGATAGAATCGCATTTGCCTAGTAGAGGTCAGGAAGGTGGAACATCTGCTTGAAGTGACCGGGAGTGCTGGGTAATGTAGTGCCGAATAGGGGAATGTGCAGTACGTGGGGATGCAGCTGTTGTGTTTTGTCTTGTCGTGTTCAGAGCCAGGTGAGCATCAGTCCCTGTCTGATGGCTGGCAGAGGGGTTGAAGGCCCCTCCCTGGACCTGCTTGAGCAGGACTCAAAAGACTCAGCGCAGAGCAGTGTCACGTCATCCTCTCTCGCTTCTGCCGAATTCGCCAGTCAGCCAGAGTACAAGGTAACAGCGGGAACTGAGCTCACGTTTACCCACATCCCACACCAGACCTGTTTTCCACCCTGTTCTTTTGTCAGTCGTCCTGCTACCTGTTGCAATCTGCAGCCCATTCGTATGGTTTAAAAATATAAGTGGCCTTAGGCAATCTCTACTCGATTCTGAGAGGGAATAGCTCCAAGCATATGAAAATGATACTAAAAGGTTTTCTTTCCGTTATGAAACCTATTTGAACTTCAAGGTATACCTGCTTAGCACTGTTTAGGGGATCTTCAGTATATTCACGCAGTTATTCCGCTGGTGTATTTGCGTTTCTAGCCAGTAAAAATCAACAGAAGAATACCTGCAAGGCGAGATTTAGCCCTTTTGCGCAGGGAAGGCAGATGCTGCACAGCTGTGCACCGACACCGGCCTGTTTCCTCTTCGACACCTGGTGTGTTTCTTCTCTTATGGAGAAAGTCTTGACGTGTGAGCTCTCCGCTCAATGGCTGTTTCTCTGTGCTGTATCGGCTCTGCTCTCCAGGATAATAAAGGCTTTGGCATTGGAGAGCTGGTGTGGGGCAAAATCAAAGGCTTCTCCTGGTGGCCGGGCATTGTAGTGACCTGGCGTGCCACTGGCAAGAGGCAGGCCTCCCACGGCATGCGCTGGCTGCAGTGGTTTGGAGACGGAAAATTCTCAGAGGTGAGTGAGGGGGAAAAAATAGTCCTCAGAAGCAAAAAATAAAACAAAATAAAACAAATTCAAACTGCTATATGGACAAATGTACTGGGAAACGCGTCTTAATTGCTGAATTAGGGTGTTTCATTCAGACTTATTGCCTCATGTGTGTAAAATCAAGCACCTAGCCACGCAGTCTGCATATATAAACATTTGGGAAAGAATGGCTCCTCCTGAAGAGCTCGGTGAATTGAAGGCTGGTTCTGTCATTGGATGCCACCTTTGCAATGAGTCACTTCATGAAATTTCCTCCTTGCTGGATACTTCATGGTCAGCTGTAAGAGGTACCAGTGAAATGTGAGAGTGTTTAGGAACAACAGCAACTCAGCCATAAGGTGGCAGACCATGTAAAGTCACAGAGCAGGGCCACCGAGGTGCTGAGGAGCATAGCGCGTGAAAATTGCACTCAGTTAGGAACTCTGCAGTTATTCAGTAAACAGTCTTATGCATTTACATCAGCACAAAAACTGACACACACACACACACACACACACACACACACATATGCGCACACAAATCCACGCTCACTACCCTGTTGCCTGTAGGTTTCTGCGGACAAACTGGATTCCATCACTGCTTTTGCCAAGTTCTTCAACCAGGCGTCCTACACTAAACTGGCATCCTATCGGAGGGCGATCTTCCAGGCTCTGGAGGTGAGAGGAGCAGCGGAGGCCCGAGGGGAGCTCTATCGTGGGATTTTATATTACTGTGTTTATTCACAGAGGGTGGTGTCTCTTAGAAGAATTACTTCGTCTCCGTCGATGTGCACACAGAGTGAACTAATAGACGCCCCAGTGAAAGGCTTTGGAACATGGGGGCCACATTGGTTTTGCCTTGTATTTGCTTAATTCAGGTGGAAGTGTATGGGAGATAATTTATGTTGTCGGTCATACTAGTCCATGTGGTTTCCACGGTCCTGTACTTTGTGTTACTCTGGCAATAGGATGATGGTCATTCCACCAATGAAGCCAAATTGACCATATGCACCAAAGTTATAGATGTTATAGATGTATTTCAAATTGAACATTTGAGAAGTTTTTACTCGATGGATATGAATTCAAAGCAACTAATTGAAGTGTTTTTAAACGTGGTGGAGAGCTGGTGAAGTTAATGTGCCCGCCTGACTTTGTGAGCTCGCTCCAGGCCTTTAATGTTTCTGCTGTAATGATCTTGTTGTCTAGCAGTTGCTACAAAAGCAGAAAAGAACGAGTCAAAACAGGCCTGATCACGGGCAACTGGTTTGTGTTTGTCTTTGGTGAAATTTGAAATGGATCCAGATTGGGTGCCGTTGATCTGTAACCCTATGTCGCAGATGTGCTGCGGCCTGCCCCTGCGTCTGAGCTATTTTCCGTGTGTCTGTCCGTTTGTTCACCTGTCTGCATGCAGCCCCGCTGCTTGCGGCAGAAGGTGTGTCTCTGTTTCGATTCCCGATCCTCTTTTTATCGCTTTGCCGTAGTGGTTCAAAAATGAACCAGCACTGCCTGTCAGTCAACCTTAGCATGTACATTCACACCTGTCTGTCTGTCCGTCTTGCTCTCTGTCTGGATGATTGCGTTTTTAAGATGGCCAGCATACGCGCGCAGAAAACCTTCCTGCCCTGTGAATCGGACAGTCCGGAGGACCAAGTGAAGCCAATGCTGGACTGGGCCAATGGCGGCTTCCAGCCGAAAGGAGCGGAGGGACTCAGACCCACGGAGAACCCAGGTACAGGGGTCCCATTAAGCCTCCTGTTTCCGTGAGCAAAATTAGCGCGTGATGTGTGTGCCAACCTTAAAAAAGGCATTATCCATTCCTGCCGTAAAGTGAGCGGCACATGTCACTGCTCATGCTACCACTTTGTACATGTTTATTGTGAATGACTGCATCATGTCTCTTGACATTGTGCTCCACTGACTCCTACCCCTCTGCAGTGAAAAATAGTAACTCAGGGGCGTATATTTTGTCTTCCACAGAACTTATTATGCAAGTTTTTTTTTTTGAGGGCTCGTTGTAATATGAAGTCTTTGGCCCAGTTCCAAGTTCAGGCGCGTAAAGTGAGGAACTACCTCAGGCTGTGTTTGTTGTTTGAACATTTATTGTTTGCTTACTCATGAGGTGCTGTGTTGGCGGTCTTTTTTTATGCGTACGCAGTACATGCTGGGGCGGCACGGTGGCAAAGGGGGTTGTACCGTTGCCTCACAGAAAGAAGGTTGCGGGTTCAAATTCGGCCTGGGGCCGCTCTGTGTGGGGTTTACATGTTCCTCCAGTGTTGGTGTCGGTTTCCTCTGAGTACTCCAGTTTTGTCCCACAGCCCAAAGACATGCATACTGGGTTAACTGAGGACTCTAAATTGCCGGTAGATGTGTATGAATGATGTATGCGCCCTGCACTGGACTGAGAGCTGTCCAGTGTTTTTTTCAGCCCATAGTCAGCTGGGTTTCGCTCCAACTCCTCCTCGACCCAGATGAGGAAGAAGCATTTTAGATGGATATTGGACCAGGAGAGCATGGCGTTATTTTTGATTATGTTTGTGATTGACTGATTATCATTTATTATAAGTACTTCCAAAGTCATCCTCATCATTTCAGTAATCTCATGCCCTCTTGCTCTTTGTTAGCCAGATTGTGTGCGAAACTCTTTGTACTTTCTAATGATCCTGATCACTGATGAATTAATCTTTATCTCTCAAGTATAAACTTTAACATTGTTTGTGGAGCACTAGCTTGCAAATAACAATTTCTTGTACATTTTCTTTCCAAACAAAATAATACAATCATAAAATTAATTGTTGCCATGTTAGCAAGGGAAATTTTCAGCCTTTGTATTTCATGAATAAAATTGATATGACACGACTCAGAGTTGGATATGAAATGAGTTTCTTCATTTTATCATAATCAGTCCACTGAAGTTTTTGCCAAATCTCTGAAACACTTTTCTGCCAATCACATCTCTCATGGCCCCACTGGTGAGGGAGATACGAATATTCGCATGGCCTACCTCGTCGTGGTCCGTCTTAAAATGGCAGGTTCAGTCAGGGCACTTTCTTCAGATTTAACCATCTATTGCAGAACAGCATGCATTTAAGTTTGGCGGTGACTCTGCTCGAGTGATGCACTGGAACAATCTGAGCAAGTATGACACAGACAGTTCATGAGATCACAAACTCCTCAGTGGAGCTTGAAATTGTTCACGTTTAAATTAATGCGCAGTCCCACAATATGAACAGACGCTGCTTGAGATGAACGATGTTATTTATGAAGGAGGAGGTTGGGGAGGTGGGGGAGATGAGTAGGCCAGAGTAGAAGTGGTACAGAGGGCACAGAGCCACAGAAATCAATGTACGCTGCCTTGGTTTTAAAGCTCGCCAATTGTGTGGGGGATGCTGAAGTCAAGAATGATTGGACAGAAAGATGCTAGTGACCTGCCTGACTTCCATGCCTGGCTGAACTAACGCGAAAGCTCAATTTTTTGGCATCTGTGAGGGGCTCTTCATGCAAAAAAGGGTCTGCAGTTCAGTGACTGTAATAGTGCTGGTGACTACTGGTGCTCTTGTGACAATGATTGTTTCAGGCCGTTATATTTAGCACTGGTCATTATTCTGATGTGAGTACAAGTGTATTTGAAGAGAAGATTTTATTACTGAAAGTTGTTCTTACATAGAAAATGTTCTTTTATTTTCCCTTGCAGAAAATGGGGCGTTCAATCACCACGTCCTGGACGTTAGTCTACCGGAATATTTTCCCATTGCAAAGAAGCCAAAGTTGAGCTTGAGCAAGACCAAACAGAGCAGCGAGGATGTCTACAGCAGAGGTCAGAGGTCACGTCGGGGCCGCAACTCTTTGTGTGGCCCATGTACGAATTTTCAAAGGCTGAGACTGATTTATTGAGCGCATTAATTATTTTATTTCATTGCAGAGCAAATGATCCTTGAAACCCTGAAGAATAAAAGAAGCATAGAAGGTGAATTTGAAATGGCAAAGTACTTGTTTTCACTGAAAGAATTGTGAGAGTGTTTATCTTATTATCTCAAAAAAAAATGTATAATATGAAATGTCCACGTATTTAAAAAAAAAACTATTTCTGAAGAGGTTAGGATGGTATGGAAAATGCAAGTTTAAAAAATAAGTACATCTGTGTCCTGTATTACATTGAAAACAGCACAAGATATAAAGGTTCATTTTTTACCTTGTCAGCATATCTATTCAGTTCAACAGTTGTTGTAGTTTCTTTGGAAATATATACTGATTATAAATTTGATGCCTGCAGCTTGCTCCAAAAAAGTTGGGACAGAGGCTCTAAGACTTAGGAAGTGTTAAGTTCAGGACTGCTAAGGTTCATCTGAAATGGTGGTGATACTCAATGGAAACGTGTGCTGTTGTTGGGTGAATTACGGTATTAACACTGCTGCAGCACGCCCTTATCAAATTTACTGTCACTCATTACCACTGGCTGCTTATGATTGTTTTAACGGAATGTCTGGCAGGTCTGGTGAACCAGAAGTCAGCAGCTTATATGGTGATTTGGTAGCTGCTACTAAATATTTAGGTAAAGTTTCGGACAAATGTGGATATCCACGATGAACTTTTATTCCACATCACATTTGTTCACTAAATATTTATGCGCTTTACTCATTCCCTACGGAATACTTTTATATAAAATTGTCGCGTTTGCATGGAATACTTTTCCCGAAAATTACACAATATAAACACACATTTAGTGAAACATCTGTATTTTCAAAATAAAGGTTTTTAGCAAGTTCAAATGCAAATGTCAAACTAGCAATGCCATTTTGGGTATTTGTAACATCGTTCCAATTGCCATTTTGGTTGCCTGCTACGTGACGCTGAGCAGCTCCTCGAAGTTGAAGTACAGGTGGCCCATCACCGCGATCATCAACTGATGTCGTGTTTTCAACGGACTGCGAATGGTCGAGGTCACTATTACTGCTGTCAGATTGGCCAGATTGACGTGATACATACTCATGTGTTATGCATGTTTTCAACGGAACTCCGAATAACATCATCCACGCCGCTGGCACCGGCTTACCGTAGGGAATGATAGAATTTGCCGCGCCGTTGGCAGCCACTTGCCGTAGGGAATGAGTTAAATCAACTGACATCAGACAGTTAGCTAAATAGATAAGTAGCTAGCCTTATACTGGCATAGCCTACTCAGGTTTATATTGATCAATATATTTTAAAAATGAAACTGGATATTATAACCCACCACTTACCCCCATGATCCCCATTACTGTCCTTCATGCATCATTTTTTTACATCCTGGGAGTCAAACATGGAATGATCGGCAATCAAAAAATATTGGGAAACCCAATAGCTGCGACTAAAATTAGCACCTTGTCCATTTTGAGATTTGAAATTTGTGCCTCGTTGCGTGATGGTGATTGGCCAGCAGCTGGTTATTGCCACTCCTCATTTGAGTAAAGTTTAGCCGTCCTCAACGTTTGGTCGCTCGCCTATTTCATGACGCTTCGCTCTGCTACCAGTCCCACAGTGAACAACACTGGGCTCAATAGAAAGCGAATGGAAATGTTACTCTGCCCTCGAGCACTTTGCGCTGCAGTAGTCTATTCATATGGTTAGCCTTTAAATTTGCTTTTGGTAATGGGGGTTGTGTTTGCTAGTGCAAAGAAGGAAAGGACCTAATGTACGGTTCAAAAGCCAGCGTCTGTCATGGTATGGAGACGTGCTCATGCCCATGACATGGGTTACTTGAACATCTGTGTTGGTGCCATTGATGCGAAAGGAAGTGGGCATTCTGGGGCACCATATGCTGCCTTCTGGGATGCCTCTGCTCATTTCCAAAAGACAATGGTGAGCCACATTCTGCTTTCTTAATGGAGAATGCATCTGCTAGACCGACCTACCTGCAGTTAAGATCTGTCTCCTACTGAAAATATGTGGTGCTTTAAGAAGCACAAAACACGACAGGAAAGACTCTAGTCCTCAAAGCATCAAGAAGGAATGGGAAAAATTCCTCCCAAATTGGAGCGATCGGTGTCTTCAGTTCCCTGAAAGAGGGAGGGCTGCTGAAAGGGAAAGTGATTTGACAAATTGGTAAACACACTCTCTCCCAACTTTTTTGGAATATGCTGCTGGCATAATATCCAGATTGAGTGTTTCATTCCAAAAAAATACAGGAGAATGAACATTATATATCTTGTCTTTTAACTGTTTAAAATTTAATAATGGTCATGGTTTTGTAAATGATTTAAATATTAACTGGTAATTTTAATTTTCTTAAATTATTTTTCACAGAATTTTGCCTCTCTTGTGGGAAAACAAGAGTGGCGACATTTCATCCACTTTTTGAAGGAGGACTTTGTCAAACCTGCAAGGTACTGGAAAAGGGGGGTAATTTTACAATTACACATACTAACATAAACGCTTCAAAGACCTGCGCATTATGTGCTTTGGCGTCTTTTTCTGAGATGGATTAGTTGGGCGAGGATTGAGTGTATAGAAGCTTAGGGCTAAAGACCAGTGTTGAGAAGCAAACTAAACCTCATTTTGGCTTTTTTATGGCCTGCAGATAACGTTAAATCCCAATATATGCCACTCATTACTCATGCCAAATAATTTTTTTTTTTTTTACATTAGTAGGCATTTCATTAGTGCTTTGTGCTGATCAGGCCTGGTAAATTCATGGCAGTAAATTCATGACAGCAAATTCATGGCAGCGGTCACTGAACGAACATCCCAACTGCATCGTTTGAGCATAACCCACTGCCCCTGCTAAGGCCCTCTTGTAGTATCATTATTATGCCATTGAGGGTGAAGTTGGAGACAGCATTCCTCCTGCATGTCATGCGTAATTCTAGCCCTGGAGACTACTGTCCGCAGAAATCAGTTAAGGCTTGAATGAGGTTGCTGGAAAGATTTTTGTCATTTTAAATGCGTCTCGACAAGCCACGTGTCCCCGGGCTTAAAAGTATGGTGCATCTCAATTGAGCCACAGTGATCAAAGCACTTTGAGTAATGTAGGTGTTTAGATATTTCTGCAGTCATGGTCATACACGCTTCCTTCAGTCTGTTTGCGCTGATTTGACCAAGCGCTGCTTCTGCTGCTCGCCACGGCGATGATGGTGACGTTGATTGCGGTGATGTGGTTGGTAGTGATTTTGATGATTTGATCGGGGGCCCTGCTGTGTGCCCCATCTGTCTAGGATGTGTATTTGGAGATGTCCTATATGTACGACGACGACGGCTACCAGTCCTACTGCACGGTGTGCTGCGGAGGTCGGGAAGTGCTTCTCTGTGGGAACGCCAACTGCTGCAGGTGAGGGGCCAATGCTCACGTTCTCTCGGGGTAGAGCAGCACATCTGCTCTCCGGAAATTAAAATAGAAGACAAGCAATATTGTATATTTATATATATATATATATGATGCATGGCATAGAAAGTCAACTTAATGATAAAGAGGTATTTTTTTGAATATGCTTCTTCCCCTCTAAAAACAAAATCTGCCACCTCCTTTCCTCTCAGCCAGCATCTCAAACATGTGTTTGACCCCATAAAACCTGCGGAACCATGCAGGTTCTGTCAAATTCAACGCTATATTCAAACCTATGGAATTACAGGTCTATTTTAAATTTTAGTGGAGATGCCAAGGTTTTCAATGATCCCAATTATGTCCCGCTGAGGTTCAGAGAAATGCGTATTGAAATAATGTACAAGATCCAGATATTTTCCATCTGATATACTGCTGTGGCCATATAAACACGGCATCCAGGGTTTGAATATTTCTCTCAAAATAAGTGTGATGTAGCTTCTGTGAAGTGTTGCAACCAGCAGATACAGAATATGTATGTGACTTTGACCAACTGTGAAAATTTGACTTTGAACCTACTTAAGGGAAAACTAAAGGGAAAAGTTAGAGTTTAAGGGTTAAGCTTGTCTCCGTGGCTCCAGCGCTCCTTTCGTTCTTACCTGTCCGTTCTTGCTGTCCATGCAGATGTTTCTGTGTAGACTGCCTGGACATCCTGGTGGGGCCTGGGGCCTCGGACAGTGCCCGGGTGCTGGACCCCTGGTGCTGCTACATGTGTCAGCCGGCTCAGCAGTACGGAGTGCTCCGACGCCGGCACGACTGGAGCATTAAGCTGCAGGAGTTCTTCCTCAGCGATAACGGCCAGGAGTTTGTGAGTTCAGCCTGAGCGACGCCCCGAGAGACTTCATTTCCTCCAGTGTGCCACATTTCCAGTCGAACAAATGCAGCAGCCATTGTTGCTCAATGATATAGGATATCAAAATTGAAAGCTGTTGAAAACCTATCATGTGGCAGCTAGTTTTTCAAACAAGTTGCCACATGATAGGTTTTCAACGGCACAAGATCATTTATTTATAATTTTTTGAAAGATTATTACAGCACTTTAGGGGTTAATCTTGAAAAAAGGGAAGCCAAATAATAATTCTTGGTGAATTTTTTGTAGAATTGTATTAAGGTATTTTGATGTATGCTTATCTATCCATGGTTGGTGTTTTAGTTTCATTAATCCAGATTCCTAGAACTTACCGTTCTGTGTGTCCTTTAGGAAAGTCCAAAGATCTACCCAGCGGTGCCAGCTGAGCAGAGACGTCCCATCCGTGTCCTTTCACTGTTTGACGGCATCGCAACTGGTGAGAATGGGACATCCCGCGACCACTTTTATCCCCCGGCATATAATGTGGGGGGATACAGTCATCAGCACGTCCGTACATCCGTCTGTGTATCCGTTCGTACGTCTGTCTGTGCAATCATTTCATTTCCAGAGCAGACCTCAAATAACGTTCAGTATTTTTTTACGAACGTTGCTGTGCGTGTTAATCAGTTGCCTAGACTGGTGTCTTTTGACATATTGGGATTTCTGAGATTAGATTGTGGGGTCGGGGGGTGCGGCATCTTCTGATGACTGCTGTTTCATCAGTCTGAGACACACTAACCCATCATCCAAAAAATATTCTTCTGTCATGTATGTCCTTGTTTACTGTTGGATTCATTGACAATAAATGGGCACATACTGTGAATCATTATTCTGGCTTTAAACATGTGGTCTTGTCTGTGTGTGTATACCTTTGTGTGTGTGTGTGTGGCAGGATATCTAGTGTTGAGAGACCTTGGTTTCAAGGTGGACCAGTATATCGCGTCAGAAGTGTGCGAAGACTCCATTTCCGTTGGGGTCGTCCGACATGAAGGAAGAATCCAGTACGTGCACGATGTGCGGAATATCACCCGGAAAAATGTGAGTGGAAAGTCGTAATGAGAGCGGGTTACGAGACGCTCACTTCTTTGGGAGTGTTTGTAGGACGTCTGCTGATATTTTTGGGTCAGTCGACTCAATTTCTCTTGTTGTAGCTTTTTAGCTCCATGATTGTATTATTGATTCATTTCTCATTGATCAGAATCCACTATTTACCTGACAGTGATATATGCCAGTAATAGTACGCGTGGGGTTTTTCATGCCTGCATGGTGAACGGAGGCAGTATATTTTTGATAGTTTGTCTGTAAGTCTGTCCGTCCCATTCTCAAGAACACAATATCTCAGGAACGCCTTGTGGACAAATATTCATTTGGACTTCAGGATGAACTAATCAGATTTTGGTGGCCATCGCTCAAGGTCACTGTGACCACTCAATACGTTTTTGTGTGTAACACAAGATTTCTTTCTTTGCTCATGGCATGGCAAGAGCGCACACAAATGTGTATTAAGACACACTGATGACAATTAATATCCAAAGGGTCAAAGGTCAACTCCAATGTGACTTCATAATGTAGAACATGCAAAAACTATTTTCTGTCATTGTTCATAGCCATAAGTCAGGAGCAGTTGAGACCATTTATCACATTTGGTCGGATCGTGAATTGGTTTTTCTGGTATTGAGCCTCAGGTGATTGTTGGTGTGCCATGTGACTAAGCTCTTTATCAATCTTCTGTACTTCTATGTAAAAACAGTCTCTTTCTGAAGCACGTTTCTCACTGGACGGCATATTTCTCACCGCATGTTTCTCACTGGAATTTATTCACTGGAATCATACTAAATGACAATATAGTTTTCTTCCATTTTGCCAAAAAAATACACATAATGCATGTTATTGTTCAGCTTTGTTAAATACTTGGTTCTGATTGGTCGGTTTCAGCATTCTAGTGTTGAAATTTCTGAATATGAGACCGCTGCTATGATTAAGTAATCGTCAATCATAGAATCTATGGACTACTTTTTATCAGAAGTAATAATATGGTTTTCAATCCTACCAAGCAGAAGCTCACCTGAAACCACTGATTTAATCAACTGATCTAGGCCTGCACAACTGATTAGTTGTATCAGGTGAGCTGCTGCAATGCTGGAGTGAAAACCTGCAGCCTCTTGGCCCTTTTATGGGTCAGTTTGACACCTGTGTTCTAAATCAATTTTTTTTAATCTAATTGGTGATGTGTTTGATGAATAGCCGTATTATAAGCGGGTTAATGTACAGTTGGCTGGTCATTATTGTGAAATAATGCCCTTCAGGGTAATTCAGGACATTTCCGCTTTGCATTGGAGTCGTACATCAGCCTGCCGGGGTTTATTTTGCAATAATGAGTGGCTTGCTGTTCATTATCCCCGATTTATTAAGTTCCTAATTCTTCACGACTTGTATTATTAGAGTCTGGACAGGCATGGATAAAAACTGTAACTTGACTGGTTGGTGGAGGCATATAACCTCAAGGCAGTAATTGTAGTTTTTTGTCGCATGAAAGAAACCTTATGTGTGGTTCAGTTTTTTGTGGGCGGTAATTATGGGCTCTGTATGAACTCCTCAGAAACTCAAATCTTAAATTTGTCTTTGTGGTGATAGACTTTGATTTCATTTGTCTGAATCTCTTGCTCACCTGAACCTGAATTGTTTACCTGTGTGTTTACTCGGCACATCAGTACAGACTTGCCTGCCTTAGCTGCACCTGGGTGTCTGGCTCCTGCCTCTGCTATTGTATCGCCAACCCCCCCCGACCCATAGCAAACACATCAGCTGCAAAAGCTTTCATAAAAACCGGTCTCATTATTCGCCGAGACAAAGACAAAGATCTCTATAGTCAAATCCCTCTCTCACACACGCGCTTTTGCACACCGTCAGACCAAAAGGAGCCGAGAGTGCTTGGCCTCTTTATGCGGTTGCCACACCCTGTTTGGGAACCTAAGCCTGCCCTGAGGCTGTAGCGTGTTAAATGCCCACTGCTAAGTACCGGGAGCATCGTGAGCACTACATGCCTGCGGAGGACTGGTTATGGTGGGGGAGAGGGGGCGAGGAGCACCGGGTGGCCTGAGTCATTGTTTAACTGAAAGCCAAACACACATCAACCGCATTGAAAATGGAGAAAAAAAAAAAAACAGAAAAACTTTTCATTGGAACAAACATTAGGGGAGTTTTGGCAGTATCTCCTGCGGCCCACCTGTCAGTTTGAGTTTTGCAGAATGAAAGGAAGTTGTATCCTGTTGTTTTTTGGTACATATAATTATAGAATTTTATCTTATGTCTGTGAAGTATACCGCGCAAGTGTCTCTGTTTTCTTTGCTGCAGAAACACTAAGCCCTCCCCTGTCCGAACCGGCCCATAATACTGAGCTGCAACATGTTTTTGTAACTTTGGGTCACAGGCTCATTTAGGCTCAGTATCTTTGAGCAGGTATGAGCCCCTGAGAACAAGTGGTCTAACTACATATTGGTTGTTTTTGAAGCTCTAATCTTAAAATCCTGAATGGGCAATCTGTTCAGTGTGATGATGGATTAACTCAGTGTAGTTCCAACACTATACATATGTTACTCGCTTAAAGAACGCATTTAGTGCTCAGTGCAATAGAGGTCCAAAATGAAAAAAAAAAGTAGGGTCACTCTCATTCTAAAGGGCCCGTCTAAGGGGTGAAAAACTTTAAATTGTGTCTTTTTAGTTTATGGTCCTTACAGATTCTACATTTATTATTAGTATTATTATTATTTTGCTGCGGTGTTGTGGTTTTCATTCAGACATATTTTCATATTATGAGGTTCCCCCATCCTCAAGCAATCGGAGAGAGACAGATTCTTCAGAAAATTAGGCTTTATTGTGGCATGTTGATGAATATAAAGCCAAGTTCTTTTTGTGCAAGAAGAACTCACATCTTGCCTTTCACACCCAGTTTTTATACCTTCATCCAAGGAAATATCTTCCAAATATGGTCTCTCCACTTTCTCATTCTCACGCTACAACAGGACAGGTAAACCAAAACACTGCCCACTAACCTTGAGAACTTCAAAAGCAGAGATAAGGATGGACATCACTACAAAGGGCTGGATAATTAACAGTCAAGAGAGGAAAAATACAGCCTGATGAATAGGATACAAGCAGATACATAAATCATTCAATTGATTATGTTTTCAGTAACAACTTATGATTTTACTGAACAAATATTGATCAAAGCTATAGAAATCAAATGCATCCTCTGATTATGTTTTCTAATCAACTAAACAGAAGCCTGCTTACTAATCAAAGCTACAGAAGCTGCTGCTTATGTGTGTGTGAGCTGCTCATGCATGCGTGAACTGAATTGCTTGTATGTGTGTGTGTCTGTGTGTGAACTGCTTGTATGTATGTGTGTCTGTGTGCTTGTCTGTGCATGTGTACGTGTGCTGCCTGTGTATGTGTGTGTGCATGTGTCTGTGCGCGCTGCTCATGTGTGTGTGAACTGCTTGTATGTGTGTGTGTGTGTTTTATGTGTATGCGTCTGTGTGTGTGTGTGTATGTGCATGTGTGCGTGTGCCTGCGTCTGTGTTTGCACTGCTCATCCCCTCCCTACGCGTATATGAACTACTTGTATGTGTGTGTGTTATGTTGTGTGTGTGTGTGTGTTACTGCTGCTTACTTAATATGGTTATTGATTATGGTTATTCAACATGGCAATTGATCTACTGATGAATATAATGAGAAATATTGAAATATAATCCTCAACATTGGTGATATAGGAGTGTTGTCCTTCCCAGTGTTCGTCTTCGAGCTGCTTCTCCAGGTCGAAACTTATAAGCCATTCAATATTTTTCCACGAAATCTATTATGTACAGTACTGAGCAAAAGTCTTAGGCATTGTACATTGTTTCTAGCTAAGTGTGCCTTTAGATGTGTATTTTTGTTTCCAACATTATTGTTGCTGAAGATAAAATGTATTTTTGAAATTCCAAATTCGAACTGAAAAAATAATTCTATAAATAAATGTTTGTAATTCATTAATGAGAGTGGATACAGATCATATAGGCTTGACAGAGCCCTGATGTCAACATCATCATGTCTGTCTGCAGTTACTTGGAGGGACAGACTCAAGTGAGACAGTCAGTCTGCAGAAAAACGGTGGCAAGTTCTCCACTCTGCTTCGAATAACCGAAAAGCCAGTCATCTCATAAAACTGCAGCATGACAGGACAGTGTCATAAATTTTTGGGCAAAGCGTAGTGTCTTAAAATATTGGTTTGACTTAATTTTTAACAGTTTACAGCTCTGTATAGTACATTTCCCAGATATTAGAAACTTAGAATTTCATTATTTTTGCAAGCATATTTGCCCAACGAAATTGCTTTAAATGTGCCTAAGACTTTGGCGCAGTACTGTAGATACCTCTTACAGAGTACATGTGCCATGTATACCTCTGTACGTCCTTCTGCCTATCTGCTTGTCCCTCCTTTGCGCTTGGTTTCCAGGCCAGAGCGCCAAAACAGTGGTGTGGGAGCCAAGTATTCTGTGCTTGTTGAAGTATGCCATCTAGGTCATCTATCAATTGAAGCACTGATTACTAAAACCCCACAAGTCAAGTCAAGTCAAGTGTAACTTATGGGGTTTTAGTAATAGGTGCTTCAATTCTCATTTGCGGCAGTTGGGGAGTCAATGAAATATGAAAATCAAGAGACTCGGCGCTTCGGTTGCCACATCTGCATGACAAGAGCCGCAGATCATGATAGCAGCAGGGAGATTGGGCCCACCCTCCCTCTGTGAGACACTACTTTTTTCTAGATTGCAGGGCCCCCTACTGGCCCATACTCACCACTTCCTGCAGCAGAGTTTATCATGAAAACAGATGGAAAATTCAGCTGGGTCTGCTGCTGCAGGACAATGAGATAACACAGCATGGTCCTGTTGTACTGTTCAGATTGCAGAGTGGGGGCCATTTGACCTGGTGATTGGGGGAAGTCCGTGCAATGATCTCTCCATTGTCAATCCAGCCAGGAAAGGCCTCTATGGTAAGTGTATGTCTTTGATTAATATCGGCCTGATTTATGTCAGTGTTTATGTACTGTATGTATGCACTGAATTTACCTGCTTGAGGGAATGTTCAGAAAAATAACTTATGAAATTGTTAAATCTGTGCTGGATAGATGCATTTTTATATACAGTGGTGCATGTTATGATAATCTCTAAAACACGCATACAGAGCGGGAACTAAGTTTTAGGGTGCAGAGCCTGATTACTGTCCTGCATGTAGTTTTGTACACAGCAGTTCAATCCACAGTGATCCTGGATGGCGAGTTATTCCAGAACCATCAGTCATCAGCAATGTCCCTCCATTTTACTCCCTTGTCTATACTGCCCTATGAAAAACATCTGTTGACAGTTGGCCTACGTGAATATCTGTGAGAATACAAGGCATGAACTTATTTTTGTTGAGACGTACAGGCTGTTGGGATAATCATTTCCGTGCTCAGAGCTATTGGATTCTAAAGCAATTAGTTTTATTGAAACTGTTCATTTGTAATACACTGCTGCAACTGAAGCCTCTTTCATTCTGTTCGGTGGGGACATCCAGTGAGAACAGTAGTTTCAGGTTTCATTAAGTGTCTCGGACTGGTATGTGCTTGTGTAGGTATGTTTACGCTGCACAGGTAGACGGGGACTAAAAAGCCAAATTAATACTGTATTATTAATGGAGTTCAGTACATGAAGGGAATTGATGGCATGTGAATGTCTCTGCAGAGGGCACAGGAAGGCTGTTCTTCGAATTCTACCGACTCCTGAGTGAAGCCAAGCCCAAGGAGGGAGAGGACCGCCCCTTTTTCTGGATGTTTGAGAATGTCGTTGCCATGGGAGTCAACGATAAGAGGGACATCTCCCGCTTCCTGGAGGTGAGACAGCGTTTTAGAATATGATTTATGTAGCTGTGAAAAAAGTATTTTCCCTTTACAATTTCGTCTATTTTTGCTTATTTGTCATATTTAAATTTTCAGATCATCCAACTTATTTTAATATCAGAGAAATACAACATGAGGAAACACAAAATGCAACTTTTAAATGATCGTTTCTATTATTGACAGTAAAGAAAACCGGCATCGCCTATGAGAAAAAATAATCATCCCCCTAAACCTAATAGCTGGTTGTGCTGCCTTTTGCGGCAACAACTGCAATCCAACACTTGCAGTAATGGGCAATTAGTCTTTTACATTGCTTTTGAGTAATTTTGGCCCACTCTTTTGTGCAGAATTGTTTTAATTCAGCCACGATGCAGGGTTTTTGAGCATGAAGAGACCATTTTAGGTCATGCCACAGCATCTTATCTGGATTCACTAGGCCACTCCAACACCCTCTTTCACACCATTGAAAGGTGGACTTGCTTGTGCGCAGCAGATCATTGTCCTGCCACGTCACCCAGCTGTGCTTGTGCTTTAGATCTCAAGCTGATGGCCAGACATTCTCCCTCAGGATTATTCGGTAGAGAGTAGAATTCATGGTTCCATCAATTATGGCAAGTCGACCAGGTCCTGAAACAGCAAAACAGCCTCAGGCCATCACACTACCGCTACTGTGTTTGACTGTGAGGATTTTGTTTTTATAGTAGACTGTTGTATCAGCTTAAAGCCAGATGCAGCAGGACCCATGTCTGCTAAAATGTCCCAACTTTGACTCATCAGTCCACACTATATTATCACAAACGTCTTTAGGGTCATAAAGATGTTTTTTTTTTTTGGCAAAAGTGCAATGAGCGTGTGTTTTCTTTTTGGTCAGCATTGGCTTTCACCTTGCAGTTCTCCCTTGTATGCCATTTTTCCCTTTTTTTCCCGTCTCTTTCTTATTGTAGTACTTTGAACCCTGACCCTTAGGCTAGTGAGGCCTGCAGTTCTTTAGATGTTACAATGGGTTCTACAATTGACTCATCCTCCCAGATGAGTCATCTTTGCACTCTTGGAGGAATTTTTGGAAGGCCGGCCACTCATGGGAAGGTTTACTACTGATTGATGATCTGAAACATTTACGAGTGAAAAATAAGCTCAAATAGAAGAAATCAGGTGTGTGCAAGTAGGCAAATACTTTTTCACAGCTCTATACCTGAAATGAAATGCCATTCCATTATACTGTAGATAAATATCTGACAGAGACTTGAAACTAATGAGCGCCAGCTTTACTGATGCGAGACAGAGTAATGACTGATTCTAGAGTGCAGAAGCTTCTTGTTTCTTTTGGTGACCTGTGTGCCGCTGTCTTTCAGTGCAACCCTGTGATGATCGATGCGATCGAGGTCTCAGCCGCACATAGGGCTCGTTATTTTTGGGGAAATTTACCTGGGATGAACAGGTGAGTGGGGAAAATGTGTTCCGCTGTTTTATGTGCCAGTCCCTTATTGTGCAGCACTGCGGCTTACTGTATTTTAACAGGGAAATAGCGGCTCTTTTGCATCTATCTGCAGACTGTTTCATTCCTTCTTTAAGCCACATGAATTCTCAATCTTACCGTGTGACAGGCCGCTGTGTGCCTCAGGAATGGATAAACTGGAATTGCAGGACTGCCTGGAGCATGGACGCGTGGCAAAGGTTATACTGTATTCTTACTGTATATGCCCATTTAGTCAAGGAATTTTAAGTGTTTTGGAAGACAAAGGCTCATGGGTTAATGGCGGTTGAAATAGTGGCTTATGTCCTTGTTTGCCACCACCTGTATCCCTCCAGTTTGGAAAGGTGCGCACCATCACAACGCGGTCCAACTCCATCAAGCAGGGTAAAGACCAGCACTTCCCCGTCATGATGAACGGGAAGGAGGACATCCTGTGGTGCACTGAGCTAGAGAGGTGAGCCCACGTGTCAGAGCTCCGCTCAGTGTTCGACTTAACGCGGGTCCGTCAGCCTTTAATTTTGAGCCGACAATTTTCTGGGTGAGTCGGTCCGGTGGGCCGACAGCATTTTTTTTCCGCGAAATCGGCTCCACTGAACTGGAACAACAATCTCCGAGTCCAGTTCACGCTGTCTGTTCGTCCTTACGGCCAATGACGCCACCTCGAGTAAAGCCAGGCAGCGTAATTTGTATTTGCACCACAAAGAAGGGTTCGCTCAGTATTGTAACCTAATGCGAATACGCAAAGGGTTCGCGTGCGAATAAGGCTTTAACATGGTAGGCATCGGAAGCAATGGATAGCGAGCAATGGTTCTAGCTAACGTTAGTTCGCTTGTTTACTAGCTTCAAAACGTTTTTTAAAAAGTTCGAAAGTTTACTAGCTTAGCTAGCCAACAGTTCTATTTGACGCATGAAAGTCAATAGGAAAAAAGTGAATAACCATTCTTTTGCGAACTAACTTAGCTAGAGTTGAATCGCAAGG
This sequence comes from Gymnothorax reevesii, assembly GCA_029721435.1. Lineage (NCBI taxonomy): Eukaryota > Metazoa > Chordata > Actinopteri > Anguilliformes > Muraenidae > Gymnothorax > Gymnothorax reevesii. The sequence goes on along the minus strand of CM056585.1, from coordinate 11,681,058 downwards.
ATTTCCCTTGCTTGCTGCCATTAAATTGCACCAAATAAAAACACTTTGCCGATGGACGCTGACTAAAGAAACCTAGATTAAAGGTTCGAAATTATGCCTTGCCGTAACTAACTTTAGTTTAGCCAGGTGAGACTATGCTAATTTGTTATCTACTGCAAGGTCTAACATACTTAGTCCGACTTACCTTGCTGGATATCAAGTTTTGCGACAAGTACCAATTTAAATGAATAGCCGAGTATCTTTGGCAAACATTAGTTCGTGTAAAACTCTGCAGCCAGCGGACGAGCTGATCAGTCTGCTCAATGTGTAACAGACCGAGCAGCACAGCTAATTCATGACTCCTTACTGACACAAGGCTGAACTTGGACCCTTATTCGCAATTCTAGTCGTTAACTAGATTAATTAAGTAGCGGAATAATTACAATTCGCAGTTTTTATTTATTTATTTATTAGTACCACAAATGGCTAACTGAGCAGGCAAACTAGCTTGCGAGCCTTGCAAGCAAGTTTGTTGGTTTATTTAGTAAATGTTGGAGAGCTAAAAAGCTTTTTGCCTCATAGCATGTAAATGCTGGGTAGCGAACTAAATGGCGATGCAATTATTCACCATCATCCATTGATTTCTTTACGTCATATACGGCCGTAATCACTAAAGAAACCTTCGCGGAGGTTCACAATGTTGCAATTCTGTGTGAACCCGTCGCTGTGCTGTAAATACAAAATATGCTGCCAGCCATTTATTCACACGATATAGCGAGTATTCAAACTTCACATCAATTAATGCAACTTTATGGGATTCAATACACTTGCAAAGTACTGGCCAGTGAAAATACTCTTTACTTGTTGACCGAAGGTTCGTGTTCATCTTCTCGTGTATGAAAGTTAACACTGAGATATTTTAGCAATGTTACCAAGCTCCGTCTTTGTCTTAACCAAGAACATTCTATGATTGTGTACAGTTGAGTTAAGCGTGGCGAAGCGAGCGGAAGGGTTAATGTCGTGGCTGGGCATAGAAGAATCCGCAAAAAAGAATGATGGTGAAGGATCTCAGATTTATGAAAAGGAGAAGAGAAAAAGGCTCTCCAGAAGAGCGAGCGAGGGTATTGTAATGTGGTCCGCCCGTCAGTCAGTCTGTCTGTATGCATACCGAGGGTGTGGAGCACAATGGTTATTTGTCCATTTTAGAGGTTTTGAGAAAAATGAATTTTTAGGTTTCCAAGTGTTTTATTAAATCAGGTATTTTATTTTTATACCAGTCACTCTATTTTGCTGCATGGTTCAGAAGTATATTGAACGCCTAAGTTTTCATAGGAGTGTAACCGCAACATCATGGTCAAAATTGCCAAAAATGGTCATGTCACCTTAGTGCTCCAACAATTCTAGCACACGATTGACATAACACAATGGTGATTGGTTGAAGTTAAGTTAGTTTGCGATGGAAGACAGATTATTCTGTAATAAAATTCATGTTTATTCATCAAAATGTCAATGTTAAATTCATTTAAGCAGATTTTGTTGGACATCTCACAAAATGAAAATGTGAATTCTGATTTAAAATGAATGCAGATGGACATACAGTTATTGTGCTCCAAGGATTAGTTGATAGAAGGCTGTGACAGGGGGTAACAATCTCAAAACCACACATTTTGGACATATAACCATTGCGCTCCAAACCCTCGATATCTTAAAAACTATCGGTGCAATTTACGTAAAACTTTCACAGCAGAAAGGTCCTATCCGTGGCTCGGCCCTCCTCTAAAGTCAGACTGCAAGGTCAAAAATCAAAGTCACAAACAAATGTCAAAGGGGCGAGGGTTTGCAATCTGGTTGTCCTGTCTGTTCAGAAGACAGCCTGCTAGCTGCCTCAGCACTTGACTTTTAAAAATCCTGTCTTATGCATATAATGCACAAGATCTCATTGTTGCTATATTCTGAGAAATAATTGTTTTGTTCATAAAAAGGTGTCTTTTTTGGGTTTTGCATTTGAAAAAATCAGGGCTGACAAAAACTCACCCGGGCTGTCAGATTTTGGGGTCTGTCAGTCCGGCTGGCAGACAGCTGAAAAAGTAAAGGTCGAACCCTACTGCTTCTAGATCAGTCTTGTGGACCAGTAATGTTGATGTTTCAAGTGAGGATTGTCCTGTGTTTGAACGATCACAGATGGTTTGCTTTTTTGAGCTCAAGTGATAAATGACTGTTCTGGTGGGGTATGTGCTAGCAGGCTAATTTTCCAAGAATTCATTTCAATATATAACTCATTCAGTGAGTGTCACTCAAGCCTCCATAGTACTCTCTGATTTATCCCAGCTTAAAACTCACTGATTCGTTCAGAACAGCGTGCGATTGGATAAAGCGCTGTGGGGATGCAAATTGGGAAGGGACTGCTGGGAAGGGAAATTAAAAATGATTGCCTTGTTCATTGCTCAAGCGCCTCCTGTTGGCCAGCCGGTCGCTCATCAGTGAGATTGTGCGCTTGCTCATGTTCAGGTATCCTCCGCCCTCATTCTGAACTTGCGGTAGTTTTGACCAATGGGTGTAAAGATGCACGGGCTGACAGGCGTGTGCTTTGGAGGAGAGCCGCAAACTGTCTCTCCTGAGCTGGCAATTGGGGGTTGCATACGAGCAAGACTTGTACATAGTTCTCGGATTGGGCATTCCAAATTGAGGTGGGATGGGAGATGCCAAATTGAAAAAAAAAAAACCTCACTGATTCGACATGTTTATTCAGATTTTCTAGAATTGTATTATTTGCCTTGAATTTTGTAAGTAAATCCACTGATGTGTGCTGCCTTACAGGATTTTTGGATTCCCAGTACACTATACAGACGTGTCCAACATGGGTCGCGGAGCCAGACAGAAACTCCTGGGTCGGTCCTGGAGTGTACCTGTGATTAGGCACCTGTTTGCCCCACTTAAGGACTACTTCGCTTGTGAATAGTTCCCTGGCCCGTCTCTTAGCTGGGGTGCTTTACGAGCACTGGGAGCAGAGAATACGTTTTCACTCTCTGTGCTGGGAAATACCAAGGCCCCGTTATTTCGTCAGGACAGGGCACAGAACTGGGAGCGGTCTTCCCCTCCAACCAAACCTGCCCCGCAAAGTCGCCATCTTATTCGTTTAAGAGACTTTTAAGATGCTTGGTGCGCAGTCAGAGACATTTTAGAAAATTGAGACTGTATTTTAGTCAAGTGCATATGGCTTACAACGCAACCTGAAGGAGAGCTCCCGTCCCGCTTTATTTGATTCCATTGTTGTACGTATGTGGAGTTCTCCTGCAAACCTTGCTTGATGAGCTTTATTGTACTGCATATTTATGCACGAGTCTGAAGAAGTCAGTGCCTCCGCATCACACAGTGCCTGACTCAGATTCAGTGGGACTACTAAGTGATATCTGATGTATAACATTCCCTCTCCCAAAAACTGGCCTTTCATGGCATCAAACCCTTGTTAACCCTTAGAGCGCTAAATGCAGCAATTGTTGCTCAATGATGTAAGATACCAAAATCAAAGCTGTTGAAAACCTATTATATGGCGACTTGTTTTTTTTTTAAACATGTCGCCACATGATTAGCTTTCAACAGCACGAGATAATTAAATGTATATTTTAAAAAAATGTATTTCAGGGCACTAAGGGTTGAAATACTTGTGAAAAGAAAGAGGTAGATGCCGCGTGAACCTGTTCCGCGTTTTTTTATTTTTTATTTTGACTGTCTATGGGCGGAATTCAAGGGACCAGCTTTACCCATAAGCACTCCGTATACATAATGAAATTTCTCATTCATGCATAGAGAATTTCAATTTTTAGTTCTGAGTATGAATTAATGGAAGAGACGTGCTTTTTGGCAGTGAGCCAGCCATTGTAGACCATATTTAAGGCTATACCTCAGTTACGCCATCATCATATAGGCAGCACTTTTCTCCCCATCAACTGTGAGATTTTAATTGGGAATGTATTTTTCTATTGAACATATATGCAAATGAATTCAAGACTTGCTCTGTTCTTAATTGTATCACAACATGGATTTTAAATTATTTGAGGCTGATTTTAAAGACTGTAATATAATTAGATGGATTTGTTTTGTTTTTTTTAAGATTCACTTAAAATCCAAAAATGTTATTCAATTTTAACAGTCAAACTCCTTGTTTTTTATTTTATTTTTAACTTTTTTGCAAATCAAGCATGGTAGGGAAAATATAATGCCAACTGTTCATTTGATTGCATTACAGTAAATATCAAAAATGTAAATTAATACTTGAAATACTGGGAATTAGAATGTGGGCTAAAAAAGCAGTTTCAGAATATCATGGGGTTTCAGCAATCGTAAGTTGGCACTACCTCGACCTTGGATGCCAGAATACTGGGTACAGTTCATGTTAATCCAGACTCAAAAATACAGATTTACTTTAATGTTTCATATAAATTTATGTCACCTATTTTAGTTTGTGGAATGTTACATAGTGATTATGTACTGTATGAGATTCTTGAAAAAAATGTTTACAAGTTAAACTATCCTTCCGATATAGAAATATTTCAGGATGAAATGAATGACAAATGTGTATTTTTATCACGATCTGGTAAAGATTTTTCAGTCATTTTTATTTGTTGGCATAGTATTGACATTTTTTACTAATAGTGTTTTAAACTTTGCTGGAAATGCATGATACAATTCATTAACTTTTTTATATTATGGTAAGCAAAAATTTTGACTGCTGAGTACATATATGCACAATGTGCCTTTTTGGAATATGTGTACACAATATTAACCATATCAGTTTACTCTGTCAGTTAGCAGTATTTGAGATTAAATCATCAATCTGCCTTTCCATGCTTAACAACAATTAGTTGTTTACATTTACAGGATAAATTTTGTTGGAAATCTTAATTCCATTCCAGAGCTGTTTGTAATGTGCATAATCATCTTATTTTGCAGCTTTTCTAGTTTATTACTTTGTACAGTATGTCAACTCTGTCTCTTAGCATTAAATTTATGTAGAATGTAGACAGTACTTTACCATAAAGTAGGAGTTTTGTTTTTATCTCATTATTGTTTGACTGTAGCTTATTTTAGATATGATACACCTTTTTTAAATACATGGGTATTATTAATATTTTCTACGAACATTTAAGAATATTAAATAGATGCATAGATTCTTAAAGTATTTCCTATGATTCATGTGATGGAACATTTGGCTCCTGTCTCACTCTTTTACTTCAACAGCCTTTGTGGTGTTTTTTAATCTCTCATGGTTTTATTCTGAGAATAAAACGCATCAAAATGCAGGTAGATGTCATTGGAAAAGATGGCCCTGTAATTTTATTTTTTTTATAGTTTATCAGCTTTTGAAAACTGCAGAATGGTATCAAAGCTTTGTACCGTGTGCTTTTTATCTTGTATCAATAAAGCTGATTCAATCCAAATGTTAATTATGTTTCTCGACTCACACTATGTTCAAGGTACTGCATCCAACTACTTGCAGAAACTTCCCAAGATAGCAGTTGGGGCCTTTATTGAATATTTTTTTCTGAGCCAAATGTCAAAATGGAAATGAGATTTAAATTCCATCACTGAGTAAACTTTTGGGCCTCTGACTAAATGTAAATGAAGGTGGATAAATATGCCATCCCCGTGACTCTAATTTGCATAGAGATATTGTGGCCAGATCAGTTGTGCTCCATTGTAGGGATCTCGCACCATTAACTAACTCTCTCTTTCACATGCACGCGCGTGCACACACACACACACACACACACACGCGCGTGTGTGTATATATATTCGCACACGCACACACACACTGGGCTCCAAAATGACTGCCGCCACTGCACAAACAATACTTTGCATAAATATGCTTTTTAGAATTTTTCACAAACTCTAAATAAAAACGTCAGAAATACTGTACAATATTAATGTTCCACTGGAATCAACCAAAATCATTGCTGATTTAATTAAAAATCAGTTTCCTTCAAATCAAGGTTTCACAATTAATGGCACCCTTTAAGATAATTGTAAATAACATTCACCAAAATTGAACCACTTCCTGTTTCACTAGGTTATAAAAATAAGGTAACACACATGCAATATCTTTGTCATCCCACACCATGAGGAAAGCATATGAACTGTCAGTTTAAAAGAGGCAGATGGTCATAGACCTTCAAAAATCTGGTAATGGCTGCAAAAAGATTTGCAAATCATTTGAGTATGCCACTGAGCGCTGTCAGGGCAATTATTAAAAAATACCAAATATATGGAGCGGTGGAAAACATCAAGGGTGAAGGATGCAACTGCATTATGCTGCCCAGGATACTGAGGAGGATGGTGAGAGAAGCAACGAAATCCCCAAGAATCATAGCGAAGGCATTGCAGGCCTAGGTGGCATCTTGGGGTCACCAGGTTTCAAAAAGGCGCCACCTCTGCAACCACAGGCCCTTTGGAAGGGTTGCCATAAGAAAGTCTTTTCTGACCAGAGGACACAGCGTTGGAGTTCACGAGGCAACATTTAAATTATGACTGGAACAAGGTGCTTTGGTCAGACCAAAATTGCACGTTTCGGTCAGATTCAGCATATTTGGTATTGAAACAGATGGAACCTGCTTGCTTCCTAGTGGAGTACCTTTTGTTGTGCGCATGTGATGTCATCCTGCTCTGAAGTAAATTTTGGTTATTTCTTTAAGGCCTCCACAAGACAGCAATACATTTCTCCTCTATTTTTCCAAATAGGAGCAAAACTTTGGAGCTTTGGTTTTATAGGGGGTGGTTCGTCTGCATCTGCTCTCCCGTTAGCTTGTTGCTGAGCTTGTCGCTGCACATTTGCATGATGATAAAACTGCGTAACTTAACTGAGTTTCCAAGCTGCTCAGGTCGTCTCCCTGACCACATGAGCGGCTTCAGCTGCCAAGCGAAGGCAGCTCTCATTGGAATTGAATGCCTTCTGGCCACTTTGAAACCCTGGCTGCTTTCGGTGTGAAAGCATGGAGAGGGTTAAAAAAAAATAAAAATTCTTTCTAACTGGATCATCACTGCAATTATGATCCAGTCATAGGCCCTTCAGTATTTGCTCTTTTTAATCCAAAGGGCTACTTTTTCTTTCTTTCTGTTTTTTGGCTAGACAGTTTACGCTGCCAACCCTGTGACTTTTCCCCTACTACACAATGCAGATTTGGCTCATTATCATTTGCCTTGTGTTTTAATTTGTCATTAACCTACCAGATTGATTATTGATTCTTCCAATGTGGTGTCAGTTCACTAGCACCAAAGAAGAAGCCAAATGATCATTTAATTTCATCAGTTTGAATTTTTTCCAACATTTTATGCAATCTCCAATTTAGTGTATGATGAATATGAGACTCAAGACATGCACAGCTATTTCTGACATAATGTGACTGAAAAGAGTAAATAATCTGCATAAATATGAATACAGCAATTAAGAAAAAATACCACCTTGTTAGGATTCTGGGATTGCGAATCTGGTTGGAACAAAAACCAGCAGACACAGGGGGACTCAAGAATGATGTTGGGAACCACTCTCCTCACTGACAGACTGCAAAGTTTTTAGGTCAGAAGAACCAGGCACATTCTTTGCTCTCATTTTTGTTTAAAATCAAATCAATCCACCAAAATGGGATTGTTTTCAGGCTATGTTTTCTTTAAAAAAAAAAAAAATCTCATATTTGACATCACAATCTCAATATAACATGAACTGGGGACAGTATGTAAAATGCAAATAAAAACAGAATTAGGCTGAGTGATCTGCAAATTTTGCTTTACAAACACGTAGTTGAAATCAGCACAAAAATATTATTAAAACAGGTTCTCATCCTCGATCCTGAAGACCCACAGTGTATGCTAGTTTCTATGCTATATAGCTGTTAAATGTATTTTGTCTTTTCATGAGTAACTGCCCATTTTTTTAAACAATTCTAGCAAATTTATAATAGAGGATGATATATGACCCCCTCAGATTTGCCTAAAAATGTACTGGTGGAAGGCCTACGGGTAGAGCAAAAAATCCTAAATTTCTGGGTCCAGAAACCAAATAGTTCTTCTGAGCCTCTAGTCGGATCAATTTTAGAGCCAAAATTTTACATCTTAAAAAAAAAATCAGATATTGAAACTGTAATGTCTCACGGCGCCAATGACTACCCAGCTTTATTATGATTGATGTCAAACTGCCATGGAAGACCTGGAAAATACATTTCTGTGAGCACTTTTTGCTGAAGGGACACTCATATTTCAGACAGTTCTTGACTGCACCCACAACAGCCTAACGTAGATTAGCAAAGTTGATAGCTATAAAAAAAATGAGTCTATATCTTGGAGTACTTCACTGGCTACCAAACAGTGCCGGCTGTGGTAATGTTATATAACTAACAAAGCAAAAAAAAAAAAAAAAAACACAACCAACAAGGTTAGGATGCTACACAGAGAAAGTACATTTTGAATGTTTATTTCCATTTGTAGTGCATTTCACCCAAAACATTTGCCCAGGAATCAACTGTAGCCAGTAGTAACCTACTGTACCTTACTAACTAGCTTGCTACCTGATGATTTTATTAAATTTCATCAATGATACATATTGATGAGTCAGAATTCTGCATAGAATTCATTGCACGTCGTACAATGATTCACATTTTATAGCTTCCAGAATGAGAGCATATTGTCTCTAGACAAACAATATACTCCAGAACCGAGTACACATGATGGAAGAGGGCTGACCATGGGAGTCCGGCATGCAACAGACAGGGCAATCTCCCTGAATTATTCACAGTAGTAGTCTTTTCTTCTGTTTTTCTTTTCTTGCATTGTTTAGTACTGCAAGCTTTTGTAGCTATAGGTGGAACTACAAATTTTGGCTGCACTTTCTCCGCCATTCTCATATATATCAACATTATGGCTTTGTCCCAGTACCCAACCTAAGCCCTGCGATCTTCCTCAAAATGCGCATTAGTGAGATATTCAAGTAGTAAGGGCTGAAACTGTAGGCCTCGGGTTCCCGCCCCTCAAGGGATGAAACACAGTTTTCAGAGTATTGGGACAGACATCAACACGCCACTCCTGTGACTCTTGCTTGGAGAGCATCGCTAATTCTTACATCACTCCAGCGAGATTGCTGGAATCAGAAAACATTCGATAACACCTGGACTTTTGGGTAACAGTCTGGATCATAGGGTAGTCAGATGCGTACTTGCAGAAGGGGCGCATCATGGATGCATTGTGGCACTTGCACATCAGTGCAGGTGTGTAGATGGGGCACAAGTATATTGGGTCAAGGGGATTGTCCACCTGCTCCAACACTCCAGGCATGCGCATTGAGTGCAAAGGCAGGGTCCCGGTATTGGGCATGAAGAGGACAAACAGGTAGGCCGTCCAATCATGTTATTCAGACCAAATAAAATATATAGGTAGACCTACCAGTTTTTTTTTTTTTTTTGGTTAATCCATATTGATTAATGGTTTCTGTTGGGCTGTTAAGAAAATTAGAACAGATGTGACAAAGAATGTTTCCAAATAATTGTAACTACCCTGCCTTTAAAGGCGCAATTTATGGTCAATGATGCAAATTAAGTAAAGCAATTTTGCAAAGAAGACCATTCACTGTAATATGCAAAAACGGGAAATTAGGGTTTTCCATTTCTGTAAAAAAAATAAATAAATAAAAACACTTCCAACCCACTTCAAAATTTTGCCCGCAATGCTACTGCCATGTTTTGCAAAGTACATAATTTGCCTCGCACTTGCTTCATTTTTCGACCATTGAACTGAATCCAACTGCCATGCAGAATGATAGGCTATGCCAGGGGTAGGAAACCTTCTCCATGCAGAGCTACTGAGGATGCAGGCTTTCATACCAACCAAGCTCCAACACCTGATTCTACTAATCAACCTCTGATTTGTTTTTTGAGGGCCTTGATTAGTAGACTCAGGTGTATAGCAGCTTGGTCGGTATGAAAGCCTGCTCCCACAGTGGCTCTGCATGGAGAAGGCTCCCTACTCCTGCTCTGTGTTAACAGATTTCATAGTCAATTATCTGCAAGATGATTATGCCGCGGACGCGTAAACTGGAACCGGTTGGTTTAGTACGACCAACGTGAGCCACCAGCATGGCCAATCCACAATCAGTTCATCTAAAATGGTCATCGCCAGCAGCTACATTTTACTTTCAAGCATGACCAGCATGAAATACGCCAACTAACCAATTACGGAGCCCTATCGGTCATGTGTTGTTTTGAACTGGCAGAGTTTAAAGACTTTCCGATTGATAACACCTGATATTGTAAATGCCAAGAATATTTATCTCATGTCTCTCAGTTGAACACGCTTTGAAACTCGGCCAGTCGATCGTTGGCAAATGCCATGGAGCTTGTTGGGCTCGTTTCCCATAGCGAATTATCTTAAACGCGAGTTAGTAACCGACTCTGTTCCATAACATGTTGCGTAGATCAGTCGGAGATGACCAGTATTTCTGTAGTTGGTGCACCGTAGATCAATTAAATGATGGCCGATGTTATTCGCACTTATACATGCGGCCAAAGCAAATTTTTTTTCCCCCTTGGCCACACTTACTCGCTGCGCCTGTTGATGATCATTCCAGTTTTTATTAAGTACCGCTTAAAATAAGTTAGGCAAAAAAAATAATTGGCTCAGGACACTTAAAATAAGTGAGCATTGTGCATCTTCGCCGCACTTACGAGCGTCTAACGCGAATTTCGATCAATTTTTCTGCACGGACGTACTTAAGTTCGAATAGTAAGTTTGTTGGTTAAAGGATTTCGCAACACTTCGATTGACATCATCCACGGCCATTTTGTTTCTTAAAAATTGGACTGGCTGCCATTTTATGATAGTACCACGTCTTGAAACCTGAGTTTGTGTGTCAAAGCGCACATCGACCCCACTTTCATGAGCCCACATCTCCCTGCGTAGAGGATATGGTGTAAACTGTGTATCCAATCTATTTTTGCGCGCCTTTAGATTTTATTGGGCTAACGGCGCGTAATTCATTTACAGCCCGTTTCACGTAATGGAAACGAAGACCTAATTCTAGCACGATGCCGTTAAATCTATTACTTCAAATTTAGGCGTTTGTCTTTTGTATGTCGTGACAAATCCTCAGCAGCACCAATGTTGGTGTTTTACAATTAAGAGGGTCATGGGGCCGATTACTATACTACAATGCTATGGCTATATGTTATTGAACAATTAGCAATACATTGCTGGAGTTGTCAAACCGACAGCATACCTTTTGACAAAACGCCTGATTGTGAATCATTAAGTTGCCATCTATCGTTGTCTTTAATTTTCCGATTGTAATAACAGGCGTTTGTGGGACGCATGGCGATAGGGGAACATTAGCCTAACATTTCGTTTTGTCGCCATGAATGTGTGGCTGAACATCGAAATCTTAAAATTTCGATGAATGGACGCGAGCATCCGCAGTAAAACTAAGCCTCTCTAGAGACTGTTCCTTCCCAGCCTACATCGTGCGCGTGGAAAATGGTCAAAAATGCCGTGAATTAATTGCCAACCTATATGTATTTTAGTATTGATTAAATCCATGTGTCTCCCAGTTACATAAGTTCAAAATATGCAGTTGGGCGTCTGTCACAGGCATCGGTACCATTTTTTTTTTAAAGCAAATATTTACATGTGTCTTCCCAGCGTTCTTTTATAGTTTGAGGCATAGCCAAATTGTGATCATTTCTTGCAACAAAGTCACCTTTTGATATACAAATTATCGTCATGGGGGATGGGGGGCCCATAGGTCACATTGCACTTTTTCACTTTCACACACGGGCCAACCCACTTCTCTTCTAGGCACAATGCCGACGGTCATTATGACGTCACGAAAAAGCGCTGCGAAACTATAGAGTTAAATCCCCCGTGCCATAAAGGAACAGCAAGCCGGGGTAAGTTATAGCTTAGCGCCTTGGTTGAGTCTTTTGCAAAAAAAAAAAAAACTTTAATCGTGTAAGGTTGCTATTCAATTAAGAAATAATAACAAACTTGTTGGATTATACAATCTTTAGCGCCTTGTTAAATTTGCAGTAAACCTAGCGTGCAATCGCAGTGAAAGTGATCGGGCGAGTTCGTTTTGTATATTCACCGGTTAAACATTTTTGGAGTAACATTAGTTTCAATTTTTGTTATTGAAAGAATCATTCTCAAATTTATTATTTTCCATGTTATTACATGGCCTTCTTTCATCGGAAGTCGTAAGAAAGTAAATGGATTGCTCGGTGTTTTGTATGTACTGGGGAAATCATTCTTTGTTGGCGAGGACCTAACAACGATTGTTACGATAACAACTTAGTGCTACAGTATATCAGTGTGGCTGTTGGGTGATTGTTTACATCAAAATGTTTTGCCCTGTGCATTGTCGATTTGGAATATTGCGGTTACATTTCTTGCTACTTTTATGCCGTTGCTGAAATGGGCGAGCTACAGCTGTGTATCTCCGTCCAAATGGAAATTAACATGGCTATAGTTCTATCTAATCATCCAGATTTTGCACAGTAAATGTTCGGAATGGAAAGGACTGCGGTAGCCTATATGCTGAGAAGATGCATATATCCACTACGCGCTATATAACATGGTCGAGATGAAGTATCGAATTTGAAAATTGCAATTTACGACTATCGAAAGGCGAGTGGCGGCTGACTCTTCGGATTCTCCACTCTCCAGTTTGTGATTGATTCAATCATATCGCGTGCTTTGCGTAGCATTTCGCGGGAAAAATGAGATCATGCGCAGATGAAGGTAGCGAGCGTGTTAATCGAAAAGTGAGCGTTTGGGAAAGAGCAGTTCAGAGTTCAGGCATTGGAAAAGACCAAAGGGATATATTGGAGATAAGAGGGTGGAAACTTAAAGTTTGCTGTGCTTTTATTGCAAAAGGAATGAATTATCCGCATGAGATTGAAAGTCAAACCGGAAGAATCAAGATGGTGGTGGACGCAGCAAGATGTCGTGTGCGTGTGCGTATCAGGCGTGAAGGGGGAAAATTAGAGTATTATGACGGGGCCAGATTTCAGGGAAGTAAAATTTGCGGAGAAAACGAGATGGCATTTGGAATGTGGGCGGTTATAGGGAAGGTTTGTTTGTTTTGTTTCGTCTTTTCACACTCATTGGGGAAAATGCACCCAGTAGGTGGCGGCATATACAAGTCAAGGCGATGCACAGAGTAGAAAGCAGTAGAAGAATATGAACATGGCGTTCCAATCGCCGTTCAACTATGGAATCCGAGAAAGGTCTTTTAATATTTTGAGCTTGTAAAAAAGTTTTTTAGCCGTAGAAGTATTTTGAGCCTGCCTGAAAAAGTGTGTGCACAGATATGCATTTGTGCACATGTGTAAACATTTTTCGCAGCTGAAGAAATATCTTGTACATATGATAAAATTTGCGATGGAATATTTTCAACAGTGAGGTTTCACAAAGTCTGAGTGGTGGGAACACCAATTTAATTTGTGTAAATGTGGCACTTAAGTTAAAAGCTCTTGAATTATGAATTACAAGCACAAAATTTTACAAACTCCTGAGGCTCACGAGCTTAGCGGCACACTGCCCCCTGACTAGCGAATCAGCACCTTTCCCGCTGACAATTCAATCAGAGGATTAAATTGTCCAATCAGGAGGCAGAAAGCTGTGACAAACATGATGTTATATGTTTGACTCGGCTAGGTTACTGGCTTATTCCTTAATCTGCTTCATGAACTCAACTGCTTGTGTAAATGAGAAATTTTGAACAATGACAAAATGCTCCCTTCTGTCAATTTAAAGAGGCTATGGTTTATTATTAATTAATATGTATATAGAGTAGGTCTTGTAATATGTGTTGCACAGCCCATACTTGACACTTAAAATCACGTGGTTACATTTGAATTAGACATGTCTGTGCATAATGTTAATGCAGCATTTTTTATCTTGACACATGTTGCTACTGCTTACATTGCATATTAAAATATGTTTTTGTTTAAATGGTCAATTTAAGTAGCATTATCATCCATATTATGATCTAGAGCTCAAACATTCAAAATGAACTGAAGGCTTGCTCACTGCTACTGCCTTTGCGTTACTGGATCCTTTTGCCTTCTGATTGAACAATTAGACCCTCCCCGATTGGCTAGATAATAGGCATTGTGCTGATTGGCAAGTCAGTGGGAAACATGCTGATTGGCTAGTTGTCCTCAACAGTCAGATTTGGCTCAAAATTTGTGTAATTTGTATTTTGTGTGCTTGTAACGTCTGTGTTGCATTTGCACGTAGGAAATTTGTCTAATTTTCAGACTAAATGAAACTTCACTTGAAAATATTCCCACAAAAATTTTGATCACATACACAGAACACTTCAAAAGCAAGAAAAATATTTTACAAGTGATTATTTTTCTCTGCCCAAAAATGTATTCACTCCTGCACAAAATATTTCTACAGCTACAGAATTTTTTTCTCACTTGCAAATCTTTGTGCTCAAAACTTTTTCACGCATGCACAACATGTTCAAAATATTAACGACCCTAATTTGATTCCAAATTCATTGACACCAGACATTCATCTTTTTGTAGAGAAGCCTGAATAAAAGGCCTTGGTTTATCTAACTAGTTTGCCAAATTATTAATCTACTGAGTGTGTTATTGAGGGAAGGAAAGAGCACTATGTGTTTGCTATTTGTTTTTTATTTATTTTTTATTTTTTGGGCTGTTCCCTTGTTGACTTGGTTGTATGTTGGAATGAGCTTTGATGACAGCATCAGTAATATTCCCTCATTAGATGCCTGCAGCTTGGTTGCTTGTGTTTTGATTGGATGATACCAGTTTTTCATTTACATCATTTAATATCCCACCTTTCTGCATATTTATTTGGCTTAAGAACGTCTGAATCTGTCAACACGTAACATACTTGAAGTTAATCCAGTTGGTTAATTTAAATCCAAAATGGCAACAAATGGCTAGTTGCAATCCTGGAAGCATAAATTAGCCTTGTTTATGATTTTAATGTGGTTGAAAAGATCAAACCCTAATTTTGATAGTTTTGACAAATTTAATTTTTGCTGTATTTCTGACTTGTTGGCAAAATAAATTGATTTCAAAACTTTGCTTTTGAAAGTTTTCTGTTTTACTCGAATTCTGAAAAAGGCTTCTATAGGGCCCGATAAGTGGCTTGTGCACCATGCCGCATGTTTTTTTTATATTCTACAAGTTTGCGGTTTTTGGAGGGTTGTGGTATTTGAAATGCATAGTGCCCTCCAGTATTACATTAAATGTTGATTGGCAGCATTGCTGTGTGTGTGTGTGTGTGTGTGTGTGTGTGTGTGTGTGTGTGTGTGTGGCTTGTAACGTAAGAGTAGTAAAGGCAGGCTATTCAACCAAGACTTGCCATTTTCCTACCGCTTAAGTATACTTAACACTCATGATACTTAAGGACTGGATAGCATCTGGCACTGTATAAAGACTGGTCTTAAACTTATGCCTGAATTCATAAAGGGTGATGATCACCTGATTATTTTAGTCTCATACAACTACTGTACGGTGGCCAAAACAGAAGTACGCAATTGGATAAACTCCTGTGACTAGCGCAATTCAGGTAGAACATAATCGGATGTTTACCCATCCGTGTACAAGTCCCCGCTTAGCCGATGACAGCACCTGATCTGATCTCCCTTTATGAATTCAGGCCTAAATTAGACAGCTTGATCATCACCCGTTTATACAGTGTTTAGCCAAGTTAACCGTGATCAAGGGAAAAACACCCTTTATGAATTTGGGGGTTAGTGTTCCTGCTTTTGCAACATGACCTGGCAAACTATTCCACACTATGACCCCTGCTCGACCAAACGAAAAAATGTGGTGCGGGCTTCTTGTGTGAATATTGTGTTTAAACAAGGAAGCTGATGCTGGTGCACTGACCTTTGCCCTCCGGCAGGCAGCAGAATGGTTATACCCTCATTTGCTAAGTCGGTGGGGGGTGAATTGTTTATATACTGGTCTTTTAAAATTTCTTACTTTAGAGCTTTAGAAGTTGAGATTTTATAAAATAATTAAGACACAACCTATTGTGTTTTCCCTTGGTATTCATTCAAACAACTCAGCTCCCCAGTACCTCTGACTCTGTGCCTGAGGTTTTCGTACATCTACGGCCTGCTCAAATAAAAATGAACAAATCACTTGTTGGAAATCATGAATGTTGCACACACGTGACAAATCTGTCGAGAATTATTGATGCCCCTGATGAAATGAGCAAAAAATTTCCAAAATATGCAATAAGTTGTGTTTTGAGTTGAAACACTGGGGGAAGTTGTGTGCTTTCAACACAAATCTGCATCACTGGATTAAGTTGAACATTTTATCACCAAAGCAAATGCTTCAAAATTAGTGTCATTGCTTTGATTAATATGCAACCCCAAATCAAAAGAATTTGGGTGGTATGTTGAAATTTTAATGTAAAGTAGTGATTTATAAATTACCTTTTACCTGTACTATCAAAAACAATTTATTGGCATATTATTTGCCGTTTCATCTTCTTTTTTTTTTTTTTTTTTTGCTGATTTTTCAAATTGAACCCCACCTCCAATTTTGATTCTTGCAGTATATTTCGAAAGAAATCAGGAGGTTGAAGCACAATTACCTCTTTGCAATTTTGCCATTTCTTTTCACAACACTAATGTTTGCGGACTGAAGACGCCAAACGACTTGGAGTTTCAGGTGTAGTTTTACCTCATTTTCCCCAGAAACGAGTCTGAAGGTTTGCAACAGTATGTGATCTTTGTTGCATTTTGCATTTACATTCTTTGTTCTCTCTTCGGGGTCCAGTTGGGACTGCAGGTAGGCAGTAAAAACTAAAACACTGGTGTACAAAACTAAGACAATGAAAACTATGTCTGTACAAATATTTGTGGACCTAACTGTGTGTGTCCCATGTGAAATTATAACTGCTCCCTGCCACCTGTGGCGGCAACAAATGCGATCAAAAGTTTGCAATAACTGGCAATGAGTCTTTTAGACTGCTATGACAGAATTTAGTCTTGTTTTTTGTAGAATTGTTTTAATTCAGCTCCATTGGGAGATTTTTGAGCATGAGCTACCCATTTAAGGTCATGCCACAGCATCCCAATTGGAATGAAGTCAGAACTTTGATTAGGTCACTCAAAAAAAACTTCATTTTGTTTCTCTTGAGCTATTTTGAGGTGGACTGGCAGAAGAGCTTTAGATCATTGAAGGCATAATGTGCTGCTTTTTTCCAACTTCACATTACCAGACTGGTTCTATAGAAGTAGTGATTTGTTTTATACAAGTGGTGTTTAGGGAAAATCTTGAAAGGGCAAAATCCACATTCATGGTCATACAGAATTAAAACTAGAGGTCTTTACTTGTCTGCTGGAATGAAACGCCAAAGTAGTTTATACACTAAAGATGTTGTACGCAAAGTTTCGTCAAAGCATCAATATTTTTCACTGCTAGTTGGTCACTCGTTCAAACGCGTGTCTATGGATGAAGGGGAATGTCAAGGGTCAAGAAACGGCTGTTCTTTAGAAATTGTGTTAACCCATCATTTACATGCTGGGAAATCTTGTATTCTACTTGCATATACCAAGATTCAGCTCTGAACAATAAAGTCTATCTTATAACTGTCTTAAATGTCTATTTTGTAATCCAGTCTTTCTTGTCTACATTACAATGAAGCATATTTCCATTATGCCTCTCTAGCAGCTGTTGTCGCTCGCCCTCAAACAAAGTTAGATCTCGTGGAGGCAGAAGCGAGTTTGCTTGGTGCATGCCCTCATGTCATGGAGTCTCTGTTTTCTCCAGTGTGATCGTTATTCCCTTTGTATGGACATTCAAAGGAAGACAAAGTGAAGAGTTGGTGAGCAAGAGCTCTCCGAAGGTGAGGAGACCCCTCAGAGTGCTCACCTCCGCCAAGGCCAAATGGTCTCCCATATGTCTGGGAAACATGAGTGGCATTATTATGTAAATTATGTATTAACAAGTAAATAAAATAAATTCCTGGATACAGAATTTGATCTGAATGACTCCCCAATTGAAATCACTTCCAAGTTGGGCTAAGACACACCTCTAGTAAAAAAGACTAGTAATAAAAATCCATCCGTGACATTTGCTAACACAAAAACAAACACACTTGCCCACAAACGGAAGGTAAAACATAACCCCAGTACCAGAGATGGTAAAACTAGTTTTTACTATTATTCCTCGGCAGTATGACCCCAACCTTTCATTGTGGGCCCTTAATTTTATGGAAGGCCATCATTGACTTATCGCAACAGAAGGCCTGTTTCCTTCGCAGGAACTTCGGGGTAATTTTGAGGGGCCGGGGCCGTTGTTGCGTGTCTCCACTGCTGGCACCACCCCTGAAGGACAGAGTACCGGAACTTTTACAGGGGCTAAAAGAAGTCCCTGCCTGGGAGTAGGTACTCTGAATGGCCCCAAATAACTCCTGGGTGGGGCATGGGGTTTACTTGGCCCTGATTGGATTTACTCAGGGCGGGATGTAACATCTACAGATGGCGAGAAAAAATAGCCGGCATTTTTAAAACTCAGCAGATGACGATGGGTCGCATTTTTAAAAGCAGTTCTCCTACTTCGCCCTCTCGGTGGAGACACGGCAGTTGAGAGGGCCGAGTGAGGGGACGTTCCTGTAGTAGTTCCTGCCCCCTAAATACTACCAGGAACAACTGCAGTGGAAATGGGCCTAGAGTGAACCATAAGGCTGGGGGCCTGAAAGAAACAGGAGCCAAAATGGTGAGTGGTGAATTATGCTGAGTGAGCCTGTGGTGCTGCACACCGCCTTACAGCTGGTATTGGGTGGTTTATGACACTTAAAATTTGCAGTCTTGGTAAATGGACCACAAATATTAAAACCTAAAACTGCGAAATAGAACAAATATGACCCCTTTATGAGCTGCCATGCGACAAATGGATATCACTACACGTGCTTTGAAATACTTTTTCATACCTTTATCTGTCAAAACAATTCACTGCGCATCTACAGATGTCAGTTTAAGCTTTGCTTGGCAATGTCAAAGCCATACACGTGTCCAAACGCGCTGCTGACTTCTCTGGGCTCATTGTCTTCTGAGATCAATAGCCGAAGAATAGAAGTGTATTTTGTGGTCCAAGGAGAAGTCATTTTAAGAGGTTTTTTGGGGGGGGAACTGCAGTCGACTGAAGTTTCTCGGACTTATCGCTCTGTATATTTTCAGAAGATGATTAAATTCACCTTAATTCAACACACAATGTGGTGTTGTACTGTTTTCATTATAGTGGATGGACTTATGAAATCGGGACTTTTGTCACTTATTTGCATTTTTCATGACGTCAGCTTTTTGGAATGAGGTCTGTAGCTCACTTCGGCTCAAAGCTTCGTGCTCTGTGGGCGGTCTGGGCACTACCCTTCCCAAAGTGGTGCCTTCCTCACCTGTTGAGTGCACATTGGAGCTGGGTGAAACGCATATGGAGAATGGTCAAATCACTTGTCTGAACACCCATAGGCTCATGAATTTTGTGCAGGCTTTCTCCATACTTGACGGAGGTGGTGTTGTGTCATTTGTGTCCCTTAATGGTTAAGCACGGCTTGCAAGATTTTTCACAAAATTTTAGAACATTTGGGGTGGAAATAAAGCCATAATAATGGAATCACATTCATATGATAAACTTGCCCCTCTGTTGTATTCATTTTAAGTTCATTATCACAGAGTAGGCGCTGCACACTGACTACATATTGCTGTAAGAACCCTGCAGTGTATAGGCAGCTTATACCAATGCTGAGCAGTCCCCTGTCTCACGCTTTCCTCAGTTTGTAGTTCGAAAACAAGGGTTCCTACTTGTGATGGACGGAATACCATCCCTTTTTCCTCAGGATTTCTTTGTGTATCCACAGGTTGGGAAGGATGGCTGTGAATGTCAGTCTCGGTTCTGAAAACCACTACAACCAGTTTGAGTTGCTGGCCTGGCTCAACGAATCCCTTCAAACTAAATTCACCAAGGTTGAACAAATATGCTCCGGTATGAAACGCGCTCTCTCTCGTCCGATTCTGTTCTTCTATCACTCGCTGTGCTGTTAATATATTGGTTTTGTGGAATATGTCTGATTTATGAGGTGTCATTTATTCTGCTACTTTAAAGTGCTCAGTTCAGCGGAATTAATCTTCAGCCTTTTGTTCTTTCTTTTCTGTGCATTATTCTTCCGCATTAAATGCACTTTTTATATGACAATGTTCTCATTTTGGTCTCCAGGGGCAGCCTTTTGCCAGCTCATGGACTGGCTGTTCCCAGGGTCGGTAAAACTGGAGAGGGTGAAATTTCAAGCCCAGACAGAGGTGGAATTTATCTATAACTATGGCCTATTGCAGGCATCTTTCAGGCATACTGGAATAACTAAAGTGAGTCTTGCTACGTTCTCTCTCTCTCTTCAGCTGTTAGTCAATCTTTTAACGCAGTTTGCATTTTACAGGGTTTTGTTAATGGTAATTGAATTGCATATCTTGGTGATTTTTTTTTTCTAGTTTTGAAGCATAAATGAATATTGCTGTCACTTAAAACTGTGTCACTCCACTTGAGCTGAAGCTTTTTCATCATTTTGTTTGTTAATTTATTTTGCCTTCTTCCTGATACAGTCACTCTCAGTGGAGGAATTGATCAGCGGCAGTTTTGAAAACTGTTTCACGTTTCTGAAGTGGTTCAAGCTGCTTTTTGAAGCTAACTACCATGGGCAGAAGTACGACGCTCTTGAAGCTCGGCAGGGGCAGACGATTCTGCCTGCGAAATGCGCTCCTGCCTCTCCGCAGATCGCTAAAACCATCAGCCTGTCCCACTGCAGTAAGACTCCATCGGCTTCATGTTTTGAACGTGTGTGATGCAATTTAAAATATTTTTTAGATATAAAGAATAGCCAAGCTGAAAATCTAATGACCTACTTGTTTGTTCTGCTCAGGAACAGATTCGACAACAGGATCGGAGTCTGACTCGGATGGTCACAAGAAAGATAGGAGAAGAAAGCCCGCAGTATTCTTGGACGCATGGCTCGACAGATTCGCCTGGCTCAGTCGCAGCACACTGGGAGATTACTATGGTCACTGTAAACTGTGTGAAATCAGTCTTAACATATCTTACCGTGGGTCTATGGACCTGAAACGCCATGAGCAATCCCACCGGCACAGCCAGAATGTTGACAAAACTGGGCTCCCGCAGGCGGCCGAGACTGGAGAACAAGAGGCAGCTGATGCTTCTCCGTTTAATGAAAACATGCTGAGGTTCCTTGAGCAGCATTGCAGAAGCAAGGGACGTAAGGGGAAGATGTCACAGCAGACTGCCAAGGCCCTTTTAGGGCTCGACTTTCCGAACGACATCGTTTCCATCTGCTGTCAGACACCCTACTGTGTATATCTTTGCCATAGTGTGGAAGTAGACCAGGAGAGCACAGTGAGCTTGGTGCTAGTTGGCTTTTTTGACGAAAAGACTGACAAGAACTGCATTAGACTGCTGGATGTCATTCAACCACCGCAGAGTGAGGAGGCTGCGGTGTTCACCAGCCTGATTGAAACCTTGAACAAGTTCAGTATCTCCCTTAGCAATTTTGTGACTTTTTACACTGATGCCAATGCAGCGGTCTCTCATGAGTTGGTCTTAAATCTCCGAAAGATGAACCCTCGTGTAGTCTCACTCTCCAGTTTGCATGCTCTGGCTGATCATGCTTGTCAGTCAGGGCTGAAGGCCCTGCCCAGTCAGGTGGAGGAACTTGTTATGAGTATCCATGAACACTACTCAACTTGTCCCACCACAAACGACAACCTGAAGGAGATCTTTGTCAGCACTGGGGCATCTGGCAGCTCATCGCCCATCTCCGCTCAGTGCCTGGTTCTGGGTAACATCATCAAGAAGTTTCTCGACATGTGGCCTGACCTTATCTCCTACTTCAAGTCTTGTAGTGGCGAGAACGAGAAAGCCGAGCAGATCTGCTCGCAGCTAGAAAACCCCCAGCTGAGATTGACCTTCATGTTCCTCAGCCATGCACTGGAGCCTCTCTGCACCTACCAGCGCAAACTCAACAAGAGGGGGTCGAGCAAGGTGGAACTGGCAGAAATTCTGCAGGAGGTTAGTGGCCTTCTGCAGTTATATGCCGCAAGTTTCCTGAATCCAGAAGCTGTGGAGAAATTCCTCAGCAGCTGCAACATCAATATTCTGAAGGACAAAGTGTATCATCTTTCTGAAGCTGAAATGGATGTCGGTGCCTCTGCTCGCAAGTTTTTGGCCCAAAGTGAGAATGCTGTGACTGACACTATGAGATCCTTCGCTGGAGATGTCGTTTCTTTTTACTCTGCCCTCCTGGGGAGCGTCGCAGGGAACCTGCCATTTGGTGACAGCAACCTCAAGGCTATTTCGCTCATACTGAAACCGACGGGGAGATGGAATTTAACGCACAAGATGGTGGCAGATCTTGGCAGCAAGTTTGGGCTCTGCAAGACTCTTCAAGAGGAAAAGCAGCTCATGAATGAGCTCTCAGACTGTCCTGCCTTCAATGGTGGGACGAAGCCCCCAGCTAAATCCAAAAACTCCTCCTCTGGGAACAGTTGGGGCACAATTCTGAGGACTATGGGGCAGACGTCTATCCTCCGAAAACTCATCCTCGCCATTTTGGCTCTACCATGCCCACCTATGGAACCAGTGGACACCTTTCTTCATGTGTGTATATGAATATACTCTGCCCTTATGCGCAATTGAATAATATCTGCTTTTTTATTTTAGATAGTAATAATATCAGGTGAATATTTTATAATGCATACGGATCAATAGTCCGTAAGTTTTCAAGTATTGAGAACAATCAGAGTAATTGAATGAGTATATATTTTTCTCTAAATATAAAATTGGGGGAGGAAAAGTATTGTTACTTAGTATATTGGCTGAATGGTTGAGGAGAAAAGTATATTTTGGTTTTGTGTTGCTGATCTGAGTTAATGTTAATGTGTGTGCAGGTATTGGAGGGCAGGAACCTGGAACGTGTGGATGGGGCTAATGCAGTCTGTGATCTTACGGATGATAGCTCCATCTCACTGGATGTAGAGATCGTGTCATCTTCTGTCAGCAAAAGCAAGGCCTGTGCACCATCAGGCAAGTTAGAAATGTAATAAACATGTCTGACACTAACTTCCATGGATGCTAATGCCTTTGTGAAAAAACAGGTGGAATTTACACCAAATTCTGTTAATGCGGTTTTAAGAGGGTGAGGATGTTAACGCAGTAATCCAATGAGGTTCAAGTCAGTCGAGCAGGAATTGCAGAACGATTCTGGTCCCAATCAGATGTTTCGCCCTCATTTCCATTCATCTCCAGTTGAGTATTTCAGACTTTAGATACTTGTTATTAATTTGTAATATATTTCCTGGAGGGGCAGTTCTGTATTTGATGAGACTCCTTCATTTTTCCCCATTTTTTTGGATGCATAGATTGAGACCAGCTTATTTATGGAAAAAAGGAAGGAAAAAAAAATGCCCAGCTGCAGAATTTTTACCATCATTTTATTTTATCACATTGTGCTAACAGGGTGGGATTGGGTGTTTTTTGTACTCATAAATTTATAGAAACTGTGTGTTGTTTTTCAGATGTGATTGACCTTACAGATGGCGAGTTGACAGCAACAGCGCCTTCACAAGGGAGTCAAAGTAAGAAAGGAATAAAGCACAGCCACCGCGAGCCAGCAGACTGTCAGAGTCAGCTGGGATATATTCCTTTTACAGAGTGATGACTTGTGCATGTACTGTATGTAGCATGCTTTAAAGAAGGCTTTTTTGCAAGCACATTCATTAATCATATTTCCTGTTTTGATTTCTCATTTTCGCTTGTGTAGAGCCACCTAATAAGGCTTCAGAACCAATTATAATTGATGATGACATCATCTGTACGAACACTTCTTCCCAAGAGGTGAGTCTCAGTTGGTTATGCTTTTAGATTTCATGAAGATAAGCTTTAGCTCCTCCGCTTGCATGCACTTCATTGTAAACTGTTTTCTTATAACTGTTAAAATCCATGCAATTTTTCAGTCAAATGCGCTCAACATCCGCCAGACTTTACTGCAACAGAGGTATTCTGTTATTCCAAGACATGTTGGCAGAATTTACGGGAAGGACACTGCTGACTGGGAGCGACTGTGTTGCCCATTAATTTTGTGTAGTGGTTCCACTGGGGAAAGGGTTATTATCCAATCAAATGGGTTGATGTACAGATGAAGCCAGTCGCTTTATATTTCAGCTTGGATCGCGATCAAATCATATCAAAATTGCGAGAGAAATCTTGCATGTTGTATGTCCAGAGACCATACGCCATTTTAAAAGTCAGGAAAGAAAAGGTAAAGTCTTCATACTCACTTGAAACAAAAACATCAATTTTATTGGGACACAAATTCTGGATTTGTGCAAGAGCCCAGCCATTTCACAACTGGAATGAGGACACTAGGATTTGTCATTAAATACTGCCATAATTTTCTACTCAATATGAAAATAACATTGGTTGGCTGAATGACGTTGATGATTGAAAAAAAAAAAGGACGGAAAACCATGAATTCTTCTTCTCCCTTCCATTCACAAGCAAATTCATCATGATTGCGCATCGCTTTCAGTCATCATCTGTTTTCCTTTACTTGCTATTGGCTAACGCTCCTTTCTCCTGTCTCGGCTGTAATGCTTTCAAAGTCTTGATCTCTTGCTTTGTATTCCTGAGAGGCCTTGATTCCCATAACTCTTGGTTTCCCTTGCTTGTCCCATTCCTCATGACTCTTGGCCATCTCTTGCTTGCCCTGTAGTCCTCGAAACCCTTAAATCTCATGCTTGCCTCTCCTTAGTTCTCCTCTTGGTGATTGCTTGCTTGGCCTGTAATCATGAAAGCCCCTAACTCTCATGACTCTTCATGATCTTGTTTGCCTTGTCTTGTCGACTCTAAAGCCCTCGACCCTCCTGACTGTAAGAACTTTGTGGCCTGAGTCCAGGTTTTTGTTCCCCCTCCTAGGAGAAAGTTAGGGGGTCACATGGCTGGGAGAGGAGTTTGCGTCAAAAACCGCAGGCTCGACTCTTATTTCAGGCTGGTGTCAGTACTCGAGAAAAACCTCAAGCAGATGACAAGACTAAAAGTCCAAAAAAGGCTGTAGTAAGCACTGCGGTAGGTATCTTTGACCCACATTTTGGGTCTTTCCATAGGAACTCAACCAGAGGTCCCATAGTGACTGACTCACTATGTGTAGTGTTGTGAGTGTACCTCTACAGATATAATGAGTTCATGCAAAATTTTAGGCTTCAACTTCCAAGGGTTTCTGAGATCTACCCCTCCATAAATGAGGGGCCCATGTCAACTTTTTCCCAGAATGAATTTGTGGGGGGATTTTGGAGGCCAGTAACTTGGAAATAAATCAATGCTTTGGCCTGAAAATTGCTACTTGGGGTAATTGGGGCCCTTACTTTCTGAATCTGTGAACAAAATTGGTCTAGCTCTTCTCATTTCAGCGTTATTGGCCTCTCAATTATGAATCTTTTCATGGACTGAAATCAAAAATTAAATTTTCCCTGACCCGGTCGCATCAACCGGCAGTGGTTGGCAGCTTTTTCAGAGTAGCGCACAATTGGTCATCGTGCTACAGGGTTTCAAATTGGGAAAGGACTGCCGGTAAAGGGAAATAAAGAAATAGCTTTGTTTGTTGCTCAAGCGCCTCCTATTGGCCAGATGGACGCTCGTCAGGAAGTTTCTGGGCCTGTTCATGTCCGGGTATCCTCCGCCCTCGTTCTGGTTGCAAAGATTCAACCAGTGAGTGTATAAGAAGCAGTGGCTGACAGGCGCATGCTTCGGAGGAGAGCCGCGAACTGTCTTCACTATCCTGAGTTGGCAGCAAGGGGTCGCAAAAGAGCAAGACTTGTATATAGTTCACCAATTGGGCATTCCAGATTCGGATGGGATTGGAGATGCCAAATTTATTAAAAAAAAAAAAAAATTTAATTTTCAAGGATTCCCTGTCAGCGCAGGATCTCTCACAGAGGGTTATTTAAGTTTGATTCCTTTTATTGAGTGACAGGTTTGTCTGCAGTAAGAATCTTGACTCTTTAAGGCTCAGAATGGGAGTTAAAAGCCTCTGAAAAGGGTCTTGGCTTAAAAAGGAAAAAAAAAAAAAAGACTTTTATGCCAATTTTCAGTTGTCAAGTTCACCATGTGGGCAGTTACTAGTGGTTATTAATTTTTTTTCTTACATGATTATATGTAACTTGCCTGACTTAGTTTAAATGTTCTCATCTCTTTTATTGTGAAAGATTTGTTCAATTACTGATACAATCCTATCCGTATCATGAATTATGGGGTCACCTGACCTTAGAATCATTTGCATATGTCAGCCTAAGCCATAGGCTGGACCACAGAGGATGCGGTGTGGATTCATGCGTGGGAAAGCCTGATGGCCTGTCCATACAGGCCGCATTCAGGCTGTTTCCATTCTCCTCTTAGATCATCCTCGAATTTTGTTACTCGAGTGCAAAAACTAACTTCGCTAATTATTCCTCCCTGTTGTCCACCTTGATTGTTACCCTATAGCCATGTTTTACTTGCGCTATGTCATTAGATTTTTAATTGTGAGCATTGGGTTGAGCTCAAATGGAAACTGTTAGTGTGCAGGATGCTGTTTTGTTCAATTGAAGTGGGTGTGCTCTCCATGCACCATTAGCCCAAAACACAAACAAGAGTACAATGTTGTGGGAGACATCTTTAAATGTGCGATCTCTTACATCCAATCATCTATTAGGGTTTCAAAAATCTGTTAACTGGGCCGAGCTTTACTCTTTTCTGTTTATTTTCAGCTGAAGCAGAATAACACATCGACTCCGAACAGGCCGTCTAAGAAGACCTTCCCGTACCTGGTAATGCTTCTGGCTGAATCAGGGCTTCTGTCAGTCAGCCCGACAAGGGCACGAGGGGTATTGTCGTCCCTTTGGCGGGCAGGCGGGCGTCCGGGCGGACGAGCAGCTGCCAATTTCGTCCAGGCTATTTCTCTGTAACCACTTGGGTTGGGAAGTTCATATTGCATATTGTGGACTCCCCATGGGGGGTAGGTGTGCCTTTTCGAGGTTTTGTCCCAGTTTGACCTTTGACCTTGCAGCAGTGATCTTCGGGGCTGAGGGGTATTACCCGCTTCAGCGAAGCCCATTTCTCTTTATTGTGGGAGAAATGGATAGAGAGGGAATTGCAGTGTAGTTGGTGGAGATCACAGCTCCTAAAGGGGATTGAAACGTGTCTTGCTTCATCTCTATCCCCATGTTGGGATGGACTTTAGGCTTTGTTTTTGCTTTGGAGCAGGGTGAACAGCCAAGGGCTGATCTGAACAGTAAGGTTCCACATTTATCACAATTTAAGAGCCTTTATTAGTTGATTGGGTGCCCCAAGATTGCAGTCAAAGCCATGTATGAAATGTACTCCTCTGACTGTTGTGTTCCAGCTTTGCGGATGCAGTGAAAAAACATTCAGTGCTGGTAGTGTGAGGATCACCAAATCTGGCCCTCAAATCCAAATATAACCCTGGTTTTATCACCCCTGAGGCATTTAAACGAGCAATTATCGCCACTAATTGGCCTGACTCATCACGCCTGACTCCAGGTTAAGGGAGGATGGAAAACCAGCAGTTCACGGCCTTCGTGGATCGTGATTTGGGGGGAGCCCTAGCTGTTGTCGTGTGTAACTGCAAGTCTGCGCTCTCCTGAGTTGTGAATTGCGTCTGTCCCTGCACTTACCCAGGGATTTTTGGCCATTCCAAATTCTGAGCTCCACACGGGTTGCAAAATTTTCTATAAAATGGAGTCAATAAAAGAAGCCATTCAAAATCCTTTAGGAATCTTAGAACTAAAGTACTTGGTACTCGGATTCAGCAGATGTGCAGTGTGGTTCATGCTTCAGCTCTCCATCTGTTCCATCTGCCTGCAGGATGGGAAAGGCTTTGAGGTCGGTGAGATGGTGTGGGGGCAGGTGGAGGGGTTCTCGCTGTGGCCGGCTCTGGTGGTCGGCTGGAGATCCAAGCAGGTCCCTCCTGACATGCGCATGGTGGAATGGTTCGGAGACGGACTGCTCTCGGAGGTAAGCTGCAAGAATGTCGCCCTAACACGGAGTGCAAATCGGCTTAGAACTCAAACACACGCCCATATGGGCGTCGTCTTTTTTTTTGATAGTAGGGGATGTTGTAATTTGTAACACTAGTGAATTACCTGTGGCGAGAATAATTTCTTGTAACGACCTACGTCCAGATACCAACTTTCATGAATACGGTGACCTTTGACCCTCGTGACCTTGACCTTTGACGGAATGGACCTCTCACGATCATTTCTTGTGACGACCTACGTCCACGTACCAACTTTCATGAAAATCTGTCCAGGGAGATAGGAGATGCGAAAAATTGACCTTTGACCCCAGTGACCTTGACCTTTCAAAAAACTAACCTCTCAAGGACAATTCCAGGGACAACCTACATAGACCCACCAAGTTTGGTGAAGATCCGTCAGAGGACCTCTGTGGAGTAGGGAAACAAAAAGACAGACAGACAAACGTTCCTCAAATTATAGTATGATTTTGTTTGTTAATTAGCTTTACCGTGTTGCAGCTCCAACATAGTGTGATTTGTGATTTCAGATCCATATAAAGGGGCTCCAGAGCTTTGCAGCTTTTGCCAAGTGTTTCTGCGCCAACTCCTTTGCCACCCTGCCCATCTATAAGGATGGAATTTATTGTTGTTTGGAGGTAAGCAGCTCCTGTATTTCTCTGGCCTCTTTGCTGCCCTGTTTACACAATGCCGGTGAGTATTCTGCACGTTAGTTTTCTTTATTGATGCACTCATTGATTTGACTGGGGTTTTCATCTCCGTTACGTCAGAGCAGTGGTGCATGAGATCAGAAATGAGTTGTTGAACCGTAGTGCGCTGCAGTTAACCTCATATATGTGTCTATTAATGAAACATCACTGCATCACACTTTGTGCAGTATGCCTTTGTGTGCAGCATGCTAATGAGTGTGCTTCTCTGTGCGGTGATGTACTGTATGTGTGCGTCTGTTCTCTAAAGTGTTGGCTGGGTCTGTGCTTTGCAGCTGGCTGCTGAGAGGTGCAGGAAAACCTTTAATGAGGGGCCGAGGGAGGCGCAGCTGAAGTTAATGTTGGACTGGGCGTTCGGTGGCTTCAAACCGTCTGGACCAGAGCCACTCAAACGTCCATTGCAGATTGATGATGGTAAAGTTTTAGATCACCTCGATCAAATATTTCTCTCAGAAAGTGTAATGTATCCAGGGATGCCCAAAGCCCAGGGTCCAAAATTATGTATTTACATTTTTAAAGTAACTGCAATATTTTGTGTAAGTGTTTTTGTTTTTTTTTTTTGTTTTATAATTCTGAAAACTTTGCTTGCATCTTGCTGATGTTGGTCCCATCTGCCGAGAACGTTGGTTGTAGAGCTTGGTTGCTCACTGAAAGGATATTGATAGAAATTGATAGGCTGTGTAATTGTTAGAATAAAAGATTGTAACAATTATATTTAAGGGAACATACAGTTGAAAATGATGGTTTGCACTATGGAGCAGTCATAAAGATCACTAAATACTGGTGTGTTTGTTCTTAACCTGCCTGTCTTAAGGACAGTGGTCTCTGCCCGTTCTGTTTGAAAAGCTTGCTTGCCAGAAAAAAACATAATATAGCAAAATAAGCTGATTGAATGTGCTTTGGTCACAAATTATTTAGTGACAAACTTGAACTCTTTATCTGAGCAGAATGTCAGTTGCAGACCTTGGTAGCATGCTAAAATGGTTATTAAATAAGATTGGATAACCTTATATGTCAGGGATCGCAGAGCAAGTAGAGAAAAGAATTTGGCATTGTGGAGCGGTTATAAAGGTCAAGAAATTCTGCTTGTAAATACTGACACGGTCAGATAATTCATCACCCGTGATGGGAATGGCTAGTATTTGACTGAGGAGTAGTCATCTCCTTGAATGCTGTTCTATTTAAGTTTTTAAGTTGACATTCATTTTCCAGCAGGGGTGTAACAGTCATTGAAATTTTATGTAACTGCATGAGTGAAATTGTTGTCACATCACTACCCTTTTAACTTCGCGGGCACTGCAAACATCATCATGGAAAAGTTTTTCTGGAGTCCTGCAGGATTCAAGGCTCCACTTGTCTGACTCACTTAACGTATGCTACGTAGTCTCTACAGTGTGCATTTATATCATGCAGTGATATACAGAGCCGTACACTCCAGGGGTCTGAGAGTAAATGTCCTGCCATGTTTTACACCCGCTCATGAACTCTGCCAGCTGATTTTATTAGTCAAATATCCTGCCTGAAATGTTGTTCTAAGTGTTAGAACAAAAAGTGGTGGAGGACTTTCGGAACTTGGATTTTCCACCTCTGATTGATTGATCACGCTATGAACATTTGCTTTTTCTAAGTTGGGTCACTACACAATTATGGTCTGAACTTCTTGAAACTGTCAGCAAATCATCAAAGGCTTTGATTAATAAACTCTGCCATCTGTGAAACCCCTTTATCTTTATATAAACCCACAACCACGCAGATGGACTACATATTTCTCAACCTGCTATTTTCACATTTTCCCTACTGCAGCTGACCCACAGGGTTCAGCCAAACCAAGTTTTACCTTGTTCTTGTTTAAGTGGTATAATTTACGTTACCTGAGACACTGTGACCTGTGTTGGAGTCAGGTATTTTCCTCATATGCAGGCTGATGTTTTGTTGCTGTGATACTCTGTAGGATGCAAATGCGTCTCCTTTTTCTTTCTTCCATCCAGATATCAAAAATCTGAGCCCTGTCCCCAAAAACCAAGATCCTGACCACAAGAAACAAGAGAGTTGCCCCAAAAAACAAGATCCTGACCACAAAAAACAAGAGAGTTGCCCCAAAAAACAAGATCCTAACCACAAAAAACAAGAGATTTGCCCCAAAAAACAAGATCCTGACCACAAAAAACAAGAGAGTTGCCCCAAAAAACAAGAATCTGGCCACAAAAAACAAGAGGTTGGCCACATAAAGCCTGAGTCCCCTCGCACTAGGAGAGAAGCCACTGACCAGAGACGGTGCTCCACCAATGGCAAGCAAGACTCCGCCCATCTAAGACAGGGTTCTTCCAGTAGGAAGCAAGAGTCCTCTTTTAATGCGAGACAAGAGTCTCTCACCAGAAAACATGACTCTCTCAATAAAACGCAAGAAAGCATGGACTCTGGAAAGCAAGAGCTGGTCAATGAGAAGGCCGAGATGTCTGATTCGGCAGCATGTGAGCCACCTCCGAAAAAAATGAAGCCAATCATCAGGAGCAAAGAGCCTTCTAAAGCGTACAGCTCCATGACCGTCCAGGAGCGACATTTTGGCAGAGGTCTGATGCTCTTTCCGTGAGTTTGGATTTAGCTTAAACCGTTTCGTATTTGATATTATCATTGTGCTCATGAAATATTTTTTCCTCCTTCATTTGTCAGAGCAAATGGTTCAGAAGGTTTTGAAGAAGGGGAAAAAGATAGAAGGTGAGAACTTCCCCTCGAGGATTTTATTATACCATCAGTATTCTCTGAAAAGCCTTTCTTCTCATCTTTGCTATTGTCCTGCGTCAAAAATTATTCATGGTTTTTATCTTTGTTAGATTTCTGCCTTTCCTGTGGAACTGTGGAGACTGAGATCTTCCACCCTCTGTTTGAAGGGAGTTTATGTGCAAGATGCAAGGTACAGCACTCGACTTTGCCCCATTATCATATGAAAAATCCTGAACTTGTTTGAACAAGAGTCAGTGCAGCATTGATTGAGTACCAGCGAGTATATAATCTACATGCAGAGCACTTATGCAAATTAACTGCACCGAGCAAGAATCAAAATGTAAATCCGGTATACATGTAGACCATATCCATAATAAGCTCCATGAGTAAAATCCTAAAAACCTCTCAAAATTACCGTAACCTGCATGAGTGCATAGCATTGCAGCTTTGGGGTTATGAATGGTGACGAGTGGTGTGATATGAACCAGAAGAGGCTATAAAAAAGTGAGATCTTTACATGCTTTAACCTCTTCTTCTGCATTTGATAGGATAATTTCACTGAGACGCTGTACCGCTACGATGAGGATGGATACCAGTCCTACTGCACCGTGTGTTGCGCAGGACTGGAGGTCGTCCTGTGTGGCAATTCCAACTGTTGTCGGTGAGGGTCAATATTTTGCTACACCAGAGCCTACGGGCTGACAGGAGCACCAAACTATCAGATGAAATCCTGCATAATCTTCTTGCTTTTAGAAATGGTTTGATCGAAGTTCTCAGTATCAGTTTGATGAGACTCATTTCTTGTTCAGCTCTTACTGTGTAGACTGCCTGAACATCCTGGTGGGCCCAGGCACCTTCGACAAGCTGACGGAGGTGGACCCATGGAGCTGCTACCTTTGCATACCGTCTCACCGCTATGGCGTGCTGAAGAGCCGCGTGGACTGGAGCGTTCGTGTGCAGGCGTTTTTCGCCAACAACAGTGCGATGGAGTTTGTGAGCACCCTGTTTATATTTTTCCCATCCCGGAAAACGTGTGGTTTATCTCAGTTTTGAGGTGACCTGTGGAAAAATTATTCTCGTGTGGATTCGATTTTTACCAGCCTTTGGGCATTCCTGTAAAATCCCTCCAAAATTTTTTGCGCATATAATTCAACTTCCTAGAATTGGAAGATTAAGTATGCACTGTAGCACCTGGACTCAAATGTTTCAGTGTTCGTTATCTTGAAGCAGGGTCAACATTGTAATTGCATTTTGAATTTATGCCATTTCAAACATCACTGGTTGAAATGAAGAATACATATAAAACCCTACTGTGTGGGGAATTGTGTCGTGTCACATGAAGAAACAAGGTTTTGACTCCCACCATCTCAGATGTTGCTGAAACTCCATCAGATGGTGTAAGCTGAGGAACGAAGTGTTCTCTAAACATTTTTTTGGTAAAAATGTTCATTAGTTTCTCAAAAAATTGCTGATTTATTTGGGCCAAGTTGGCCATTTTGATTGCAGATGTTTGTTTTCTTTAACCCTCAATAACTTTAAAATTAAGACTTGGATTTGGACCAGCTTTGGCAGTATTACTGATTCAGGGATAAGGAATCCAGTATCACAACCAAACACCCCTCATTAAGCCTCTGAACACCACAATTTGAATATTGAATTAGTGCAGCTGAATTATATAGTCTATGTGGGACAAGACGCATTGAGCTGAGCTTCTCCAATTAATTTCTGTGTGCTGGATAGGTCGTTTTCATCAAAAATTGTGATGGTTAGTTTTTTTTTTTTTCTGTTCAGAAGAGTAGTTGTGTGCACATCTCATAACAAATAGGCCCGGTGCTGGATTCACTTATAATTCAAGCAAAGAAAGTAAAAAAATCCGCACACTGGATTAAAGCTCCCAAACCCAAACATTAGGCATTTTGCCTGATGAAACTTTCTTTGCTTTTTATTTTCTTTTTTCTGTCAGAATCAAATCTCCAGATTTATCACATTATGTAGTACAAAAATATTAATTGCAACACCTGCATAGTGCATAGTCCCTGTAGTGGAACGTGCGGGTGCAGTAGTGATGATGCCCAGCAATGCGATAAATTTGGAGATTTCATTCTCCTGATGAAAAAATAAGCATCACAAATAACCATCAACAACCTATTAAGTGTACAAAGATTAATTTGAGAAGTTAAGCTCTATATATCTTGTCCCATACTGTGCAATTGTATTGTAGACAGGCGGGTTAAACATGCAGATTTTGGGGTTCAGAGGCTTAATTAGGAATTTTTGATTGTTGTTTTGGATTCTTTGTCGCTTAACTCTGGATACTGCCAAAGCTGGTCCGTTATTTTAAAGTTATTGAAGAAAAAGAACACCTGAGGTCCAAATGGTCGACTTGCCCATATAAATTAACTACTATTTGCCAAACCAATGAACACTTATTCAAAAAAACGTTCAAAGGAAACTTCTTTCAGCAGTGTGCTCCATCTGCTGGTTTCAGCAACATGAGATGGTGGGTCTTAGGCCCAGGTAATTTGACACGGAATTACACCTGTAAATATGGATTCAATCTCTAATCTTCCTCGTCACTCAGGTTATTGACGGGTAAATTAAACTTTTTCTAGGAGCCGCATCGCGTATATCCATCCATCCCTGCCAACCAGCGACGCCCCCTTAAAGTTCTCTCCCTTTTTGACGGAATAGCCACAGGTGAGATTACCATTTCCATTGACCTTCTATTCTCTATTCTTGCTCCGGTTGATATAAAAGTGTTGATTGTCCCCAGTAGGATTAGTCTGTTGCACTTCAGGCAACATTCAGCGGAACAAAAGTCATGATATTCTCGCACAGGAATGACTGCATTACCATGGTACATTAGCATAATTATGTGTTGCTTATAGGTGATACAGTGCATCTGTGAGCTAATATTTTGTTTCCTCTACAGGATATTTGGTGTTGAAGGACCTTGGATTCAAGGTTGACTTGTATGTAGCTTCAGAGATCTGCGAAGACTCCATCGCGGTGGGAAAGATCAACCATGAGGGCAAAATTGTGCATGTGAATGACGCTCGCACCATAACGAAGAAGCATGTATGTGTACCTTACTTATTTTTTTTTTTGCTCATAATTTTTTACATTTATTTTGGAAATGGAAGGGCCATAATTGGGGTTTGCACATTCATACACAACTGGGCTGTTGCTCTAACATGGTTGTGTTGCCTGAGAGCCCCTCAAAGCTGATTAATATGTCAAACAACACAAGCTTTTCATCAGTTAAGCTTTATTATCCCCCGCCAACACGAAGTGGGAGGGGGATATAGGTTCGTCCATCCGTCCGAGAGAAAGGGGACAACTTTTCTCAGAAACTATTACAGATAGGACAACCAAATTTGGTGTGTAGCTTCAGACCGTAAAGGCCTTGATGCAGTCAGAAAATAAGAAGCACACGATTGGCGGGGGTTGTTGTTGACCACGTCGGCTTGTTTCTTTTTCATTGGTTGTACATGTCTTTTCCTTTTTTAGAAGATAGATTTTTTTTCAGTCTTATTGGATAGAAAAGAATAGCGAGGCTGGCAGAATGTAGCACAGGTTGAGCGAGCAGATTAACGCCTCCGGTTAGCATTGCAATTGGTCCGTGAGCATGAGCGCTTCGCTCCACAGGCTGAGCCTCCAAGGCACCATGACTGGCATCATCTCATGGTCTTTTCTGCAAAATCTTGATTAAATGTGGATGCACAAAACTAGTTGAGAGACTGTACAACATGCACCCAAAGTTATGGTTGAGAATCTGTCAAAGGTAACGGTCAAAAGGGTGTCAGTCAAATAGATCTCCAAATTTGTCTTACAACCCCAATTCTAATGAACTTGATGCATTATGGAAAGTGCAAATAAAATAAAAAATGATTTGAAAAGTGAATTCGCACTCGGCTATGCTGGAAAAACCACAAGAACACTTATTTATTTGAGGCTTTAAATTCTGAATTCACTTGTTTATTGCATCCCAGGATGATGAGCTGGGGACACTGAATCCATGATCGTAATGCCGCGTCCGTCTTGTCCATAGAGGTTTCCTCATGAATGCTCTACAGGCCGCAAATTTCACCCGATTTTTCGTATTTGGCATGGACCTTGTGTGCTAAGGTTACAAAGCCTATCCATTTTGGGAGGGATTGCTTTAGGGGGTCTGGGGATAAAAGGTCAACTGTGACAAGATTTATTTATTATTTTTTTTTTTAGATTTTTTGCAGTCATCATATTGTATATTTTCAATAAGCAATTAAATTCACATGTTGGAATCTGTAAAAACATGCTCTGGTACTATTTTCACTAGAGGGTGATGTGCTTTTCAAATCATCCCCTTTTGATTTTATTCACCTTCGCCAAGGGAGGTGTATGTTTTTGCCAGCGTTGGTTGGTTTGTTTGTCTGTCTGTTAGCAGGAGATCTTAAAAATAGCCGCATAGATTTTAACCAAACTTTACAGGATGTTGGAGTTGCACAAGAGGAACGAGTGATTAAATTTTTAGCATATCTACGCCAAGAGATATAGGCCAAGGTTCAAAACCAGAAATGCTGGCAGAGATTTGAAGACTTTCCAATGGGCCAGATTTCCAATCGGCATGCTTTTGGGTTTTGCTGCCACCTGGTGGTGGGATGCAACAATACCCTACATCAGCCAACAAAAATAACTAATGCACAGAGTTGCCTTGCCGTGGCAGTGGTGCTGCGCTCTCTGAGTGCTCTTGTTTGCCTTTTCTATTATGTGGCAAATATTTTGGAATTGGGGTTGTGAATATGAAGCAGATTTAGACCAGTGTGTGATACATATTCATGGAGTGCCAATTCCCTTGACTATTTTGGGTAACACCAGAATGCCGTCATGAAAAGCATTCTGGCAACATTTTGACCCTTGAATGTTACATGATTTGTTTGCTGAGAGTTGGACTCAGCTCAGGGTCCCACTGTGGTGCTCTGCTGCTCTTAAATGTATTTCTTGCTTTTCGGCCTGTTTTCTAGGTTGCCGATTGGGGCCCGTTTGATCTTCTAATTGGCGGAAGTCCCTGCAATGATCTGTCCATTGTAAATCCCGCTCGAAAGGGTCTGTACGGTATGACGTTTTCATCCTGTGTGCTGTGTGAAGGATTTTTATTTATTTTTTATTTATTTATTTTTTAATTTCACATTCTTAACATTCAGAGTTGTAAATGATGTAATCAAGTGTTCCAGTGGAGAGCGTAACAATATTTTCTTTGCAAAAGGACGTTTAATGCCAGAATTAATCCAAAGTGCTTTGGCTTTTGTCTGCCCTGTTGTTCTGTAGAGAATAGTACCAATTCTGTTGGTATTGGATTTCATTATGATCACAGGCTGTTTATGTTTCGATCGCATCTGCCATGTTTTATTCCATAAGTGAGGAAGTGGCCTGGATCTTTGAGTCCTCCGAACAGGTCGAATTATGGAAGCCTGTTTAGTGGCTCAGACAGTTATGCCACCACATTTGTTCTAGTGCTTTGGTAGAATTCCTAAATAAGTTTGTCTGGATGATGACTGATTGGTATTTTGGGAGCTGGTACTTGTAGGCAGCAGTGGTACATTACTTATGTGTTTCCGTAACAGAGGGCACAGGTCGACTCTTCTTTGAATACTATCGGCTGTTGAACATCCTGAAACCCAAAGAGGGCGATCGCAGGCCATTCTTCTGGCTCTTTGAGAACGTGGTTGCCATGAACCACAGAGACAAAGAGGACATCTGTCGCTTCCTTGAGGTGAGGGTTTGCAAGTAAATCTCTTGCAGTAACTGAATGTGTCGCAAGAGGTCACTGCAGGTGTTATTATCATGAAGCTGCTTTCACGCGTGGCGGGAAAGAAATTTTTCGCGTCTTTGCATTGACTTTGAATGTAATCTGCCGCGCGAAAAAATCGTTTCGCGTGTCGTGTGAAAGCGGCTTAGTTGTCGTAACTGTGTTGCTGCGATTTTCGATAACCCCAATCTGGGTTGGTGTAGAAAATGCAAGTTTAACAAACCACCGCTTCATTTTTTGAATCATCCTAGAGCTGTATTGAATTGAAAAGTTACATTTCTAAATATTTCATGACTTACCCTATCACCTTCAAATTTGATGCCTATGATAAGCGAGGTGGATGCCATTGATCTAATAATCCCATGATAACTTAAATGTTATTTTTCTTCTGCACTGTGGAGATCAGAGTGGTTTCCTGTTTTTTTTTTTTTTTCTTTTTTTTTCCAAATTTCCTGTGAACCTCAGAGAATAAAATGGAAGCAGTTAACGATATGAAAAGAACCACAGCCTCTTGGATCCTGACATCTGTCTTGTGTTCTTTTTCCAGTGTAACCCCATTCTGATCGATGCTGTGAAGGTTAGCCCAGCCCACAGAGCGCGTTACTTCTGGGGTAACCTGCCAGGGATGGACAGGTAGGTCTTGCACATTCCGTTATAAATGCCTCATTATCTGCTGCGGGCAAAAAGTCACTCATGGAATGAGAAATGGTATTCATTATAGTGTAATGCACTGTGCGATACCATTGCACATATGAAGGCATGCTAATACAGGATGCTCACCTTGAAGATGTACAAAACCCAAAACCAGTGAAGTTGGCACGTTATGTAAATCGTAGATAAAAACAGAATACAATGATTTGCAAATCCTTTTCAACTTGTATTCAATTGAATACACTGCAAAGACAAGATGTTTAATGTCCAAACTGAGAAACTTTATTTTTATTTTTTTGCAAATAATCATTAATTTAGAATTTAAAGGCAGCAACACATTGCAAAAAAGTTGGCACAGGGGCCTTTTTACCACTGTGTTACATCGCCTTTCCTTTTAACGACACTCAGTAAACGTTTGAGATCTGAGGAGACCAATTTCTGAAGCTTTTCAGGTGGAACTCTTTCCCATTCTTGCTTGATGTACAGCTTAAGTTGTTCAACAGTCCGGGGTCTCCGTTGTCGTTTCATAATAATAATTTTACGCTTCATAATGCGCCACACATTTGCAATGGGCGACAGGTCTGGACTACAGGCAGGCCAGTCGAGTACCTGCACTCTTTTACTACGGAGCCATGCTGTTGTAACACGTGCAGAATGTGGCTTGGCATTGTCTTGCTGAAATAAGCAGGGCCGTCCAAGAAAAAGACGTTGCTTGGATGGCAACATATGTTGCTCCAAAACCTGTATGTACCTTTCAGCAAAAATGGTGCCTTCACATATATGTAAGTTGCCCATGCCTTGGGCACTAATACACCCCCATACCATCACAGATGCTGGCTTTTGAACTTTGCGCCCATAACAATCCGGATGGTTCGACGTCCACAGTCTCCAAAAACAATTTGAAATGTGGACTCGTCAGACCACAAAACACTCTTCCACTTTGCAACAGTCCATCTTAGATGAGCTTTGGCCCAGCGAAGCCGGCGGCGTTTCTGGGTGCTGTTGATAAATGGCTTTCGCTTTGCATTGTAGAATTTTAACTTGCACTTGCAGATGTAGCGACGAACTGTAGTTACTGACAGTGGTTTTCTGAAGTGTTCCTGAGCCCATGTGGTGATGTTCTTTACACACTGATGTCGGTTTTTGATGCAGTACCGCCTGAGGGATCAAAGGTCACGGGCATTCAATGTTCGGCCTTGTCGCTTACGTGCAGTGATTTCTCCAGATTCTCTGAACCTTTTGACGATATTACGGACCGTAGATGATGAAATTCCTACATTTCTTGCAATGGCTCATTGAGGAATGTTGTTTTTAAACTGTTCGACAAACAGCTCACGCATTTGTTCACTAAGTGGTGACCCTCGCCCCATCCTTGTTTTTGAATGACTGAGCATTTCAGGGAAGCTGCTTTTATACCCAATCATGGCACCCACCTGTTCCCAATTAGCCCATTCACCTGTGGGATGTTCCAAATAAGTGTTTGATGAGCATTCCTCAACTCTCTGTCTTTTTTGCCACTTGTGCCAGCTTTTTTGAAACATGTTGCAGGCATCAAATTCCAAATGAGCTAATATTTGCAAAAAATTAAAAAGTTTACCTGTTCGAACATTAAGTAACTTGTCTTTGCAGTGTATTCAATTGAATATAGGTTGAAAAGGATTTGCAAATCATTGTATTCTGTTTTTATTTACGATTTACACAACGTGCCAACTTCACTGGTTTTGGGTTTTGTAATAAAATAACTGCAATCAATCTCTGATTATCTCAAATGTTTATGGGCGTGTTACTCATTTATGTGTGTGGAAGGACAGGTGAGGATTCTGAACCCGCAATACTGAAGAAGCAAAACTCACCCACACTAATGTTTAAACTAATTCTGTGTTCACATGGATTATGGTAGACTGTAAATACACTGAACAAAAATATAAACGCACAAAGTCATTTTTTTGTAATTATTTTTTATCAATCAGGAAATATTTCAATAAAACAATTATTATTCTATTCTTGCCTTAAATTTCAAGCAACAGAAACATGACTAACAATTTACTGTGAACAATTCATGAGTCTCACAGCCTGAACCCAACAGGGGTCAGAGGACAGAGTTCACAGCACTCCGTAACGAGTGTGTCCACCATCGGCATCATGTAAAGCGGGACACCTCCGGCGCATGGAGTTCACGAGGTTGTCAATAGTGGCCTGTGTAATGTTGTCCCATTCCTCCAGCAGTGCAACTCGGAGCTGGCATCAGCGTAACACTTGCCCACACGTCGCCATACGCATTGTCTGCCATCAGCACGGTACAGTTGGAATTGCGATTAATCGCTGAATAACACCGTCCTCCACCGTGTAAGCGTCCAGCGAAGGTTACGGCTCGCCCCGTCTATTCTGTACCGATGACGGACGGCGGTCAGGTCGAGACCTCGGTGCGGTTGGCAGGCTCGGAGGCCTAACTCCTTCAGGCGGTTTCGGACAGTCTGAGCTGATATCCGCCTGTTGTGCAGTCCGATGGTCTCGTCCGCTGTCCTGGTGGCTCGTCGGAGCCGATCACGGAGGTGCTGGGGCCGCATGTGCCGATCCTGTGAGGGCGTGGTCACTCGTGGTAGTGGGCCATGTGGACGATTCACAGTGCTGCCAGTCTCTCTGAATCGACTTCTAAACCGGCTGATAGTGGAATGACGCACATTCAAGTGTGCTGACACCGCTGTCACAGATATCCCAGCATTCAGCTTGCCAATGGCACACTCCCTCATGACCTGTGACATCTGTGGCACTGTGACTTGTGACAAAAGTGCACATTTTGCAGTGGCCTTTTATTGACCGTGGTACAAAGAATGCCTGTGTATTGGTCACGCTGACTGACCAACTTAGTGTTTTGGTCTATGCAGCTCAGGGGCAGAATAACTCCGTGAGTGAGTAATCTCACAGGGAGTGCTCAATGAGAAGTGGGTCATCAGAATTGAGCAAAAGAATTATTCAGTACAGCAATAAACACTATTTGTGGACATATTTCATTATAAGTCAATTTAACTCAGCAT
This sequence comes from Gymnothorax reevesii, assembly GCA_029721435.1. NCBI lineage: Eukaryota > Metazoa > Chordata > Actinopteri > Anguilliformes > Muraenidae > Gymnothorax > Gymnothorax reevesii. The sequence continues at coordinate 11,640,052 of CM056585.1, read as the reverse complement.
TTTTGGTTTGTGCGTTTATATTTTTGTTCAGTGTATCAAGGTGGCAATTTGTGGATTGTCGTTGGGGGAGGACATGATGGTACAGTTGCAAATAAACTATATGTTGCTAAGGTGATGTTGCCTTGGATAGTCCTCTAATACATTCCATTTTCAACATTGATAAAAAAAGGATGAGAGCATTGGGCATAGCTTTTTACCCCTCAGCCTCGACTTAGGGGTCGAGGGGTATTGTCGTCACGTGCAACATCTGTCCGTCTCTCTTCGTAAACTTTTGTATTCCGCACAATAACTTGAAAACACCTTTGTTAATCAGCGCCATTTTTGCTGCGTTGCTTGGTCCTGTGCACCTCCAGATGCCTATCAAATTTGCCGGCATGCGATGTCCCGTACGGCCGCCAGAGCCTCCATCTTGAATTTTGTCTTCCACAGGATAACTTTAAAGGCCTTTGTCAATTTATATTAAATCCAAACAATTTAAGGGCTGAGGGGTAATGCCCGCTTTGCAGAACTATTTTTTTTTTTTTTGGTTGGTTTCCATTATTAAGACCCCCGCAAAAGGGGAAGACAAACTGTTTTATCTTGCATCCGTAATTCTGTAATTCCATGACTCCGTAAGTCTGAAACACTTAACATTTCTGGGTCATACAAACTATTAATGGGCTGATTACATCTTGATGCAACGATCAATATTATTTTTCTGTTTTCCCGTTTTCCAGGAAACCATTTCAACCCTGTAGATTCAATCTGGGGATGGGTGACATCACACTGCATCAGATGCACACCACCCCAGTTGTGTTATTATTTTGTGCGACATGGTTTAGAAATATAAACAATATTAAGTTAAGTCAATAGAATATGAATAACATCTACCTTCTGCTATTGGGATCCAGAAGATTGTTTGCTTTGCCAATCAAGTTATACTGGTTTATCTTAATAGAGCCAGAGTTAGGCTTGCTAGTGATGGCTAATGAAAATGAGGATATGAAGGTAAAACAGATTTGCATTGTTGAAATGGGGCAAAGTGGGCTGGATGAAGCGCGATTGATCTTATTTAAGAGAAATTTCTAAAGCAGGGCAAAAAATTCTGAACTTTAATATTCTCCTCTTTCATTATCCTGCTTGTCCTGTCAGTGGACCCTTTTATTTACATCATACAGGATGTGGAGTATTGAGTTATGGTATAGGACGGAAGGGTGGTAGGATTTCCCTATGGAAACCAACAAATTGAGTTATGAGGCCATTTTGATGCAGCATTCAGTCATGTCTGTGAACATGGTTGGGGGATTATTTACTATTATTTTTTTTTTTTTGCATGAAGGGTTCATTTCAATAAAGAAATAACTAATTCTGATTACTAAACCTCTTTTGAAAGCACTAATCTGTTTCTCATTGTGTAGGGTCATTGTATTTAATGAAAGTGTTTCTCGTCCGCAGACCCATTATTCCCTCTTTGAATGACAAAGTTGATCTCCAGCAATGCCTTGAAATTGGACGACAAGCTAAGGTAGAGTGGCATTGTTTCTAAATAAACATTTATCAATAATTCTATCTGCCAATGCACTTGTTGCCATCATATGCATGATGTTATCCAGAGGTAGACTGCTGTTATTCTGGGGACAAAAATGTCTGAATTAAGCAAATCAAATTGCGGACATTTCTGCTTAATCGTTAATCTGTGCAGAGTCCTTGTTTAGATTTCAAACCGCATTAATTTTTTGAACAGTTGTAAGATGCGTTTAACAGCTGCCAGGCATGTTCATACACGGTTATTTCTTTGGTAGTATGACTTGGGTTATTAACAGTCTGTTTTATCGCTGTCTTTTTTTTTTTTCAGTTTACCAAAGTTCGCACCATTACCACAGCCTCAAACTCCCTCAAGCAGGGGAAGACTGAGATTAATCCTGTCATCATGAATGGGAAAGACGATATTTTATGGATCACCGAAATGGAAAAGTAACGTATTGACATTTCCTCATGCGAGTTTTTACACTAGGTTATGTTTCACCTGATGTAACTGCCCTGGATTAGACATCGTGATAAAGAGCCACGTTTTTGATATTTGCTGGTTTTGTCTGGACGGTGTGTTCTTGGAAGGTTCGGAGAATGTGCTGGCTCTAGATGGGCATGTATGGACAAAATTGTGGAATCACTGTTCAAAGAAAAAAATGCAATCCCTGATCCCTGCACAGTGACCATCATGCTTCCAGAGGCTATACATATGTAAATATGTAATTGTTTTTGTAAATTGCCTGAGAATATTTTTGAAATACGCTACCACTCAAAAGTTTGGGATCACTTGGAAATTTTCTTGTTTTCCATGGAAACGCATGAAATTAGTCAGAATAGGAAATATAGCAAATGAACAGAACATATTGACATTGTCTGAGTTAGAAATAATTATTTTAATGGACAATGATGAGCATGTACTTCAAACTTTGCCTTTATCAAAAAAATAAAAACCACCTTCACTGTTGATACTGAAAATAGTGTTTGGCGGGAACTATTTAGCGCAGCTGCTAGTTGACAACCTGTGAGGCGTCTTTGTCTTAAACTACACACTCTCAGATATTGTCTTCTTGCACAGTTGTGCATCGGGGCCTCCCACTCCATTTTTCTGTCCTAGTTAGTGCCAGTTTGTGCTGCTCTCTGAAGGGAGTAGTTGACAGCATGGTAAGAGATTTAAGTTTTCAATTTCTCACATTGAATAGCCTTCCTTTCTAAGCACAACAATAGACTGACGGGTCTCTCAAGGAAGTTCTTTCTTTGTGGCCAGTTTGAGCCTGTAAACAAACAACCAACTGTTGATGCTTCAGGTACTAAACTTCAAGAATGCCAAGCTCCCTTGTGCGCTCCCTTATTAGTTCAACGGTTTTCAGCTGTGCAACAAATTTGCAGAAGGGTTTTCTAATACTCCATTAGCCTTATAAAATGCATAACTTGGATTAGCAGCCATACCAGGAGATTGATGCAGAGGACTGACAGTTGCTGGTAATGGGCCTCTATGCAAAAATGTAGATCATTCTTTGAAAATCATCTGATTGATTTTAATCGTTTTGTGAAATGGATAAAAATTTTTGTGAAATGAAAAAAAAAATGTTTGTGAAATGCATGAAAATGTATAAGAAATTTGCAAGTGATCCCAAACTTTTGAGCGGTAGTGTATGTTTGTGGAAAAATGAGAATGTCCTTCATAGTGTGCTTGAAATTGTTTGGGCAAATTGGAAGGCATTGAAACTGATATTGAGTTTTTTCAACTTCATGAAGTGATTTATTTCCTCAAATTTTATGTATTTTTAAATATATTGTCTTTCCCCCAGCCAGAAACCACACTTCAGACTTCTGAATTTAGTCTAGCAATTGCCCTGTAAAAAATAATTCCATTGGTATTTTTGCATATATTTGAAGTTTTGTTTTGAAATCTACAATCAAGTACCTGCTACAGTGCAGCAGAGGGTTAAAGGTATGGAAGTTCAGCAGTCCTGCGGCTGTTAGTCGTGCTGTCGTCTCCGGAAAGATTTGATGATTTCTCTCCTTTGGTTTTATCCAATCTAGGATCTTTGGCTTTCCGAAGCATTACACAGACGTGAACAACATGAACCGTGGGCAACGACAGAAGGTACTGGGTCGCTCCTGGAGCGTTCCTGTAATCAGGCACCTGTTTGCACCCCTGAAAGATTATTTTGCCTGTGAATAGTCTGCCTTCCCCTCTTATTGGGGTTTCCTACCTGGAGACGAAAACAGATCGGGGGGTGCGTGAGGTGTGCAGTCTCTCCGCTCATTGACTGCAACTCTTTCACTGAAGTGGAGTATACAAATTAATGAATTGACTTTAAAATATCATTGCTAATTTTTATTTTTTTTGTTGATGTGATCTTTTTTTATACAATGGAAAAAAAATATTACATTTTGCTCTTTTTAAGAAATTAACGAATTTTATTCAATTGAATTTTTTTTTTTTCATTGATAATTTGTCTTTTTTTTTTACTTTATTGATAGGATTTTCATAACTTAACATCCCTCATGGCACTGCCACTTTATGTCATTTTTCAGAAACATTCATCTCACAGTCTGGAGCCTTCTTGCTCTCCTAAGGCCTACCTCAGCGTTACTCAGTCATTTCCCACATCCTTATTTTTTCCAGTTTTTACTAGTATTTAAAATGTGAAATCTAATAATTGACTGTTGTAAGGAATGTGATTTCACTGCACACATGGTTCTTTTTACCAGTATTTTTATACTATGTTTCATGTGTTGCTTATTTTTCTGACTTTTTAACATTTTAGCCGATTATTTTGGCTCAATACAACACTTTGCATGTATTTTTAATGCCAGGCATTTGTATTAATCACCATAATACCATTGTCTACTTTTATAAAATGTCATACCTCTCAGTGCATGTCCTTAGTATGTGTGAGTGCATTGCAGCAGTACTGTTTTTATATTGGTGCTTTTTCTGGTCAAAGTTATGGGTCTCTTCCAGAGATGGAGGAGTCCTCATCTTAATATTTGATATGGGAATTATTTTTCATAATATTGAACATTTAACTCACTGAATTTTACAGGTTGAATGTCTTGGTTTTCGATATAAGGGGTAGGGGGGATTCTGAAGGAGAAAGCTTAGGAAATATAATGAACTTTTTGGAATTGCAACCTAACTGACATTTTTCTGAGGGTTTTTTTTTTTTTTCCAGGTAGGGTATACTTTCAGTAGAATCATTCAACCTGGATGCTGTACCTTTATTAGTTTCTCTTCCGTACAGAACATGTATGAAGGGTCTTATCTTTTCATTACTGCATTAATCTCAGCATTACTTATGCAAGGATATACCTCAGGGAATGTCACTTGCTGACATTCTGGTTACTAAAGTATTGCATTTGACCTTATTTCATTTGAGCCTGTTTGGAATTCTTGTGCATTTGAACAGTTATTGCCACCGTTTTAGTATTGTACCACATATCTGTATTACTCCACGTGGTAGTCTGCCGATCAGATGGTGTCCATGTTACTTTGTCAGTATAATTATGAATTTAAATTAAATCATAACAGGGATGTTCCGTGTCAAGTCATCTGAAGAAAAACGGTTTTTACGCCGATCATGTCATATAGCTGAAACTCCATCAGATGATTTACTTTGATAAGTGTTCTTAATTTTTTTTTTTTTTTTTTGTAAAAATGTATATTGGTTTCATTAATAATAGTTAATTTATATAATCCAAGTTGGCTATTTTGACAGAATTTTTTTCCAACTCTCAATTTCAAAATTTTGACTCCAATTTGGACCAGCTTTAGCAGTATCACTGATTTGAGGTACAAGGAATCCAAAACAGCAGCCAAAACCCCTTACTAAGCCACTCAACCCAAAGTTTTAATATTTAACTGAACTGTATACAATACAGTTGCTTTGTATGGGACAGGACACATGGGGATGAACTTCACCTATTAATTTCTGTACATTTGTAGACTGCTCTTATCAAAAAATTTGTTTTTCTTTTTCTGTAAGGAGAACCAAATCTCCAAATTCATCACATTTATTATGACTAATATGATTGCAGCAATAGAGACATTGCAGTAGGGATATCTAGTGGACTATGCAGGCACTGCTGGTGCTGCAGTGATAATGGTCACAGTAAATCTGATCCAACTGGAGATGGGTGGGCCTCAGGGAGCGGTGATTTGACACAGTTACCCAGTAGTGAATTTTTGATCAAGAATCAACAAGCAATCTCTTACTTGTAAGTGTCCCCGGGAAAGTCAGAGATAGAACCTGCTTTTGTGAAAAATGGAAGTTAACCTGGTGCTACATAAACTGATAGCTGAACTGAGCACTGTGATTAGTTTAAAAATAGCGTAGAATTAACTCATTTTCTAAGCAATGTATCTGCAATCTTAATACATTTTCTGGGATTTCATATGGTGCTATAACACTCCTGTGAACGCATGATGTCGACTGAAGGTTGAGAAAAATAAAATTAATTTCACTCTAATGGTGGGTTTTGTGTTTTATCTATGATGACTCATTATTTTTGCCACAAGCAGTAAATGTAATGTTATCAGTGTAATCGAATGATATGAAAACATATTATTGCCCATTGGTAAATGCAGCAGGTTTTGCAGCTGACACGCACCGTTAAAAGGTCTAGACTGAAACTATGCATGAGTGCCAATATTAATGTTCCTATATGTAGGCTCGTATATTTTGACTAAATGCAAAAAAAAAAAAAAGAAATGTATCCCATTGTTTTTAAGTAGTTGGTGTTTAATTGTCCAATTTCTGAAGTTTTCCGAAAACAAAATTAATAAGCGCTTTGAACCGGAAGTGATGTCAACTCAGGAAAATGAAGATTGTAGAATATGAAAAACAATGGCGATTTATAGAGAAAAGATCGATTCTGAAGCTTCTTTTGAAAGAAATCGAAGGGGAATACATGTTACTCCATGCCGTTCCGTGCCACAGTACGATTGTCCCCTCTCCCCTCGCTGGTCAGCTTTCACACAAGTAATATCTAATCGGACATGAGTACACTTGCATATGTCAAAGTGGGGTGGGGTGGGGGGTTATAATTCAGAAGGGGGTTAAGAATATTAATATTGTGAATGCATATGCTGCGTGTGCAATAGCAACCCGGTTTGTCGTCGGTAACATGCATTACCACGTATAGCAGCGCAAGAAACTCAATCTTTTCTTGACTGAATGCTTGATGGTTTTGCACATTCGAATCTGTCTCTGGGTCCCCAAACATCAAGGTTAGCCGAAAAATAAGAGCACTGATTACTTTTGATACTGATGGAGGTTGAATGCGGAATTCCTTCGCCCTTGCGTTTTTGACCGATTTATGCTGTCCACTGCCTCATACCACAAAAATTTATCTATCTCATAACTTGAGCTGCCAGACTTTCGCACCGCGTCCCGCACTTTGAAATATCACAGCCGCACTTTCTTTAATTTGTCACATCACTGTTCTATTATTCTGTTATAGCCACGCAAGTGTAACTACCCACAAATTATTCCATAAATCTCGAGTTTTTGTGTGTAGTGCCCAGTTGCGATTTGTCTGCCTACATTTTGAGCAAGCATTGAATTTCTTTGATTGAGTGGAGATATCTTTTCGCAACTGCGGTTAGAACAAGGGAGCCGTAACGCTCAACAGTAATCTTCTGTGCTCAAGCATGGTTGCTTTCACATTCGGTATCAGTACGGATGAACTGCTCCTAAGGATGGATGAACTGCGCCCGAGTCCGCGAAGTTGGCTCTCTTCTTGACAAATCTCGCCCACTGTTGTTGAATTCCAACATCTTTTGGGAATGGGTGTAATGACATACCCTTCTCCTGATCCGCAGTAGCGTTGCACCTGAAAACCACACATCTGTTGATCATTTTCGAGGACAAAAGGAGCAGCAGAATGAACTAGAATGAAAGCGTTGAATGCTTAATTCCTCTCTTAGCCGATGCTGTGTTCCTGAGAATATATCATCACCCGAAGATCGCCAAATACTCTCGTTTCTTGAAGAACGGCGTGACCCGCGAGTTTTAAATTAAAATAAGACTGTATCATGAACCATATTTTTTTTTTTCTTTCAGATCTGCCAGTTCCATAGTTTTTCTTTCATATGGAAGCCTCCTGGTCGGTTTCAGTCTAGACCATTAATATCTTCACCAGATTCCCCTGCCACTGAAGCCCAGTGGAAACATTTTAAAGCAGTACATCTCTGATGGGAGAAAATCTGTATCTTGAAACCCAGATAGGGTTGTCACCTTGAGAGGACACTGTTCTTTGTTCTTCGCTCCTTAGTGTAAGAGAGCAAACCTGACCAAGAGCATAGTAATTCAGAAGCCAGTGGTAATTACAAAGGAGGCTTTGAGGAGTAGAACAGTATTTTGAATGTAGTGAAATTAAATGCTGCGCCCATTTAGTTATCAGTTTTGTTTTTAGTATGTTTTCAACTATAACCCCCTTTGAGAAACAGTTGGGGACGATAGGGGTGGGGATCCAAATTAAAACCAAAAAATAAAAGAAACCAGTGAATTGTAAATCATCTGTGATCTGTTTTGAATCCTGATCTGCGTCGTAGGTTTAAATTGGCTGGATAAACCCAAAACCAGTAAACCTTGTGGCTCTCAAAGACCTGGGTTGACATAGATGTTGCGCCCGATCCAAAAGAGATTACACACCCAAATGTTGCATCCAGTCTTCATGGTTAGAGTTGTGCAACCTCAAGGGGTCTTTGTTGTTACATTTTGTGATTCAAAACGTGTCACACGTTCTCTATTGGGGAGAAAAATCAGGACTGCAGGCAGGCCAGTCCAGCACCCCTGCCCTCTCCTTAAGCAGCCATGCCTTTGTAATGCATTTAGATTTGGGTTTACATTGTTTGGTTAAGATATGCATGGATGTCCCTGGGAAAGATTCCTTGAAGCCAACATGCACAGCTCCAAAATCTCAATGTACTTTTCAGCATTTATGGTCCTTTCAAGGAAGTGCAAGTTGCCCTTACCAAGGGCACTAATGCAACCCCATACCAAGACATAGCATAACTTTTGAACTTGTTGCTGATAACGGTGAGGATGATCCTTTTCTTGTCTGGACCAGAACACATGGCGTCAATTTAATCAAAAAAGACCTGAAAATTGATTAATTTTGCCTCAATACTCATTTGTCCAATGAGTGATTGTCCATCGTGGATGCCACCAAACCCCGAGATGTCAACAACGCTTCTAGACTCTGTTTACAAAAAGTTCCTTTTTGTTCAGTAAATTTTTTGACTGCCACTTGTGCATGTAACTACATATTGTACATGATCATGGTTTACCGAAGTAATCCTGAGCCCTTGTGGTTATATCACATAAATATATTCATTAGCCAATTTATTGCTGTATTTATGATTTTGGACAGTGTTTCAGTGTTTGTTGTTTTAATTTTTGGATCACCCACTGGGCCTTTATTCACAAATATGTATTCTCCTCATGTCATTCATTAATCATAAACTCCCCTATCTGCGGCCTCGGCTGGAAAAATGTTCTCTCTGTCAAGTACGTCATTGCATCCCAACGCAAGTAGACAAAACTTTGCAGCACTTACGATTTTTATGCCTAATTATACACTTTGGCCAGATCCCAGAAATGTGTCACTCAAGGGGTTACTTGATGTAATACATTGACCATTAGTGTGAGTATTGGGACACAGCCATACATACTTTGCTCAGAGCCATTTCTTACGCAGGAGTACAGAAAACTGGTGGACTGCCCCGTGACATGGCGCAACGTCAGTCACCTGAAGCTGAATCTTGGCAAAACTAACTAGAATGTAAAGTTTGTGAATAAACTTTAAGTTGGTTTGACAAAGCCAAACTGTTATCATTACATTTAATTTTAATTGGCTCAGTGTGTGTATAAGTTCCTGTTTTCTCATCTTCCCTCTGCTGGATTGCAGTCCAGTCTTTGTGCTTACCATTCTTTGTGTGTGTTGTCTTAATGGTGTCTCACACCAGTTTGCATTTAAGAGCTCTGCTCCCTCCCATATTCAGAAATAATTCTGAAACTAGGAAGCACAGAAATATTAGTTTGGGATTCATTTCCTAGTCTTTGGTGGCTCACGGAGTGGCAAATTCTCTGATTCCAACAAGCTGCTAAATTTGGAAATGTGCTCAGTCCTGCGAGGCCTGTTCCCAGTAGATTGCCTTCCTGGTATCACTGTCGGACCAGACCCCAACTTATGTTTGCCCAATCACCTTGATCCCGTCTACCTATTCACTAACTCAGACTATTCCTGACCTCTCTTGCTGAGCCCCTTTCATGGTTGTTTGCCTCAATTTGTGCGCTAATTGTGGGTTTGCATTACTTAATTTAAGCTCCTTAAAAGCTTTCCACTGGATCTGCGCCTGGTTCCTTCTCTGAAGGCCATTGGCTGATAAGTCTGTCAAGTAACAAAAGACTTGATTTCCGCTAAAGATCAACAGCAAAGCGATAAGTTTCTCAGAACAGCAACACTGACTGGAGAAGGGATTCAGCTCATATCCAATGGAATGCAGCCAAGCTGGGAAGTGATATTTATGATGTGCCTTTGACAATGAAGATGGATGAGGTAATTCAGGAAGTGAAGGGTGGTAAGGTGGTTAAATTTACCAGGCAAATGCAAAGAGGCTGATAAGCTATCAGCAGAGGTGTGAAGTCCGGGTTCAGAAAGTAAAAATCCTCCCCAGAACTTTATTCCAACCACCTAGATTTACTTTGGACAGGAGATGGAGCCGATATAAGTGATCAGCTCATTCTGTGGGCGGGAGAAAAACTTGGCAGGACTTTTACTATCTGACCCTTGGATTTTACACCTCTGCTTATCCATATTCCTTGAAATTGAAAATGTCAGGTCAAAGAATGTAAGAATGGAATACTTAAGTCATGATGTTAGATTTCATCCCTGAACCGCTGCGATGTTTCAAGCGTCAAAGAATAGGACATAATGCAGGAAAATTTAAAGGAATGCAAAGACGTACCATATGTGGAGGTGAATGCAAACATGGGAGATGCGCTGAAGATGCAAAAATTGGATGCTGCGACTGTGGCGGTGGTCACAGTGCCGCATCTTTAGGAGGCCCTGCTCAAAAACAAACAAGAGGAGCAATGATATCAAGTCCCAAACCAGGTATCTCATGCTAAGGCAGCTAAAAAAATAGTCAAGGAAAGAGATCCACTGCAACACAGATGATGGGAAGTGTAAGAGAGTTTGAGAATAGATAAATAACTGAGGTAGTGTCTCCCCCATCGAGTGCGAGGCAAACGGAAACAAACCCATAAATAAAGAACATTAACAAGGATAAAATGATCATAGACAAAATCAGTTTTGTTGCTTTCATTTTTAAAACTATTAATGTAGCAATTCAACAAAAGAAGAATAGTGATATTCTTCTTATATATGAATATATATATATATATATGAATCAAGACCATAGTAGAGGCAGCTATAGAGATTCTGGGGATAAAAAAAGTTGCAGCCAAACTGATCCATAAGACCTTTCACTCTTCTGAGCGGACGATATTACTATCTGCGTGCCTCAGTTCATGTTTCCACCCCATTTTCAGCAGTGTGTGTGTCTTTTAGATGTATTGTCTACTTTCATTGTTTTGACATCTAGCGTGCCTCCTCCTCCTGGTGTAATCAGTTTTTCCCCTCATCGCACAGACTTAATAATTAAATAAAATTAAAAGGTGCAAGATTGCCTACAGTGAGGTGCAAAAATATGGACACTCCTGCATTAAATGTCTGTTATAATTAATCTCCGAGTGATTAAAAGCAACCTGAACATTAAATGCTACAAAGTTAAACGTGACACATTTCATCATATTTTACCTATATCATCATATATTTAATGGGCAAAAAGTGCGAAGTATACTATACAGTCAGCTCAGGGCAAATATAACGATGTCACCAACTTGCTGCACTGAAGTGCCTCGCCCAACATCGGTGTTTGCGCAGGACGCGCAGAAACGCTGCGTTCATTCCATCGCTTCGGCCGTTACGTCCTGACGTCACTGGCGAAGAGAACAAACGCCGAGGCTTGAAACGGAATAGACCGCCGGCAGACGGGTGTAGCAATACGAGAAAGTCTGAGCAGCAGCGCCTGTATGTAGCTCACAGCCAGACGGTTTTTTTACGTATATTTGATCATCCATTATCTTCTGAAACGGGGGATTGATTTTTAAACGAGGTAAGATTTTATACTTTCAATACTGAGTGAGTGAGTGAGAGAGGAGGGGGGGGGAAAAAAGAAGTTGAATTGAATGGCCGACAGCAGAGCCGTTTGTGCGCAGCGTTAACGCGCGGTAATCGCTGGCGATTTGTCCGCTAACGTCCCGTGAAATTACAGAGCAAAGGCTTCGTTACTCACTAAATACTAATAGCTTGTTATCTGCGGATTCTGCTCACGATCAGGCTCACACACGTAAGCTGTTATCGCCAAATGCGGACATTTCCGAATGTGTTTAGCCTACTGTGCTAATGTCTTGCTATCTGGTGGCAGACTAACCCAATGGGAGCTAGCGTTAGCTGGCTAAATTAGCCTGCGTGATAACCAATGACTTGCCCGCTAATGGCATGTAGCTGTAGCCGGTTACCGGAGGATGTATAGGCCGCGTGTGATCCTGCTCCCTTCGCAACTGCTTAAGTGTAGCCAGTTAAAGCGCGCTAGCGCTAAGCCGCTTTCACACCGGACGCGAAACGATTTTTTTTTCTCTTCACGACAGATTACATTCAAAGTCAATGCAAAGACGCGAGACGCGCGTACTCGCGTCTTTGCGTTCACTTCGAATGCAATCTGTCGTGCGAAAAATTCGTTTCGCCTCCGGTGTGAAAGCTAGTGGCTAAAACTAACTCGGGTCCGGTGGCTTTATTGGCTCGTTAGCTGGTCAGCGTTAGTGAAATTGTTGACGAGATGAATGGCGAGCGTTTGCCTGAATGCCGCACAGTGTTTTTTCTGTGCGGTGGGTGCGACGTTAGCGCACGTTTGCTAGCAAGTTCAACTGGCATCTCTAAGGAAATCTGTGACTCGGCGCCTGCTGTGGGGAAGGGCTAATCTTCTGAAAATATTCTGCGAAAATAATTATTTTATTTTCATCGGCTCAACTAGATATTGATAGATATACATCTCAAGCATAACTGGTGAAAATGTCATCACAATAATATTAAGAAATAAAGAAATAATGAAGTAAAGTGTAGATGGTTGTAGTTTTTCAGCAGAATGTGTTCAGCAGATTAGCCCCACCACTTCTAAATTATGCGTAATTTGTAAGGGTTACCCTATTTGGCAAATGCTGGCTGAAATCACCGCGCTGTGTTAAAAAAAAAAAAAAAGTATCTGCCCCTTCTAATGGGCTATAGCATGTTTGTCAGAATAATTTCCGAACAATAGTTGGGAATAAAATATGGAAGGCATTAAAATGTGATTTGGTTAATTGGCTTTTTTGATAACTATTTATTGATGGGCTTGAAACCATTTAGTGTGACAAACATGCTGTAACGCTAATTGGATCAGATTGGGAAGTTGACACACATGTTAACTGGCAGGCGAATCGCTTGTTGTAAGGCTGCTTTCATTGAATGCTGCAATGTAACGTTATTCATTGCTTGTCTCATGATATACGTCATTGACACTGGCTCCCGAATTATTGGCCCCCCATGACTGGGACTGCACTTGGCATTAATCTATCCGCGGAGCCACACAAAATCATCATAATGAAATGAAAATTCTATTTCTTTCAAATAGGGGTTCTACAATTATTGGCGCTTTCAAATATTATGATTAAAATTTACCGAATTTCAAGCAGGAATAAAAGTTTGACTAAAGTTAACCTTGCTTTTAAGGAACTATATTGTCATTATATCACTTCCTGTCTCACTTTGGTGTAGAAATGAGGAAATGTAAATACTGAATACCTTTGTTTTCCAGTACTGTCAGAACAGTTATTCAAAATTTGGGAAGTAAGGTTTCCACCTGTTCCATTCACGTAAGGGACTCAAACCTCAGGAGAGAAAGCAGGATGATTATGGAAGTAAAACACTCCCCAAAACTCCCTAGGATAGAACTGCAGGTCTTTGTGGCATCTTGGGGGTCAGCAGGTTTTTATAACGCACCATCAGGCGCCACCTTGATAAACACAGGCTCCTTTGAGGTTACATGAAAGCCTTTTCCTGCCCTGCAAGCTTTTGGTATTTGCCAGAGGGCAATTGAATTATGACTGGGCAAAGGTGCTGTGGTGAAATGAGGCCAAAATTGAATGTTTTCATTGAAAAAGTTGTAAAAGGGTTATTCCTTGCCAATTCACCCAAATTTCAGAACTGCTTCCAGTTCAAGTCATGTATTTTCTGTAAAAAAAAAAAAAAAAATTATTGTACTTTCCCTTAAGAAATGAATTCTTGTAAAATCTTAATACTGTTCTCCTAATAATTCTAAAATTCTCAGCTCAAAAACTTTGACCAAACAACCTTATTTTTTTCTTTTTTTTTTCTCCCGCGTAAATCTTTTCAATTTGAGCCTGGCCTAGGTTTCATCATGAGGCTCATGTATTGCTTGTGTACAAAAATGGCTTCTGGTCCTGGTAGGCCTGAGGCAAAAATAACCCTACAACAGCTGAGGTGAAAAGAATGATAAATCAATTAAATATTGAATTTGAAAATTAAATTTTGATGCTCGGGCACAAAATTAAAAATTTCCAATTAATATCATCGTAAAAGAGGGTACGTAAGGACCTACATGCCAAATACCAATCAAAAACTCTCCTCTCTTGTCATCTCTATTCTCAGTTCAAAAAAAAAATTGCCCTTTCCAGTTAAATGATTACACTTAATGAGGCTTGAAATGAAAATATTTATTTTGGCAAAAATGGCAGAAAACATGCATTTTTGGGACAAAATAGTTTTTGAGCTTTGAATTGGGGGGAAAAAAGAAGAAAATCCAAGGTGTGTCCCTGGAGATGCGGGGCTTTGAACAGGTGGCATTTTAGTGGTGTGTTTTTTTTTTTTTTCCCCTCCCCCCACATTTGGCAAGTTACTGACTGCAGTTGGAGATGAATTCATGGTGAATTCAGCCTGATTTATATTCAGCAGACACAGATGAATGGAAAAAATGCCAGAGAGCCTATGATAGGGCTTATATTGGGGCTGCTTTGAGGACCTAAAAATGGTACTGCCTGAACAAAAGCCACTTTCGGTGTCCTTACTGCCCCACAACAAAGGAAGATAAAGTAAAAAGGGCTGTATTTTCTGATTAAGCAGTACAACATTACCTTAGATGCGAAGTTTCAAAGCTATAGGTGTAATAATAAAAAAAGTTATTTGGATTTGTCAGTGATGTATATTTATACAGCTGCATCCAAAAAATTTAGCAAAATTGAGAAGGTGGTGGTGAGACCCTTTTGATGATCTGACATGGAATGACCCATCATGGCATTTTGGCTTTATCATTGATGTCATTCAATTTTTTAAATGTTATTTTTAGTGTATTTCCAGTCAGTGTCGCCAACACGTCAGAGCCTCAGGTATCAGATTTGTAGAAGAAAGACATAAGGTCCATGTTATCACATTGACATCAGAAATTCCTTTTGGCATGAAGTGCTGTTTCTGAAGGGTTGACTAATGGGGTCAGCTTCATAAATTGCTTGTAAGGATTTAAACATTAGCTGGGCGTAAGGCAGGGGTGTTCTCCCTTATCCGGAAAGGGCCAGTCTGCACTCAGTTATTCATTCCAACCAATCAGTCACACGTCTGATGCTGCTGACCAAGGTCTTTAGACTCTAGAGGCTGATTGGTGGAATCAGGAGTGTAACTGCCTGGCTTGAACAAAAGCCTGCATTCACGCTGGCCCTTTCTGGATCAGATTGAGCACCCCTCCTGTAAGGTTTAGAAGCAGTGTTGTGTGTGTGAATTGCACCAGTAATTGGATGAACTCGCATTATGTAATGGCTTGTGTTTTCCTCTCTTCAGAAGATGGCTGTGAACGTTTATTCAACCTCAGTGACTAGTGACAACTTGAGTCGCCATGACATGCTCTCCTGGATAAATGAGTCTTTGCAGATTAACCTCAGTAAGATTGAGCTTCTGTGTTCAGGTAAGAGGCACGTTTATATAACCCACTTATGTTCTGATGTTTGCTTAATTAATATTAATGCTTGGACAGCTTTCCCATCTTGAAGTTTCTCTGCTTTGACCGTATTGGGGCGGAAGTTTTAATCAGAACAGTCGACGTTTGCTTCTTGGTGACAGTTCTGGTTTCCAGTTCCTTTTTTTTTTTGTTTGTGTCTGCAATGTCTATGTAATGTTGGTGGAGCAACGCTTTTTAGAATGATAGAAAGAATGGATTGAGTCCTCAATTGTGCTTTTTCTTTTGTCTCTCCAAGGTGCGGCCTACTGCCAGTTCTTGGACATGCTGTTCCCAGGCTGTATTCAGTTGAAGAAAGTGAAGTTTGGTGCCAAACTAGAACATGAGTTCATTCATAACTTTAAATTATTGCAAGGTGCCTTCAAGAAGATGAATGTTGACAAAGTTGGTGCTACTCTTTTACTCCTATTTGTTGCCTGTGTTATTTTTCCCCCAAATGTGTTTTGTCATGCGTTTCATGTTTATCGCTCTCTCAAACCACTCAAATTTCTCATTTCCTTCCTATATCAGAGTATAGTGACGGCTTCATTTACCTGGAAGCCCTCTCGGTGGTTGCAGGTCTTAGGACTGTATAAACTCCTGCATGCATTAACCTCTGCAGTCGTGGCTCCTTTCTGAATTGTACTGAAGTCAGTATTTTTGTTTTAAAGCCTCAGTGATTTTAACTCCGCCCAGTGTTGTTGCATATTGAATCAGTTTGTGGCTGAGCAGACACCTGGGCTCATGCCAGTGGGCATTCTGAGGGTAAACCTGACTCTGCCATCCCTTTGTGCCAGGCTTCATGGCGTGAGCACTTGTGTTTTTCATGAACTGGGGAAAGGTCTGCGTATTGGCACAGCACTCTACTTTTTCCTCTCTACCCTCCTTCTGTATCTCTTTTTTTTTTGGCTTGATGGCGCTATGAGTTAAAATGTGTCCGGTCCTTCATCTGCCATTCGATGAGGCATGACCTCTATGTGACCTCTGAAAGTGGTGCCCGACACCACAGGACAAGACCTTAGCTGCAGGTCTTTAAAGTCCTGTGAGCTGCGAGGTTGAGCTGGTTCAGAGTGGACTTGTCGATCCTGCACATCCCATATGTGGTTGATCTGGGGAATTTAGAGGCAGGGGCAATGCCTTGATGTTCATTGTTCTGGAACAATCTGTGCATTGTGGCAGGACGCAGTATCCTTGCCTTTTTGGAGATGACTCAGTCGTCTGGCCATAACTATTAGGCCCGTGACAGATGTGCTTGTCATTAGGCCTGCCCATTTCTCCTCCATCCAACACATTAACTAGCAGAACTGTTCGCTCACCATCTAACACAACCCAGACTGACGTGCAGCATTTTTACAAGATAATCCACAATTTTAGCTTCATCTGTGAGTGGTCGCAATGTTTTGACTCATTGGTGTATATTTGTTTATACTAATGCTTGTACTGCACCATTACTCTTTTTACAGTCAATTTGCAGTATCTGTTTGCTTGTTTGAATTCAATTTTGTCGGTTTTTCCCCGCCCCCCCTCCCTTTGCAGTTACAATGTTTTCCCATCATAGTCCTGATTACCCTCTTTCTGTCCTCATTCTGAACAGATTATCCCAGTGGATAAATTGATAAAAGGCAAGTTCCAGGACAACTTTGAGTTTGTGCAGTGGTTCAAGAAATTCTTCGATGCCAACTACGACGGGAAGGAGTATGACCCTGTGGAGGCCCGTCAGGGCCAGGAGACGGCGCAAGTGAACCCCGTGCCTGTCCTCAGCAAGCCGAAGAAGATCCTCAACGCTGGTGAGACACAGGCATCATCGGATATCGATAAATGCATGCACTCCTTCAGGCTAAATTAGCCACAGTCTCTAAATAAACATGAACCATCTTATACATCCATGACATGAACTGATTTGTACAACCCCAATTCTGAAATAGTTGGGACAAAGTGTTAATTGTGAATAAAATCAAAGCACAATGACAATAAGCTGTTTACAATAGAACATGGATAACATTTCAAATGTTGAAACTGAGACATTTTATGTTTTTTATCCACAAAATGAGCTTATTTCAAATTTTCTGGCTGCAACAGTTCTCAAAGTTGGGACACAGGCAAAAAAGGGCTGAAAAAGCAATTGCTGTGTAAGAATCAGCTGAGGGAACATTTATCAAGTAATTAACTGGCATCAGGTGTGTAGCATGATTGGCTATAAAAGGGATGCATTAGAGAGGCTGAGTCTCTCGGAAGTAAAGATGGCCAGTAGGAAGCCATTGTTGAGCATGATCCAGAAGCTCCGCCGTGTTCTGTGGGCCGAGGCTCATTTAAAATGGACTGTAGCAAAGTGTCCTGCGGTCAGACGAGTCCAAATTTGACATTCTTGTTGGAAATCATGGGCGTTGTGTCCTCTGGGCTAAAGAGGAGAAAGACCACCCCCTCTGTTACCAACGTTCAGTTCAAAAGCCAACATCTCTGATAATATGGGGATGCACTAGTGCATATGGGGTGGGACACTTGCATGTTTTAAAAAGCACCATGAATGGTGAAAGGTATATAAAGGTTTTAGAGCAACATGTGCTTCCCTCCAGATGGCATCTATTCCAGGGAAGGCCTTTTGTATTTCAGCAGGACAATGCAAAACCACATTCTGCAGCTATTACAACCGCATGGCTTCGTAGTAGAAGAGTCTGTGCTGAACTGGCCTGCCTGCAGTGCTGATCTTTCACCGATTTAGAACATTTGGGGCATAATTAAGCGAAAAATCTGTCAAAGGAGACCAAAAACTCTCCAGCGTATTAGCCTGTAATAAACAAGAGCGGGATCCTATTTCAATGGCTAAACTCAAGAAACTCGTCTCCTCAATGCCCAGATGCCTCCACTCTGTTAAAAAGAAGAGGGGATGTTGCACCATGGTAAACAGGCCCCTGTCCCAACTTTTTTTTTAGACCTGTAGCAACCATCAAATTTGAAATGAGCTCATTTTGTGGATAAAATTGTAAAATTTCTGTTTCAACATTTGCTATATTATCACTGTTCTACTGTGAATAAAATACTGGCTGGTGTGATTAGAAAGTCCTTGCGTTTTTATTTCATTCACAATTCGCACTTTGTCCCAACTACTTTGGAATTGGGGTTGTAAATGACCGTGACTATGGAAGGGTAATTCATGCGGGCTAAGCAAAGGAGTATAATCCTTACATGCACTACCAAGTGGGACATGCTGTTGCCGTACACCTTCACACTTGGGATTCAGGGACAACATATTTACTAGACTGGTGAGCATTTGCCTTAACCCTTCTTGGAATGATTGGTAGCAGCCCTTGGCAAATATCTCATTCATTATGAGTACCTGCACTATGTTAGCGCTACTGAATAGTGTTGTCACCCATTTTACGTGCTCCTATTGATGAGTCTCATACACCGACTCCAGCTTAATCAACAAAAGTCTTTTTTTACACATTCAGTTACACATTGGATTTAGTAGTAAATTACTTAATGTGGAATAGGAATGCACCTGTGAAATTTTTACTTGAAATTGGAAATATACTCAGCAACAAAAGTTTCTGTGACACCAATATTGTTAATTATTTTTCATAACGCAATTATGAAATTGTCATACATGGTGATATCAGACTGAAACAGTACACGTAAACACAACATTGAAATGGAAATAATGAAAATGCGAGAAAATGACTTTGCACGTGAAAATGTGCGTAAATCATGCTTGTGGATGGCAATAAAAGAGGAGAATTTTTGGAATGTTCACATTGTGCCTGATGAACGACGGAAGCATCACTTATCGAAAACACAGCCATTTCGGATCAGGAACTCTACCCTCTAAATGCCAAGACTGTCTGAAAATGATCGGTGGAGGGCCATTGGGGTGATTGAATCCGGAACCTCGCAGAGGGAAGTTGCTCATCGCCTGAATGTCCACCGAAACACCATTTGGAACTTATGGCAGCGTCATCAGCAGACAAGACATGTCAGAGACCGTCCTCGCAGCGGCCGTCCACGAGTAACCACTCCCAGACAGGACAACTGGATTCGAACAACCCATCTCCGAAATCGATTCCAACCTGCAACCATAACTGCAAGAATGATACCTGGTTTGAGGCGACTGTCTGCACAGACAATCCGTCACCGTCTCCGTCATTTTGGCATTGTCCCACGTCGGCCAGCAAGACGTCCAATACTCACAGTACAACACCGACGACTGCGTCTACAGTGGGCACAACAACATCGACGGTGGATCCAACGTCAGTGGGATCTTGTACTCGTCACTGATGAATCAAGATTCATGCTTAACCGATGTGATGGTCGTTTACGTGTATACCGTCAACGTGGAGAACGTTATGCCAACAACTGTGTTCAGGAATTTGATCGTTTTGGAGGTGGTAGTGTCATGATTTGGGGAGGGATCACGGCTAGAAACAGAACAGATTTGCTTGTTATTGATGGAAATCTGACAGGTCAAAGATATCGCGATGAAGTGCTACGGCCATTGGTGGTACCGTTTTTGATGCAACATGGTCCCGGAATAACGCTGCAACATGATAACGCCAGACCACACGTTGCAAGGATTGTACAGCAGTATCTGATGCAACAACATGTCAATGTCCTGCCATGGCCAGCCAGATCCCCAGACATGTCCCCAATCGAGCATCTTTGGGACGAGATGGATCGACGTTTGCGGCGGTCGGATAACCCGCCAGCTACACTCCAGGAATTGCGACAACGTCTACGTCAGATTTGGAATGACATCCCACAGCAATTTCTGGCACATCTGATTCGGTCCATGCGCCGGAGATGCGTTGCTTGCATCATGGCACGAGGAAGTCACACCCGGTATTGAAGTGTGAAGGTCACAATTGGTTAGACGTCAGACAAGTGCTTCATGACGCATGAAAATGACATTTCTCGTTTTGAGTGACGTTGGCACTGAAAAGTCAGTGTTTCTCCTGTTAAATAAACATATTGATTGCATTGAGATCTTTGCGTGTCATTTATAACACATACATAAATGGTGTCACAGAAACTTTTGTTGCTGAGTATACTTGGGTAGGTAGCAGATTCCAGTTTGCAGATTCTCTAGGGACACTTGAAATGTCGCTGTCCTTCAGCAGTAACGACGTTGGTAATCCTTTTTTGTGGCTAAAATCCAGCCATTCTCTGTTGGGGTCATCAACTTTTGGCAGAGAAGATAGTCTTGTTGCTCCTTTTCACTGATGGACTACAAGTTTTGCAGTAGCATCTACTAGAGATGTGCAGTTGTGGCCAACTTATCGATAAATTGCTCAACTGCTCTTTAACCAAATAATATGGCCGGTTAAAAAAAGCTGTGTCACCATTATTGCGCATGCCCAGAACCTGCATCCCAAGGAAGTCATCATCAAAATCCATCTTTGCCAGTCCGTTTTTCTTATGGATTGTATTAGTATATTTCAGTTACTCCGTCCCATATAATGCTTTTTATATTAAGAAGCTTTGTGTGGAAATTTGCTGATTCAAAACGCCATTTTAAGCTGTAG
The DNA here is from genome assembly GCA_029721435.1 of Gymnothorax reevesii. Lineage (NCBI taxonomy): Eukaryota > Metazoa > Chordata > Actinopteri > Anguilliformes > Muraenidae > Gymnothorax > Gymnothorax reevesii. The sequence continues at coordinate 11,618,911 of CM056585.1, read as the reverse complement.
TCCTGGAATATGAAGAACTGAAGCTGGCTTGACATCACCATCAATCGTAGAAAAAGAAAAAGACCTTCTGTATTTTGACTTGCAGTTGAACTGATTCACTGCGTTCAGAGTTCCCAGCATGTGCAGCAGTTGTGATGCAGCTCCTTTAATTGGGCCAATTCCCAGCCAATATGGAGGACGGAAAGCCTTCAGTAGTCAGGGCTGCGTTGCGAAACTGGAAAACCACAACCTAGGATAGGGGGGGGGGAAATGCCATTCGCTTTTCACTAGAAAGGAATCAAGCTGAAATATTAAATATGCTGGTAGGGAATGAATCAGGAAATTGTTAATTATGCCAAAACTCATTAATTATGCCATCTGGCTAGCTACAGCAGCCCAAGCATTGCCTATTACACCTGTGCTTATCTGTCTCTCCTCCTGTATGATAAATGTCTCCTTAATGCTAATGAATTTATTTCAGCTGCAGGTTGTAAGTCGTACGCAAAGCCGGCTGCAGCAGTTGGTACAGTCCTTAAATAACTGTAGATGGGGGAGTGGGTGTGGGCTGGTGTGTGCACAGGGCCTGCGGGAGCACCGGGAGCAGGGCTGCCCAACCCTGTTCCTGCAGAGCTACCACCCTGAAGGTTTTCACTCCAACCAAAGCAAACCGCACCTGCTCTCCCAGCTACAGCTCTTGACGAGCTGCTAATGAGCTGAATCAGGTGTGTTGAATTAGGGTTGGAGTAGAACCTGCAGGATGGTAGCTCTGCAGGAACAGGGTTGGGCAGCCCTGACCTAGACCACCTTTTCTTTTATCGAGTCCCCTTTCTCTCTTACCAGAGGGGTAAAGTCCAGGTTCAGAAAGTAAAAATCCTCCCCAGAACTTTATTCCAACCACCTGGGTGTACTTCTGACAGGAGATGGAGCCGATATGGATGATTGGCTCATTCTGTGGGAGGGAGAAAAACTTGGCAGGACTTTAACTTTCTGGCCCCTGGATTTTGCACCTGTCTGTTACCAGTTGGAAAATGTGAATATCGTGCTCTTGGCTGGGTTCAAATATTTTGTGTCCACACTGGCAATCTACTGTAGAGGAATTGCACTGGGGCGCGTTTCCCAAAAGCGTAGTTGCTAACTAAGTTAGCAACTTGCATTGTTCATCCATTCAGTCAATGGGTCCAACTATGTAAGTTAGCGTCTGTGATTTGGGGAAACGCACCCCTGATCTTCGCTGGTCATGGACAGCCTCTTTCTTTTTCATTCACTGAATTTACACACATTTCTCCTTTGGCACATCCTGAGCTGGATTATTCCCACAGTTTTCAAGCATTTTTATGTTCATCTCTATCTTATTCTGTGTGCTTCTCCAGGTCTCACTCATTTCACTGCAGGGGTCGTATGTAACAGAGATGGGGGACACTTATTCACTGGGAATGTGTGACTCTTGAATTCTTCTGCCATGAACAATCTTCCTCGTGGAGGACATTTCCCATACTGCACTGGTGCGGTCACGTGTAGGGCATGTCTGAATGAGGAGTTTAAACTGGCACTGGTCTACCCAAATTTTTAAGAGGCATTTCAAAATTTATATGGGTTTAAAAACTCAAAGGTGTGAGTTTTATAATTATATATACTTTCTTATCCAGGGTCCGAAATTCCATTCTGCATAATGACACATATTGATATATATACTGGAGTCGCTAAATCACACATCTGATGATCCCCCGCTCCTCATCAAAACCCACCTGGATTTTAAAATGCCCCTCTGAAAGGTGGGCTCTTTTTTTCTTCCCTCGAACGAGATTGTCATGTGGTGTTTTCTGGTCCTCCAGCGCCACAGCGGTCTGCAGCAGTGGCCAAACCCACACCGAAGGCGGCGCCTGGGCTGGTGCGCAGACCCATGGCGGGCGGAGGAGACGAGGAGAAGAACGAGCTGATTCAGGAGGTTTGTGGCCCTGTGCTGCTGGGACCTCAGTCTCTGCAGAAATGTTGTATTTGCGCCATCAGTTGGAGCGACCTGATGTACAGTACGGCGCATCGCCAGGCGGATATGATCATTGATATTGACGGATTGAAGGTCAAAATGTAGTGGACTGAACTTCCACTCATATCCGTGTGCGATTGAGCGCTTATGTGATCGGGATTTATAGCGTTTGCTTCCAAGACGTGGACCCAGGCTTTGATAAGAATTTGGCGGTGTTTAAGTTATATCCACAATGGTTTTCTTTTGCGGACCGTCACACTGCTCATTGCATCGTGAGAAAACCAAATCGAATCGCAGTCGAGTTTGAATACGATGGCGCGGTGGCAGAGCTAGATCGAGCGAGAACACGAGTATACAGTGCAGTGCAAACGCCAGCTCGCTGAGGCATGTTTTAAATGTGATCTTATTGTCATTTTTAGTTTAATACTGTTTAAAAAGATCATAATTAAGACAATTCAAATAATAAATTCAATCTTAGATATTCACTTCATCGCTTGCGTGACGCAGAGGCTGGGGCTTTGTAGCAGAGCCTGCGGCTGCATGCATCGACTAGGCCAGTGGTTCCCAAAGTGGGGGGCGCGCCCCCTAGGGGGGGCGCAGAGCAATTGCAGGGGGGGCGCGGGGTGCGGGAGTTCCGGACACCAACAGAAAATCATTTGCATACAGTCCATTTGCTGCCCAGAATTCTGCGATTACATCGTAAATGCCCGCCTTACTCTCAACATAACTGTTCGCCAAATCATTCATCTAGCCTGCCATTTTCATAAATAATTTATGAATGTAGTTGTTCAAATATTTGAAGCCGGTAATGTAGTCTCGCGATACCCAACTCGCCGCTTTTTATCCTGCACTGATCTGGCATATTGATAATAAAATGGTAAGTGACACCGAACAAAATCCGATGAATACAAAGCAGAAATAACCGAGATTGCGTCATCTTATTCTCGATAATATGAATGCTCTGTGTGCCGACAGATTATTTTTATCTAGCCCACCAACTGAACGTTACAAACATATCGGCAGGTTCGGCAAGTGGTGTTCATGAATTTTTTTTCATACTTCGCTGTCTTTCTGCATCATAGAAACATAATTTTAAGTAGACGGCTATACTCAGGCAGAGGAGTGTGATACAGCCTGATGATTTTATACTTTAAAAGAGATTTTGCATTATTAAACTTTCGCGTCCTTAATTGGAAAATAACTGTGGCCGTTTCCAAACCTGCCAATCATTTTTAATGTTCCCAGCTAGGCTGGACAAAAATCATCTGTGCAGAGCATTCATATTTTCTAGAATAAGCTGACGCGATCTTGGTTAACGTATTTTAACTTAAAAGTGCGAGGCCAGTGAAGAGAGGAAAATGTAACTGTCTCGAGACACTCCTTCAGCGGTCCGCACAAGGTTGCTGATTGGCTGTATGCAAGTAAGTTTCTGTTGGTGTCCGGAAAATGCATAAATAGCAATGTTGTTGTATATTAAAAAAAATAAACCTGTTACACTGAACATAATTACACAGTTAAGGTGCTTGAAAACAGTTACACTTTAATTACACCGTGGTTGTTTGTTATTTTGCTATTTCCAATTCTAAAAGTAGCCTAGTTTTAGTTTATGACAATCTACAGTTTATGACCGTTTACTTACATTTTTTCCAAAAAGGTTGAGGTTTATATAAATTACAATGAGTGAAATAAACTGCAATGGTCTCTGAAAACAAAATGTGCGTATGTATTACCTATTTTTGGGGGGGGGCGCAAAAAATTTTTATGTACCAAAGGGGGGCCCAGCAGAAAAAGTTTGGGAACCACTGGACTAGGCGAAGCTGGCCCTTCCAGAATTGCGAACGTCTACAAGAAATCCGCCTCATTAATCATCTCATCTCCCGATTTACGACAGTTATGCGCCATATTGGGTCGCTCCAATTCAGCTCATTCAATTCCAGAGTATTTGAAATTCTTTGTACTTAATGTGGTGTCTCTCTTGCCTCTCGTCGCTGGTCAGGTGAACATATTGAAATCGACAATTCAGGACATCGAGAAGGAGAGAGATTTTTATTTCGGCAAGCTGAGGAACATCGAACTCGTCTGTCAGGAGAAGGAGAGCGAAGGAGACCCCACACTGCAGAGGATTGTGGATATACTGTACGCCACAGATGTGAGTTCGGGGCAGACGCTCCCGCATTTTCTATGGGAACTTCACATTCTGCTCTGTAGCCTTAATACATGCTGCACACTACACCAGTCACCTTGTACTGCTGGTTCCAGTGTTCATCGCACTAAATGCCTTCGTAATATAATTAATTCAAGGACCATTTGAACTTGTATAGTACACTGCAGTGCTTGTTTCAATTGTGCGTTTAGTAATGTTGCATATGACCATTTTTGGAGTCATTCTACAAATCCTAATGACCTCTCGTCCCGTTCCCGCAGGAGGGATTTGTCATACCAGATGCTGAGTCAGAGGAGCAAGAGGAATTCTAATACTGGATGCAACCTTAATGTCAAACGTGCCCCATCCCCCTGTCCGCCAGATTATGTTGTACATTTGGTTACCACTGAACTTTTTATCAAATTGTTTCATCTGCAAACCTTGTCCCCCCCCTGCCCCCTTGCTTTCCCCCCCTCCCCCCACGGGCACAGCTGTGATCTCCACTGGGGCCCCGCTCTGTAAGATTTGGCTCCAAACCACTTGGCCCTCGGCTCAATCTGAAGCACTTCTAACAAGATTAGGCTTCACCATCGTCTCTTCTCACCTGAGAAGCAGATCACAAGATTTCCGGCACCTGCACTCCTGCCCATTTTATTGTTATTATTTTTTTCGTTCCTTGATCTATGTACCGTATCACCCGTTCACTTGTATTTTTTGATACTGCTGAGAGAAACTCCCTTTCGAAATGTATTGATCCTCCCTAATAATTTCTACATGCCCACCTCGTGGTTACAGGTTTTCACAGACTGCTAATTATTACCTTGGTAAATGTGTAAGTTTTGTTCTTTTTTCTCACTTCCTGAGCAGAATTGATAGGAGTGTGATTGGACGTTGCCGGACACATCAATCGCCTGTTCTTTCGATGAGCCACGGTGTTACCTTAGCTTGTACCCTCACTCTCTTGAGCCAGTTACCCTCTGGGCTGCCAGCACTGTGGCTTAACCTCAACTATTAAGTTAGCCTTGAGAAACATTTGCCGTGATAATCTATGAGCGGTTCTTCCACCTGTGTTCACATGTAACAGTATATCTGGGTATGATGATAAACGGTGCAAAAACGTTGGCACCTCTGTATTTAAAAGACTATTTAAAATTGACGACTTTCAGTCTTCTGAGGTAAAATTAGATTTTGCGCATACAGCTCTTACCAGTCTTTGTCTAGGATCAGAAAAGACCTCCTCGTATTAAATCCTGAATTGCATTTTTAAATGTTTTTTTTTTTGCTTTAGTCCAATTCTAATTGTAGATTGGCAGGTGGATCAATCAGTCAAATGATTGAGTCAATCTTGTCCTGCCGGCGACTGAAGCAAGTTGTTGGGCGTGAGTGATGCAGCGGGGTAAAAGTGGTGGAAATGAGTCTTTCCATGCAGGAGGTTGGTAGGTTCTCGAGAGGGTTCTTGCTTTTAGCAGAGTTGTACACACACAAGTTTCCAGTTCTATTTATCTTTGGGGTTACTGCTTTCGCAGGTTAACAGAATTGGTTTACACCATTTTCCCTTAGGTGCAACTGCCATTTTATATAGTAGGGGTAAAAAAGACCAGAGTGTTTATACCCAACTAGATTGCCTTAATTTTTATTAAGTTTAAATGGTAAGATTCCTCCTAATGCATTGATGTGACTGTTTTTGGATGTTCTCCTTTGGAAATTGTAATGCAGTTGAAGTATTGTAACTGAGCTCTTATCATTTTTGCTGCTCTGAAATAAAGATGTCTAGATGAACTGGCATAAGACAGTGGATGTTTTAGGACAGTCTTGCACTGCCATGGATGCAGTCCTCCAGTATTACAGTTCACAAAGAGAAGTGAATTTGTGCTGTACATGTGTGCATTTCACTGGCTAAGCTGTGTTAGCAGTTTGGGTCTGTAATACTTCTGCTCTTAAGCAACATTTGAGAGCATTTCCTGTTTTTTGAAGCTTTCAGTGCTGAGGTATGGTCATGGCAGCAGGTATAAATTAATCCTCTATTAGTTCGGTGCGTGTTCACATTGCTGAGAACCTAACCTTGGAAAGTCCACACGGGATTCAAGCTCAAGGTGGACTTCGCTTGCTGTGCTCCTGAAGTACGTTTCTGGGGACAATGTTTGCCGTTCACACTGAGGAATACTAGGGCACGGTGGGCTTGTGGGACTGAGTGAATCCCCTTCGTTTTGTTTGAAAGACAGAACTTGACGAACGAGGATGTGTGCTGTTGGCCTGAACTGCACGGCTGAATTCCATGTCTCTGGCATAGATTGTACACAGAAGGGATGTGGTAGCATAGATGCAGTTTGGAGCACGAGATGTGGAACATAGTACTTAGTTTTATTGCAGTGACTCTTATCAGACTTCAATCGCACAGAAATTTATTCAGAAAATTGTGTGGAAAATGGTAACTTATCCCAAGGTTTTTCTGATGCTCCTTCGCTGGAGCGTTCACTCTTCAGTGGTGTCGGCCTGAAGCAAACTGAATGAGTCTTTGCTTCAGATCTATTCCATGTTGTCTAGTGATATCCATTTTGTATTTCTGGTCATATTCAACAATTTTATAATTTTGCAACAATGTGATCATTGGTATGAAAAGTCCTCTTTAAAGGTGGAAGGAGTTTCCTTCTGCTGATCCCAGATCTGCAGTGGTGCTATTTGAGATTTCTCTTGTGGCCTTTTTACAGTTTGACATTCTTGTGCACTGTGGACCATGTACCTCAACTGCTCTTTTCCTGCAGGGTATGGACCCTTTCCCCTCTTTTTTTTAAATTGCATTTGCTGAAGTCAAATTATTACAAACAATAAAACAGTATTTCCATGTTTTGTATTGTGTTAATCTTTTTTTTTTTAAATTTCAGTGTAGTCATTTTTCAGCAGCAAATGCCTCTGCTCCCAATATCCAGTTCCTCTTGATTTTACCATGACAGCGCCCATGTTCTTCCGTTTTATGTGGTTCAGGAAGTGATGTCCATTTCCCCCTCAGAAGAGCTGCTGTGTGTCAAGATTGCGGCTTTTTTTCTCTCATTCGCTTGGTCTTTGACAGGGAAAACCTATTTGAATTCATTAATCTCACATATGCGCCCTCGGACCACATTATTATACCTGCCCTCTGGCACTTATTTCAGTCTTTCTATCACTGATGCCATCATTTCTTAATTACGGTCTGAATATATGGATAGTGACAACGTAACTGGTTTCTGGCTCTGATCTAGCAAATCTGATTTGAAAAAAGGGGTGACTGACTTCTTTGATTAGGGTTCCCGATTTCTTCATTTTTGCTTATTTGCTGCAGTTAAATGTTTCTGATCATTCAACTCACTTTAATAAACGGAAGACAATCTGAGCAAACCCAATGTGCAGCTTTTAAATTAATGTTTCATTTATTAAAGGTCAAGGGTTATTCAAGACCTGTATTGCCCTTGTAAAAATTCCTGCTCTCCCAAACCTAATGAGTGGTTGTGCCACCCTTTGATGTGACAACTTCAAGGGATAATGATAATGGTGAGTCCTTTCCCTCACTTTGAAGGAATTTTGGCAAACTCCTCTTTGCAGAATGGATTTAATTTTGCCACATTGGAGGATTTTTGAGTATGAAGTGCCTGTCTAAGGTCATGTCACAACTCAATTGGACTCAAGTCTGAACTTAAACTAGGTGACTCAAAAACCTTCAATTTGTTTTTCTTGAGTCATTCGGAGGTGGACTTGCTTTCGGGTTGGGCAAAGCAGCCCCAAACCAACCGTCAAACATGGTGACAGCTGGTATGATCACTAAGAAGTGATGCGTTCGCTTTAGGCCAGACCCATATCTTCCAAAAAGTTCCACTTTTGTCCCATCAGTTCACAGAATGTCACCCAATAGTCTTGGGGATCATCAAAAAAATTTTTTTTTTTTTGGAAAATGTGAGGAGTTGGTGTTCTTGGCCCGCTGTGGTTTTCACCTTGCAGCTCTACCACGCATGCCATTTTGCACAATCTCCTTTTTTAAATTTTATGGAATCATGAACTCTGAGCTTAACTGAGGCAAATGAGGCCTGCAGCTATTTTTTTTATCTTTGTCTGGGTTCTTTTGCTGCCTAGATGAGGAATTGTGGAAGGCTGGCCACTCCTGGGAAGGTCGACCAACTTAAGTATACTCTATTTGTAGATGATGGTTCTTGCCAAGGTTTGCTGGCATCTCAGAGCTTTTGATATGGCTTTTTAACCCACTCCAGACTGATAGATAGCAATATATTTCAGAATTGGGGACCGCATCCCATGCACAAGTTCTCATTTTAGCGGAGAACTATGAAGTGCCAAATGGGTCCTTAATCACCATGTTTTTGGTGTTACATTCGCAGCAACAAAATGAAAAAATTCAGCCGCAAGGTCTGCCACTACCTGATGCTTTTCGTTTGGGGAAAAACAAATTTTCATTTGATTATTTTTCACCTGCCTTGAACAGTGCACATGCGTGAATAACTTCGTCAACAAGTGTTGCGATATCGAGATTTCCCATAAGGACTTTTTTTAAAATTATTCTTCGTATCCCAGGGCAAACTGTGTGGACAGGACTAGAAGGTTGATTTTTGCTTGTAAACATCTGTTTGGACAGTGCATTATCAACTTATGAATGGATAAAATAAAGTTTGAGCTGAAGCTTTTTTAAAATGTCTTTGACCTCTCTCAGGGCTACAGAGGCCTGACACTTCTATCGTGCAGATATGTTCTATTAGGTCATGAAGCTAGGTATTTGAAGTGTTTCAGGTGGTAATTTTTACCATTGACTCACACTTGCTTTGGTCCGTCTAGAAGAACGGAAGCAAAATATTTGTCCTAGTTGACTGTCCCTGCATGAGCTCAAAGTGATTTATGATTGGAATGCCAGTGTCTGAACATTCAGAGGCTTAGGTTCAAGGTTCAATCGCTATGATAGCATGATGATACTGGGGTCCCTATCTAAAGTTATTCCATTTGTCAAAATTGCTGGTCTCAACTGCAAGTAAAATTCAATATGAATGTTTTAGGGAAAGTAGTATAGTTCCATGCTTAGGAATGTGACTTGGGGTATAATCTCTACTTGGGAGAGGGCTGGGGGTTGTACTACGAAGCTGGCTATGTGATTAAGCCTGACTTCAGCACTTCGTAAAAGCAGGAACCTCCTCAAATCTGGAACGTGGACTGAGGTAAAAGAAGCTGCGCTTGGTTTTACTTAAACATTAAGTCAGGCTTGGTCACAAAGCCAGCTTTGTAGTACAGCCTCCTGGTCTGGCCTGTTCTCCTCCCATCGTTGATTATTCAAACCAAAGATATACATTATTTTTGGGGGCTTGAGAGCAAAAGAGGATGGTTAAAACAGGCCAAGCTACACCCCTGTTTAGGAGAGTCTCATGACATGCCTTCGATATGAGCCTTCAGATGGATTCAGGTCAATGCAGTTGAGAGGTGTGTGAGGTCTTCGTAGAGGGGTTCACGGACACAGCCTGGCACGATAGCACCTCGGCACTGCTCCTCTCGGCAGAACTCTTCATACCACTCTTCCATTGCTTTCGTAAGAAGTGTGCGGAGCAATAAACGTTTGTTTGTTCACCGAAGGGAAAAAAAGAAACTTTGATGTGTCTGAAGGAAAACTGCAGCAACCTCAAAAACATGCACTGACTATCACTTTAAGGAACATTAATTCGTCATCATCCATATGAGTGAATGATTCGACAAGTCAAGCACCTCCTCCGTCCATTAAACTCGCGATTCTCCTGCATTGGGCCATAACTAGCGAATAGAGGTCAGGTAGCGTCACCATTGTATGGACTGACTTTTAAAACCTCCTAAAACTGGAGTTAACGAACCTTCGGTGGAGTTTAAATGTCGTTTATTTTAATAAATGAATGGTACCGCTGGCTATCTATTATAAATGCACAGGACTTGAGAGTGGAATGTCAAATACAAAACTAAAGTATCGTTTGTAAGTTAAAAGCAAGCGACCTTGTAGCTAACTCGTTGCAGACAATGCATCTGGTTCTCTCAGTGGACGTTAGCTAACATACTCCAACTACTCAAAATTATATATTGTAGGCAACGTTAGCAAGTGAACTGTGATCAGTCGTTCTGTTGCATTGTCCTGAAGAAAAAGGCGACGTTTTATGCCAGATAAGTCAGGAGTTTCATACATCTATTCGTTGCACTGTTTAGCATGTTAGCTTCCGCTAACTGCACTGCCTTTGTGTAACGTAAGTGGTACGTTATTTATCCGTTCAAATTAGCTTGCAGCCCTATGGAAACTCCATGCAACCTGCACTAAAGGAAGTAACGTTACCTATTAGCATCGCCAGAGCCAGCAAATTGCTTAGGTTTATTCAAAAGTCAGAGTGACACAGATCGCAGATAGCGCAAGTAAGTTAGTAGCCAGATTATTAGGCGAAATGATTCCCGATAAAACCCCAAGTGATGATGTTTATCGAGCCGCCAGTGACAGATTTAAAGAGGCGCACATCCCCACGTTTGAGAAATACAAAGAGCTGTACCAGCAGTCCACTGACAACCCAGAAGGTGAGCGGGTCCAGTTGCATGATTCCGACTGATTTTTTATTTATTCCGCACTGCACGCCTGGCTGCTTTGGTGACTTTCACTGAACTAAGCCAGTGCTGACCGAAGTAATGTTATCTTTTTGGATGTTACGCATGGACACGCAGTTACCGAGCTTTCAGACTGACCCGCTGCGGTTTGCGTTAAACCGCAGGGGAGGTGCAGTTCTGTGAGGGAACGAAACTCACGCTTGTTCGGTTCACTCACTGAACAGCTCTTCTTAATGGTGCTCTGCGTGAATCTTTCTCATGGGTGCGGGTATATTCTTAGCCTGGAATCTACACACATTTGCTTGTTTTTGGGGAGGTGGGATATACCGTAAATCTGGTGATTTAATGTATGGGCAGTTTTCCGTCACCCCCCGCCCCAGATTCAATTACAAGGGGGTATTTGTTTAAATACAAAGGTTATTGAAATTACACAATTCTTGCATTCAACATGCATTGAACCGGCCAGGGGAACGCAGTGTCCATTGGTTTAGTCCTTTCACAGTTCAGATCAGATGTACATTTTTCAAAATATTAGAAGTTTTTGAAGCTTTCTTGTTCTTCACATTTTCGATTACTGTGCCATACTGTTTATCTTCATTCACAAATTGGCGAACCAAATTTGTACATAGCGGATGACATACTGTCCTAATGATGTCAGATGGTAAAGAACTAAAGTTTACAATCTGACGGTATGAATATTTCTGTCTATAGTATCATTGTGAAGCAGTATTGCCAGCTTAGTTGCGCTTTCACGCGGGGATTGACTGCTGCCTTAGTGATGACCAAATTTAGTGCGCATACAGTTTTAAAAAGGGCTTTGTCTTTGGCTTTTTTGCATAAAACTATGAATGGTTCCAGTGAAAGTGCTGGTTTTTCTGTGTCTGTCCTCCATCACGTAATTAATTAACATATTTTCTCTGACATTCCGTTTTGTGTCTTCAGAATTTTGGGGCAATGTCGCAAAAGAATTCTTTTGGAAGTCAAAGCCCACTGGCCACTTCCTGGACTACAACTTTGACATCACCAAAGGCAAGATCTATGTCAAGTGTATGGAAGGGGCCACCACCAATATCTGTTACAATATCCTTGACAGGAATGTCCACGAAAGAAAGATTGGTGACAAAATTGCCTTCTTTTGGTGAGTCTTCAAATTAATGGATTGTAAATGCCCCCTCTGCTTAAAATTGTATTTTTTTAGTGCATTTTGAAATATCTCCTATTATATTTGTGTATTCTGTGTGCTCTGCTTGTCAGAGAGCATTATTTTTTGTTCTTCATGGCAGTGAAAACACTACCTCCCTATTACACTCTCAAAATTCAAGGTTGACACTGACTACGTAAGTTTAACGCTCTGTTATTTCACTGACCAGTAAGCAGTCATTGGCTCAGTACCTCGCCATTTTAGCAAACATAACAGTGGTTGGTCAAGTTCACTAGATGCATTTTTTTAATACAGACTATGGTTTTCAAAGTGTTCTTCCTTACAGTGCATCCTAGTGTTTCCTCTTTACAAGGTGGGTGTTATCAGAGCTGGCGATTGGGCCTTAGGCTAGCTAGCATAAGCAGCACTTCATTTGCTAGTTGATAACATGAGCCTTTGACTAAACAACATTATCTATTGCCAATGTTGTACAAATTGATGCATGAAAAAAATTACTATTCTGATGCATCTACTTGTGGGTGACCCTGTAGAGTAGTGAAACAGAAAACAGGCTGAGGTTTGTTTTGCCGGAGCTGTAGGTGAGTAGTCCGCAGTAGAGGGTTGGAGCACATTTGAATGGAGGCGAGGAAATATTGCATATTCTTTGATCTGTGCATACTAAGTGAAGGCAGAGGTGTAGAGAGTTTAAAGCTGAAGTCGGGAAGATTGCTTGACCGAGAGGACTTAGGCCGTATTCGAAACCACACACTATCATACTACTCACACTACCGATGACATCAGATTTAGGGGGTAAGGTGTTCACAATGCCTAGGGAGTGAGTTTGTGTCCGTGAGAAATTCGCGGATGTATACTAGATTGGGCAGATATTTTGTGGGTGCATCATAAGGTCACTATTCATACATCAATTGCCCAAGATGCAATTCGACGTAAACCACCAGAAAAACTCGCTGAGGAATAATAATAGGAGGAAGCAACAGGAAGAGTTTTTTTGTAGTGAGTAGCGTGTAGTGTGGCTAGTGGGTAATGAGAATAGCGTATGTAGACTGTAGAGAGCGGTTTCGAACACGGCCTTAGTCAGATTTTTGAACGAGTACAACTTTCAAGCCCCTCCTCTATTTGCGCTTAGATCTAAACCACTCCCTCCCTCAATTTTCGTGCACATGCGTGCGAATGATCTGATTGGTTAATTGACCTATGGCTAAGCCCCGCCCTCAAATGCGATGAGCCAATCACAGTGCGTATTCTCTCCCCATTACTCGGACATTCTGAGCCTGAACTTCTATTGACATGCATTATGGAAACTCAGAATCGTTTAAGTTAAAAAAAAATGGCCAAACGCTGTGCTTGGGGTAATTTTAACTCCAATACGAGGTAACCCGAGAGGCTGGGCGATGGAGTGTATTTTATACCCTTCCCAAAGCCACATCACAACTGCGAGAAGTATCTCCTCTGGATAAAGCTGCTTTCACCCCGGATGCAAAATGAATTTTTTGCACGTCAGATTATATTCACAGTCATTGTGAAGAGGTGAATATGCGCATTTGCATTGACTTTGAATGTAATCTGGCGGGCAAAAAATTTGCTTTGCGTCCGGTGTGAAAGCAGCTTTAAGCTTTGTGGTAGACTCCACTATCACCGTAACGTAGCTATCAAAGGTCAACAAGGATGTCTTCATTTGTTCCAAGCTAACTCAGCGTTGCTTTTAAGGCGACATCTTGTCACTTCGCTAGAGATTAATGTAAAGTTATCTTTTACGTCGCTACATTAGCTCAAGTTGGTAAACTCTGTGAAAAGTTCAGTGCTGATGGACGTTGGCTTAAGTTGAGCTCCTGGCAGCCTTGTTCACCATGTCACCTCGTTTACTTCGGAGTTCAGTCACGTCAGGTTAGATTTCTTTAATTCAGTAGCTCGGAGTAATAATACGTCAATTAAATTTATTACCCAGCGGTGCACGAAAAATGCTGATCCTCTGTCTTGATATGTGAGAGGGTGTCAGAAACGAGATGCGGTTGATTGCGTTTGCACTGAGACCTGAAAATTTTAGCTTCTAATTTAATTGTTTCGTTGACCTTCTCCACTCTAAATTCATTAATGTATCCCTCCAATGCATAGTGTAACCCTATGTGCTGACTTCTTGATGGTATTTGAGCCTTCTATCGCCAAAAATCATATATAGTATCCTGAAAAATATTTCCGACTGTGATACCAGCCTGTTCTAAAATGTTTATTGTTTGTCCGAGTCAGTGGAGGGGGCGGGGCTTAGCCATAGGTCAGTTGAGCCGGGAGCAGTAGAATTCCGCAGATCGCATTACAGGCTGTGGGTGGAGATAAAGTTGTGGATTTTATTTTTTTTCTAAAATCACCTAATTCATATTCTCATGTCTAAGCATAGTGACAGTTTCAGTAAATGCGACCAAAAAAATCTTCCCGACTTCAGCTTTAACATTCTTGGCTGAAGTTATAAACTTAAAATTGAAGGCTGTGTGTTTCCAGAGTGAGTGTCTCTTTTTTTTTAATCCCCCGCTGCGCGTTCAGCGCGAAGAGGGGGATATAGTATTCAGCTCCGTCCGTACGTACGTCCGTCCTGAACATTGTCAGTGCGACATCTCATAGAGGAGTCAACCTATTTCAATTCTTTTTGGTACCAACCTTCCTACTGGGAATGTGCAGAAACCAGTCGGTTTTGGTGACCTAATGGCGGGGGATAGAGTCACTTTAGTGACAAACTCTTGTTTTTTTATTTTATTTTATTTTATTTTTTTTAATAAATACTAGGAGAATCCCGGGACATTTTTCGTTGTTCTGGTCATAACGTCATGAGAAGAACTTGATAAGTATCCTATATGCCTCAGGAAAATGCTGTTTTGTCCTCATAAAGATCAGTGAATTGTAATGGTATTGTTGTTGTTTTTTGATGTTCTTGTAACCATGTTCTTGATTCTGTGCCTTTTGTTATTAGATTTTGAAAATACCAGGGAACATATAAATCGGCACCCATTACATAATTGCGTCCGCTGCTACAGTAGAGACTTTTCAGTATTGCTCGAAAACCCAATTCTTCTCCTGTCAGTTTCAAATTTTGTGCAGACCTTGCTTTTGTCAAGAGCACCAAATTATTTTATTAAAATTGCATCATTATTCATAACATTAATTATTAGTATTTAAGTACTGATTACCTAAGTAGTTCATAATAATTATTTCATAACTATTCTACTCCCAGATAGAAGTCAGGGATACTTTGGATTTAATTTCTTCCACTACGACCGGATCCATGTCTGTGGAGGTCTCGCAATCGAGTTTTCGCTGTTTCCTGCTTATGACCTCATTTTGCTTATGTCTGGCACAGATATTAATAGAGTTGAGGTGTCAACGTCCATCGATTTTGATCCAGATTGGATAGTATTTTACGGAAAAAGTAATCTAGGATCTGAATGGCACAGACTGGTATGGAATGGCCTATATCTCACTTGCGGTGAGGCTCTCACTTTAAGGCTGAGGCTTGCATCGGGGACTGATTGGAAGTGGCATACTGTGCATCAGTTTGTGCCTTAATTTATAATTATAACCTTGGGTTGAATCTTTTTTATTTGAAAGGGAGGGGAATGAGCCTGGCGATGAAATGAAAGTGACATACAGGGAGCTGCTCGAGCAAGTCTGCAAATTCGCCAACGTCCTGAAGTCACTAGGTACGGAGACTCACTTTTTTAAAAAAGAAATGAATATCCAAAATGATGGTGTTATTGGCATGAGAATCATCTCTGAGGGATGCGTAAGATGTGCTGCTGCGGCTGGCAAAGGGGAATGCTCTGTGCTCCAGGGATCTCCATCCGTGTGCTTGTGTGTAAACAGGAGTGAGGAAGGGAGACTGCGTGTCCATCTACATGCCCATGATCGTGGAGCTGGTGGTGGCCATGCTGGCTTGTGCTCGGATCGGAGCGGTTCACTCGATTGTGGTAGGTGGGGATGTGTAGGCTGTCGAAAGGGTACCTGTAACTACAAAATACCTTTGAAAAGAAATTCACTGGTATTGCCGTTTAAATCAATATTTCTTGCACTGACACACACTGAAGGAAATGAGCATTACCAGTGTGTAGACTTGTGCATGGCTAGGCTTTTATACCCATTTCATTAATTGAGATTTTGCTCTAGTTTGCAGGATTTTCAGCGGAATCCCTCTGTGAAAGAATCCTGGACTCTCGGTGTTCTGTGCTAATCACTGCTGGTGAGAATAACCCACTTCCTTATTATGTTTTCTGGGATAGTTCTTTTACCCTTTAAGTTTTGGTTTAAAGATTATTTTCAGTAAAATGGAACAAATTGTGTTCTTCTCTAACTTGGTTAACTTGTGCTCAGCCTTGTTGTTTCTGCCAAAACATGCTTATATTTTGATATATTTGGTGTATTTTCAGTCATATTTTGGTGTCCATAAGCTTGTATTGCTGAATTTTATCCCTTGTTAAAGGCTTTGGTGATTCAAACAATTTACATGCTAACATCTAGTATGGACAATTAATACTGCCATGTGTGTTTCATCAGTCATCTTGTCTGTTCTGCATGTATCTTTGATTGAAATCCATTTTCAGTTGCTATTCATTTTACACTTGTCCCTCTGTCTGCAGATGGATTTTACAGAGGCCAAAAGTTGATCAACTTGAAGGTGATTGCAGATGAAGCCCTCAGGAAATGCAAGGACAAGTGAGCACAAACGAACCAATCATAGCTCCTGCACATCACTGATAGATTTTACACACAATTCCCTAGATAGTCTGCGTGGAAAAACTCCAACTGGCACTTGTTTGGTCCTCACTAAATTTTTTCCATTATGGTAGACACATGTATTCATTCGGTTCGCATGCCAGACCCTCAGGATTTAAATTTTGGAGGGTACTGTAAGTGTAGGAGTTGCTTAATTTTGGAGTACATAGTATTTAGATGCTAATACATTTCAGAATCTTAAGCTGGACAGAAACACTGAACAACTAAACAAGACTGATGTGCTTATAGCCCTACGAGATGTGTTTTGCAATTACTGCTCATCAGGACACAGTACATTCATAATCAGCAAATGTTCATTTCCATATGTTCTGTAAAATAAAAGTATTCTGAGCCTGTATTTGCTCTGGAAGAAAGTGCTGACATGACAAGTTGTTGCTGTCCACTTTCCAGACACTTCCGTGTGCAGAAGTGCATAATGATAAGGCACTTGACTAAGGAAGAGTCGGTCTCCTCAGCCGGCTGCCAATCTCCCCCAGCAAAGCGTGCCTGTCCTGATCCGCAGGTGAGACATTACTACGGTCCTGATCTGCAGGTTAGACATTACTGCGGTCCTGATCTGCAGGTGAGACATTACTGCGGTCCTGATCCGCAGGTTAGACATTACTGCGGTCCTGATCCGCAGGTGAGACATTACTGCGGTCCTGATCCGCAGGTGAGACATTACTGCGGTCCTGATCCGCAGGTTAGACATTACTGCGGTCCTGATCCGCAGGTGAGACATTACTGCGGTCCTGATCCGCAGGTGAGACATTACTGCGGTCCTGATCCGCAGGTGAGACATTACTGCGGTCCTGATCCGCAGGTGAGACATTACTGCGGTCCTGATCCGCAGGTGAGACATTACTGCGGTCCTGATCCGCAGGTGAGACATTACCGCGGTCCTGATCCGCAGGTGAGACATTACCGCGGTCCTGATCCGCAGGTGAGACATTACCGCGGTCCTGATCTGCAGGTTAGACATTATTGCGGGTTTGGTATGCATTTTTTTTTTTTAAACATCGAAAAGGCAGATTTCCGCTGCTGGTGAAAAGTATTTTGACACACACAGTTTTCAAGCTGTCAGAGATAGAAAATTAAATGCTTTTTTTTCTACAAAAACCTATTCGAAACAATAGTGATCAAAGAGACCTCCTTTTGCCATTACAACTGCAATGCAGATTCAGGACATTGTATTTCTAGAAGGACATCGCTAGTATGGTTCTGAAGGTTTACACCCTACACTACTCTGGAAGCTAACAAGTGTACTTGAAGTCATTGTACTCCTGCTTTGCTGATTTTTGTGTTTTTTGGGTCCAATTTGCACTAATCTGGTTGATTTTACATCCTTTGTTAGAAAATGAAAATAAGTAGTTTACTTCTTTATTTTGGCTAATACAATTTTTTTTTTTTTTAATTTGGGTCGCTATCCTACATTTACAGTTTATTTTGGACTTTTTTATTTTTATGCATGGCTCTTTTTCAGGTTATTTACATGACTCAAGACATCATATTTCACATAAAATGGGACAAAAATGAGTGAAGAGTCCAAATAAATTTGACCAGTGATGTAGACTCATATCCTGTGTTTTAGCTAATGGTGCTTGTAATAATCATAGCAGTCTACTACTTATTATTTGAACTAACGTTTTGATTAACCCTTTAGCAGGAGAAACTGCGAGAAAAGCTGAAGGAAGTGCACCCCAAACCTCAGGTATAACTTTGATTTCCTCAAACACCCATGTCTGTCCACTTTTGTTTATGTTGACATCTTGTGCGTTTCTCTGTTGATATATCCCCCACTTGTCTCACAGGTAACTAGCTTTCTAAAAAGTGCCTCTCTGATTTGATATTACCTACTGAAACACTCTTATGTCGGGTTTTGGTTGTTTTTTTTTTTTTTAAATAAAATTTACAGTATGAGAACATAGATTACAGGGGCAATTTGTTGAAGATTACGATTGAGAAAGACCTCTCTCTTAAGGCCTCCTGTTTGTTGTCCTACTCAAATGGCGCTAATGTTGAAAATAACTTCCTGTAAATGTTAAATTGCGTATCGACTTATCAATTTTGTTTTGGGTATATTCCAGTTTGTTTTCGTACACGTTTGTGACATTTGTTGGTTAACATTCCATTATACTCATCTGACATTTGTCTGTCTTTTTGTTCTTCCATTAGACCTCTCATTTACAGCATCAGCATTTTATCTCAATTAACGGCGCTATCTATTATCATTAACCACTTGTTTCCCACATATGTACATTACCACAACTCGCGCCTGCCCGATCTCTTATCAGTTGGCTAATCGAACTTGCCCGGAAATGTGTGTACTTGTATTTCTGCCAACCTGCTCGATTCCCGGAGCCGCATCTCATCACGCTCCTCGCTTTGCATCTAAACAGCAGAACTGTTATCATGAATGCTTTTTGCTTTGCATCTAAACACAGACAATGATTTGAGTTCATGTGACATTATGATTGGTCTTGGGTGATATAAGAAGTAGCGTGCATACATTCCATTACTTTCAGTCAGTAAACTTTGTTTCGTTCATTTTCACCGTGATCACATGGTGACAGCCAAACCAACTGATGCTGGTCCTGCTGTGGCAGGACAAAAAGCTTGTAAGATGCTGTAAACCTGCGGGCCACATGTGCGGAACAGCGAAGAGGAATCGTCAGGGTGAGCGAATGGTGAAACCAGGTTGTATTGTTGATAACAACTAGTATGAGCAGTGTTGATCGCAGTGATTAACTGGCTAGTTTGCACCCGTCGACTGTGAAAAAGTTGAGACTCTGTGAATCTTGTATGGTTTGCATCAAGAAAGGTGTGAGGAAAGAGTTATGCTACATTGCGCAAGTTAGGAGATTCCATTATGCGTCGAACCGTGCTTCCAAACTCCATACTGTCAAGATTTTTTTATACAAGTCCCCCCCCCATGTCGCCGTCGTTCTGTCACCTCGCAATCTGTTTCTTTGTAAGTAAAAGATGTATGTAGCGTAATTGAGTGCATCCTTATAGTATATGGCATGAACTCAAGTCAGTGTTTGGATGATTTAGGATGCTAAACAGCACAGTTCTTATCACCCATTACACCAACGACCATCAGTGAAAATAATCCGGGCCAGCGTGCACAGCAGCACTCACCACTGCCCTGTTAAACACGACTCATATGAGCTATCGTTCATAGACTGATCCGGGACTCAAGCCCAGAAAAGCGCTAAGTGGTTAATAAACTGAATGTTTGTTTCAATTTATTGCATCGTGGCTAAATATAAATATTTAATAGCCCTCCTGTCCTGGTTTGGTGATCATTAAGCCAAGTACAGACAGACAGTCGGGTTCATTTGAAAGGTAGATATGATTTTTTTTTTTTTGTTTGTTTACCATGGGTTTTTTTTTTTTTTTTTTAAATCGCCGAATGTGTGGTTTTATCACTTTTTTGTCCTGAATGGCTGCACTACATATATCCTGCTTGGGGGGGAAAAGGTCCAAACTTTTAGACGACCCCTGTAATGAACAAATTAGTGGGTAGAATCACTAGCTGGGTAAAAATCCTGCATTTTTTGAGTAACTTGGAGAGGTCAGGAGTTCACTTTTCCACACAGGTGCCCTGGAACTCAGAGGTGGACCTCTGCTGGCACAGGCTTATGGACGGGGTCTCTGCTGAGTGTGAGCCGGAATGGTGCGAGTCTGAGGATCCTCTATTCATTCTGTACACCAGCGGTTCTACAGGGAAACCCAAGGTACTGGAGGGTTCTGTCTTTCCTGCAGCTTGGATGTGTTCATTAGCCAGTGTGATCAGCTCCCCCCCCTCCTGCATTTATACACTTATTAGTATAGGTGTGAGCCTGTGTCAATAGTCGCACTGTTGACTTTGGAGTGCCTCTGATAGTTTAAGTGCCATCCTTTTGTAATCAATGGTCACGTAGTTTTATTTCAATATTAAGTTACTCCCCCGCCTCTCCACACTGCTCCGCTCTCGCTCCTCTACAGGGTGTGCTGCACACGCTCAGTGGGTACTTGCTGTACGCTGCCACGACCTTCAAATATGTGTTTGACTACCAGCCTGATGATGTGTACTGGTGCACAGCTGACATTGGCTGGATCACAGGCCACTCCTACATCACCTATGGGCCCTTGGCCAATGGAGCCACCAGTGTACTGGTAAGAAGATAAATTAGTCAGCTTTTGTCATGAATTTGTGTTCTCCTTTTCTTAAAACAGTGATGTGGTACAGAATTGAATAATCCTGTTGTATGTGCAAATTTGTATCCCTATTTGAATTCCTCTGATGTCATGTTGTTCCACTTTTTTTTTTTTTTTTGTAGAATTTCTTCTATGATCCAGTGAACTAAATCCTTTAAAAATGTTTGAATCTTTTTTTTATTTTTTTTTTAAATACTGCCTTAAATCAAATGGAATGTAGCCTGTTTTATATTTCAGCTGTCAATATTTGAACTGAAAATGAGAAGTTTGCTGTGCGTCCTACTGTCTGGTGAAAGATGGTGAAAGATTGACTTCTTGCACATCCTGCCCTGTTGAGAAATGCAGTTTCTGTTGTCTGTGGTATTTTTGTCCTTTTCTGACTTTTGTTTCTTCATCTCTTTTTACTTTACGTGAATTCTTCTTCTTCTTTGGTCATACGTTGGACAAACTATTTTGTTGCTTTTTTTTAGTCGTGCTGTATATCCACCACCTGCTGCTTCCTTCCCCTGCTTCCAGATCCATCTCCTAAATCTCGTTCGATATGCGTCGCATTCTTCTCCATCTGCTTTTATATCCTTGATTTTCCTTCCATCTCCAACCTTGTCCCTCCAGAAATGCTGCCCTCTCCATTTTGTCACCCCTCCCTCACTTCCTCGTTCACTTCTGATTTACCTCAGTGCGTCTTCTCCCACCGTCCCTCTGTTCCATATTTACCTGGGCGCTAGCCTGTCCTGCCTTACTTTCGACCCATTGCTCAATTAAAAGGAGAGGTGTTGGCACAACCCTGCGTTTGTATGAAACTTACTTGCCGTAGCTCCTACGAGCTACTGTGCTGGAAATTTCTTGGTAGTACTGGCAACAATCAACAAATTAATAACAGATTAACCTGCCTGCTGTTACTCTGAGTAACTGCAATAGGGCACTGTACAGAGGGGTCAAATGTTGGAATGGGCTTTTGAACGTTCCCTGGGGGGAAAAATAGGTACTATATATATATATATATATATATATATATATAAAATATTTTTAATTTTTTTTAGTTTGAAGGACTGCCTACCTATCCGGACGTGAGCCGCATGTGGGAGATTGTGGACAAGTACCAGGTGACAAAGTTCTACACCGCCCCCACGGCCATCCGCATGCTCATGAAATACGGCAACGAGCCTGTCCACAAGTGAGTCCCTGTCCCAAATACTGCGCCCTCCTCAATCCAATGTCCCGTATAACTGGGTTTATATGGCTTTAGCAAACTGCAGCTGTCTAAATAATGTAGACCTTTAGCTCTCTGTCCTCTTTATGATCTATAGCATTGCAGCATTTGTCAGAAAATTTGTTATGGAACTGTTCAGCAGTGGAGATGTCATGAGAACAGTAATATGAAATACTTGGGTGGATTACTACCTTTAATCATTCTCTCAGTCGCCTTGGGAAGTGCGAGTTTGTAGATCATCTTGTTGACTGCCTGTAGTCTTGGGTAGGGTTATGTTTATAAGACAACTGGTCGATTCCCCTTCCTCATGCAGGTTTAATCGCCAGTCCCTGAAGGTACTCGGCACTGTGGGTGAGCCGATTAACCCCGAAGCCTGGCACTGGTACTACAGTGTGGTGGGCGACAAGAGGTGCCCTGTGGTGGATACCTTCTGGCAGACGGAGACGGTGAGTGCCAGCGGGGCCTTTAAGGGCCATGCGCCCTCTCGACTTTTTGAATAGTGAATCATCGCATATTTTTATCCCTCAGCATGACACACGGTGGAGTATGTGATATTGCAGTGCAGATCTTTCGTTCTTCTGTTCGTCCAGCCTGATTAAATTTGGTTAACTTTTCTCAGAAATTACTTTACCGAGCTGAATGGCGTTTGTTTGCGCATGCTACTGGTCATGACCTAGATTGGGTTTGAAAACGTAAATCTGCGGTAGCAGGGGGTGTTGCTGACTATGTTGTCTTGTTGGTTCAGTACCCAGTTGAGCGGTTTAATGGGAATTGGCTGTTTCATGGATGCGTAATTTGTAAGAATTGTGGGTAGTTTTAGGTTGCTGGTTGGGTTTTGATGAGATGGATGATGTTGGAATAAACTTGTGTTGAGCTATTAGGCATGTTGATTCAGATCCTGCTTACGTGGGAGGCGGTTTTATTGAGCTCATTCTTTATACTCTTGTGTCGGGCTGTTAAGGATGAATATTATGAGGTCATGCATGAGAATGGGATGCCCCGTCACACAGAGCTCAGTCACTCTGTGTGTCATTAAGCCACTGCAGTCGGAAAACGATGAATTAATATCAGCAGCGGCTGTGTGAAACAGCACTGACCCCCCTGTTGCCTCCTCCTCTCTCTCCCTCTCTCTCTCTCCTGTCCTCTTCTTCAGGGGGGACATGTCCTCACTCCTTTGCCCGGTGCCACACCCATGAAGCCTGGATCAGCTGTGGGTTTTCCTCATGTTGTTCTCGTTGTTCACCCATTACGAGTTCTCTTCTGAACCGTGCTTTCGCTTTTCATTCTGTTTTTTAGCTTTTTTTTTTTTTTACTGTTCATTTTTACTCTAATAGCATTTTTGTGAAGTCTAATGTGGTATAATTTACATTATTAAATCTTTATGGGGATTTGGTCTTGTCGGCTAAAGCTACTAGAATAGTACAAATGCATGCTAATATAATGAATGCTTAATTGCCGTTGTCGTCAGTTTGTCCCAGTTTTACGACTGAAGTATATTTTGGCTTTAATCTGTTCGCTGAATAGACCTTCCCCTTCTTTGGAGTTGTTCCTGCCATCCTGAACGAGTCTGGGGAAGAGCTGGAAGGTCCAAGCGAGGGCTATCTGGTACGATGAATCTGTTTACAGCTGTCTCCTGCAGAAGGCCCTTGTTCTTCTTTTAAAGTTAGAGTATTACAGATTCAAGAGAATTCATATTTTAAAAATGTCCACGACATGTAACTTAGCGTATTTTTAAACTCAGTGCATGAACAGTGGATTTTGCTCAGCAACATCCAAAAGTTACCTCATTTTTTTAATATCTGTCATTTCATATTGGTGTTTTACTATAGTGCTGTAAAAGAAAGTATTTGCCTCTTCCACATTTCTTCTGTTTTTGCTTATCTCTCATATTTACATGTTTTGGATACAAACAAATTTTGCTGTAAGATAAAGACAATATGGGTGAACATGTTCAATAAATTGTTGTCTTGACCCAGGAGTAATGACTTCCAATGATAATCAACATGTTTGATTTTATCGGAAATGAGAGATGGACTGAGTCGGATTGTTTTATGACCATCTTACTCAAACAGTCAAGATGATGGGAGCTCACCGCAACCTGAGCTGAATTGTCATCGCTTTATTCCGATTTCGGAAATTTGTCTGCAGCTGCGAAATCGCTTGTCATTTGGTATTGGGCTGCAGTTACTAAAGGATTGCCGGCACTTGTCGAATGAGTCACCCCATTTTTGAAGACGTTATGCATCATTTTTGCAATGTATTACCATACTAATTTGTAAATGCGAATTGACCTGGAACTTGTCAGTTCATTTTCGATTTCCAAGGGGCGTTAACAACAGCTGCCAACCAGAATGACTCTGGACCCTATTGGATAGGCCAACAACCAATCAGGGCCAAGAAGACGTGACCACAGCACACGCTCAGCTCTTGGGGCACATGAAATATCAGCTTGTTGCCTCCCATTGAATTATAATTTAGGGAAGATAATTAGCTACCATAAACATTAATACGAAGAGCAGCTTGAACCGCAGCCTGCTGCTTTGCTTATATGGGTTGGCTATAATGTCGTCAACTTTGTGTTAGAACCAAACTAGCTTTCATAACTACCGGCTGGCTACTAGGCGAGATGGCGTGTTCCAATATCCAATTCATATGCCTTCTAGTTCAACATAAGCCCCAGACGTTTGACATGACATGATTTAGTAGTGAACACTTACTCTTTGTACACGACGCAAACAGTACCCACCGGTTTTCACTGTGGTCCATCATCTTAGCCCTCTCCTGCAGGGATGAAGCTCATCGTGACATGCTGCTGTAAATACCTTTAGCATAGTTGGCTCATGATAATGTACTGACTTTAGCCTGAATATGAGCTGTATGACACAGCTGCGTTCTTCATGATCTTTGTTGCCTGAGCACCTCGAAGTGGTGGGAGCAGTGGCTTCCCATTTGAGTTTCTAACCTCTTGTTTCCTCTCAGGTGTTTAAGAAGCCCTGGCCAGGGATTATGAGGACTGTGTACGGAAACCAGGAGAGGTTTGAGACGACCTACTTCAAGAAATTCCCCGGATATTATGTTACAGGAGATGGTGAGATATTTTGAAGTATAAGGCAGATTGAAAGAAATCCAGTGATTCTGATGACATCTGTTACATTTTTGCTGATTCTCTGAAATAATGATTGATTAAGGGGATTCTGTGGAGTTCAGCGATGAGTACAGACGCACCGAAGTTGAACACTGTGTTGCTGACTAATTTTTCCAAATTTTCATTTGAAGCGTTACCCTTTTCGAGGGATGTTTTCCCTACTGATGTGTCTTAAACATGGGGTGACTTATTGATGCTTTAGCCTCTATGATAGATTTTTTTTTAGTTTGATGTTTGTAAATGTCAAAAAAAAAAAAAAAATCTGGATTTTTTTTATGCCTCTGCACCAGTAACAGCTATAGTTAGAGGGATTTTGTTTTTGGTTTGTTCGTCAGGCTGTCCGTTCATCCATCTCAATCTTGCAAATGCGATATCTCCAGGTTTTCTGATTGGCTAACCTTCCCTTTTTCGCAACTATTGATTTGTGTATAATAAAGAGTCGGGGGTTTGATTGTTTGACTCTGGAAAGGGTCACGTTTATTGATGATGCCCTGCCGCCATTGCTGATTGGCTCACCTGTTTCCCTTCATGACTGTTGAACTGTTCGTTGTAGAGAGTTTAAAATTGGGTGGTTTAAAATGTTGGTAGCATTGTAATGGTAACAGTTTGGCTTTATCAAGCCAACTTAAAGTTTGGTCACAAACTATATATTCTAGTTGGGTTTCTTAAAACTGAGCCTCAGGTGATTGTTGTTGCTCCTTGTAATTAAGCTGTTCATCAGTCCTCTTCACTCGTGTGAAATATTCTCTGAGTGGAGACGGCATGAAATTATTCTCTGGAATCGTACATGTCAGTATAATAATTCTTTCTTGCCAATAAATACACTTAATACCTTTTATTTAAATCTTTCAAAGTCTTCGCCAGATATGTATATTATACGCATTTAGACAGACATGGATGTTAAATGCATTAGACAGGTTGGTGATGCAGGTATGCAGCCGAGAGGTGGTATTTCTAGTCTTGCATTGGAGATGAATGTTTATGTGTCAAACTATTATGAAAATGAATGGGCTCTGCTGTTTTCTGTGCGTTTTTGAGGTGCGAAGGCCTCCGATATGACCTCTGATGCTGCTCTTGCAGGTTGCCGTAGAGATAAGGACGGCTACTACTGGATCACAGGCAGGATAGACGACATGCTGAATGTCTCAGGTAAGTACTATCTCTTGCGGGAGCTGTGAGTTAGGCCTCTGTTGGCCTGATGTTAGTTTGAGCTCTTGTCATTGCATAGCCTCCATGATAAAATGAGATTAAGTTGTTGAATTCCTGTTTTATGAAATTTGAATGCAAAAGACTATCCTGAGTGTGGGCAGATTGTATTTTTATGGTATTTCCAGGCATTAATTTATAAGAGAAGGCAATCAGTGATGCTGTTTCTGTATGCTTGACTCTAGGCATGGGCGATGAAACATTGACAATAATTATTTCATAACTTCTTTGATAACAATAAAGTCATGTTTGTCAAACGGTTTGATGAGTTTACACAGCTAAACGGAATGCTAAGTGTTGTCAAGCCGTTACACTGGTTAATCCAAGGAGTTTAGTCGCACAAACAAACTCTGATTCATGAAGAGCCTATCAAACTGCAGAAAAAGCTGCAACAGAAAGTGTCTCTTGAACAGCCGAGCGGTTTGTGGCTTTAAATGTTGGTTTCACTGCGCACGCACCTGGGCATGCTTCTGAACAGACAGTCTAGATAAAGGCAATATGAGCGCGGAGGAAGAAATTATTGATAAAAAAGGCAACTTGACTTCACCATTTTGGCAATTTTTTACTTCTCTACCAACTACGGAGCACAGTTTTGTGCACATTTCTTCGGAAAACCGTTCCCACAAGGTTAAGTAACATGACAAATGTGTTTTTCCATGAGTCATAATCACCCAGTTTAATGTAAAATTGTCACTTTGCCCTGATAAGCAGTCCATGAAGATGACCTAAAATCCGACGACATGATGAATATAATTTTCCACGGCACGGGAAACTTGTAAAACAGAATGGCTAGTGCGTGCTGATGTGCTATCACAAACACGTCGGTGAAGATGATCTGCAATAATATCCAAACCACTGATGGAGGTGTGTTCTGAGCTAGTTTGCAAACATTGATAACTAAGAAGAGAACTGCAGAAGCAGACGCTAACCTAACTTTCATCACCTCAGAATAAAACCGCAGATTGATACTGCAACTTAGTGCCTCACATTGTGTCTATGTATACTGGCAGTAGATTAGGTTAAGTGTTCAGTCACAGCATATGTTAAGTTCATGTTAATTGAGAAGCTTCCACCATCATTACATTCACAGCGTCAAAAACGGCAACAAGCCCTGATTCTTGTCGTATAATGCCAAGTTGGATAAATCTGCAGAATTAAGATGATGATTTCAATGGATAAACTGATGCTCTGGAATAAGGCGGACCTGGACATGAGTCGTTTCATGAATAATTGGATACAAGCCTCAACCGGCGATGTCGCTGTGCAGCTGTCCCTGAGGGCCCTCAAGACGCACACGAGACTGCGCTAGCGCATTGTCTAATTTGATACAAGTTTTATTTATTTTGACAAATTTTTAAAAAAGCCTATTAGATCCCCCAAAATAAAACCATCCCATTAAATACAGTCATAAATAACCACCATGCCCATGAACAGCCATGCATGTGGCTTATAATTTTGTTTCATTTGGTTTGTGTATCGACAGTGTTCTCGAGGACATGACCTCTTTGCCGTACATGTTCATGACTTCAGGTGACTAATGCTTGATATGAACTGTACCTTGTCCAGTCTGTTGGGCTACAGGGTCAGTGACCTTACTGTATGCACTTACTGTAAGTCGCTTTGGATAAAAGCGTCTGCTAAGTAAATGTTTTGTAATGTAATGTAACTCTGCACATACCGGTTCAAAATGGTGCATTGCGTGTTCTCTCGTGTGAGCTTGAGTGCTCTTATTTATAACTGCAATCACATGATTATTGTTCATGCTAAGTTCAGCGGGAGTTTGAAATGTAAGGCCCGGTGTGTGAGTGTGTGAGTTGCTCTCCTCTTTCTCAGGCCATTTGCTGAGTACGGCGGAGGTGGAGTCGGCGCTGGTGGAGCACGCAGGAGTGGCGGAGGCGGCGGTGGTGGGCTGTCCGCACCCCGTGAAGGGGGAGAGCCTTTACTGCTTCGTCACCCTCAGGGACGGGGTCGGCTACAGCGGTGCTCTGGAGGGCGAGCTCAGGCAGCAGGGTGGGGCTCCTGTTATCACCTCAGCGCATGACTGTCATGTTCATCATTTGTGACCTACTGATGACCTCATATGCCAGAACCTGGTTTCTGTACGACCACATTTAGCCGTAGTCTTGCAGTCATATTTACTTGAAGAGAAATGTCCGAGTTTGCCAGGTTTTTCAGCATCAAAGCCCGGTTAGTCTGGATAGTCAATTCGAACCCATCATAGGACCAAAGGATGAGCATTATTCTCGACTGGTGCTACATAAAATGTTTTGGTATAACCACTGTTTGTCTATTAATTGAAGGACCTCCTTAACCTGAAAATTTATAATGTATCGAGCGTTTTAAGTTTTCAGTCATGATTAGAGCAGTACTGATGACTGCATCTCGTCTCCTGCAGTGAGAGAGAAGATTGGAGCAATCGCTACTCCAGATTACATACAGAATGCCCCTGGCTTGCCCAAAACTAGATCAGGTGAGGTCTCTGCTCAGTTCATTATATGTTACTCTAATGTTGTGTTACTTACCCAGGAAGGCTTTCGTGATGCTGAATGTCTTTGCTCAAGATAGAATTATATGCAAGTCATCTGTCCACCTGTATGGAAGCAAGTACGTGTGCATTGTACATGTGCATAGTACATGTCCTCACAAGCAGTAATATTCAGTCACACAGCTCAGTATGTTTAGACTTAGGTTTGCTCTCCTCTAACATGGGCCTAAAATCCCATAGTGTCTGAAACTCCGTTTTATTTTTCCTTACTAGCACACTGCAACATTGTAGTAGTTTTAAGATACAGGACCTGTAGCTCTGTCCCATCTTCCCATTGAATTGCACCCATAATTTTGTGGGGGTTTTTTTGTAAAAAAAAAAAATAAAATAAACTGACATTGCTGCAACGAACCACAAGCAATTTTATTTTTCATTTATTCATTTTTAGCTCCGCTGTGACGATAGTCAGTCAGTGGAGCTTTTCTAATGCCGAGTCGTCCAGCGTCCATCCGTCTGTCTGTATCTGTCTGGCGTCAACTTTTCACTTCAAATTTGAAAATCTCAAAAACTGTCCGATAACTCTTTTTCTAATTTGGTGTGGGCCTTTTGATATTCTGAATATTCACTGTGAAAATGTGAAAATTCTACATCCCGATTTTTGAGAAATTCAGCATTTAGTACTTAGAAAATCAGTGTTTGTTCTCATTTTTCAGTCTTTCATATCTCAAAAACTGTCTGATAGCTTTTGCTCTGCTTTGACCATAGTCTGCAGTCAGCGGAGCTTTTCTACAGCCGAGTCGCCTGACGTCCGTCTGTCTGTCCGTCAAGCGGCAACTTTTCACTTCGAAGTTGAATATCAAAAACTGTCTGATAACTTTTGTTCTAATTAAACGCGAGCCTTCTTTATCATATTCTGAATATTCACTGTGAAAATTAGAAAATTCTACATGCTGGTTTTTGAGAAATTCAGCATTTTGGACTTAGAAAATCAGTGTTTATGCAGATTTTTCCAGTCTTTCATTAATGTGTCATATTTGTTAATATTGCAGTAGTTCTCAAGGATTTCTGAAAGTAAGTTATGACATGGACATTTCAGTCATCCTCAGCGGAGCTCTCTAGGCCGACAGGCCTCTTGTTTTTACATGTGCGATTATCATCATTGGCTATCTGCTTTCCTCTGCATAGGTAAGATAATGCGTCGCGTGTTGCGCCAGATCGCCCGGGGCGAGCAGGACCTCGGTGACCTGTCCACGCTGGCTGACAGCTCCGTCATCGACCAGCTCTTCAGCGCCCGCTGCGCCACGGCACAGTAATGCGAAGCGCATTTTACAGGAGTTTAAAATCTGCGTGGGACCAGGATGACGAGCCATAGATGCTCAAGAATCGATTCCCCCAGCGGGTTTGCCAAACACTGCGATGGGAGCTACTGCAGCCACAGCACCGCTTCACGTGTTATGATGACTTACAGCACGTCTCTCGGACGGGGTAGCATTGAGCACTGAGATTGCTGCTTGTAGCTTTTTTTTTTTAGTCTTTTTTTTTGTGCTTAGCACTGAGATTGTCTATTGTAGTTTTTTAGCCTCTTATTTTTTGCTGAGCACTTAGATCGCTTCTCGTAGTTTTATAGCCTTTATTAGATTTTTTTTCGCTTAGCGGAGAGATCATTTCTAGTTTTTTTTTTTTTTTTTTTTTTAAGCTTCTGAATTTTTTTTCTTTGTGTTGCAATGGGATCACGTCTTGTAGTGTTCTAAGCCTCTGATTTTTCGCTCAGCACTAGGGCTGGGTATCGAAAACCAGTTCCAGTTTGGTACCGGTTCCAATTTTTCAAGAACCAAGGATTCATTAAGATGCGTGTGTTTCGAATCTGCTTATCGGTTCCAAACTTATTTCAAGGGCAGTATGAAATTAACTGCAGCGAGAATAGATTTGGCAGGACCTCCTACCACTGTGCAGACCTAATGTCACGTGATTTGTCGCTCAGTATGTCATCATCACAGGAGGAGAGGCAGAAAAATGTACGCACATCCACACAAAAAATTTAACAGGTGCTCGACTCAATAGGACAATGTACAAAAATTAACAAAAAGTCCGCACACTGTTTTGATAGCTCCCCAAGTGAGTTTAATTTTAATTTAATTTAATATTAGTTTAGTTTAACAAGTGTTTGGAAGTGCACCTGACGAAGGCCACGTCGGCCGAAACGTTGTGAATATCATCACAGGAGGAAACACTTCTGTTCGCATTCTGCGAGCCACTCTTAACATTCAGATCATGAAATACTCATTTTTGTCCAACACAAGGGTTGAGATCGCCAGCTTTGTTTACATGGTCTTTGCAGTGGCTTGCCGATTGAAGAGATCCGTGATTTGGCATTTGTTCCAGATTTTTCTTCTTTACGTAACTATAACTTTTCCCCCATTGCCCAAATCATAACATTTGTAGCACAGGTAATATCAGAAGTATCACTTTTGCAGAAATGTCATTGTCTTAAAGTGAGAAAAAAATTGCTCTGTGTCAAGACAAGCTGTTAATATTTAGCCAAACTGAATGCAAAGTGCAATGGTTGACTCGGTATGGCTTAGCACTGTAGCAGGCTAGATAAGTGCCATTCTCATAACTAAGTTAACATTACTTAGCATCATGGCACTTATGGAAATCACATTGGTTTTCTATTGAATTGCGATATTCAGTTAGGGTCAGGGTTAGGTTAGGGCAGGGCTTAAAATGGGGACTGCCGTACTTCTCCACATTGAAAAACTGCCGAACCCCTAGCAACTGCCAATTATTGAAAGGAATAGTTCACCCAACAATGAAATTCTTTCATTATCGACTTACCCTCATGCTGGAGTCCAGTGTAGTTTTTTATTCCTCAAAGTGCAGCGGGGGGGGTTTCCTCCTGCACCGCAAATCCATATAACGAGCGCCTATGGTTACAGAAAAGAAAAGGTCCATAAAACTTCAAAAAAACTTTATAATATTCCTCCATACTGCTTGTCTGCTGCAATCCAAGTGTCCTGAAGGGGTAACATCCAGAGTTTACCTGAAACGATGTCATTTTGTACAGTTTTATAGCCTATTATAAAGGAGGAATAAAAAAAACTACACCGGACTTTTCATCAACATGAGGGTAAGTCGATAATGACAGAATTACATTTTTGGGTGAACTATTCCCTTAATATAGCCTGAATGTACAAAGCATAGAGAGGCCAATTTGAGTTAATGAAATATTTGTTCCTCTCCCCCCCCCCCCCCCCAAAAAAAAAACTGGAATCTGAGCTGAAATTCGAGAAGAACTGGATAAAATGGAAACGATCGATAAGAACTGGATTTGATGAGCAGAATACGAATCGGAATCGATAAAATGGAAATGATACCCAGCCCTACTGAGCACTGCGATCACCTCTTGTTTTTTTAGCCTCTGATTTTTTTAAAGGCTCTCTTATTGTGCAGGGGTTGTCAGGTTGCTAATGTCATTTTTCACATTTGGTACTTTTTCACATTGCTGTGTTAATTTTTCAAGCCAAACTCTCTGAGTTGACAGTCAGCTGTCAGTTCCAATATAGCTGCAAAAGAAGCGGGTTTTGTTACATTTAGAAAAAATGGTGCTTATTTCAGTTTATTTTAGCCATTTTCTTTTTGAATTAGTGGTAAATGATAGAGGCTGAAGTAGCTGAAGTAGTCAGAACAGGCTCTGTCCAGTGTATTTTTTTTTTTTTTTGTTTTTTTAAACTTCCGCAGTCACAGTAGTTTAGACTGTTTCAATGTCTTCACCATTTCATTTTTCAGTATTTTGAGTTGGCTGTTAAGCTATCGTTCTGCCTTTGGGATTACCACTTGTCCTCAGTTTATCTGTAATTAATGAATGACCACACAACATCACACTCTACTCTGACTCACTGACCATCAGAGGATACGGTTTCACTGGATTTTAACTATTATATTGTCGTGTTTTATTGTTGAATTACTGAGCAATTATGCTGTTATCTCAAGTAAGAGAAACTTCAGAGGATCATTTTAGCGATTATGGATGGTTTTACATTTTTCGAACGCTCTAGCAGGGGGTATTATGCCAAATGGGAAGCTAATGAATTCAGTACCAACTTCTGTTTAATAAACTGCTAATTTACTTCATTTACTATCACATAACCATGAAAATAAATTTTATTTAATGCAGAAATTGAAACTGAATTGTCAATTGTTGTGAAATATTCATAAAACTGATTCGCCACCAGTTACTGTCTATACGCTTCCAGTTACTGTCTAGTTTCATTTTGAACATAGTGGGAATAATATGCGGAAATATAAACTGTCCAAATTCTCATGGTAAAGATATTGGACTTGATCATGACTATGCTGAAGCTGTCTTCTCTCACTCCGATCTGTTGACATTCTCTTTGTTTTTATTGTCTGATCTGATTCATTTTCCTTCAGTAGCCCTATAAAATTTTATCTTTCAAACTGTAGTGTTTTGTTTCATTCCATGTCTGTAAAAACAGCATTTGGTCCAAGAACCCAAAATTCTCCAAACATTAAAAAGTGAAACATCTGCGTTTTATATTGGGCTCTGTTGACAAGGTGTGTGTTGAGTGCTCGATTGAAGTGTATTAGTAATCGAACACAATGTTGATTTTACTTTTAATGAGCAAGCATCTGCTTGTCACAGACATGAACTACCTGTGTAATGAAAGTTCACCATTGGTAGAACATGATCGCTCAGAAAGCAGGAATAACAGATCGAATGTTGACAGAGAATATCTGCTTCCTTGGAAATCGTTAATTTTACCCTTCTGCCTGGCTCCGAATTCCAGAATAAATGCTGTGTCTTTTGGAATGCGTCACATGTCACAGTCTTCTGGGACACCTCAGAAGTGGCTGCATCCGAATCTTGGCACTCCAGAGTATGAGAGCGGGCTCTTGTGGACTTTCGGTTTTTATTGTTTGTGATGTTGAGGCCTCGTCATTGAATGAAGCCTGCAAGAGTGTTATTGCCGCGAGAGTAAATGTACCAGTCAGACTGGTCTTCAGTCATCACTCATCCAGGTCTGAATTCAGCCTGTCTCAGAGAATGGAACACAGGCACTGTCACTGACTAAGCCCGCTCAGGGCAGCTCAAGAGCGCCACATCTGGTTACAGCCTGTATGTGACAGATTCCAGACAGCAACCAAATCTGATCATGAGATGAGGGGTCCAAGACGATTGAGGGTGAGCGCAAGTACTGTTTCACGCCGTCTACGTGTGCAGAACATACTGCCCTACAAAGCCAAAGTGCAGTAAATACACTTTGGATAAGATGTGAGTTATGCAGTTTTGGGCCTGAAAGTATATGATGGTTAGGATTTATTTGGATATAAATCACACCATGGCAAGTCAGTAAACCAGAATCTATCATAGATGTGCCAACTACTCATTTGTTGGAACAGCAAATGATCTCTGAAGCCATTTTTTACTGTTTAAACTCTTGCATAATTACTGCACTTTGGCTTTGTAGGGCAGTATAGAAAGCCCATTTTTTTGCCCATCAACAGGAGTAATAACTCTTCACTTCAGACTGTGGGCACCTGCCTCTGTGTCATTTTTTTTGGCACTGTAGTTCCCTGTTTGTCTGAGATTGGAAAACAGAGACTGTCGCTGACTGACCACGGTAAGGGCAGCCATGCGTTAACGGGCAAAACCTGGGTTTTCTGTAGTGGCCGTGTGCGCGCATGTGATGCTCACATAGATGGCGTCAAATGATACTCGCGCTCACCCTCAATCGTCTCGGACCCCTCATCTCATGATCAGATTTGGTTGCTGTCTGGAATCTGTCACTTACAGGCTGTAACTAGGTGTGGTGCTCTTGAGCTGCCATCGTCACTCGCGGCCGCCCTAAGCGGGGTCGGTCAGTGACAGTGCCTGTGTTCCATTCTCGGATGGACAGCTGACTGATTGTTGAACGGTGACAGCGCAAATGACGCACCACCTCTCTGCGGCTGAGATCTGCCTATAACATGCCAAAGGCTCCTTTTCTCTCCCTTGTCACAAGCCGTTGCATTTTCTTGATGCAGTAGCATATTTCGTTTATTATTTTCCAGCTTTATGTGGACTATTGACCGCACCAAAAAGAACGAGTCAAGTGTCACGGTACACGTTATTACTGAAGTGCTTGGCGCTTGCACGTGGTGCACGTCAGGATTACAATACCACACGCTTTTCTTTATTTCGTCTCCTGCCTCACTGGAAAAGCAATAAAAATAAATTGATTCCTCAATTTGCTGCAAATACAGCACATACCGCACCCGTGTGTTTTTAATGGAGCAAAGTATATTAACTCAAATGATGCAGGACTCGACTGCGCATGTAAGGTTTTTTCATCCCAGTCCAGATTAAACCATGCCTGCTTCCATCTGACGGAAACAATTGTTGGTGTAACTGCTCGGCACCATCAAATGTTGTCCGGGTTACCCAAGAAGCGTCCAACTGTAACCCTTGCCGTTATCCTCAGTACTTAGTTTCCGTGCCGTTAATTTGTCGCAGATGTCAGAGATTTGAAATCTGGCAAGTTTTTGTCGAGACGGGGGTCCTTTAAAACGGCTGTCGTCATACGGAATAGGGTGTGGTTTCATCTGGACTGAGTTGGAGGAAATGATGCAGGCCTCTTGGCAGCTTGCTTTGCCAATGACCACTAGGTGGCATTATCTGTAAAGACAATGTGCATGTACCTGCACTGCAGATGAGGAATAGAGGCATTGTTTTTTATGAATAATATTCAGATTTTATTGCTGTGAAGATAAGATGTCTCTCTGACTAAAAACTCACACCAAAATCAAGAATTCCAATGTTTATTTTTTACGGGAGTAGACTAATGTTTGGGCATTGTTTGTACTCAATCCTGCGGACTTCACACGGTTGAGTCTATATTATATGTAATCAGCTGCTTATTTTTGTTTAGGAAAGGTTTGCATTTGATGTCCAGTTTGTGTGTGTGTGTGTGAGTGAGTGAGTGTGTGTGTATGTATGTATGTATTTGTGTGTAGGAAAGGTTTGTGTTTATGTTCAGTTTACGTGTGTGTTTTGCTTGCTTTGATGTGTCCTTTCCTTTGTTTCACAGGGTTCGACTCCATAATGAGCTGCGGCTAGCATACTGACAGGCTAAGTCAGAGATTGATTTCCATGCTGTGGCCTGGTGTCCAATGTCAGCTTTATGTGTAATTTCCAAAAAAAAGAAAAAGAAAAATCCATACCTGGAATGTTTATTACAGCAATATTTCTCTGTGTCCTTTGTCCATATATGAAATGTGAGACTTAAGCTCTCAGGCTGCTCAACAGGGAGTGAATTTCTGAAACAGGACCTTCTTCTGCGGATCGTCTGACACTCAGCTGCACTTACATAGACAATTTTATGGTGTGTCAAAGCACACAAGGTGCTGTAAAATGTATTGGCTTGCAATTGCTATTTACATTCCTGTAAATGTTCCCTACTTTTCTTATCAAGCAAGTAGAGACCCTCTTTATCTCCCCATCTCTGCGCCCCTCCCCTTGATATCTGTGATCCTCTTTGACCGATCTTTTGTTGCAGGGGCAGTGAGGCAATGACAAAGGACAGGCCATTCAATATCTTCAGCAAACTGCTGCAAATCCAGACACGGCCACTGTCTGTGGGACATTTGAGAAAAGGCTGCTGTGCGTGTGTGTGTGTGTGTGTGTGTCTATATACTGTATACATATGTATACATGTATTCCAGACATGGTTTGGCTTGGGTCCACTCCTCCAATACAAGGAAGGGTCATAGAAAATCAATATTCTTAGAGATAATCTTTATCCTACGGTGGACCTTTTCTGTGCTGATTAAATTAGAGTGGTGCACAAGGGACTACTGAGTGCTTTAATGAGTATGAACTTGATATGAATCATATATAGTCCTCTCACCCTCACAGTCAGCAGTTCGCAATCTAACTGAACAGCAATGGGAGGGTCTTCACTGATGTATTGGTCAAGGCTATCCACTACCATCATCAGAACCCCTAATTGGGAAATATTTTAGAGAATAGTGGGGTTCTATCCCACCAGCAGGATTCTAAACAACTTGCAGAATTTATGGCACAGAGCACTGAAGCTGGTCGTGTGGCGTGGGATAGCCCAACGTCTTACACTTAATCTTGGTTTTTCCTATAAGATGTCGCCTGTCTGTATATGCATGCATTCTTTAGATTAAACACTGAGGTATAAATGCGGTGAGTTGTAGTAAGAGTTATTGAGCAACTCTCTGCGATAACTGTGATGCGTGTTTCATCAATCCTTCGGCAAAAATTAATGCTGCAATATTTTTTGTGCCTCATTTTATAGAATTATGTGTCCGTTTAATCCACTGCATACGTAAACACAAAGCATATTAATTCAGTGTGAACCGCGCTGGTCCACATCATTTCACCGGTGATTTATCTATGTGACTACAATGCAATGTTCCCAGGATAATGACAAATCCTTTTTTATGAGAAAACTTATAATCTATCAGAATGTACAATCACATCCTGGACCAGTAACAAGGGTGTCTGTTGGTGTTAGAACCCCCCTGCTCTCACTGAAATGTATGAATAATGGATTGAGAGTCCATTTCAGTTCGGGGGAGCGGGGTTCTGGAGACAAATGTGGGGACAGACTGAGAGTCCCCAGGGTGCAGGCCACTTGTCAGCTGTGCTTGGCCCTGCTATCATATGCAGTATGAGGGGCTCCACTGGGGCAGCTGACACCGTGACACTGGGAGTGATGGAGAAACGCAGTGGGAATGCGGTGATATATGTTTGCATATGGAAGCAAAGGCTGTGAAAGACCGTCAGTGATGTCCCTGTGCACCGTATGTCCCAGGCAGGAAAATCTCATCAAAGAGTTTATGGGTTTCTGTCAGTCACATGGTTATCACTGTACTGACTCCAACTGGTAACTCCCTGCTGTCCCAGAAGGCAAATCTACACCCCCCCCCCCCCCCTTTTTTTTGTTACCAGCGCATATTGTTGCCGCCCTTGTGTGTGTGTGTGTGTGTGTGTGTGTGCGCACGCAGAACAGCAGCTGGTGGACTCTGAGAAATCTGTGCTGAGATCAAGGGGCCAGATTGTGCTCTGTGCTGAACTAATATTATAATGAAAAACAAGCTCCATGTCAAACTGTGGCCTGTTTGATGAATGTTCGGCAATGCGATTTTATTTTCAGTTGTGTTCTTTATATTTTTGTGCGTATTTCATTGTAAACTGAATTTTTGACATGCACACAGAGCTATTTATTTCTCAGGCCTTTAAAAACAAATCTGCTTATTCAGTAAGCCGATAGACTAGGTAAGATGCTAACGGTAAAGCAGGTTACACACACAGGTCTGCTGCTGACCTGAGAAGGTGTTTGGCGTGGGCTGCAGCTGGGGGAGTTTGGCGTGTAGGATTAGGGCTAATTACAGTGCTGTGCTTAATCCCAGGACTCTGCACTGCACCTGCAGTTCGTGCGACTCTCCTCTCTCAGAAACTCCTGCTCTCTCGCTGTGGTTCTCTCTCTTTCAGCTGAGAAGACTGGGGGAGAAGGGGGAGGCGGGAGGGATCCCGCTGCCTCACACCACACGTGAAGAGCACCTCTCACCATCGCGCTGACCTCCTGAGTGCTCTCCAGTGAAGGAACACCCCCCCTGAGGAATCGGTCTGTCACCTGCTGAGGTCCAACAGCTCCAGTCCAGCGAGAGAAAAGAGCAAACAATTAGCAAAATCAAGCAGTGGGGGTGGGTGCACACAACTGATAAATTGATGCCTAATTAATTCAGAGGCATGTTATCTGCTCTGGCGGAGGAGCACCCAGTCTTGCACAGCAGCCGTCCCCAACACCACATTGCAGCGTACACTGCATCAGATAAATGTCAGCACCGTTCTTGAAAGAGCAAACAACCTTCCTCGCAAACTGACATTAACTGGAAATAGTCATTTGGGTGGTTGCCATGATAAGGGACATCCGAATTGACTATTTCATGAAGGAGAGGAGTGTTTAGCTCCTTCAGTGCTTCCTTCCAGTGAGGAAACACAGGACCAACCTTAAAGAAAAAGAAAAAAATTGAATATGGACCACAATGCTTTGCGGCTGTTGTGACTGGATACATTACTCATGTCCCAAACCCATCTGACAAATTGTGAAAGCTATCTTTGACTTCAAGCTCATACCATATTGAAAGAAAGGGCACATCATTTTTCTCAAACGTATCCGAAGGTATTTGTGTAATCTCCCTGCAACTTCCCCTTGACCCATGTGACATGTTCTAGTCAGGTCAGAGATGTGAATAACAGAGGAAAAGTTAATCTATTTTGTGGGAGTGAAATGCAGTCCTAATTTACTTGGTGGGCTGGTCTTTATGATCACAGTATGGACACTGCTGTGGAATGGCATTTAGTTATTCCAGTTCTGAACAACTTTTTCTGCGATTATTGTGAGTGTTCAAAACGATCCTGTGAGAATCTCCTGCGGGATTCTGTACATAGTTAAATTCAAATCTGTTTCTGCTGTGGTCCTGTCTACCCAGAGGTCTTTGCTCTCCTTTAGTGCCCACTGAGATTCTTTATATCAATTTCTATTGCTCCTGTAGCTGCAGTCAGTGGTCAAACTGCCAGCCTGGATTATGGCGCTTTTATTTCACCCAATTCGAGCTATGTTTCACTTTCTCCTGATGATTTGCCCATCAGATAATTCATGGTGCTTTGTTTTATTTTGATTTGAATTGTTTGAAATAGTTTTGGAAATTTATGGTGGGAAAATTTAGCAAGATTCATTTTATTTTATCTTCTTCCTCAGCATTTGTCGGGAAAAAAAAGCCTTAAAATAAATTCAATTTTTATTGCAGAAGCATACTCTCGCACTGAAAATTGTAGAAAAAATGTAACCTTCATCCCAAGTGAATTTTAAGGGAAAAAAAATCCCTGACTAAGAAATTATTATTTTTCATAAAATCACCTGTACCACAATTATTGGCACCCCTATTAATTCTGAGGAATTAAATATAATTGAAGTATTTCTGTCATTTCTACAGTAGTTTACAAAGTTGATCAGAGTATCTAGGAACATTTAATTAGTAAATCATCACTTCCCGTTTCCCAGCGGTATATATATATGACGTGACACAGAGGCCATTTCTCTTATCCACTGATCAACGTGGGAAAGACAAAGGATTCATACCATTAAGTAAGGCAGATGTGTGTCGACCTTCACAAGTCAGGTAATGGCTACAAGAAAATAGCCACTCGCCTGCACCTGCCCACATCTACTGTCTGAGGAATCATTAAGAAGTTTAAAACAACTGGAACAGTGGTAAACAAGCCTGGACGAGGACGCAAGGTTATTTTGCCACCATGCATAGTGAGGAGGATGGTAAGAGAAATAAAAAGTTCTCCAAAGCTCACTGTTAAAGAATTGCAACAAATGGTAGTGTCTTGGGGTCACAAAGTCTGCAAAACAACCATCAGGCACTATCTACATGCCAACAAGCTGTTTGGGAGGCATTCAGGGAAAAAAACCTTTTCTCACTCACAATCATAAACGCAAACGTCTGGAGTTCGCTAAGCGGCACTGGGACTTCAACTAGGACCGTGTGCTTTGGTCAGATGAGACCAAGATAGAGCTTTTTGGCAACAAACACTCTTAGTGGGTCTGGCGGAACACGAAAGATGAGTATTCAGAAAAGCACCTCATGCCCACTGTGAAGTATGGGGGAGGATCGGTGATGCTGTGGGCCTGTTTCTCTTCCAGAGGCCCTGGGAACCTTGTTAGGGTGCATGGCATCATGAACGCTTTGAAATACCAGGACATTTTAAATCAAAATCTGGTGGCCTCTGCCCGAAAGTTGAAGATGTGTTGTCACTGGGTCTTTCAGCAAGATAATGGCCCTAAACATGTGGCCAAAGCTACACAGAAATGGTTCACCAGACACAGAATCAAGCTCCTCCCATGGCCATCTCAGTCCCCAGACCTCAACCCCATTGAAAACCTGTGGAGTGAGCTGAAGAGGAGAGTGCAGAGGAGAGGACCCAGGTCGCTGGATGATTTAGAGAGCGTGTGCAAAGAGGAATGGTCGAAGATCCCTCTTTCTGTATTCTACCATCTTGTGAAACATTATAGGAGAAGAGTAGTTGCTGTTTTGTTGGCAAAAGGGGGTTGTACAAAGTATTAACATCGGGGGAGCTAATAATTGTAACACACATGATTTGATGTAAAAGATTTATTTCTTAATGTGGGATTTTTTTCCCACTAATTAAATGGTCTTGAATTAAAGGTTGCATTTCCCTCTTTTTTTCATTGTGGTCCTATATTATTTAGAAAAAAACTGAATTAATTAGAAGCTAAAGAGCACATCTTAACCAGGGGTATAATGAATAAGCCTAGATATATTAGCGTTCATAAGATTGCAGTACCCGGTATGAAGTGCATGAATCCATATGTGAAATCATTAATGAAGATATTCCTTTTATTCATTTGATGGTTGCAGGGATTTCCCCCCCCCCTGGTGGTGCGGTTTTCTCATTAAACTTGAAAAGGTATATAGTCCTCTGCAGCCCCGAATGTGAGATACTATAGAAACTGCAATGCTGCAAATTATGTGCTCACTTTACATTATCAGTGCAACAGCAATTATCATCTGTTCAGCTCCAGCCTTTAGGGTTTCTCAAAGAAGAGGGAATCAACTTAGCCAGCCATTCAGGTTATTTCATTTCAAGCATTTACACTACGGGGGAAATGACTAAAATTAAACCAAATCATACAATTAATTCACCCATTTAAGCCACGACAGCCTCAGGTGGCAATTACATGGGTGCAAATGAACCTCGCATACTACGCTGGAATAACAATTCTTGAATACTAAATGTACACGTGTGTATTAGTGAGAAGAACGGAAAACGTGTCATCAGAGTCTCTCTCTCTCTCTCTCCCCAGCCGTGGTTCTGTGAGCGCGCTTAAGTGTGTGTGGGTACGGACTTTTACGAACGGTTTTCAATTTGTCTTCACTTGCAGCCGAAGATATTGTTCTAATACAAAAGACTGGACTAACTTAAACATAAGAAATGGCTTTGAGCCTCAGACAGAGTAATGGACTTTGCCAGCATCAAGGGCTGTAGTTAAATCCGAACAGGCTCATGCCAAAGAAATCTGTAACGCT
Source organism: Gymnothorax reevesii (assembly GCA_029721435.1). NCBI lineage: Eukaryota > Metazoa > Chordata > Actinopteri > Anguilliformes > Muraenidae > Gymnothorax > Gymnothorax reevesii. Next base: position 11,576,917 of record CM056585.1, on the reverse strand, counting down.
TCAATCCTTTAGAGCCTTTGCAATTTCACGAGCAGCTGCCATAGAATATTTAAAAGCTCATTAACTCAGATTAGAAACTGATCAAATCACTAACATTACTGTGCTTCCATGAGGCTTTCGAATAGGCAAACTCAAACCCGCGATAGCTTCCAATAATAATAAACGTCCAATAATTTTTTTATCTTTCCTTGAACAGTTAGAGAGAGACGTTTGCAGCATTTATTGCACGTATTTGCCAATTTAACTCTTGGCTGCTATATTACTGAGAAAAGACAGGGGGCACTATTATGTCGCAGGTGTCTAGTTAAGTTCAGTTTCCTTTGTGTTTGCAGAACGCACAGCAGCCAGAAATTTGGCCCCGGCGTAGAATGTTTAATTGAACAGAACAAGTCTAATCAGCGATCACTTTTTGTTGTTTGGTTATATCAAGGCCGTAAAAGGCGCTAGTCTCTGCTCGCGGATATGGTCGTATTGTAAACCGCGGGGGTAATGGGCACATTTTCACAACTGGTGAGGCCATATTCCATTCACAGCGGTTTTGAAAACGCCTGTAATAAAATCTTGATATGGTCAGTTGTATTTATGTAAATTATTTCTAGAAAGCGTAACGCCTGGGTAATGTGATCGTCATAGTCTTTCATCACCGGCTCCGTCCCTCGCCTCTTCCTATGCCGCGCGCACAGCGCGGTGAGCGCCTGCCTCGAGGTTGCCGTGGCAACATGAGATAGTGCATGCTGCGAGTTGTCGGGGTGAGTTTCTCCGCCCCTGCTGAGCGCAGCATTAAAAATCGAGACGGGAGGGAAAATTCTAGCTGCTCAGTGCAGTGTGACTGAGATGAGCCACCAGGGATCATTTCCTCGCACAAATTAATGCGGCGATACACTGAGTCCTTCCTGTGTGAGGGTGGGGGGAGTGTAGTGTTTCCTGAATCTCTGTATTGAGTTACACAATTACTCACCTCGTCAGATTTGCGGATTTGTAGTTGTTTGTTCAGTCATCTAGAATAAATGGAATGATACAGACCAAAGGAATGGACAGCCATTAGCCAGTTTAAATGGCCAAAATAGCCTCTGTCACTGTGTTGCATGCATGCCTGCTTAGAAATCAGCACATAGAGGAGCTTACTCCGACTCAACAAAAATAGAGTGCTCACATCCGCAAAGTATAAACTTTCCGTGTTCCATAAGGCGCCTTTGCGCTCTTCATTACACAATGTCCACTAGTGCCCTCAAGTGTCCCTAAACTGGGTTGTGCCTTTCACTGAATTAGTTCAGCTTTATACTGTATGGATCTCACGGTGGATTCTCTGTGGTGCAGAATGGTTCAATAACTCGGCAAGCCTAGCTGAAGAGCCCTCTAGTGTAGTGAGAGGTTAATATATATTATTACAATAAAAAGATACAAGAGCGAGCAGGGAATGGTAGACAAACTGATGAAGCTGAATGATGTTTCAATATCCCCTCTCCGTCCGTCTTCAGTTTGTTCGCCTCATTTCTGCTTCTCTCTTTTTCAAGGATTGGCAGTTCCCAGCGGTAAATCGTGGCCGTCTCAAGGCGCTACATATGGTGAAAGACGATCTTATTATGAAGGTGGAGGCCGTGGACTCTGTAAATGATTTCCAGCGGAACAGTCATTAATGCAGAGACACATCCCATTTTTGAAGTTTCATATTGTCTGCTCAGTTTTGATTCGGTGTGCATTTTCTGTCCGGGCGAAAGTTCAGTTCTTGTGTCAGCATCTACTGTTTGAGAATCCCGTTTGTTTGCACTGAGTTCAGAGCTCGTTAGGATGGAATTTCAGTTGAGCGACTGCCTTAATGCCCTTGAGCAAGAAACGATCTTCTCTTCTTTGTTCAGAAAATCTAAGATTAGATGGGTTAAGAGGGGAAACATAGAGAAATCAATACCTACCTTCAATAAACTGCTAGAAATTTGGGGAAGGGTTTGGTCAAGGCCACATGTACCAATGCTGACTGAGGAGAGGAGTCACATAGTAATGTACTTCTTGCACCCATGCCTTTGAAATCAGTCTCTTAAAGGGATAGTCCACCCAAAAACTATAATTTGTATATCGATTACTCACCATTAGATGTCTTGAACGGATGGAGTCGTTTTACACCTGGTGCAACTTTATGGCCACTGGAGTTTTGAAAAATTTTCCAAATTCCTTTTTTTGCTGGAAGCAAATGGGGTCACCCAGTAGCAACGGTAAAAAGTCCACAAAACATCTGTTAACAAACTTTCAAACCATCGTCGAACGCATCGTCCAGTTTAATCCAAGTCTGCTTTGTCCACTCGTATCCTCAAACTCTAGAAACGCGGTTATTTTTTGCTAAAATAAAAAAATACCAGTTATACTTCAAGTAAGCTTGCGCATTCAATGGAAGTCCCGCCTCCCGGCTCGTTCCCAGACACTAATAAAGTTTTTGAGAGAAGGGAGAAGACGTCATGTTTCAGAAACTTTATTAGTCTCCGGGGATGAACCGGGAGGCCGGACTTCTGTTGGATGCGCAAGCTTACTTGAAGCTTCACTGGAATTTTATTGCTGGCATTTTATTATTTTTAGCGAAAAATAACTGCGTTTCTGGAGTTCCTAGGATACAAGTCGACAAAGCAGACTTGGATTATAGTGGACGAAGCGTTCGATGATGTTTTAAAAAAGTTTGTTAACAGACATTTTGTGGACTTTTTACCGTTGCTACTGGGTGACCCCATTTGCTTCCAGCAAAAAAGGAATTTGGAAAATTTTTCAAAACTATTCCAGTGGCCAACAATTTGTGCCAGCTGAAAAACAACTTGGTCCGTTCGAGACATCTAATCGAGACATCGAATTCACCTCGTGCAAGACAGGGAGAGCAGGCAAGTGCAGCAAATGGAGTGAAGTGATTCTGTAAAAGAGGTGCTTGACCCCATTATTCCTTTAGGCTCCCATGAATGGCCTTCAAGGGGAGATTCATTGAGAAAATCAATGCAGGAGTCTCGACTATTTGGACATTTTGATCAGGGATTCAAAAGTATAATTAAGATAAATTACAGCTTGCCAGCGGTGCTTCAACTTTATTTCTTTTTGCCAGGATAATGAGCTCTGAGTCTCGTGTAAAATCGAATTCCACCATTGTTCACACACACTGGAATTTTAGGTGAAGTTTATCACCTCATGCAGCTCTAACAGTGTCTGGAATCTCTTACTATGGTCTTTAGTTCAAGGTAAATTCTTGATTCTGTTTTTTAATATTGGTCTGTTGCTCCTTCAGTGTGTATTACTTATATTTCACAGTTGCATCTAAGTTTGGGTAAAAATTTTGCGACTAGTCTTTGTTTCTGGATTTTTAACTGACATTTGAATCGTCCTTTTGCCTTGTTGCTATAAATGATTTAAATGAAATTACTTTGATCCTTTACCGCACGGTCTAGTTCTTCTGATTTATCAGCTGCAAGTGAACCCTATTATTGCCTTCTACGGCCAACCACAGTCCTTGGCCTGCTCTTGTGTGAATGTAAACTCAGCCCCTCCCATTCTGGCGACAGCATCTCTAATTTCTGCTGGCTTTTCTCATGCAGCTCCAGGTTGTGATCCTACCAGGAAGGTGTATTATTGGTGATCCCGCAAAAACCCGAACAGAGTGCTGTACGAGGAGGGATCATGTTTATACAGCGTGCTCCACTTTTACTTATATAGATCATGCACATGTGGTGTAAAGTATTTATGTGCATGCACAGTTCGCGTCCGTCTTTCTGTGCAGCATGTGCCAGTGATATTCCACCAAAAACCGGACTTAGGTTAGTATCGTTAACTCGAGTGTCGTGTGAGTTCATAATTATGTTTATCTGTCCATTATTAAACCAACCTGATATGATGCTTGCTCGACGCAAAATGTCTTATAAAAAATTATCCACTTGGTAGTTCCGACCAAGTAATTTGATTGGACGAGAGGCATCCCATGAGTGCTAATGATAGAGGACAAAATCAGTGAGACGCATAACAGAAAAATCACTCCGCTCATTGGTGTTTTAATAACCGTTAATTACACAAGCTGCTGACCGCAAACTTAGCGCTACATTGTACGCAACTTTCAAGTCCCGATCCATTTGTGGAACTATTTACGCTGGCAAAGGGACATAACTGGTTAAATAAACAAAGAAATCATAATCTGTTGACGCTTTTTGCTGTTAACTAACAAGTTTGGTTTCTTGAACTGTTGTATAAAAGCAGTGTTTACAATGATAGACAAGAGTAAGCAAATGAGAAAAATGGATTCACAACTCGGGGTGTTCAGTCTTGGAAAGAAATAGATCTGCGTTTTTCTGCAATCGGTTGGTCTCCTGAATGGTCAATAGGCAAGGTTTTATCAAATGAGCGCCCTCCCTGTCGACACATTTTCACACATCAGCTGTACTGTAGCGACAGCGTCTGACTGCACTCGCTGTCACAGAGCAGCGTGTAGTTTTCATCTGACACAGCGGCACTGAATTATCATGAATTCAATCCTTGCAGAGAAGTGCCATACGCTTGTTCAGAGCCCTTCATGTACAGTTTCTCTATCAGATTCTCTTAGACTCTGGTATTGATCGACATTTTGCGCATTCATAATGGAAATAGATCTCATTCATTCAGTCGTTCATCTTTTTGTTGTTTGTTTTATGTGCATGCGATTAATGGTACTACTACTACTACTTCTACTCCTACTACTAATCATACTACTACTAATAATAATAACAATAATAATAATTATTATTATTATTATACATTGTAGTGTGCTTTTCAAATGCCAAACAGTTAGCATGAGTCCCAAGGGGAGATACATCTTTCCATGTAGAGTCATCCATCCCATTTGGCACTCAGGATATTGGGCTCTAAGCTTTGAGCACAGCTGCTAAAGCACAGCGGCTTGAAGAATAAGGGGGAGCCACTGATCTGGAGGAGCCACTTCATTCTTTTCCCCCCAGGTTCCCCAAAATGTCTACTGTAAGCCCTGAATACAAGATCATTGGCACACACAGTTTGCTCTTACTCAAAATAATGAGAGAGTGAGAGAGAATGACTGCACAGCTGCTAAAGTGTTGGTGCTGGGATGCCTCCTTATTCATGTTCACTTGCAAGCACAACTTAAACGTGGAGGGTCTGGTCAACTGACTGATCGAGAAAATGTACGGCATTTTTAGCCTGCTTAAAAGACCAGGTGCATGTGTCATGTACACGTGTCTGCTTGAATGCTCTGTATATGCGTGTCTGTGATTACATGTATGCATGAGTGTGTATATGGAGTGTCTGTGAGCCACTGAGAGGTGATTTATGTACTTGTTTGTGGATAGTTGTGTGTTCAAAGTGCCCCGGTGTGCAAATTCAAGCAAATAGAGCAGTATTTTTTTGTGGGATGATTAATATTTAATGCTCTACTCTCTGTGTTGCATAGGTTAGGATGCCTGGTGTGTATGCACCTAAACTGCTTCTGCCTAAATATTTTATAGGCTGATGTAATTGATCGGCTTTGACGATTGGCTCAAATCCAGAGTGCTTTCTTTTGCTTCTTCTTGATAGCAGGCGGACAGCCATGCCTCTTAAAATGCTACATTCAATTACCAGTTGTTCCAAGCGATGTTTTGTTTCTTGAACACTAATGCTTATCATGTCGACAGATTGATATTGAGGACTAGCCATGATATTCTGAGCTGCTATTGCCTAATTTAATGTTTGCATGACACCGTAAGAAAGGGCAGACCATTAAAATTGATAATAGCTGTGTTTACACACCAGCTAAGAGATGACAAGTCGCTGTATAGAGTGTCATGTTCACACCAGCCAAAATACTTTCTCTTCTTGGCAGGTGATCGGTTTATTAGAGCAGAGTTATCAGTGCCAGCACAAGAGGGAGCCGGATCCGCACATAGAATGTTACTCACAAAAACCATGGAAACCATGGAAAAAAATCAATGCCTCAATTTCTGAGGCCAATATACTTGTCGCATACGCATCCATCTATTTGGAATAATGAGCCGACTGCAGGACCTCGGAGGCAGCAGTTGAAATTCAGTCATGGCCAATATTGGCCCTGAGTTACAGTCCTGTATTGAGCTGCTCTATTCTGACTCATTATGGCTGAATTTATGGAGACGCGAACGAATAGACAAATTGAACACAATAATCTGTTTAGGCCTAATTCCAAAATCAATTGATGTCTTAACAAAGCTGCTGAATTGGTGCTTCTCGCTTACGTTTGAAGCGCAGCACGGTGTAAGTGATTCAGCGTGGAAAAGGACCTTACTTTTACATCAGTTCAGATAGTAAACTGAATCCAATGGCCCACATGGCGTATGTAGACTAGTTACAACTATTCCTGTTTTTCACCAAAAGTCTCAGGCTTTATATCTTCCATGATCGTGCCCCTCTGGCTGTGAAATTCATGAGAATAGCTGGCAATATCTTTAGACATTGTTTTGATCCAGACCAGAAATCAAATGCGGAGTCAGAGTACCGTCCAATTGAAGGGTTTATTGATAGCTATATGGCAAAGATAGTGGGACGGAGCCCAGAGCAGAATGACACACTTCAGTTCAGATGGTACAGGCTGAGTGCAGGAGTGTGTCTCTGCCCGGCCAGTGGCATTCCAGAGTGTGTCTGTGCCCGGCCAGTGGCATTCCAGAGTGCGTCTGTGCCCGGCCAGTGGCATTCCAGAGTGCGTCTGTGCCCGGCCAGTGGCATTCCAGAGTGCGTCTGTGCCCGGCCAGTGGCATTCCAGAGTGCGTCTGTGCCCGGCCAGTGGCATTCCAGAGTGCGTCTGTGCCCGGCCAGTGGCATTCCAGAGTGAGTTTGTGCCCGGCCAGTGGCATTCCAGAGTGAGTTTGTGCCCGGCCAGTGGCATTCCAGAGTGCGTCTGTGCCCGGCCAGTGGTATTCCAGAGTGCGTCTGTGCCCGGCCAGTGGTATTCCAGAGTGTGTCTGTGCCCGGCCAGTGGTATTCCAGAGTGTGTCTGTGCCCAGTCAGTGGTATTCCAGCACAGCTGCCTGGTAGAGAGCACACATGCCAGAGCTGAGCTGTAAGAAGGCAGGACTGGAGAATTTCGCAGGAACGCAATCCCAGCGCTGCTGAAGTTCTGCTGACATGGGAAAATAAGAGTCACATCATTTTCTGCTTTGCTGTAAATTGTGACAGTTAGAATTCTGCTCATTGCATAATATGACATACTTCATTCCATTATGTTTGCTCTGGACCTGGATCAGACCTGAGGCTGTCTCTGCATGTGAGAACTGCGTGTCTGCAGTTATAGCTGTCAACAGGCAGAGCAAGATCGTTGATGATTTACACGTGAACTATTGTGCCGAGTCTGATGAATCGAAAGAATTGTTTGATAGAAAGTATGTTAGAAAGATAGACAGTGCTTTATTTCTATAGCACTTTTCCAAATAGATGATACATTGTGCTTTACACAAAAAAGCATGAAAAAAATGAAAATATCATTATATAGCCATTTAAGATCAGTATAAAAATACAAGCAAAATGCCTTGACTTGGTAACAATAAGGCCAACAACAGGCAACAACAAGAACAGATAATAATAATAATGATAATAATAATAATAAGAAGAAGAATAAATACCACCAACACTAAAAGCAATAACAGCATATAGAATTCACAGATTAACAAGCTGCAGCAATTAAAGAAAAGCAAGTTGAAAAACGTGTTTCCAAACATTTCATGATGACTGAAATGGACTCAGGAGATCTAATATGTAATGGCAGGTTATTCCGATGGGTGGGTGCTTTGACAGCAAAAGCCCGATCGCCCTTAGTTGCGAATCTGGTACAGAGCGCTGCTAAATAAGTTTATATCTGCAGACCTACTGTAAGTGCTGTGGTTGGGATAATTGATTCAGAAATATTACCAGAGGCTCCATCACGCAAGCATTAAAAGTTCTCCATAAATATTTAAGATCAATTCTGAAACGCTCTGGCAACCAGCCCAAGGAGGCTAAGACTGAAGTCATTTGGAACCTGCAACTGGAATTAGACAGAAGTCTGGCAACAGCACTTTCACCTGACTGCAGGCGAGACACTGAAGATACACTGCGGCAGGTGAAAAATGAATTGCAGTAATCAAGACATGCAAAAATGACGGCTTGGATAGCATTCTCAACATCCTTCTTAGAAAGAAAGTATTTAATTTTTGCTATATCCTTAAGTTGGGAAAAGTAGACTGTATTCAAATGTATTCTTTGTATTCTTTGAATGCTTGAGATGTTCCGATGAAATTCAGTTCCAGCTTCTGCTATATTACGGTGCGAAGAAAATGCTAAAACGAGAGATGAGCAAGTCAGAAAACCTTATGGATTCTTTCACATTTAGTCTGATTATTGACATCTTTATAATGTCTCGTCCATTGTATAAATGTAGCTGATAGGCAATCACTCTGCCATTTCTTAATCCGGCTTCGTATTGCTTTAGATTATTCAGCAAATAAATTGTTTGATTGTTAATTAGGCTCACAAAAGCGGGAGTAATCAAGCGCGAATGGGGAGGGTACTGTAGGCCTTCAAATCTCTCACAGCACACACAGCATGATGCAGATCTCGAACAGAAATTTCTTAATCAGAAACTGATACAGCTAATTAGGATGCCGAGTGCCAGCGTATTGCAATTATCTGCAGAGGATGCCTTTGCTTTATTGAAATGTATCTGCAGGTATTTCTGATGATTTGTCAGCGCCAAGTCAACAACTGGCACTTGATTTATGATAGTTGGGCTGAAAGTGCACAAGGGCAGATGTGTCCAATTCAATCCCCCGCCCACTTTCCCTCCAGTCTTCGAGTGGCCTCTGGGTAACGTGTGCTGTACGCAATACCAAGGGCTGAGAGTAAGGGAATGAGAGCATGTTGGATGACTGTTGAAGCGCAGGCTTTGATGGATGGTCAGAGCAGAAGCACTTGACCTCCCACCTTTGACCCTCAATATCCATTGCAGGAGCAAGGAGGTGAAACTGTCCCTTTTCTCTAAGCTTTTTTTTTGGTTGGTAACAGAAAATGAATATACAGAAATGAACAAATGGGATACAACGGCAAAATATGTGTGCAGTTAACAATTAAATTAATTTGATTGACAGACCTCTAATTGATCGTCAACAAACAAGCTTTGACCGTCAGAATGAAATGGTGTGGTATTTTTCAAGAGAACACAATCATTTTCTGAAGCAGTGTTTTTGTGTTTGTTTGTGCATTTGCGTGTATAAAACCTCACAAAACCGTCGGGGCAGGAAAAGCACTTACCCCAGTTACACATCTAAATTTGGATGTATGAGGCAAAATTTTAAGAAAAATGCAGCGTTGCACCATCTGTCATGGTGAAGAATGAGTTCCCAGAAGAGTGATCATTTGCGAAACAGTCAAACCCTGCAGAACGAGATTCAAATTCTCACCTTCTTGAATGCATTGTACCCATTTACAAAGCACATGTCCATCACAACACTATTAGGAATGTTCATTGTGTCAGTGCTACATAGTTTTAGACTGGATCTTGAAAGCTCTGTCGAGTCCCTTTGAAATCGTGACTAAGTCGTCGTGATGCACAGCACCTAATGTTTGTCTCCTGTGCTTTTCTCTCCCATGGCTCTGCAGTACCTTATGAAACATACTTCACTGGAACCATTTCAGGCGATTCTCATTTCTCTCCAGGGGCCAAGGGGAGGGGCGTGAAGAGGTCATGAAATTGAGCTTCAATTTCCTGGGATGATGATGATGATTATTATTATTATTCAATAAAATAAAAATAATGTACAAATGTTAAAATTATCAAAGGAAAACAAGTGTTTTCGATCGCTAGACCATCATCAGGTAACTACATCATTTTTTTTTATTGAAGATCTCATTTTAAGGCATGATGTTTCATTGTCATTATAATTATTATTGTTTGTTCCTCTTGTCCCTCGATCACGTCACAACCCACAACCTCAGATTCCCAGGACTCCTCTCAGAATGTGGTCAGTCCGCCACAGACCCCGTTTCTGCAGTAATCCATTCTGGACATCAACATGCCACTGATCCGGCCGCTGCCATAAATCACTGCTCACAACCTCTAGAACTCTGACTATCAGAGGCACAACATCATCCCTCACTGCAATATTCTTAGAAGCTCCGCAGTTAGGGCTTGATATTTGTCTAGTTTCTGGTTACATCCCCGTCCCGTACAGCAGCATTGCAAAGTCTATCAAAGACCAAACCTCAGCTTCTTCCTGATAGACACAATATCTGGTTTTCTGGCGCCAATTACATTGTCCGTTTGTATGTTTAAATTCCAGGGATTCTTTGCATCTTCACTCTCAATTACTTTCTCGAAGTATGTTTGTATTATTATCATTATTATTATTATTATTATTGTTTTTGCTGATTGCTCGCACTGAAAGAGGACACTTGAACAAAAGCATCAAAACATTAAATCTGAACAAAGGCACCAAATGTACAACAAATTTCTGCTTTGCATTTTGTTTGCAATTCTGCAACACACTTCTTTCAACACCCTACACACTATTTCTTGCTTAATACACTTTGTACAAAGGGAGAATTTCTCACAGTCATTCAGAAAACACTTCTATTCACCTGGTACACAGACACACACAATGAACAATATCAATCTGAGCCTTAGCTCTACAAACAGACCCCAGGAACACTCAGCTCTTTTGTGGGAACTCAGCAAATATGGAGGCGGGGAGAGGAAGGAGACGAGAGAGAAGGAAAGACCAGGACGAGAGGAAGGAAGGGAACAGGCAGGAGACTGATACAGACATACATACATATATCTAATAACATGAGAGGCAGTTTGGTGGATGATGTCATAAAGTATAGCCTGATGATGAAGAAGGCTGGGAGAGCCCAGCCCAACCTGAGTCATTACATGCATGGCGAATACAATCATTTAGACTGGAGAACGGGGGCATGTTCAAGATGGATGGGTCTCGCAAAGGAAGATGCCAAAGTTTTGAACAACTCAAGAGTTTGAGCACATTTTCCAACATGGCTGCCATCTGAGATTTACATCAAATTCCATTGAACAAGCTGTGACAATACTGGATGCCATTTTGAAAAGCCAGGCGAGACTGGCCACAGATATTCTTGGTTGTTCTCACAAGACCAAACGTAGTTTAATCGTTCAAGAGGCAGGAACTCGCGGGCTTTCGCTCAACCCTGCAATCTGGAACATGCCCCAGGTATGTCCTAGGTATGTCTGCACCTGAGTAGTCCAACAATGTAGTCCAACAATATTAGGTCTATTCTCCTACATGAACAAATGATGCAAAGTACATGTACTGCAGTTTTGATATGACTGTACAGTATGACAGAACAATATTGTATGTAAAAAGCAGGTTGGATACAAGATGCAGGGGGATATTTTTCCCAATTGCTTGCCAGAGATGACATTGCCAGTGATGTGGATGAGGTGATGCGGCCAGACCTGAACAGATCACGGGATCAATAAACCATCCACTGCATGAAATGACTTACAATATTATGGTTTACCACTTCACTGTAATTTTACTGTAATTATGTTTGTTCCCGAGACTTTACAGCTTTATTAATCAGTCCAGTCCTGTCTCGCATTGAAAACAAGCACAGAATGAAATGGAAAATATTGTGATGAAGAGCCTAGCAGTTTGAGAATTTAAAGATTACATTTATCATATATCAGGAACAGGAAAATGAATTCCACCTTCAAAACTAGAATAACTGTAGTCAGTAGTCTAGTTGGTCCCAAATGATTACAAAGTATTATTCAAAGGAAAGGTTTTGTAAAATTTACAAATCTGAGAGAATAAATTGTTAAACTTATTTTTGTAACAGGACTGTTTTAATTTAATCTCTCCCTTTTTTGTTTTAATTATCGATGCGGAACCAACTGTTTTGGAAAGAGATTATGCGTAGTGTGTTCAGGAATTGTGGATAAGGGGGTTGTACCATGTGTTTCACAATTATTGTAATGAGGCGTCAACTGGAAACCGACCCCAAGTCGACAGTACCCCAGCCCATTCATACCACAGCAAATGACCCGTCCACCTCCTATTCCCATTTCCATGACAACAGGTGGCTTGGGTTTCTAATACATTTGTCAGAGCAGCTTGGCTTGTTGGGAAAAATCTGCCAGAGCGTGATTCCTGAGAGAGGTTCGATGCCTGTCTCCATGGCCACAAGTAGATCATATTAGCATGTAATGTATTCAGTTATTACGCGTTAATACAACCCCACAGCCTCTGCTTTCAGTCCCTCAGGAACATTTATATGTGCTTCAGTCATGCCCCAAAATGAAAGACACAACTTATTTCATTTAACATGACTCATGATTCTATTTTGAATCCTTAAAAAGAAATTCTGAGCATATTGTCTAAAAAAAGCAGTTTTGATAGTTATTGCATTTTAGCTCTTTGACGCCCAGCTTTTAGAAAAGCAAACACGACTGCTCCGCCGAAAGTTAATTAAGACCAGATATCTGATGTGCTCAAAGTTTTTATCGAATTCTGAGTTAACCATAGCTTTTTATGCTCTATACATAAAAATGTTCTATACATTTCAGCACAAGTCAGATGCATTTATTTACAGTAAAATGTAGCGGATTTCACATTTCAAGAGCAAATCTTCAGAGATAAATGATGAGCTTGAATTTAAATCGTCGCTGAAGACCTTGATTAGTAAAATGCGGTGTGTACCAGTTTAGTTGGAATGATTGCCTGCACCCACACTGGCCCTTTTGGAATAAGATTGAGGACTTTGGCACTAAGGCCATTGAAAAACATGGAAAAATCCATATTTGGGTAGAGGAGTTAATTATCATAATGTGCAAATTTCCATATATGGGCGTAAAAGGATAAAAAATACAGCAGAATTCATGTCTCCCATCTTAGTCTCCATCACAAAGGCATATCTACTACAGCAAACATGCATATATGCTTTAGAAAAATATGAAGATATGTATGATGAAGTTTAGCTGTTATCTGGATGTTGACCACCTCACATCTGCTGCAGAGCACTCGCTGACAACCTCTCAATCCCCACTGCTTTTCAAATGAAGTTTCCCTAAAATATGTCACATATTTTGCAAGCTTTAGTAGGCCGTTGCTCTTCTTAAAATAGGGAATATTTTGAAATATAGAATATCCCTAATTAGTAAAGTTTTTGTATACATGTCCCAGTGAATGTGTGCATGCATCTGCTTGTCTGTCGTGATCGTGTTTGTACGTGTAGCGTTCGTGTGAGTGCGCTCACGTTTATGACCGTGCATGCGCGAGCTTGTCTGTCGTGATCGTGTTTGTATGTGTAGCGTTCGTGTGAGTGCGCTCACGTTTATGACTGCATGCGCGAGCTTGTCTCTCTGTATTTAGCTTCTTATTTGCACCTTCCTGCGAGATTTTCACACGTATTAATTAACCCTCTGTGATTAAATTTTTTTCCGCTGGTTTCCTGCTGTGAGGTGAGAGCTCTGTGACTGAGGTATAATATGTGTTTGATTCCACCCGCTTCCCTCCCATCTCCAGGCTAAAGGGGGTCCCTCAGTGCTCATTCCAGGACACAGATCCCTATTTCTCTTCCCTTTATCCTTTGGGTGTGATAGATGACAAAATCATTATTTTGGCCGTACTGTCAAGATAAAATTGTGGCCTCCTATTTTAATGGCGCGTCCATGTTGTATGGTGGTTCGTATCATTGTTGAACATCCTTGGCTCTGTGACAGATAGAAACGGTAAAAACAACAGCTGTTTGGATGGCGGATGGATGGCTCTTAGTGACTCTAATGTCCTCTTGATTACTTTTAGTGACTCTGAGACTTAGGAGCTAGTTTTAGCACTAGAAATCAGTGTGAATTACTCAGTGTCACTCAGTGAACATAGTTAGGAGTGACATGCCCACTTTTTAGTTACTCTGAAATTAGGTTAGGAGCTGCTTTTATGCGTAAGATTTTTTGTGAATATGGCCACAGATTTGAATTGTGAAAGGCCTGCCCCCTTTCCTAACTGGCTTATATTTCATTCAGCATAACTGTGGAACCATTTATCACAGAGAAGGGTCACATATTGATCTAGAAAGCCCTGCCCTCTTTCCTGATTGGCTTAATTTTTCTCCTTCGTAACTACTGAACCACATGATATAGACGGTAAGGGGGTTACGGAACTGTCTATCAGTCATTTGCACTCCTGTGTAAATATAGTCTTTCAGCCAAGACATCGTGCTTCTCACTGGAGATTATTCTCGGAAATCAGTAGTCATTATAGCAACAATGTCACAACCCACATGTGAATTCCCTGTGTTAGTCCTTCCATGAAGTAGCTTGCATCTTTTTGGAGATATTGTCTCGTTTGATTGGTTTGACGTCTTGTGTATCTCCCCCGCTTAGTGTGATGCATTTGTTTTTTTTTTTATAATTTAATAATTTTGGCAGGGCGGCACGGTGGCGCAGTGGTTAGCATTGCTGCCTCACAGCAAGGTTGTGGGTTTGAAGGTTCGAATATGGCCTGGGGCCTTTCTGTGTGGAGTTTGCATGGTCTCCTAGTGTTCGCGTGGGTTTTCGCCGAGTGCTCCGGTTTCCTCCCACAGTCCAAAAACATGCATATCAGGTTGATTGGAGACACTAAATTGCCCAAAGGTATGTGTGTGAGTGTGTATGTGAGTGTGAGAGTGAATGGTCTGTGAATGGTGTGTGCGCCCTGCGATGGATTGGCAAGCTGTCCAGGGTGGGTCCCTGCCTTTGCCCGTAGTCAGCTGGGATAGACTCCAGCTCCCCCCGCGACCTTGGTGAGGAATAAGCAGGTATAAAAAATGAATGAGTAATTTGGCATCTCCAATCCCACCCGTATCTGGAATGCCCAATTGGTGAACTATGTACAAGGCTTGCTCGTATGCGACCGCTTGCTGTCAATTCAGGAGAGTGTAGACAGTTCGCGGCTCTCCTCCGAAGCGCGTGCCTGTCAGCCACTGCTTCTTATACACTCATTGGTTGAATCTTCGCAAGTTCAGAGCGAGGGCGGAGGATACCTGGACATGACCAGGCTTAGAATCGTCCTGACGAGCGCCCGTCTGGCCAACAGGAGGTGCTTGAGCAACAAACAAGGCAACTATTACCCGGCTGGTACGAGGCGGGGATCGAACCCACGACGTGATAGTCACTTCTGTCTCGCAACGCGATGCTTAACCGTGTGAGCTTTGACCGTGCAAGTAGCTGGATTGTCAGTCGCTGCACGCCCTTAAGCAACGAGTCACTATCATCCTAGTTGAGAGTTTATCATCTTCGGAAATTATTCATAACCTTAAATGATATTTGAAAATGGAAGTTCTCTTCCCAGTCTTATTTATAGGAATGAACTCCCAAGCCTTACGCTCGGTCTCGAGGATTGGTACCGCAAGCTTGTTAAAATGTATCCAATCTGTTCCTCTCCCCAGTTTATTAGGAACACCTTTCAAGCCTTCTGCAGTCAGTGGGATTGGGACTGTATTTCAGTTGTACTCTCCAATGCTGCCATCTGACAGTTCTGCTCTGGCGAGGGTAGACACCACCATCTGCCCTCGAGCGTGATTGGTCGGGCTACTTGACCGACTAGTGGTGACGTAAAACTTTGAGGCACTAATTCTAGTTTAGTATGACTCCTTTATGTGTTACAGTAGTACAGAAACTGCAAAAGCAGTTGATTGGAGCCCTCATACCCCCTCCCATTCACCTTCCCCCCAGCAGTGATCTATTATTATTATATTCCACAAAAACAATAAAACAGCGAAGGAACTTATAATGAAAGAAAATCATTGAGAAATGTCATTTTTCCCACACCAGTAATATTTCTGACTGTCGACTTACCCTTAAATATATCATTTTTACAAAAAGAGAGGGGTGTACATTGAAAAATTTGGAAATCTTTGGCATAGAAAAGGAAAATAACTGTTCTAGTTTAGAGGAGTTCTAGTTTTAGAGATCTGGGACGAGAGATACAAACTTAATGCTTTAGCAAATCCCATTGGCAGCTCAGTACATAGCCCTATTGAGATGAGCTTTACCTGTTCAGATGAAGCTGATTGTATCCCTGCAGACACGATGCGTGACAAGCTAAACTCTGCCTGGTGTGGCAGGAGTAGAGATTAATGAATCCGGAGGTCTGGCTTAATTTGCAAAGGAAGGCTCCACACCTCGTTTGTTCGCTTCCCAGAGTGCAGCCTACTCTTGTGGGACATTTCTTGCAATTATTGTATGTGCGTGCGAGTGGTTAATGGGGAGGCCAGGGAGCTGACCCAACAATGAGAGCGTAAGCACAGGTGGTTGTTACCAATGGGGGAGCTGCTAGTGGCCAGCGAAGCCTCAAGGTCGACCAAGGAGTATGCAGAGTAGGCTTCAGTCGGCAGGGGATGATGCGAATAGGAGACACGAGCCCACTGTCAACCGCCATGTTCTCTTTTAGGGATAGAGCCATAGACAAGAGCCACTCAGCACAGAGGAACACAGCTGTCTTTAAAAACAGGAAAAAACAACTCATCCCCACAATGAGCCAGCGTCCCAAGAGCTGCCATATCTCAAGAGCTGCCACATCACATCCCATGATGCCCCCCCATCCCCCACCCTCTGTTCAAGGAATTTTATTCCAGGAATGCGATCGCTCTCATTATCATGCAGCCTTTTCCTCCAATGTAAATAACCCTCGTGTTCCGTGAAGCCTTAACGGCGCTGCAGAATGTGTGTGAGGACAGCTGTGGGGCTGATATGTGATCTGCGTCGAGTCGAGAAGGTTGGCTGTTACCACTGTGCATGCAAATGGATGATGGGGAGGGAGATGAGTGGGTGCTTTTCACCCATTTCCGCATAAAATATAGTCCAGAGGCCTGCATTTATTAAAGGGAAAATGTCATTATGTCAGAAAATGGTAGGCTTGCTGGGTATGTTTATATTTACATTTTGTGCTCATTCCTGTCAGTTATTTATTTATTTATTTTTTGAGTAAATAAACTCCTCCAATCTGTTTTTGCAAACCGTTCTTTCTTTCTACTGCCATTGTCGGTCAGTAGGTGTTAGCATGTATGCAACTTTCATGCAACCAGCTGGGTTTCATCTCGGACGGATTAGATGCGATCCACAGGTCCCATATATTCCTATACGTTGCCTCGATTATAAAGTGTACCCGTTGGCCTAATTCAATGTTTTTACCAATCAAAGAGATACATAGGCCAAATCTGAAGAAAGGTAATCATAGTATAAAACATTATTCAAAATATTCAAGCCTTTACCAGCATTGAATAGTCACTTTTATGTGGGATGCATCTAACTGGGTTGCCTGTATCTGGGCTGGGTCTAAAAAATAAAATGGCCTAAAATACCCATTTGTCTAGTCAGGACGTATCTGTCTGGGATGACACTACCAGATCACCTCCAGTAGCCATGTTGTCACTTTTGCCTTTAAAAACATGGTCCTGATATTCTAGGCAAATAAATCACAAAACAAAATAAATTTACGAATGCAAAAATGGGTTATTTACCTGGTTGGCGTATTGTGCACATTTTGCATCTGCTTAGAAAGAAGTGAGCTCAGGAACACAAAAAGGCTCAGAAGACCACAGACTACCACAGGGGGAGAAGACAGAATAAATTTTCCCTTGGTGAATAGCAGTTCTTTCCCAATTCACTCCTGTTACAACAGCTGGCCAGATCAAGAACACTTTAAGGAGTTTGGTGTATCTGTGCCAAAAATCAAATGAAAATTTCAGTATATACAGAGAGTTTACCACAGCATGGAAACCATTCAAAAACAAAACTAATTAAAAAAAAAAACCTCCTCAGATTTGGAACAATACAGTGAAGAGAAGGCTCTGCTCATGGTCAGAAACATCTGTGTAATACGGTTATTATCGGACACGCATGGTCAGAAACATCTGTGTTATACGGTTATTATCGGACACGCATGGTCAGAAACATCTGTGTGATACGGTTATTATCGGACACGCATGGTCAGAAACATCTGTGTGATACGGTTATTATCGGACACGCATGGTCAGAAACATCTGTGTGATACGGTTATTATCGGACACGCATGGTCAGAAACATCTGTGTGATACGGTTATTATCCGACACGCATGGTCAGAAACATCTGTGTGATATGGTTATTATCGAACACGCATGGTCAGAAACATCTGTGTAATACGGTTATTATTGGACACGCATGGTCAGAAACATCTGTGTGATTCGGTTATTATCCGACACGCATGGTCAGAAACATCTGTGTGATACGGTTATTATCGGACACGCACGGTCAGAAACATCTGTGTAATACGGTTATTATCGGACACACGTGGTCAGAAACATCTGTGTGATACGGTTATTATCGGACACGCGTGGTCAGAAACATCTGTGTGATTCGGTTATTATCCGACAGGCATGGTCAGAAACATCTGTGTGATACGGTTATTATTGGACACGCAAGGTCAGAAACATCTGTGTAATACGGTTATTATCGGACACACGTGGTCAGAAACATCTGTGTGATACGGTTATTATTGGACACGCGTGGTCAGAAACATCTGTGTGATATGGTTATTATCGGACACGCATGGTCAGAAACATCTGTGTAATACGGTTATTATTGGACACGCATGGTCAGAAACATCTGTGTGATTCGGTTATTATCCGACACGCATGGTCAGAAACATCTGTGTGATACGGTTATTATCGGACACGCACGGTCAGAAACATCTGTGTAATACGGTTATTATCGGACACACGTGGTCAGAAACATCTGTGTGATACGGTTATTATCGGACACGCGTGGTCTGAAACATCTGTGTGATTCGGTTATTATCCGACAGGCATGGTCAGAAACATCTGTGTGATACGGTTATTATTGGACACGCAAGGTCAGAAACATCTGTGTAATACGGTTATTATCGGACACACGTGGTCAGAAACATCTGTGTGATACGGTTATTATTGGACACGCGTGGTCAGAAACATCTGTGTGATATGGTTATTATCGGACACGCATGGTCAGAAACATCTGTGTGATACAGTTATTATCGGACACGCATGGTCAGAAACATCTGTGTAATACGGTTATTATCGGACACGCATGGTCAGAAACATCTGTGTGATACGGTTATTATCGGACACGCATGGTCAGAAACATCTGTGTGATACGGTTATAATCGGACACGCATGGTCTGAAACATCTGGGTGATACGGTTATTATCGGACACGCATGGTCAGAAACATCTGTGTAATACGGTTATTATCGGACATGCATGGTCAGAAACATCTGTGTGATACGGTTATTATCGGACACGCATGGTCAGAAACATCTGTGTAATACGGTTATTATCGGACACGCATGGTCAGAAACATCTGTGTAATATGGTTATTATCGGACACGCATGGTCAGAAACATCTGTGTGATACGGTTATAATCGGACACGCATGGTCAGAAATATCTGTGTGATACGGTTATTATCGGACACGCATGGTCAGAAACATCTGTGTGATACGGTTATAATCGGACACGCATGGTCAGAAACATCTGTGTGATACGGTTATTATCGGATGCTCATGGTCAGAAACATCTGTGTAATACGGTTATTATCGGACACGCATGGTCAGAAACATCTGTGTGATACGGTTATTATCGGATGCTCATGGTCAGAAACATCTGTGTAATACGGTTATTATCGGACACGCATGGTCAGAAACATCTGTGTGATACGGTTATTATCGGATGCTCATGGTCAGAAACATCTGTGTGATACGGTTATTATCGGACACGCATGGTCAGAAACATCTGTGTGATACGGTTATTATCGGACACGCATGGTCAGAAACATCTGTGTGATACGGTTATTATCGGATGCTCATGGTCAGAAACATCTGTGTAATACGGTTATTATCGGACACGCATGGTCAGAAACATCTGTGTGATACGGTTATTATCGGATGCTCATGGTCAGAAACATCTGTGTAATACGGTTATAATCGGACACGCATGGTCAGAAACATCTGTGTGATACGGTTATTATCGGACACGCATGGTCAGAAACATCTGTGTGATACGGTTATTATCGGATGCTCATGGTCAGAAACATCTGTGTGATACGGTTATTATCGGACACGCATGGTCTGAAACATCTGGGTGATACGGTTATTATCGGACACGCATGGTCAGAAACATCTGTGTAATACGGTTATTATCGGACACGCATGGTCAGAAACATCTGTGTGATACGGTTATTATCGGATGCTCATGGTCAGAAACATCTGTGTAATACGGTTATTATCGGATGCTCATGGTCAGAAACATCTGTGTGATACGGTTATTATCGGACACGCATGGTCAGAAACATCTGTGTAATACGGTTATTATCGGACACGCATGGTCAGAAACATCTGTGTAATACGGTTATTATCGGATGCTCATGGTCAGAAACATCTGTGTAATACGGTTATTATCGGATGCTCATGGTCAGAAACATCTGTGTAATACGGTTATAATCGGACACGCATGGTCAGAAACATCTGTGTGATACGGTTATTATCGGACACGCATGGTCAGAAACATCTGTGTGATACGGTTATTTTCGGATGCTCATGGTCAGAAACATCTGTGTGATACGGTTATTATCGGACACGCATGGTCTGAAACATCTGTGTAATACGGTTATAATCGGACACGCATGGTCAGAAACATCTGTGTGATACGGTTATTATCGGACACGCATGGTCAGAAACATCTGTGTGATACGGTTATTTTCGGATGCTCATGGTCAGAAACATCTGTGTGATACGGTTATTATCGGACACGCATGGTCAGAAACATCTGTGTAATACGGTTATTATCGGATGCTCATGGTCAGAAACATCTGTGTAATACGGTTATTATCGGATGCTCATGGTCAGAAACATCTGTGTAATACGGTTATAATCGGACACGCATGGTCAGAAACATCTGTGTGATACGGTTATTATCGGACACGCATGGTCAGAAACATCTGTGTGATACGGTTATTTTCGGATGCTCATGGTCAGAAACATCTGTGTAATACGGTTATTATCGGATGCTCATGGTCAGAAACATCTGTGTAATACGGTTATAATCGGACACGCATGGTCAGAAACATCTGTGTGATACGGTTATTATCGGACACGCATGGTCAGAAACATCTGTGTGATACGGTTATTTTCGGATGCTCATGGTCAGAAACATCTGTGTGATACGGTTATTATCGGACACGCATGGTCTGAAACATCTGGGTGATACGGTTATTATCGGACACGCATGGTCAGAAACATCTGTGTAATACGGTTATTATCGGACACGCATGGTCAGAAACATCTGTGTGATACGGTTATTATCGGATGCTCATGGTCAGAAACATCTGTGTAATACGGTTATTATCGGATGCTCATGGTCAGAAACATCTGTGTAATACGGTTATTATCGGACACGCATGGTCAGAAACATCTGTGTAATACGGTTATTATCGGACACGCATGGTCAGAAACATCTGTGTAATACGGTTATTATCGGATGCTCATGGTCAGAAACATCTGTGTGATACGGTTATTATCGGACACGCATGGTCAGAAACATCTGTGTGATACGGTTATTATCGGATGCTCATGGTCAGAAACATCTGTGTGATACGGTTATTATCGGACACGCATGGTCAGAAACATCTGTGTAATACGGTTATTATCGGACACGCATGGTCAGAAACATCTGTGTGATACGGTTATTATCGGATGCTCATGGTCAGAAACATCTGTGTGATACGGTTATTATCGGACACGCATGGTCAGAAACATCTGTGTAATACGGTTATTATCGGACACGCATGGTCAGAAACATCTGTGTGATACGGTTATTATCGGATGCTCATGGTCAGAAACATCTGTGTAATACGGTTATTATCGGACACGCATGGTCAGAAACATCTGTGTGATACGGTTATTATCGGACACGCATGGTCAGAAACATCTGTGTAATACGGTTATTATCGGACACGCATGGTCAGAAACATCTGTGTGATACGGTTATTATCGGATGCTCATGGTCAGAAACATCTGTGTGATACGGTTATTATCGGACACGCATGGTCAGAAACATCTGTGTAATACGGTTATTATCGGACACGCATGGTCAGAAACATCTGTGTGATACGGTTATTATCGGATGCTCATGGTCAGAAACATCTGTGTAATACGGTTATTATCGGACACGCATGGTCAGAAACATCTGTGTGATACGGTTATTATCGGACACGCATGGTCAGAAACATCTGTGTGATACGGTTATTATCGGATGCTCATGGTCAGAAACATCTGTGTAATACGGTTATTATCGGATGCTCATGGTCAGAAACATCTGTGTAATACGGTTATTATTGGACACGCATGGTCAGAAACATCTGTGTGATACGGTTATTATCGGATGCTCATGGTCAGAAACATCTGTGTAATACGGTTATTATCGGACACGCATGGTCAGAAACATCTGTGTGATACGGTTATTATCGGATGCTCATGGTCAGAAACATCTGTGTAATACGGTTATTATCGGACACGCATGGTCAGAAACATCTGTGTGATACGGTTATTATCGGACACGCATGGTCAGAAACATCTGTGTAATACGGTTATTATCGGACACGCATGGTCAGAAACATCTGTGTGATACGGTTATTATCGGATGCTCATGGTCAGAAACATCTGTGTGATACGGTTATTATCGGACACGCATGGTCAGAAACATCTGTGTAATACGGTTATTATCGGACACGCATGGTCAGAAACATCTGTGTGATACGGTTATTATCGGATGCTCATGGTCAGAAACATCTGTGTAATACGGTTATTATCGGACACGCATGGTCAGAAACATCTGTGTGATACGGTTATTATCGGACACGCATGGTCAGAAACATCTGTGTGATACGGTTATTATCGGATGCTCATGGTCAGAAACATCTGTGTAATACGGTTATTATCGGATGCTCATGGTCAGAAACATCTGTGTAATACGGTTATTATCGGACACGCATGGTCAGAAACATCTGTGTGATACGGTTATTATCGGACACGCATGGTCAGAAACATCTGTGTGATACGGTTATTATCGGACACGCATGGCTGCCTCTCCATCTGCTTCCCTTCCACACCCCCATTTGGGAAAAAAATGGGGTGAAATCTCAACCAGTTAGCTGACAAATATCTTGGAACTCAAATTGCGGTATCATTTAACTTTTTGCCCCAAATACTTGTAATACTTCTAACACCAATTAACACGTTGTTGATTAGATTTTGTTGTTCGTTTCATATATTTTACTACTGTAGAAAATATGTTATTGAATAAATTAATTAGAACTACAAAAATGGAGGTGAGTCCAAACTTTGGACCAGAAGTAAAAGTATGTGTGTTGTTTGCATGTGAGTGTGTGCGTGTGTGTGTGCATGTGAGTGTGTGCACGGGGAGGTGGATGAGAATGTCTGTTGCTAACACTTTTTCTGGAAGCTCTGGCAGCGACTCCGAGAGCTCAGGGCGATGTGAGAGAGTACATGCCTAAATAGAGAGAGAAATTATTTACATTAGCACAGGCCTCGCAGCTGACTCACTCCACATCTGGGTTTCCTCTTGGCAGCCACTCGGTTTATACTATATTTAACTCCTGCTGTATTTACGTTTGGGCACTGATGATTTACACCAGTTATATCTGGAACACCGCGCATTTTACCTTATAAGATACTGTGAGCATTGATATTGGAAGCTGAAAAATAAGTCACAGACCTCGCAGCCTGCCAGTTTAAGATGGCATTCAATTTTTAGCATATGGACATGCATGACGACACATTGGCTTCACCAATGATTCAAACAGTGCATAACTTTTCAATTAATTTGTTTTTTAGTCCGACCCAGAAAGGCCTCAAAAAGCAAATCTTAAACTTTGGAACACGCAATATAGCCTGCCTATCTCTCTCTCTCTCTCTCTCTGTCTCTCAAGATAAGTGTCCTGACCTTGTTGATTTGAGCTGTGTTAGTTGTATATTTTTATCACAGCCGGGCACAGCATTTCGTCCTAGCTAACGTTACAGCTGTGATTACAAGGATGACTTCAGCCAAGCTTATATTTTAAGCTAAAATTGTTTCTTGTGTCTAATAATGTGATGCTGGTTCTGGCATGTGAACGAAACATCAAGCGATTGGATAAGATTTGCGATGAGGACTAATGACGTGCTGCGTGCCACTCCTCTGCTCACCCGGGCAGTTAGGTTTTGCGGATTCATGTCTTTTGAGGAGCGAGCGACGACTGAAACGAGGGGGCGTTTTTTTCAGCTCGCAACTTCCAAAATCTGCCTTGCGCTTGCTGATTCATCCAAAGTTGCCCACCCAACCCTTAAACTGCAAACACTGGAATGAAGGCATAAAAGCACTATGTGCTGCATGGAGATTTGCCCACTCAGCAGGCAGCACATTTCTGATTCGAGCAGCAAATTTATGGGACTTTCGCTATATCTGGCAGCTTTCTGAAAGCACAGTGGGTTGCCCTTTGTGGAGACCAGTTAAAGATCATTAATTATTATGTAGAAAATATTAATATGCAGTTCCTTCACATTTTATAACATTTTCATTTAAAAATATTTTACAATTAAACAATATTTTTTTGCTAATTAAAAATGTTTTGTTTGGTCACTGCACATATTTAGTTACCCATGATAGAGTCTAAGGTGACCAGTGTATGTAAATTTTGATTGTAGACAGAATACTTCAGCCTACTGTGTTCTATGTGTGGCGGATGGATGTGCAGCCTTTTGCAGTGAGCTCATTCTTCGCAAACTCCAGAAGAGAGGCGGGGCAGAGCGGGTCTGAAAACAGCAGAGCGATGGTATCAGTCTTCGTGAAGGATCGCCCTTGGATTGCTTCCTGTCCTTTTAAAGTGAGGATCCTTCCCAGAGCTCCCTGCTAAAAAAGAAAGAAAAGAGAGAGACTACTCTGAAAAATTGGAAAATAGGTCAGTTCAAGTAGTGGTATGTGCACAGAGAAAGGCCAGCTGCTTTATGTCAAATTTTAGAAATGAAGGATAAAATTCCTGCCGAGTCACTGTATGAGAGCAAATTTTGTTCTCCGGAGCATTGCCAACTTTTTTAACCTGGGCAGTTTAAAGTTTTTAAACACTAATCTTTAAACGCCTAAATGCTGTGCTGTTTGCACGTTTATCTTTTTATGACCTTCCATGCGGGCTCTGAAATTTTTCTGCAGATTGGTGATAACTGCTGACAGTACAGCCCAATTGGCCATAAATTGAATCTGAAGTAGAACAGTGAGTCCAGTAAGTTATTTCATCTTGTCCATACTTATGACATTGTTAAGATTTTCTCAAATTTAAGTTTTGCGCATGAAAACATCTTTTTAGGCAGGGTCATGGGAAAAAGGCCAAACTTGTTAAAGCTAACCGAAAGACCATTAATGCTAAATGCTGACTGTTGAATCACACCTATCATGTGCAGAAAGGCATTTGTGAATGTGTGTGGAACTTTGAATCAGACGGGCAGCAGTGGTAGGGTGGCTCACCAGCTGAACTCCGATCGAGCTGAGAGACGAATGATGAGGCTCACTGAGGGTGATCACAAAAACTTGACAAAAGATTATCGAAAATTGTAATATGCCTTGACAGTCCTTGGTTTTTTCTGTGACATGCAGATTTTATGTTCATAATTTGGTATGAGGAGCATGAATTCATGGACCTTTACATCCAGTGGTGTAGGCAGTTGGTGATGTAATGGTGTATAAAATGTTCTACGGCGCACACTAGACCTTTTAAAACAGACTGTGCATGATTTGAATGCCATTTAACGCCAGATGCTTATTACACACTTCTTTTGGGGGTCAAAATGTCACATTTTGAAAATGGATACTTCATCATACCTCATAAAACATCTGATGTTGGCGCCATTAACGTGACATTGGCTCTCGTCTGGCTTCTTTCAGATGCGTTTGCTCTCACTGCATCATTCTAATACTGGGTAGAGCCTCCCAGTCAATATGCGGGAATCATGAGTAGAGCATCAATTCTACACGGACCGAATTACATGAGATGTTGGAAGCAATCTTTTGAGATTGTAGTCCATATTGACATGACTGCATCAAAATAATTTTGCAAGGTTTTTCAGCTGCCCATTTGTGCAACAAAACTCCCATTCTACCTCATTCTAGGGGTGCTGTCTTCGCTTTCTTTGAGTCACGAGAACATATTGTAATGTTAGTCAAACTAGTTGGAGGTAGTACATTATATTATTATGTTGGAAATGGATTTTAGGAGATGGGTTGTAAAGGGAGTCACATGGTCAGCACAGCACTCAGATAGGTTGCGGCATTCTAACGATGATTGCTTGGTGCTAAGGGGCCAAACCTGAGCTACAAAAACATATCCTACAACGTTAAGCCACTAGCGCCAGCTCGCACAGTTGACATGTGTCCAAGAACACATGCTGTTGATGACAAATTCTGACTATCATCTGCGCGTCGCAACAGAATACAAGCTAAATCAGATGTGACCACATCTTTCCGATTTTCAAACGGCCAGTTCTGGCGACCGTGAGCCCACAAAAAATTTTGTTTTTGGTTGACAGGAGTGAAACCCAACCCGGTCATCTTCGGTTGTAGCTCAGCGGCCTCAAGGTTTAACGTGTTTTGACTGTTCTGCTCCCCACAGCTGTGACGAGGGGTTGCCTGAGTCATTATGGCTCTTTTGTGACCTCAAACTAGTCTGACTCCTCTCATGAAGAAAGCAACTCCGTCCATTGAACTGTCACTCAGTAGATGATATTTTTAAATACATAGCCTGTACAAGACAACTGTACAAGAAGTTGAGGACTATCAATGATTTCAAAATCAAACCAACTCATCTGGCACCAACAGCAATGCCTTGGTCAAAGCCACCGAAGATCAAATTTGATTTCTGATACGAACAAACGCTGAAGCTCCTGACCTGCATTTGCTTATCTTACTTATTACACTACTGCATCATGGTAGGCTGATTATGTAATTGCATTAGAAAAGCAGGTGCACAGGTGTTCATAATACAGTGCTTTGAGAGTGAATGGCGACAACTTTAGATATGTCTAGCTTGAGTGATGCTTGCTTATCAAGTTAAGCATTTATTTGGCATATAATGTCACCCAGATCACTTAATTATCAACTGACTGGGTCCATAAAAGGATCTTTATCCTTCCTGTCTCTAGTTACAGTAATGTGTTCATTCTATTACATATACGTTAAGGGAAATAGACTACCGTGGCATTCTAGAAGAAGAAAATTGCTCAATTGCTTTTTTACTGCTTTTTATTAAGATCCATTGGCCTTTCTCACAAACCCATTTCCAGTGCTGTCATCGCCGTTGCTGCAGCTGCCTACGGCTGGTGTTTGGCTGCTGTGAATGTCAGAGCTGTAAATGATGATGACCAGCTGCCCCCGACTCCCCCACCGAGCCCCCATCTCCAGCCCTCTCCATCCATCCTGCACGCCCCTCTCCAGCAGCCGCAGCGCCGCATTACACACCAATGCGGATGACTACAATCGCCATGGATACCTGAGAGGCTCATCATTCGTCAGAAGTCAGTGGGGTTATTCTCATCTCTCTGGCGTCACAGCTAAGTCACTGAAAATTATGAGCTACACTTAATGGGAAAATTTTTTTTTTACAGTAACGTTTCAGCTTTGCTCATTTAACTACCGTGCTCTCGTTTTAAATCGGGCATTCACCGATGAGAGTTCGTTACCTGCAGTTTTCAGTGTTACTTGCTTCTACACAAATTGTCAAGCTCTGCATGGCATTACTCTCGAAAGTGGGAGTTATGCAGGTAGTCGATGACACTTGGTGAAATTCCTACCCTAATTTGGCCAACTTCATGCTTTAGAAAAAAAAACTCAGTGTCTACAGTATTGAAATCATTCTTGTCAAAATTTATTGCTGAACATCAGCGCAAAGGTCAAAATTTGACCTTTTTAATCAGAGAATAGATTTTCAAAATATTTTCAGTTTCATCTGGAGACTCACTGCTGTTACATTGTTCCACTTCTGGATTTTTCCTTCACTGCGACTGCAAGGTCTATGGGAAGTACCTGCCCTTCCTTGTTTAGATTAGGCGACTGTAATCGCATCTAGCAAATATCTTTGAATCAGTCTGGTGCACTTCACTGGGGCTAAATTTCTATGTGGCGCTCAATTTCACATTCATTTACAGAGCCCACTGGCTCCATCCTGTTTTCTTGCAAAAAGCAACAGTGCCTGTTTGATATAAGACTCACACAGGCTGCTGAAGTGATTTTATTGCCTGGGCCAGGGCTCAAACAAGCATTCAATACAGCTGCAGAATTTTTATCTTTTTGGAAACTCAGAGTGGGTTGTTGCGGTGTTGTAGTTTGATTTGACATGGGTGCAAGTCCTGAATCGAGCAGTCAAACACCCTTGTGTAACATTAGACACTGAATACCAAATGCAAGAGCATCAACTGTAAAAAAAAAACACCTCTCTTAACTAAAATTTAAAACATGCACCCCCAAATCAGAAAATGCAGGGACAGTAAGTTGAACTGAAATTAAAAGTGAAAGCTGTAATTTGTGAATAATCTTGTATATATCCTGTTTATTGCATTGAAAACAATACAACACAACATTATTTGATGTTTCACCTCATGTGATGTCCTGCCCTGCAGGCCCTCCCCCTGCTACATTCTTCGCCTCCACCTTAACGGGCAACAGGTGTGGCTCGTTAAGGTGGAGGTGAAAATTTGTTATTTAAGGGTTTGCTGTGCCTTTGTTCAGGGCAGCAGCATTTTGTTCCTGGAGCCCTGCTATGTTTCTGCATGCTGCTGCTCCCCTCCGGGGTTTTATTTTGTGAATTAAATTAAAGAATTTTATATTTTAACTCAGCCTGTGCGTTTGGGTCCCTAATCTCTCTTTGGGAACATGGTCCCAGTGCCTGCCGGCTTTGTATCTTTTGCTGGCGGGCCATAACCATGACACCTCATGAATTTCTTTGAATTTTTTAAAAAGAACACTTGTTATTTCTTGTGAGATATTTCAAAGAAGTTGAGGCAGTTAAGCATTTACTGCTTTCTTATGCTGCCATTCCCTTTCACAACTCGTAATAGACGTCCAGGGACTGAAGGCACCAAGAGAATCAGCGTTTTCGGTATGAGTTTGTTCGATTCTTTCAGAGAAACATTTTTAAAAGTGCAACAGTATTTGCACTTCAAAAAGCGCTACATGTTCCTTATTGGGGACAAGTCAGGACTGCAGGCAGGCCAGTCCAGTACTTGCGCCCACCTTTTTTTGCCGCCACACTTTTGTATTGTGTGCACAATGAGGCTCTGTGTTGTCTTCTTGAAATATGCTTGGGTGTCTCAGAAAAAGATGCCTTGGTGGCAGCATATGTTGCTCCACTGCACTTAGTACACTTCAGACAGCATATTTCTTTTGTATGGGCTTCAAGAGAAATCGTGTCAGCAGCTGGGCGGTCAGTACACATTGAACACTGCAGATTGCATGTTTTTTTTTATATTGGCATCAAAAGCAAAAAAAGGTGAGTATGCATACCACATGATGTCATTCTGATGTTGAGTTTGCATATGCCCAGCATGGCTTTTTTTGAATCATTAGCTGCTGTTTGGTTCCATGTTTGGATGCACAAAAATACAATGCCATTTCACCAAATTCAATGTGTGCTTGTATGCCTTTCCTTAAACCTTTTTTTGTCCATGTGAAAATGCAAAAAAAGTGAGATTTTGTGCCTTTTTTTTCTCTTCTAGATCACATTGGATGAGATCCTGATGAAAAATTTCAACTCTTAATGGTCTGAGTTGCCTTGAACTTGAATCACCATAAGCGGCAATATTCTAATGTTACATTTGTTTACAGATCTGGAAGCATTTAGCATGATAGATAGGCAAAATTGAGAAAATCAAGAGAGGGGCATTGAGTTTAGGCAATTAAATTTGATATAATTAACCTGTCCTTGTCCTAGATGTTAGAGACATGATGTTATCACTTTGAAAGGTTTAATGGACAGGTCCTATTTAACATGTTAAATTTTGCCATAAAGAACTTCACTGAACATCTGAAGCTCAGAATGTTGTTTTTAATAAGGTCACTGCATCGTTTGGCACTATGCGGCTTAGCATGCCGAGAAGGGAAAAACCGAATGACAGTGGATTAATCAAGTGATTAATCAATGAATGACAGTGCGCTTTGTCAGAGGGTTAAGTTAACAACAGACAGAGTGGCTGTGGGTCAGTGTGCAAGGACAGTGTAGTCAGTTTCAGATTCAGTGCCTGCACTGCCATGAATTGATAGATTATGGTAATTCACTCTGAAATGTGACTGGTTTTTAAAACATATTTCTCTTTGACAACACCAATCCATAAATATACCATATGGAATATACCATAATCTCTCCTTGGGCTGAATGGACCAAACATAAATACAATAATGATGAAAATTTCATAAGACCCAGGTGAATCTGATGAGCCGTCACTAAGAGAGCCGACGAGGAATTAAATTGGTTTTCGGAGGCACTGCCTGAGCCTCCTTTGATAAGGTGGCAATGCATTGTAAGAATAACAGATTGGGACACGGAGAAGGTGACTTAGTGTGTTATAAATCATATTGCCAGACTGTTGGCAGGCAGATCAAACCTGTCCAATTTGAGCCCGGAGATGGGAATCCCCCTCCCTGTCCCCTTTTCTCATAAACACTTTCCCCCGCCTTCTCAGGAACACTTCAGAGCATTTCCTCTTCACACGACTTGATAATTCACCATGGGAGAAATCACGATAGAATAAGTACAATCTGCTAAAATTTAAGACTACTACAATTAGGCCCTTTCTTGGAGTCTTGCAGGACATTTATGCAATGAGGTCTGATAAAAGGACACTGCTGGCTTGAAATAGAATAGGCAATTAACCTCCTATACTCTGCGATCTTACTGTTATCTTTTAGATGAATGATTTTAAAATGTTCATCCGTTTAAATATTTCAGCTGTGCTCACTTCTTTTTATTGAATGTGAGTACTATACACATTTTATCATATTTCAAATGAACAATGTTTCATTGAAAGAGAGAGGTGTTTAAATATTTAAAGATACTGTAGTGTGAAAAAATGAATTGACTAAATTAGTTTTCTATCTCTTTAAATAAAATCTACATTTCTGTAAGCAGGATGTGCTTTCTGTCCTCTCCCCTTTTGAAAGTCGCGAGAATGAGATCATTTCCTGTCCGGCATCCGGTAAAGGATTCAAATCAAAACTTATTTTGGTTCAAAAGAGGCAGCGCAGTGAGAATCCCAGATGTTCCCAGTGTGTGAGGCCGGAAGGACACTCTGCCCCAACCCCCTCCCTGATACATTCTCCCTCCACACACTGCTGCTATCCCACTGACATCATCATTCGCTGTGTTCCCTGACCCCAGCTCACTGAGAGAAACATCCCATCTCGTCATGCTCGGTGAAAGAAATCCCACGCACCGTCTTCCCCCACATGCTCTCTCTGTTCCCCTGTCCTACCCCATCTCTGTCTCAGTGCTTCTCATCATGAATTCAAGTCTCAGGGCAACTGTGCAGGGTTAGCTCAAGACAGCTGGGCGAGAGAGAGAGAGAGAGAGAGAGAGAGAGTTGATTTGATTTTTTCAAAAATCTCAGTCATTTATTGCTACAATACTTTTGGAAATAAACCAACCCCATGGAAAGTGATCTGAAAGCCTAAACACAATGTTTAGTTTAAAAAAATAATATACTAATACTATTGTTACTGCAAGTAGGCTTGTTAGAAAATGTGTATTTTCAAAGTACATACTCAAAAATATTTGAGAAGCTCAGCATTGTACATCCTTTGTGAACAGCTTTAGACCAGAAACTAGGTCTTATAACCTGAATATTAGCTGGTGCTGGTTTGGTTCAGAGGAGCTGGTAATTGGTAAGAGTCTCTGCGGGGCTTGATAATGAGCTTGTAACTGGTGATGTGATCTGGTATAAAGTTAACCAGGCATGATGAGCAGAATTTGGGCAAGAAACTAGCAGGAAATTAGGCAGCAATGACACACTTCAATTTAGTGGCCCGATCAGCAGAACTTTGACATAAAGTACGTGGATGTTAAGCTGGCATGATCCGAAGAAGTTTTGCAGAAACTACTTGGAAATAAAGGTGCAACAACTCACTTCAGTTTAGTGGCCTGCCCAGCAGAAGTTACAGAGAAAATAGTTGGACATGAAGCTGGCATGATCAGCAGAAATTCGGTAGAAACTAATCGGAAATGAGGCGGCAACAACTCACTTCAATTTAGTGGCCTGCTCTCCTTTCTTACCAAGAAACTATTGTATAATGTTGGGGAAATTTTCTAAAAAAAAAACTTTGTGATAATGTGGAGGAAAGTTTCTGCTAATTATCACCCATTTACCATCTTTCTTCCCATGAAATTATTAATAAATTATTAAATAATGTTGAGGAAATTTACAAAAAACTTTGAGGTAAATTGGGTGGAAATTTCCACTAATTATTGACTAATTACCATGAAATTCTCGCACCTGTAAAATGAAATGTTACCTAATAGTAATAATAATAAAAGCTGCAGCCAACCTAAAGATGTATTTTTGGTGATCAGTCATCCAGTATAGTGACTGTCTAGTTCAGTGACTGCCTCTGAACATCACTCAAGACCGCTGTGAGAGGTGTCCCAAAGCAGTGAGGAGTAAATGTGAGCCAGTTTATGGGTAGATGCTGCTAATTTGTGATTTCTGGCATTAGCGGTTAGCTTTGCTCAAATTAAAATCGCTACCATGTTGTCTTTTGCCGGCCTATCAACACCAAACTTAGAACAGTCCCTGAGGGCGTTGTTTCTAATGTGCCCAACAAGTTTCAAGGTCATAGACCACTGTGAATAGGAGTTCTAATGGACTCTATTTGTCATAATTTGATTATTTGATTGGCTAACACCGCTGCCATTTTTTACCAAACTGTTACAAGTTTTACTCAGCTCAAGCATGTCAACGTATTACAATTTTGGTTTCATTTGGACTTAACGATCGAGGAGGAGAAGATTGTCCAAGGTTTTTCAAAAATCTATGCAAAATCTATCCAGACGGATCTCCCAGGTCCTAATATGACACCTGTCTGGCATGTCAAATGATAGCTGTATACCAAGTTTCAAGTGTCTGGGTCGAACGGGTAGGCTGGGAGGACCATTCAAATTTTGCTGCATCTTGTAGCGCCCCCTGTGGCCAAAATATGAAAAACTGCTTAGACTTTGTACCGCGAGTTGTGGTGCACCAAATTAGGAAACTATTGCTCAATCGAATGCTTAGCAAGAACCATTTACAGCAGAGGTCCAATAATAAGAATCTGGCCAAAAACATTTTCCCCACTTTGCTATAATAATAATAATAATAATAATAATAATAATCTGTAGCTGCATCTCCTACATCTGATTTTTTTCAATGTGGTATCGTTCAGTAACTACAGAGAAGAGATATTTTCTTTTTCAAGTTTTTTTTGTTAGCTTCCTTTCAACTTCCCATCCAGGCAAGAGGTACATGGTCACTCTCAGAAAAGGATCTACCGTAATAATCGGGCACCTACATTTTATTAATTTTTCCCAAATGTGGAACCTTTAAAAGCATGAAATCATTGGGACTGAGGAAAGTTGCTGATTGACCACTGTTATTAATTGAACTGAACATGATGAAAAACAGATAATTCAGTTGAATAGTTTCCCATTGAGGACTTTAAAGGCTATAAGAGTGTATGTATGCAAGACTAATGGAAAAAATAGGGGGCGTCTGCATTGCAGCTCAGAGTGAGCCTTCTATCAGGATAATATCAGCGTGGACGATCTGATCCTTAGCAGAGCGCAATGCAATAAGACCAACAAGAACACTTCTTTGATTACAACAAACATTTATTTTTGAACAAGGACAAACAGGAAGTGATGACATTTGAGCTGACAAGTCTCATGGTCACACTGACCTCTCCTCAGCACAAAAGTCCAAACAAAATACTATTGCATTTCCTCCTCTGTTAACTACTCAAACTCTCCTATTTACAGAAATTTCTAACTAGGAAAATGAGCTTTTATTTCCAATTTTTTTTCTAATAAGGATAGAAAGAGTATAAATAAAGATAATATACAATGTTTTTCTTTCAAGTTACAATATTATGGAGTTTTTTTCCCCATTTTGCTTTCTCTCACTTGTTTAAATTCAACTTATTAAAAACAAAGCAAATACACAGGCAATATTTGTGATAATAATTTACCAAGTATTGACAGTTGAAACTAAGAATATTTCATTTACATATTGCTGCATGTTGTGATGCCTTGTAAGGGGAAGGTAGTGGAAAGTGGGCATGGAATGTGTGTGAGTTGGGGGAGGTATTGAGTGAGGCACCCTTGGTCAGACGAGTCACTCTGGGAGTGACAGACCAGTGTGTGTGTGTGTGTGTGTGTATGATGGGTGTGATGTGGACGGAAACCCCAAACTGATATCAAACAGATGATAGAGACGGTCAGAAAATGCCTTGTATTCATAGACAAAGAAAAGCTTCATTTGAAATTATAGCCACAGTGAGTAAAATGCCAAGAGAGAAGCACTACTGTCGGGAGACTACAATGGACCCCAATGTGCTTTATAAACTATGGCATCCACCGAAAGTTTAATCACTGAGTTAATCAGCCCTTAGAGCGCTGAAATACATTTTTGAAAAAAATAAATTTTATTATCCTGTGCAGTTGAAAACCTTTTATGTAGCTATTTGTTTAAAAGCTCCCTTTTAAACAAGTTGCCACATGATAGGTTTTCAACAGCTTTGATTTTGAAATCTTACATCATTCAGTAACAACAGCTGCATTTAGCGCTCAAAGGGTTAATGTGATACTTTCATTTGCATTTCTATGAATATCCTGAAATGAAAGTGATGGTGGTTGCTTAGGTGAGTATAGCTATGGTAATTTGGGCTTGGCCCAAACTTACTATTATTCTTATTATTATTAATAGTACACATTTCATACTCTGCTTCTTCAGGATGACTCATAAACTGTATGAAGATTGAAGTCGACATTCACACTTTCAAATCTGTAACATGTGTTGTAATGCGTCCCGATCGCGCCTCCTACACTGAAATTCTGCACTTTTTGTGGTTAGGTCCTGTTCTACGTTAATACGGGCAGAGTCTACAAGCCTGGGCGGCTGCTTTAGTAACTTCCAGCCACCACAACAAATTTTAACAAGTGGTGCCAAGCAAAACATACCTCGCCCGAGGGAAAAATTCAAAACAATTTTCGCTTTTTTGGTGACCTTGACTTTCGACTCAGTTAGATCCATAATTTAATCGTGTGACGCTAAGACCATTGCACACCTTTCAGGAAAATTTAACATAATTTTATCAAACCGTTTTTGTGCTACATTGCTGCCGGACAGGCAGACAAACAAACGCCACCTAAAACAAAACCCCTCCCCCTTCGGGCAGGGCAACAAAGGCACTGGCATAACGCTCAACGAGAAAGGAAACCTGTGTCAGCCAGCAGGCTGCGCACACACGATGGGGCAGAATTTGAGAGGTAGCCATGTGGAGTGACAGCAGCCGTAGGACAGGGCGATGATCTTCAGCCCGTTCACAACGGCATTTCACTTCATAGATATGTCCCTTATTGGCAAATAACTGAATCCGACATGAGGGAATGCAGTGTGAGGGAATGGAACAAGAAGTGAACACAGATGTGTGTATGTGAGACACGGGGACTTCCAACATATCCAGCATAGGCTGCGCTGACATCTGCATTATGTTTGTGTTTAAGGCATCTGCAAAGAAAGTCTCCAGACCCACTATCCATGTTTCTGAAGTTTTATGCGTCTTGAAGCAGCAGAAAAATCTCAGAAAAGTCAGTTTCCAAGTCACTCACCGCACAGGGAAACTGTATGTTCAGCACCACGAAGACTGAAGTTACACACATTTCCTTTAAAAAGTCCAAATAATTTAAATAAAAATAAACCTGTGATATGAAATGACAGAAACCATTCCACGGTTTCTGACATAAAATGTAGTTTATCAATGCGGTCATAACACACGGTCTTAACAACTTTGAAAGTATTTCATCCATTATTCAAGTAATGCAAGGTCTGTGCATGCTGTCTGGATCTTACAGGCATGATATATAACCTACTCTAATGATAAGACACTTTACCGAAATGGGGCATTTTTCACTTTACGCTACATCATCCGATAATGGTAGTTCTGTGGTTTCAGTGACACGCTAGCGCCTGGCAGAATTGTTTTTGAGATAAATTAACCCTTAATGTTGCTCACTGAAGTAAGATACCAAAATGAAAGCTGTTGAAAACCTATAATGTGGAGACTTGTTTAAAAAAGCCCCCGCAGGGAAGCTCTTTTAAACAAGTCGCCGCATGATAGGTTTTCAGAGGCGCAAGAAAATAAAATTTCTATTTTTAAAAAATGTATATCTGCACTCTAAGGGTTAACAAAAATTCTGCGCCGCGGAATTTTGTTGATGACAGCAAGAACAGGGCAGAGCCATAGATGCTGGTTATAACGCAGCGAGTGGGATGAATGACCTTTGCAGAAGACACTGCAAGTGCATTCTGGAATGCTCAGAAAAGGCTTTCAGCAGAAGTATTAAAAAAATCCATGGCAAATTGCTTTAAAAAGTAGAAAATTATCATCATTGTAATTATTATAAATTCATTTGGTTGGTGCTTTAAGAGAGTGTGATTATTGTATCCTGGCAGGGAACCATTCATGTTGATGGATTGTTTACCAGAGCAAACTGATGTGGAACAGCCTCTCACCTTGTCCCACAAATGGTCACGTGACCCGTGTGCTACCATCTTCTGAAGCTGAGGGGTATTCAAAACAGCGTGAATGAGATTAATGTGCTAAAACTAAATCCAACATTCAGTCTTTGCAAAAACAACATGCCAAACTCATTTCATTAAAAAAAAAAATGATTCAAAGCGTGTTCAGGCAGCTTTCAGTTGTAAAACAGAGGCTGTACTTGACGTTTCCCAAGTATTCAGTATCAGCAGTTACGTCAACATAACTGTTGAAGAGATAAATGTAAAGGCAGTGCGAAAACTGGCCTGGCTGAAAACTTGGCTTACATAAGTGCTGGGCCTAATTAACTGATGTGAATGGGAACAGAATGAGTCCCCTCGTTTGCGCGCCTGAACTGTCTCTGACACAATAGGGCTGCTCTCGTCTGAACTGCCACCGTTCATTCATCAAGAGCAGCTTCCCATTGTTATACAGACAGAGACTGTCCACCAGGACGGCACAGAGACTGACCGCAATTCAATCCGGGAGGGTCTTTTAGCGCTCATGTGCTCGCACTGAGAGAGTACACACTACAGTACATCCAAGAAAACAGGAGACAAGAGGTGCAAATCTATAAAAACAAGGAGGTGCTTCCAATCAGTTAGAACGTTAGCATAATGTAAATTTAGTAACTTTACAGTAAAAAAAAGGCATTCCTCGTAATGTTTTTAAAATCCGTATGAAAGTGCGGGTTTTGTTGCTGGTAGCTAGAGGAGGTCCTGGAGGAGTACCAGGCGGTGCTGCACTTCCTTGGCGTTGAACGGTGCTGTTGGGCAGAATTGCAGGTGGTCGGTGTGGCAGTGAGGATGTCACTCATGCGCGGGGTCCACTTTGGAATCTCCCTTCTCCTCTGTGGCGGAGGACGGGGATTCCTGCGGGCGCAGCCTGCACTGGGCGTGGGAGTGGCGTCCAGAGGAGCGCGAGGGTCGAGCAAAACAGGACGTCAGCGAATGGGAGGTGCAGTCACATGGTCCATCCTGGAGGAAGAAAGCTCATTAAACCTGGTGTTTACAATGGCAGAAAACACTCGCAGTTTCTTAATTTGTGCGGAGATTGTGTCAGAATAATAGGCGGAGAGTGGTGTGCACTATACAGAGTACTGAAGATGGCAGCTGAGTCGCTCCACTAAGATCTGCAAAGATTTTTTTACGTCCTTGTCCTTTGTTTCATTTCCTAATGAGTGCTGCCGCAACCACAGCTATGGAACTATTGCCCTCTGAAGGAGCTACAATATTAGCTTATCTTTGCAAAGTTAATTACAATATGCCATTTATATGGCAGTGAGTCAGAGCCTATTGGGAACCCTCACCTCCAGCGGACTAGTGCTCACGTTTGCGTCCCTTGAGTTCCCATCCTTGTTTGTCTGGCTTTGCTCCTCCTGTAGGCTTTGCTTCATGAACCTCTTGTTGACAATCTTGGTGACATTGTCATTGCTGGCCAGCGTGGCAGCGGCAGTAGCAGCAGGGCATTCTGGCTTGACCTCTTCCACCGCGCTGGCCATGTCCTTGTGAAGCCCCACCCCGCCAGGCCCCGGGGTCTGCGTCCGGCTGCAGACGTTTCGGAAGAACTCGTGGACGATGCCGTACCTGGGCACTCTCGGCTCGCCGCTGGGTTTACCTGCAGGCTTGATGCTGGTGCTGGGCTCCCCCTTCCACAGCGACTCCATGCTGCCGGAATGTTCCACCACGCTGAAGAGGCTGGAGAGGCCGTCGTTGAGGCCACTGAGCACGGGGCTGTCTCGGGTGGTGGTGGAGCGGGCCCAGGCGGACCCGCTCTGCCCGCGGTTGTGCAGGTTCCAGACGCTACGGTCCTTGGAGCCGTCCAGCTTGGAGGACGAGGCCGACACCCTGCGCTGTAACTTGGGGGAGCCGTACTTCGGCGAGCAGCAGGGCCTCTCGATGCGGCTGTGCACTTTGTCCAAGGAGGTGGACAACTGCCGAGTGCGGGTGGAGGCCAGTGTGGAAACTCGTGGTGCCCAGCTCTTGGTGGGTAGGCCGACCCCTCGAGGACCCTCCGTCTGCAAACCCACGCTGACGAACTGTGCCGTTTGCGTTCCGACATTCGACACCCCCACCGTCTGGCTGGCCGTGTCTTTGCACTTCCTTTCCAGCGAGCTAGAGCGAATGGCCTGCCGCACGCAGTTGGTCATCTCCTTCATGTCATCGCTGAGGTTGCCCGACATCTCCAGGCCGCGGAAGGGCGAGGGGAGGCTGGCCGAGGCTGCGGCGGACGACCCGTTCTCCAGCAGGTCCCGGTGCTGCAGGGAGAGTTTGCACAGCCACCTGTCGTAGGCACTGGAATGGACGTTCTCCAGGACTGCGCCTCCGTCTCGAGCAGCGTACCCCAGCTCTGCTTTCTCCGGCTGCCTCTCCATGCGCCGCACGGTGGGCGGGCTGTAGTAGATCCGGATGCCAGTTTTGTCGGGCGCGGTGAAGCTCCTCTGGGCGCACTCCTGGCTGAGGTTCAGGTCTGGGAAGCTGCAGCTCATGGTTGGGCAGTCCCAGGTCTTGAATGAGTCGCCCTTTTCCAGGAGAGCCACCTCGCTGGTGAGGTACTTCCAGTTCTTCTTGCTGAGTTCGCCCAGATCAGTGCGAGCCAGGAGCGCGCCTGGGGCGGCCTTGTCGTTGGTCCCATTAACTTCTTGACCCTGAAACACCGGGCAAGCATCCAGAAGTCTCTCCAACTCTGACATGGAAGAAATGGATTTGGTCCTGCAAAGAAAAAGTGTGAAAATGTGTATTTATGTATTCAAAATTCAAAATGTATAACATGAGTATATTTTTGAAGCATTTTAAGAAACTGCAATCTGACCTCGGTAAGTGTATTCTGCTTCCATCAGCGGTGGAGGGAATCTCCTTTTCCGGTGATTTCTCATGCAGAGACTGTAAAGAATTTCAATGTTAGTCTAGAGGGTTCTTAGGCAACCAATAACTGAACTTTTGCATGACTGTTTACCTCTGATCTCAGTGCCTATACCTCTGAATGACAGCTCACAGAAAACAATGCAAGAACTAATTTGCCTTCCAAGTGAACCATGAATCCCAGCTGCTTCCATGTAATGAACAGGACAACTCCTGCTTTGTTTTCTTTTTTTTGCATTTAAAAAATAAACTGCTCTCACCGATACTCACAGAGAACTAAAGAAGCGATCAATCTTAATTTCAACCTCATTCACCTCTTGCTGCCCTCTGGCTCTGAGAAACATTGCTCTTTATTTTGATTGACTTGCAGTTTATAGAGCAGAGTAAACTGCTAAATATTTTGGGCTTAGTTTGTAAGGGGGCAGAGGAGCCTGACTTGAAGGCAAGTGAGAGGCAATACAGCAATACAGCCATACAGCCCAAAGCTTCCTGTTTTTCAGGAAGAGGCGTCAATTTGAAGGGGATTGAACTGACGCCAGGCAGAAAAAGGCCAGCCAAGCCAGGGAAGGACATTTGCAAGGACCAGCGCAGGAAAACAGAGCTGATTACAGCTGATTGGGGCATGAGGCAGCAGGAAAGCAGTCTGAAACCCAGCTACGGGCTGACTGACCGTCACCAGATAAGACCTCAGTATCTTGAGGAACATATTGAGATCGAAACAGAAGAAGGAGGAGCACTGGGTGTATGTTTCAGAAATCTGCAAGCACCATACGTCTGGCAAATGGACTGGTTCGTGAATTTCGGAAAACCACTGCTGGCATTCTGCTGATTTACGGAGTGCAATTTCAAACAGGCAGATGTACAGCATATGCACAGGGAATATGTTTACATATGAAACATATGCATTCTCACCCTCTGACCAAACAGCGTAGACACATCCTCGCTGACTCACTTTCTCCTCAATCGAGAGAAAACTCAGCTCACATTCATTCAGAGGAATGCTCTGGAGATTTGCATACAGCCGGCTTGTTCAGAGGTTAGTGTAAATACAGCTGCCACCACTGTGTTGCCTAAAACCTTACTGCCGCTCCAGGAGTTACAGTCTATTGCTGCGGGGGACAATAAACCACCAGCCAACTATTAGAGCGCTGTTATACAGTAGGGTTTTTCCTGGTGACAAATCCTCTGCAATGTCGTTGGAAAATCTAACTCATCTTATCCAGTTCCGAAAACTAAGATAATTTAGAGGCACTTGGAAAAAAGACAGTCCTAACGGCGAAAAGAAACAGAAATGTGAAGTTCCTGTAGAAACTGTGTGGGCTAGCTGTAAGCTGCTTACAGTCACAATTCACAGGTGCAGAAAATATCACCTAAGATCTCCTCTACTACTGCATACTGTCGTCTTGTTTGGAAACTGTAAGTCTGATTCATGCAGTGAATTTAACAGTTGCATTAATAGTAGAACTGTAGACACCAACACAGAGAGACATATTTTGAGAAGCTGAAAACACAAATCTCCTCCATGTCTCCGGGGAACGAGAGAGATGGGATCACGCGATTACTCGTGACGACCCGCTAAAAAGTGTAAATGACATTTCTAGCTGAAAGTAGTCCAGGCTAGTAACATTTCAAACGAAACTGAGTTTGAACATTGACCCCCCCACGCATATCTTTTGTAGAAGATAAGATTAATGCTAAAATAATTTCTAAACTAAAAGCGATATTACAGTGAAAAATCATAGCCATTAGCTAATTAGCATTAGCTATTAGTAAGTAAACAGAACAATTAACAGTTTAAACCAAGTTTCTAGTTTAATGTATGTGAAAGTAATAAGGTTCTTTGCAATATGGAAAATAATAAGAATTAAGAGTGGGAAGAATACGTGTGCTAGCTTTCAGCGAGCCAAATAATCACAATTTGAAAAAGACGTACTGATGATGATACAGGAGGAACAGAATAGGTGATGCTGATGGAAATGCAAGAGGGAAAGCGAGAAGGGGCAGATGACGAAACGTCTCAGCCCGTGACCTTTGACCCTGACTGCCGACCCATTTCCCCGCGCACCTTGCTTTGGGAGTCCAGCAGCCGCTGCTCCCACTGCCCGCGCTCCTGGTTGAAGCGCTCTAGCAACTCCAGCCGCTCGCGGCTCCAGTTACGCTCGCCGATCTGCAGCTGCTTGGTCAGGTCCATGACGGCGGCGTAGGAGTCTGCCAGGAGGTGCTGGTGCTCGTCCCGCTCCCGCTTCAGCGCCGTTTTTAGGTCCGGGGCCTCCTTCTCCCCGCACACTCCTGCACCGGCCTTCCCCACCTTGGACTCCAGCTGGAGTGAGGAGGGGACAGTTAGCGATCAGTCAATAAGGCTATTTAATGGTATAAACATGTTCAAATATACAGAACTGCAATCTCATTCACGCATCAAGACGTCAACAGATATGGCCGGGGTGAAAAAAAAGGAAGCTTTTTTGTGACATTGCAAAACATTTGATTTTTGGCCTTATTTTGTTTTATATCGTAACAAACATGCCATATATATCCATGTCAGGTGTGTAACACATTTTTTGTTAAAATTGATGGTTAAATTCAAAGAGTAGTATTTGGACAGAGTACCGTTTCTCTATACTTATATTGATATGTCTCTACTGGATATACATGGGATATTTGTTTTCATATGAAACAAAATAGTGCCAAAAATCAAATGTTGTGTAATGTCACAAAATGGCTTCAACTTTTTTTACCCCGGCCACATGTGGACATTCAAATATCATCACTGCCTGGTCTCACCGCTCATTTTATGCCTTCTCAGTGTTTTTCACTCCAGTACAAGCAAAGTCTGCCGATAGTCTACATATAGAATAGCTGTGCGACAAGTAGACTTTGCCCAGTGCGAGCAATAGTCATGCAAGGTGAAAGCCAGTGAGCACAGCCTTAAGCCTTACTCAGTGAGACAGGAAGTCTACTCTTTTCCTAAACACAATAGGCTCATCATACCCAGTGCCAAGGGCCAGGAGGTTTAACGAGTACAACAGATGACTCACATGTACAGCCTGCGTAATCTGTGGCTAGACGTTACCTAGTGTCAATATGTTTGCATGGCTTTGTGTAATTTGGTCTACACACAATAAAGTCATTTTAATCTGTGAAGAGGAACTGTAAAACATGCTTTGTTTGCAATGCTGCAAGTGGCCACTTCCTCAAAATAGAGGATTAAGTGTTATGAATTTGGGCAGTGGATGGCTAAAGTAACGCAACATCATGAAAGTACACAATTTCTTATAGTAATAAAATCATGAGGCCCTCTTTGGACTAAAAGTCTTCAGGCAGCTGTGGGGCCACTAAGCAGCAGCCTGCCCCGCCTCTCACTGCATCTCAACTGAGAATCTGCGCTGAGGCTCAGGGAGGTTGGGTTGCGTACAATTACCACACCTATCAATTCAGACTAAAGTTTGGTTACCAAAAAGCTGCTTTGCTGGGACTATCCCACTTATTACAAGGTTAGGGGTCATGAGCCAGCATCTGTCGTGACATGGGAATGTGTCCCAGCTCATGGAACGACTCATACACATCTGTGTAGGTACCACTGATGTTGAAACAAGGCGTTTTGTATTGTAAACAATGCACACTATCTTC
The DNA here is from genome assembly GCA_029721435.1 of Gymnothorax reevesii. Taxonomy (NCBI): domain Eukaryota; kingdom Metazoa; phylum Chordata; class Actinopteri; order Anguilliformes; family Muraenidae; genus Gymnothorax; species Gymnothorax reevesii. Next base: position 11,533,581 of record CM056585.1, on the reverse strand, counting down.
TGGAAGACATCTTTTCCAGGATCACCCCCGCCCACACTTATTTTAGCAAGACACGAGTAAGCCACGTTCCGCCACAAACTACGTGCAGCTTCGAGACTGTTCAACCTGCAGGTCAGACCTCCTTCTCACTGGAAATAAATGGTAGTTTAAGAAGCACATAATATGACTGCAAAGACTGAGAATGTCTCAGCAGTATTTGGAGTGAAGGCTTATTTTCAGTAAACAGTGAAGTAGAGAACCCTCATAAATGCTGATTTTGCACTGTTCTCAATTTAATGTAGGTCAAAGATCAATCACAAACCATTGTATTCATTTTTTATTTGAATCTCCCATATCCTCCTAATGTTTTTGGCGAGGTGGTTGTAAAAGGGAGTATTTATTTTTAAGAGCTCAAGACAATGCATATAGGATAATATGTACATCAATTCCTCTTTTTGTACAGATTATAAAATTAGCTATACAGTGACAAAGTAATTACACTTGCCACAGCACAAGTAATTATCTCAGCTCCTTTTGAATATGAGTCTCAGGTTTCCTAACGCATGACATAGGTGTACAGTACAGACATCTAAAAAGCAGCTCAAACACTCATTTCCTTATTCTCTCTCTCTAATTTTCCCCTGGTATAATGAAGCCTGCTGTATAAACAAAACCCATGGAGAGTTGCCAGGATAGGGGTGAAAAACTTGATGTACAGCCCAGTCGTGTCGTAAATTTCCCGTGTTGCGGCGCCCTGCTGCTGTACCATTAAATGGTGTGCATTTAGAACTTGCCAATAACATAGAGAACTGACCACTAAACGCAGCCCTCAAGCTCACGTTGCCAGTGCTTGGTTATCTAGCTTCGAACACAGCGCAGCTCCATTCACCCCACCCAAAATTAAACTCATTACTGTCACTGAGCTTATGAAAGTGTCTTAGAGCGGCAGATATTAAAGTAATCCCTCAATGTCAAAGCTCATGTGGGAAGCCCACACAACACTTAATGGCGAGCAAAAGGACAGAGAATCACAGCATGTTAAAATGGACACTGCATGATAGCTATCAACGCTTAAAACTCCCAGTATGTGGTAGGACAGGATATTTCGTGTTTGCTGCAAACATTGTTCAGTGCACATTAAGTTTCAATGCCACTGCATTTAAATAAATATTGTGAATGAGCACAGTGGCGTAGCCAGTCGGGGGGCAAAGACACGTCCCTTTATGACAGCAATTAGTCCTGGCTAGTTCTCAATCATTTTCCTTTATTGACGCATTTTCCAGTTATCATAATTGGCAACTGAAGACACGGTTTCTCTCCATATGCGATCTAACAGCGCTAATCATGGGCTAAATTCAGTACAGCAAAATAATTTACAAATTAATAGGCGAATGCTTCGTGTTGATTGAACTGGTCCGTGTTCCACTGAAACATGGACTTTCACTCTCAGTATTGTGTGTGTTGATTAAAAAAAAAAAGAAAAAAAGTGGCACTTGGCAGTTCAATAGGCTATAAAAAGCGCGTGGCTCCAGCTATTTATGTGAGAGTCGACAGGTATGAAATTTTGAAAAACATTGATTTAAATACAGCAAATACACCTCCAGATGAATGATTGTCGTCTTACCTAATCAGGGAGAGCAGCACCTGTTAAGTGCGGAGGCTCTCGGAGTGAACCTTCTGTTATGAAAATGATTCAGAACAGGCCAGGACTAATAATTGTTTTAAACGGATGTTTTGTGCGACCCAATTCTCTGTTCTTGTTCCATAACTGCACTGAATTTAGCCCAACATTTAATCGCTGTTAGATCGCAAATGGAGAGAAACCGTGCCTTCAGTTGCAATTCACGAAAACGTGTCAATAAAGGAAAATAATTGAGAACTAGCCAGGACTAATAATTGTCATAAAGTGACGTGTCTGTGCCCCCCACTGGCTACGCCTCTGAATGAAAGTGAAGCTGGATTGCCTTGGTGAATGGAGGGAACTAGCCATCTAAGATCTCTGTTAAATCATTTTTGGTGGTGCATGCCGTTAATCCCAGCAAAACAATACAAGACCTGATTAAGAAAAATATCTGGCAGATCAGTGTTTACAAACAATGAAAGTTTGCAAACAAGGGCAGTGATATGAAAATGTAATCTTACTGTCATATATTCATACTTCGCCAAAGAGGAATGTGCATATGCAAAGATCTTCATTCCTATCTGTAAAGACCTATAACTAATGTCTACATATATGATGGAGACACTCAATGCACAGCCAGCTCTCATTCATTCCTTTATTCATTTCAAATGGAATAAAAACACTGCTCAGGCAAATCAAATACAATTTTTACATTACAATTCGCAAAGAATCCTGGCCAATATATGGGCAGCATCCAGTGGGTGGAATATATATTATAGCTAAAGCTAATTTCCAACATTCATCCTCTGATGGGCATTGTAAATGAAAATTGATGAAATCAATAGATTATAGCAGGTGGACACTTCACTCCGAAAAATAGCATGATGTTTCAACCCATATAACCCATGAACCCAAACATGGGCTTGTCAAATGCAGCGGCTGTATTCACAGCTGTGGAACTGTAGGCCTATTTTTAATTCTAGTAGAGATCTCAAAACTTTCAACAATCCAAAATATCGCCTGCTGAGTTGCAGGGAAATGTGTATTAAATAGTGCACAAGATGTACATATTTTCGATTTAATGCAATGCTGCAGCCATTAATGAGGTTTGAATATTTCACTCAAAATCAAACTTAAGTAAAATGCTGCTACCAGAAGAATATGCATGTGATTCTGTTCTACAATGTGGAAAAACTCGCCTTTTCTAACTCTCTACCACCTTTAAGGGGAAATTCAAGCAAAAATAAGAGTTTATGGAGTTAGCAGTCATGTCATTCACTGCGTAATCATATTAACTGAGAGGAATCTCACCAGTGTGATGAGACTATTCAATTCAGTCCTCTCCACTTCCCAGGATGCCTTGGCACGAGCAAACTGCTGGGTGAGCTCCTGTGAACCCTGCCGCTCCTCCCGCATCTCAGCGCTCAGGTCCTGCATCGCCCCCTTCAGGTCCGCCAGGGTACTGCTCACACAGCTAGTCTATACAATTTTGGCAGAAAGGTGGAGGGCTTCGCGTTATCATTTATCATTTCGCACTGGAAACGGGGGAGGGGTTTCAGCTATGCCAAGGCGATAAAACCAGAATTAAATCCCTATATGGTAGCTGAATGTTCAGCAAACAGCTTCCGATATCCTTGCATTCACACCATAAAAAACCGCAACACGCCATGATTCTTGTTATACAGTACCATATCAAAATGGATTTATAAATCTGCAGAATTAAAATGATAAATTCAATGACAAATTCAATGAAGAGACAGATACTCTGAAATTAGCAACAAGCTACAAACATCAATAATGTTGCTAAGGAGGCGTTCACGGGAGTCACACTGACAGCACACAATCGTATAATTTTAATGCAACTTTTACTCATTATCACATGCGCATTATAAATGGAAAATCTAACCTAATCAAACTCCCAAAAAAACCTGGGTTCAAGCAGCTCCTGGGTGTCATTGACCCTTGTCAAGTCATCCCTGGATGCAAAATTTTGAAAAGAAAATCTGCGGTTCCCACTAAAACTTTTTTCTACTTTCGTTTTAATGAAATGGACCAAATGGTGCCTTAAAGTGTGTTGAGTAAAAATATAAATTATTATAGTTATTGATCAATATGAAATTATTCAATTGGGATAAGGATTGTGGTCATATTGTCCAGCACGAGTTTCAGTTAACATTAGCTTGAAAAATTCTCAAGGAACTAATTCTACAAATCTCAGTTTGTTTTGACTACTTGTTTTTAAAATTGGCCACATGCACAGAAGCTTGATAAAAACAGATGGAAGGCCTTGAGGTGGAGGGTCAGCTAGCATTAACCATCGTGTATCTCAACAGTGCTAAACGCTCAGCCGGAAAATGCCCTCTGAATGAGGTCATCAAACCACTAAACACATCAGAGCTCAAGGAGAGAGGAATGGAATGTGAGGATTCGAGAGGAATCCCAGTGTCAGTGTAACGGAGTGAGAATGACACAAACCACAGGTTTATTCAAACCTGACCCTTACTCCTCAAGTACTGCCTTTGCACTTCACATTTGAAGGACATCAAATAACCCCTCCACATTCAGTAATGGCCACTTCTTAACATTCAGTAATGGCTCTGCTGTGTACCTGCTTGTAGGTCTTTTCCATTAAGCAGTAGTCTTTGGCGATGGGACTCTGAGAGCGCTCTTCTGCAGCTGATGCCTTATTGTCCCCTTGGTGGTTGGTAAGTCCTTCCTCCTCCAGCAGGCAGTATAGATCCTTCACACTGGTCTCCTGGGGTAAGAGAGAGGACTCAAAGTCTTAAATCCAGTCACTTGAGCTGTAAGTAATGCTACCTTCCATGTTTGCATAATGATGCATAGTATGGAAACGGTTTTTTTTTAAATATGCTCCCAAATGGTCTGCAGTGCATTCATTTTACCAACACTATGACAATGATGTCTGGTTTACAAAAACAGTTCTGAACATTTCTTAAAAACTCCCAATAAAAACACAATTCTACCCTTTTCTCTTCACCTTCAAACATAGCAGGAAAACAACCAGTACACTGTGCATTTATTTAATTTTACCACAAACATAACTAAAAAATCCTTTCCATTTTAACAGGCACTCAAATGCAGCAATCAGAAAAGTACTTCCAGACATATGATATAGGGCCATCTTAAGACTTCATTAGTTTAAATATTTAATTGGCCAGCACATGGGAGAAATTATATGGCTGCATGTGCATTAACATCATGAAACCAGCCACATGACATCCGTCACATGCAGAGAAAAGGGACAAGTATTTCAGTCAGGAATCAGGAGCTAAATGAGTTGGACTATGTTCCCGCGATTTTGCAGGTTAAATGCTGCGAGGAAAAAAAATCTGCAGGATATGAATAACTGGCTAAATAACAACCAGTCCCCTAAGGCAACTGAAATGGGTCGCAAATTTACAGAAATATAACTGTTGCTGTTCACACGAGAACTTTGTTCCTCTAAACAAACAAACTAAATCAACGGCGGATAACTGACGGGCTCTGGAAGCGTGACGGCACACCTGTGCAAGCTGAACAAACAGAGGGGAGACATTTATGACTGCATTAATAACAGATGCACCAACATTTCAGTGCAACCAAGACTTTGCCTCCTCAGCCTATAATTACAAAAACCACAGTTCACTGTCCTCAGAGTGCAGCTCCATGTTATTGCCGGTGCATAATTCCAGTGAATATCACGTTGAAAAAAAGGATTTTGTGTAAACTGGCTCCTGGTAAACCAACTTTATTTGTTGAGCACTTTAAAACAACCACAGAGGACCAAAGTGCTCTACAGGAAAAATAAGACAATGAATAATAAAGATAGCCGTGCAAAATGTGGCAACACGCCCACATGGCAGCCTTATCGATGTTATTGACAGATCGATGTCAGAAATTGTATTGTTACACATATTCGAACATTGATGCCTTTCCGATGTTTTTGACAAAAAAAGTTCCCATCCTCACCAAAATCGACAGGAATCCTCTTCATATCACCACTGACCCACAAAACAAAAATGGAAAGAATCCAACAAAAATAGTAGCCCGTAGAGTGAGAACAATAAATTGTGGACGGACTGATGGGTGGACCGACGGACGGACAGGGCCGATCGCAGTACACACCCATCCTGTGGAGAGAGCAGTGTGTCAATGACTTATCATTTAGCAGGTTTCTGTCTCGCCCCGGGCTCCCGCTCATACCTCCAGGATGTCCTTGCCCTCTCCGTCCAGCTTCTTTCCCAGCCTCCACTGCTTCAGGAAGCAGCGCAGCTTCAGGCTGAGCAGCAGCAGGCTCTGCTTCAGCTGCTGAGATTCCTGCACCATCAGGTTCCTCTCCTGGCTCCAGAACTTCTGCTGCAGCCGCGTCTGCAGGCTCAGGCTCTGCAGCTGGAAGTCCCGCCGCACCAGGGCCTTCTGCTGCTCCTCCTGCAGCTGGGAGCGCGAGAGAGAGATGATGTTCTCTGCCATGTTCTCACTCTTATTTATTTACACATGCATTTATTTATTTTAGTCCCCAGAAGAAGTCAGGCGGCTACTACGGATTCATACTTGTCGTCTCCACTGCCGCGTCCGTAGACACTTCCTTGTGGACGCCCTACAGACTGTAACTTTTGACCAATTCCTTTCATATTTGGTACGGACATGTGGTATAACTATCCATTTAGATTGCCGCGGTGACTGTATTGGCCGAATACTGCGCACAAAAGCGGAGAAGCGGTCTTTCGGGGGCTACACCCATGAGGTTGCGGGCGACCGGACTGTCTGGTTTATTTATAGAATTGCGTATTACATATTTGTATTGTTCTTGATGCTTTGGCAGTACTCGGGCCCATAGAGCAAGCTGAATCGAATGGAATGGACAAGAACGAAAGAGCTCTAATGCCAGCATCAGACCAGCGTTGATGTGGGCAACAAACGGCATTGGGGGTCTATATCTTTGAGTTTGATGTGCTAAATGACCAATGATGCAACATCTGTGTCGCCCAATAACTCCCCCCGGAAAAGTCATGCTTGTCAGAATGTTTCTGTCTCGACATGCCTATCGTGACAGTGCCAGTCACCTGACCAAGATAACTGCAGGAGATCAAGGCTCAATGGTCCTTAAATCTGATACGGGGATCTTTGTCAAAGACATAAATATTTGCGTAGCATGATCCTGTCACAACAGCTCCATACATGCTCCGAAAAGAGAGAACAGGCTCTGGACTTGATGGTGTCTAACGGGTAGACAGGCCACCATTCTTTTTGGGAAATGAGCGAAAATGCAGCAGCACTGGGAGTACAGCATGTTATCTCAAAATGCTGTAACTACTGTTAAATACTGTTAAAAGCCAAATTAAAAAATGATTTTGCAGTGTGTCCTCAGCTGTATCGATTTATTCAATGCTCAGGTTAACCACTGAGAGCAGCGCCTCACCTTTGTGCACTATTGATGTGAGCAGCAGTGGGTACCTGCATGAGTTTTTGGGAGGAGCTCTGGCAGTCGTCCCGGTGCGCCTGTCTCTCATTGGCCAGCTGCTCCTGCAGCGCGCGGGTCGTCTCCCTCGCCTCAGACAGGAGGACCTGCAGCTTCAGGATCTCCTGCGGCTCCTGGAGAGAGGGTGAGGGAGGGGCTGACCGAGCTGTACCTGAGCCAGACACTGCTGATAAACATCCTCATTACCTCCGCCAAGGAGGTTATGTTTTCACCCCTGCCTGCCTGTCTGTCAACTGGATAACTCAAAAAGTTATGAACGGTTTGGCACAAAATTTGGGAGGATGATAGGTGACAGTTCAAGGAAGACTTGATTAAATTTTGGAAGTGATCCAGAAAATATTCCGGATTTTGGATCCGGAAGAATTAAAATATATCTAATGCAGGTCTGTGTGGTATTTCTGACTGGATAACTCAAAAGGTTATGAACGGTTTGGCATGAAATTCGGCAGGATGATAGGTGACAGTCTAAGCAAGAGTTGATTTAATTTTCGAATTGATCCAAAACATCTTCTGCAAACAGAAGAACGGCGTTACACCTCGTGGTGAAGGTATGCGCTCCACAGAGTGTCCTCTGGTCATCTGTGTTCTCATGTCCCTGTATCCCTCATCCCAGCACTGGCAAGCAGGCATACAATATTCCCACCGCATCTCCAGCTCCAGACATACATTAATAATGCTGAGTGCTGACTCTCACAGGGACTATTAATACTGAGGCAGAGCTATAAAAAAAAATCTGCATTTATTTTCTCTCTCTGTTTCCGTGAGAAGCCTGATTAATATGAAAATGAGATTTTGAAGCCAAATGACGTGACCCTGTGAAATTGGGGAAATGGAGTTTTAAAAAAACACAGAATATTTTTAGAATCTGCTGCATGAAAACACTGGCACTTTTGCAGTTTAATTGCTCGTCTGAGAAAAAGTTTTATGACTTGCGCTCAGTAACAGACATTGTAATGTGTTCCATCAGACTTGCCTGAAGGACGGCAGAAGAAAGCTGACCTGTATCTAATTGAGCAAACGCATCACTGAGTAAAATCAACACAAATTTCTACTGAAGTGCCGCTGGACAACACAAGAGACACAAGGCAGGAGAATAAACATTTCCAAAGCTGCTTACTGTCAAAAGTCTGGTTCTGTCCACAGTAAGCCACAGCTAACACAGGGAAGAAATGATTAATTCACAAGGATATGAACATTAGCTCCACCCTGTAAAGTGTGCTTTCTCCATTAGTGATACCTTCAAGAGTGGTTTCTGAATTAATTTTTTCATCATGGCAGGAGAAAACTGTATATTGGTACGGGAATGCTCTTTTTTTTAAGATTTTTTTTGGGGGAATTTTCCCTTTAATTGACAGTTACACAGAGTAGAGAGACCGGAAGGTTGGGGAGAAGAATTAGGGAAGACATTCAGCAAATGACCTGAGCCGGAATCGAACCCGGGTCGCTGCGGGAAGGACAGAGCCTTTATGGTTCACGCACTTAGACCGATGAGACACCGGGGCACCCCCGAGAATGCTCTTTAAATTTTCAATTCTTCATGGCAAAATCAGGAATAGTCACTAAACTGTTAGACAACATCAGCTTCGTGATCATTCACACTGAACCGATGAGTTACTGGGTACTGAAGCTCTCAGCACGGGCACTCGAACGTCAACGCATCACAGTCACCATGTGAGACAGTAACCTGGCAACCACCCAGCGCGAGAGTCGTCCTTCCGGAGCAGGACAGTATCACTGATCCACAGACGACTAAGTGGACTAGAGAACGAACACACCCACAATAATTAGTCGAGGGCCCCCCGCGCTCGAAGGCAAGTCTATTTTCGGTAGGCGCGAAATTAGTGCTACTCAGCGACAAGTTGTACTGACTTCAAAATCCTCATAAGGTTACCACTGCCAAACTCCTTCTTCCTTCAGCAAGAAACACGCACAACCTCACCAGTGAGGTGTGAAATATTTCTCTGTTAGCGTATATGAAATGTCAGTACCATTCACTGTCTTCCTGACTGTTATAGTTTCGGCAGGAAAGGTGAAAAAAGTTCACATTTTTCTGTATATTACAAGTCCAAAACAGAAAAAGTTGGGAAGGTATGTTAAATTAAAATTAAAACTGACAGCAGTGATGTGGGAGATATCTGTGACCTGTAGTACATTGAAAACAGTACATATGAACGTAATTTGATGTTTGACCCCATGAATTGCATAGAATTTGATTCCTGCAGCATATTTTAAAAAACTTGTGGGAAGAAATAAAAGAAAAAAGTTGGGACAGTTAAGTATTTACCACTGTGTCATATTATTTCCTTTCAATGGACTGAATAAATGTTAAGGGACAGAAGACTCCAAGTAATTCAGTGTTTTGGCAGTAGTTTTGTCTCATTTTGCCAATATAACAAGTCTTAAGGTTTGCAATATTACGAGGTCTTTGTTGGCGCACTCCTCTTTTCAAAATGTGCCACTGATTCTTTATTTGGGACTAGTCGGGCACAGACATGCCATCCAGGACCAGCACCCTCCTCTCACAAAGTTATGCCCTGGTAATGCACGCACAGTGTGGATTTATGTTGTCTTGAAATATTCATGGGCATCCCTGGAAAAGATGTCACCTTGAAGGCAACTTATGTTCCTCCAGTTAATGATGCCTTCACTCAAGTACAAGTGATCCTTGCCAAGGAAAATGACACAATCACATACCATGACAGTGCGTGGATTTTTGACTTGAAAAATGTCCTTCTTTGTTTATTCCAGAGCAAATAGCTTCCATTTCTTCTGAATAAGAGCTGAAATAGTCAATCATTTGACCACAATACATGTTTAGAGTGTGTGATGGTCCACTGCAGACGCCTTCGAGCCCAGAGAAGTCGACCACACTTCTGTTCACGGTTAATATGAGGCCTGCTTTTTTAAAGTTTTAACTGGCGTCGGTAGATGTAACCTGTAATCGATGTACAGGGTACTTGACAAAGGTTTGTCGAAGTAATCCTAAGCCCATGTGATTACGTCATTTGCAGATAAATGATGGTTCTTGTCGCAGTGACGTCTGAGTGATCGGAGATCACAGCTATTTAGATCAGGCCTGTCCCCCTCCCCTGTGAGCGCATACATTCCTCCAGATTCCCTCAACATTTCAGTTACGTCATGCAGTGTGGAGGGTGAAATATCTAAATCATTTCCAATCTTTCTTTGAGGAACATTTTTTTTTTTTTTAACTTTTCAATTATTTTCTCATGCACTTGTGGATGAATTAACAATCCTCATCCTATCTTTGCTCCAAGACAACTATGCCTTTCCTGGATGCAGCTTCAGCATGAGATCATAATCGCAATAACGCACTGACACCTCCTGTTTTAAATCACATCATTATTCAAAATTCCTACCTCATTATAAGTCCCAAATTGCCAATTTCAACTATTTTTAAAAATGTGTTACAGGCCTGAATGGAATAAATGGATAAACAGCGTTGTATATCAACAAATAAAATGAAGTTGACCAGACGAAACATTACATATATCGTCTTCAAACTGTCTGCACTTAGACAGAAGTCAAACTAAATTCAGATATCACTGCTATCTGTTGTTTTCATTCATTTTCCTCACGGTCCCGACCTTTTCTGAGCTGCGGTTGCACTATACTGCAGAATTAATACAGATAGGTGGCCTTATCTGTCAGTGCTGCAAGAGCCTAATAGCACAGCAGGCATTTGTCAGGCTTTAGAGACATTTCCCAACATTTCTTGTAAAAAAAAGAGCTTCCTGTGGTGTGATTATGGCGCTATTGTGCTGCTCGCTCGCGTGTGAGTCTCATTGCTTTTGCAGGCCTCCCATTACAGCCAGTGCTGCTTAGTAATGAAACGCTGAACACAGAAAACAGGCCACTGTGTCAGTCCCGGCTGGTGATGTCATCATATTTTCACCTCTGTGATACGTGTGTGCGATTCAGTCACAGCGCTTACAATGGGAGACAGTGAAGGGAAGGCATTTCAATATATTACATCACATTACTGTCATTCAGCAGAGGCTCTCATCCGGAACGATGTGCAACACAGAGTACATCTGGGGAACCGAATCAGCAGAAACGCCCAGCGGGAATAAACATTCCACACAGCAGAAGTAGCAACTGTTTCGCAGACAATGTGATGAACAAAATCCATCAATACAGTAATCAATTAAAGCATTTAGCCAACTAAAAACAAGTACGTTCAATTATTTAACACAGTACTAGTTAAAAAAAATCATTAGAGGGGAAGTACTGAGTCTTTGAACTGTACATGAAAGCGATTAGAGTCTCCGAGCGGTTTTCTGACTGTTGGGAGAAGGTTGTTCCACCTCGAGAGTCAGATAAAACAGGAGAAGTAAGTGGCAGGTGCCGGGATGGAGAGGAGTGAGCGCTAGGCGACCATCGGAGGCAGAACCGAGAGGTCCGGCAGGTGTATAGGGCCTGAGGACCTTTTGAAGATAAATCATGGCAGTCCAAATAATAGCCCGGTGTACAAGCACCAGTGTTTTACATTGGATGTGAGCTGTAACAGGCAGGAGGGCAGTGGGGGTGGGGGGATGACGTGTGAACGCCTTGGGAAATTCAGAAGACCGCCATGCAGATTTGTTATTGTGTAATGGGATGGTATTGAGCAGTGAAATAGGCAGTGCCATACCTCATCGGCGCCCGTCTCCCTGCCGGCCTCCCCTTGCGTCTCCAAGGCCTTGTTGCTGTCCTCGTTGCCGTCATTCTCTTCCTTGCACAGGAAGTCATCCTGACCTTTGCCCTGCTGCTCTGATTGGTCCCTAAATTCGGGCTGCTGCATGCATGCATGGGCAAGGTAATGAAATCAAAACAAAGGATAAAGAGAGGAAAAGAACAGACAGAGAAGGAGGCAGACAGGGGGAGAGAAGAAGAGAGGAGCAGTCGTGGTGTAGGGGTGGACCAGGAGGCGGAGATTGAAGTAGAGTGGAGGACCACAAAGGACACAGGAAAACAAAAAGGAAGGGAAGGGATAAAAAAAGACAAAAACACATAAATTTAGATGGTTTTTTTTTTTTGGAGCCTTGAAAGGACTCACAAAACAAAGAAAAGTATGGAAAGAAAAAACAGCTTTGTCACAGCGGCATGACACAGCGTGGCGAACAGAACCAAAACCACGATGGAGAGCAAGAGCAAGGGCTGGAGAGGAGGAGAGGAGGAGAGGGAGGAGAAGGGGAGAGACGTGCAGAAATCACCGGTTATGGGGCCCATGCGGTGACAGAGAGGGGGGGAGTGAGCAGTGGGGTGCTGGGAGTTTGGGAACCTGGCCTCTAATGGAGTCTCGCACTGAACATACAAACACAAGCACTGGATTTATCTTTGATAACCAGGCCAAAACCTCGTCAAGTACACGGACCAATCACAGAAAAGATGAAGTTTGAAATCACAGCCGCGATTGGATTTTATCAAGGTCTCCCTCCTTTTCAGCGTTTCTGTCATTCCGGCGCAATCCTCTGAACAGCCTGTCCTTCCTCTGTTATCGCCCTCATTGCGAAGGCCGAGCCGCAGCTCCCGTCTCATCTCACTGGCATGTGTCCTCTGTGATGCGCACAGCCAACTGATAATTCCCTTTCCAAGGCAAGAGACCACATGTTTTACTGAATCACAACAACAGTGAGCAGAGTTCATTGCGCAGGAAGATGACAAGATACTTCATCTACTTAAATCTCTCTTGAGCAACTGAGAAAACGGATCCTCATATTTGAAACCTGACAACCAAAGAAAGACCAATTATGATTAATCATGACTAAGATCTCCCAATATAGTGAGTATTGGCGAGGGCAGATCAGTGTTCGTGTGATTGCACTGTGTGCAAGCTAGCGCCACTTGAAAACCACATACCACCATACTTTGAATAACTTTACAGGGTAAATCCATTCCAGGAATTTTAAAAAGCTGGCATGTAGGGCAGCAGGATGACATCTTTCGATAGCTGTAATACTATTATAAAGAGTGACACCGCACCACTGATTAACCTGGAGCTCCCAAAATTCAGTTTTGAGTCCCTTAAGCTGGTTTTCATTAGAAACAAAATTGCGATTCCAGTGGAAGTGGAATGAGAGATAACCTGATCTCTAAGCCCACCATTTTCACTGCCCTGACCTCTTAAGACACATTATCTATCAGAAATAGACAGTAAATCCAGCCATTAAGACCCCATATAATGCTCTTATCTGCAAACTTAGATGAGTTCTCCGGCAACCGTGACTAGTGTCTTCTGCATTGTGCTCAGAAAATCCTCTTTAAAGACATGATCTCAAAATTCTATTATCAGTAAGATCAGCTAAAATACAATTTAGGCAGTGGCATGATAGGTGCTCTGAACCATAGAGTAAGAATGCATTTGATAGGAGGCAGGCAAGTTGAAGGGGTTTCCTGGACCTAAGCTGGAAAACTCTACTTTATCCCCCCAAAAACTCTTTCGATGTCGCCGTGGCCCAGGTGTTCAACAGATACTAGCGTTAAAAAAGTGTAGTTTCATAGGTTGCAATAGACAAAGAACACAAACCCAGGAATCATATCACAAATTTTGTCAATACGTAAATTAACCAACCGATGAATAATATGCCAGCATTTTTGTTAAGAACAATTACATGGTTTTACTGACAACCTGGGCAGGAAATGCACTTTTTAAAAAAGTGAACATCTCCCAGCAATTGAGAAATAAATGTTCAGATTCTCCAGCTACTAAATAGTACATCATTCTTTTGTGTCTGAATCTACCAGCCACTTTCATGTTTTAGCAGCATTTGGCTGGTGGCAGGTGCTAATTTCACGCCCTGCCAACGACATTACAGTAAACAACGTGTGAATTTTACACATCTTTGAAATGAACACTCCATTAGAGACTTGACTTCCATTGTGTTAAACTAGCATGCAGACTACGAGCTTATTTTTGTTTTTTGTAAAGATCTCTTTTTGGTTAGGGAATATTAGTCAGCCTTAGAATGGTACATAAAGCCAAAGGGCGAAATTAAATTGTTGCAGGAAGGGGAAATATATCTACAAAACAAAAGAAACAAGAAAATAAGAAGGAAAAAGCGGAAGCTAAGGGTGGACATACCTTCTGGTCGGCAGTAGACTCCATGTCCTGATTGCTTGGAGTGTGAGAAGGAGATTCGGCGGACCCCAGCCCTACGCCACTCCCGGATTCGGAAAGCAGAGGCGGGGGAGAGGCCCCCTCTACCTGTGCCCTCCCGGACGCCCCCAGGTCCTCCACCCTCTCCACGAAGGAGAGAAGCTGTATGTGCAGGGAGCTCAGCCTGCCGTGAAGCGCCTCCATCAGGGGGACATCGGCGGGTGGGTCCGGACCCTTGTCTGGGGCTCCCTGCTCGGCAGCATCGCCGGGGGATGAGGACGGTGAGATCTTGCGGTAGGGGTAGGATGAGAGGCAGTTAGAGTCTGAAGCTGTGATCAGCTGGATGGCAGTGTTGATGAGCTGGGCTTGATCGCGTAAGGCGAGGAGGGCCTCGTATTCCTTCGGCCTCGGGCACTGGCTGGCTGACTCTGGGTGGCTATGGCCGCCTTTGACCAAACCGGCTGCGGGCGTATTTTCCTGCTCATTCAGAAGGTCGTTCTCGCCACCTACAGGCCCCTCCCGGTGGATCTGGCTGGGCACGCACTCGGCGGAGTCGCCGGCCTCCGCGTCCGTCTCCATGGCCAGGCGGGAGTGGTGGTAGGAGGCCAGGTCGCAGCGCTGGAGGTTGGACAGCAGCACACGGTTCTCATATTGAAGTTTCTTCACCTTGCCGCTGAGCTCGCCGATCTGCAGCCGGGCGTTGAGCAGCTCCTCCTGGGAGGCCTCGCTCAGCACCGAGCAGTTGTCCTCCGACATGACGGCCGAGTCCAGCTCGGGGTCCTGCTCCGACTTGAAGCGGTTGAGCTCGTTCATCAGCAGTTTGTTCTGCTCCTCCATCTCCAGCAGGGAGCGCCGCAGCAGGTCGGCCTCCTCCTCCACGAACTGCAGGTGCCTCTGGAGCTCCGTCATGTTCTCCGCTGAGGCCCCGCCGCCCGTCAGCACCAGCGGCCCGGCGCCTCCCGGCAGCTCCTGGCACTTCATGTCGTCCATCTCGGCTCGCAGCCCCCGGTTCTCCACCTCCAGCTCCACAATCCTCCGGCTCAGCAGGTTGGCCTCCTCCTCCACCAGCTTCAGGTGAACCTTGACCTCGGCCTCACGCGTGTGCGGGGAGTCAGCCACCTCCTCCACGGACAGGGAGGCGTCCACTTCGCCGTACAGAGAGCGATACTTTGCCAGTTCCTCCCGCATATTCTCATTGTCCTTGGCCATCTTAGTCAGCTTTCTGCACATGAGGGCCGACTCCTCCTTGGCAAAGTGAAGCTGGCACTTTAGGTCTGAACTGTCCTCCTGAAAGAGAACGACCCGCCATTACTGACCCAAGTCTAGACTCACACGAGTTATACCCATGGTAATTTACGGGCTTTGGCACTGAGCAGAGAGTTCTTTACAACCTCTGCTTTACACATATAATGAACGTCTTTCACCTTTGCTTTTCTCTAAATGACGTTTCAAAACATTAACATAGACATGTTAAGTAATGAATTTTGAGACAAGGGAAAGTCAGAACAAAGCCAAAGCCTACACAAGTATCACGTGCCCATATTTATGCACAGTGCGAGGTACAGGGGAGGATTCGGGGAGTCCAAGACCCCTCGATTGACACCTGAGACTCCCTGAATGCCTGAACAGCAAAGTTTGGGGGTGACATCTCTGCAAAAATCTTTAAAAAAAAAGAACTTTTCACTTGTAGGGCCGTCCCGAATAGCTTGAAGTCGGTTTGCTGCGGTAACCAGATGACCACAATACCATAGTAATATAATGCTATGTACCGTCATCTCTGCAATTTGTTTGCATTTCATTTTTTTGCTGGTGAAAGCTGCAAGAATGCAGTTGGTGCAGGTATTAAATACAACAAACATAATTACCATTGTTCAGTCATTATTAACTGTCTTCCTTCCTACTTAAAGACTTCTGAAGAAAAAAAACAGTTACTCATCATTTCTGAGACAAGGGGAGGGACAGCCCCACATATAGACAAATTATTTTGTTTGACCACTCAAAACCTGTGAGCAAAAAGTACCAAAGTCACAAAATAAAGCTTTCGAGATTTTGGGGGACAAAGTTTCGGAATAAGTATTTATTTTTTGATGATAGCATATCATGGAGCCTCTTGCTGTTTCCAGGGGCTATTGTCATGGTTTTGCCCTTGCCGGCTGCAACCAGCAAACCGGCGGGCACTGGGACCATGTACCCAAAAGGGAGAGAAGGGACCCAAACCCATAGGCTGAGTAAAAAGTATAAAGACTTTTAATAAAACTGGAACAAACCACAAACGAGAGGAGCAGCAGCACAACACAACAGGGCTAAAACTTCAGAATGCAGCTGCACTGCCAGTTTCTGAAATACTATTCACCTCACCTCCACTTCAATGAGCAGCACGTGTGGCTCGTTGAAGTGGAGGCAAAGACAGCTGGAGGGGGAGGGACTGCAGGGCAGAACCATCACAGCCACAGAGAGCTGACAAACCCTTTCATGCGGAAAAATACTCAAGGACTATGAAATAAATAAGAAATTTAGTTTTGGACTTAAGTGCTTTTTTCTGCTAAATACCTGGACTCAAGTACATTTTACCGCAAAATGGCTGGACGTGAGTACTTCAAACAGACAAAGCCAATTCCTCCTCATTCTTCCAAACAGTCATTTTTGCAGTGCTTCCTTCTAATTCTTGATTCATTAATACACAGAAATACTCAGTTAAGTCCAGTTTTACTCAGGTAAGTCTTAGGAAAATCCTAAGGAACTTAGGAAATCTCCTAAATAACAGAAAACCAAACTTGGTGCCAGTCTTGCATCACATCACATAGAAACTGCAAACTTTACTTTGGCATCCTTCATTTTCTTTCTAGACCAGTTCTTAAGCTTTCTTTGCCGTTTTTGCCTGTTTTCTTCATTCATATCACACTGTCCAGCCTCCATGGTCGCCACTTTCACAGCTAGTCATGTGACATATATTAGCATTTTGATTGGACAGTCATGAACTTCAGTAGTTCTTGCTGAAACATCATGGACTTGGGTATTTCGAGCATTAAACTTTTGTGAATGTGACAATGGGAACACATCAGTACTCAGCACTTGAGCACTTCCTCTGAGATATCTTTGGTATCAGACGATTCTCTGGCTACTGCGGTCTTTAATACTGGTTTCAGCACATGTTTTGTAAAATGTGACTTATGTACTTCTTGCAAGCAGTTCTTCAATTGTTAATTATTTCCATGCTTGCGCACTTGTGAAATCTACAGATACAAACCAATTGAATATATAATATGCAGACCTAAAAGATATAAGCATTAAGTAAGCAGTGGAAGTGCAAGTGCATTTAAACGAAAAATAAAAATCTGACCACTGAAACTATGAAGAAGTCAAAAATGCTTCATCTAGTGAGGGACCAGCTCAACTAAAATGACAATGAATTGAGCCGGAAAATAACAACAGTTGGTCAGGGCCATATGACTAATGAATACAGAACGTCTGATCGGAACCCGACCAGAAGACCAGGAGAAGTCGTCCAGTTCTTTTTTTTTTCTTGTTTTTTTGCAAATCTATTTAATCTGTTTAATCCCAGTATACACACTCAGTCGGATAAAGATTAGACTACACTAATATTATTAGTAATATCCTATTTGTAGAATTAGATTCCACTGATGGCTAAAAAGGATTATTTCGACTCCAGTGCGTGATCTAAACATTTCCAAAAACTCCAGAGTGTTGCAAAGGGGAACAAAAGTCAAAATTCATTGAAAACAGATATATGTCCTCATTATCCAAATTCAAAACATGTTTTATCTACCACATTCTTCTTCTTCAATCCACATTTCTTGGTATTTTTGCCATTGAAAAAAAATAATTTCTCTAGGACTGAGCCGAAAATATTGTTGCGGCAATGTATTGGAATTACCTTACATACAATACATGCATCAATGCAGTGATATCCATATCAAAATGGAATAATTAAAATAAATGTCAAAGTTTCTTTTATCAGAACAGCACGCACATGAAAACTATACTCCAGCTTAGTGTAGCAGAGAAAAAGGCCTTGTGCACTCTAGTACTGGCCAAAGTGCTTTATTGGGAAGACAACAAACGGACAATTTTCCCCATTTGTCTTCATTTCCGCATTACGGAAAGTGAGCAGGTATGCATAATGGTCAGTGACGGTAGCGATAAGTCAAGGAATTTCAAACATTAACTGACATTAACATTAGTTACAAATACCAAGAAAATTAAGGTGACCTGCCATCACTTCTTGCTTTACTAAGTGAAATCAGGCACTAACCAACATTAACTTCGCTGCCAACCTTTATTCTATTATTCTATTATTCTTTATTCTTTATTCTATTATTCTATTTTTCGAGTAGCGCAATTTTACTGAAAAAAGTAGCAAAAGACGCATTACAATAACAGTATATCCCCTCACCTTCAGTGAACTAAAGTGGTGAAATTGGGTCGTCTTTAGTGTTTCTGCTGTTAGAGGCCAGTATCCCCAATCCACAATAAATCAGTGTTCAGCAAGTATTTAATCACCTCAGGAATGAGTAAGAGGAGAACCCATTATATGGCTTTGATGGGAAGGTATCCTCCAGAATGAGAACTACAGTTATTCACACTCAAAGGTTGAAGCCTTTGGTAATCGCTGGATTTAATAACAAAAGCTGCAATGTCAGTCACCCAGAATCAAAAGGCATAGAGTGTATCGGTTACATTAATCATCACTCATATGCAGTAGTGGGAGGGGATTCTTTCCTGTAAACTTCAGCAAACCTCACATATTATTTTCATAGGGACAGTAAGGAACGCAGTTCGAGTTCTGGGTCTCGTCTTAAAGAAGACAGGGTATTTAACAGAAGCGCGATGAGAAGTATGTGGAGGGGATCGCTGCTCACTATTTTAGGTGCTCCATTTAAACGAGCTCTCCAGGCAAACCCGGGGGGATTCTCAGAGCAAAACTCTAGTGGGCGTCTGCAAACTTTGAAAACTGCTGAAATCACTGCTCTTAGGAAACTCCAACGCTTCTGTAGACTTTGTGAATCATGAATCCAATATAGGGCAAGATTTACAAAGACTTTTTGCTCATGCAAAACCAGTAATATCGCTAATAGGATGTGATAAACAAACACCCTGCCCAATCACTGGCCATTTTTCTGGCGTTGCTCATGCTAATACGTTCTGCACGTGCCAAAGTTCTCAGTAAATCTGGCGCAAGTGGCAGGGCTTCAATCCCCTACCCATCCAATACCCCAGAAGATTCCAGACCACACATTTTCTGCAGCCATGCTATTGCAAAGAAATGAATCAATTGGATTCTAAAACCTGTACTTTAAAATTGAATCAATATCAGAGCATCCCAGGAAACAGCTGAGGTTGAGAGAAGTTCCCTAGCAATTCTATCATTGATCCAATGTGACTTGCCACACCATTGTTCTTTAGTGTGATAATAAACCTTCGAGGTTTTGAGGTGCATTACCTGAGGAGAGAGCTTCTTGTCTGATTTTCCGGTCTGTCGAGCGCCCCTCTTCTTCAAGGAATTCTAGGACAATAACAAAGGGCATTATTTGTAAAGGAAAAAAACAGAAATAGGTCAACAAACCAGGCAGCATGGATAAGCTCATATTCCAGGAAATGTCGATATGCTTACATGAACACATTTGCCAGCACCTTGAAATTAAAAGAGAAAGGATAAACACTATAAACTGGAATCAAACAAAGGAGGGAAATGTAACGGAAACCTCCTTCCTTTCCAGAGAGCTTTAATTTCATTACAGACTAATGATTTATGATTTCCCCTCTTTTAAGATATTAGAGAGCACATATATACCAGGGATTAAAACAGAAAAATAAAGAAATAAATAATTTTCAGAGTAATTTTTCTCAGGGCAATTTACACAGGAGGAAGATTACTGAAGATTAACGATGAAACAATTTAGTTGCGTGTAATCAAAGTCAACATGAAGCCTGTATTGATTAAGAAATGAACACGCCAATGAGGCTGCCTATTGGCCACATTTACATAATGAATGTGATACTGCTAGGATGACAATAATCTGAACAAATGCGAAAAATCCAAAACTTTCTCTGACTTTCATACCTTGTAATACGATTTTCTCAGAAGTGTAATTAATCATAGGATGGCGTTTAACTTTTTCAGAATATAGTGAGTATTCAAAAGAATCTGTCTGAGGGGAAGAAATCTTAGGTGTGTTGAACCATACCAATAACGGCTAGCCAGCAAATTTACACAAATTTACACAAGTTTCATGAGCTACAAGAATTCTGAATCTTTGAAAGACCCTTTACGTTGTCATTTATGTGCATAAGAAAATGCCTCATAACTTTGTGATGCAACGTACAATCATGCGATCAAGAATTAATGAGCCAGTTATTCAATCAATTAGTCTTAGTAGCTGAGCGAATCAATACTTAGTAGTTAATCAGGTTAATCAAGTTAACTGCAATGGTTTAAGCATAATTAAGCAATGAAAGGTGAGGTTACTGTAGGCCTTTCATGCCACCAACAGCAGGCCACTGCCCACCCCCCCCCACACACACCCCCACCCCTTTCAAATCTAGAATGATCTCGTATGTGGCCTCTCTGGAATCCAATTGATGGAATCTGTCACAGCGACAAAGAATTTTAATCCCGGATATATTGCATAATGGGACATTTACTTCTATAACCGGGCTGGGACCAAAGGGACCAAAGTTTGTCTCACGGACCCCAAAAAATCAAATGTGGAATACAGAATCAAATTGATGCCTATTTGTTTACATATGTGGTTGAGGACACATGCTGAAAATTTTGGAGTGTTGGGTTCACAGGTTCTCCTAAAATTCATGCAAATGACAATGTGCCTATTTCCACTTTTTTAACCAGTTCCGGAGAAGACATGTTTTTGACGGACAAAGAACAGTAACTCATAACATGGTACACAGTGTAATGACCATTGCAAATACTGACACAGTACTCCTCAATCATAGTAATATATGGAGTCAAAATCATATAATGCATCCAAACTTACCCCCCTCCTCTGTTGAAAAATTAATAATGTAAAAAACATTTCTAGAGAAGACATTTTTTGACGAACAGAATGTCTTGGTAGAAAAAGTCAAGATTTCATGAAACGATGCGATTCTGACTCCCCAAGTATTACAAAAGTATTTGTAGCTTAAAAAACCTTCCCATTTTTTAAATAATGATGCACAAGCTACTGGGCGCAGTGGTGTTTTATTGGTGAGGAAAAGAAATATATCTAAAAGAAAATGAGACACCAAAATGTCAACAAAAAAAAAATAGGTATAGTGCTGTCAAACTTTCGACATTTGACATTTTTTCATCAAATAAACAGCTTCTCTAGATTAGTCAACTATAGCAGAACCCTTTCTGCAGATGTAGACGCCGGCGTCCGTAAATTCCAAAATTTAATTCCTAAACAATTCTGTAATTGAATTTCCAAATGTCTAGCTTCACTTGAATAATTTTCAAAAATCTTTGTGTCACAAATCCTGAGTTCTAAAGCTTTAATAGGCTCATGCACAACAGGACAAATTGGCAAAATTTTGTATTCCGCGCAAAGGGGTTAAAATGAATGATATCTGTCACCTTGCTGCTAATAATTTTAGAAAAAAAGCTAAATTTATTAAATATTTTAGAATTTAACCCTGATTGTGAAACAGCCCAACCCTGACCTCGGAGCCATTCCTACGACAGCTAGTCTGAACGGACAAAAGAGAGATACATGTAACTCACTTAATATAATAACAGACTAGAGCTGCACTGCTGATGTCATCAAAACAGAAAATGGTTTCCATCTACAGTCAATCTGGTGCAGACAAGGCATAAAACACCTGAAGATGAACTATATTGGAAATCATGACAGTACAGTACACAGGTCCAAGGCAATTTCCATTCCATTTTTGTCTGCCAGCAATATCCAGCTGTTTAGTTACTGTCCAGAGGTTTTTAATTGTTCAGTCTTCCAGCTAAAGGCGAGCAATGAGCTCATTTCAGACTGTTTTTTCTGTTCTTTTAAATCCTTGTAAACAAAGAATCAATCTTTAGAACTGATGTTATATTTCAAAATTGACTAAGTTCTGAAGCAACCACCAAAGTTTGAGTGGCAAAGAAATTTACATACATATAATGAAACGCACAACAGAAGTCTGAACAGACCCATCAGAACTTTTTTGTGAACTGTATTTGGCTGAGGTCCTATCCAAAATAGGTGGATATTTCCAGTGGGACGTATTGTCACCTTGGGGTGAAAAGGTTCACACCCTATTTAAGTCCAGCTACTGGGAGAGAAAAAACTTCGTAAATCAGATTCGTAAATCTCTCAGGGATAAGAGGTCATGTTCTCATACTTGGTGTATTTATACTGTACACCCACACGATCCCAAAAAGACAAATAAGAGACAACTGATGATTGAAGTTCCCAGGGATTTTAAAGGAACGAGGACCTCACAACCACGACCACTTTCATTTCATAACTGCTCACATGCACAAGGTTTTTTCCTAAATTCGGTCTCTCTCTCTCCCCCTCGTTCCAAGACTAACAGTTCCACGGAGCTGTATCTTAGAGCTAAGCTGATGCAATCTTTGCAATACTCATATTCTGCTAAATTCTTCTGTTCTGCCAGCCACATAGACAGGCTCGCACTTGCCAATGAAACCTCGAACAGTGCAGTGAAAGCAGCCCAGGGCGAGGCCATTGGAGGACAGACTAACCACTCACAACCACTAACCATTATAAAGAGTCAAGCCTAGAACAGTTTTATATACACTGCTTCCTCACAGGAAACTGTATCCAGGCCGGCATCACATAACTCATCTCCCAACCATGAATCACTTCCTTCATTGATTGGGCTTCTGCCATCATGCCCTACCCTTTACCCCTCTCCTAACACTTCTAAAGCCAGAGCTCTGGGGCGTTACCTGGATTTATATCATGCCAGCTTCGACTGTATGAACAGAAATAAGCCATTGGGCTGCCTTTGGACGGCTCTCGAGAGAGAAAGGCATGTGTGAAGCTGTGCAGGCCTGCTGGGTAGTTCTTGCTCACCTAAACTAACAAAATCCAACCCTAAACAGGAAATCTTGACATCAAAAAAGCGATCCTACCATTCCCTTTACAAATCAGAACCAAAGAACATGCCTTCACCTGGATGTGCAACTAACACAACAGAGTTAACATACCAGGCTACTTGCTGATTTTCATTCCAACCAATCCCATCGTTTTACCAAATGGTAATGCTATTTCAATTTAAAGGAATAGACTGCACAAATCCTGATTTCACACTTTCACATTAATCTTAAAACTAAATCGTTTTGGACCACCTTTCTTTTAGAATAGCGTACAAACAGATCTGCCAAAGCTCAAGGTCAAAGTTTAAGATCCTGTCATAGCATCTCAATGATTCAGGTCATGACTTTGACTAAGCCACTACAAAATCTTAATTTTGCTTCTTTTGATCCAGTCAGATGTGGACTGGCTCTTGTTGAACTTCCTATTGTTGTCTTGCGATATAAAACAATTACGCTCCAGCTTCAGAGGACGGACTGATGACCAAACATTCTTCAGGATTTTACAATACAGAGCAGAATTTGCAATTCCTTTAATTACAGCTAGTTATCCAGGTCCCAAAACAGCAAAGCAGCCCCAGACTGTACCACTACCACCACCGTGTTTGATTGCTGGTATGATGCTCTTATTGTGGAACGCTCTGTTCGTGTCACGGCAGATGCAAAGAGACTGATGTCATTTTTTTTAGAACAGGGGTAATATTTCAGTGACTTCTTTTCTCATCTCTTCTGGAATTAGTTAAAATTGCAGCATTGTCTGCTGCTTGTGGAGTCATTTTAGTCAATCACTTATGGGAGGAAATGTTCTACTTAAGCCATATCTAAGGCTGTGGGTAATAATCCGTGTCTTGTCTAATTTAACCAAATTGGGAATTAAATTCAGAGGGCAATTACTTTTTTCACAGAGGGCCAATTGAAAATGAAAAAAAAAGTATTTTGTGCTTACTCCATCTGTCTGTGCCTCAAATTAAATTTTGTTTGAAGCTCTACAGTAATAGACCGGCCAGGGTGTGTTCCAGACATTAACTCATTGTAATTCTGAGATAGGCTTTAGCACTCCCCCCCCTCCCCACCCATGACCCAGCCCAGGAATGAGTGGGTGAGATAACGTATAGGGGCGATTCTACAGAAAAGGTAATGATGACGGTAAAGACATGTCCACCAAAAATATTCTCTGGGATTCCACTTCTTTTAATTCTTTAAATAGGCCTTCCAAAGTACTTGTCAGTATTAAAATGGCAAAGCTGCGTAATGGCTGGTTTCATTTTTTTTCAACAAACTTTAAGATGGTCAGATGTCTTTACCTTAATCAACAATTACAGTAAGCTGAAGTGACATACCTCTTTACCGTAATCAGTGTTTTTGGCAAATTGCAGGGAAGAAAGGAGTATCATACTTCCTGCATGAATCTTTTGGTCATTCAAACATTTCAAAGGCATTGAAAGGTTCATCGTTGACTCTAGTGTTAGGGTGAGAAGGCAGGTCTCCACCTTTGCTATACGAACATGCACTGGCTGTAAAGGGTGAGGAATTCGTGCAGACTAGTCTGTTATTTTGGGGGAAGGGCCCAAATGCCAAATTAACTAATCCAACATAACCCTGCATAATTTTTATATACTGTAAAGTACCAGTAATTCATATGATCCAAAATGGTCCGTTTTGCCAGAAATATATTTCACCCTTCAAAATCAATGTATGCGTCAAGACAGTGAATAAACAAGTGAATCAATATTCTGCATAAAAAGTTTATTTTGAATAAATGCAAACTCAAAACACAAAAATTTTTAACATGGAAAACAGCAGTACCATCAGGACTAGTCATATATATGTGCAGTATGTATTGTAAGTAGATTTTTTTTTTTTTTTAGTTTTAGAAGTTTTTAGAAGTTCACATTTGAAAACCTTTTTGTCAAGAGAACATCATGTTGGACTCTGATAAAAAGAAATTTCCAAATTCCAGGATTTTTTTTCCACTTATATACACAACATCGGATACCTTGGCAGAGCAGTTGATTACGGTGAAGACGCCGGTGAAGACACATAATGCAGCCCCATGGAAATCTGCGACCAATGTGAGGACTGAAGTTTCCCTTATTTCCTGCCTCTCTGAAAAGGTTTCTAATCAAGCATAACCTCATAAAGAAGCACTTGCTACAAAAACATATTTTCATGATTACGGCAAAGACATTTCATTTGTGTGACAAGAAAAAATTCTAATACTACCTGAAGCTTGGCACTCAGCCAACACACCCAACAGGTTTCAAAATGGCCTCCTTTTGTGTTGTTGTTAGTGCTGTTGATGTTTGTTTTTGTTTTAGGGCAGGACTGACATCTGGTGGACAACTGTAGAACTAAAATAGCTGACTGATTACGGTAAAGACAGGGAAAACCAAACTTACAGGACACCTGCTTTCTGTTGGGGTGGAAAGGGTTAAACTCTTTTTTTCTGAACCAATAGCTTTTCTAATGTAACTTGAAGTACTAAAGAAGACTTGTTCCTGGTGGCAAGTCTGAGTCATCAGTTAAAAGGGTTTGATTTTCAACTGAATTTTCTGTTGGCTCAATTTTGAATGATTACGGTATGGACATTAGCATTATGATCTGACCTTGGATGTGAAGGTCATTGGAATAAGTGTCCTTTAAAAATTGCCCCTAATTGCAAATATCAGGCCCAATATTTCTAGCCCGCAAATGAATTGGAAAGCTAAGTTCCATAGTAAAAAAAAATGGGTGGACCGTCTTTACCTTTTCTGTAGAAAAACCCATAGATGGATCTGAAATAATTAAGTGTGTAATAAAAGAAATCAGGAAGGGATGTAGATTCTCATTGCACTGTAGCAAAGAGGAATAGCTATACATGCAACGCTTCTGCAGGAGTACCTGTCAATGTAATGAAGAATAAGACTAACTGAAGAGTGCAGCGAATTACAGCAGAAGCACGGATCTCAATCTTGGTAAATGTGCAACTATCCACCGTATCTTCCAGGGGAAATCATTGAAAGCACATAAATCAAGTTCCCTTTTCAAATGCCTTTCGCAGGCTTACTGGGCCTCCACAAAGGATGACAGGCAGAGATAAGCAGGGTGTGAGTACCTTCTGTTTGCATGGATGTGTTTGTGTGTTCACACTTTAAAGGGTCGGAACATTGTTGAATAGTATGCTGGCAATTTCAGAGAACACAATGACTGATCGGCAGAAAGACTCTCACAGAGGGGGGAAGTTGCACCTGGACATAGTGTAGCAAGATAATTAGAAAAACAAAACCGATTCAGAACAGTTTTTTCCATTAGTGCTGTGATGCACAAAATGCCTGCCTTTGTACATATTTATACTACATTTTATGGGTGTCTTTTTGCTAGTTCTACAAAACCCTAGACTTGCAAATGGAAGAGAAAGGGACGGCAGGTTAGAGGTAAGATTGCTGACAGTGCTGGATGGGAATAAATACTGCGGAGGGCGTACAGTGCTGGAGATAGGAGGGGTCGCAACCTACAGGAATTAATCTCCTGTCTTCATGAGTGAATCTCTCTTACACTAAAACAGTAGAGACAGCAATCTTGAGTCAAAATTGGATTGAAATGCAATTCTGAAATGCCTCCAGTGAATGTGAAATGAATATAAAAAAAAAGCAAAATACACCGCATTCACTTATCAAAAGCAATAAATCAAATTCATGATTGATGAAGATGCATCAGTTTTCTGTTGATAGCATTCAAATTACCTAGACTGTGATGGGTGTGCAAATGCCACACTAAGCTTGGTGAGAGCATAGGTGTGTGTGCGTGCGTCTGAATGTGTGTGTGTGTGTGTGTGTGTGTGTGTGTGAGGCTCTGAGACCTCCCCCACTGTCGCCATCAACCACCACAGCCGCCAGAGAAGAATTTTAATACTCAGAAACCCTGCATAACATTCAGCTTCTAATCCAATTAAAAATCAAATGGGAATAGCAAATCAAGTAAATATTCAAGGGTATCTGAATCACATTCTCAAAAGATCCTGATAAAATCACAGTCATTGTGAGTTCTTGGTGTAGCAAAGCCAGACTGCGCGTGATGGCACGGGGAATCGCCGAAGGAGCGACAAAGAGGTGCTTCTCGGGTTGGATGAGTACGGAAAGAGAATGCTGTTTACGCAAGATAAATTGATCCTCAAGACTGCAAGAGACGCAGATGTAGGGGAGGCTGCATCGCCCATTGTCTGAATACTGCAGACCATAACAGGTTACCATGACAACTACTTCTGTCCCGAGTTACTGGGCTGCGAAGGCTGGAAGCGATTGGAACAAATTGGCGAATAAGGAAAAAAGGAAAGACAGGAAATGGAGGCACTTCAGAGCCTCTGGAGGTGAGGCACATCCTCTCTTCAGCCCGCGCGGAGAAAACCACGGAATAAATTACTCAAAGCTCACTTATGTAAAGGAGCGTGATTAGCTAATGGTAATCGCAAATTTGCATAACCACCGTAAAAAAAAGGTATGGCGCTGAAGTGGATAACCGAAGTGGATTCTTTGTGTATAAGCGCTGGTGCTCGTGAGAAAGAAAAAAAAAAACATTTTTTGTTAGGGTCCATGCTAAAATGTAGAGAATTGAAACAGAGATCATGGATGCAGCAAGAGAAGACAGTTTCATCCTTTCAACATTTTAACAGAATCTCAGGTTTCCATTATCTTCCCTACGGAGGCTGCTGATTGGCTAACATGAACCTTATAAGCTCACCGTCCCAGCCCCTCCCCCTGAGGTACACCTGAGCTCATGGCAACTGTTGCCAAGGACAGACTTTGTGTGTTTACAAAAGACACACACACACACACACACGCACACACACACACATACAGCCCAGACTAATCCCCAGGGCTCCTCTACTATAGCCTGGTTCTGCGCAGAGACCATCTGCCTGTCCCAGCATTGCCTGTGGCCATCTCTCCACACACTGACTCTCCAGGAGCTGTGAACGGACCTCAGATCTTTCGGCTCCCAGGGTCAGCACATTGTCCTCATATTCCATCATATAGAGCTTGTTTACTCCACCAAAAATATAAAAACGTGCATTTGGACTTGGTATTAATAGAGTCCAGCAGGACTGCTGGGTTCCTGGCTTTACTTACTAAATATAGCAGTGAAATGTTTCTAATTAAGCGCAAAGTTTTGGAACTATGTTAAGGACTTAAAACGAAGGGGGTAAGGAGTGCTCTGTTACCCTCAGGTTTACTGAATGGCTAGGTTGATTGTACTCTGAGTTTAGTGTTAATAAATCAGAGAAAAAGGCTGTACAGTGAATTTTTAACAGGGATCACTCAGAAAATATACAGAACAAAAGTAGTGCGGGTAATTCTGCACAAAGCAGCACTCAGTATAATACAGGGCACGCTCACCGTTCACTGCTGGGCTTTACAGAGCTAGAGGAGGAGGGCGTTTGGCTCGAAGAGTCTAATGAAACGATGCAGGTGCAGCGTCCCAGCCGCCGCCCCAGCCTGCTGTCCCGACAGCTGCCTCCTTATTAACCCCGCGCGGACGACCGTTTCAGAGACGCTCAGAGGTGAAGTCACTGTTTACACTGAGCACAATACCACAGACCCAACACAGGGCGGCGGCGCTTCATTGTTTGCCGTCTCCGATTGATGCGCCGAAATTGTGTTTGTTCTTCATTGACCTGGGGCTCATTGTGTCTCTCCCATTGGCTTCAGCAGGAGTTCAAAACAAAATATTATGTGAAGAGTCTCAAAATCGATGCCTGGAGGGGCAGATGTTTAAATACAGTAACGAAGCAGAGTGTAATCAACAATGCATGAAAAATAAGAATCGTGTGGTTTTATTTGGTGTGTAGCTTCAAAAATATCATCCTTTCCCTCGTAAATGATGATTTACTAACACATTATGAAGTAAATTTTGTGAATCTTGTATTTTCTATAAAACTGCTGCCTCTCCCAAAGACTGCAGTCAGAGAATGAGCAGTACAGTGCATGAGATCATATGCCTGTGAGACTGACTAATTAGCAGTAGGATGAGGACAATTTTCCACAGAATAAATATTAGCGTTTTTGTAAAATGAGGTAGTGTCACTGTCTAGACTTAGCCCTGAGGTGATAAGAAAATAGTAACAGTTTTAATGAAGTTAATTTCTGTGTTTATAGACCCAGCCCATCCCCCCATCAGGATTAAGAGCCATCTGAGAGTAGGGACATTAAATAAAGGACAGATGCGAGAGACCCAGGAGAAAACAATGGAACTTCATCCTGATTTTTCTTTCCACTGAATTCAATAACAAACCACATGCACTTGACTCCGAGAGGAATCGCTCAACGCTTATTGAGCTATCTGTCCTCCTGCCTGTTATAGCAGACACCCTCGACCAGTAATTTGCACAGAGCAAGAAATAAAAGCCAGTTCATTGTGGCCATGGTCTGGGGCCTGAGTGCTCTCTGAGATAATAACCTTACTGAGAGGAGAGCACAGCACCCATGGGTTACGCAGGTCTGCAGATGATAATTTTACATTTGGGCCAGAGGTTTGCAATTTCACGACCTTAGCTGGGAGCTCTCACTCTCAAAGAAAAAAAAAATTATAATTCATGTGCCTGCAAGTAGCATATATATACATTCATATTCACTCACAACTATACATGTGTGGCCCTTCATTAGCAAACTGACTCACACAGTGCTAGGCTAGCCGCCTGCCAATTTTTCATTCCTTCCACCTCAAAATTAGTTTGGAGTGCTCCCATCCCCAGAGGCTTTTATGAGCCCACAAAGGGCCAGTAAAAGGCCAGGGCTGAATGCCGCACGGCTCTCATGATATCAATGAAATGTCTTTTACAACTGCGCATACAATGCTGACTGCAGAAACACACACACACACAAACACACACACAAGCACAACCAAACACACACACACACACACACACATGTTCCTACAAAGAGTCAATATTGTAGTGCAAATAAATCTTACAAGGCTATATCCACTCTGGCGTAAAATGTCCCGCAAATCTTGGACACACATCCCACTTAACACTTAACAGGTTTCTCTCGCTGCACCATGAAGACCAAGGGCTCTAATTTAACAACTTAAAAGCAGTCAGGAAACGCAAGTGTTAACGGTATTGCAAATCAAAACTGAGCATGTCAAACTCCATCGAGGTAATTTTTTGGCATGAGGCAATATGGCACTTGTGGCATTGTTGTAAAATGGGTTGGTCTAAGACAAATTAATTACCTGTGGTTGCAGTAGTGGTTTGGTTCCATTAAGGCCAATCAGATCCAGTGCAGTCATTCCTCTTAAAATCAGTGCATTCACACCTTAGTGATTTGGCAATTTTGTCCAGAGAAGAACAAGCGCACTACAGCGGGACCCACAGAAAGCTGCATCGACAAAACAGAGTGGAGGGGCTTGGGGGGGGGCATAGCTGCCCATCTCTTTTTCTGCTGGTGGGTCCTCAAAACTGTTGGCAGGTGCAACACTAAAACCACAAAACGCTGCTCTAGACACGTTCTGTAGCAATTTTTAACAAGTGACTTCATCGAGTTTAGAATTTCCATTGAAACTGAAATGGATTCATGTTACGCAGACATGCGCTTCCAATGTAAGTCAGCTCACACGACATGAACAGCAACCATTCAAAAAAAAAAATTAGTAATATTGTACATATATCTGGATATATGTAATATGATAACAGTGCATGCCCGAAGAAAACTGCGTGGGCACTATCAATTACTCCTGCCAATTCTCCGACAGGCACTATTTTTTTCACTCCTGCCATATGTTTGGCGGGCATGTTTTTCACCTACCGGCGCCCACTGTACTCCAGCTTTAACTACACATGTATATGCACCCCATTTTATTTGTTCTTCATAAGTATACTCATATTTTGCACAAAATGGTACCTGCTAGCACTAAGCCACCTACTCCATTCTTCACCTGCCCCGGTGTTCTGCCCAGTCCTTGGCCTGCAGACTGCTTTTAGTAAGTTGCAAAGAGTATAGCCTATTGTCCATACATGTATTTTATTTTGATAACCTCACAACTGTATCAGTTAACATGGTTACCAGTACAAGTACAAAGCTAAAAAGGGCAAATTTGCTTTAACTGTACTGCTTTCAAGTTGACATCCATCCATCCTCACCCAGATCCAAAATGCAGTAAATTTAAAACAACCATAATATTAAGAGAGAGGAAACGAAAGATCCATCATCAGGACTCTAGAAAACCATTGTCGTTCAGATATATTGAAATGAGAGGTGAAGAGAGCCCTGATTTTTATTTTTTTTTTAATGGTAATAAAACTATGTACCAACCGATAAACACATTATTAACAGTGAATTTGAAAAGTAATGTCTTTCTTTACAAGAGATAGATTATTTGATATCCTTATATAGCCAGGCTTATAGTCCAGCGTTGCGTGTAATGAATAATAAGGCTAAGACCACTCCTCTCTTGCCAGCCAGCAGATTTTTATTCTGCGTGCAACGCATTAATATCAGCACAGCAACTTTGCAGGTCACGCTACTACATCCACAGCTCTCCGAAACAGAGCTTAATACTAGCTTAGTATACAGCATAACACATTTTCTGGTTAACGGGACTGAAAACATAACCTCCTTTTACCTTAGATGGCGGAGGTGTTATTGAAATAGGGAGCTCGTGTACCTGCGTACAACGCATTAATGTCAGCACAGCAACTTTGCATGTCACGTTTCTACAAGCGCACCTATAAATTAGAGATAGAAGAAACGGCGAACCGCACGAGAAACCACCTAATGCTCCATTAGCCAGGACTTACGATAGGTAAATTAGCATGCTTCACAAAAGTGCCGCACATGATAAAATAAAAATGTATAAACACCAAAGTAAACATCGAAGCAATAATGAACAAAATCTTTGACCTCTACAAAGAAGTATCTTTGCCTCCGTTTAGCATTTTACTATATTTTTCAAAACCATTGAAAGGAGCACTTGTTTCGTCTTACCTCTCCACAGCAGTGCTGAATACTGAGGAGAATACCGAAAGTTTAGAGAAAGTTACGCCGCCAAAATGTCAAAGATCAAAAATTCTACTGAACAAAAGAAAACTCTCCAAAACAATACATGCATAGATAGGAGGAAAAGAATAATAATGTGCAAACAGAAATTGATTTTTGGTGAAATGTAACATTGCACGTTCACACAGGTTACACTTAAGATACCTCGAACAAAACCTGAATAATGAAGACGTAGAATTTTTTTGTCTCTCTGAAATTTTTACTGAGATCCGAGATTGCTAGTAACGGCTATGATGATGGGTCGGATATGCCGAACTGAATACGAGATGCCTCCTCGCAGCTGGCGCTGGTTGCCTTGATCTGAGAGAATGTTGCGATTGCTAGTTATGATTATGACATTGTCGTCATTGTCATGGTCTACTCGGGTAGGTCAAATGGGCTAGTGCTTGTATTAAATAGTGGCGTGTAGCTGAACTGACTGACGGGTGCGTTAAATCGAGCCCGTGAGCAGGACTCAACAGGCGTTTAGGGGCGCCGGTACGATCACACCCGTCTCGTGGGATGCATTGTGATAATATTCATACATCTTGATTGGTGCTTATCATGGATGGAGGACAGTTTACCAGGCAATACGCTTTATATGAAAATATGTGGGCCATTTAAACCATATACTAAACGGCTCACATGTTATTAAAAGAAGGGGGAGACTAGACTTGTTATGTTTGTCCCCTTCCACAAAGAAAATACTCACATGTAAAAATACCCCTTCACCCTGCCCTTCCCATCAGACCCCTCCACCCTTTCATTGCCATTATATATTGGGTACATAATCACAGAGAAAATTAGAAAGGGAAGGAAAACAATATGAACAAGATGCACTCGTTTGCGAACAGCTCCGCTGGTTGGGATTCAGTCCCCTGATACGACCAGTGAGCAATATTGTTCGCATTAAAATGTGGTCAGGATTAGTCAAACCGCAGACAAGGTCTGAGATAGGAAAC
Source organism: Gymnothorax reevesii (assembly GCA_029721435.1). NCBI lineage: Eukaryota > Metazoa > Chordata > Actinopteri > Anguilliformes > Muraenidae > Gymnothorax > Gymnothorax reevesii. The sequence continues at coordinate 11,500,360 of CM056585.1, read as the reverse complement.
TTGCGTAGTGCCAGCTGTATGCATTGACACACCCCTTAATGAGCAGTTCCACCCATTGTAACACGAACACATTGATATCAGAGCATAAAACTACCACATTGGGTGAAGGCAATACATATGCTGTTTGTGACGGAGGAAATTGTGCATGAAGTTACCTCCAAATACATTTGCATTTGTGAAGGCATGAAAATTGAGCTGATACTGCGCAGTCCCATTGACTCGGGCAGATCAATCAAAGAAATCCTCCACAGCAAAAGTCTGAAATTGGTTAATGAATGAGTCATTGACAACATGTGACAGCTCTGTGCATTTACTAATTAAAGAAGCTTCACTCCACTCTTACTCCACTCACACTAGCAATTTGCCAGCAGGTTAATTGATTCTCCGTAAAACCACTGATCAATAGAAACCTGATTTATCCCAATGAAAGAGTAAAGACAATGTCATCTCATGCCTCTCTGACAGCTTGCCTTTGTTCTGTAAGATGTACAGATCATAAGGATCGTTCAAGTCCTTCACCTTACATCGCATTAAGGCTAAGATGAAAGGATGTCGACTGAGTAGCCTGGTTTATAAAGCCTTGGTGCCAACTGGACTCTTTGATGAGGGAATGCGGTAAGGTTCCTTTAAATGTGTGAATCTTAAAGTGGTAGTATTGGATCATAACCACACACTATGCACAAACAAGACAAATCTCAACTCCAACTCACTATCCCTCACTATCTCACGCACAAGATTCAACAATTTGGGATCTATCCATCTGCCCCGACACGCGTACACCCATTCTCATTAAAAGTCCCAACACTTTACAGATGAGCTCTTTATCCAGTAAACACTTAACTGCTCTGAAAATGCATCCATCACTAAGACTCCAGACCCTTGGCTCCAGTCTTTCTCCGCACAGTAGTCTGAAATCATGAACTCAATCAAGCTCAATAAAAAAATCTCATTCCCTGGTTCCTTGATGCTGGGTGACATATCAAACACTGAGAGGAGGGCTTTCATCTGGAGATAAAAGACTTTGTTAAAGATAAGAATCGGATCAGTCATTAACCCAGAGAAGCTGCCTGTAAGAGGCTGAGGGCAAAAGAGGCGTGTTTCGAATGATCAAACATTGGTCTCCAAGTGTATAACACGACACAAGGGGTGCTACATGATGATGTGACCTGAGGGTCACGGGTTTAGCAGAAAGAGACATGCTTGCACACTATAATTCGCTCGAGACCATTTTCTACGTGTTCACTGTTCCACCAATCCATTGAGAGAATAAATTGCAAAATACAGTATCTGCCAACCATTTATTTCTGGAAACAGAGACATGTAGACATAAACAAGAAAATTTGTGTCCTTGGACATGAACGCCCCCGCCATTGAGAATTTGTCAAGCTCTAAAATTGTGAAATTATCCAATTTTGTCAAGCAAAATATGAGATTCACACCTTCGCTCTTTTTAGAAAGCATTTACCAAAGCTTGTTGAATTCTGTCCCGTAGTTTTTGAGGACAAGCGGAGAGACAACATCCTTCACGTACGGATGGACACACGGACGGAAAAGGGTAACTCTGTACGCTGCAGCCATATGTGGCAGGGGCATGAAAACATGAAAAAACTAGATGACTCAGTCGCCACAGGGACCGAGTCGTATATCGCCCCGATTCCCCAAATTTTGAACAAAATGGCCGCCCGCAGCCATATTGGACGTCCGAACCTGCCGAAAATCGGTCTTGAGCATTGTCAAATAAATATCTTCGCCTGTGCAAAATTAGAAAAAATTCTTGTAATAATTATTGCTTCCAGAGCCCGAAACAGAAAATCTCTGCGGTGGCTTTGGAACTAAACCATAGTATCTCCCGACTATCGTTGTCCAGGAGATACAATAATCAACAAGTAATTTAAGGCTACTAATTGCAGACCATAACCAGGATGACAAGGCACTCGCAGCTGATACACAAGCAGTAATTGAGCCTCATTCAAGCAGTAACAGGAGCACTATTTATAAGTGAGGCTTTTTACTATGTACTGGCATAAGATTCAACGTGGCTGCCCACACACTACACTACCAGGTCTGCTGTTCAGCTTGTCCTGATGCATCAAGCTCTCCTGGATGATTTCACAGCGAATATGAGCGCAGAATAGAGGTGTGAGGGAAATCGTGCGCCGAACAGCACGACAGCCCTGACACTCAGCAGCAGCAGTGGGAGCTACGGAACCTGATCCCTGTAGCGTAGCAGCGGCGCAGCACTGCGCACGCTGGTCGAGAGTCACGCTAACACAGCCAGGCAAAGGGCCGGCGCTGTCCCCTGTCCATGTCAGGGGCCGTGCAGAGGGACAACAGGCCTTGCAGTCACTCCCCAAAAGGCTGCTTATGAATTATAAATAGAACAAAGACATTTCTCACCGGGGGTATTGGAGAGGAACTGCACACAGCCAACCAGGACAGGAGTGCTGCAATATTACAGATGCTCCTATGTATTCGAAACTCATAAATCATGACAGAGTTTTTTTTTTTTCGCATATGCTCCAAATAAGTCAACACCCTGCATGAAATCAGATACGTCTTTTTAATAAGCAGAAAACTCCGCCACTGGAAATGACAACCAGTTCACCTCCTGTTGCACCACACTGCACATTTCTAATGAGGTAAGAGTGCTTTAAAAAGCACACAAGCGCAGATTAACTCTTAGAGCGCTGAAATACATTTTTAAAAAACATAAACTTGATTATCTCATGCTGTTGAAAACCTATCATGTTGCGACTTGTTTAAAAGGGCTCCCACAGTCGCAACATGATAGGTTTTCAACAGCTTTGATTCTGATATCTTACATAATTGAGCGACAACAGTTGCATTCAGCGCTCCAAGGGTTAACCCTCTCCAGGCTCATGTTGCAAATTTGCAACAATAAATCAATTGATGACTGATTATAAAATATAAAGGCCAGATGGGAAATGGTTTGATAAAGTTACCCTTCCAGCTCAGTATTGCAAAAATACACCGTTAGTTCCACCTGCAGCCACTAGTGTATGAGAACAAGGCTCCATGAATGAAAGATTTTTCATGTCTCAAAATAATAAATTGGGCTGGAGAGGGTTAAATGAATAACACCCTAAGAGAGGACATCGGACTCAGACGACAAAGCATCCTGTCTTTGTTTTCCTTCTTTTCTCTCCTCGACCTTTAGCTGTGTTGTTTCTCTGAAGAAGACACCGGTTCCACAGGAAGAACTCACGACGGACATCCATTTCAGGACAATTTTCCCCTCAAGCACAAAAACGCGTTTTTCAATCACGCCCAAGAGAGCCTACTCTGCGCTATCAATTATAAACCTGCAGCTTAAGCAATCTCTATATTTGAAAAATAAATAAAATCAAACGGCCGCTTATAAAAGCCTTGCCCCGTTGCTCAGTATTGCAGAACATACTGGGGAACATTGATCGCTACGAAAATGCAGAATTATGCAGTGTGATTAAATACAGGAGGACCTCTGAATGGGTTAATAACAGGGTGTAGCCCCCCTTGCCTGACACAGTGTCTTTGCTTTGTCTGATGAAACTGGGGCGACTTCTTCAAAGGCACCTTGAAAGACACCACAATTGGCCTCAATTCATTCATTAATCACATTCACTGTTGGATCGAGAGAAGAACAATAACTTCCCCCCGATAATAGCCATAATTTGTCAATTTCCAACCATTTCTATTAGCAACTTATGTTCTGACTTACAATTATTTCAATGCGCAAATACATTTTCCCTGTGTATGCTGAAGGAGACGCCAATCTCCATTACGGCTCTAATTTAGAGAGGCTTTATGCCGTCTCTCTGGCTGTGAGCACTGTGAGTTTCCTCTCTCCGATAGCGTGCTAGCCTGCCCGCCGGCAGCGCTACTGCAGAGGGCTCCTAGCCTCCCAGAGGACCAACTCTTTGTGCAGCGAGTATCGACCTACAAATGTACCAGCACAGCATCCTTTGTTTTCTCAGATTTTACCAACGCCTGCACCCTCCATAGGATTCCATTATTTATACTGTATGATATGGGAATTTCCCCAACAGGGTAAAAAAGGGAAAGACATAATTTATTTTCCTTGGCACTCCAATGTAAATACAGTATAGAGATACTGGGTTAATGTCGAAGTGTGTCAAATTTCAGTTTGCTGGCGGGGACTGACAATGTAGGTGTGGTCGAATAGACCACAGCACCAGAGGATAATACCTATTTTGAACAAGCAATTCCATGTGGCCACTCAATTAGCCGTAACAATAACGAAGACATCCCAGGGTCCCTGATTAAACTTTGCAGTCCTCACACAGCTCCAGGACTGCCGGAGAATGCCCGCAGCAGCACAGCATCTGGACACGTCAACACGCCAAGCAAGGATCAGATTAATTGGTTAACGCATAACAACAGGACTGCGGAGACAACTCCAGCAAATGCGTTTATAAATGTTTCAACCTCAAAGGTTACGGCGGATTCATCTGCGAGTGCTATAAATAGCCCTTCCCATCTGAGCGTGATAATTGCCGCGATGCTGTCACGCTTCTGTTTACACCTGCAACCCAGGGTTCTTCCCCAGAGACATCACGAATCTCCAGTTCGTCAGTTGTAACTGCAGACATAAAAAGACAGCAGGCAGATGCTAGCTAATGAAAGACCACAGGCTACTACAGCGCACTTTCTCTCTCTCTCCGTCTTATCCTCTTTTTCTCTCTATCACACAATCCCTTTGTCTCTCTCAGCTCAAGGATAGGTCCACATGAAACAAAAGGATAGTACTTCCCCTTCAAAAAGGGAATATCATAAACTAATAATGCCAGTTTCCTATAGTGGCAACGATAGAGTCATGGTTCTGAAAAGGGGAAGAACACTTTACACGGGGAATCACCCTGTAGCACATGGTTCAGTAGTTTTGAATAAAATTTAACCAGTATGCCTGTAAATCACAGGTAATAGCTATACACACAGACACACACACACACACACATACACACACATATGAACACAGGCATGCACACACACAAACACACGCACACACACACACACACGCACACACACAGGGACGCATGCACACTCCCATAAACACAGCTACAAACACATGTAAAAGCACACACACGCATACACACATGCACACACAAGCATACGCACACACACATATACACGGACACAAACACACGAAAATGCACACACACAGACACACACACACACACACACACACACAATCATGCATACATAGTGTCCCAGGGGACAAACTGTTGCCACCAACTTTCTATGACAATCATCCCTGAACTCCTCTCCCCTGGACAGCTATGTGTCAGTTACACACCATCCCGTCCACACCCAGCTCTCTCTCCCCGCCCCGCTAACCCAGAACAACCTTCACCCTGCTCCCCCCGCGCAGAGACTCCGCTCGGCTTCATCGGGCTCGATCTCAGGCGCTGCTGCTGCAGATGACTCCGCGCTGCCTAATTATCTGCAGATGAGTGAAACAGCTGGAATATGGATCAATACACGCAGGGCGAGGCGGGGAGATTCCTCCAAACACAGCCTTTTGTTCTCACTCCAATGGTATGAGAGAGCGGACAGAGGCGAACAAATCCCTTCTGCTATTTCACTGTTAACAATCATCCTCTCATCCCTCAGATGCACAACTCATTCCACGCCGTTTTACGCACAACGTCACTCAAATATGACTCACAATCATTTTCAGTAGTCAATTTTTTGCCGCCAATTCATTGGAAACAATATATGTTATCATTTTGGATTCCAGATAATAAAATAAATGATTGCTTTTTTATGACAATTGGTTATATTAGTTTTCTTTCTTATGTCATGAAGCCAGGTCACCTATTTAACAACAGATAGTTAAATAGCTTATCAATCCATCATTACACTTCTTTGATGAAAAACTACAGAGAGCTGACGTCGAAGTTGGATTCCACCAGTGCCTTGATGAAATAAAGGCATTTTATAAAGGTGACCTGTATCTATATTAACATAATCTTATAATTCATCTGGTTCAGGCTTTAATGTATTCAAAAATGCAAACTACCTGGTCGTTGACATCAAATCAATCAGCATGCACTGATCTTTGCAAAGCATTAGCACAAAGGGACAACGGGGTCTTTGTCACCTCCTGAGTGCTCAGTGGGCACAGTGGAGTGACAACTGCCAGAGTCACACCCCGCCGAGAGGCAGGAACTCTCTCTGCTGACCTCTGAATGACCTCCAACCCTGCCTGAACCACCACCCCATCCTCTGCTCCTTGGCATGCTAGCACCTACCATCCTGCTCCGCCCTCTGCTCAGAAGGGCAGACCGTACCCCACACAAACACTCAGCACCAAAATCACTATCTGACCCAGAAACCATAATTTTGGCCCGTTAATCCTTTTAAGAACAAACATTGCCGTTTTTCGATTTCAGTTGTCACAAGTTCCATGGCAATTAACCCTGAGAGCGCTGAAATAAGTTTTTTTTATTATAAATGTAATTATCTTGAGCTGTTGAAAACCTGTCATGTGGCGACTTGTTTGAAAGAGCTCCCCTGCGGGAGCTCTTTTAAACAAGTCTCCACGTGATAGGTTTTCAACAGCTTTGATTTTGATATCTTGCATCATTGAGCAACAACGGCTGTGTTTAGCGCTCTAAGGGTTGCAACCATACCGAACCATATCAGCAATCTATACACTGACAGCAGATGTAGAACAGCACTCTCATTCCCTCGCTCTCCCTCGGCTCTGCATCTATTTTTGACTCTGCACAATGCCACTGAAGTTGGGAAATTCCTCACCAGCAGAGAGCCTCTCCTTCGCTGCCTACAGGGAGGGAACAGAAGGCTGCAGGACCATGAGACCCACCTATATGCCAAAAATCCTCCCTCAACGCACTGCCAACTCTGCTCCTCCAATCCTCGCCTGGCGCACAAAACCCTGCGCCAACGGCACAGCTATCTGCCCTCACTGCTCAGTGTGACAATAGGAGAGAGCTCTTCTTTTGTACAAGCCCGGCTGACCGCCTCGCAAGGGGCCAGGGCGAAATGAGAGGCCCCTCTCATTCTCTGAGAACAAGCTTCCATGCAGCAACAGTGGAGTCCATGCAAATTCACTGATGCTCATTTTTAATGTCTCTGAAATGTATTTGTGAAAATGCCTTTAAAAGTTAATGCCATTAAAAGTTGATAATGCTTCTAAACAGGATCATTCTTCACATGCGAAACAGGCTTAAAGCATATCTTGTTTAGGACCATGCTACCTATATGCTAATTCTCGCTGTGGATGAAAAATTGTACCTTTCCCCACCAGACAATGTAATCCAAGATACAAATTTTCCAAACCTACTTCAAGCACTGAGGCAAACCAGTTGATATCAAGAAAAACCAGAACCGAGCGAAGCCGAACATTTACTCCAGAGCAATTAAGACCCGGCAGCATCACCCACCCAAGCATGGCCTACTCTGCCAAAAATCAGCCTAGCGACATATACACCCATCCGTCCAGTCCAAGCCCCACCCAGCCATACCTCTCTGGCCTTCTCCATCTCCGCCTGCAGGACCTGCTTGGACACCTCCAGGTCCTGCAACCTCTGGTGCAAGTCCTCGTTCTCTTGCTCCAGACGGGATCGCTTCTTTTCCACGGTCTCCAGCTCGTTGTGCAGGCGGATGGAGACGTCCTTTGCCACCTGAGACAGACAAGAGCGGGTGAATGAGTCGCTCAGAGCCTGGGAAAATATGCAGGCAAACGCAGACATGAGGGGGATCAACGGCTGACGGGGGAAAGGTACACGGATGGCTCCCAGCGTAGAGATACAACAGGGACTTTAACGACTCATTTGTTTGCCTTCAGCAAGATTATGTCCAGTGTAGGGGCAGATCTATTAGCCACACCTTTGATATGTGACAATGTTTTCCTGAGTCCAAACTCCTGATGAAGCAGCAAGCACAGAGAGTGTGAATTATGTGCCTTCATGAAATTGTTGCAATTTCTGAGCAAGAATATCTCTAGTAACTCATTAAAAGATTATTATACACGCTTACGGTAAATGACTATTTAGGGATCAAGATTAATTTTGATTATGATCTAAGACGGCGAAAATCATCCCTGGTCCCAGAGATCTTACATCCTGCAGGATTTCGTTTCAAATTTAGCACACGTTTCTCTGAATTACTGGCTCAATATAGGACTCCATTTCCAAAACAGTTGGGACACTATGGAAAAAGCAAGTACAAGAAGCAGTAACTGGTATATAATTTTTGAGCTCAATTAAATTGAGAACAGTACACAACAAAGTATTCCCCGTTCTAAGTAACAAAATACACCCTCGTTCTGAATTCAATGCCTACAACATGCTCCACAAAAGTAGGGACAGGGGCAATACAAGATTCCGTAAGTGTTGGAATGCTAAAAAAAAAGGAAGATTATGTACTGAGTGCCACTGATCTGCGATCTTTTAGACAGCAATGCATTGAAAACTGGCATACCATTGTAACATAACCTAATGGGCCAGGACTACTTTGAAAAACCAATAAAGCCAATAATTCCACAAACACAAGTGCAGACAGGACTGAGCACTGCATAAGTCAGAAACGTCCACAGCTGGCCAGCTACTATTTTTGGAACTTTCCTTTTGTCGTAACGGAAAAGCAGACACTTTAGCAAGCTAACTAAGCTAACCACCAGTGCTTAATGGTCAGGCCAATGTCACATCGCTCTAAATTCCAATCGCTTAGCGCTTGTTAGAGGGTAAAAGCTAACCCCAGATTTACCCTGGGAAGAGAAGCAGGGAAAATATCTAGTCTTTACATTATTCTCAATTCAACAGATCAAGGAATATTTTGAAATCACTGCCTTTTTATATGCATCTTCCAATGGAAATGGGGTCAAAGATGTTAATGTTGCATGAGATGGTCAGGGTATGGTTTGGAATCCTATGGGGCGGTCGATCTGGAGAGAGCTGTTCACCACTAATCTACAATTAATAGTAGAAGTACTTTTCTCAGCAAGTAGAAAAATAAAACCTATAATATCTTTTATAAAAGCTTTTACATGAAACATAAAGTGATAAATATCACCCTTCAAATGCTGAAATAAATTTTTTAAAATTTAAATGTACGTGATTATCTTGTGCTGTTGAAAACCTGTCATTTGGCGACTAGTTTAAAAGAGGTCCCACAAGTGTAAGAGTGCAGAATTAAATTTTAAAAATATGTAAATTTAATTATCTTGTGGTGTTGAAAACCGAACATGTGGCGACTTGTTTAAAAGAGCTCTTCTAAACAAGTCACCACATGGCAGGTTTTCAGCAGCTTTGATTGCGATATCTTACATCACTGAGCAACAGCAGCAGCATTTAGCGCTCTAAGGGCTAATCAATAACAATGTTTAAAGAAATTGCTACTGAGGACTTCCTTCGCGCTTCAACCCCACCAAACCCCCCCCCAACACCATCCTCCATTCCAAACAAAGCCCAGGAGGGAGGCTGCCTGTGGCGCAGAGCAGGGCGGAGCAGAGAAATTTGCTGATTCCATTCAAAACAAAGGCCACCGATGGCACAGAGGGCCCAGTGATGCCTCCGTAGAGCGAAGGATTCTCGCTCTGAACCAGAGCCAGCTGCCAGCTGCGACCCACAAAGCCCCCACTGTGGAAAGCCCCACAGAGGCATCCCTGTTCTCTCGGCTCTGATTCGAAGGAGTTCTGAAAGGACCAGCCCTCGGTCCTCCCTCCAGGCACTATGTGTGGTGCCAGCAAGGCAGACAGCCCACACGGTAAAATCAATATTCCTCTTCCATTAACGGCCTGGACGCCTGTCGTCAAGAGTACGCTTGAAAAGCATAGCGTGGTGTACTTAGTAATTGCTGCTCATCGCTTTAACAAGAAGCGCCATTTAATAAATATGAACGGCCTGTCGAGCAGTCGGAGAGACTGACAAGAGGAATGATACAGCCCTTTCCCCTCCTCCATTGGCAACACCAAACTGTTCAGCTTTGTTTAGACTGGAGCCAAAAGGTGTCTCCTCACTCCGAAATAAACACCACTACTAGGTGTTAGCAGAGCTCAATAACACCTCAGCTAAAACACAGTGGGAAGCCGTCGGAGTGCAGCTGCTGTGCTTGAGGACTGCACGAGAGGGGGCCGTCACCAGTTAAATAAAGTTCACATTTGTCTGGCACCTTAACCCCGCCCCCCACTCTAGACAACACACGCGCCGTGCCATTTGATGAAGAAACATTGGTGAACGGATGACAGAACTTGGCCAAAAGGTCGCTATCCTTTGTATATACAGTGACAGTCAAAAGTTTAGACACACTTTGCTAATGTCACAGCACTCTGTTTTTTGAAAAATTTAAACAGCTTCAAGGTGCACTATGCAAGTTTGTAGACATCACTTCTGTGGACATTCGAATTCAAACAAAACAGAGATAGCCAGCCCCTCCCTCCCATAGTTCCCTCCTTCCCATGCTTCCGTAACTGTCAACTCTTGCTGGTGATTGGCCGGGACGGTTTGTTATGTTATGGGGCACAGCCTGTGCCCCTTGTGTTTATTTGCAGCTTGTTACGCCTGTGCGGTCTCCAGAGCCCAGGTTTTTTTCTCCATTAAATTCAGGGGCAGGCAGATAGCGGATCGTGGAGAGATGTCGGCGAATTGAGACAAAAATATAATTGTGCAGAAAATAAACAAACTTGCATAGTGCACCTTTAACTTCTCTACATAATCTCAAAGGGTGTCTTGTTAGAGGTAAAGATTCAGAAGTTAAAAGAGAATAATTTTCTTGTTTGAATAGTGTCCAAAAATTTGTAATTCTCAAAGAAGCCGTATTTTTCAAAGTAAACAAATGACAAGCGCCTTCCATTATCCAACTGCCAAATTAAAATCAAGTTGTTTTGGGACTTATCGGGCAAGAATGTCAATGAAAAGCAAATAACCACAGGTGCAGCATAACTCTGGGAACTTAGATGGCCGCTCAGCTGCAAACTCATTACAGCCATACAACTGCCCTATTAAAAGAGAAAGAAATTTGAATATGCTCAGAAATTATGACAAAAAATGCTGGTTAGTTTGATTGATTTAAGAATGAGATCTTTTTTTCCAAGATGAAGGGTGCTTGTTTCTTTAAACATGTACTGTAATAAATATGTTTGACTGGTACTGTATGAGCGTGTGTTCAGGAGAGTGTTATTCTGTACTTGTTATAAGACTGGAAAACATTTTTTCCCTACAGAGGACACATTATTAGGAAGTGAGGGCATTTTTGCCTGTCCTCAAAACTTCAAAGGCAATTTGTGACTTAATTAGTTAAGGTTAGGTGTAAGGTTAAAATTAAGGATAGGTTAACATTAGGGCAAGGGTTTGGGTTAGGCATGCATCGCTTATTGTTAAGACTCGGTAAAGGTCATAGAGACGCATGAGGAATGGTTGGAAGTTAATGTAACATCCTAAAAAGGAGAGAAAAGCAAGGATGCGTGCGCGCGCGCACGTGTGTGTGTGTGTGTGTGTGTGTGTGTCAGAGCGAGTGAAATTCAGTTCTCCCTCTGCGCTCCTGATTGGCAATGTTTTTACAGCTCCATGTTCGCTGCTGACAGTTTTTACAACCCAACAGCAGATTTTATCACCACTGACTTCCCCAATTCTGTCAACTTCAGAACAGCGAGAGCGAAACACATTTAATTTACAGAGCACTGAAATAGAGCAAGACCAGATTTAACCACAGCAAAATGTATATAAATGAAAAGAGATTAAATTATCCTAAATGGGAGAATAAGGTGAAATACACTGCTTACACATATGCCATATGTCCTCAGCACATCATTTACCGTCGTGAAACACTACAAATGCCGTATTCACCCAGGCCACCCAGATGTTATGAGGGGAAGATAGTGATGTTGACTATTCGACTATAATGACTGACACCAGGTGACCACCCCTCTAAATCTCAGGACATCACTGCCCAGCTGTCCCTGACAGAGTCCTGCTGGGACGCCTCTCTCCCTCGGCCTCACCTCCCAGTTACTGCAGCTGTGGGAGGGCAGGAGCTTCCACCAACACTCCGCACTGGGCTGGGCCTCTTTCATGAAAAACCAGTGCAAACAAGGCTAAAATTAAAGTGTCCCCTTTCAAACACACACACGCACACACACGCAAATATACACACAGCCGCACATGCATAAGAACACACACACACACAAACACACACACGCACGCACACACACACACACACACACAAATGCACACAAACATACACACACGTACGCACACATATACGGACACACAAACACACACACACATACAAATGCACACAAATATACATACCGCCCCTTATGCACATGAACACATACACACATACACACACACACACACACACAAATGCACACAAACATACACAGTGGCGATCACACACACACTAACATATAAGCACACACACACACACACACACACACACGAACATATGCACACATACACACAAAGGTAAAAGGCTGTGATCTGACCGCTTTATTCCCTTAATAAAGCTTTCTTTAGGATTGTATATGGCAAATTACTATTTGTCTCACTGAAAAACAACTTCTTGATTTATCTGAGAAGAGAGAATAGTCATATTAGACTGGATGAGAAAACTATCTGACCCTGAGATTTACTGAGGAATCTTAACATGTCAGCGGCGCTACAAATACAGGAAGTGAGCAGACAGATCATCCAAACTCCCCCCCCCCCCGTGAAAATGGAGAACTGGTCAGCGGGATGGAACGGGACATGCGACCCAATAAACACAGTGATGCAGAGAACGGAAATGGGAATCACACGGTCTGAAACAGTGGCAGGCTGACTCAAGCACTGTGAAAGAGAAATACTGGGCCAAATCAGAAAAAGTTGGAACAGTATTTTTAAAACCATAACTGAAAGCAGTGATTTTTTAATTTTCTCTGACCTGTTTCACACTGAAAACATACACATTATTTGATGTTTAAATACAAGAATTTTATACATTTTTCAAAATAAACACATTCCAAGTTTGATTCTTCTGGCAAAAAAATAGGGCCAGTAAAGTATTTACCACTTTGTAATGTTGCCACTCCTTGTGTTGGTGTAAGATAAATGAATTCCCTGTGGGAGTGGGTAAATCAGATCAGCTGCTGACATTCCCTACTTAACCATAGTGTTAACGCCACAGTCGACTAGCAACTCTGTCAGGTAAAGAAAAAGTATTTATCTTGTGTTACTGCACCTCCTTACGTCCGCTGATAACCATGCTAAAATGAAGTTAGCGGTTCAATGATGTGAGGCAAAGAGGAAAATGAAAACTAGCAATGCAATTTTGTATGAATGTGAGCAATTTAAAAGTCTACAAAATGACACTCGTGGTATTAAAACAAGGCCAAGACTGAGGTAAAATATTTGTATTTCCCCCCAGTACAAAGAGAATATTCACATGTGTAAAAACACCCCCTCACCCTCCACTTCCCATTCGACCCCACCGCCATAACATGATGAAACCTGATGAAAGCGAAATTTAAAAAAAAGAAAAAGAAAATGGTAAGTTATTCTCCACGTCTTTGTCTCTGTGAGGACATGTCAAGGTAACTGAAAAAGGTTCCAGAGCAAATTTGACCAGGGTCTGTGGTTGTTGGATTGAAACAGTCTAATCAGTGTCAGAGACTTTTACCAAACTGAAACAGGATGCCAAACTGTGCAGTGTGGAGGTTCTTTCACAGCTTAAACAAGACCGCCTACTGTTTAGAGCGTCCGACACGAAACTCAACATTTAAATCAAGAATGTACGTAGCTCTGGAAACTCAGGAGTGGGCTCCTATACACAATGTGGCTCCATGTTAGTTTTGCTGAAGAACGACGCCATTCTTCAGCTCTCCACTCCCCTACAAATGCACCATTTAAGTGAGAGACGGTAACAGCAGGCCGAGCCTGAGGGCGATGACATCACTCCCTCCCCTCCCCCGCTCCGGCATGGAGCCTGAGAAAGGCTCTATTGTGTGTCCGCATGCACAAAAAAGTTTACAGAACTGCACCAATTCATGACCCGTAACCAGAGCTGGGGAACGCTGTACACGAGGAAAGCGCTAAACTGTCTGCGTAAACAAGGCCTTGCACCCCAATCCACAGCCTTTCACAGTTCGGTGATGGATACAAAAAAAGCTGACATATAAGGCCCCTTGTTTACAAAGAAATTGGCAGGATACCCAAGCCTCCATTCAGCATTTTGGATGCTTTGCCTTTTAACTGACCCGTCTTCAGGGATGAAGCCTAAATGGGGCAAGACAGCACCAGAAAACTATCCATGGCCGTTATATTCAAATTAGATTCAAATTTGAAACTGCAGTTTCCTGAACTTTCAAAACATTCAAAGTAGCTCAAGTGACTTAAAATATCTCCGGCGGACATTGTTTACATCCATATTAAAAGCACATGGGCAAATACAAGCTACCAGCTGAAGTCATGCGACAGACTAAACAGTAAGGGTCTCTCACATGAGAGCGGCACTGGCCAGTGGGAATCGCGGCAATAGAGCCTGCATGTGCGTTCCATTCAACTCAAATAAAAATAGATTTGCATACGCATACACAATAACCACCAGTCATAATCTTATAGACAGGTACATACAGACATAAACACAATGCCAAGAAAATAGAAAAACACATAGTCACGTGTGCTTGTGCACAAATACGCGTTAGAAATGGACGTACAAACACACACCCATTTGCGCACTCACCTTAACGTCCTGCTCCAGGGTGCGGATGAGCTCGCCGTCCACCTGGCCGGTCTGGGCCACGCGTATGCTGCGCCGCTCGGCCTTGCGCAGGCGGTACTGCAGGATTCGGCAGGTCTTATTGGCCTGGTCCAGCTGCTGCCGCAGATCCTGCAGCTGGTACACGTCCTCCTCCATGTACATGTCCCGCATCTCCAGCATCTCCGAGCGGAGCTCCTCCATCTCGTCCTGCCGCAGCACAGTTAGCACAGTTATCACAGCGGGACCCAACCAATGCTGCAGTCCCTGCTGATCACACCGACAGTCATTAACCCCTTAAAAACTAACCTCTCACTGCAGTTTCCCCTTAAGTAGGTTCAAAGTCAGACTTGAGCCATCAGGAGATAGCATATCCCCCCGGCCCCACATGTTGAAAGAATGAAAATGCCACCTGCTCTGGAAACAAACCATACCCCCTATAATTCTAAGTTAAAAATGTTTCCATGGAAACCACAAAAAATATAAAATTCATCAACTTCGGATTAGCAGAAGGCACCACTTCAGGTCATGATTAATGTGCACACCAAGTTTTGTTCAAAAACATTGAACAGTTTTCAAGTTATGCTCCGGAAATGAAATGTTCGCAGGCAGATGGACAGACAGACAGACAGACAACCGCACACATAATTATATCCCCCGCATTATATGCCAGGGGATAAAAAAAGCTTTTCTCATATTGTGGGACAATGTCCCCCATATTCAGTATCTGCAGGTTGCTGAACTTCACTGAAGCTCCTTCAAACCTGTACTGAGAGAAATTAAAACCCGGGACACCATGTTACTATGGCCACTGCGTTTCAATTTCAAAATCACGATTTTGCGTATTATTTTATAAATATTTCCCTATAATTCAGCAGGACATTTGGGATCATTGAAAACTTTGGGATCTCAACTCAAAATAAAAATCTGCTCAAAGTTCTACAGGTATGAATACAGCAGCTGCATTTTATGAACCTCTATATGGGCCCATAGGTTTTATTGGGTTAAACCCCGTTGCTGCCATCACCATTTAAATCTTAACTCATGATTGTCAACAAATAATATTCTTCTTGGGGATTACCAATTAGTGCCATATTCGAAGAATAATCAAAGTTCACACAAGCCAGAAGCTGTATCATGATGATCATCTTCTCCAAAAATTTCATTACAATCAAAATCATAACTACAATTGAAGCACAAATTACTAAAACCCCATAAGTCACACTTGACTTGACTTGCGGGGTTTTAGTAATCAGTGCTTCAATTATTAATGCATCAGAACATCATTATCAAATAATTGTTTCCAATGATTACTACTTAATAAGTGCAATCATCACCTTACTATCCAAAGTTGCTGCAGCATCACCATCATCAGTACAACTGCATAATCATTATCACCTCGCGCTGTATAGTACACTGATGGCTGCCGAGCCGACAAGAAACGCTGACATTGCAGACAGATGTATTGTTGGGCCCACTAATATGTGCAGTTCTATGAAAATAAGGCTTTGAGATAACTTGACTGGCATTAACATTATTTCATTATCACGGAAGTATAAATAGCACCGTAATACCCAAATTATGCGCAAAAGTCACATTTCATTAAAGAAAATACAATCCCTAAACTATTATTTAGTATGGAATAATCGACGGTCTTGCGCTAGGTAATGAAGGTAGAATTGTTACAGGCCTATGGGCGTAGCGCTGTGATACTGGCGTGCACCCATGGGCCTATAACATTTAACATGATTGTAAGGCAGAATTTGCCACGACAACGAATATGGATAGCAGAATAATTAACGTACTCATTACAGTGTCAATTCTGTACGCTACACGCCGTACACAATTTGCACTGACAAGTTATCTGACTGTGAGTTGCTAGAAGTGGTCTTTGTTTTAGTGGGCGTTTCAACATAGGGTAATTGCATTAATTACAACTGCAAAGTAATTTCTCATTACACAATAACATAATACCAAACCGACATAAAAATAATGCGAATTGAAATTGATCCCAAACCTAAACTTGAATGTTCATTCAATGCGTTTCCTCATCACGTGATTACTCACAGGTACGAATTATTTTAAATCCAGATAAAACCCAGCAGAAATATACTACTAATCTGTGGTGCGTTTAATAAGCTATGGATCGAGGAATCATAAGGACACGAGGATTTTTAGAGCAAATATAACAGTGTTACTATTATTCATGAAGATGTCGCGCGTGGTCACACAAGCCTAGAGAGAATGTAGGTCATTCTCTGCAGAGTGGATCACGTGGTCCGCCGGGTATAAACAATGGTGCGAATAGTAGTCGAGTTCCACTGCACATCTGGCACGGACTGGGTGCAACTGTGCACATCTGTGCCGTTCTGAACCCTGTCTCTTAGCAGGAATAGTAGGCTACCAATTCATCGTAAGAATTTGCGGTAAGGTTTTCATTCAACGAAGCGATGAAGAACTAAATTTCGAGAATTGGCGCATGAAACCTTCGTCTATATCTTTTAAAGTTACAGGTGTGATGATGGCTACTGAAGAGGTGCACAAACGAAATTGTATGATCAGCATGCATCATTCAGGCTACAGGACAGTCTAATTATTATTCTGACAAAAAAAAAATTATGCTTAAACCCAAGTGAAAAGAGCAACAAAATAATCGTATCCAGAGATGAATGGCATGAATGGTCAGGTAAAGTGGAAATGGATTAGCGAGTAGCCTACATTAAAGTTAAGTTTAGAAAGAAAATTTTAAAAAATGAGACGGCTATTCTACATCACACAGCAAAGTCTACATCACACATTAGTCTGTGATAGAGAGGTCTACGTCAATGACAACACAATGTGGTACAGTGCGACTGGACAACGAGTTGGGATGTCTACATAGCAATATGTAGGCTATAGTTAAGTGCATGGTACAAGTTCTGGCAACATACACTCCCGAGTCAGATATCCGTAAAATATCATCACAAAAAGATGTAGGGGACACTGGGGTCCGATGAGCCCCTGGGACCAATGAGCCATATCACTATTTTGCGATTAATCGATGCCAAAGGTGTTTAAAATGGACAAATCTTTCATTTTAGACCTGAGCAATTGCATCTGTCAACAAGAGCCAGGATGCAGCACTAAGTAAGCTTATCGCCAGGCATCAAATCACTTAACATGAAGTGAAACTTAAAAAGCCGTCAAATTTGACCCACGAATCCAGAAAATACAGAAGGCTGGAAATTTAAATAAAGGATAACGTAATTAACCTTGAACTCTTACTTTTAAGTAATCATTTTCTGATCTTAGCTCTTCAATTTCCCGGACAAATTCTTCATGCATCCCATCCATGAACTCCTCCGTCAGGTCAGAAAAGGCCAGGGATGTGCTTGCAGGCATCCGACTGTCAAAGGAGAGGAGAGACCGTTCGTCGCCAGGTGAGATGCTTCCTTCCACATCAAGGGAATTCCTATCCTTATCCACAAGGTTCTTCGAATTTTGACCTCCTCGACTGGCCCTGTCCGATCGTCCACTTCCATGGTTCGTGGTTGTACTCTCCCCATCAACTCCTCCTCCGCGGCTGCTGGTTTCAGTGTCACTGCTCAGGGCGTCCGTGGAAAGTTTATTCTCTTCTGACGCGCAATCGGAGAGCTCTGAGCTACTGTCGGTTGGCGACAGCTTTCCTGGGGCGCAACCTGAGTCTTTACTCAGGTCTTCAGAGCCGTTGCTGGCATCCGATATCTTTCTCCGGCAGGATTTTACTGCTTTGCCGCCGCTCTTTTGTAAGCCAGCAACTGAGAGCAGGGATTTTCCAGGGACTTTTCCTTTATCGGATCTGATTTCTTTCCCACTTCCCGGACTGCGCCTAGACACTCGGCTCCCGAGGTGTATGGCTCCGGGTTTAACACTCAAGGTTGGTGCGCCGATTCCTCCCCTGATCTTGGTCAGGGACCACCGTGGGACGTCTTGTGGACGCGCGGGCGAAGGCGCTCGGTTTATTTTCTTCTTCTCGTTCACTTGGTGCGGCTGGACACTCGGCTGTTGCTGAAACTGGTGCTGTTCCTGCGGCTGCGTCTGCCCGCTGTTGCTGCTCCCATTCCCACTATCCATTTTCCGCCGGTGACTCCTTTCCTTCGGCGAGACAAAATGAGTCGGCGAATTAACATCAACCTTTGTCTTTGTCATTCATTCCGGTTTTACACAAACAATTAAACAGAAAAATATGCAGATAACTGCTCAAATCCGAAACACTAATAGGCAATGATACTACAGTTTGGTCGTTTTAAATGTCTCCGAATACTGCAAAGTAAATGCTAAGGTTGCTGTGAGAAAGAAAAAAAAATATATTTTTATGTTTCAGTTGTAATGCCTCATATTCCTCCACCAGTCCTTTTCCTGTTCCGTTTCTTTGCAGCTCCGCTTGTTATGTGTCTGCGGAGAGATCTGTGCTGAGAGCCTGGAGGTGTTTTCTCCGCCCAACTAGCGGGTCTGTTTGTGACGAATCGGCGTCTGGAAATTGTGGGCTGGCATCGCTTGAAGGACTCTCTGCTGCCACCACAGCTTTCAGCCGCCATGTGGTATGATTAAATGATGCCTCGTTGGAGGCTTATGCTAAATTATTGCTTTTTTTCCCTTTTTCTTTCTCTCCATTATTTTATGTTTGTTGAGATTCCATTCTACAGGTAGTCTGTAGCTTACATTATTATTTGCGACATGTAACAGTCATGGTCGCCGTATCTAATGACAAAAGAACATCATCGCGAAACTGACTTTATGCAGTTCTTTTTGTTGTGAAAAATGTAATTTTAATCGAATTGGAAGCCCACATTCTAACCTACTACAACTGCAGTAGTCTATAATCTCAAGTTGGGCACGGGGTGACACGCCACGTGCTTTGGTTTTCTTTTCTGATTTCAATCTTCAGTCCTCTCTCTCTCTCTCTCTCTCTCTCACACACACACACACACACACACACACACACACACACACACACCAATCGTGGCCCGTTCGAAGTCACGTCCTTGTAACATCCTTCCATCTTGGAAGTGGCTATTCGCCCCGCAACAGGGTGAGTTGTGCGAAATACATCAGTTATCTGCCCCGCAGCGGGCCTGATAAGAGAAGCAGTTCTGCTAGTACGGCATGTCGGATAACAGAAGCACTTCTGCTATTTGCCCAGCGGCTGGGCCAATAAGAAATTTCAGTTTATAATCCCCACGCGGAAGCCCTGCGGAGCGAATAGCCACTTCCCTTCCTATATTAATCGCTTGCTGCGTCTCCGGCCATATTCTGCAAATTATTGCCTTTATTTATTTATTTATTTATTGACCCTCGGGTCTCTCTTTTAGGAAACTCAGCATGCGACTAGACCAACAACAATTGTAATACATCTATCCATGAAGTTAACCTGTCCTCCAAGCTTGTAATTTCGATGGACCACAAATTACGCCATGACTAAAATTACTGGCGTCATGCTTCCTGTAATTATACCGAAGGCTCATTCTTTTGTTGCTGAACAATTTTTCGGTCAGTAGCTGAACGTCCGCATTCAATGAAGGTGACCTATCGACAGCGGATAGAATGTCCTTAAATAATAGAAGACGTGTCTAGGAGTAACACAACGCGTAGTAATTGCAATATATCGACGCCCTTAAAAAGTAGTTTATGCAACGTAGGCTATTCTGCGCTAGGCCTAACCCCGGGTTTCACAACAGGACGTAAAAGCTGGTCTGACTACTCCAGTGATAAATCATTTCAAAACGGTTAAAAGAACAACGAGAACAGGAACAGAATGAATTCATTAACTTTTAGCATCCCTCGCACTGTTTACCAGCAAGTTATAGCGGCGGGGCGGTGGACAGAGAACGAGGAGGGCGATGAACATGTCTTTAAACTGCTTATTAGTCTTGATCTGTTTTCTGTCAATTTCCCTGGTAAAAGACACTTGAACTCTCCCCTCTCAGGTGTAGCTGATTGTCTTCGCTAAGACAAGAAATCAAACGCACCAGCTGAACTAAAAAAAGAGCGCATTTCAATCTTTTTCAATTAAACAACCATTATGCATAAGTTTGACGACTTGCTTTGGATGTGACAAAATTTAACGCGGAAAATCCACAGTGGTTTTTTCGTGAAGAGTTACCTATTAAGGCATGTGAATTAAACATTCTATAGAATTTATTATTCACTCACCTAAACATTTCATTATAAGGGAAACAAACATGTTGACCCAGAACAATGAATGAAGTTGGCTCACTAATGTCATCCGTTTCAAAGGATGGTTTTCCGCCCCACCAGTTTTCCGTCGACCGCCCGCCACTGAAGTTGTATTAAACCAATTGCGAAGAGAGTGGCGCACAGCATTAAGGTCAACTCCGCTAAACGAATGGAAATATTTTTTCCTTATCTTTCAACAGCTTTCACCGGTCTGTGGTATTCGGCAGTCATCACTTGTGCATTTATTCCCTCTGAGGAATGTGATGCGGAACACTTACTCTCGTATGCATAGTCTGACTCTAAGCGTTTCTTACCGTCTCCAATAAGATTCAGGTGAGACAAGTAGTTTGGTTATTTCTCTTAAATGGGTCATGCAGTTGCCTAAATTGCACTATTTCACTGATGCAACATTTCTCTCTCACTCTCAGTGCGTCCCTCCCACCTGGTGCATGCATGTACGCGCGTGCAAGCGCACACATGGTTCTTGTACCAGCCTCACAGAGAGGACTAGAAAACTATTTTCATTAGAGTGAGGAAATATTGAGAAATGAGGACGTTTTCACCTGTCCTCACAACTACAAAGACATATTATATTATGACTTATTACTTGAATTAGGGGTAAGGTTAGGATTAGGGACAGGTTACGGTTACAGTTAGGGTTTGGATTTGGCAAAGGTGGCTCATTGCCAAGATTATGGAAAGGCTGTGGAGACAGGCAAATAATGAATGGAAGTCAATGTAATGTCCTCGCAAGAATAGAAGTAAATGGATGTGTGTGTGTGTGTGTGTGTGTGTGTGTGTGTGTGAGAGAGAGAGAGAGAGAGAGAGAGAGAGAAAGAGAGAGAGAGTTGTTTGTGATATTAGAAAAAATTGGTAAGCATACTCAAGGCAGAAATCAATGGAACATGGGTTAAGATGAAATAGTATTTTAGTGCATTTCCAGCCAAAAGTGCCAATAATTCAGGAGTCCACTGGAAATATTTTAATAAGTTGGCCGCATTTAAAAGGTCACTGAATAATACAGAGAAATTTGGTTCTGGGGTTTTCCAAGTCAGGTATTCCTCATACTGTAGTAGTGGGTATCTTCAACTGTTTCCATCTTGCAGCTACAATGCAGGCATAATTTTTCTTTTAGTTTGAATTATGTAATAAAGGTGGAATTAGATACTGTTCACCTGTACTGTGGCAGAGATATTGTAAACAAGCTTTCAATATCTGCATACGTGATAAGGAATCCTCTCATTTTCCACTGACCTTATGTAACCTTGACCTTTGACCTGATGACCTCCCATGGACAGGGCACTGAGGGGGGTTCCAACTGCATTACGAAGAATGGAATGGTATTTCAATAACTGAACAACAAAACTTAAAAAAATATCCTAACCTCATTTCTTCCCCCTAGTATTAGGCAAAATATTAACCGTGCAAATTATCGATACTTTAAATGCAGAAATCACATCCCACGGAAGAGGTGAACAAATTTAAATTGACAGTCCTGCTGACTGACTCGCCCAAAAACAATCTTCGGGTATAGGCAGAAGTTTTCATTTTCAGCGGCACAATCCTGTAATGCCACCTAGTGGCCATTTGTGAGTCCATTCCCTGCAAAACAGAGGGTAAATGGGCCCTGTCCTAGTGGGTCCCAAACTCGGTCCTGGAGGCCCCTTGTGTAAGCAGGGTTTCGTTCAAACCGTATAGCAATTAAATTATTTAACAAGTTGCGAATTAAGTGCTTTTCATTTGGGATTACTTAAACTCTTTATCAAAGTGCATCGGGTATAGCTGTATATGACATTCACAATAACATTTCTGTGGTACATTTAGTGCTTCTTGGGCTACATTGCAAACATATCCATCAAATAATGTCAATTTATGTTCTAACTGATCAAATACTGTGAAGAATCAATGGGCTGCAAATGGGAGAAAGCCCAGACCCCTGGCCACTTAAAATGAGCTGCGGTCTGGCGCAGTGCCATCTTGAGGCAGCGGAGAGGGGTTGTAACCAACAAAAACAGGGGCTATGGACCCTATTTTAACAGTAAAAAAGAAAATAATAATATTAATAATGAAAATATACTGCGGAAGCGAAAAATATATGGGCTCTACCTTATACCTGGCGTGAAGAGGCACCAAGCACAACAAGAGTGTCTTTGGCTGTGTTGGACCAAAGCTGTAGTCATTTTCCTGTCCCGTGCATAGACTGCATAAAAAGGTGGACGCAGCACCCGGGTCTGAAAACTGAGGCCAAAGCGGAAATCTCTAAAATTTGCATTCTATTTTATGGCCAGCAGATGGCAACGTCGGTGGTTGCAGAAACATGTTCAACGCCATAGAAGTCCATGGGAAAATGACCCTACTTTCCCACCTGATTTTTTTTTTCAATAATAATTGTCCACTTTGCTTTATGCTATCTATCGCAAGTTTCAAGTCTCCTTTGATATATCATGATGTCCATTTTTATAAATTATGGTCCCAAATAGACTAGAACAAAGGATAAAGCCAGAATATGCTTCAAATATACTATATGCTATGTTTACCTTCAGTTATAGATGAATGTCAGTCTGGTTTTATGCAAGGAAGGCTCATAAGTAACAACATTAGATTGATCTTAGACATAATTGATTATCGAGAATACCTCTCTGATGATCACTTTATTCTATTCATAGATATTTATAAAGCTTTTGAAACGGTAAAGCACAACATGCTATTTGATGTCCTAGATTTTTTGGTTTTGGTCCTTATTTTAAGAAGGCAGTGAGAACTCTGTATAATGACTGCAAAATTTCGGTGAAACTCTCAGGGGGAACCACACGCAGTTTTAATGTTTCTAGGGGTATCAAACAAGGAGACCCTGCAGCTCCGTTTTTGTTTACTTTAGTTGTGTAAATATTAACTTTACATTTGCACAAAGACTCCTTTCAAGGTATAAACATACTGGGGAGATAGAATAAAATGTTGTCAATAAGCTGACGACACTGCAATTTTTCTTTAAAATGAATTGCAGGTCAAGAAAGTCACTAGCTATGTTTCCATCCACTTGTCAATGGAACTATCTGAAGTTCGCCAAAAATATTCATGCGAAAAAAGCAGGTGAAAATGCGTTTCCATCTAACGGCATTAAAGCGAATAAAAAGTTGTGCGTCAAATGCTATTATGCAATCAAGTTGGTGTATCGAATAGACTTCTGACATTTTAAGCTTTTCCATTCATTTTCTCACTGAATCGCAGAACCTTCAAGTGAAAAGAAGTAGTGTGTTAGCCGACTAATTTAGCTAGTTAGCCAAAATAGATGGCGTCAACCAACAAATGATGACAATTTTCACAAGTTATACTTGCTTATGTGCCAACTATTTGCAACATAGCAAACCATTATCAGAAGGCAACGATGGTATCAAAACAGTGTCACGATGCAGTAGCAGATTTATTTGGCTAATTAAGTTTCCATCAGCATTTATCACATAAGCCTTTTACTGGTCAAGGGAAAATCCAATCAGATCAACCGTATAAACTTTATGTCGATATTCTTGAAATTAAGTCGAATTTCACCATTTCCATAAGGCATTTTTAACTCGATATGACTTAATTCACATAAGAACGTGTGGATGGAAACATGACTACAGAGTGTCTCAAGGAGTTCTCGAACTCCTACACTTAAACCTTAAAAAATGTGTCCTTTTTCCCCTAAAAGATGGCTTTTCATCAACAGAACTTGAGGGCATTCAAGTTAGTGACAAAATTACATATTTGGGTGTTGACATCTGTAAAAACCAAGTAGAAAAAACACATTGCAACCTCCAACCTCTTCTTCCAAAAATCAAAACCAGGTTTAACCTAAGGCTTATGCAAGACTTATTTATCAAAGTTCGTGTACGTCTTTCCAAAACTGAAGGTCTAGCTCGTCTTGTATATCCTAACAGAGTTTTAGATGTTCCAAAGCTGTTATTGTTATTAAGGAAATAGATACCACCTTATTGAACTTTATTTGGAGGAACAAGCCTCATTATGTAAATAAACAGGTCATCTTTTACTCAAATGATAAGGGAGGTCTGAATGTCTTTGATTTTCACTCTTCTAACATCATTTTCAAAGTGAACTAGATTAAGGATTACATGAAAAATAGGAATCAGATATGGTATCTACTACCAGATCTTATCTTACGGAAAATCAGCGGCATAGAATTTCTTCTTCAATGTAATTTTGATACTGACACACTCCCCTTTAAACTGTCCAGTTTTCATACACAGGCTCCTTTATGTTGGCTTCTGACCTACAAGCATAATTTCTCACCACACAGACATTTGATTTGGAATAACAAATTAATCAAATATATAAACAAGTCAATATTTTATGAAAGGCGGGTCAGCAATGACATTTATTTTGTCTCTCAATTAATTAATGCAGACGGCCAATTTCTCATTTACAGTGAATTTTTAAATAAATTTGCCATGCCAATACACCCCAAAGAATACAGTATAGTATTTGATGCTATTTCTGACGGTTTTTGAGGCTTCTTGTGCCTACAACTTCTTTAAACCAAGTGACTCTACAAACAGACATATCACTTAATGGTATTAACATCAGAGACAAGAAGTGTAATAACAAATGGTTAAGACAGATAGCGCATGTATCTGTTACACCACGGCGTATAAGTTATTGGGATGGCACATTTTATAACATACAGTGGAATAAGGTTTGGTCTTGCCTCAATAAATATGTTTTAGGCAACAAAGTCAAAGAAGTACATTTTAAAATTATTCATTTATTTTACCCCACTAACACTTTATTTTAAAAGGTACAGAATCGATCTATCAGATACTTGTGTCTTCTTTGATTGTATGCTTGAAACTGCCTGCCATTTGTTTTTTGAATGTGTGCACTCAAGGTTTTTTTGGATCGAGCTTGAACTATTGTGTAGTTCCTTAGGGTTTTGCAGTGTCACTTTCCTAAAAAAAGATATTGTATTTTTCTAAGACTACTCTGGATTTAATGATAACTAAATTATTATCATAAATCTTCTAATTGTTCTGGGAAAATTCCACATCCACAAACATAAATGGGAGGAAGAGATTAGATGTTTTGTAGCTTTTAAAAATGAAGTCAAATTGTATCTGGACACACTAATGGGACTTGACAGCCGCAAAGCGGAGCAAACTCTTTATATATGTGAAAATCTTGCTCTCTCTTTGTAACAATGTATTTATGCCCCCTTTTCCTTTGTGTTTGTATAAGATTTCAATAATTAAAATTTAAAAAATCGAGGCTTCCTGAATAGTATGCTGGCTGAAACCAATGGGTGACGTCACGATTGCTTCGTCCATCTTACTCTAGTGTCTATGGTCCCGTGCCCACAATGCTTTAAGGACCAGTGTGTAACATATAGTGCCATCTATGGGTAAGATTGTATATAATCTTGGTCTAAAGTTGATTGTCAGTTTTTAACTGCTATTTTACGGTCACATCATTAAGACGGTAAAATGCACCTTTGTTGGCAAGCGCACAACGCACTCACACTCTGCTTGTTACCCACACACACAAACACACACACACACAATGTTTACAATGTTTTCAATTATCATTGTATGGATCAAGATATTTTAAAAATACATCATAATGGTTAGAGTGATCAATTTCACTCACATCCGACTACGCGGCCCGTCAGAGAATGCTCAGATGTATTTGAATTGTTAGGGAACTCATTCCACCAGCCTCCAAGTGATTTGTGATGAAGCATGTATGGTAACTGCAAATTAACCTCGGTCGAGCCAGGAAAACACAAGCTGCAATATGAAGTACGTTCAGAGTGCTAAATGCCCTTCAGATGTTTGGATAAGTCAGGTGAGGGTCCTGCAGTGTCCAGTTTTGCAGACCTGAGCCCGACTCGGCCCCACTAAGCTCAGTACTGGGATTGCACCCGACTACTTGCCTGCAATGATCTCAAAATCAATTTTTATCTCAAAATCAAAATCAAATTTGAATCCGACTGGATCCACCCAAAGAATAGCCTACCCTCGACTCCTCTGTCCCACTTCGATTATTAAACAGGCTATTCAAATCTGCATTTTATTCAAAATGTTTTTGTTATAATTTTCAGTTTGGCAAATATACAAAGTAGCCTTAAAAGGCAACACTTTTAATAAGTAGTAAAACCAAGAATTACATTATTGTCACCGTATATAGCCATTAATCCGACTTTCTCCTATACATCTGATTTGGCCTTTGAGGATGAAATATCAACGATCTGAAATTCACCAGCAGTTATTTTTGCCATCCCTGTGTAGCGCCCCTAAGCCACTAGTGAGGCATGTAAATAGGAGTTACTTACCTATTGGGCGCCCCGAGTTCATTAGCCTTAACAATAACACCAATGTTTAAGTGTGGGGTTTTGCTGTGTTCCATAGTTAGGCTACTAGTATTACTGTGACACTGTATTTAAACAAATGAGGAATTTCCACAAGGAATTTAAATTAAATAAAAGCTTTTACTTTTTTAAGTTGACTCTTTTGTTAGAAAGACAAAAAATACAAAAATAATATACATGAAATAATGTCTTCCTTCAATATTTTACCCTTGGTTTCAAATAGGCTATTGTGCCTTTAACACAAAACACACAGCGCCTTTGGCACTTGAAAATGCAAAATACAAATCACCGTCAGTTCAATAAACCCCCTACTGCCGGCAGTATAACCAAACACAAATGTCACCCTTGGTGCAGGCCTGTAACGTGGCTCGTGTGCGGTGAGACCAAACCAAGCGGTCGCTTCGCTCCAAGAGCAACTGAAACGTAGACAAGGTACCTCCGGCTTTGGAGAGTAGCAACGGGCCCTTGCGGTAACACCCGCGAAGCTCTCAAGGTCCTCGTGAATCTGGAAGCGCCTACGTTGAGTCTCCTTTCCTTCCACCTTGTCCAGCTGAATGGCGGATTCTCCGTCGTCTCCCCAAAATGGCGATTAGGCGTCCTCCCCTTGAGGCAGGCTACTCCTGGTATATAGACTCACGTTACGCGGCGACTGATATTAACTGTATTTTCAAACCGAAAATTTATATCAGTTTAAAGTCCCCTTCTATAGGCTACAAACGGACATTAACGGCGTACATTTATATCTATAACCATCACGGAGACAGACTAGCCGCCTGCTTCCACCATCTTCCCTCTTCTCTCACAACTCCCCCCATTCCCGTTCCAGCCGCTTCCGGTTCAAAGGTCACCACACATTTAACGAATCAGAATGTATAGAAAAATAAAGTCACATATTCAAAAAATCAAATAAAATACAGGCCTTAATAAAATAAACCACATTCATATTCAAAATTCACATTGTATAATATCTTGCATTTGAAAATAAAATAAAAGAATATAGCACAGGGCTACACTCTCCCCCCCTTAAATGGTTTTCATGCCCCTATGAAACCAAACTCGTGAACAGGAAACACAAACTAGGGAATGTCTAACCAATCTTTATGACTACACCCCTATGAACTATAGTCAAAGGCTGGTCTCTAGATCTTCCAGCCTCATCATAAGTCAGTCTTATAACAGGTTTTATAGACCTTTTCTCTCGTCTAGGGGAGGTTCTCTGAGGTTGAGCTTCCTCAGCAGCTAATACTGGAGAATTTCTCTCAGACACAGTACCATCTCTATACTCAACAGGTGTCTCTGCATCATTAACAGTATTCACGTCCCCATCATTGTCACTCGCGTCTGGAATGACACTTTCAGCATCGGAGATCACAACAGGCTCATTGTCACTTTCAGCATGTTCAGACACACTCTCATGCTCATCAGCAGTATCCACTGCTGGCATCACTTTGTCATGGACCCTCTCAGAGACATGATCCCTAAGATCATCAAACGCCGACCTCCATCTGAATACGGGCCGAACATCAGACTCAGAGTCACTTGTCTCTTCGCCCACTAAGGGACTTGTGATCTCTCGAGGTTCCAAACTACTTGGCCTCCGGGACACAGACTTTTTCTGAGTCCTAGTTCCAGGTC
Organism: Gymnothorax reevesii; assembly: GCA_029721435.1. Lineage (NCBI taxonomy): Eukaryota > Metazoa > Chordata > Actinopteri > Anguilliformes > Muraenidae > Gymnothorax > Gymnothorax reevesii. Next base: position 11,471,454 of record CM056585.1, on the reverse strand, counting down.
TCCTTGTAGGCTCTGGAACATCTGACTCCTCAGATATCCTAACCAAACTACCAATCGGCAGAATGTTGTCTCGGTGAATGGTTCTAAGCTTCCCCTTACCACTCTCTGTTTTCACCCTGTAGACAGGCAAATCAGGGAGCTTCTCCACCACCACATAAGGTAAAGAGTTCCACCTACTCTGCAACTTATGTTTCCCCTTTAACCCCAAGTTCTTCAAGAGCACCCGATCACCCTCGTCTAAAACCTGGTTGCGTAGGACTCTCTCATAGTTCTTTTTGTTTCTCAGGTGAACCTTTGTTGCAGACTTTGCAGCCAGTTCATAAGCACTCTGTAAGTCCTTCTTCAGTTCCTCCACATAACGTGAATGACTGACAGCTTCCTGTTCATCAGTGCCAAAGCACACATCAATAGGCAATCTAGCCTCTCTGCCAAACATGATGTAATAGGGTGAAAACCCTGTGGCATCATTCTTAGTGCTATTGTACGCATGTACAAGCTGGCTCACATGGCGACTCCACTGACGCTTATGCGTGTCCCTCAAGGTCCCTAACATAGAGAGTAACGTTCTGTTGAAACGCTCTGGTTGCGGGTCTCCTTGGGGATGGTAAGGAGTCGTCCTGGATTTACGGATCCCCAAAGTCCTCAGAAGCTCCTTAATCAATCGGCTTTCAAAATCTCGGCCCTGGTCCGAATGAATTCGGGCCGGGAGGCCATAATGAACAAAGAACCTCTCAACCAAGACCTTAGCGACTGTCACAGCTCTTTGGTCTTTAGTAGGGTATGCTTGCGCATAGCGGCTAAAATGATCTGTGACCACCAGTATGTTCGCGAACCCACTGGAATCCGACTCTAAAGACAAAAAGTCTATACAGACAAGCTCCATAGGACCACTGGAAGTTATCTGGTGTAACGGAGCGGCTCGTGGACAGGGACTCTTCCACGTTACACACCTCCCACAGTTTCCTATGTACTTCTCCACAGTTTGGGCCATTTTCGGCCAATAGAACCTGTCTCTTATCAGATCTACCGTCCTCTCTACCCCCAAGTGCCCCATATCATCATGCAAAGCACCACACACCTGCATTCTGAACTTCTTGGGTAGTAGAAGCTTGCGTTGCTCTTTTCCAGAAGCTTTAAGTGTCACTCTGTACAACAATCCATCCTGAATTCTCAATCTCTGAGCTTCACGCTTCAACAAAGCTACCTCAGGATCAGAGTCACTGGAGTTAGACGGCCACCGGCCTGTGTTCAAGGCCTCTCTAGCTACTCTGAGCACGCTGTCTTCTAGCTGGGCCTTTTGCAAATCCTTACGGGTGAACTGTTCTAGTTGACCCAAATTAAGATGGGTTGCCAATGCATACAGCCCAGGAACACCTTCAGCAGGAACTCCTAACCTGTCGGCAACACGCACATCACTATCGGGTGACACCGGTGTGTGCACACACACACGACCACAAACAGCCTTCACATCACCCTGGGAAAGCTTCTTCCAGGGCTCAGTGTCTTCATCAATGGAGTTACGGGAAAGCAAATCAGCGTCCACATTTACTCTACCAGGGCGGTATTTGATCTCAAAATCATACGTGGCCAGAGCAGCTAACCATCTATGCCCCGTAGCGTTGAGTTTCCCTGTTGTCAACACGTAGGTGAGCGGATTATTGTCCGTCATCACAGTGAATCTCACCCCATAAAGATAATCGTGGAATTTATCCACCACGGCCCACTTAAGGGCTAGAAACTCAAGCTGGTGTATGTGATACTTCTGTTCAGCGGCATTTAAACCTCTGCTGGCAAACGCGACGGGCCTAGGGCCCTCGGGATGCACCTGATTTAAAACAGCGCCCAGCCCTTTAAGGCTAGCGTCAATGTGCAACACATAAGGCATGTTCGGGTCAGCAAAGGCTAAGACCGGCGCGTTAGTAAGGCGCTCGATGATCTCATGAAATGCCTTTGTACATGCATCCGTCCATCGCGGGCCAAACGGTTCAGTCTCTTTGTAGTAGTGCTGGTCCTTCACAACACTCAGCTTTTTGTCTTTCCTCACAGGAGCATAACCTTTAGTGAGGTCAGTCAGTGGCTTAACTATGGAGGAATAGTTGGCGACAAATCTGCGGTAATAACCACAGAAGCCAAGAAATGACCTCAAAGACTTCAAGTCTGTGGGCTGTGGCCACTGGGTTACAGCTTCCACCTTAGATGGGTCTGTGGCAATCCCGTCGGCCGACACTATATGCCCAACATATTTCACTCTAGGCTGACAGAACTGGCACTTGTCCAGCGACACCTTTAGACCCACTTCCTCGAGGCGGTCTAGGACCTTCATGAGCCTCTCCTCATGTTCCTCCAGTGTAGCGCCAAACACAATCAAGTCGTCCAAATAAACAAGGACTTGAAGCAAGTTCATGTCCCCTACGGCCTTTTCCATTAAGCGTTGAAATGTCGCAGGGGCCCCCATAACTCCCTGCGGCATTCGCTCAAATTGGTAGAAGCCGAGAGGACAAATAAACGCGGTTTTCTCCTTGTCCTCCTCCGCCATGGATATTTGGTAGTAACCACTACGGAGGTCTAACACTGAGAACCAGCGGCTTCCCGCCAAACAATCCAACGCATCATCAATGCGCGGTGTCAAGTACTGATCAGGTATTGTCTTACTATTCAGAGTCCGGTAGTCGATGCACATACGCACTCTACCATTCTTTTTCCTCGCAATCACTATAGGTGACGCGTACGGACTCCGAGACTCCTTTATCACCCCTGCAGCTAGCAGGTCTTGGAGGTGCTTCCGCACATCCTCAATGTCAGCAGGCGCTAGACGCCTGGACCTCTCCCGAAATGGTCGGGGGTCAGACAGACGAATGTTGTGTTCCACTCCCTTGGCTAAGCCAACCTCCCATTCATGGAGTGAAAACACATTACGCCGGCAACACAACTTCCTCTTAAGCCTCTCCTTCCATTCCAGAGGAATAGGTGAATTGCCAAAATCAATCAAGGACGGGTCCACCTCATCAGACGTCGGACATCTCACTAGTGAACTTGCCAACTCAACAGTCTGAACTTCACCCAGAAATGTACCGGGAGATATACTAATCTCCTTCATTGTCTCATTCTGTATTAACAGGGAGAAACAGCTAGGGTCAATGGCACTAACTGGGGCTACCACCGGCTGAAATATCACACCTTGAGGCAATGGTGTGGCATCACCCGCCTCCACTACAACGATGCCTTTAGGTTCTGACTGGCAAAAATCCACCTGACATGGTACCCAACGACTCTCTTGGGGTCGAAGGATCAGCTGATCAGGGCCCTTCCATCTCACCAAGCCCACCGTGTCATGTGGGTCCACTTCGCTAACGCTATGCAAACCAGGCTCCTTCTTAGGCCCCACACTGCCGACATTCAATGCACGAGCCAGATCTTCACTCTTGGAATGACCACATAGAGCAGCAAGCCTATGAAACAAGCTAGCATTAGTGCCTAGAATGACTGGGACCTGGTCTGGTGTGTTAGGTCCAGGACAAATCAATGCCAACACAGACAGTGTCTCCGACTTCCCAACAAGCTCTTTAGGGAACTGCATGTCAACCACAACATATCCTAAATATGGGTAGCTTGTATCACTAAGTCCCCAGATGGCTAAGCCAGACACAGGTTGGATGGGTATACCCGTTAAGTAGTTCTCGTACCATTTCTCGAAAATGATGGTCACCTGTGACCCACTATCCAAAATCGCCATACAGGGGTGACCATTCACCTTCACCTGCACAGTAGACGGGGGACCGATAAGACCCTCAGGAAACGTGGCAGCTGTCTTAGCATGCACTGCCTGTTTCTTGGAAAAACACTGAGTAGTCTCACCCTTAGGCTCTCCTTCAGATCCGTGCCCATCTTTGGCTTTCTTAAGTGAAGCTATAAGCCTCCTAATCACCTTTTTCTCATTCTCCTCAGATGAGCACTTAGTAGCGATATGCCCGTCTTCCCCACATCTGTAGCAGAAGCGGTCGTCGCCACCTCTACGACTCTGTACTTGCCCAGGTGAACCACAATCAGCAGGCTTAGTAACAACAGCGGCAACTGCGGCTGCTGGCTCAGCTACGTTAACCTCCCTAGCTTTTAATTTGTTGTTCCACCTTCTGACATTTTTACACAGAGCAACAGCTTCAGGCCTATTTCTAGATTGGGAAGTCTGGGCTGTCGACACAGAAGTAACCGCTCCCTCAGTGGAGGACTGTTTCTTACCCATCTCAATCACTTGGGTTCTTAAAGCTTTAAACTCAGCCTTCAGCCCCTCAATGTCCACCCCTTTCTCTGCTGACTCATCCCCAGTAGAAACACTCTGAACACGAGCGTTTACTCTCTGTCGTGTTCGCTGGTGCTCTTCCTCTGTTCTGATCTCAGAGAGCAAATCAAGAAAATGGGGCGGATCATCACGTCTCTCCTTTAACCGTAGCTGCAACAACATTAAGTCTGAGTCAATTGCACCACGAAGTAATTGCTCTACTCTCACTCTGTCTTTATCTTGTGCCACAATCCCACCTTTCTTCACTACTTTGGCCAAAGAAGGTTCAAGTCTGCGAACGTAGTCAGACAGCTTCTCTCCAGCCTTCTGCTGAATGAGGCGAAAAGAGAAATAAAGGTCCTCAGCAGACTCGGCTGAACCAAATGCGCTATCCAGCGCATCAAGAAACTCCGCGGCAGTGGCTCCCTGCTTACTGAAGCGCAAAGACTTCACCACCTCTAAAGCAGGACCTCTTAAACACTCTAAGATTCGACGTCTCTTCTCCTGTTCAGTCAAATCGCTCTCTTGAACCATTAGAGTGGCCTGTTCAAGCCAATACTCCATAGACTCTTCCCCTGCGGGAGTAGGAGTGATGCCTGAAAAAATGCGTAAGCGGCGATAACCATAGCCTTCAGCCTGGCTTTTATTAGTTCGGCTGACTACATCGACCATAGCCCGGAGAACTGACTCGTCAGGTTCTCGCGCAGGGGTAAAAGGACTGTAACAACCTTGCAAATCAGCCATTGTTCTCCCTTCGGTTGTCAAAAATTCCCTCAACCGGACAGAAAAATCATCAGAAGGAGCTTCAATAGGGGCTTGTTCCTCTGTGACAAACCGAGGAAGCTCATTATCAGGAGCTTGATCAGCTACTATGACCCTCCACACAGCCTCACCATCCACAGGCCTAACGTCAGGGGGAGCCAAGCTAGGATTGACAACTTCTCGGCACTCACACAGAACTAATAGGCCAGCAGCATCACTGCTAAATCTCCTGCCCCTTACTCTAACACGTCCCCAACAACGGACAGTATGTAAAGCTTCTTCAATTTGGCCCACTGCAAGATCTTCACTAACCCCAACCACCAGTATAGCATGGCTGACGTTAATATTTTCCCCCCTGCACCAATGTATCAATTCGGTCTGGTAATTCGGCTCCATTACAGAAAAAATAAAGTCAGTTAACAGAAAACTATAGCTAAAAAACACTAGAGCAAAGAAAACTTAACATTACCCTTCAAAACCCCAATCCCAGCGGTGCCTCCATTTTATGTAGCGCCCCTAAGCCACTAGTGAGGCATGTAAATAGGAGTTACTTACCTATTGGGCGCCCCGAGTTCATTAGCCTTAACAATAACACCAATGTTTAAGTGTGGGGTTTTGCTGTGTTCCATAGTTAGGCTACTAGTATTACTGTGACACTGTATTTAAACAAATGAGGAATTTCCACAAGGAATTTAAATTAAATAAAAGCTTTTACTTTTTTAAGTTGACTCTTTTGTTAGAAAGACAAAAAATACAAAAATAATATACATGAAATAATGTCTTCCTTCAATATTTTACCCTTGGTTTCAAATAGGCTATTGTGCCTTTAACACAAAACACACAGCGCCTTTGGCACTTGAAAATGCAAAATACAAATCACCGTCAGTTCAATAAACCCCCTACTGCCGGCAGTATAACCAAACACAAATGTCACCCTTGGTGCAGGCCTGTAACGTGGCTCGTGTGCGGTGAGACCAAACCAAGCGGTCGCTTCGCTCCAAGAGCAACTGAAACGTAGACAAGGTACCTCCGGCTTTGGAGAGTAGCAACGGGCCCTTGCGGTAACACCCGCGAAGCTCTCAAGGTCCTCGTGAATCTGGAAGCGCCTACGTTGAGTCTCCTTTCCTTCCACCTTGTCCAGCTGAATGGCGGATTCTCCGTCGTCTCCCCAAAATGGCGATTAGGCGTCCTCCCCTTGAGGCAGGCTACTCCTGGTATATAGACTCACGTTACGCGGCGACTGATATTAACTGTATTTTCAAACCGAAAATTTATATCAGTTTAAAGTCCCCTTCTATAGGCTACAAACGGACATTAACGGCGTACATTTATATCTATAACCATCACGGAGACAGACTAGCCGCCTGCTTCCACCATCTTCCCTCTTCTCTCACAACTCCCCCCATTCCCGTTCCAGCCGCTTCCGGTTCAAAGGTCACCACACATTTAACGAATCAGAATGTATAGAAAAATAAAGTCACATATTCAAAAAATCAAATAAAATACAGGCCTTAATAAAATAAACCACATTCATATTCAAAATTCACATTGTATAATATCTTGCATTTGAAAATAAAATAAAAGAATATAGCACAGGGCTACACCTGTCTTACCCAGCCTCATTGTCAGACAAGCAGAAGCACGTTCATTTTGCACTTTTTCGACATTATTGGATGTTCTTCAAGGGATCACGGTAACGTAATAAAAAATAACATTATTTTTGTCTCTGTCTCCGTGGCTCTTTTTATCTCATTAATTTTGGCCTAATTTGTTTAGGCACCATGCCCTGCCTGCACATTCTTATTGTTAATGCAACCTTGAACGAAAAAAAAGTCTTTGTCGTACGAACACAATCAAATGCAACCCCCGGGATTCGCTGAGCGTGGCGATTTTTTACATCTCAATATCATTAAAGTACGTAAAACTATTTTGAAAATATAAAAAAAAAAAAAAAAACATTTTTTACGAACATTTTGTACAGTGATCAGGTTTCAGCAGTGGTTTTGGCACGTGTTTTCATAGCTGCGCAGGTGAGCAGATCCAACTGCCTCGAGATAACAATGTGCTTTACCACGCTTCATTTTACGACCAACAGGCTGTGCATTACCGCCTCGTACTTCAGACCATGTGCTTAGATAGATAAAATATAGCAGCTGGTCTTACAGCATTGTAAAAAAAAAAAAAAAAAGTATTTGCCAACTGCATGATTTTTTTCTATTTTTGTTCATCTTTCATATTTAAATGTTTCAGATCATCAAACTAATTGCGCCTAGTGCTAGAAGTACCGCAGTCACTTTTTCACACACTGTGAGGTAAGGAGGGGAAGAAGTCTTATATAGTTACTCGAGCCTTTTTCTGAATTTTCTCAAAATGGACATTCTGTGGCTGAAGCACATTTTGCTCTGGGGTCTTCAATTTAATATATAAGACAATGTGAATTAACTCAAAACGCAGCTTTTAAACAATCATTTCATTTATTGAATGTAAAGTGTTAATTGGATGTAACACCCATATGAAAAAACAGTAGCCCCGGCAAACCTCTTACCTATTATTTTACATTACAGTGGGGGAATTTCGGCCCACTCTTCTTCGCACTGATGTTTTAATTCAGTCTCATTGCTGAGTTTTTCAGCACGAACCTGCCTTCTTTAAGATCATGCCACAGCATCTTAATGGGATTCAAGCAGGACTTTGACTGGGCCACTCTGACACCTTCATATTGTTTCTTTTGAGCTGTTTAGAGGTCAGCTTGCTTGTGTGCTTCGGAACATTATCCTGCTGCATTACTCAACTGCACTTGGAAAAGCGCCCTGGCCCCGAAGCAGCAAAGCAGCCCCAGACCATCACACTACCACCCCCATGCTTGACTATTCGTAAGATGTTCTAATTGTGGAATGCTGTATTACCTTTATGCCAGATAAAGCAGAATCATGTCTTCCAAGAAGTTCCATTTTTGACTCATCGGTTCACAGAATATTATCCCTAAGGTCTTGGGGGTCATCAGGCCATTTTTTGGCAAATGTGAGATGAGCCTTTATCTTATTTTTTGTCAGCACTGGCTTTTGCCTGGCAGCTCACCCATGTATGTCATTTTTGCCCAGTTTCTTTCCTATTGTTGAATCATTGTGGAAACACTAATCTTAACTTAAGAAAGTGAGGCCTGCAATTCTTTAGATTTTAGTCTGCGTTCAGAATTCTGAAGAATTCTGGTGGGCTGGCCATTCCTGGGAAGGCTCACCACGGTCCCAAAACTTTTTTATTTGTAGATAATGGCTCTCACCGTGGTTTTCTGGAGTCCCTGAAGCTCAAAAATAGGTTTGCAACCCTTTCCAGACAGATACATGGCAGCAACTTTGGTTTTCATCTCTCCATGAATTTCTTTAGGTTGTGGCATCTTGTGCTGTTTTTTGCCCACTTAACATTGCCAGACAGGTTCTATGAAAGTGATGTTAAGATTCAACAGGGCTGGCAGTAATCATGCCCGGATGTGCAGAGTGACACTGAGCCTAATTAACAATTACATTCATTTATTTGGTTGACTTCGTAATGAAAAGGCGATTACTTTTCACACAGGACCAGGTAGGGTTGGATAGCTTTTTCCTTTGATTAAAACTGCATTTTTGTTTTTACTTTGGTTATCTTTGCCCAATAATAAATTTAGTCTGATGATCCAAAACATTTAAGTCTGACAAGACTGGAAAAACAGAGGCAAGCACGACAGGAGCAAATACCTTTTCCACACCTCTGTAGGATGAAAACTGTGGCTGCCAGAGGGTGGAGTCATTTTTATGGACCAATCATCCAACCGTCTGACAAAGAAAGCTATGGATCCGTTGTTTGTAGCTAAAAATACACGTTATTAAGGTTATAGCTCTTGATAGCATGCATGTGAAACTACGTTCCTCATCAAAGAATGCTCATATCCTCATGATAAGCCACAGTATGCATCATTGCATAGTTAGACATGTATTAGCAAATAAGAATGAGCAATTACTCCTTCATACTGGACAGCTCCGTCACTCCAAGTCTTCCAGGAGGATGTACGGGGGATAGTAAAATCACCAGAAACACTCATAAATACTCGCCTCATGAAGCTCACAGCATACTGTTTCCTTTAGTAGTTCAAGTATGCACGGACTTAATTCTGTGGTGATTTTTAGAGCTGTTGTTCCTTGGATATTAGAAACTTGGTTATTAGTGCCTGCTGAAGAGCATTGACCTTCGACTACAGTTCTTTTTCACTATTGTTCAGCAGGTGTTGACCATTTTAACACAGGTGCCCTTGCCACATTAAATTTCAGCAGATTTTGGGACTGACACACTTGAGGTCCGTACAACAACTACTATGCGACCCCTTAGAGACTCTGTTAATATCTTCAGTTTGCTTTGAAAACTTAGCTAGCTGGTTAGGCTTCATTAAAGTGGACACATGCTGCCAATTAACATTCAAATTTATAGCAATGGCCAGAGTAGTAATTATGGTTTAGAAAACTCGAAGTTAATGCCATTTCTCAAGGGTTTCCAATATTTTTTCAACCCCCTTTAAGTCATGTGCTCATTTCTAACAGGGTTGTAGCAGATATTGCTCCGTGAAGGGGTATCAGTGACACTTCAATTATTGATGTGATGGATAGTGCAGCCTGACCTTACTTATCTCTCCTAAATAATGCATGGCATGTTTATTTATCTACTCCGCTGCAACTCGTTTATTATCTTGAGTTCTTTTCAATATAATCTTGGGTACATCAGGTTTCACCAAGAGATGTCTGACCTTTTTCACATTCATTTACTTCCTCAGAAAAAAAAGAAAAGCAATAATATCAAAATTAATAATAGGCAACAATACTGTATACTTGTTTGCATCTAAAATTTCTTCAGTGACTTCTAAATAATAAAAAATGCTGCTGCCAGTATTGTATTAATGATTACTACAGCAATATTGAAAAAATACTTCAAGTGACTGAGGTTATCAAAGAGTATAAGAGATTTATACTATGCAAGCAGGACTTTGCCTTTAATTTTGTATTTTTATGCATTCTGCATCAACACTACAGCACGGATGGAGCAAGACTCATAGTCTATGTAAGAACCAAGAGGATCTCCTCAGCAAGGGGTCACAATGATAATGTAATTCCTCAGCTAATGATCCAACCACATAGTTTTATAAAAGAAAATTAAAATAGCAGCTCATCATCCGCTTTAACCTGCCGCTTATCCTAATGACTATGGGTGCATCCAGATTGTCAAAAGAGATTGGAACCTTCCTTTAAAATGGACATGGAGCAAAAACAGATCGGCCGGTAGCCATGATAGCCATGCAAAGGAGCGTTTGCATTGTCAAGATCTTGAAGGAAAGGAGGCAATTAGCTCCATTGTTGCTTCCTACCACCAAGGAAACACATGGCCAACCTTGGAAAAAAGGAATCATATATTATGGACCACAAGCCTTTGTAGCTGCTGTGACTGAATACGTCACTCGTTGTTGACTTCCTTTTGGATCAGTCGTGCCATTAGGCTTGTTCGAGATGAACTGTCCATGCCCTGGAAAGTGCACAAGATCAGACGGTAGCAGCAGGCAGAGGAGACGAAAGCCTGCTGTCAAGTAGGACAGTTTCCGGCCTTCAAAAATATACAGGAAGTCTCAGAAATATTTACATCCAGTTAGATCCATCTGTAGGCTGCCTGCAGCTTGGGGACAACATTTGTGTAATGTTATATGCCTGAAGATAGTGTGCATGTATTTAATATTATCATCCTCACATGATTTGTTTCTCAACCGACTAAACATTCATTGCACAACATAAGACTAAGACATTCCAGCATTAGATAACTATGACACAAAAAATGAGGATTTTCCACAAAAAGCAGTGTTTGTAGGGAAAAAAAGAGAGCCAATCAGTTCTTTGGATTTGGTGGAGTGAAACCGCTGCATCTGATGCTAGAACTGCAGCCCCCTCAATCTTGTGAGGTAATCGCTGCCCGCGTGTGCGTGACATCGCAGCAAGTCGGGATGAAGTCGGACACAAATCTAACCATCGTGTGCTGTGCGGTGGTCGTGGATGAGCTATTCTGTGCAGGCCTGGCTCATCACAACTGAGCATACAGTCAAAGAAAGTGCAGTAACTAGGGGGTGCAGAGAAAGTGATTTCCTGTATCAGTGTAACAAGGGGTTTGCCACTGCCCTGTTCCTATAGGAGACTATTGGCTGATCCTGAGAGTCCATTCAGTTTGCAATGAGAATGTTTATCTATAACCTGTAACAAACAGCATAGTCTACCTTTTTCTGCTTGGAGTCGGGACCCTGGTTCCAGAGAGAGAGATGAAGTAAGGGCCAACTACATTTGTTTCGTATTGTGAGATCAATTTTTTTGCCTGGTGTCTTCAAAATCAAAGCTAGTCTGTATTTGAGACTGCTCAGAGCTAAATTTCAGCCAGAAGCATGAGGAAAAATGCAAGCAAATAATTTCTTGTGTATATTTGCTGTTGCAGTTTCAATACCTTTTTTCATATTGCAGTGGTATGGCGCCATAGGGAACAAATATGGCGGCACACTGAGCATCGTGGGAAAGTAAGCAGTAATTCATGATGTCTGTGAATACAACCCATAATGAAGACAATACCAGCATTGAGGCTGCAGTTAGTGTGATCCTAAATGGTCATTAGTTTTTGCTCCATTTGGATTCTTGTATTATTGTTTGCTAGCTATTATGAAGCTGCAGCATGTGGAAAAATCTATCATTTCTCCAGAACTAGTACAGACACAGTGAACATTTATTCATATATTTAAATGGATTGCAGTCATTCTTTTTGGAAATCCTGAAGTTTAACCTTTTAAACTCTAACTTGCCTTGTTTTTATTGCCACAGCAGAACGTCAAATGGAAAATATCCACAACTTATATGTATTTCCTTGTGATTCAGCACGACATATTTGGGATTATTGGAAACCTTCGGAACTCCACAAGCACATAATGTGGACCTGAAGTTTCACAGGTCTGAATACAGCAGCTGCATTGGAAGAACATATAGGAGTCTGTCGGTTTTGAGGCTATGCACGCCCTATTTCACTTTGGGGACAATATTGCAAACGAGCAAAATTCTAAATTCTGAAGAAAAATTCCGTTTTTAAGGTAAAATTATTACATTTCACAAAGCAAGTAACTTACCATTGCGGAGCATTGTCATTTATTTTGAAGTACATTGAACTTTTGTCAAGAAAGAAATTACATCGCAAGCGGACAGAAATGTTTACTGTCAGATATTTGTATGCACTGGTGACTCAGATTGTGAAAAAAGGAAAACCCCTGTTTCTGCTGGGGGAAGGTCTGGCATCCACTTCTTTCTTCTCTCCTTGCATTGTGTTTCTCCATGCATTACCTAAAAAAAGGCATAAGAGAGAGAAACTTGGATGCGATTAATGGGAATTGAGATGACTTGGATGCGATTACTGGGAACTGAAATGCACCCGAAGAGAATTGGGACGCATCTCCTCAGGACTAAGTTACAGAACTCCCCACCGCCGCCTCCCCTGAAGAATAACCCCTCTCCATCGACGCAGATTTATGCCTGGCAGTCCGGAGTGTTGCCCGTCAGATGGCAGCCTGCCCTTTTCTCACCAGCAGTTGTCAGCGCAGGAATCAGGCGGCCCCCTCTGAGAAACGCGATAGGCCGCCAAACGTGTCAGTGAGGCCGTCCTAAGCGGTCCTAAGTACCCATTTCCGCCTCTGTGTCAGCGCACTAGCGGTGTTCAGCCGGACTGTTTTCCCATCGGATTACGCAGCTTCACAGGTAGAAAAAAAACATTCATATTTTTGTTGCAATATATATTTCCCTGCGCGTGTTGAATGTTATTCTGTGACCGGCTATTGACTTAAATCGACACTGTTCCTGGTGCTTGTTGATGACTATAGGTAACGTTACCCAGCCGAGGACATTTGTTATGAAATCTCCATCAGCTGGTTAGTCTGTTTGCAGATGCCCTCAGCGGAACGTCAGCTAGTTGATAACTTGTTTGCCTAAATTTAAGTAAGTTCGTCATCCCCTTGAAGCCGCTTTCACACCGGACGCGAAGCGAATTTTCTCGCGCGACGGATTACATTCAAAGTCAATGCAGAGACGCGCGTCTTTGCGTTGACTTTGAATGTAAGCTATGGTGCGAAATATTCGTTTCGCGTCCGGTGTGAAAGCGACCTGAGACTGCTGTGCCAGCGCTAACGATTAATGTAACTAGTTGCTAGGGGTTGGTTTGCATACAAATGTAACCAACGGGGACGTTGCTTGCATAGTTAGCTGGCTGGATTCCTTACGTTATGTGGAATGCTAGCTAGGTACTTTGCTAACGTTAGCACAAGTTAGCCAGCGCCGACGTTATACAGGCAAGGACTTGTCGCTAAGATGGCGAGCTGACTGGCTAACTAGCTGGTCAGGCCTCTGAAGTTAACGGAGATGTTGGAGGAAGACTTTTTAAAGTGAAGAGCCGAACATTTGGCGACTGTTTGGGACTGACATCTGGGCTGGTAGCTAGTTTGCTAGTTGACTGACATCGTAGCTTAGCTACTAGCCAATGCGTTAGCATGTTAGACATTTTGGAGGAACATAATTGTGATTAAATATTTGGACAAGCTTTGTGAAACTTCATTACGGCTTTTTTGCGGTGTCATCTTTGGATACATCTGAATAAGCTGGTTTAGCCCTTCAGTAACTGACATTGCAGGCGTGTTTGCCTGCTGTTGTTGCTCGTTAGCTTTAGCTGGGGCATCTACGCTTTCCAGGGAACTTTACTGGAAACTCAGTGCGATAGTTGGCCGACGAGCTTTTAATGCCTAGTGGACGAGTTGGCTCGCAACTTTGCTAAGTTGAATTAAGTTGAATATTTTTTTTTCTTTCGTTATTGCCCGCACCAGCTGGACCTTTAACCCAACACAAGTCCACTGTCATGTCTGAACTGAGCCGCGGCCAGTCCCTCCATCAAAACTGAACTTGACTCGGTGCTGAACACGACTCTAACGTGCGGCGAGCAGCTGCTTCCTGACCCAGGTTACTGACTGCCTGGATCGACATGTCCAAAGTTATGGGACATTTGGTACATTTTGTCTTACCTTTACCTACGACACTTATCAGTTCATATCTGCAGATTCCTTATTTTGGAACGCTGTCCTAAAATTCCCTGTAAACGTACTGAGTGTCTGACTGGAAAGCGCAGAGATAAATACTTGGCTGCTTAATTATAACGAGAAATTGTTAACTACGGAAAGCGAAGTTTAAATGTAGTCCTCCTCAGTAGTTCTCAAACTCGGTCCTGTCCTGAGGAACACTAACTGTAAAACCGGGTCTTACTGCCCGCAGTCTTGCCAGCATGGTACTTGAAACTTATATACAGGAGCAGCATGCAACTGTTCTGTTATCCAGTTTACTGCAAGTATGTTATACACTGTAATAAAACAGTTCTATAATTTTGTACAATATTCCTGTATTTTCCGAATTGTACTGTATTTTAGTAAGTTCACGGTAAAATCTTCCTGTCATTACTATACTATTGCTGCAATGTCAATTTCTCCCACTTGCTTTGTTTTTTTTTTAAAAAAACTTTTCCTCATTTAAGTCAATGCAGCTATACTCAATACAATGCGTTTATCCATACACGTCTGTAACAACGGACTAATGAAAACTGATACGTGCGCGCGCACTCACTGCAGTCAGTCACAGTATTAACATCACTTGCCTCATATTGCATCAGTCCTTGCTCGTGCTGCCAGACTGACGTCCAGGGACCCAGGGACTCCTAGCCGAATACTTTCTGCAGCATTAGACTCCTTCCACCAGCTTGTCTTCTGTCCGCGGTGCATCGTGGTGCCATCTCTGCCCCAGGGAAATGGGGCACAAATATCTGGCCAGTGCAGATGATGTAAAAGACTACGGGTCTCACTGGACTAGGCAACCTACTTCGTTTGATCCATAGTCCAGTTCTGACTCTCATATGCCCATTGTAGGTGCTTTCAGCATCAGATGGGGTAGAATTGGCAGTCTGACAGCTCTGCTGCTTCGAAGCACTATTAGTAGCAGGATGCCATTCACTGTGTGCTGTGACACATTTGTCACATCAGTATCATAATTTTCTGTAACTTGTCTCACAGTAACCCTTCTGTCAGTTCAGACCAGGCGGTGTAGCCTTCTTTGCCCTTGTGCTTGATGTGATCCTTGTTGGACCAGTCGGTAAGTACTCAGTCACTCGCAGCTGGGAGCTCCCCAGAAGCCTTGCTGCTTCTAAGATGTTCCGATTCATTTTTCGAATCATAACGGTTTGGCCCTTGTCGCTCAGGTCTCATTTCTTCTGCATCTAACGCACTCACTTCTAGAACCAAGTTTTTGCTTACTGTCTAAGGTCAGTATGCAGACCTCGAGATGTACTGTTCTTTTGAGATGATCAATTGTATTTGATCAGCTGTAAAAGGTTTAAACGTTTTTTCTTATCACTTGGTAGCTAGCTAGCAATGTAGTTTTGCTAGCATTTGAGTAATGTCATCTGACCAAGAAAATTTGGTCAACGGAATTTTGAAAGCTTAGTTCAACTTCATAGGGTATGAGAAGTAATGAATCAAGCTAGGCCTTCCCTCAAAAATGAGCGGCTCAAATGGTGAAGCTGCTTGCTTTCTTGGTCAAGTTTACTGTTTCATATGCAACGGAGTGCTATTTATTTTTCAATAATGAAGTTACTTAAACTGTGAAGCACATTATTATCCCACACCACAACAATAAGTGGCTTTTGCAATGAGATTGTCTGTCCGTCCGTCCTTCGTTCCAGATCCGTGGTGACATGTTTTCTCCAAAAGCGCTTTATTTAGATGAATGAAATTTTGTGTTTATGCTATGAGTCATGACCTTGATTGGGTTTGAAAGCAAGATTCTGTGGTGGCAGGGGATATTGATGAGTGTCTGCTTCTTTGAAATAGAGTGCAGGCCAGTCTGAGAGAATTTTAGGCTTGTAATCTTGGTTGTCCTTTGTTATCTGATTTTCTTTCAAGGCGCTGTCAACAACCCTGAGAACCTTGGTAATGCTCAGTTGATATGCCATTGCACGGCCATTCGATTATTCTTTAATTAATCATATTCGTATGATTATAAAATGTTTTCAAAATGGAGATGGTCAACATACCCAATTAAGTATTTTCTAAGGGGCTGATAATGTCGCAGTTAAGAAGTCATTTCAAATGTCCACCAATGGCCACTAATACGCATTGCTGTAAAGAGGTATTTGCCCCCTTCCAGATTTCTTATATTTTTGCATTATTATTATATTTAGAATTGCTGATCATGAAACAAATTTTAAATTTTAAACATGTATTACCCAGTTGAACACAAAATGCAGTTTTTGAATGATGATGACATTTATTGAAGGAAAAAAGCTCTTCAACCCTACCTAGCCCCTGTGAATAAGTAATTGCCTCCTTAGGCTCTTAATCAACCAATTAAATAAATTTCATTGGTAATTGGGTTCATTTTTGTGAGACACAGCCAGGCATGATTACTTTCAGCCCTGTTGAATCTAAACATCACTAGGGGTAAAAAAAGCACCTGTTTGGCTAGATGAAGCAGGCAAAAAGCAGCACTTGATGCTGCGATCTAAAGAAATTCAGGAACAGATGAGAAACCAAGTCATTGACATCTCTGAATCTATAAAGGGTTACAAAGCCATTTCTAAGGCTCTGAGACTCTAGTGAACCTTGGTGAGAGCCATTGTAATCAACAAATGAAGAGTAGAAGGAACGGTGGTGAATCTTCGCAGGAGTGGTCAGCTCAATTTCTCTAAGAGCGCATCAGTGACTCATCCAGGAGGCCACTAAAGAACCCAGACTAAGATCTAAACAGCTGAAAGCCTCAGTTGGCTCAGTTAAGATCAGCATTAGTGATTCCACAATAAGGAAGGGCAAAAAAGGCATCCGTGGGATCATGGGGGCCATTTCATGGTATTTGTTTCGTGTCAGACAGGACATTTGCAGGTTTTTTTTTCCCCACCATAGTCATTACTCTGGGGAATGATAATTAAGTTTCAACTGGTCATAAGCAAGAGCCATAGCACTTTATATGGTAAAAAAAAACTGAAGTCTTTTGATTTCATTTTTTCAGTTCAAAATGAAGCCAGAAAGTTTGTGTCGGACAGGACAAAAAGTGAAGTGTATTTTTGCCTTGGTGGAAAATTGCAAAGTTCTGCCTAACCACATGGCATTGCAGTTGTGTTCGCTGATATCTTAGCTAGGTTTCAGAGGAAATTTTGGTTTCTTAACTCAAAGTATAGCTGAGGGGGGGCCAAAAGTTCCCGCTCGGTCAGCGTGTCGGACGGGACACTTTTTCACTTGGGACCAAAATGACAGAAGATACACACATGATTGTTATAAATGCTTTTTTTCTTTCCCCGTCCTTTTTGGCACCTCGTACTTCTCACTGTCATTCTTGATTTTTTTTCCCTTTTGGTGCGGCTCCTCTCAGCATCTCTTTTAGGTGGGATGGCTGTTGTTTCTCTCTGTACAGCATTATAGTGATGGACCCATCAAATCTGGGGTGCAGTTTATAGTTCCAGTGAAGCAGACATGGTTTCTTTTGAGTTACGCAAACTTCTCAAAACGCAAACGCACAGGAAGAAACCACTTCAGTTTAAAGCACTCAGCTGTTCCAGAGAGGCTCCTCAATGTCTTCTAATTTGTAAGTTTGGTACCAATTACATGTACTGAACACGTCACCACTTACTTAGCCCATCACCAATAACTCCAACATCTTTAATGACAGGTGTTAATTGGGAAGTAATCTCTCTAATTACTGGCAATTAAATCAGCCAGTGGTTTCTGAACTCAAAAAGAACAAAACAGCCTTTTAAAAACCTGAATAGCAGTGGAAGTTGCAATATCAACTCTGGAATTTGCAATTGGTCCGTTACTAGAATACTAGAGTCCTGTCTGACATGTTTTTTCTCCTGTCTGACACGCAATTATTTCGGACTGGAAAAAACAGATTTTTAATATCCCTCGAGGTGTGTTCTATTTCTTTGAAAAAACCTTACTAACATTGTTTTATACAACATCAACAAAGAGAAAAATGATTCTTGCCTTCTTAAGTCATTTACTTCGGAAATAAATAAAACCTTTTGCTCATGAATCGTGTCAGACAGGACATCCAACTCCTGTGAAGTGAAATGAACAGGGCTTTAGCCTACCCTTGAGGAAAACATTACTTGATTGGTTATTTGCTTTGACTTGAAACTTGTCCTGTCAGCAAGAAAAAATTGTCAAACATTAAATACAACAGGAGAGAAATGAGAAAAACATGTATCCTGTCTGACATGCTGATTTTCATCATTTCCTAATTAAATACTAATTTACATAATCAAGGGCTAAAAATTTTTGTCAAGATTTTTGTTTTCTCATCAGTTCAGATATATATCTAACACATCCAATTGGTATTTTGCTCAGATTCAAATGTTTATATTTCTGATGCTGCTTCATAAATACGATGAAATGGCCCTGGCCGAAAACCACAGCTTACCAAAAAGAACATGAAAGCTCATCTCATATTTGCTGAAAACATCTTGTTGACCCCCTAAGATTTTTTTACAGTGATATTCTGTAGACTGAGTCAAAAGAGGATTTTTTTCACAGGACAGGGGTCTCGTTACATCTGGTGTGAAGCTAACATAGCATTCCTCAATAAGAACCTGGTACCAGCAGTCAAACGCAGAAGTGGAAGTGCAATGGATTGGCCTGCCTCGCTACTTCAGGACCTGGGCAACTTGCTGTAATTGATGGAACCACAAATTCTGCTCTTTTCCAGAAAATCTTGAGGGAGAATTTCTGACCACCAGTTTGTGACTGAAAGCTCAAGCACGTTTGGGTTATGCAGCAGGACAATGATTTAAAGTACATAAGCAAATTCATCACTGATTGGATCAAAAAAAGCAAAGGTTGAAGGTTTTTTTTTTTTTTTGGAGTGGTCTCATTGAAGTCCTTATTTGAATCAAACTGAGATGCTGTTACTTGTCCTTAAACAGGCAAGTTTATGTAGAAGACCCTCAAGTGTTGCTGAATTAATACACTTCTGCAGAGAAGAGTGGGCCAAAATTCCTCCACAGTGAAATTAAGGACTCATTGCCAGTTATAGCAAACGTTTGATTGCTCTTGTTGCCACCAAGGGAGGCACGACCAGTTATTGGGTGAAGGTGGTCAGTTATTTATTTATTTTTTACATTTGTAATATAGGTTTTGAATTACTGTTTATCTTCAATACTATAAATGGTCAATTAAAAGCTGTTTTGTGTTTACTCACAATGGGCCTTATTTATAAAAATTTGCATGGATTTCATGCCTAAATAATACGTACACACACAAAAATAAAAATTACATTTTGTGGAAAAAAACCTAATTTATAAACCTATGGGTAAAATTAAACTGCATGTAATTTTCATTTCTTTAATCAGGATGGACTTGGAATTTATTGACATTGCGCATAATCTTGATAATTTGCCTTTTTTTAATGTCAAGTTTGTTTTTATAAATCCAAAATCTGCAAAGAAAGTGACGTACATATCTTTTTTGTGCCTACGCACCATTTATAAATGAGGCCCAGTGTCTTTGTTTTACATTAAAATTAGCTGGATGATCTGAAAAATTTAGATGAAATAATGTGGGGAAAAATAGAGGAAGGGGCAAATACATTTCACACAGCACTGTAAACTGTGCCTTACTCTGCTGGCTGAGAGGAACAGAAGATGAAGTGTTCATTTGGTGGCTGAAAGATCCCCATATAATAGCATCTAGTGCCCATTGGCCAGATAGCGTGCGCTCACAGAATGAATGGAGGTTAATTATTTGCGGCAGTCATGCATTTTGATTTATGCTTTGTGTGTTGCATATCAAGGGAAATGATGAACCAGCTGTCTCGGAGAGATTTGTGTACGCATCTGGCCATTGCTGTTGTGGCTTCTCTGTTTGCTGGTTCCTCTAACTTCCAGCAGGCAGTCTGTATGGAAACTCTGTCTGGCCACAGCTCTCAGACTTGGACTGATGATTCTTCTTGGCATCGTCTGGTATCTCATTTTGATATAAATATATGATCAAATCTCAGAAAAAGGAAACATGTAACCCACAAGATTAATAAATGCATGCATATGATGGCTCTGAAATAGGTTGTCAAGTTTTGACAGCTGTTCGTTTTCACTGGGTTGTCAAGCCACTGAGGTGGATACGACATCAGGCCGACCAGAGGAATAAGAACAAGAAGGATGATCAACAACGTTATGCTCATACATTAAAATTTTAATTTGTTTAAAGCCTTTTCTCATAGATGAATGAAGGCCTTCTTTAACGGTGATGTTGCTCTCTTGATTACAAGCGGTCTAGCAGATAAAATGGATGGATTCTCCACTTTCCTCTTCACCATTTTTATATAAATCTCTTGAAAACCCTTCGGAAGCTGTGCGGGCACATGAATTTATTTCTTACGAAAAATCAAATAAGTGCGGCTGTGCGTAAATGGCTGTATTGCAGAAACGCCAGTATATCATTGAAAGGTGAGAGACTTGTTCAAAATTGACTGCTAAGTACAAAACCCAAAACCAGTGAAGTTGGCACGTTATGTAAATCGTAGATAAAAACAGAATACAGTGATTTGCAAATCCTTTTCGACTTATATTCAATTGAATACACTGCAAAGAGAAGATGTTTTAATGTTCAAACTGAGAAACTTTTTTTTTTTTTTTGCAAATAATCATTAACTTAGAATTTAAAGGCAGCAACACATTGCAAAAAAGTTGGCACAGGGGCCTTTTTACCACTGTGTTACATCGCCTTTCCTTTTAACGACACTCAGTAAAGGTTTGGGAACTGAGGAGACCAATTTTTGAAGCTTTTCAGGTGGAACTCTTTCCCATTCTTGCTTGATTTACAGCTTAAGTTGTTCAACAGTCCGGGGTCTCTGTTGTCGTATTTTACGCTTCATAATGCGCCACACATTTTCAATGGGAGACAGGTCTGGACTTCAGGCAGGCCTCTTTTACTACGGAGCCATGCTGTTGTAGCACGTGCAGAATGTGGCTTGGCATTGTCTTGCTGAAATAAGCATGGGCGTCCATGAAAAAGACGTTGCTTGGATGGCAACATATGTTGCTCCAAAACCTGTATGTACCTTTCAGCATTAATGGTGCCTTCACATATGCGTAAGTTGCCCATGCCTTGGGCACTAATACACCCCCATACCATCACAGATGCTGGCTTTTGAACTTTGCGCCTATAACAGCCCGGATGGTTCTTTTCCTCTTTGGTCCGGAGGACACGACGTCCACAGTTTCCAAAAACAATTTGAAATGTGGACTCGTCAGACCACGAACACTTTTCCACTTTGCATCAGTCCATCTTAGATGAGCTTGGGCTCAGCGAAGCCGGCGGCGTTTCTGGGTGCTGTTGATAAATGGCTTTCGCTTTGCATTGTAGAGTTTTAACTTACACTTGCTGATGTAGCGACGAACTGTAGTTACTGACAGTAGTTTTCTGAAGTGTTCCTGAGCCCATGTGGTGATGTCCTTTACACACTGATGTCGGTTTTTGATGCAGTACCGCCTGAGGGATCGAAGGTCACGGGCATTCAATGTTGGTTTTCGGCCTTGTCGCTTACTTGCAGTGATTTCTCCAGAATCTCTGAACCTTTTGACGATATTACGGACCGTAGATGATGAAATCCCTAAATTTCTTGCAATAGCTCGTTGAGGAATGTTGTTTTTAAACTGTACGACAATCAGCTCACGCATTTGTTCACTAAGTGGTGACCCTCGCCCCATCCTTGTTTGTGAATGACTGAGCATTTCAGGGAAGCTGCTTTTATACCCAATCATGGCACCCACGGTGACCACCTGTTCCCAATTAGCCCGTTCACCTGTGGGATGTTCCAAATAAGTGTTTGATGAGCATTCCTCAACTCTCTTCGTCTTTTTTGCCACTTGTGCCAGCTTTTTTGAAACATGGTGCAGGCATCAAATTCCAAATGAGCTAATATTTGCAAAAAATTACAAAATTTACCTGTTCGAACATTAAGTTACTTGTCTTTGCAGTGTATTCAATTGAATATAGGTTGAAAAGGATTTGCAAATCATTGTATTCTGTTTTTATTTACGATTTACACAATGTGCCAACTTTACTGGTTTTGGGTTTTGTAAAACTGATTGAGTTACCATTGCAGGTGGGAATAGTGCATGTAGTACGTCAGCTGTGGTAGAAATTCCGTGACCCATAAATGTGCCTGAAGTTCACGAGGTGTACACCACGCCTTCTGATAGAGGGAGAGACGCACGCACGCACACGCTCTCGCACATGCTCAGTGGGATGAACTTCACCCCAGAGTGAGCCATTGCCTGGTTGTGTTGTGCTCCTCCTGCCGTCACGGTTCATATCTGCCTCAGCTCGCAAAACGAGATTCTATTCAAATGAGCCGGCAGACCGTGGAACGTGACAGCTGAGATTCTTCTGCCAATTTGTTCTTTTCATTCGGCCTGCGAAAGTCTCGGGGTTTACGGTTTCCCCGCTCGCTTCGTTTAATTATTTTTTTCTTACATGGATACAACTGGATTTTATTCACCACTCAGCACTAAGGAGTAAACTGGCGTATGTCTGCTCCCATAGTTCGACAGGTAATGGGTCGCGCTGGTTATTACATAAATGCATGCTTTACATTTCCTTTGGTTTAGTACATTGTGTGCTTTTTTTAAATTGGAGGAACTTTAATTGTGATTAGGGAGGCTAATTATGGTTAGGTATTCTCTTTGACTTCATCAGCACTGGCAGTTTTGTAAATTTACAGTCTTTTACTATTCTTGTGCTCTCCCTAGTACTGTGCCTCTATGTGATTATGTAACCTAAAGCACCTGGCCAGGTACTTTGCTTTGTGTGCAGTATAGAGTGCGGGGAAATGAGTGGTTGCCCTGAGAGGAATGAGTATTGACTGCCTTTTAGGTTCTCGGGAGAAAGTTGGTGTCATTGGTCAACTTTTTTTATTCTCTGTGTGTGCAGAGTGCTATAGATGATATGGTAGTCAACTCGCTCTTGCTATTCTTTTTTTCAGACTGCAGTTCCTCGTTATCAACGCATCACCATCACACTTCCACTATTCATGTGGGTTAAAGAAAAGGAGAAATTCAGGCATTCAAATCAAGCTGCAATCATTTATTAACAGTTTTCATCTTTGCCAGGGAGGTCACACGTCACAAAACAGAAGCCACATTTAGGACAGTTTGAGTCGCGAGAGAGAGTAGCTCGATAATGGGGTTCCTAAAAGCAGGGACCCAAAGTGCAGTGGATCTTGGAATAAGTTTCGCCCTTGATAACTGTAGACTTCATAGCCGCATGTTCTCAGGACCGCAGCTGTTATTGTATCAGTCTGAAATCTAAGTGCGGAGAGTAACTCCACAGAGTTACTGTAGAGTGGAATGTGCTCACTGCTTTTGTGTATCTGAGAAACTGAGAAAGTGCTGCTTTTTTTTGTACCTTTTCTGATGGTCAACCTCACTGACCTTGTCTGTAGGGTGGTAAAGCGGAAATGCAATTGATTTGCTTTTCCAGTGTACTGCTAGATGCTATGCTAGCGCATTTTTCCCATGAATGGAAAGAGCAATGGTTTTATTGTCCCCCGCCGTGCGAATGCGCGAAGCGGCGGGACATGGTATTCACGACTGTCCGTCCGTCCGTCCGTACGTACGTGTGTCCCGAATCCTTGTCAGCGAGATATCTCTAGAACGAATTGACGGATTTCCTTCAAACTTCATGTCAACATGTATTAGGGTGGTGCCCCAGCGCCAGTCGATTTTGGTGACCTTTGCGTCACTCTCAAGGTTACACCGAGACACTGTTCATTTTGACACGATTTGCCATTTTCTGGCGGGGGACTAAGACACGTTCGTGGCAAATACTTGTTTTATCGCTGGAAGCGTTCGAATGTTCGTTAGCCGCATTTTATAAATGCGTAAAACCATTAGTTTGTGATTGATATGGCACTTATCATTTATTTTTTAAGATGTTGAAATTATGAGAGGATTCTCAGATTTGTGAACCAAACTCTGGAACTACAGTGGCTAGGTTTTAGCCTTGACCCCTCAAAGTGATCTAGGCTTGTATGAATGAGCACTGTAGATCTTTTTAAGGTCTCTTATTTGCATTCCTATCTTTCCTCCAGCGAGAACAGCCATGGGTTGTGTCATAAGGGGCCAAGCACGGAAGGTGCAAAGGCCGCCTCCTTCTTCTGAGTCATTCCTTATGAAATCACCAAAGCTCCCAATTTGATGGTCTCAGAATTGCTTGTTTCTTCGACCGATTGTAGTGTCTAGTGGTGGAAGAAGATAGCAGTTTGTTTTAGTTCAATATCTGTCTGCGTTCAGATTTTATAGGGGTTTGAAAAAGGATTAGTGTCAGCATTAACCTCCTGTTAGCAGTTTGTGAGCATTTTCACCTGCTTGTAAATCAAGAACTAAGAAAGCAAGCAACTTATTCTGAAGAAATTATGTTTATTGTGCCTCAAAGTCTTAATAGAGAGGATTTTTCACAACATTAATTCTTTGGGGGTTATGCAATTAACAATCAAATTTGAAATTTGAACAAAGTGTCACTGAAAGTGACATATTTGAGGGTCAAATTTCTCTGACAACTCATATGATATGGGTTTAGGAGTTTGGTTTTCCAGTAAAGTATACATGTAGACCTTTATAAGATTGCAGAGAAGAACTTCATACTATCTGCCAATTTTGGGCAAGATTAACCTTTTCCTGTCCAATAATCTTTGTGTGGTCATTTTTGACCCATATTTTAACCCCGTGGGTACCTTTCAATTTCCAAAAAGTAAGTGCCATTTTAAAGCCCTTGATGTGTAGTACTAAGTAAATGTGAAGCAAACTTTAAACAACCAACCTGTCATTGTAAAACAATGTCTCTCTTGGAGATAAAACCCTTGTTTTTGCAACATTCATTATGTACAGTAATATGTAAGCAAATGAACAGGAAACATATGGTAGATTGCAAAACTTACATTTAGCCTATATGCATCACTACATATACTACATTAATATTCTTATTTCTGATTTAATGGGCTGATCATGACTTTCTTGCCCAGTAATATTACAAAACCCAAAACCAGTGAAGTTATGCAATAATTTATATTTCCTCCTCAGTTCTTTCTTCTTTGCCGTCTTTCGAGAGTCCATGTCGTAAAGTGGGCAGGACTATGCCACCCGGAGCATGAATTTATGGGTGCATGTCATGTAAATTATGATGGTTTCTACTGCCAGATTTATCAATGCCACGCCAGTTCTACGCTGAAATCGGCGACGTACACACTTTTAGTAAATCAGATTTGACACCTGGCGAACGCTGATATTTACACCAGATCCTACGCTTGATAAATGAGGGCCATTATGTTATCAACAGCCATCAGGAAATTTAGTGCCAAGCCAATCCTTACTAAATGGTTGCCAACCTCAAGCTTTCTAACCATGTGACAACTCTCTCCAAATCATCCAATGAAAGAACATAATTCCTTCCTAGTCCAGTAGTGCTTGGAGCAGTCACCTTAATTTGATACCACGGAGCGTCCAGCTTTGAGGAGTTGCTGTTCCAAATTTGGTCACGACTTTTTGGGTGTATTCGTTGACAAATTTGGTCCTGTCAGTCAAACACTAGAGTGTATACTTGTAATTGGTTGTTATTGACAGAGTGGCTAGAGCCTTCGGTTCTCTAATTGGAAGTTAAGCGCATTTGGTTTCATTGTGTCAAAAATATTAGATAATCGCACAGGTTTTTCCGCCAGATTTTTTATTCGTTAAAATGAAATGCGGGCTAGTCTGAATTGATCGCCGGCCTGCCGCCCGCTAATCGAATAGCCCTAAACTAAGGTTTGCATGTGTTCCTAGTTTGGAGTTGTGACGTATGACTTTGAACGAGTGAATTAAAGAGCAGATTAAAAAGGGGGTTGCGATTAATTTTTCATCTCAACTGATTTCAGCCATCGCACATTTGTATCTATTTTGAACTTTCTCGCAGTGCATTGTTACATCCCTAGAATGCGAGAATGTGACCTAACAATAAAAAACTGAAAGTCGGCACTTTCCATCCCTCAAATGTTTGGCCAAGGAGAGGCCACGGAGCAAGTCGGCAGTCATGTGACAGTGACTGTGATGTAAACTGACCATAGCCCAACCGAAGTCTATATGGGCTTAGCTAAGTTAGTGCTAAATTTGCTTGTTTAGAGCCATTTCGTCAGCTAAATTGGTTAATGCTTGAGTTAGTGCTCCCCCTGCCTTTTTGTGTTGTTTGTCTGGAAAAGGGAGATTTCTTTACAATCTGTTATTTTCATTATTCATTATATTTAGCATTATATTAAGCATTGGTGTTATCTTTACTAGCTATTTATAGCTCCTTTTGTAGTTCTGGGATCAGGTAAGTGCCTCAGATTGAAGCGTTGTACACTGCTAAACAAATTTAGTGTTTTCGCTAATGTGTTAGCTTATGTGTTTAGCCTAGTCGGCATCATTGTTAGGCAACTATCCTGCAATAGGTTACTTAACGCTACAATCATTTTTGCTCTGTTATGTAGCCGAGCTTTTGCTTATGTATTGCTTGTTTATTTTTTGTTTATGTTCTGTGGTCATCTCTTCTTCGCTTTTTCTTCATCTGTTTTAGTGTTGTTATCCATTTTTACCAACCTGCCCAGGGACTGCAGGTGGAAACTAGCAAGTGTTGCTATAACCTGGCATAAAACAACTTCTCTTGTTCTACGAGATTAATGTTTATTTGTGCATTGTGCCTGTTTTAAATAAATAAACTCCTACTCCATTATTTGTACCGGTGGAAACAATTCTATAATAATTGCCAGAGTGTTTGACTGTTGGGTTTCAGGACACTCTGGAGAAACCAGACACTTTGAGTCTTCAGTGAGTGCTTTTTTTTATTTTTTATTTTTAAAAACGCCTCTTTCCATAAATGAGCAATAAGACAGTTGATGTCGTTATGAAGAGATAATTGCGGATTCTGTGGGTGTTTTGATCAGCATGTTTAAGTATTAATTATTTAGTTCTGCTCTGTCTGAAAGGGACCAAAAACAGATTTTTAAACACCCTGAGGTGAGAAGAACGATCACTGGCTCTTTGCACTCTGCGTGGTCATGTGGACTTTTTTAGATCAGGTCCACAGAAATAGAATTAAGCTCGAGTGTATTTCATTTCATTCCATTTTTTTTAAACACTTAATATTTTGAAGGGTTCTTCAGTTCAGGGAAGTAATTGACAAATCGCTGAAGTATTAGTACCATGTGTGCATGTGTACTTAAGAATATCTGCATATTCCTGGTCTGAGAATGAACAAAAGAGCTGTTCTCATCAGCATTGTGTGCTTTAATGATCACAGTGCCGTGTGGATTGGTGTACTGGGTATGACCAGAGATTGCGTGGATAAGGTGATGTTTGTACTGTCGGTGAAAGAAGTGCAGAGTCCGAAGTGCGTGGCTCAGCTGCCGAATGGACCGTAAGGGGCTTGGCTGTGAACGCTCCTGCCTGATCCCGCTTCACATTGGGCCTCACACGGTCTGGTGGGTGCCTCTCCGAAATAAGGGTCACTCCCTTTTACGTGCTGTTCTTTTTCAGCTGTTCCTATGATGTGGCATCACATGTCATCTCAGGACAATGTGCTTTAAGCTCATTCAAGATGATCCAAAACTAAAATCCTTACTGTCACAAACCTCACTTCGACACCAACACCAATTAGTCATCGCCAGCGCAAAAAAAAGGATGGATATATATATAAATAAATTTAAAAAAAAAATATATATATACATACATACACACACACACACACACACACACACACACACACATATATATAAATAACCGAAGGTAGCTTTTTCGAAATTTCTTACACTTCAATTACTTCCACACTTCTGGTGTGCAGCTTGCACCTCTATAATCAAACCAAGAAAAAGTTCTGGATGCGTGAAGGATTAATACTTCTTCTACGTTCGGTATCGTACGGCCAAGTATCCGTAACCATGCGTGCTAATGCAACTTTTCCCCCGCAGATGCGCTAGACTGGAATCGACTTGACCTCAACTATCGCATTAAGCCTCGGAAATGGGGCTTCTTTGCAACATATAGGGTTTTTCTTTTTTTGGTCATGGCGATCGCGCGAACTCTCCGCTGCTTTCCGGACATTGGTAATCTTTCAGTTTTAGGAGATCTGCTTCAGAAAATCCATTTATATTAACTGGGAAAAAATAATTTGGGAGTACAGGTTACTACTAATTGGAATGCATTGGCTTCCTCTGGAATCCTCCAGTTTGGGAGAATGTGTGCTTCGCGGAATAAGTGTTTGTATTGATCTCTTGGGAAGTAAGAGCAGATGGATCATCTTATTTTTTTGTTAAAAATGCATGTCACTGTGTCAGCTGGGCTGTGCTGTCAGTCTGGTACTGGCCTGAAGTCAAGATGGCCAGGGGCTGCGTCAGTGACAGATATAGGGAAGCAGTTTGTGGGAAACTGCCATAAATTCAATGATCTTGTGCTGTTGAAAACCTATTGTGTGGCAACTTGCCACCACATGATAGGTTTTCAACGCTATCTTGCTATCATGCATCATTGAGCAACAGCATTTCGCACTCTTAGGGTTAATTAGGCTGCAGTGTTGCTAACTGTTCTTATTGTAACCAGAAGCATTTCTCAGCTTACAGTCATGTGGCGCATTGCGCCACACACTTACACAGCTTATTCCTGAAAGAAACGGTTTACGGACACTATGTTGCATCATCGCTAATCCCAATGTGCTTGCAGCAGCATCAATATCTTACTGTATTGACTTATATGCGTAATGCTGCCTGATCCTCAGCCATGTTGGAAGCATGTCTAATGGTGGGTACAACTCCGAACATCATCAAGGGAGATATTTTATGAGGGATCGTGCAGACATTCCCGGCTGGTTATCAACTCCGAGTTCAGGACATCCACAGGACATAATAATCTCTTACAGTGTGGCAGTAATGAGTAGCGTTACATAAGTCAAGCTGTGTTTGTTGTTCACTGCCAGAATAAAAAATACTACTTTTTTTTTTCTTTTCACGGGAGCTGTTTTTGGGAAAAAGTAACTCTCGTCAAATTTTTGCAGAAGATATTTTGAGCCTCACGAGAGCTCCTGTACAAGTTGGAAACCTATTTATATCCGCAAGAGAAGAATTGTATGGACTCTCCAACAAGTATAATATATACATATTTGTCAAGCAGGATGTCATTCAAGTCTTCTCCTTTTTGATTTTTTTTTTCATTAACCTCAAAAATTGAATAATTCTTGACAAAGCAGCTGCTAATCTAATTTTCATCTGATGCAAAGACAAGACTGAAGTCCCATACAATAGATAAGTGAACAAAACTGCAATCAAAACTGTACCAAGTCATTACTATGTCATTATTTATATATATTTTTTACTGACAGTTTCATTTCTTAACAGTTGAAAGGTTTGAAATGCATGTAGCTTCTTTTACAAATGCACCTTTCCACAAGTATGAAAAGTGGGGTTATCCTGACCTTAATAGAGTAAAAACCTTGTTAAGGATGAAAAATTGTTCAAATATTTAAATATCTTCTTCATTTGCAAGTCATTATATTCGCATCCTAAGTTCCAAATGTGAAAATACAATGGCACTGAATTAAGATACTGAAAATGTGCTGAACAATTGTTACATGTTGCAAATGTTTTGGGGGAAAAGGGAGGGAAACATTCTACTCTGTGCACAAAGAATTGAGAAACTTTGCGGTACCTACTACACGGCAAGTGGCACGATGGAACCTGGAACCAACATCAGCTTATCATACAATAGCAATTCAGCTCTTCAAAACTTTCTTACACAAAATGCAAAAGGTCCCAGATAACCACAAAGCCAGCGCTCATAATATCACGATCAGATGTAACATAACGTCAGCAGCGAATGTCAGAAGTGAAAGAACACCGCTTTAGAACAACCAGCAATGGCAAAATACATGTGACATAAAATGCGACAGTAAGGGCAATGTCTGTGGCCATATAAATATTAAGCACAATTGTTAAGGATCATTTTACGTCAAAAACATACGTTTTACTTACATTAGATGTTAACTCTATGGGATTTTCGCCGCGCAAGGTCGTTTATTAAGATAGATTTCACCATGAGTAACTCTGAAAGCGATGATGATTCTGCACTTCTCTCGCGATTCTTTTCTCAGGGGCTGGAAGCTTTGATGACGTAAGAACATTGTTAATATAGGTGGAATAACTTAACCGCTTGCTTATTGATTAAAGGAGACCTATTATGCTAGATTTCCTAGTTTATATTTTGATCTTGGACTCCCCTAGAGTACTCCTGATTGTTCAAAGTCCAAAAAAGGGTCCTTATTTAGCTCATACTGCCATCTTCAAAAAGCCCCATTTGTAGTCCATTGTAGTCTCTGCCTGAAACGCCTCATTTGGGCTGCTCTTCTGCTATGGTCCCACCTCTCCGTGTGCCCACTTTCTTCTGATTGGCCAGCTCTGGTTTTCCCTAGTGTGAAATGTGAGACGCGTCTGCCATCTGAGCTCAGGAATTTTGCAGTCGAACGCTGTACATGTGTATAGATCTAATGAAATGAACTTGTTCTAATAAATGCAGAGGTGAAAGTGGAGGATGCAGTACGAAAGTCTGGAAGCTCCAGCTTGAATTTGCCATCTACCTACGGTATGATGAGTTCACTGGTATTTCCACTCTGTAGCTAGGATTGAGGGAAAGGTAGAATCCACTCCATACAGACACATTTGTGGAACGGGTCGACATACCCAAGTGTAGACCGGAGACAATAGAAATCTGGTGGGTCTGAGTTTAGAGGGAAGTGCTACAGCCACAATCAACAGGCCATTGCATTTGGTAGGCTTATGCCGTAAAAGCAACTTACAGCTTCCGCGTGTGTGAGTCACGGGCAGTCGCGCCCAATACAGGCTTTATCTTCTGATATTTTACAAAGCCTGCGTTTGAGGCCAGTTGTTCGTGCTAAATATCGTTAGCGGTCCTGCTAGCCACCCGTAACGCGTTAGCTTCACTTACGTTATTTGATGTTATATTGTTACTTGCAGCCTGTGGCTTCGAGCACTTGATCGATGCAACTGCTTCAGGTTTGAGAAGCAGCTGAAATGCTTATCCAGCGTCAAATTATCCTTTATTGACAAAGCTGTCTTTGGTGAAATGCTGAGCTCAAGCAGCTAATGTTCGCTTTGGCCGTGGCTGTTTGCTCCCAGCAAACAAAAAAAGCTACACACTAATTTCTGGTGGCATTGTCTTTTGGAAGAGAAATTGGTGCTTTTCTTCCAAAAATAAACGGACTAGCAGCTTTCTGGAGAGATACTGAGAACTCCACCTCAAATGATCTTGGGTTGTTCTTTTGTATTTCCAAAAGTGTAGATGCTACTAAGGCATAATATGATCCACGGTTGTTTGTGCCTGCCAGAATGGTTTCTGGTGTGGGCAGGTCCAGTGCCGTGATTGGCTCTGGCTAGCTCTACATTAATTGGACGGCACAACCTGACGTCAGGTTTTGCCCAGATCTTGTGAAGATTTCGGAACGAGCTGTTCAGAGAGGTAATCAAGTTCATGAAATCACGTTCTTGGATTACAGCAAAACCCCTGTATCTTATGTGTAGAAACTTTTCAGAGGTTGAGTATGGACATCCAGCATTATAACATTACTTTTACAGGGTGTCTCAGAAAGAAGTATACCCAATTTGAATCATCGATTATATGAACTATGACACTGGTCTCTCCACATGACCCCCTCTACATGATCACCAAATGATCCGACAGACGATGCCAGCTGTGCATTGATTGGGAGGGGGGTCATGAAGATGGACCAGTGCCATAATTTGACACTGTGTAACATTTGAATAAATGAGTCTCCTCATCAATCTTTTTGTTTGTGATTTCCCCTTCCCACAGTTACGAAGAGCAGAACACTCGTCACTGCAAGGATCTGGGTGCCATTCAAAAAATGCATTGTTACTGATTCACCCATGAAAATAAACACATGTTTAGGGTATCATTTAAAAGAGTAAATCCTTCTCTTTCTAATGACATACTGGTATTACACTTAAAATAAAATT
The DNA here is from genome assembly GCA_029721435.1 of Gymnothorax reevesii. Lineage (NCBI taxonomy): Eukaryota > Metazoa > Chordata > Actinopteri > Anguilliformes > Muraenidae > Gymnothorax > Gymnothorax reevesii. The sequence continues at coordinate 11,439,261 of CM056585.1, read as the reverse complement.
TGGTAGTTTTCATATAATCGATGATTCAAGTTGGTCTTTTTCTGTGACACCCTGTATGTATTAAAAGAATCAGCAAAAGAATAAAAGGATCAGCATAATCGGTCCCCTTTAAGCTGTGGGGGCGACGTAACGTTATACTGCTTTGTATTTATTTTTCCCTTATTTAACCAGGGAAGTCCCGATGAGATTGAAATCTCTTTTTCAAGGGAGCTCTGGGGGTTGAGGTGGGGAGGGAGAGGAGGAATTGCACAGCCAATTAGATCAGGGGATGATTAGGTGGCAGGTCGAAAGAGCCAGGTTGGGACTTTAGCCATGATACCGGGGAACCCCCTACTCTAATCAAAGAGTTGCCACTGTGAGTCCGAAAGACGGCGCCTCCCTAAGTTAGGGTTGGGCAATATGGACAAAATCTAATATCTCGATATCGGTGACAGAATACCTCGATATCGATATTTTGCCGATATCATCGAGACAAATGTTGGTGCTTTTGCAAAGTATGTACACAATAATATTTTCTATAACCATTTATAAGTAATGTTGACATAACAATGAAACGGGTGCAGGCAACAGCTTCAACAGTCTTGCAAGTGCAGAAAAATGCAACCCATTACTGTAATTCAGCTTTTAAAACCAGAAAAGCCAACACTTATTTCATATCACGATATTACGATAGTCAAAATCCGTGACGATATTTTACTTTGAATCACGATATCGATATAATATCGATATATCGCCCAGCCCTACCCTAAGTACGGTGTCCTTATCACTGCACTGGGGCATTGGGGATTATTCTACCAGAGGGAAGTTCGGCACCTACTGGCCCACCAACACCCTGCTTAGCTTCAGCCACACAGCTGGAGCAGATCATATTGTGGTATGACTGCTGTATGCCATTAGCTAAGTAAAATCTTGGTAATTAATAGTCATATTAAAGTGACATGATCTGGTTTTTACCCTAACGTCTGTCTATCTATTCTGTACTATGCATTAACTCATCTGACATGATCTCTGCTGCTTTCGTGTGTCCCAACTGGTGGGGTGGAAACGAAATTACATGAAATTGCTAACATATAACGGTTATTTACTAAGATTTTCCTTAACTAGCTAGTAAGCAAGATGGCTATATAATCTTAAAAGTAACGCAATATGCGATCATAGAATGAAATGGCTGGGTTTGTTCTAAGCTTGTTTTCAGCCAATCGGGGTCATGAAAACCCACGTCTGCCACAGCTGCAAGTTGCGCTGCTGGTCACATGCTCATTGAGAGCCAATCCGAGTATTCTTGAGTCAGTTCAGATGGGGTTTATAAATTCGCTACTGGTCCAGCCTGGAGACTGGACGGGAGCGACTCTCATTGTGACGGTCGTCCTCGCTTTGTGTTTCTGGCGTGATTTTAGAGCTTACCAGCGCGAAATCACTCGCCGCTCCCGTCTGTTTTTGTCGCTGCTCTGTGCAAATAAGTGCTTTATACCGGAGCTCACGGGATTCGTATTTTGTGCTGCAATGTGAGATTAATGCTGAAAACCTATTAGTGTTCTGTGCTCTAGTTGTATTGACTGAGTGTCAAGGACTGTTTTTTTTTTTTTTTTCTTTTTTCCCCCCCTCCTGTTATTGTTATTTCTGTGGATGGCTGGAGGTCACTGCTGTACAGTGTAGAAACATCAGCTGGGCTAGTGCAAATTGTGGAGCAGGAGTTCTGTAACACGGAGTTGTGCTCTGAAGTGCGTGCAATTTCTATTTTATTTTTTAACCAGTACAGAGAACAAACTATTTGTATCGTCAAAATTTGCCATTTTCCTACCACTAAAGTGTAACTAATATTTTGGGTGCTTAAAAACTAGATGTGTCTAGTACTGCATCAAGGTTTCATAACACTAATTTCTGCCTCTGCATGTCCAGGCAAGTTAGACCTGGACAAGGTATGACCTTCTGTGTGGAAACAAATGTCTTAATTTTTGAGCTAAATTGACTTTTAGCTGACCACCATTATTATCCCCCGCCAAGACGAAGTGGGAGAGGATGTACGTTTGACCTCCGTCCGTCTGTCCGTCCTTCCATGTGTCCGTGCGTGCGTGCGTCCGTCCGTCCGTCCTAGATAAAGGGGACGGCTTTACTCAGAAACTACTACAGATACAGTAACCAAATTTGGTGTGTAGCTTCAGGCCATAAAGGCCTTGATGGAGGTCGAAAATAAGAGGCACGCGATTGGCGGGGGATGTTGTTGACCATGTCGACTTGTTGACTCCCACTTCTGTGGATCTAAATAATCCTGTGTTGTAAACTTTGCTAATGGGACAGTTCACACCAAAATCAAAAATCTGTTTATCCTATTCTTTGCTAAAACTTCCAATTATTAACCCTTAGAGAGCAAAAAAAAAAAACAAATTTAATTATCTTCTGCTTTTGAAAACCTATCATTTGGCGACTTGTTTAAAAGAGCTCGGGAGCTCTTTTAAACAATTCACCACAGGATGGGGTTTCAACAGCTTTAATTTTGATATCTTACATTATTGAGTAACAGTAGTTGCATTTGGCACTCTAAGGGTTGAAAGCATCTACATCATTGTTATCATATCCCTGAAATGAAGTGTTTGGGGTTATTATGGATTCGCTGTGGCCTCTGCTGCCACAGAGCCATATTAGATAAAACTGAATTTTCCAAATGCAATGTCGAAGTGTTACGGTGGGATTCCGACCAACTTTGCTCCAAATACATTTTTGTATGAAAGTGCAATCCTATTGTTCTGGTGGCTGTATGACCATTTTTTTTTTTTTAGCAACACCTTTTGGCCAAATTAAATTATTTCAAAAATGCTGTCAGTCAAACAGTTGTTATATGGGAATCGGGTAGAATTTGCTGTGAACATTCCTGGAGCCAAGAGTACTCCTCTTGTTGATTTTCTGTAGTGTTGCCTTTGGGGCAAACCAGGCATTGTGCTGTGGTTTTGGACAGTGATATACCCTGCTGTCATCCAATGGCTTCATTTATCTAGTTCTTGTACAGTAGTGATCCATCTTTATTCCTAATATTGTTAATCTCCATTTATCTTTCCGTTTCCTGTGACAGTATTGAAAGTACATTTTGCAGGCTGATTACTCTGCCATGCCTGGTTGTGCCACTGAATGTTTCTCATGTGCAGTCATCTGGTCCTACCCTACATTCAGTGTCTGTCAGTCCCACTGCTCAAACCAGTATTCCTGTGTCACTCAGATTTCCCTTGCAAACTTACACATTCAGGCTCTCCCTAATATCAGGAGCGCCACCAATGCCAGTGTCTACAGTGGTATTGTCCAAATGTCTCTGTGTTCACCTTTGTGCAAAAAGCACATTTCCAGTTAGCCGAGCGATATTTGTCTTCATGGGTTTAGCCAGGCACCAGTCTATCCATCTTTTAGAGTGGCATTTTGACCGGTTTAGACGGGTAAAAATCAAATTAAAAACATGACTGAAAAACTGCACCTGTCTTTACTCATCTATGCTTTAAAATGTCTCACTAAAAGTCAAGTTAACAGGTGCCTAGCGAGTCCATTGTATGCTATATGCTAGTGGAGCAAAGACAATAGAAGTGCTGCAGTCCTGCAGATCTTGCCAGGCAAGCGGAGCAGGCTACTGCCTTAAATACTCTCCGTGACGGTTTCGGGCCGCAACCACCGAGCGGCCCTGCAAATCAGGTTTTAAATAGCAGTAGCTTTTCTGTATGCTATTATTACAATGCTGAGTCCCCGGTCAGCGATCTTCAGTTCTCCCCTCTCGTCAGGTCTATGGTCAGTTACCCCGGTTACCCTCTTGTTGAGGGCCGTCAAAATCCCGGGGCAATTTCTGCTGGCAGATTCAGCCATTGAGCCAGGCTTGAGGTTCCAGCGACTGCCCGCGTTGAAGAACAATTGAAATGCTTTTAGGAGCCGTCGCTGTGTTTACCTCACACCTTGCCTGCGTTTCCAGTGTGTTGGTGTCTTTTGTCCTAGATTGCCTTGGTTTCTGGCTTGGTTGCGAGGCCTGACGTGTCGAGGACGGCCCTCCGCAGGAAGAACGATGTGTTAGTCGAGTCGCACGTTGGAAGAGGGCCCCGCTTTGCTGTCTAAGATGAACAATGAAGAGGAGTTCTATGACGCCGTCACCGGTGAGCTTATATTTGATACATTACCTTTAATTTTGTTTTGATCAACTCTTCCCTTGAAAGGATGTTTAAATGACTGTCTCACCACACGTGTTTGGAATGCGGGATGCAGGAATTTTACACATGCGGCATTTTCTCCTTACTGTCTGCTAGTCTTGAGGCCTTGGCTCTGAATGAACAGGGTGAGTTCATTAATTATTGGCGTTTCCAGTGATGAGTGAACCTTTTCATAATTCATTGTAAAAGGTTAGCTGGGTTGTACAGAGCAGGTCATGTCAGCATGGTAATATCCTGGGATAGGTAACAAGGTTATTCAACAGGGTCACCTGACTCCGTCTGTGTGATTGTGCGAATAATACAGCAGTCCATTCGTGTAAGGTAAGAGATTTTGTCATTATTGTCATGGTGAGTCTGCATAAAAGGTATTTTGAAGTATCGTGGGACGTATTGGGCTTTGTAAGGCACGTTATGCGTTTCTTAGAGGCCCAATAATGAGAGCTACCAGATGACTGAGTCGATTGAATTATTTATTGGTTACTGATTTATTTATTTTGAACTGAATGTCCTCACCTTTTGCCACTGCGCGCCTCTGTAAAGAATCATCAATAATTTAATGAGTTTTTTTGTCAAACTTGTTTGAGAGGGTATGTGCTCTTAAGAAATTAAGGATTGGGTCAGAATGGTTCGGCCATTCATGCACTGTCCGAGTGTGTCCGATCATAACTGATTTAAATAAATAAAACAAAAACCAGTGAAATCTCATTTGTAGATTGAGGTGATGTACACAAGATGTCTTTAAGATAAGCAAATAATTTAATTGTTTCTGTTGTAACCGGTTGTTTCGCCACTTTGGCTTTTCGCTTCTGCTCTTCTGCGACCGCGCCGGACCGATCTTTGTTTGATCGTCCGTATTAAGTCAGAACCCGAAAAAATATTCTCAGCTGTAATGCAAATAGTTTCTTTTGTAAAGTTTTATTACTGAATATGAAGTAATAAATGTTCCTAATTGGCAAACTGACTTGGACATAGTCGTGGACGTAGCGAAAGTGCAGTAGCGAACAGCCAAAGTAGCATAACCACCGGAAAGCGTTTTCTGTATGGACCTCGGCATACTGTGGTAGGTTCTGTGCATTTTTAGCTTGTTTGTTTCTGTAGCTGAATGATCCCATATCCGATAACAGACAGTCTATCTCTCCCTCTCTGTCGTAGGCTTGGATTCAGACGAGTCCTGTGAGGGTACGTCAGAGGCCAGTTTCAAAGATGCGATCGTGTTTGACGGCGTGCAGAAGAACAATGGCACGACGCCCCAGGAGAATGGAATCAAGAAGCGCAGGTATGGTGGGATTCCAGGTGTGCCCGCCCTGCGTCTGCTGCCTCTGCGAACTCTGCTGCCCGCCCTACCCGCCCGTCACGCCTGAACTTAACCTTATTTCTCACCGGGCCAAAGAGTCATTCATCTGGGACCTTAACCTTTTAACCCTTAGCGCGCTAATTGCAACTACTGTTGCTTAATGATGCAAGATATCTAAGTCAAAGCTGTTGAAAACCTATCATGTGGAGACTTGTTTAAAAGAGCTCCCCGGGAGCTCTTTTAAACTGGTTGCCACATAATAGGTTTTCAGCAGCACGTGATGATTTAATTTATAATTTTTTGAAAATTTATTTCAGCCCACTAAGGGTTGGTGTTTTCGCTGAAAAAAACGTTGGTTTGCTCTTTACCAAACGGTTCAGCAGAACATTAAAGTGTTATTAAATTAAAGGGACGCCCTGTGCATTGTTATGTCAGTCCATGAGAGTCAATGAACTTAGGTAAAAAAAAAATGCTAATTAGCCTCTTGCCCACTGATGCATTGTCATCACAAGGCCAGCATGCGGCATGAAGTGTCCCCTTCAGGAAACTGCGGTGTGGTGCTCAGCCTTGTGTTTGGCTGGGCTGTAGTATTATTTATTTCTTTCCTTTATTTATTTTGCTCTTTTCCATTTAATGGTAAAGGTTTTGTATGATTGGATGGTGCTCATGTGTGTCGTGCCTCTGTCTGTTGTTTTTCTCTAGGACGACCTTACCTGCGCCAATGTTCTCCAGAAACAACTTCACTGTTTGGAGCATATTAAAGAAATGCATTGGGCTGGTAAGATATTAAATACTGAGAAGCATTCCTATGGACTTAGTAATATTTACACAAATCACTTGGATCTAAGAAAAGCAGTTTCATCGGTTGTAATTTCGTGGGTGTGTCTGCATTATGACAGTAACCGGTTGTGCGTATTTAAGCTTCTGAACCTTTGCCTCTTTTTTTGTTGTCATGGCGCAGGAACTGTCCAAGATCACCATGCCCATTGTGTTCAACGAGCCGCTCAGCTTCCTGCAGCGCATCACCGAGTATATGGAGCACACTTACCTCATCCACAAGGCCTGCTCACAGACGCACTCTGTGGAGCGCATGCAGGTCAGAGAGCAGGGCACTGGTGTGCGTGTGTGTGTGTGTGTGTGTGTGTGTGTGTGTGTGTGTGTGTGTGTGTGTGTGCGTGCGTGTGTGTGTTTGTTTCTGTGTGCGTGCGGGCGTGCGTGCGTGCATCTGTCTGTTTGTCTTTGTGTCAGTCTTTGTGTGTGTGTGTGTGTCTGTCTTAATGTGTATTTGTGTGTGTTTGTGGGTGTGTTTTTGTGTGTGCATGCATATGTGTATATATGTGTATCTGTCTGTCTGTGTGATTGTGAGCACACAGTTCACTAGCGCGCGCGGGTGCGTGTGTGTGAGTTTGTGAGCACTTGATTCTGGGTTTACGCCTCTTGCGAGTGTGTGTGTTTGTGTGTGTGTGTGTGTGTGTGTGTGTGTGTGTGTGTGTGTGTGTTTTACAGCTTTAGGACATTTCCTAACTTTCTGTATGCTTTGAAAGTGCACATGCAAGAAGCTGGATATGTACTGAAGCAGTTTGGGCTTAAATGTCTCGCTCACCGCCTGTCACGCTACATGGTTTGCCCACACGCACGTGCACACACAGTTCACTGCATGTGTGTGCGCGCGAGGACATGTCTGTGTCTCTCGTTGTATCGTTGCTGAGTGCCCTCTTCTCTCCCAGGCTGTTGCAGCTTTTGCAGTGTCTGCAGTGGCGTCTCAGTGGGACCGAACTGGAAAGCCTTTCAACCCTTTACTGGGAGAAACCTATGAGCTCTTAAGGTGAGACAAACGCCCAGATTCTTCAGAGCACGCCCAACCGAATTTTTGAAATAAGTCATTCTACCCTTTCTAAATTCTAAAGGCTGGATATTCTGATGTTATATATTATGTCGCATCATAGAAGCAGAAACTTTGGG